>OZ017742.1:218412518-220880018 GCA_963969285.1 Odontomyia ornata
GCTGTCAAGTTTCAGGAAAAGTTCTTTGGCGGTTGCTAACAACCGTGATAAAATGTTGATGTCGTCCGCATAGGCTACCACTTGACTCGACTTGTATACTAACGTACCTCTTGTATCGACAGCTAGCTCTCTTATGACATATTTGAGAGCCAAATTGAATAGCAATGGGGCCAGCCCATCTTCCTGCTTTAGTCCTATATTTGTGTGAAAGGCGTCGGTGAGTTGGTTTTTGATGCGGACTTGAGAGGTTGTCGACGCCATTGTCATTTTGATGAGATACCGAAAATTTGGCTGGGATGTGAAAAATTCGTACATTTCTCCCTCTCATGCCGCCCTCGACGCCGCTTAGATAATTTTAAGGGCTGTTCTGAAAAGATATCATTGAGACTTTTTACATGACACCCCAATCGATTAGCTTAGATAAACAAATTTTTTTAGGGATCAACCCCATTAAAACTCTCTGAACATTTTTTTCCACCACAAAATTTGATGTCTCTTGCTTATATAGTTTCAAAATAAAATTACTGTAACACACAGACGAACATTTTAGTACAAAAGCCTGAAAAACAAACAATATTTGGATAAGTACAAAAACAACAAATCATAAGACAAAATGCACTCAACTTTGTTAATAATAGTACAATATTTTTGGAAATTTCTCTTAAACTATTTGAGTAGCCCAACATATAAATGTTAGAAGCGGGAAGTTTCATAAATATCTAACTGAATTTAAAAAAGGTTATAGTCATTTGATTTTTTCGATTATAACAATAAAACATTTTCACTCCACGATATGCACTTTTCAAGAAACAGGCTATGATTTTATTCAGATCTTGAAAATTTCAGGTTTATTTTACAATAGTAACATGAATATCTTTACAATTTTGTTTAATCAAGCATATTGATAGTGCTGCAACAAAATGGCAGCGGAGCTAAAATTGGTTTTCTTTTAATCAATCATTTAATGCATATCTTATCGAAGTATTTCTGGGTTTTATGAATGCGTCACATAAAATGAGCATCTCTATTTCTCAGATTAAGTACATAACTCTTCTGACAGAAGCATACTCCTAGTCTCCCAACATGTTCACACTTTATGTACCGGGAGTGCCAATTGGCGACCTAATCGAAACTAACGTCAAAACCGGTAACGCCAATTAGGCCCTAACCGAAACTAGTATTATTGACCGGTAGCGCTAATTGGCGTCATATGTGGAGTGATCATATAAATATTCCTTCTTACTTCCTATACGAAGTAATCTAATAATTATTTCGAATGCCTCTGGCCCATAACGATAGTTTCGGCTATGATGCGCTCGGTCCCTAAAGTGTTAATTATTACGAATGTTCATGTTTTAAATTTTAGATGACAACAACTGTAATTGAGTGATTATTTTTGGCCTTTTTTGTGGTAGAGAAATAATCTCAGTCTAAACCCACAGTGTTGCAGTATTACAAGGCTTCTGGACTACCCGCAACATACTTCCCCTTTCAAGCGAGTACCAATGCTGGAACCATTTGACACATTACTGCGGTTAGGTTTCATTTTTCGTTGCCTTACTGCGGGTTAGGTTTCATTTGTCTTTGCCTTTAGTCACCATCAAGTTGCAAAAATCCTTTTTCTAGGAAGAAGGAAGTAAGGAGAGAAAATGCTAAAAAACAACGCCTCCTTGTGGTCAAAGATGCGTTTTTTAAATATCGGAACCGCTCGACTGCATACACGATTAAATTTGTTAACCGTTCTAGGTATCTTCTCGATTAGACTATCCGAAGAAAATTCTTCTATTTCAAAGACATATAAATAAATGGACGAGCAACGAGAATCTGTGTACTCGTCCATGTGGGAAGCAAATCTAACACATAAATACCTTATGATCTCGAAACTATATGATATCCTCTGCTTCTCCTTCACCTTTGTTTCCCGAGAGGTTTTTCTTTCCTCTCTTCAGAAGAATCACTTCCCCCATTGACACCCGCGCACACCTACAAAACTTCGTTTCACGTGGACACGATCGTGCCCTCGTTATCATTCGTTGAACAGTTTGAGTACAACACAACAAGCTTTCTCTCACAACATAGCAAACGCAGAGGCGAGCAAACTCGTACGTCAAAGCTGATGAAAATTTGTAACTTTCGAATAAAAATCGTGAACTAAAGTGCGGATTTCGTACACGCAATCTAAAAAATCAAAAACTTTATAAACGTGAACGTGTTTCGGGGTTAAAATAAATGCAAAAACGCGTTGTGAAGTTAAGTGCAAAAACACAACAAACGTTCTCTCACAACACAGCAAATGTAGAAGTTAGAAAACTCATGTGTCAAAGCTGATGGAAAATTCGTAAGTTTTGAATAAAAAAAGGGAATTAAAATGCCGTTTTCGAAGACGCGATCTTCAAAACAAAAAACTTTATAAACATGAACGTGTTTCAGAGTTAAGTTACGTGCAAAAAAAGAACATATCACTTCAAACCTCAACTTCACACGACTTAAACGAAGGTTGCTAATTGCTTTGGCTCTCGCGACTGGTTGCGGATCGAGAACTCTCTATATCTATGTTCTATTTATTTAAGGAGAGCGCCCACTCCTTATACGAAAAAATATGTGCCCCCGTTATCCTCCTCTCCTACACAAATGATGCCATCAAGAGATGGTGACATTACTTGTGAAGGTACGACTGAATCCGGCCAGTCCCGCTAATAAGTTGTCACAGAAAATCGGTTTCACCATGCTGAAAGGCCGCACAATCTATCTGCCATATGTTTCTTTCACCCAAGATAATTGCCATTTCCTGTGCGTACGTTGTTTATCCCCATTAATGACAGCCTTCCCATGGCATCCATTTTCTACACAAGTATATTTTTCTTCGCTATCTAGGAAGTAGGATAATCAGTTTCACTAACGTAATCAGCAACGGCTGTTTTTGGTACAGCTCCTTGCGTAAGGTATCCTTCCGTACACCTCATGCGTACAGTAGCACATACTGCATGGTGTAAATCAAAAGTCACCTTCTTATGGATTGTGGATGCTGCCCTTATTTGCTCGAAGAAACTCAACTTCAAGCCTATCAGCAACGCCAGGTACTTCACTGCTAGCTTAAACTATATTATTATCACTTAGATAGTAGTCCGCGTGGTGTAGTGGTTAGAGCAGTCATCCCATAAGCCGAAGGTCCCTGGTTCGACCCTCGTGAGCGGGAACGAGTTTAAGTTCGAGTGATTCTTCGGACGGACTATAAGCCCGTTCAGTTATGATAAGTGCTGGTTTAAAATCAGAATGTATCGCAGCTGGGTGGACAGACACACGACCAAAGCGTAATACTGACCATATCACCTTATGGAGTGCTGACACACGCGATCATGAAAATGAGATCCTCTCTCTCTAAGCGAAGGCCTGAAAGGGGCTGTAGTGCTATAAAAATTATCACAAAGATACTGATTGCCTTTATTCTTTAAATTCTTTTCTTTATCGCAGAATGACCACTCCAGCTTTATTTAAAGCTAGGCTTAATCTACGAATGGTCGTCTAGTACCTACTCAGCACATTTGCCTAATTTTGAAAAGCTCAAGTATCAAAACTTTTGACTGGACATAATTTACAGCAAGAATGTGTTGTTGCCCAAGCCTTGTTTTGCTACGCCATGGGGCCCTCAAGCGGGAGCGGAGAGAGGAAGATAGATTGCCGTCTGTATGTCACTGCGATTTTTTTTTCCGAAACTAGAAGCTACAGCTATGAAATTTTGTGGAAAGGTCCGAAGTGGTGACCTCTTGAATGTTTTAGGGAGTAAACATTTTTTCTGAAAGTTTTAAGGGGGGACCCCCATATAGGGAGATGATCCGTCAAAAAGCTTTTTTCACCCTTGGTAGTCAAGTAGGGTGTCATTGGAAAGAGCTTACTGAGATCTTTTCAAAACTGCCCGAGCATAATATACAACATGATTCCATTTGTCAACTGATGCAAGCATCTCTCCGATTAGATTATCCGAAGTGAGCTCTACTGTTCCCTTATAGAGATCCCTGCGCAGCCTGTTCTCTCTTTTGCATTAAAAAAATGTTAGCAGGCATCGTCTTCCTTTCCTGCATAAAACCTACAGTCGGGCGACCGTGACTTGCGAATCTTGTGCAGGTAATAACACCCTTGCCCTCTCAAGAGCTGGGTCGGGTAGAAGTCACCGTGCTTTCGCTTGAGCCACGGTCTCAAATCATAGGTGAGGCAGGCAGTTCATCTTCCCTTAATAGTGTTCACCCAGTACTGCTGCCAATCATTGAGTGAGCTTTGTCTCTCCTCCTCCCTTGTATCTCCGTTTTGACGTAGGTAGAAAGTACGGCACTCTCTAGCCAGAATGGCGATAGGTATCACACCTGCGATTACTAGCACCGCCGAATGAAATACTGTCAGATATGAAGATACAATCCTCAGTGCTTCTTTTCCCTGCGCCTGTGCCAAGTGTTTTTTCTATAGCTCCTTGTTGAGAACTTCGCCCCATATTTCTGCTCCGCACAGTAGCACCGACTCTACGGATCTCATCAAAAGTCACCTTCGTGATACGCTGGGCCCCGTACGTTGGCCATAAGTCGACTTAGAACCGATACACCTGAAGCAGCTTTATAAGACATTGCCCTTATTTGTTCAGAAAATATCATCTTCGAGTCGATCAGAAACCCCAGGTATTTTAGCAACGGTTTCGATTGGACTCGCGAGCAGCCAGCTTCTCATCCGCCGCATTAGCATACCTAATCTAAGCTGCGCCTGTTCGATTGTGCCTCCAACAACTAGTGTCGCAACATCATCCACATAGCGGATCAGGCGCGACTCATCTGGTAACTTTAGTCTTAGTAGCCTATCGTACGATATTTTCCACAGGTCTGGACCAAGTATAGAGCCTTGAGCAATACTCAATGTAATTTCCATCCTTCGTCGACCCTGCATCGTATCATGAAGCAGGCTTCGGTCCTTCAGGTAGTCCCTCAAAAGCCGCATAAATTGGAACTTGAAAAGGGGTTTTCAGCATATCCAGAATATCCACCCATCTAGGAGAGTTAAAGGTGTTCCGAACATCTGGCGTCACCAACAGAACTACTCTTTGCTTGATACGGCTATGTTATGTGCCTTTGCTTTTTGGATTGCGCTTACCATCTCTGCTATTGCATCAATGGTAGAGCGCCCTGCTCCAAAGCTGTACTGCCGAGGTGAATGGTTCCCAGCAGCACGAATCGCGTCAGTGAGCCTTCCCTTCAACTCCAGGATTATTCATCACTTTTCCACGATTTTGCAACCCCGCAAGTTTGAATTTTCAGATCTGCTGCCAGCATCCACTGAGTCTTCCAACCATTTCCTTCGGTTCCCCGACGACATTTCCCTTGTGCTTTACCCTTTAATGTTCACCTGGGGAGTCGTTGCCCTTTCACCCTTTCCTCAGTCCTGCCAATAGTTCTTGGGTCATCATTTACGAGTATATCGCACAATTCGTTGTTGAAACGTTACCTTCTCTCTCCACGATGCTTCACCGGGCCATATCCTCTAAGTTCTTTGGGTTCGAATACATTCAGCGAATTGTAAGAGTCGAGGCCACGCACGCTTGCATTAGCGCAAGGTTTCGAAGGGATTTGTAGTCTCCTAAGGTTCAATTTCGTTTAATTAATAGTTTCATTGACTGTGAGTCCAATTTTTTTCGCTTCTGACTCTAGGTATATGAAGGCTTCCTTGTCATCTTGAATTGACTTGGATATACTTAATCAATTATGTCGGGTGTTGCAACGAACTAGTTAACTAATAAAAACAATATTTTTCAATTTCCTTTTTAATTTTTTATTTTGCCATGTATAATATACACATCGTCAGCATACACTACTAGTTGTGTGACTTGTAAATTAGTGCGCCCGCATTCGAATTGCTCTAGGAACTCGTCATATTAACGATACCAGCTATTATCAATGCTGTTCAGCATTGGGGTAACTTCATCCCTTTAGACTTGATTCAGTTGAGAAGCTTTCAGTTAGGTCTCCATTGACTTTGACCCGAGACTCCGAGTGGGTAGGAATACTCTTAGAGGCAAGTATTCTTTGGGGAGTGCCGCCCTCACTGATTCGAGAATATGGAGGTCGCCGTGAGGTTCCTCCTGGGATGACTGGTAAGGACCCTGGCTGAATCAGGACTACGCTTTGGACAATGATCTGGAATTGATGCTAGGCTGGCGGCTATGATGGTTTGGACCTAGTTGCTTTGCACGGTAGCGTTGAGGTGACCCTCATGCTTGAACGGCTACAATTCAATTTTCATACCGTATCCGTCCCGGTAAACCCTTGGCAGGCCTTGGAGTGAGCTCGAAGCTCGCACTATTAGGTTATTGGAGTAGTTTCAGTTAAGACGGACTCCCGATTAGCGCTGGTCTGGGTCTGAGCATTTGTCCCCATAAGGGCTTGTGCCAACCCTCGCATGGCCTCCCTGCTGTGCAAAGATAACCATGGAATCACAGGGCGACTAAACAAACAAACGAAGATAGCGGCTCCGACGGGGTATCCAAACAAACTGGAACTATCTCAACTAACTAAAACTTAAAAATAGATAAAAACAAGTTAAAAATACCAACAACGACAGCAGAACCAACAGTTATAGCCACGATGTTAACAGCATATTGAGAACGGTACCAACGACGACAAAAACGACGACGATTGAATGACAGTAAAGACGGACGAAAAACGGAGAACAACAAACAGGCTTGTCCAAACTGAAACTTCTGCGGCGTTCGGACGCAGCAAAAAAAATGATGCGAACACCAGAGTGTTCTAAAAAGGAGGAGCGGGGAATTCTGGAAGATGTGCCAGATTTTCGCGCCGTGGAGGGAAATATAGTGAACATGGAGATGGTTACTGCTTCGATCGCTACCGAAGCGACCGAAGCAAAGGTCTTAAATGCCGAAATAATAACGAACAATCCTAAAGTCCACAAAGTGATCACGAAAGAAAAAGAAAGGAGTGACCAGAAAAGCGAAGCGCCGATGTATGATTTCACCGCCACCGCCAAAAACATGGCTGAAGAATTGTACTCACAAATGGAAGTCGATAACCTCTCCCAAGAAAGGAGGTCGCAAAGTACAATTGCTGTCCAGCGCCATAAAGAAAAAAGGCTAATCCGAAAAGCTGGAGATGTCCTAAAATGAATGAAATCAGCATGTGACTCGCCAAAAACAGCAAAGGTGTAAAGAATGTGCTCCTTGTACTAGAAGCGCTCCTTGAACGCATAGGGCATTACCGGAGGGACTGGTTAGCGGCAGAAGATAATCAGAAGGCCAAAGAAGAGCAGAAGGATGAAAAAGCGCTGAGGGCTAAGCCTAAAGAGCACGCGCAGATGGCTCCACCATCAAACATCAATAAAAGAATGGTGTCTAGCCCAATCGAAGGAGATCAGGATAAAAGAAGAAAGGAGGAGGCAATTGATGGGCGTGGAGTGCCAGATCAGGGTTTCCAGACAGTGCTGATAAAAGGAGCGAAGAAAGCCTTAAAGAAACTCCTTCAAAAAGTGCCAGGAAATAAAGTTTGCACGAATGTCTAGCAACCAAAAAGACCTGACGCGAGATAGGAAAAAAAGAAGCCACGACGAAGACCTCGGCAACAGGCACTGCTGATGGCCGATCCTACGAAGAAGTGTTGCGAGATATCAGGAAAAATGTAAAGTCCAAAGACACCAACACTGCTATTAAAGCAGTACGACCAACCCGGTCGGACCACATAATGGTCGAATTCGGAGTAGAGACCGACAATCAAAAAGCATTCTGCGAAGTAGTAAAAAAAGTCCTCGGCAAAAGCGCTGGAGTCGATGGCAATGATCGAAATAAAAGGCAGACTGCGTCACGGACCTGGCCGAGGTAGAAGAGGCCATCGAAAAGGAGCTCCCTAGTATGGGCAGGATCAAAGCGAGGCTGACACCAGAAAACCGAAGGCGACAACGCATGGCCATCATTGACTTGACCGAAAAGGATGCCGAACAATTTCTGAATAAGGGCGAAGTAAGAATAGGGTGGGTTGTCTGCAGGGTACGGCGAAGAGCAGCGCCTCGTCAATGTTTCAAATGCCTTGGCTATGCTCACACCCCACAACTAGGCAAAGGACACGATATGAGTTCGCTATGCTACAAATGTGGTAAAATGGGACATAAAAGAAAATAGTGTACAAAGGAGGCAAATGGTATCCTTTGCAAGGATGCTGATCCAAGACTGAGCCTTGGGCACGTCTAAATCAGAAGTCCGATGACCCGTATCCTGCAGGTAAGCCTACACCGTAGTTCAACCGCCTGAAACCTGCTTGAGCAGTTTGCGAGGGACATGAAAGCCGACCATATCGGACCTGACGTTCGCCTCGGAGTCTTTAGTACAGAGGATAAGCAATTGGAGAGTATTAAAGGACTACTCAGCAAGTGATCATCAGTACATTCTGCTTGACATCTGCGATGTTATCTCTCAAAGTCCGCG
The DNA here is from genome assembly GCA_963969285.1 of Odontomyia ornata. Taxonomy (NCBI): domain Eukaryota; kingdom Metazoa; phylum Arthropoda; class Insecta; order Diptera; family Stratiomyidae; genus Odontomyia; species Odontomyia ornata. The sequence goes on from OZ017742.1 coordinate 218,420,983, forward strand.
CTCTCGACCTTCTACGATTGGGTGGAACATCGCGAGGATAGACGTGAAAAGTTCATCGAGGTGCTCACGGCTGGATCTCCGCAGCAGGATGATTCGGAGAGGACAGAAGAACTGGCAGCTCAAGACGTTGTAAACTCAACTATGAGCATTATCAAGACCGCTTGCAGCACTTCTATGCCCCGTCGGAGACCCCGGCACTGCAAATGCCCAGTGTACTGGTGGTCAGATGAAATCACTGAAAAGCGAAGGGAGTGTCACAAGCTTCGGCGTGAGGCTCAACGGGTACCGAACCGTGACGAGGCCTGCAACCGGGTAACAGTGATCTAGTGAACAATGTGAACAAGGATCCGTGGGACTTGGCTACAGGCTAGTTATGCAGAAACTTGGTGCCGCCTTGCAAACATGAAGCTGAAAAGATAAACGACATAGTGCGGGCACTTTCCCGGCCCATCGCGTCCGTGTTGACGCTGTCCACGCTGAAACTGCAATCGAGTGCCGCCCACTCTTCACACAGTCGGAACTGGTTGAGGCAGTCCTATCATTGCAAGAAAAGAAGGCTCCAGACCCGGATGGTGTTCCAACTGAGGTGTTGCAACTTGTCAATCACCATTCTCCTGACTTGCTGCTCAGTACATTCAACGCTTGCCTACGGGACGGGGTTTTCCCGATACGATGAAAGGTGCCGAGGCTCGTGCTGATCATCAAGGGGAAGGGAAGTTCCGGATCGCCGTCTACATACCCCCCGTTTTGCATGCTAGACATGGCTGGGAAAGTGCTAGAGAAACTTATCAAGGGAATACTCACTGACGTAATTCGTGCTGCTGGGGACTTGCCTCCTAACAGTACGGCTTTAGAGCAGGACGCTCCACCATAGATGGTGAGCGCGGTCCAAAACAGGCATATACCCGCACTAAGCGTCGGATCGTTCTGTTGGTGCCACACGACGATAGAAACGCCTTCAACTCCGCTAGATGGGTGGATATTCTGGATTCGGCGGAAAACCCTTTTCAATTTCCAGAATATCTCATGCGACTTTTGAGGGACTACCTGAAGCACCGAAGCCTGCTTTATGACACAACACAGAACCCCCTTGGACCAGATCTGTGGAACGTGTCTTGTGCTAGACTAATGAGAGTGGAGATGCCAGATGAGTCGTGCTTGATCGGCTATGCGGATGATTTTACGGATCTAGTCGCTAGACGCACCGTTGAACATGCACAACTTAGGCTAGGTATGCTAATGCGCTGAGTGAAAGACTGGATGACTGCTCGGGGTTTCAGTCGAGCACTGAAGAAAACCGAACAAGTCGTCTTGACAAAAAAGAGAATCCCTAGAGTAGGACGATCAGTATTGGACATACTAATGGAATCGAAGCCATCGGTGAAGTACCTGGGGCTACTAATTGACTCGAAGATGAGTTTCTATGAACAGAACAGAGCAATGGAAGAGAAGGCGTGATACCTATCCCCTTCCTTGCCAGAGAGGACGGCGCTTTTAACCTGCGTCGAGGGAGACAATTGCCCGCAAAAGAGACAGCGCTCACTCAACGCATGGCACCAGTCATGGGTGAATTGCACGACGGTAAGGAGGACTGTGCGGCTCATACCGGATCTTGCACCGTGGCTAAATCCCAAGCATGGTGAGACTGATTTCTCTCTAACTCATCATTTAAGCGGGCATGGGGGTTTTCAGTCTTGCCTGCACAAGATTGGTAAGTCACGGTCTCCGACTGTATGTATTGCCTAGGAGAGGAAGACGATGCCTGCCACACATTTTTTGCGTGCAAAAAATGGGCAGTTCCTCTCCCTCCTTCCCCTTTCGCTGAAGGAGAGATCACCTAGATTGAAGATGCCTCGCGGCGTAGCAAATCAAGACCTGGTTCGAAGTGATGTGTCAAACGGTTTCAGGCTAGGTTCTCAGATTGACAGGGGAGGTGTTTAGTGGGTAGTCCAGTTGCTCAAGAGCATGGGAGTCCTATACTCAGTGCGTAAATGGCCTTCACCTCCCAACCGAAGAAAAAAACGCCAGGTTTTGTTTAGTTTCATTGACTGTAAGTCCAATTTTTTCGCTTCTGACTCTAGGCATATGAAGGCTTCCTTGTCATCTTGAATTGACTTGGATATAATTAATCAAAAATGTCGTGTTTCAACGAACAAGTTAAACAATAAATGCAAAATTCTTCGATTTCCTTTTTAACTCATACTTTTATTTTGGCCATGTATAATGTTCATATCGTCACCATACACTACTAGTTGTGTGACTTGTAAATTAGCGTGCACGCATTCGAATTGCTCTGGGAACTCGCCATCAAGAAGATACCAGCTGACACCAGTGGTGTTCAGTATTGGGGAAACTTCATCATTTTAGGCTTGATTCAGTTAAGAAGTTTTCAGTTAGGTCTCCTGACTTTGATCCGAGGCTCAGTGTTTAGCGTAGTAACCTTAATCCTGCGGACGAGCTTAGTTGAGACGCCAACGTCAAGCATTATTTTGTACAGAGCGTTTCTATCTGCATTGTCTTGCTTGCTTAAAATCCTACGACAAACTGGTGCACATTATTGTTATAAGCGAGCGCTAAAAAAAAATGGAAAAATTTTTTTCTTGATTGAGGCATTTTATGAAAAATCAATTGAATAAAGTTATTCACCACAACTCTTTCCATGACTCTTTTTCTTCGTACAATGCTCGTGCGATTTGCCAATCGATTTCTTTCGTTTCATCAGGTGTGCCCCAGACAATGTTCGAAACACACCAGCAGCGAATTCGGCAGAATTTACTTCAAAGTTTTGTCCTGGGGACCTTTAGAAGATGGCGATACGATGGTGTTATTTGACGTCAAGGCACTTTTTCCCAGTATTCCGGTCAAAGAAGCACTTGCGTTACTTGAGGAGTGGATTCTGATACAAGGATCAGGAGAACAATGGAAAGCACGAGCCAAAATGTATTTGAAACTGGCTAGACTCTGCATGGGTGAAAGCTATTTCAATTTCAGGGGAGAATTTTTTAAACAAACACGTGGTGCTTCAATGGGAAACTCTCTTTCCCCGTTTCTAAGCGAAGTTTTAATGGCATTTTTGGAGCAGAAGCTAGCACAAGAAGGTAAACTGCCACATCGATGGGTTCGTTATGTAGACGATATCTTCACGATCATCAAAGAGGATCAGGTCCAGCAAACTCTCACGGCGATCAAATCGATACACAACAACATCAGTTTCACCCACGAGCTGGAGTCGGACGGGCGGCTACCGTTCCTGGACGTAATGGTATGTAGAGGAGCTAATGGATTGGAATTCGAAATATACCGCAAACTAACGGACACCATGCGGATAATTCCTTTCACTTAGAACCATTGCCAACAGCAAAAATGGGCGACATTTAGCTGGCTTGTGAATCGAATGCCCACGCTTCCATTGAATAAGGAAGGCCTGGAAAAAGAAACGTCCCACATTTATAAGTTAGCCGAGTGGAATGGATACCCTACGGATCTTCAACAAAAAGTTCACAACGCTAACTGCGGAAGTCGACAACGGAAGAGGTTGGTTGTAACTTTTGACTCAAGGACGGAAACAATGAAGAGGGCTATGAAAAACGTAGACATCGACCTAGTTCATACGAGTCGGGCCACAAAACTGCAGAACTTGCTAGGATCAACCAAGGACCCCATACCCAAAATGGAGCGGAGCGGAGTTTACAAGGTATCATGTACGAAATGTAATGGATGTTATATAGGACAAAGGAGGAGATCACTAGGTGTCAGATGGAACGAACACTTAAGGGAAGCAGTCAACAAAAACAAAAAGCAGGATGCAAAAAACTTCAAATCAAAAGTAGCGGAGCATATAGTCCTTGAAAAACATGACGTCACTGCGGACAACGTGAGCATGCTGAAAACGATTAAAGACGGGTGGAAGCTTGATTTAGCAGAAAGTTTGGAGATATCAATCGAAAGACGCAGGATATTTGGGACGGCGACTCAGGTAACGGATACACCTGGCTATTCAAGCTTATAATTAAGTAGTAATAAGGAAAAACAAAAATTTTTGAATGGTAAAAGGATCAGGTTATTAGAGATTAAGTAAAAGAACTTTGAGGGATTAGAGACATGTTAGGTGTAATTAGAGATTGAATTTAATAGTTTAAAGAGTTTAGTATAAATATTAGGACACTTGCAGTTTAGGGTATAGTAGTACTGAGGAAGTTCTCAAGTCGAGAACGAAACAATTGTATACGGAATAAAAATAAAAATAGTAGAATTAACGGGAATTTACTTTCTTTCATTTTTTATATATAAAACTCTGCGTTTATAAAAATAGTTGTCACCTCAATCATCTCAACGATAGGACTAAATATCCCAAGAAACAGTGTTCAAATTTTTAATGGCTGACATTCAATCGGCATTCATTAGAAAGTCCATTCTTAAACCCCATAAGCGAGCTTACTTTCTTCACCAACTCAAGAAAAATCGTATGCATATACAGAGTATGTCTCGGATAAATGTCTGCATTTCATAGTTTCGCGATGATCCCTTCGGGACAGAGTTCTCCCCTGCCTAGCCAAGGAAATAGAAGTATTTAAATTTTGTGGGGAAATACTCCTTGTGCTCGTGGCAGACCCCTTATGGCCTGACCATACTCCTGCTAACGCAACTTGTTTTAAACTACCGCCGACGAAAACCAAATTTATCTTACTTTAAAGTAGAATAAAATGTACCGTTTGTGCAGAAAATTAAGGATATTGATAATTTTTATCATTCGCTACCAAAGGACTCGGTATCTCCATCAAATCCTTGAACAGTGCCAACTTATTGGCACTTTTCGTGCGAAAAATTATTTAATCTAAATTTCTCGACACCAATGTATCATATTGAACTGATCGTATTTAGAGAGTCCTTGGAAGGATTAAAATTCTGTTCCGATACATTTTAGACCAATATGTTATCCTTCATTTGAAACCTCTACAATCAAAATCCTTACACGCGTCGATCAGTTATGCTGAAAAATCGTGGTGAAAGTCGGAAATTTTTTAGTTTTAAGGATAAAAGTCCTTTACCGTTACTTGAATTTCTTATCCTTTAAACGGGACCTAACTGGAAGAAAGACGTATCATTTGCCAAAAACAGGACTCTTCTATCTATCTCCGTTTAAAAGTTATGCGTGAACATACAAAAAAAAGCAAAAAAAAAATATACGCGATGAATTGATAACCTTCTTTCTTTTGGAAGTCGGTTAAAAAAGGGATTTCGATTGAAAATCAATTTTATATACGAGTATAATACGTTCATATTTAAAATTTTCTTCAACAGTTGCAATAATAAATGCAAAATTTAGCTACATGGATTTGCATTATTCAAATAAACGTTTTCAAAAAACTTCAACTGAACAGCCTTAAATTCCAATTCAATGAAGTATCCTCCGAACTTAAAGCCTCAAACACACTCGAAGCGCTACGTTCCGTTTCCACCCTTAACATAAGAAAACTCCAGGCTGCAAAAACTCTGCATGTTGATACGGAATCGTAAATACCCCCCAGATTTCCAGCAATACAATGAAAGCTCATCCGTATCCGTACAGGCCTGTACAGGCTGAAAGGGTGTCCTCGTACGTCTCGGTCATCTCGGCAAAGTTTAATCGAAACAGGGGAGCTTTGGTATCGGTGACTCCGCGATGCGGACTGCAGTTTAAGCGAACCACGGACAAGAGCGGATCCGGGCAAAGTACTTTTCACATATATTCTGAATAAAGAGGAAATTTTTTCTTTTGTAAAAAAGTTCATTTATCCTTTGAAAATACATTAAGAAGTAGAAAACGCGATTAGATTGTATAATTTGCTGTTCCCAACGCTGCCTTAATCGGATCACAAAGGAAATTCTTGTTTTGCTTCCATAGTGCGAGAGAAAAAGTACTGCGGTGATATTTAGGGAAGGTTTTTCGCTGAGTTCATTGTGAAAAATTGGTTTTCGCTGTTGTGTAATTTGCGTTTTCGTTCGCCGTTCGCCATTTTTCGCTTTTTGCCGCTGAACTTAAGGAACCTAATATGATTTTTCGCTTTTTAATCAGTTTTCGGTGATAAAAAAGTACAATCCAATATTGGAAAAAAGCAAGCTAACCCCCCACCATCACCACCCAACTTCTGTCCACCACCACCCTAGCTCGAGTGCAAGTGTACCCGTAGTTTTACAAAAATAACATTTTATAACGATTTGGAATTCGTTAGTTTCGCCGTAGCACGCATTTAGAACAGATTTTGGCGATCGTTACGTTTAAGCCTTAAGAAAATAATCAAATAGAGTAATTTATAAATTCACGCGAATCGGTAGTCCCTTTCAGTTTTGTATATAAGGCCTTCGAAATCAAAGCAAACACGGATTAAAAGTTAAAAGTAAAACATACAAAAGTAGATCGTACTCTAGTGCTAAAATTGCTGCCATACGACGTAAGATCAACCAAATTTCTAGTTCAATCCGAAGGAAATCAAATTTTAATGTGAATCGACCTCTGCCACGGTTTTAAGTGCGTGTTTTTGTACAGTAAGTCATGTAAAAATTTCCAGTTGCGCCACCTTGCATTAGCTTAAAAACCTGCTAAGTAAATAATTAAATACACGAAAGCAACCAAAAAATAAATCGCTTTTCTCCCTTCTTCTCTCGCTTGATTAAAAGTGCTTGCAATTGTAAATATATTAGATTATGCGTTTCGTCGATGTAATCTTAAGTGAAATTTTAAGGTGCTTTTTTCTAAAAGAATAAATTTATTCGTTAACGCTAACTTTGAACGGCTGATAAATTCAAGTAGAATTTCTAGAGTGCAAATTGGTGGAGCGAATGCAACCTATGATAAAAATGCGTCTCTGTCGAAGGGCACTCTAGAGGTGAACGTGAACTCGGTGGAAAGCTTGAAGAGTCGAAGCGAGACCGTCGAAGGATTCACTGGGCCGTAAACGCTGTCAACGGGATTGCCGTCGAGCCTTCGAAAGTAGACAGTAGAAGTAGAAAGCCGTAAGAAAACAAAATCCCTCTCAGAACAAGAGCTGGAAGCGTATGAGTAAATAACTGAAGATAAGAACTAACCATAAGAAAAGTGCGAGGAGTTATGTCACGACGCGTGAAGTAGTTGGTGTAACGGTCGGGCGAGAAAGTGTAAATTTAGTGACGAAGAAAAGCGTAGAAGTAGCGAACTAACAATTAAACCGACAAACAGTGGATAATTACGTTGAAGTGGAAGCAGCAGTGCCATTGTCGCCTCCGTGTTGGCCATTAAGGATAAGAGCCGTGTGGTGTTGTAGCAGGTAACCATAGCATTGGTGGTAAAGCAGTAGTAGCAGATATAGCAGGCCAAAGTACGTCATCGGAACACGAGCGAGGACGACGTCAGAGGATCGTGTCGTTTAACGAACGGCACATTCTCATAGTTTGACCCGCCCGAAAAATTTCGATCGTTCGTCCTATTCAACGGTAAGGGCATTGAGAAGAAAAACACATCAGTATTTTCCTTTCTCCTCATTCATTTTCTTTTGGCTTTTAGCTTGAAGACATTTTCCCCGCTCGTTTCGCTTTTCCCTACTCCCCACCCCATATGGTGATGTTTGAGTGTTGCCATCAAGCTTTACCGCTTTGTATTGTTACTATTATAAGCTTTATTATATAGTTTGCTGTCTCCAAAGTGGAATATAGTTTAATCCTGCTTTCGTAATTAGTTGGATATACATATAAATTGTTGAAAATTGCTAAATTTATCGAGGGAGGCTCCAGACTGGAGCGTAATGAGTGAAGGCAGGCAATTTATTACAGTGGTTGGTTTTGACGTGAGCTTTCTGCCTGCTGCAAATTATCCTTGATGTGCGAGACTTAGCGGGATTTTAATAGACTCCAGGGTTGTGGAAGTTGGTGCATTCTGTTAGAAAATTTAGGTTAAAGTTAACAGGGGGATAATCAAATAGATGTACGTACCCTAAGATTAATTACGGAGCAGGTTGTTTTCAAAGCGATACGTTTATGTTTGCGATGGTGTTATAAGCACTTCTACCAACTCATTGTGCAGCTTTTAAAGATATTGCTTGCAATCGATTACATCATCTTGCGTGACTGCGAAGCTAAATAAAATTTTAATTTCTAAATATTCTCATTCATAATTATTGTCCGAACATATAGCGCTTAGAAACTAGTCCAATAATATGTTATTACTTCTCCTGTTGAAAAATTAAGAAAAATTTGGCTTGTAGATGTTTGTTCAACGGGTAAGTTCAGTTTTGGAATTTCATTTTATTTTTCTGTAAAACTGATAAAATAATGAACTTAAAAAATCCTGTAAATCCAAAAAGAATTAAACTATTTATCGGCGAGGTAAAATTCGGAAAAGAGGAAATCGTGATGTTAAGATGAGATATTAAGGCTTTGATAAAAGCAGGTGAGGAAATTCCATACGGTTTAAAGCGAATAAATATCACTTTTTCAATCTTATAAAGAATATGATTCTACTTATTGAATATACTAACAAGAAACATGCCGAGAAGCATGGACAATTTGATGTCTTAAACGATGAACATATTAAATTGTACTTCAGTCAACACATTGTCACATTGATTTAATTCTTTTTTTTGGGTCTATTTTTCCATAAACATTTCCTTAAACTTTTAGTTACCACTAATTTTTTCCGAAGACTTTTCCTGGATTTTTAGGAGGTGTTTTAATCAATAACCTTTCAAATGTACTCCAAGCGACATTTTTTTGAGGTAACATCTAAATTAATTTAGTTCTCTACATTAAATCCTTATTAAAGAGGACCTCTTCTTATTCTGAAGACTTCGTAGTGATATTCTATCAATTGTTACTTATAATCAAGCCTATTTGATTTTCAACCGACTTCCAAAGGAAAGAAGGTTATCAATTCATTGTGCATATTTTTTTGTTGCTTTTTCTGTGTATATTCACGCATAACTTTTGAACAGGGATGGATAGAAGGGTCCTGTTTTCGCAAATGATACATCTTACTTTCTTTTACGTCCCATTCAAAGGACAAGTAAATCAAATAACGGTAAAGGATTTTTACCATTAAAACTTAAAAAATTCAGATTTTCACCTAGATTTTAAAGCATAACTGATCGACGTGTATAAGGATTTTGATTGTAGGTGTGTCAAATGAAGGATAACATATTAGACTAAAATGTTTCGGCACAGGATTGTCATCCTTTCAAGGACTCTGCAGATATTAACAGTTCAATATGGTACATTGATGTCGAGAAATTGAATTTTAATGATGTTTCGTACGAAATATGCCAATTATTGTGCGACTCTTCAAGGATTTGATGGAGATACTCAATTTTTGGTTATATATGATAAAAACGGTACATTTTAGTTGATCATTTTCACCGGAAATAGCCAATAAAATAATTCTAAATCCAGCATAAATGCTACAACACAAAATGATTCAGATTAATATCATTAGATGAAATTTCAAAATTGCTTTTACGTTCCACATTCGTCCTTCGCTAACTGATAAACTTATTAGTAGATTCTTCTCACATCCTTAGATGCAGATATTTTACGTAGGATTTGCAAAATTCCCTTAAGAAATAAAAAGGATTGGCTGAATGTAAATTATTATATAGCTAAAATATATAGCTAATCGTCATTTGAAAATTTATTCGTCACTTTCCAGAAAATATTGTACATTATACGAGTATAATTATGTGCTATAGTTTTTAGTTTTTATGTTTATAAATATAAAGATATATACATATGCTATATAAAGTATATATATATATATATATATATATATATATATATATATATATATATATATATATATATATATATATATATATATATATATATATATATATATATATATATATATATATATATATATATATACGAGTATATATCACCGAAAACTACATCGAAATTGTGCGTGAATTTATGAAAAATGAGCCGAAATCCGAAATCATCGTTGAAATTCATGGAATTGGAGTTGAATATCTCCAAAACATCGATTTATCGCATTTTAACCGATTATTTGGGCTTACGAAAGGTCTGTGCACGTTTTTGTTTCCAAAAAACGAGACTTTTGTCAGACAAATCCACTCTTGTGACTGATTTTTTGACTAGAAATTGCATTTTAACCATCAATCATTCATCGTATTCGCCTGATATGGCTCCCTATGACTTCTACCTATTCGGGAAATTGCATTTGGCCATGAAAGGAAAACGCTTTGCGTCCGTAGAGGGCATCCAAAAGGCTTGTACCGACATCCTGAAGGACATTCCGGTCAATGACCTGAAACACTCTTTCAAAAAGCTTTTAGATCCCGCAAAACATGTATCGAAGCCGGAGGAGACTATTTTGAATAAATTAACTCGAATTTATCAGAACAAAGCTCCTGTCGTTTCTATTTTAGCTCAGTCATGTTTATTTTTGAAAATACCTTGTATATATATTGGTAAGTCTAAAAAGAATTGAGCATTTTTCGATTGAATATTTCTTTTATTTGAAATGGATTTTACTTAAGTAAATATTGTCCATTATTATCTATGACCTTTTTCCATTTTTTGGGTAGATCCATTATTTCATCTGTGTTGAACTTCTGTGGTTTATCGGCGAAAAATTTGGCCAAGTGATTTTCACAGTCCCTTTTTGAAGTGAATTTCTTTTCATTAAGGAAGTTTTGCAGAGACTGAAACAAATAGTAGTCTGATGGTGCAAGGTGGATGCATAAAAACTTCGCAGCCAAGCTCTGTCAATTTTTGCCGGTTCATCAAAGATGTGCGTGGTCTGGCATTGTCTGGCCGGTTTTTTTGAATTGCTTGTTGCAATCTGGTTAATTGCTGACAATACAGAGCTGAAATTGAGTGTTTGGCCAGGTTCTAGCACCTCATGATAAACAATTCCCTTCCAATCCCATCATACACACAGCATAACCTGATTTGGTGTCAATCCTGGCTTTGAAGCCGTTTGTGATGAATCACTTTTTTTTCACCATGATCTTTTTCATACGACATTCTCGTATTGTACCCATTTTCCATCGCCCGTAATGATTTGCTTCAAAAATGGCTCGATTTCGTTGCGTTTTATTAGCATTTCGCAAATGGAAATTCGGTCGATCAAATTTATTTTGTATTTATTCATGCGGCGCCCAAACGTCGAGCTTCTTTGTGTACCCAGCCTTACGCAAATGGTTCAAAACTGTTTGGTGATGGATATTCAGTTCCCTAGCAATGTCATGGCTACTTATGTGTCGATCTTCTTCAATATTTTGTAACATTTCATCGACTTTTTCAGTGATTGGTCGACCTGAGTGCGGCGCATTCTTAACATCAAAATTTCCAGAACGGAAGCGAGCGAACCATCTCTTGGTTGTGACTTTTGATAAAGTATCTTGGCGGTAGACCCGCAAATGTTTTCACGAGCCTGCAATGCACTCTCAGCTTGATCGTAGTGATATTGATACGAATTTTTTCAGAAATTTCACTCATTTTTAAATGAATACAAGTTTTGACAGGAATAACGAAATACTTTTTTTCCCCCCTCTGCCTAACCTAAGTTAGGTGTGATTGGCTATGGCTTAAGAATGACGAAATACAAAATGTTTCATATGAAAATTGTAGACTCGAATGTCACCTTTCAAACTCATGGCAGTTTGACTCAATCTGATTAGTATTGCTCGATATATCACCGAACACAATTTAGTGAGAAAAACAGCTCAATACTTTTCAGATTATCCAATATATATATATATATATATATATATATATATATATATATATATATATATATATATATATATATATATATATATATATATGTATATATGTATATATATACATATATATATATATATATATATATATATATATATATATATATATATATATAATATATGTATATATATAAAGGATATAACGAGATTTGTGTCTGGAGGTCGCAAGTTTTCTTTTTTTTCGCCAAATTTTCAGAAATGATGTGTTGTGTAAATATTTCGGCTAGTGTTATTAATCATTCAAATTGAATTGGTGAAAACGAAATTGCAGCTGATCTAGATGAAAATCCGTGATTTCTGTTCTGACCAAAGTAAAAGGGGTACCGGTTAATTCGTGCGGTTTTCTAACAGATGGCGTAACTTGATTTTTATTCCGGTGAGTCACCTTTCCAAATATGTGTTGGAAAGCTACTGTCATATAGTTTCAGAATCAGTATGTCATTTAGCTGAAGCGCAAACAACAAGACTTTTTTTTATTCTGAAAATGTCGAATTTTGTGTGCCGAATAAAGTGTTTTTGCGGGGAGTACTTCTTCATTACTTCAATATGAAGAAAAAGGCTGTATTTCAGCCAAGAAATTAAATTCTAATATGCGTGGTACAACATCAAAATGCCCTAGAAAGGATGAAATAAATTTTATGGGAGCGGTGCCAAATAAATTTTCTCGTTTCAGCATAAAAACTTGCAACATGTGCACCATCACAAAAGAAACAGAGAAAAGTGATATGGCACCGCTTCCATAAAATTTATTTCATCCTTTTTGGGGCATTTTGAAGTCGATCTCCTTTTTTTTCTAAAAGTTTTTTTATTTAATGATCGAACATTTACTTATGCCCTTTTCAGAACACGAACCTGACGACTGAGACTACGGAGGTTTTTTTTTTAAATTATTTTCGGAATCAATGTTCTCTTTAAATATTTGTTTACTAGAAATATCGAATTATTAACACACTTAAAAGGTCATTTTAAAACGTTCAGACGCTTAATTTTAAATAATCATATTTTCGAACTAATGGGCATCTAATTTTAAGTTAGAGTTGCATTTTATTCTCATTTTTTTTTCAAACGCTCAAGTTCCGTAAACACTTTTGCTTAATTTTGAAAGCCGAATTCAGTTAAAAATTTTCCTCTAAATTTGTACGAATATTGGAGCCCATTATTAAGATACTTGTTTATTCAACTGTTGGGTCTCAGAAATTAGCTAACTAGAAGAGCAGATAGATATTCCCGATTTAGAAAACCTCATACGAATAAAACCTTCTTACATGTGGAAAACCTTTGGCAGCAATTTAAATTAAATTTTTAGGATACTTGAGTGCTTTAAAATGAAACCAGCAAGTACTTTAAAGTAAAACGTTTAGTAGTTTAAAATAGAATAATAAAGCGCTTAGGCGTCTTAAAATAAAACATTGCAATTCATTATTTTACTATATATTTTTGTGTTAAAATAAAATGGTGAGCGTCTATAATTAAAGTGGTAGGCATCGTAATCTATGAACTTTTTTTTTTAAATAAAACGTTTTAGGCATCTTAAAATAAAATCCTTAGAAAACACGTCACATATTTAGATCTTCGGTGTGTAAATGTTGATTTGAAAGTTAAAGCCTAGACAGATATGTGGTATACGAACCAAGTATACTGCATAAAACCTAGTATACCACGTTCTGAAATCTAGTATAAACCTAGTTTCAATACCAAGATAAATTCTCAGTATAAATGAAATTTCCCTGTATCAAATAAATTGATTTTTTAAAATATTTGTTCATTTTGATGCAAGTTTCCCACTTATTTGTTTTAATGGAACCATTTTGTATGCAAATATTTGAAAAACTTAGCTAGAAATCAGTTAAATTTATTATTTGCTCTCATTTCGTCTTGACATCTGACTTCATTTGATAGTTTATACGAGGTTTAGACTACATTTGCATGCGTGTCAAGATTACCTAGTATACTGATACCAGGTATTGTTCTATACCACAGGTCTTTCTAGGGTTTTAATTGTAATAATGCATCATTCTTAACATTTTAAACAAATCCATTAACCATTAATACCGTCATATAAAAAGTCCAAGTTAGCCCAGAAATCTGAAAATTGCTGTTTAATTTAGCCTTACCGGCTTATTACTTTAAAGTTCTGCGTATTTACCAGTCGATTCCTTATCTACAGAACTGCTGCATACATACGAAGGCCTTAGCCTAAAAAGAAAAACGAAAATTTTGGAAAAGTGGCAATTTATTTTTCAGCATAATCTCCTAATCACTTAACCCAGGGGCGCTCCAACTTCTTTAACCCGTTTTATTTTGTCCTTCTTAGGGTTTCCTAATTTTTTTTATTTATTCAATATTTTTATGTATATTCCCACATTAATTTTGAAGGAGGGTATGTAAAAAGATTCTGTTTACGCCAAACTGTTGAGCTTGATTGTCATTGGGTCCCATTGAAGGACATTTAAATCAAGTAACGGGGAAGGACAAAATCCGTCAGGTAAAGTTCAATTTTTCGACTTTGTTACCAATTTCTCTTCACCAGGAACCGATCTGCGGATGGATTCCAGTTATTGTGGTTGCATATGAAAGGCCACATACATATTGTAGTAACATATCATTTTTTGATGGTAATTCAACTATGAATACATACATACGAAGTGTGACAATTAAGTAATGAGACTGATTCCATGAAAACCGTATATTTAACAATTATTCTACAACTCTGCCATCCCCTTCAAAGTAGTCCCCTTGGGCAGCTATACGATTCCAGCGCGTTTTCCATGCTTCGTAACATTTCTGGAACGCTTCGACTGGGATGCCCGCGAGTACCCTTGTCACGGTCGTCCGGATGTCCGTAATCGACTCAAAATGGGTTCCTTTGACCACCAATTGGAAAAACTAGCTCTCATCGCCTGTAATAACTCGATCAAGCAGCTTGGGATCGTTTTCCACTTGTTCCAAACAGTCTTCTGCGACGGTCATTCGATACTGCCTTGGTTGTTCAGAAAGGTTCTTTGGGCCCTTCTTCGCGCAAAACTTTTTCATTCCAAAAACGTCGGTTAAAATTTGTTTGACTGTTTCACGGTTCATACCCAATTCCAAGGCCAACATTGTCTCTCGCTCTGCGCCTCGTCTTCCACGCTTTCACGCTCCTCCTTAAACTCTTTATGCCATCGAAACACCTGGGCACGACTAAGAGCACTATCACCATGCCCTTTCGCCCAATCTGGCGCAAAATTTTATCGCAACGCGTTGCTCTTGATTTCGTTTCTTCATTTTCGCGACGAGCACCACCAACACACGTCTATTCAACACGACACAGCAGGCGAACTAAACAAGCTAGAGCGATGGTAAATATATCAATGGAGAGAGGGAAGGATGCCGGGGAAGGGGATTTCAAGGCCGCAGGTTTACCACAAGCACGGCAATAAAATCAGTCTCGTTACTTAATTGTCACTCCTTGTATTAACACCAAGAAATGGCGAAAATTTCAAAAAATAGCAGTTTTCGCATTAAACTACCGTTACTTTGGAACGAAGATAGAGAGTTGAATTCTATTTTCAATAAACTATTCTCTTTACTTTAGGTAAAGTTTTTTGTAAAGGACATACTAATTGAACGACGGGAAAAGGCAATTACCGTTGGAAAAAGTGTGTTTTCACGACTTTAGCGTTGATTCTTCCCCGTTACTGTTCGACATATGCGTGGATTTCAATTGCATGAATCTAATAAGTAGCATATGCTTACTATTTATGTAAAAATTTTACGGCTATCTAATTAGGGGCATCACCAACATTAACAGTATATCCATTTTTTAATATACAATGTGTATTTAAGTATGCTGCATATGAAACATAACATATTTAATCATTTTGTCTTTTTCAAGTTTTGCTTTTTAAAATGTTTGTGCTTGGTATACGGAATGATTGTTTCTAATCTTTGAGACTTACGATACATTTTAAATTCTGGCTTTTTGAATAATTAATTGAGCGACTTTTCTCAAATCTTCATATAACTGAACATTTGAAAATGCGTTGTGGTACAAGATATGTTAAATGTCTTCTATGATATGCAATGCACTTTAGTTATTAGTAAATCATCGGATATATTTGTATTTTGGCGAAAAATATGTAAGGATTATGCAGGAAATGATAATTATCATTTAACATTTAATATTTCCTCATTTATATGGTTAAAAGTTATGAAGTTATGATCTTGTGAATACTGTGTATTTCAATAATTATCATGTTTGAATTGAATGTGATTGAGTTTTTAGTAAAATTTAAGCAGTTAAGGAATCTGAAATGTTCGAGTGTATAAGCTATTCAGATTAATTTTAACATAATTATATATTTGTATTATAACCTCAAAGTTAAAATTTGCTGCTCATTTGGCAACGATTGTGGAACGAATGCCTTTCGAAATTGTTTGAGCAACTTAGGTAGACAGAACTACGCACCTGTCCGAAGGGTTTTGTACAGACACTACGATATGTAGGCACCAACAATGATTAAATGCAAGAACAGCTTCAATGAAATATTCATTAAGTATTTAGTTTCAAACAAAAACCATAGTTACCGCCATTTTATTGCAATATGACGAATACGAGTATGATCTGCTGGAGCGGATCTTAAAGATATTTATGTTATTAATTTCATGTGAAAATTTTGAGAAGATTCAATCAAAACGGTAGTGCATGGAACGATACAAGTGAATTTCGACTTCTAAGATCTTTAATGTTGTTGTACTACTTCTAAGGCCTCCCTGCATGATTTTTTCCTCATTGTATGAAGCTGTTAACACAAGTTGAAGACCTGCTTTGGAAAGCTGTCATCAAGACTTCATTTGACGCTCCACCCGACTGTCCTCGGTAAAAAAATTTTTGATACCCAAACATTTAAGAGGTTATCACTTCTAATCTACCTACCAAGTTTGGGGTCTGTAGGTACTGTAGTTTCGAAGAAAAAGTGCTGTTACCCACAAACAAAACCGATTTCAATAGGGGTTTGTAAGTAGTATAAACCCCTAAAAAGTCATTATTCAGCAGGAGTATAGGTCGGCATCCTGTTGGAGGTTAATGTTGCCACTAAAAATCGTCAAATAATGAAACTTTTGGAGAAAAAGAAAACCAGCTTCAGAACGCCCTAAAAAAGGTGAAATAAAATTTTTGGGATCGGGGTCAAATCAGTTTCTCCGTTTTGAAAAAATTGATGGTAACCACTTATTAGTCAATCGCAAATAAAACGAACGAAAACTGATTTGGCACTGATTCCAAGAATTTTATTTCATCCTTTTTAGGGCGTTTTGAAGTTGGTTTTCATCCTTTTTTTTAAAGTTTTTTATTTTCCCAAGATATCTTATCTCTATAAAGATGACGTTAAATTCTCTCAATCAAAGCTTCCTACCATTCAATGATAATAAGAATCCGATTCTTATTTATTTACACTTTTGCTATTGATACACGCATACTCGTATATGCATTAATCACACAATCTAGGGAAATAAGCATTAAGTACTTATTGATTCAATAAGAAAACGAATCAATGTTGATTGATTCGTCATGACATTGAACGTTCGACCTGCTATAATTTCGTGCAGCCTGTATTTGCTCAGCTATGAAATCTGCAAACCCACCAGGAAGACAAAGTGAAGGTTTTGTGTATCCTTCAAAATTGATTGTCTTATGTCATTGTCGCCCACACAAGAAGACCAATTAAAGAAAAGAAAGGAAAAGAAAAAAATCGATTAATTAGGGCTATATTATGGTATGTGTCTGTTTTTCAATGTGGCTTCGATAAGTGATTTAAGTGTATTTACGTGCATGAACGGTTGAATGAAAATAATGTCTACTTTGTGACTTAAGTGAGAACATTTGAATATTATAAGTGTCCTTTTCGATAATCTTGCTTAACTGTAGGCGATGACAGCAGTACAGTTTTTAGAAAATGTTCAAACGCATGAAATCTTTATTAATTTTCAATATAACATTCTCAAATGTTTTCACGCTCCGCCAATTTCACTTGAAAATATTCATATTTTTTTTTAGGAAATTTCCAAATTTTCTAATAAAACTATAATCGTAATCGTAAAAAGTCAAAATAATTCCGTTCAATGCAGCTTTGTCACTAGGTATTGCTGATTCTCTACCTTCTTATTGTAAATTGTGAAAATCTGAACAAATCTGTTCACCTTAGATTGACAAAACGAGTGCACCTCCATTGAGAAAAAAGAAATGGAGTGGCTATATGCAAAACAATTTCCTAACACCACCCTCTCCGACGGAGAAAACACACTTCGTAGCAAAGAGTTTAAAATGGCTGGCGGAAGAAGTTAACAATATTGTACACAAAGTACAAATGCGTTGTGGAAAAGGTCAAATGTTATAGGTGAATTTTGTGCCAAAGTTTAACATACGAATATTTATCTATATGCATGAACATATATTTCTTTGTTTTTTCTTTTCAAAACAGAATACAAGAGAGCCAATTCGTACCAATTTGACAATCCACTACGAAATGTGGCTCTCATCTCTTCCCATGTACTTTGTATGGGACCAGCCTCTTCATTTCTTGTTCCTCAATGAATTTCTTATACCATCACCCTATAAATACTATATTCAACTTTGGTATCACCAGCAAGTGAAGGATGTCTTTTAATAATTTGCTTTAGCACTACAGCCCCTTTCGGGTATTCGCTTAGAAATGTTAGAGCATCTCATTATCTTCATCGAATCTATCGGCACACGAGAAGGTGATATGGTCAGTAACACGCTTTGGCCGTTGATTCCGATACGTTCTGATTTTAAACCAGTACGAATCATAACTGAACGGGCTTATAGTCCCTCCGAAAGATCACTTGAAACAAATATCGTTGTCACCAACGGGTTTGAACCGAGGACTTTCGGCTTACAAAGCGAGCACTCTAACTACTACACTATTAATAATGATAACATTATTGAATATTTAAGAAATAAACATCTTTTGCAGAAAGTTTGTACATTTTAGAGGTTTTGAGGTTTTTTGAAAGTTTGATTAATCAGTAATTCTATCAATTACAAGTAAGAATAGTTTAGGAGAAAGTAATTAAACAAAACCTAGAGCAATTCTTACCCTACTTACTTCACTTACGACTAGAGGTGGAGTATGGATTTAAAAATAGGAGCGAGGTGTACTAAATTAGTCTAGTCATCTACACTATGTTACAATGTTTTCTAGGGATGAAACTAGAGTGTTTGATGAATTATTGCATGTGTTGATGAGCTTACAATATCTTTCAAGTGCTATTTGGATCAGAGGTTTGATTCTGGCTATTTGGTGTAATCGAAAAGTTAAGTAATAGAACGGTTTGTTGAATATGATTTTCAAGCATTTGTTTTTTAAAATTTGGAGCTTGTGGGAGTGACAAGCAGCGCGCTTATGCCAAGTGACAAAGCTATATCGCAAAACTGGCTGAATAATGACTTTATACAATATTAGCTTGCTATCCTGAGATAGCTTGGATTTCCTGTTTATGAAAGGATAGGTCGCGTGAATGTATTTGCTTATTTTATATTCCATAGCATCAACATGACCTTTCAATGCTAGTTTGGAATCAAGGTACATTCCAAGGTGTTTCAAATCATTGGACCAAGATACTTTCACCTAACCCATTTAATTACCGAGCCGGTAAGAACCTACGAGCACTATCTCGGTCCATTGACCGCGTCCTCCAATTTTTAAATCCGAGCAGCGATGAACTGTCTTCGTCGACCGAGTCAGACCAGCGTTTTCTTGGTTTCCCCACTGGTCTCCAAGCTTCAGTTCCCCAACTAATACCTTTTTGGGTATCGATTGGTCGTCCATACGATTCATGTGGCCAGCCCATTGCAACTTCCACAGTCTTACAATCGTTGAGACCTCCGGTTCGTCAAAAATTTCATTCCTCGTCTAGCTTCGCTCCTATTATTCATCTCAAGACCAATCGCTCAAAGGTGTTCAATATATTTGCGGATGCTTGGGTTAGGGTCCATTTTCCCATAGCATAACACAGGCATTATCACAGATTTGTATACTTGGAGCTTTGTTTTCCTGCGTATGCAGCTGGTCTTCAAGATCGTCAAAACTGATTTAATTATTTATTTGCGAGCTGTATTCTTCGGCGTATTTCGCCTCTTTCATTACCGGTTCTCGTTATTTTAGCGCTTAAATGTACAAATTTGCCCACATTTTCGATATTGTATTCGCCAAGTGTGATATTTTGGTCATTTGAGATATTTTTCCTCGACTGCGTCATGAGCTTTGTTTTACTCTCATTGATTTGTAGCCCTACTAGTTTTGCTTCGCTGTCGAGTATCAGGAAGAGTTCTTTGGCAGTTGTTAATGACCGTGACAAAATGTTGACGTCGTCCGCATAGGCTTCTACTTGGGTTGACTTGTATAGTAATGTACCTCCTGTATCTACAGGTAGCTTTCTTATGACGTACTCTAGAGCCAAATTGAATAGCAATGAGGCCAGCCCATCTTCCTGCTTAAGTCCGATATTTGTGTCAAAGGCATCGGCGAGTTGGTTATTGATGCAGACTTGCGAGGTTGTCGACGTCACTGTCATCTTCGTAAAATGGACTAATTTGGCTAGAAAGTCAAAGCAAAGCATTATTTGGTACAGTACGTTACGATCAATACTGTCGTATGCTTGCTTAAAGTCAACGAAAGTTCGGTGTACGTTATTTTGAACTCCCAGCATTTCTCAAGTTCAAGTTCAAGTTCTCCCAGATCAGTGATTGTATGGGCAGTGTGAAAAGATTTCGCTAGTAATTTAATTATTTTCGCGTGATTGAACGCTATGGTGCCGCTTGATGCTTGGAGAGGCAGTATGAAGCGACAGTCGGCCACAATGCTCTGTGAAGCTGGAACAATTTTTTCAATCCTTTATCTTGCGAGGAGGGTAAGGTGTTCCATTCTTCATTATCCAGTGGTTGAAAAAATGTGCGTATTTGGGAGTTCAGGTCACTTAAAAAGCTAAGAATTAGGGAGACGAGGGCGTTGCCACTGACGTCGAACGATATGATACGATACTTTATAAGCGCAATAAGTGCGGCATTTATATTGGGCGGATTGACTTTCGTTATGACTTTGGGGGTAGATCTCACGAGCCGCGTGAATGAGCGTCGTAAGTCTCACAACAATATAATCGATTTGTTAACTTAATTTTACTAAGGAAAGCTTAAAAGCGGAGAAGTTAAAACTAAAATTGATGTATTCACGATACTTTTGCCAGAAGCGTAGAAAAAGGTTGATCTTTGTGCGATGGGGTCGGACAATTCGATTTTAAATGAAACCGGCAGATGTGTAGATGAAAGCTCGTTGGTGACTTCTTTT
Source organism: Odontomyia ornata (assembly GCA_963969285.1). Classification (NCBI taxonomy): domain Eukaryota; kingdom Metazoa; phylum Arthropoda; class Insecta; order Diptera; family Stratiomyidae; genus Odontomyia; species Odontomyia ornata. Next base: position 218,442,077 of record OZ017742.1, read on the forward strand.
TCTTCGTTGTACTACAGCCCCACTCAGGCCTTCACTTCCTGCAACAAGGGCCTCCAACTGTCTGGGTCGATTGAGCGCGTCCTCCAGTTTTGAAATCCGAGCAGAGAGGAACTGTCTTCGTTGACCGAGTCAGACCAGCGTTTCCTCGGTTTCCCCACTGGTCTCCGGCCTACAGTTCTCCCAACGAATACCTTTTTGGGTATCCGTTGCTCGTCCATACGATTCATGTGGCCAGCTATTTGCAGCTTCCGCAGTCTTACCTTCATTGAGACCTCCAGCTCGTCAAAAATGTCATAGAGCTCATGTTTGGTGACTAGTACTTGTGAAATTAAAATAAGGCCATTGCTAATAATAAAGTCCAACGTAGAGGGGTTTCTGCATGGAGGAAAGTAGGTTGGGCCATCCGGGACGCGTATAAATAGGTTTCGATTCAAAGCCGAATTGTACAGAATCTGGCCCACTTTGTTGGGTTTGAAGCAATTTCAGTGACGGTGTCGGGAATTCAAATCACCGCGCGAAATGAATTTTGCTTTGAGGTTAGTAAGATTGTTTATTTCATTCATAAAAGCTATCTATTCACGATGAATGAATGCCAAACTGCAAGCATCCGGCTTGCGAAAAGATTTTAACCAGTAAATGCCTGTCATTTAGTTTACAATCCCTGACTGTGGCATTTTAATATTGTTTATAAAAGCCATTTTATATGCAACTTTTCGACAATCTTTTATAAGAGCACAATTTCTATAATATTTGATAAGTATGTACGCTCTTGCTTATCCGTGATAACTTTGTGTTATAATGAGCTACCAGTCTGATATTTTCAGCACTTACGGATGGCTTTATCTTGGCTATATTATATAACCTTGAAACATTGAAAATCGAATTTTCTTTTCCTTTCCTACAGCACGTATCTTTTTCCTGGTCTAAATTTTCTTTTCTTCCATGTCATCTTCGGTGTGATTACCTATTTTCTTACATAACGGGCATTTCTTTGGCATTCATTATAATCACCTTCTATTATATTTAGAGAAACCCGCTAGCGGGTATACTGTGGGTCGACTATCTGAAGCCGGTTCGGATTCATACCAAATAAATTTTGATTTAAAATCGTTGCCATTTTTTTTTTGCGATTCTGATTGCATTAATTGGTCGTTAGCCCATTACCGTGATATTCATGTATTATCTGAATCGTAGAATGTGTTAAGGTATATAACTTCGTTAGCTACAACGATATTTGGGAATTTCTCGGAAAACAGGCGGATTGCAAGGAATGCGTTGCTCAAAACAAATGCGTTGCTCTGATTTAAAAATATAGAGTATCAAACGAAAGTCAGTGATGAGTGAAGTCAATTAAAGTGCATTCAGGCAGCTCCGCGGAACCTTCTATTACATGTTTTTACGTGGTCGGGTGCTCTGATTCTGAAACCGAACATATATAAAATCAACGCAAATTGGATGACGAAGTGCCTGAATATCACATTGCGCCGCATTTGTACTTAGAAACATAAAAAAAAGTATTCGATATTTCTTGCCAAACATCCAAATTGCAGGAAGTGTTGTACGTGAAAGTGTCATTTTTCATATATGTCCCCATTTCAATAACAGGGTATCAAGTGAGAGATGCTGAAGAGTGGAATCCGAAAAAAAGCATTCAGGCTATTTTGCGATACTTGCAAGCGCAGATTTCTACTTGGCTAGGATGCCTTTGACCCCGAAGCAGAAAAAGAAATAAATCATTGCAAATGAGTTTCTCGAACGACTGAATATCTGATTATGGTGTGATTTAATTAATATATACATAATTGTAAATACCTGTCCACAGCCATATTTTGCAATCCCCCGGAAAATAATTAAAGTGCAAGAAATGCGATGCAGGCGAAAATGCACTTTTCTCTATGTACTCCGATTTCAATGTGCGGGGTATCAAATGAAGATCCTGCTGAGAAGACTTAAGAAATGTACATTCGGCCAGTTCCACGGGACTTGCAACTGCACCATTTCTTCCTGGTCGCGATGCCTTTGCCCCCGACATAGAACACGCATCAAATGAACGCAAATAGAATTCAAGAACGCCTGAGTGTCCAATTACGGTCTAGTTGTAGTTAGAAACAAAATATTGCATATATAAGTTCGTTATATACTGCTCATTTTTGTCAAAAACGTTCACAGTACCAGGATGCTAAATTTTAATGCATAAGCCGTAATGAATTTAAGAGATTTTTTTCGTTGTGCACATAACCGGCTAAGCTTGAACTCTCAGTGGCTCATTTTACTTAGATGCTTCATCACAATTTGATGAAACTCTGCGTAGGTAGAGGCCGGAGACTCACGTACATACTGCATAGTTGTATGATTGCCAGAGTCCTGCGGTGCTCCCTAATTAATTTGAGTAGAAAATTAACTTCAGGTTTGACTCAATCAGCCCATGTTCATAGAAACCGGTCATCATATCCTCACCAAGAAAACTGGGTGAAACCTATGTATGGTTCCATTTAAAAAAAAAAAACATAAGCTCTTCTTCACTGTGGCCTCCGATTGCTCTTATTTTCACGGCGTAGTGTAATTCACACAAATCTTAACACCCTGTACCGGTTAACAGCATCCAGTTTGCTTTGGCATTCATGGAAAATCTTTCAAGTTACCTTTCGCTTAGAGAGGGCAAACAATATAGCCCAGTCATATTAGATAAAAAAAGGGGTCAACCTCGGAATGAAAGATAATAAGCTGCAAATTGGTATGAACCTTTGTTTTGTCATTCTAAATGTTGTCTCAAAAGTCACAATCGTTATCGTGTCCGCGTCTCAAGATATTCAAGGTCAAAGGTCACAAAAATCGGTTTTTCGCGAATATCTGGCTTCCTATCGGTTAAATGAGATTTGCATTTATTATAAAAGTTGTAGGCTATAAAATTCCCTACAACTTTTGTTTAAACTTTTTTTTCATACGACCAACCGTTTTGAAGGTAGAGCGCGAAGAGTGCACATCGTACAGTCATATACGGCCTAATGCAAGGTCAAGCGTGAGTTATGGTTATCAGTACGTTATAAAGTCAATTATTTACTTGGAAATTATAATATTAATTGATCAATTTCAGGATAAACTAAAAGAATTAAAAGCTCGAGGTCCCACGGCACAGTTATGGGTGCAATATTTTGAAATGGTATCAATAGCCCTAGATTTCATTCGCGCTGAAAGGCTGGGACTTTTTCAAGAACATTTGGATGCAGTGCGAAAAATGCTGCCCTATTTTCATGCTGGTGGTCATTTCCTATATGCGAAATCAGCTCATTTGTATCTTCAAGATATGTTAAAACTTGAGGAGACAATGGATCAACAGGCTTTTGAGAACTTTAAAAACGGATTCTTTACTGTAAAACGAACAGAAAAATTCAATTCTGGTACATGGACAGACATGGTAATCGAGCAAAGTCTGATGAAATCTATGAAGACAGAAGGAGGAGTATCTCGAGGCCGAAGTACACAAGAAAGTGTTCTATGTAAGTGGGTATATGCTATGTATGCCACGAATACAATTTGTGAAGAAATTGAACGGTTTTGTAACATTTCTTTCGATTCTGTGGACCAACATGTTGATGCTAGAGATTCACGAATAAAAAGGGATGATACTGATGTAAATGAACTGGTTGGTTGGTTTACGCTTCATAATCCCTTTCCAAATACGAATCAGTTGGTATCCTTAGCTTCAGGAATCGTTGGAAATGACCAAATTAATTGTCACCGAGCCCATGAAATCGGATTGCAATCTATGGTAAAGATAACTGGTTTGAACTTCAACGAAATAAAATTAAAACGCGTCGATAAGGTTTTACCGCTTTCAGCCATTAACAAATCTGTCAAAATTAATGATTGTAAAGTTTCTATAGATCCAATGTTACTTTTCCAGAGAATAACTGTAAGCAAAAAATTTGAAAGTAATTTACAAGAATATCTTCAGTATGAACTAAGCCCGTATCCGACATCTTTATTTGATAGTAATGGCATGAGAAAAACCACGAAAGCAACATTATATGACAATATGATGCCTGTCGTTATCGATCTTGATGAAAATAATGTAACATACATCATCGATGGTGGATTTCTTCTGCATCGCGTCGTATGGAGCAAAGACGATACTTTCTCTATTATTTTAAATAAGTACATTAAATATTTACAAACACATTATGGCTCAGCAATTGTTGTTGTATTTGACGGATATTCGGACTATAGTAAAAATATTAAAGCACTGGAACAACAAAGAAGAACTGCTGCACTTTCAAAATCATATGAAGTTTGTTTTGACGAAACAATGGTTGTGCCAATCAGTCAAGAAAAATTTTTATCAAATCGGTCTAATAAAAAAAAAATTTATCGACATGCTTGTTGAAAAATTTAAAACTGTTAATATCACAACAAAACAAGCCAGAGATGATGCTGATGTTCTCATCATTGACACAGCTATTGCCTTATCAGAACATCAAAAGACTGCTGTCATCATAGAAGAAGATATCGATTTGCTCGTTATTTTAATTGGACGTACTCAGTCACATCATCAGGAAATTTTTTTGAAAAAAGTTGGCAAAGGCAATGTCAAAACACAAATATATTCTACTAAAAGTTTTGACCAATATCCTCGTACTAAAAAGCACATTTTATTTTTACACGCATTCAGTGGCTGTGACACGACTTCTGCGCTATTTAAAAAAGGAAAAAAAACTGTTACTAGAGCATTGGAAAAAATTCCTGATTTAGATAAACTGGTGGAAGTATTTCAACAAGAAAACTGCCCAAAACAAACATTATTAGAAAATGGAGTGCGCATCTTGTTGGCATTATATAATGCTCCAAAATCTGAGGACAACATTGATCATTTCCGCTACACGCAATTCATCAAATTTACAAAACTAAATAAACCTGTACAACTGTCAACACTTCCACCAACAAGTGTAGCAGCTCATCAACACATAAAACGTGTCTACTACCAGATTCAAACGTGGTTAGGGAAGGACTTAGAACCTAAAGAATGGGGCTGGATGCTTGAAAATGAAATCCTGGAGCCCATACGAACGTTATTACCTCCAGCACCAGCCGAACTACTAAACGTAATATTTTGCAATTGCAAAAATGGTTGTGGTTCCCGCTGTGGATGCAGAAAATCAGGGCTACAATGTTCTTTAGCTTGCGGCCAGTGCAACGGACAAGCTTGCCTCAACGCTTCACTGTATCCAAGTAATCCCGATGAAGAAAATACATATGATCCCGATATTCTGGAAGGTTTGGAGATGAACATGACAGATAATGAGGATGATGACAATGAATCGAACATTTTTGAGCGACAAGAAGAAGAAGACGACGAACAAGAAGAAGATAATTAGCTTCCATTTCCAATTTCATTACAATTAAAATCAACAAAGATACTTTTGATATTTGAACTCACATTTTGATAAATGTATATTATGCCGTATTTAATAATAAATAAAAATATGTGTAAAATATATACTCTTACTATCATTTTAACTTAAAATAAAACTAAAATATATAATCCAGAATTAATAATATTTTATACTTAAATAGTTAAATATGAATAATTATATATAAATAATCAAGTTACTTACTTTAATTAAATATAAATAATTAATAGTTAGTACATAAATAATAGGCATTGGTTAATAATTATAATTTCCAAGTAAATAATTGACTTTATAACGTACTGATAACCATAACTCACGCTTGACCTTGCATTAGGCCGTATATGACTGTACGATGTGCACTCTTCGCGCTCTACCTTCAAAACGGTTGGTCGTATGAAAAAAAAGTTTAAACAAAAGTTGTAGGGAATTTTATAGCCTACAACTTTTATAATAAATGCAAATCTCATTTAACCGATAGGAAGCCAGATATTCGCGAAAAACCGATTTTTGTGACCTTTGACCTTGAATATCTTGAGACGCGGACACGATAACGATTGTGACTTTTGAGACAACATTTAGAATGACAAAACAAAGGTTCATACCAATTTGCAGCTTATTATCTTTCATTCCGAGGTGAAAGCCCTAATATGACTGGGCTAATACTGCTAACAAGTTGAGTAAGCAGGAGAGTGCTCCTACCAGAAGGTCTTTGTAAACATCCTAGGGTTAGAAGCAAGTTTTCTAATGGCGTGAATCGATAACTTGAATTATTCATCCAATACTTAGATATGAAATCGTTCAAATTTATACAAAAGATGCACAGTTTCTTTCATAAGCACAGTGCAGCCGCCATTTTAATCTAGCTTAAATGATTTTTCTCAATGCTCGGCCGATTGAACATGTTCAAATTAAACACTATTCCTTAAATTTTCATGAAAATTGAAAGAAAATAAAAGTACCTAAGTCAATTTTAAATATATATAGGGTTTTCCAATAAGAGGTGTTATTTTGAATAGATCTTCTGATTTAACACTTTGCGACTTCTTCCTTTGGAGTCACGTGATAGAGAAGGCCTATGCCAATAGCCCAGCGTCAATTCAAGATCTCAAAGATGAAATTCGTGAGGCTATCGAGGACATAGGGCAGCCAGTTTGCGAATTGGTTATGGAAAATTTCATGAAGAGGATATGGTCCTGTAAGCGTGTCGTAGTGGTTATTTGCGCAATGTTAGTTATTGCTATTAACGGCATATCTTCTTCTTTATAAGGAACTAAACATCCGATCATTTATTTAAAAAAATGGCATTTTCCTTTTAATATCAAAATAACACCTCTTATTGGAAAACCCTATATCAACCATAAACACGTGTTATCGTTGTTGTAATTCCATATAGTTGAAATTGCTATAACTCACTTGATTATGATTCGATCTCAATTAAATTTTGTGAACATATATATCTTATGTCAGTCTATATAATTGCGAAATTTCAAGAAGTTTAAAGGTACCGTTTTGATTTTATGGGCAAAAATGTAAAATCTACAAATCATACTATTATTAACAAAGTTGAGTGAATTTCGATTTCTAAGGTATTTGTTGCCCTTGTACTCATAAAGGTCCACATTCGTGATAATTTTCAGATTTTTCGACTGAAAGGTGTCCAATCGCGAGGGGGGGGGGACACAAATTTTGGGTACATTTTGCCTTCCCGTGGGCCCCCTAATTCATAAAATGATTTTTTTATTTCAGATTCTAAAAGTTCTAATCAAGACCTTTCATTTGATACCCCACTCGACTACCTTTGATTAAAAAAAATTTTTAAGGGCCAATTCGTTATTAGGGGGGACCCCCTTTAAACATTTTTTAAATTTTTGTCAAGGCCTTAACTTTTGAGAGATCATCACTTCTGACCTTTTCACAAAGTTTGAGCATTCTAGCTTCTATAGTTTCTGAGGAAATCAGCTGTGACGCACGGACAGACGGACAGACGGACAGACAGGTCGCGAAACTAGTAGGTCTTTGTAAAAAATTTTTTTACAAAGACCTAAAAATGGATGAAAATGATTTGCCTTTCACTCCACTTTTGTCCATGACTTCACGACTCAATTGAAGGAAAGGAAAGGATTTCTACCTGATCCACCTCTTGACCAGGCATAGATGTTTTCAGTCTTACTTGAACAAGAGTGATAAGCAAAACTGACGATAGATACAAGCCATATGGTAGCAATTTGCATATGTATTAGTCGGCCTACTATGGACAAGCTTCCGGTAGCTGTCACCCAACTGCGGCATTAGCAAATGCTTATATTTCGTCATATATACTATTTCCCGAATAAAAAACGTGCCGAACGCATTCCGTGCATGCTATAAATTCACCTTGTATAGCCCATTGTGCTCCTAAACTTTCCAAGACGAGCAAATGAAGCACACGTTTTGCACCTTCGACTGATAGCTCAGCGTTGAGATGTAAACAAACTCCTATAAATTCACTTTGGAAGGCGATAAAAACTAAACGGATAAATGAACTGAAATAATTTTCACTTCACTAGGAGCGCTATTGTGTTCTCCGCGGATCATCTGGATTTCACTGTAGAAATCCGTCTCAAAACCGTACAAAACCTCGAATTTTTGTTGGCACCTCCACAACTCTTCATATAACGCCATGTAAGTTCGCCAGCAAAGTCGGCCTACTAATGGTCATGTGTGTGGTAGTAAGCGCTGCTGCCATATGGCTTGTATCTATCGTCAGTTTTGGTGATAAGTCAAAGTCTTCTGATTGCATTTTCTGCGCGGAAGAGGAGGATGGTGCTTGTCTCATAAAAGAGATGGAGCAGGATACGCAGCTGCGTAATTGAAGAAGGAAAGGTCTCTTTAGACAGTCTAATTGGACAAATGAAACCGTGTGACAAATTACGCTCAGCCAGTCCTTACAGTCAAAAAATTCCCGTTAGCACCACCAGTCAGAATGGAAAATTCCTCGTAGGCATCAGTAGATTTAGATGAACAAATAGGCTTGCACGCTACTATAATTGTGATTGCAACCTGCCGAACATTAAATGATCATGAGCGGTAAAAGAAAATTTTAGCTTACATTCGAAAAAAATTTCGGGCAAAATCAAATTAATTTAATTCAAAAATGTTGAGGAACATTGCCAATATAGACACGCACAAACAACTGGATTTTTTGTGTGAGATACTGAAGATGACTCAAATTAGTCGAAACGCGTCTGCTCACACAACAAAGCAAGGTCCGATAGCTTTTCAACAAAAAAAGAGAATTGGCCTGCGGTTATCAAATAACATAAACAAAATAATTGACTACAACTGGAAATTTGTTTATTATAACAATCACAATATTGGGCCCTGCTAACAAAGCCTAAAAATTTGAATATCATAATGTAGATCTTATTAACGTTGATTTTATCATTAACTTTATTAGAAAGCCTATCAATCAAGGCCTTCCAATTTGGGAATTTGATTAGTCGTCATAGACAAATTCGGAAACTGATCTTCTTAGAAAAATCTTCTAATATAAATATACTAATGTCAAGAAATTTAAAAGAATTGCTATTAAAATAAGGATTTTTTTGCACTTTTTAGGACACCCATTCTGAATTTAATTGATTGATTTTGTAGTAGTTTCTGAATAAACTTGCTTTGACGCATGGTCAGGCAGGATAGAAGTATAAAGTCTTTGTGAAATTCGCTTTACAAACCCTAAACATTTGGCTTGATATCTATATACAAGTATAATTTCACAGGTAAAAGAATTAGATGAATAAACTGAAAATTTCTGCAATTGTTTGCCTCAAATACATGACTTGTTTGCTTTGTGATTATGTTGTTGTCTTACCCGCATAAAAATATAACAAGCTGCTCTCGGAGATTTTGTAATAAGTTGCAGTTCAATCAAAGTAACTAAAGTATTGTCCAATTCTCTTCTCCTCTCCCCTCCCGCTAGAAGAGGGATCCCAAGCTAGAAGGCGCCTCAAGGCGTAACAAAATGAGATCTGGCCCGAAGTAATGTGTCAAACGGTTCCAAGCTGGGTTATCGGATTAACAGGGGAGGTGTTTAGCGGATAGTCCAGTCGCTTGCGAGCATGAGAGTCTCACACTCTATGCGTAAATGATATTCACGACCTCCAAACCACAAAAAATCCCATGAAATGAGTTAAAACTGCGGATATGAGTTCGTTTGCATCTATATTCTATACGTAGCGCAATTTTTTTGTCAATGTACATATACTCATCATACAATATTAAAAATTTTGATCGATAAAATCAAAAGGTTAATAAAACAATGCTAAACTTATACGCGGAGAAAAAATTTATTACATTATAATTTTTAAATAGTTAAATTGAACTCTCAAATTATTTTGTATTTTAAAAAGGCAAACTTGAGATTAGTAAGTCCTTTTTTAGGGTTTTGTAAAATAATTTTACAAAACCCTACTAATTTCGCGACCTGTCTGTCCGTCTGTCCGTCCGTCCGTGTGTCACAGCACTTTTTCTCGCAAACTACTTAAGCTAGAAACACCAAATTTTGTATGCAGGTGTAAAGTGATGCTCTCTTCAAAATTAATTTACATAAAATTTTATAAGGTATTTAAGGGGGATCTCCCCATATAGGGGAGGGGAGCCGTTTGAAATTTCTCTACTTACAACAACAATAACACATGATTTTGGTATTTTATGGACTTTCCATCCTATCAGTCCCTGCAGTTTTGACTTGATCTTCTTGAAATTTTCCGTTAAGGCCAATAACATTAATATTTTTGAGAATTCATGATTTGAGTGATTATTGTCGGTTTGCAACAAAATGGCGACCGTTGAAAGTAGAAAAACAATGGATTTTCCTTTGAACGTGCACATCTCTTTGACATATTTCTTGACGTTATTCATTACAGGCGACTGCATTTCTGAGAAGTTCGGTACAAAACCCTTCTGACATGAGCGTAGATCTGTTTACCCAACTTGTTTTATATAAAAATAGAACCGCAGTTACTACATCTCTCTAAACCATATTGGTGATGAATCAAGTTTGGGATGGGTTTCGCCATCTTGGTCGCCAGTACAAATTTTTGTTCATTCATTCAGTTTACCTTAAGAAAATTCGTAACGAATTCCTGATAATTTTCTTATGATAATCGGATAATAAAATTATCAAATTGAGCGAGGATGCATTCTTTATTTAGAATCTTTTTTTTTTTAAATTGATGAGTATCTAAGTGTCGAAAAATTCTATCTTTTGCCAAATTGTAGAGCCTTAATATTGCGTGTGATGAAAGATTAATCAATCTGCGAAAATAGATTACTTGATATAAGAGAAGGGCTTAAGGTTCATGAAAACCAAATGGCACATGCTTTAATTTGTCTGCTTTAATAAAAAAATATTCGGAACAACGTAGTAAAACTAAATGTTATTTCTACAGAAGTTACATGTCTGGGTTCCCTCCAAAGTATTCTCATTCGCAATACTTATCCCAACGGTGTTTCCACTTCTTCAGAAAGACCTAGCACGCTTCTTTTCTAATATTCTTTAGCTCTTTGGAAACATTAGCCTGAATCTCGAGCTTTTCAAATCTTTTTATTTTTAAGGGTCTTTTGAATTTGAGGAACAAGAAAAGTCACACGGAGCAAGGTTAGGTGAGAAGGGAGGGTGGAGAAGGACAATTATTGAGTGTTGGTCAGAAGCTCTGAGGGCTGGATTCATTGGGATAATGGAAAACAAGCCGCAACTGCTTCACATTTCTGGCTTTTGGCGATAGATGGCATCCTTCGAACGTTTCAACATAGTAAGTTGGGGTCTCTATAGAGCCTTGGGCAAGGTTCTCTTGGCGGACAACATCTTTAGCACCAAATGAAACCGTCATCTTTGCGAGTTTTTTTTGGGTCCGAAGGACGTTTCCCCCACCTATCGGGATGATTGGACCTCATTTATGACGTCGACCATAAATCCTTATGAATCATCACCTGTTATGATCCTTAAAAAGATCTTTTCATCTTTTTCTGAACATTCAAGCAGTTCCTGTCAAATCCGGACGCTATTGCTTTTTGGTCGTCCGTTATCAGGCTTTCCCAGCATTTTCAATTTTTCGATTAAAATCTCGGTAACAAGATATCCCACATTTTGTCGACGTGTGTGTCGGTCGTCAGTTGATGTGGATACCCAGGGCGCTCATCGTCTTAAGTTAACTGTCTATAATCTTTTAAACGTTGATGCATCTTGAAATATGCCGTACGTTTCATATCAACATCATCATAAGCCGTGTTGAGCAAAACAAATGTGTCATAGCAAGTCTTTGCTTCTTCAGGTCATTCATTCTCAAATCCGACAAACGGAAAAATCGCACTTCACTCAAAACCGCGTAGCTAATCAATAAATAAAGATATCTGCAATTCATTAGTCGTTTTCCAATTTTCCTTAATTCTTCCTCGTTAAATCGGTTTCCAATCTTCCTTAACATTAATGAATCAAATTTTCCTTTATTGTGAAAAAAACTTGATTCAAGTGCGTGTTGGGGCTACACATTTCGAATTATTTCTTATGATGTCTTTTTACACAATGCGTAGTGTTTGGACATCTATATTTCTAAATAAACATATTTTTTGATGAAGTTAATATAAAAAATAAACAAAATAACTAAAAAATAAACTTTCAAAAGGTAGTTATTATGTATTTTATGGTGGAAAAATACGCTAAGTTGCACATAAAATACATAAATTTAACTATCTTTCTAGATCTATATTTTGAAGTGGGTGGGTACATTCTATAAAATAAATGTTTCACTAAAAGATTTTTAAAACAGTCCTAAAATTTTATTTAGTTTAATGTTCATGCTGCTCAAGAACTTCATGTAAAGTTTTCGTTATTGAGATCAAATTCATCACAAAGTGTCATTGGGTATGCTTTAAAGTCCTTCCAGTATTATGTTAGAAAATTCTTCAACTTTCCAGAGTCCACTCAGCATGAATCTAGCGACTCCTTTAAAGATTGCCATTGAAGCTATTGTGTTACACGTTAAAAAAATGCTGAAGCTTTCCTCATGCTTGCAAGACTGAAACTGACTCAATTGGCAACACAATGCACAAATACTTTCAAAAAATATATCTTGCAGAGCTATTCCGTATTGTTTCCAACCCCCTTCCGACACTAAACGCTTAAGAACTAAAGGAATCCTTCATACTCGTTCCGGCTGTATGTTCTCACAGCTTCATTCATATAGACTTCGTGTTTACCCTGTCCCCATTTACGGCGATGAAAGGGCTTACTAAGCTTTCTGCTCCAGCTCGTCTCCTCCTCCTCCCTGCGTAACTGTTGCAAGGAGCAGAATCACCAGTGCTGAGTTTGAATGAGATTCTGTAAAAAATGGAACGGAAAAGCTTCGTTGTCGCCAGCGCCATTTCTATCGCCTTCGTCATCACTGTTGTGGTCTCGGCAGTATTTAGGGCGGGCAGAGCCGCATAAGTAAGTCAGCAAAGGATCGGATCCGAATGTATTGAGTCAGGAATTTATCCTGCAGTGACGTGATGTTCTGTAATTTACTTACATTTGTGTTAGCTGCCAAAGGTAACGGAGAACATGCGAAAAGGATAGAGATAGTGGAAGGGTCAGGAAGTTTGAGTGGTTTCCATTTCGTTTCGTTTCATTTTTGACTTTTGTAACGCTTGCATTTGTGTCGTGTGTACACTTGTCAGGCCAAGGATAAAAGGATTCAAAATCAGAGGCTTCAAGTGGCTTACTTAAGGTGCTCGTAGTGCCTTCTGCTTTCTTGCGCTTTCGCTTCTGCCATTTTGCATTTTCTTCATTTTACCACTATCAACATATTCAGTTGGTGGCCGGGGTAGCCACAATTTGATTGTGTCTGTGAATGGTTTTAGCTCCAGCATAACATGACATTGCTGAAACGTTCCAGAAAGGGGAAGAGTGCGACGACGGAAAGTGGAAAGTTCATAGAGAACAGCTTCTTGTCTGAATCATAATTACACAATCAGAAAATTTTGTTGTTCTTCTTTTAGCTCAAAATATGGTAAATTTCCATTTAGCAACGTCAGTGATTACGGAATGCAGTCATGGCTGGAAATAAAATAACGAATTGAATGCAACACTCGTGGGAAGTAAGGCAAGCAAAAGTGAAGTAGAATAAATAGAATAACGAATTTAAAGGACATTCGTAATCACTCGACTGTTGTAAGGTAGGCCCACAGGACGCCGTTAAAGCACAACAGGCAATGAAGCAAGCAATCCCGAAGTGAAGGTCGAAAGTCTTGATTGAGTGGTGTACGGTGTACAAGTGGCTGATATAAGTAGATTACAGAGATACTTTGATACAAGGGTTCAGTTCCGTATTGTTGGTTGCGTAACTGTGTCATTGCCAATACATTAAGATCAATGGCCTTCGAGAGAAGTTTATGATGTCTTGAGTTGCGTCTTGTGTAACTATGGGCATGGCAACTGCGAGAAGGAGAAGAATATTGCAGTTTTCTTGACATCATTTATTGAGGCACAGATATGGATGCAACTGGGTGAACAATTTACTCTTGAAAGTATCTACAATGAAAAAATTTGGAGTTGAATGAATTCAAGGGTGGAAAAGTGTTTATAATATACCATCTCTTTGTAAAAATAGTAAAACGTATGGATCTACTACGGTTTTATATACAGATATTCGACCTGAAATCAATTGAATAATTAACATATATGATTTCATTCTGAAATTTGGTTGCATGTACAGGGTGTTTTTTTAGAGGTATAAAACTTTGAAATGAAATAAAATACGGATAAATTGTTTTGATTGCCATGAAATTGGTTTTATTGGAAAGCTTATTCTCTGTTATTCTTATTTGAATAGATTTCGGTCATGTAAGTCCAAACGAGAGGTCAAATTTTCAACTACTCGAACCAATAGTTGGGGCCGTATCTCGCCAATAACGCGGCGAATCTTGTATTCCATTCCATCCTATTCATGATAAAATGGCAAACCAAACTAACCATAAAACGCATGACAGCTGTCACACCATATGCAGCATTAAAAATTGTTACCAACTTAAAGTTCTATACCTCTAAAAAACGCCCTTTTAATTCCACCATTCGGTTATGTTGTCAAACGACACTAGCGAAATATACCGGAAATATATACTTTTTTTTCGTAGAACTTCAGCCCCTTTCGGACCTTCGCTTAGAGATAGTTAGAGTATCTCATTGTCATGGTCTAATGTATCGGCACTCCACAAGGTGATATGATCGTTATCACGCTCAATCTATATACAGGTATACTACCGGTCCATAAAACCTATTCATGATAAAATGGTAAACCAAACTAATCATAAAACGTATGACAGCTGTCACACCGTACGTAGCATTAAAAAGTGTTGCTAACTTAAAGTTCTATACCTCTAAAAAAACATCCTTTATTTATAATTTTTCTCTTACTACTGAATTTAATTTTTGTTTTTAATTTTACCTTAGGTTTCATTGGAGGCTCTCATCTGATCCTAAATAATTTTGAAAAGATCAAAAAAAGGAAGTTTTTTAAAAAGGGAATAACCACATAATCGCTGTACTTTGTCATTCTATAAAGTAACGGAAATTGCTGTACAGACGACAAATTAGAAAAATCAAAACAGATTGGCAATAAAAATATAAAGTATATGTAAAAAGAAGCATATAACAATTACTGAAGGTATCGTTTTTACAAAAAACAGCTTGTAGCTGCGATAAAATAAACTGGCGATTGATTTAGCGAAAATTTGAAGACGAAGGAAAAAGGTTAGTGATTTTTCTCTTTGATGTTCTTGGTATTTGTTCTAATCTTATCTTTATTGACCTAGAAAGAGCCTACAACTCATCCGAACTCAAGCTCTTTCTTAACACTTTCAAGATCGGGCACGTCCCAACTGAAACTAACGTTTTGGACCGAGCAGGACGCCTATGTCCTAACCGAAAATAGCGTTTTCGACCAGCAAGGCCAACTAATACCTATAATATAATATACCGAAATAATTATGTAATTATTTCGTTTATGACGTAATTATGTTGGAATATATATCTGTTTCTTATATGACGCCAACTGTCGGTACCGAAAGATACCGCTAGTTTCTGTTAGTATGCTAATTCTGATTCTAAAATACCCAATTCGATTCTTAACTCTTTTTGCTATTTTAGTTGTGAGACTCAATCGTTCGTTTATATCCGTTTGTTGAAAAACTCAGTTACTTCTATATTAACAGTTAAATCCAGGGTAAATCGATCACTGTATCGAAACGCAATATTTACATTTCTGGGTATAGATTGACAGTCTAGAAAGCGATTGAAGAATGTTGTGCCATGCCCAACGGCTTTTAGATACAGAATTCACCCACATTTTTGATACTGTATTCGCCAAGTGTAATATTTAAGGCATTTGAGATACCAAAGCAAAACATTATTTGGTAAAGTACGTTACGATCAATACTGTCGTATGCTTGCTTAAAGTTAACGAAATGTGGTGTACGTCTATGCTGAGCTCCCTACATTTCTCAAGTACCTACTCGACTGTAAACAATTGGTCTTTCGTCGAACTACCTCCTCTAATGCCACGTTGATATTCCCCAATGATACTGTCTGTGTATGATCTGATTTTATTTTCTAAGATCTTTGAAAATACTTAGTAGTAGTGATATGCCTCTATAGTTTTCGTACTGTAGCTTGTCACCTTTTTTGTGGATAGGGAATATAATTGATTGACTCCACTCGTTCGGTATATAGTCTTGTTGCCAAATATGCTGGATGGCTTTAATTTGATCATGTAATGATCTGAGTTGCAATTGGCTCCTCGGTTAACTAGAACTATTATGATTGTACATTTTGTTTTATCACTATTGCATTTTTGCATTGTTATCAATGACTAAAGATTCATTTCCATCACGTACGTACATTGTACTCATTGAAGATTCTCTGCTACCTTATTGATGATGATGTTTTGAAATTTATTTACTGTTGGTTTTGAGCATAGCATATTCAATTGAATTGATATGACTCAATAGTCTCATTGAGAATGTTGCAGCTCGTCATCTGTTGTTTTCTGGTCTGCTAAATGTTGAAAATATACATGATAGTACTGTAATTTTTTTATTAGAAATAGAGTATCAGATACCATTTACAGGTTTAATTAAATGAAAATGGAGCAGGCTTAATTAAATGAAAACTGAAAAATTTCGTAGCTTGAAAGACGCAAAAATTCACGGTAGTATGCACTACGCATATATCGCTTCTGTATTTTATCAATCCTGGGAGGATTTGATGCCTTTTGCATTGACGTTAAACATTAAATACCCAAGGTCTCTTTGGCCCGACTGCATTTTGTCAAATTTATATTTCAAATATATTTTTCAAGCCCTTAAAAATGTGGTCCAAATTTTGGGAATGCTGCTGTTTCTCACGCGATGAAAACATCCCACAAATAACAGTGGTATTAACAAAATTCAAACAGTATATGCACGGCCCCAACGACCTTCAGAATTAATATAAATAGTTCGCACGATTTGATCAGTATTTTAGCAAGCTTCCGGCACTATAGTGATATGCTCAATTAAGGTCCAGCGTTGAAAAAATTATGCAGCCAGCTGACTAGATTCTAAATTCATTCAAATGAAGAATAAATTGTGCTTTTTTAGCACCAAAAATTTTCAGAAAGCTTATTTTTAACTTGAGAGGTACAATCGCTATCTTAGCAAAGTTCTTTTTAGGGTTTTGTACTAAAATACAAAACCCTATTGCAATCACGACCTGTGTCCGTCTGTCCGTCCGTCCATCTGTATGTCACAGCACTTTTTCTCCGAAACTATAGAGGCTACAGCCTAGAAACTTTGTAGAAAGGTCCAGAAGTGGTGACTTCTTGAAAGTTCAAAGGAGGAAAAATTTCTCAAAGGGGTTTAAGGGGGGTCCCCCCATATAGGGAGGTGACCAATAAAAAATTTTTTTCAACATTGGTAGTCGAGTAGGGTGTCGTTGGAAATGAGATCTTTTGAAAACAAGTCTTTATCGGTACCGAGGGGGGCAGAGGAAGGGGAAATATACGAACTTTTCGCGTATCCCCCTCGCGATTGGACACCTTCCATCCGAAAAATCTGAAAAAAATCATGAATGTAGGCCTTTATGAGTACAACAACAACAAATACATGAGAAGTCGAAATTCACTCAACTTTGTTAGGACTAGTATGATTTATCGATTTTATGTTTTCTTGAATAAAATCTTAACGGTACCCTTAAGTTCAATGAACATGAAAAATGTGTTTCCTTCCTCGCGAATGGCCACCTGTGAACTAAAAAATCTGAAAAAATTATAAAGGGAGATATTTATGAGTATAACAATAACAAATATCTCAGAAGTCAAAATTCGTTCCACTTTGCTAATAATAGTATGATCCTCGAATTTCACATTTTCTCCAATAAAATCGTCTCTGACATATTTCTTGATTTTGTTCATTGCTGATTACTGCATTTTGTAAGTTGATTACAAAACCCTTCTGACATGAGCGTAGGTCTGTCTAACCAACTTATTTTCAACATAAAATTGAATAGTCCTTTGCTGTTTTTTTTTCGAGTACGTCCTGTTTCTCGATGTTGACTGGGAATATACTTTTGGTTACATTGAATGTATATTCGGCCATCACGATCAAACAAAGTTGTGGCGAAATAACATAAACCACAACACTCATAATTAGGGAGCTATTGCATCTCTGTTTTTAATCATGGAACTAGAACTACTTGAATTTGTAAAGATAACACCGTGAATAAGATTGGGAAAGTCTAACTACAGTTTATAGAAGCGACTCCCAAATCAATAGGAAGACAGACCAAAAGACGGTCTAGATTTCTCTCAAAATGTAGCATCAAAGAGTGAAACACAATATTCAAACGAAAAGATCCATTGGTAAAAGCAGTGCCACTGATTATTATTTTTGTGTATCGATCAAAACATTCAACATTCCACCTGAAAAAATGTGTTTACAAAAAGATCCTCTTTGTGGTTTTAGAAAGCGTATTTTACAAAAAACTACTAATTTCTATACGTCCGTCCGTGCATTACAGCTAATTTTATCGGAAACCAGAAGCTACAATAATCAAACATTGAAGAAATACCAGAATTTTTGTACGTGGTCTGTGCGAACCATGCCATAGCCATTAAATGTCTTCCGACATAAGGAAGATTGAGGAAAAAAATAAATAATCGAAAAGGGAGACATAAATTTTCAATACTTTTGGCTTCTTCTTTACCCGTAGATGCTCAAACTGACTTTTAAGTTTTAGCTCTTTTATTTAATGCCCAAACATTTAAAAAAATTAAGGTTGATTTTCGTATACTCGTATGCGGAGATCCTCCTTAAAAACCTTTGAAGATTTTGATATCTTTCATTACTTTTTTAATGATCAGTGGACCCTTTTAACATCAACTTCATGGAAATCTATACGTTTATATAGTCTACGCTGAGCTTTTAATTGCAACATAAGAGTGCATAGATCTGGTTTTTCGGATAGCTCCGATAGCTACAAATTACTCATGAGCATTTTTGTACGTGGCTACTTAATTGAGATGAATTAATAATTTTTGAAAAATTATTAAAGAACATTTTTTATTAGGTGGTACTCTAACTTCTACACTCATCTAAATCTAATTTTGAACGAGACTCGAACTCATTAATCTCATTCCGGCTCGAATCCACCTCAAAATATCCTAGTGTCTTGAGAAAGATGTAAATACCTCAGAAATCAAAATTCGTTAACTTTATTTGCAATTTTGCAACGTAAATTGTACAGAATCATATGGTCCTTCTTACAAAGTTGCATTGCAATCGAATCACAATAATGCAATTTTTGCTTTGTTTATTTTAGCACTGAAGCGCCTATCGGGCCTTCGCTTATAGAAAGAGTATCTCATTAATTTGATCGTATGTATCGGCACTCGAGAAGGTGATATGGTCAGTACCACGCTTTGGCTGTGGTTTGTTCGTCCAGCCAGCTGCGATATGTTAAAACCAGAACATATCATAACTTATGGGCTTATAGTCCGTACGAAGAATCACTCGAAATAAATCTTTTTGTCACCAACGGGATTGAACCAGAATCCTTCGGCTTACGTAGCGAACACTCTAACTATTACACTACGCGAACTACTACTATTTTCCTTTTTAGGGACATAAATTCGGCTTACATCGTGAGCACTCCTTATCACTGCACCACGCAGGCTTCAATATAGCCACTTGAATTGGAATGAAATTACAACAAAAACATATGTTGTAGGTTGCAAAAGGACCTATTTGTTTAATTCGGATTTTCATAAGCATCTCAGAAATTGTTTTAAATTTGAATATGTTGAATTGACCGAGTATTCAGTGAATTTTTCGCTGCTGCCACAAAATAGCCGTTGCTTTTTTGTAAGCTCTAAATGACTTACTAGCGTTTCTAAATGAAATTGTAATATTTTGAATTTTCTAAAGAATATAATACACCTATATAAGGCAGGTCATTTGAAGTTCCATTTCCACCAACAGAAACTTTCACATAATTTACCAAAATCCCATAAACTAATATTTTAGAAGTCCGTTTAGTCCGCGTAGTGTAGTGCCTAGAGTACTCGCTGAGTAAGCCGAAGGTCCCTGGTTTGAATCCCGTTTCGGGTGATTCTTCGGACGGACTATAAGCCCGGTCAGTTATGATACGTACTGGTTTAAAATCAGAACGAATCGCAGCTGGGCGGACGGACTTACGGACAAAGCATGGTACTGACCATTTCACCTTCTCGAGTGCCGATAGAATCGATCAAGATAATAAGTACTCTAACTATCTCTAAGCAAAGGCCCGAAAGGGGCGGTAGTGCTAAAGCAAAAATATTTTAGAATCACATGACCTTATAATTACATAATGATGTAGTTGTACTTAATGGCCGATTAAATATCTTCGAGTCTGCCTTATGTAGCGCTCTGTTGCACAAATAAACCTTTTTAGGGTGTTGTACTAACTTACTAAACTCTATTGAAATCATGACCTGACTGTCAGTCTATCCGTCTGCCCGTCTGTTCATAGCAGTGTCCCTCCGAAACTATAACATAGTAGTTACACTATCAAACTTGATAATAACATCAGAAGTGATGTCTTCTTTAAATTTTGTGTGTCAAAAATTTTTCAAAGAACTTAGAGGGGATATCCCTGCATAAGACGGGAACCCTCAAAAATTCTATTATCACGTGGGGTATCATATGAAAGGCCTTCATCAGAACTTTCCAACATAGGCCTTAAACTTACCTTGTTTGTATCGAGGAGTGCACGAAGAAAGGAAATGTCAAAAAATGTGATCCGAAAAATCTGAGATGCATTTTTATAAGTGCAACAACAACAAATACCTTCGTAGTGAAAGTTTACTCAACTAATAGCACGATTTCTAAATTTGACATTTTGCCCTGTATTATCGTATGGTTATGAAACTTACGTATTTAGGTTTTCCTATCGATGCTCCTTATATTCTCTAATCGAATCATTTTTACAATGATTTCCCATCTAAACCATGTGGTCTTATGAAGTACTCGTATAGTACATACTTGATTCAAGGCGGATTATACCCCAGCAGTGTACACTTTTTTGTCAAAGCTGTACACCGTAGCTATTGGTTCTTTTATGTTCGAGTTTATGTCGATTCTTTCCTCCTTAAAATAAGATACCTCTCATAGTCGATTTGGCTACTTTCTCAAAAACTATTTGAAGTTGGATAAAATTAATATTCTTTCGAGTACCTCTGTGGGACACGACTTAATTGTCCCCGCGATAGAGGCACATGTAAATTGCTGTATCTGATAGTTTTCGATTCTTGTTTTTTATTCTCCCAGGTAATAACTCCATATGTAATGATCTGTCTCATCATCAGAATGCACAATCACCGTAAGATCCTTGAATTGCATTCTCACAACTTGACTCTTTCTCGTGTTACTGTATACCATGCGGATTTTAGTGGTCCTTATTGTCCTGCCTCTACAGACCTATGCCACATATACGTGTTGTTCATAAGTATTTCAAGATATTTTATTTCTTTTTTGGATTCGAATCTCCGATATAATGAACAGTATGGAACCAAGCCTGTTTAATTTTTGTCTTCTTATGCAAACTGCCATTGAAATTGTGTTACGGTTAAGATTTAGTTATATTTACCGGCGTCAGTTGTTGATACTCCGAATTACTCCCAGCATTATGTCACACAGTCATCGTTGGTATTTTCCTCTAGTCTAAAAAGCAATAATCTCCGCATTCGCATAGCATACTATTCCAGCTTCAGACAATCTTGCCACGATTCGTCGGTATATCGATGATGTTAGTTTCCAATTCGGCACGAGCGTCAATACGCTGTGCAAGAGATAGAATTAACTAGAATGAAGATGAGTTAAGATGGTAATCTTTCTTTTCGCCAGTACTGTCCTCATCGCTTACATTATTAAAAGCCCTTAGAATATCCAGAAATTACCCTAGTGCAATTCTTTATATTCTGGGGTTAATTTGGTCTTCCAAGGCAGTTCATACAAAGCGAATTCAGTTGACTTTCCCATTTTGTCTTTATGTTGATTAGAATATAGTGTAGTTTTCACTTAATTGGTTGTCCACTAACTTCTCCTTCATTTTGAGAAAAAACGATGTTGGACTCATCCGTGTACATGCCTTTGGGCTGGTGAGATCGGTTCTGCTTGTTTCTGTTATGGACCATAACCTTAAAAAATATTTCATTGGGCTTAATAACGATTATTGTTTACTTCCAT
Organism: Odontomyia ornata; assembly: GCA_963969285.1. Lineage (NCBI taxonomy): Eukaryota > Metazoa > Arthropoda > Insecta > Diptera > Stratiomyidae > Odontomyia > Odontomyia ornata. The sequence goes on from OZ017742.1 coordinate 218,464,261, forward strand.
AGCATTTAAAGTAAGAAAAGCAAAATTTGTTTCTATTCATAGAACGACAATAAATTTGCATAATTCTGACCATATTCCAGATTAGTTCCAACAGTAAAAATGCAAAACTTAATTTGAAATTAAGAAGAGATTCGATATGCACCGGGAATGATACAAATTTAAACCCGAAAAAGTATAATAAAAAAAATAGAAACGTAAAAAAACAATTTCAAAATGTTTTAAGAAGGATTAAATAACTTTCATCGCAATGGTATTAAAAAAAATTTTGCAACATGTGAAGGTCATTAATAAAATATTAATAATCTAATTTGACATTTTGCTTCACGCCTTATATGACATTTTTTTAAGCACCTCCATTGCCTACCATCCTCTCCATCACTCTTTCTTCGTCACACAATGCCCATGCGATCTGCACTTCAGACTTCGGCAATTCGTAAGGTGTGCCTCCCAGACAATGTTTAAAACACCGGTATAAAGGGAACACACAAAATGGTGTGAAGTAATCCTTTCATGCTAATCTAGTCCAATACGTGATCAGCACTCAGAGATAACATAAATTTATATAATACGATGCATTAAAAAAATGCTCTTGATTTAATCATAACTGCTTTCTGTTGAAGTATCTTGCCAATAGGATCTAAAGGCCCTTAGATACTGTGTTAAAATCTCCGGGACTAAGCTTCAATCAGCATTCATTAAATGTTCCTTTAGTCTTTTCTTAAAAACCGCAAGTGTGTCCGCTTCCTTAACGGTCTATCGCACATTCTTATATAAACGCAGAGCACTATGAGTACAAGCCTATTATTGAAGCTTATTGTCTTCTCAAGTTATTTATGTTTGGCAACCATGTCAAACAATGATCAATGGTAGGACCAAAATATTGCATTTCTAACACTGCTATTTTTCGCCGTTAATACTGAGGTCAACATTTATGTCTTCCTTATTCTTTTGATTAAAAACAATGTATACTGTCTTCTTAGTCCGCGTGGTGTAGTGGTTAGAGCACTAAGTCCGTAAGCCGAAGGTCTCTGGTTCGAGATTCTTTGGCATCAACGAGATTTAGTTCGAGTGATTCCTCGGACGGACTATAAGCCTGTTCAGTTATGATACGTGCTGGTTTAAAATCAGAACGTATCGCAGCTGGGTGGACGGAAACACGGCCAAAGCGTGATAATGATCATATCACTTTGTGGAGTGCCGATACATTCGATCATGACAATGAGATACTCTAAGTATCTCTAAGCGAAGGCCCGAAAGGGGCTGTAGTGCTACGAAAAGAAAACTGTCTTCGCAGTATTCAATTGTATTTTCCTAGATCTTCGTTGATGTGCTTTAAATTACAACTTTGTCATGCGCTGCGGAACGCAGTACTGTATCATTAGCATATCATGTATGGTAAGTATTAGGCTACATGTATTCAAATTCATTCATCGGTGCTAGGTCGCTCAAGACATTGTTGACTGTTGTTCGCTGGGATCTTCCTTCCAAGTAAGTCTTAAAAAGTTGATTCGGTTTGCCTTGAATACCATACGATTCAAGTTTTCGAAGTGATAAGTCATGATGAACCTATCAAATGCTTATTTTCGAACCTTAAAAATTGTAATCATATAATTCCCTCTGTCAAGACTTACATTGATGAAATGTGAGACAGAAAGTAACGCAAGGTATTAAACGATTGTTTATTAAATCTTGGAACTATTTTTGCGAGTTTCTTCTCCTTCGGAAATAATCCATTCCCAATCTGTACGTTTATAAAATTTACCATGAGTTCAGCTATAGCCTCTTTGAACAGAATAATTTCATTCATGCTGATGTTGTCGATACCTTGCGCTGTTTTCTTATTCAAATCATGGATTGCATTTTATACTTCCCTTTTATTTGGTTGATAAATATGGAAGATGGACTTTGGTGAGAAATCTTTGATATTCAAATTGCTTGTTGAACTAGTACCGAGCTCCTTGGGAATTTTTTTCGCCAATTGTTAAAAAGCACTGTTTAGGGAGTTTGCTGCATCATGTGGGCATGATGTATTAGAGGAGTCGACACGAAAAAGTTAAGAATTTGGTGGTAGGATCCAGGGTGAAAAGTTTTCCTTTACTTCCTTTATTATTTTCCACACTTCGTGAGAGTTATATGATAATTTAGCACTTTTCACAATGCATTTCGATTCTTTTTTTGCTTCGATATAAATATATTTGAGAGCATGATCTTCAGTGTTCTTCCTGTGGTCCTTGTAACCTATCCTTTTATTAATACTCGCCTCAATAACTTTTTGTGTTATCCATGTATGTTATCAACATCTTATCCTTTTCTCGATGAGAGTTGAGCTTGGATTCTGTGATCATATTTTTGAGTTCCATTAAGATTTCAGGATTCCGTTTTACAAATAGTTGTTGAAGTTTTAATTTAAAGAGATTTTGTGTAAGTGTCTGTATGTAGATTTCTCTTTTTTGAAACTTTGCTCATGAATGACGATTTTTAGAACACGATGATCTAGCTCCAGTCAGTCGTCAAGTGTATGCGAGTATTTTATTTTTCCAACAATTTTTTGGTTATAAGTTATTTTATGATCCAGGCAGGTACTTGAAACCGGGCAAGTTAATTTGTTATTATTGATGATGACCGCTTCATTTGTTTCCAGAGCATCCTGGTAAATCCTCGATCAGAAGTTTAAAAAATTCTATAATAACCTCGATGTGTCGGCAACTGTGATTAAATTTTAATTTCTGTATAGTGTATCTTGTGTTGTGCAAAAGTCTTGCGCATTGAGACGATTGGGGTTGTAGTATGTACCGATTTTAATGTTTTTGCCTGCGCAGCTTATCCTCTTCTGGGCCTGTAGGAGAATGCCGTCCCTCAATATTGTAGTATTTCACTTCTTCAGGCCAAATCCATACTTCGTTCAGAATAATCAAATCCGTCTCGGGATTTTAAGGCAGATAAATCTGAATGTCATTCAGTTTGTGTCCTAAGCTTCTTGTATTGGCGCAAAAGAGCATTAATTTATCACTTTATTGATTTGTGTAGTTAACAACTATCATCTGCTTTTGGCACTTAAAATATATCGTAACGTTATAGTCTTCTCCACAAAATATGATCCATAATCAATGTTGACGCACATCTCTTTTACATGCTTCTATTTACCTGAATAATGTGTAACCACTTTAGGACTCAATAGGAAACAAAGAGAACTAATCAGAAATCCAACACAAAAAAGGAGTTGTAAGAGTTACGACGTAATGTCTTGATATGATTAATGAATCTCATTCTTATGCAACGACAATATTTAAATGAGTGCCTAGCAGCTTAATGAAAGTTGAAGCAACGAAATATTTGAATGTAAACGTAGCGACGTGAAGCAAGTTAATGTATTTCCTACGATTGCTACAAAATTCTTCTAAATGAAACGCTGATATCCAACTTGACTTACATATTTTTTACCATGAAACTTTCTAATTTGATATATGAAGCATTTTTCGAAGACAATACTAAGAAGCATTTTAATTTAGCAAGAAGTTATTTTTATAAGCATTTGTTCATGAAATTGATTTTCGATTCTCTATTCCATCAATATCAGCGAAAAAACAGCTATTCTAATTTGTAAACAATTTATTTAACAAACTATCTCCTTCATATTTAGCACAAATGAAGACTTCATTTACCAATACGACCTTCTAAATAAGTAATGAAAACACAAAATTTTCATCGCACAGATGAAATAAGAAGTAGATGTCCTTGTAATATCAGCTCCCTTTCTTATTAACCAACAAGGATTTTGTGAAAGAGAGAAGTGATTGTTTGAAATAGAACAGCTTAAATAAGTCTCTGCTTCTTCCTATTCTTTTGCTTCCCACACTTGAAGTTTATATTTATTGTTTAAACAGAGAATATTCAACTTGAGTATCATCTAGAAAATTCGTATCCTTTCATTTCATTCAACTGAAATAGCTATGACGCGGCAGCACTAGTGTATGTCGTCATTCGAGAAAATTGAGAAGTCGTCTCTTTGAACAAACGCGACTTCATTTTTATGAAATTAAACATTGCGTGCTTTTGGTTGCTGTAAAGGGATTACGACAAATCTTTCGATTGTATCACGCATTTCCCTTCTTTAGTCTGTTCGACATTATTTAAGAAGCAAAGAATAGAGAAAACGGCACAAAAAGTATTAAAGCAATTTTAGGTTACCAAATTAAGTGTTCTGTTGCCATATAAAATGATTTAATTTAAGGATAATGGAAAATAAAAAAATGCATTGTCCTAAATTTCAAAACTTATCCTTCATATTTCGATTGTATACAAATGAATTTGAGTATACCAGCTTGTGTGTAAAATGATGACATTGATGTAATGTAATTTATTCAGGTGAAATGAGTGAAATTATTTTCACCTTTTAAATGTAATTAATGTGATGACAGTTGAATTTGTTGGTGTTCGTATGTTTCTTTGTTACTCAAGGGGCAAGAATATGGTGTGTTAGGGGACATATTTACATGTAAAATCGAATTGGTCTCATGACAACGAACTTACGTTTTATCTGCTATTTATGACGCAAAAATGATTAGAACACGTTCTTAGCTTTCTCGGAAAAAGTGGTAATCATTCCAAAGTACGCTTTTTTATCAGAACATTTTTTCAAGATTATTGTAAACCTAGCTAACAAAATTAAATTAAAGTCAGGAAAGTGAACAGTTATTTTATCGAAAATAAATCTCCGCCCAAAAGGATCCTGCTTACGTTTTCAAGGTTATTGACTTGTTTCGACCCTACTCAAAACGCAACAAAATTTATCCTATAGCTGCGGAAAGTTCTTTAACATATTCATTAATAATTTCAACTTCATAGACTACTTTAAAATAAAAAAAATCAGAATTCGCCGCCGCTTGCCTTCTTTTATACACTTGGCCATGTTGAGAACATGTAATCGTTGTTGCAGTTTTGCATTCTTGACAAAAAGCTTGGTAATCTAGAAGTTCTCTTACATAGCTCTCATACATAATTTACGAAATTCGCCCAGAATATAAGCCGAGTAGCATATACTATATTTGATGGGTAGATGGAAGACATTGGGTGGTCGAGTTACGGTTGCTCACATGCTGATGCCATTAAGACTAGATGTATGTTCCACCAAAACATTGCTTAGTGCTTTGTAAAACGAGAGCTAACCCTCGTGGATTTGCGAAAACCCTACCGTCTTACAATATACTTAACCCTTGCCGTACCTATTTCCTGAAAGAGCTTTGTCTAATGAAAGAAAAAGCATTTGTTTTTAACTATTCATTTTATTTTCCCTTATTTTTACATTGATTCTCATCATCAATACTGCGCTTTTCCACGGCCAACCTAAGGTGCCATATTTAAAAAAACGATTTATTTCCAAAGATAAAATTCCTTTCCATACAAATTAAAACTAAATCTAAATAAATTTATATTTAATTTTTAAAAATTAGTTTTATTTTATTTCTTCCCTAAATTTTCAAACGCAAATTGTTTCTGAAGTACAAACTTTGTAGAATTAAGTTTAAAACTTGATAGAAAACTAGAACAGTACCTTGTCTACATGGTGGATAAATAGAATCATCCATCCAAATTTTACAAAGATAGAGCGAAGGTAGTAAGTAAATTATTGCTATATCGGATAGACTTTCATTAAGTAAACAATTTTCTCAGTACTTTTTAATATTTACTTTATTTGTTACTACCGAAATATTAAAAAGTTGTAACGTGCTCTTGTTTGCTTATGACATTTTATTATATCAGCGTTTATCAGTAATTACATAAAAATGTATTGAAATGTGTAATTACGACGGTAATATTTGTATTTCGCTTAGTTAGCAGCAGACAAATACCAGATTATCGGAACGAAGATGTGTTGTTAAATTTTAGATGTTTGCTCAACTTGAGTGTATTTTAATTGTTCGTACCTTCTGAGCTTTTTCAACATATTACCATTCTGTATAATGTAAGCGAAAATCACCGAACGCAATATGGTGGTTCTGTGCAAATACTGTCACTGATGGATGATTCTGCCAAGAATACGTTTGAATAGAAAGATCGATAGTTGGTGTTAAACGGAAGTACAACCGAATCAAATTCCTAGTTTTCGTAGGAATCTTCAAAATATTGCAAGTACAGCTACGTATCACGAGAAGTTTAACGTTACTAACTATTCGGAGGTGATTAAAAAAAGTAATGCTATCGGTACAGAATTGTTGAATTTCTTTTTCAGCAATACACGGAAAGATGTTCGCATGAAAAACGCCTTTACATCAGCCGAGATTGCAATATAAGGTAGACGTTGCAAACTGAAAAAAAATAAAACTGCCGACTGAATATGGAGCACGATTGTCAAATAGCTTCTGAAAGTTACGTCAAACCAGACAAGTGCAGAATCAGTTTCTCGGCGCTCAGATTCTAGAACTTGTGCTCAGTTATTTTTCTCCACAAGTGAGGTCAGCATATTATAGGTATAAATAAGTTTCCCAAAGCCAACTAATTTCCTATACTAAAGATAATTATACTTTTCTTGTTTGTGTTCGTACTCCATAAGTCTTATAATTCACGACAGTGAACAAGGTTAGCAGACAACAGCAACGAAAACGGATACCGCCGTAGAACTTTTGACATTTCACGCGCACTCATTTACGGATCAGGTCTAAATCACTCCGAAATCCCGAAAGTAACTGGAAAAGGGTTACCAGCCCTACATTTTGGTACGGACATAATAAGAGATTTCGTTTGGAAATTTTTAAATCTATTTTCTTAATGCTCTGATGTGATAATCGCGTTGCGTCCTCCGCAAGATACAGGCGTAGCTACAATACTTATTTCAAATGCAATCGTTTGGGTCCCGATGTTATCAAGTTTTCAGTGTTAAGCTTCAGATTCTAGGTTTTAAAAGGTGTTTAGGTATCCAGAACAGAACTTTTCTGGTCATGGCTACCTCCTTACCTTCCACATACGCCTTTTGTAATGATTTTCTACCTTCAACTCGACGCGGAACCGACCTCTCATCGGTTCTAGACGTTAAGTCTGAGTAGTGCCAACGGATGGTACCAACAGGTCAACCAATCCGTGCACCGTAACCCATTCATGCGGTGACTGCTTGTCGGCCAGCTAGTTCGGAGAGGATTTCGGTCGCGGGTCTCCGAATGGATTACGCTCAATTACAATATTTCAGTCACCTGAACTTGCCCGTTTTCCAAACGCGTCAACAATTACTCATCCAGAACGAGAAACCTACATTACGTTAGTTCTGGATGCGATCTATCCACAGATCTCAAATCAAAAAAAACGCTACAAAATCCCATAGGCGCGTTACCGATTCACCGACGCGGTACCGAAAAATATACTACTCGAACTTAAACCGAAGAAAACTACTCTAAGGAAATGGCGAAACAAGCAAAGGTACCGCGTACCGCGCGCGACGCGAAACCGACTTCAGCGGATTTGCAGAAACCCTACCCTCGCGACGGCATACTTACCCTACACTCTCTGTTCCCACTGAAAAAGAAAAGTCACTGAAAAGGAAAGTCGGGGGTGAACTTAGCAATTCATGTTATTTTTATTTAGTTCCAAAAAAAAAATGTATATAATTTTTCTATTATATTTTCTATTTTTATCTATCCTTATCCTGTAAGCTACTTTTCGTTCCAGCTTGCCGTTTACGCGTTCTCTTGACATTTGTTCAGGTTGTTAATTCTGTTGTGTTAATGTAATAATCGATACATAAACTAAAGTTAAATCTTTACATGCTTCTAAATCCTGCAATACATTTAAATTGATGTTATTAACTTAAGTCTGAAATTCTACCGTTTTGTTTGTTTTTATCTAGGGTAATTAAATTTAAGTTGCATATATTGTATCGTTATCCTTTATTTGATTCTTATTTACTTTTTTAAGACTTCAGACCGTAAACTGCCTGATAAATTTGAACACTGGATCTTTTGTTATAAAAATTTATACTAATTTTTTTTTTTTTCTGAACAAATCTAAAAAAAAATCCTAATCACAACATTTATTGCTATAAACGATACATTTCGTTTCTAATAATCTACGTTTTATAAAATTTTCGGCAAGACTGATTTTTGAATTTTTGTATAAATAGCCCCGATTAAAATTATCGAATCGAATTTGAATATTTCTATTTCAGAGCTTTATCCTTAACATATTATAAAGTCATGGCATGGTTATCATAAAAAGTCCATTTCTACTTCTATTCTTCTTGTATGGAATTTTTCTTTTCTATATTATTATCGGCGCTCGAAGTTAAATTATAATTTAACGACTAGATCCCAAAATAATACATAGGAAACCATAATTATGTACAAACTTAAGAATAACTGTATGTTTGTTGCAATAAAATTATTAAATAAGTGATTGTTTTCGTATTAAAAACATTTTGCATTTTAAATAAAATTCAATCTTTAAAAATAAAATACAATCAATGATGAGAAATACTAGGATCCGATGATTGTTGTGTAAGCTTAGCTTACACTTGATCTGATTTTTAAATGCGTTTTAAACTATTCTTATGAAAATATAAATATAGAGTTGTGATAATATTGTTAAAATCAGTAAACAACATCTACAATTGAAATTTATGAAAATACATAAATAAGAAAGTAAACTAATTAAGAATTGCTTAGATCATGCAATTTCACGCACAAAAATAATTATTTGACAATTACAAATGAAATCCAGTTCATGTGCCTTTTCTTCTGATCTAATGATAATGTTGATCTGATTCTGCTTAGATTTTTTTTGTTTTATATCTACATATTTAAGTTGCATAATTGATGACGGCTTGCTTATTCCTTTTTCAAGCGAACATACAGAAAAATGTTTATCGTCGGCTAGACTTCAAATTATTCAAAACAGAATTTTATCGAGTCAAAACATTTTTTTTCTCGTTACGTTCTATGCAAGGTAGTGCTTTTAAATTGTGAGGAATTCACTTTATTTCATCGGATTGGAAACTATTTTTGCCTTTTTAGTATCTTTTGATCGTTTTCATCGAAACGTGCTGGTCGGTTTCTTTGTATCCAGATTTCAAAAAGGAATTTTGGCTGTTAGAGATTACTTACGAGTACATAAATATTATTGTTTCGATGTACTCGTATTACTATTGTCTTTTCATAGAGACACTAAAAAGGACTTTTGAAATAGGTTTGCACTGGGGCATCCAAATTAAAATGCTAAATATGAGACTCGAAAGCGTTTAGAGCCTGGCAGCATTACAAATAAAAACATGCTTAAAATTTGTGCAATTGTATTCTTACAGGGAGACATGCCGTCCCGCAGAAAAGGAAGTTTGTTATACAAAACAATTCCAGGAGTTAAAATCAACTTTCAACTACCTCAGACGGGGAATCTCATAATTTTGATGGTCAGGCTTTGGCGTTGTATTTGAACCCAATTTTTATCGATAACTCTACCATTAACCAACATGGTGTCATGCTTGACCTTTCACTTTTCTAGATATTAAATGTAAAAAATTTATCCTCGCATACGAGATCGCAATCTAAAAAATCTATTCAGTTGCATTCTACTTGCTAATTACCGATTTTAATTCCACGTGCGCGACGTGATTGTGAGTCAATTCTAACTTTCTGTAATTTCAAGGTGAGTTGTTTTTTTACATACTTTGTGGAAGTCTTTAGCGGGAATCCTTACTTTTACTCCGTTAACAATAACATTCGCTATAATGTTGTCCAAGCTTGTATATTCGGACGTATTTTCGTGGGAACTGGAAGAAGGTGCGGGGTCGACGGCTTCGGCGGGACTGGTATTCTTCTCTTTGGTTATTTTAGCAGAAGTGTCCCCGGTATTTTCAGTATCGGCTGGTTTCGATTCAGTTCACACTGCCTTCCGCTGCAGACCAGACAAAATATTGCTAACCTTTCTATTTAGTTATTAACTAAACTAACCTCTTTCCTAATGTTTCTGCTCCGGTGAATGTCACTGCCTCACGAATAACGTTTTCCAAAAACTCTTTAAGCACACCACGCGTTTCTTCACAGATTACACAGGGAATACGTTTCACTCCACCACGTCGCGCCAAACGACGTATAGCTGGTTTTGTAATACCTTGGATATTCTCACGAAGAACTTTACGATGACGTTTAGCGCCTCCATGTGGCTGTCAAAATTTCCGGTTGTCACCTCGGACAAAACATATGTGCGTGGAATGGCACTTCATATGGCGGAAATGTGCTTCTTCAGATGTCGCCAGTGGCATAGTTTTCTCGATGGCCACGGTGGAGGGGCATTTCCAGATGGCTATGTCTCGAAATGTGCCGGGGTTGGATTAATTCTATATTTCGAATATTTATATCCACGGATCTAAATATTTGGACAGAAAAAAAAAAAATATTTTCTGCACAACGATATCCGCACAACAGATGAAGTCCGCTGGCAATTCGAGGACATATCCATCTGGCAGGTTACAAGGGTTCGGGATCGAAATCACTTCGATTCCTGGGCGTAGGCGTCACATTACACATTCCCCCCCCCAAAATCGAAGTAATTACGATCCCGTCTCCTTGGTAAAAGGTCTTGGTTAGGGACGTGGCGGGTCGAAGATCCGTTTCGAAGGATAGGCTACAACCCTGTTCGTGAAGACTCGGCAGTGACTATATAGTAGGAAGTCAGGTGTTATTCGGAGGCCTTCGTCTAGGCAGAGATTTGGGATAAGCCAAGGGTTCTCGTGGGAATTAGTTGCACTTCATCGTCTAAGGTCTTTTGCGTGGTAAATTCCCAGGGTCTTACCAGTCATGTCCGCGATGAGGTATCGGGTGGGGCTTATGACTTGTATGACTCGACACTTCACGAATTTCTTGTCTAGTTTGGCATTGTAATGGCGGGTGGCATCGCTCTGTCGGAAGTTTCGACGATATATTTCGTCGCCGGCCTTAAAGCCAGAAGGATGAGATCGCAAGTTGTACCGCTCCTCTCCCATCCGTCTACTTTCTTCAATCTTCTCCCGCAGTTGATCTCGCAGAAGTTGGAGCTTTTCGTGCGGTTCTAGAACCACGATTGGGTCCTCTAGCGATTTCAGCTGCCGCAATAGCCGGTAAGCGCTCCCATGACAGATCATATACTGGCCGAACACTGCAAAATACGGCGAAATGCCGGTCGTGGCGTGGTACGACGAGCGCAGTGCACTAGTGATGGCGGACAATTTGCGATCCCAGTCCCTCTGATTCGGGTGGACATAGGCGCGAATGGCCGCTATGAGCGTACGATTCAGTCGTTCGGATGCGTTGGCTTGTGGTGAATAGACGGCAGTTCGTTGGTGGATGATGCCGTATTTGGACATTAGGTCTCGGAACTTGCTGGAGGTGAACTGGACCCCATTGTCGGAGACAAGTTTCTCCGGAACTCCAAACATGTGAAAGACTCGGTTCTCCAAAAAGCTGGTTATTGGTCCAGTGTGCATGTTACGTAGTGGTTCTATGATAGGGAATTTGGAGATCTGGTCCAGGACCACGACAGCTCCCGTGTGACCAGAAGCAGATCGAGGGTAAGGACCGATAAGATCAATGTACAAGCGCTGGAACACGCGTTCGGGGACCTCAACCTTACCCATGGGTGGCCGAAGGATGGTGTTGGGCGCTTTAGTGCACTTGCATAGCTCACAAGAGGCTACGTACGCTTTTATCTGTTGTGCCATCTTAGGCCAAAAGAAACAGGTTTTCAACCGCCTAAGTGTACGACCGTATCCGCCGTGCGCACTTGATGGGTGGTCATGAGCCCGCCTGATAAGATCAGTGGTTAATTCTTCGGGCACCCACAACTTCCACTGTTCTTCTTCTTGTATGGGATCTCCGGAGGCGTGTCCCATCCGTTTGTAAATAAATCCATCCGTCAACCGCAGTTCAGGAAGCTGGGACAGTTGATTCTGGATAGTGTGAATCAGTTGGGTGTAGCTGGCTGACTTGAAGGCAGGATGGTCCAAATCGATCAATTGGGGGCTGTCGTCCTCCTGGACCAACTCGGCTCCTTCAGGGGCGAACATTCTGGATAGGGTGTCGGGGACTACATGCTGGCTTCCTTTTCGGTGGCGAATTGTGAAGTCAAATGCCTGTAGTTTCAGTGCCCACCTGGCCAATCTGCCGTTGAGATCAGTCTGGCTCATTAGCCATTTCAGAGAAGCGTGATCCGTAACGATTTCAAAGGTGTGTCCCTCCACATAGGCTCGGAAGCGTTTCACTGCCAACACCGCGGCTAAACATTCTTGCTCGGAGACCGTGTAATTTCGCTGGGCTGGGTTCAGCTTGTGAGACATGAAGGCTATAGGTCTCTCCTCGCCGTCTTGTGCAACCTGGACTAAGACTGCTCCCACCCCATGTTGACTCGCGTCACAATGGATTGAGAACGGTTTGTCAAAGTCCGGGCTGTGCAGTACGGGGGCCGTAGTCAGACTCTTCTTTAGCTCTTCAAAGGCTCGCAAGCTGGGCTCTTCCCAGACGAATTTACGTCCCTTACGCAGCATGTCGGTCAAAGGAGTGGTAATGGTGGCATAGTCACGTACAAAACGCTGGTACCATCCGCATAAGCCTAAGAATCGGCGTAACTGTTTGGTGGTCTTGGGTAGTGGAAAAACGTCAATCGCTTGAGTCTTTTCCGGATCGGTCTTGATATGCCCATGCCCAATGATGTGACCTAAATACTTCACCTCCGTCATCACGAACTGGCTCTTCCTTATGTTGATGGTTAATCTTGCCCTCCGGATGTGTAGAGCCACCTCCTGAAGCAGGTCGATGTGTTCGTCAAAGGTCTCGGTTATAAGCAGCAGATCGTCCAAGTAAACGAAAACTTGGTGCCGCAAATGAGGTGGTATCACCTTATCCATAAGGCGCGTCATTGTTTGGGGGGCATTACACAATCCGAATGGCATGGTCACGAATTGATATAAGGGCCGGCCTGGGACTGTGAAGGCTGTTTTCTCCTTTGAACCGGGGTCTAAAGGAATTTGCCAGAAGGCGTCCTTGAGGTCTAAGCTCGTGATGAAATGGGCTTTAGGCAATCGACTCAAAATGCCTTCGATCAACGGTAGAGGATATGCGTCCTTGACTGTGACGGCGTTCAAGCGTCTGGCATCTAAGCATAACCGGACCTTGTTCGGCTTGACCACTAAGGTGACTGGGGAAGCCCACGCGCTCTGTGATTCTTCGATTACGCCTAATGCTAGCATTCGATCCACTTCGGCATATAACGATTTTTCCTTCGCCGGAGATATGGCGAAATGTCTCTGTTTTATGGGTTTAGCGTCCCCCACATCTATAGTGTGGAACACCAGGGCAGTCCGCCCGAGACCTTCTTTCTCGTGCGATGGAAAAGCCGATATAGCCGAGTCGAGACGCAGTTGCTGAGTTACATCCAGTGTATGCCGTACTAAGTTAGTGGGTTGAGATTGGTCAGGAACGGTGGTGACGGACTCCAGGGTCGAACTGGAAAATAGTGCCGGGGCCAAGTTAAATTTTCGAACGAAATCCACTCCTAAATAAAGATTCTGGGTTAACTGAGGTATGATGAAAAATTCCATAGGTTTAGTTACCCCTTTAAAGGTGACATCCGTCATAATTTTTCCCACTACAGAGTGACGAGTTCCGTCCGCCGTGCTTAACCAGGAGGTGAAATGACGGATTTGGTCCGCGTGCTTGGCCAGTACCTCCCCTGCAAACTCGGCAGAGATGCAATTCACACTGGCTCCCGTATCTACTAAGCCTGACACTCGTTTTTGCAGGAGGTGTACTGACGCATATGGCCGAACATCATCCCTCAATAATTCGTCTAAGTATATGTCCTTCAACACTTTCCTCGACTGCCTGACTTTTCTCCAGAAGCTCCGCATCCGACGCGTGGCTCGCTTGCTTCGCGGTGGGACATTTGTGGCCAATTCCTCATGGAAGATGCGCTGTCGAGTAGCCAAATAATTCCGCAACCTGACATGAAAAGGTTTTACATGCCAAGGAACCTTCGTCTCGCTATCATTTCCCTGCGCATTGGCCTCGGCGAAGGACGGCGTCGGTTGTGGAACTTCGGGAGAACTGTGTTTAGCGGTGCGAGTCAGCAGAGTTGGAGTCATGTTGGGAGCTGGGTCATAGCTGGTGATGGGGTCTGGATTGGTTCGTCCGGGGTCTAGGAGTGCCGACGGGTGGTCGCGGCACTCGGTGGCAAGTTTTTTCGCCCTTTGCAATTTGCACAGTCAGGTGCGTATGTGTCGGCCTTCCCGCAGCGGTAGCAGAAAAGCGTCGGCTCCGCTGGACATGCGTAGAACCGATGTCCCGGTTGTCGGCAGTTCCAACAGACCGTCGGGCTTGTAAGTGCTTCAAGGGAGGGTCGATCAATCAATGCTGGGTCCTCAAGCTCCGGTGGTGCTCCGCTCCTCGGTACTGGTACTGGATCAGCAAGCAGGTGGTCTGCTGCCATCAACTCCGCGGTGTGATGATTTCGGGGATTTGGTCCCGTTATGCGAGGTTGTGGGCGGAAGGTACCTCGTCGCTCATCCAAGTGTTCTTGTCTACGCGCATGGAGGCGCAATCCCTGTATGGTGTTGATGGGAAAATGTAGCAGGCTGTTCTGGAGATCCCAGCGCATGTTCTCTCTGATAATTTCTACTAATTCGTCCTCGGGCATGGTATTTCGCAGGCGAGTGCTCAATCTCACTATACTGGTGTAGTACTGGTCGAACGGTTCGTGAGCGCCTTGTTTCCGTTTCTTTATTTGCTCTCTTAGCTCTCTCTCAGTGAAGCCATCCTCAAATCGATTGCGGAAGGCTGCACTGAAAGAGTGCCAAGTGGGACGTGGCGTTGACTCTTTAAAGCTCCAGTACCAGTCGGCAGCGTCGCCGCTGAACAAAAGATGTGCATGCCGGAGGAAGGCCGAGGAATCCCCTCCCAGGGTGCTGGATACCAACGCCTGAATCCGGAAAAGGAACCGGTCCGCCGATATCATATCGTTGAACCCTGTAAAGTTCAGGCGCCAACTCTCCATGATACGAGGCGTCGGGTCTCGAAAAGGTGCCAATGCGTTCCCGGGGGGAATCACATCCTCGATTGACCTGTGGTACTGAACTGCCTCGGGGGCTGGAGGTACCAACGGAGGTCCGGTACTGTGTCGCGGTCTGTATTCGGGAGCTCTGGGATCCATTCCCGAGTTCCTTGGGGGTGGGACCCATTGCTCGGATTGTCGGGAGTGGGGTATCGCCACACTGGGATTTGGCTCCCAGCCAAGCGGAGTTCTCACGCGGCTGGGTGGTTGGCTCAACGGGAGATTCTGGATCTTTCCCTCCAGGTTGCCAATCCTCTCCGACATATCCCTCATCAACGCCACGAGGGTGTCAATGGAGTGGGCGGAAGGCATGGTTGTCACCTCGGACACGACACTCGCAGCCGGAACTTCACCGCCTACTGCTCCTTGCAGGTCTAAGAGTGGTTGTGACGGTTCGGCTTCTGGAGCTCCTTTCGCCACTGCTCCACGCGTCGGTAGGGGCGTTCCGATGGGGACGTCTAGGGCGGTCCGCTCGATGGGTCGCCGACATAATGGGCAACTCTCGGACGTGAGGAGGAGCTGTTGGACACAGGCACGGTGGAATAGATGTCCACAATCCAACCGCACGCTGTGTACCCCCTCCACTACGTCCTCGAAACAGATCCCGCAGTTCGCGGGTTGGACCGTTTTGGACCGGGTCCACCGCTTATCGGGAGTCCGCTTCGTGGCCATTTTTGGTTCTGTCTCGTGTGAGGTAAAAGTAAGTTTTTTATTACTAAAAAAAAAGAAGAAAAGGTTAACCCTACTATATATATGAAAAAGCCTAAAAATAACTTAGTGGCCGATAGTGGCGAGCTATAAGTTAAGTGGGAAAAAAAAATGTATTTAAAATATACTTTCCTTTTCAGTGGTCGACTCCTCCAACGGGAAAAGAGAGTGCGTGGTATTCTGCCGAAGAAAGGGTGCTTTCGGTCGATTTACAAAATTTATATCCCCTAAACCCACATACATTAAAAAAAAACCGTCTCTAAACTACGTTAAAGTGACTCGACGAGACAAGTGGTAGAGCTACCGTAACGACTTTGTACGCGGTCAAAATTCCCGACACGTAGAAGCATTCCGGGCTTCGCAACTCCAGCATACGCCACCGAACGTTGAACCGATACCACTCGTCTAACACGCATAAGAAATAGGTAGAATCCTTCCGCGACATAAAGGCAAGGTAGCCTTCTATTTTCTTGAGAGTCCATGCTGATAGGTAAACCCATCAGACTGGCAGTTCCATCAAGAAAATAGAAGGTCCTTACAGGGGTTAACCTGGGACAACACATCGGAAGGATTCTGTCGCGAAAAAAAAATCAAACAAAGGAGAGCGGAAGCTACAACTCACGTGAAGCGACTTCTAGTGTGTATCACACAATTCCACTGCTCCTGATAGTGGGACTCGAGTACCAAAGTACCTTACATCCTCCGTAAAGGACCAACTCGTCAGAAGACGCGAAGTTCTTTCCCCCTTAGGATGTTTTCGGGCCCCACGTTGGGCGCCATTTGTAATGATTTTCTACCTTCAACTCGACGCGGAACCGACCTCTCATCGGTTCTAGACGTTAAGTCTGAGTAGTGCCAACGGATGGTACCAACAGGTCAACCAATCCGTGCACCGTAACCCATTCATGCGGTGACTGCTTGTCGGCCAGCTAGTTCGGAGAGGATTTCGGTCGCGGGTCTCCGAATGGATTACGCTCAATTACAATATTTCAGTCACCTGAACTTGCCCGTTTTCCAAACGCGTCAACAATTACTCATCCAGAACGAGAAACCTACATTACGTTAGTTCTGGATGCGATCTATCCACAGATCTCAAATCAAAAAAAACGCTACAAAATCCCATAGGCGCGTTACCGATTCACCGACGCGGTACCGAAAAATATACTACTCGAACTTAAACCGAAGAAAACTACTCTAAGGAAATGGCGAAACAAGCAAAGGTACCGCGTACCGCGCGCGACGCGAAACCGACTTCAGCGGATTTGCAGAAACCCTACCCTCGCGACGGCATACTTACCCTACACTCTCTGTTCCCACTGAAAAAGAAAAGTCACTGAAAAGGAAAGTCGGGGGTGAACTTAGCAATTCATGTTATTTTTATTTAGTTCCAAAAAAAAAATGTATATAATTTTTCTATTATATTTTCTATTTTTATCTATCCTTATCCTGTAAGCTACTTTTCGTTCCAGCTTGCCGTTTACGCGTTCTCTTGACATTTGTTCAGGTTGTTAATTCTGTTGTGTTAATGTAATAATCGATACATAAACTAAAGTTAAATCTTTACATGCTTCTAAATCCTGCAATACATTTAAATTGATGTTATTAACTTAAGTCTGAAATTCTACCGTTTTGTTTGTTTTTATCTAGGGTAATTAAATTTAAGTTGCATATATTGTATCGTTATCCTTTATTTGATTCTTATTTACTTTTTTAAGACTTCAGACCGTAAACTGCCTGATAAATTTGAACACTGGATCTTTTGTTATAAAAATTTATACTAATTTTTTTTTTTTTCTGAACAAATCTAAAAAAAAATCCTAATCACAACATTTATTGCTATAAACGATACATTTCGTTTCTAATAATCTACGTTTTATAAAATTTTCGGCAAGACTGATTTTTGAATTTTTGTATAAATAGCCCCGATTAAAATTATCGAATCGAATTTGAATATTTCTATTTCAGAGCTTTATCCTTAACATATTATAAAGTCATGGCATGGTTATCATAAAAAGTCCATTTCTACTTCTATTCTTCTTGTATGGAATTTTTCTTTTCTATATTATTATCGGCGCTCGAAGTTAAATTATAATTTAACGACTAGATCCCAAAATAATACATAGGAAACCATAATTATGTACAAACTTAAGAATAACTGTATGTTTGTTGCAATAAAATTATTAAATAAGTGATTGTTTTCGTATTAAAAACATTTTGCATTTTAAATAAAATTCAATCTTTAAAAATAAAATACAATCAATGATGAGAAATACTAGGATCCGATGATTGTTGTGTAAGCTTAGCTTACACTTGATCTGATTTTTAAATGCGTTTTAAACTATTCTTATGAAAATATAAATATAGAGTTGTGATAATATTGTTAAAATCAGTAAACAACATCTACAATTGAAATTTATGAAAATACATAAATAAGAAAGTAAACTAATTAAGAATTGCTTAGATCATGCAATTTCACGCACAAAAATAATTATTTGACAATTACAAATGAAATCCAGTTCATGTGCCTTTTCTTCTGATCTAATGATAATGTTGATCTGATTCTGCTTAGATTTTTTTTGTTTTATATCTACATATTTAAGTTGCATAATTGATGACGGCTTGCTTATTCCTTTTTCAAGCGAACATACAGAAAAATGTTTATCGTCGGCTAGACTTCAAATTATTCAAAACAGAATTTTATCGAGTCAAAACATTTTTTTTCTCGTTACGTTCTATGCAAGGTAGTGCTTTTAAATTGTGAGGAATTCACTTTATTTCATCGGATTGGAAACTATTTTTGCCTTTTTAGTATCTTTTGATCGTTTTCATCGAAACGTGCTGGTCGGTTTCTTTGTATCCAGATTTCAAAAAGGAATTTTGGCTGTTAGAGATTACTTACGAGTACATAAATATTATTGTTTCGATGTACTCGTATTACTATTGTCTTTTCATAGAGACACTAAAAAGGACTTTTGAAATAGGTTTGCACTGGGGCATCCAAATTAAAATGCTAAATATGAGACTCGAAAGCGTTTAGAGCCTGGCAGCATTACAAATAAAAACATGCTTAAAATTTGTGCAATTGTATTCTTACAGGGAGACATGCCGTCCCGCAGAAAAGGAAGTTTGTTATACAAAACAATTCCAGGAGTTAAAATCAACTTTCAACTACCTCAGACGGGGAATCTCATAATTTTGATGGTCAGGCTTTGGCGTTGTATTTGAACCCAATTTTTATCGATAACTCTACCATTAACCAACATGGTGTCATGCTTGACCTTTCACTTTTCTAGATATTAAATGTAAAAAATTTATCCTCGCATACGAGATCGCAATCTAAAAAATCTATTCAGTTGCATTCTACTTGCTAATTACCGATTTTAATTCCACGTGCGCGACGTGATTGTGAGTCAATTCTAACTTTCTGTAATTTCAAGGTGAGTTGTTTTTTTACATACTTTGTGGAAGTCTTTAGCGGGAATCCTTACTTTTACTCCGTTAACAATAACATTCGCTATAATGTTGTCCAAGCTTGTATATTCGGACGTATTTTCGTGGGAACTGGAAGAAGGTGCGGGGTCGACGGCTTCGGCGGGACTGGTATTCTTCTCTTTGGTTATTTTAGCAGAAGTGTCCCCGGTATTTTCAGTATCGGCTGGTTTCGATTCAGTTCACACTGCCTTCCGCTGCAGACCAGACAAAATATTGCTAACCTTTCTATTTAGTTATTAACTAAACTAACCTCTTTCCTAATGTTTCTGCTCCGGTGAATGTCACTGCCTCACGAATAACGTTTTCCAAAAACTCTTTAAGCACACCACGCGTTTCTTCACAGATTACACAGGGAATACGTTTCACTCCACCACGTCGCGCCAAACGACGTATAGCTGGTTTTGTAATACCTTGGATATTCTCACGAAGAACTTTACGATGACGTTTAGCGCCTCCATGTGGCTGTCAAAATTTCCGGTTGTCACCTCGGACAAAACATATGTGCGTGGAATGGCACTTCATATGGCGGAAATGTGCTTCTTCAGATGTCGCCAGTGGCATAGTTTTCTCGATGGCCACGGTGGAGGGGCATTTCCAGATGGCTATGTCTCGAAATGTGCCGGGGTTGGATTAATTCTATATTTCGAATATTTATATCCACGGATCTAAATATTTGGACAGAAAAAAAAAAAATATTTTCTGCACAACGATATCCGCACAACAGATGAAGTCCGCTGGCAATTCGAGGACATATCCATCTGGCAGGTTACAAGGGTTCGGGATCGAAATCACTTCGATTCCTGGGCGTAGGCGTCACATTACACTTTGTTAGAAAGCTCAGTGAGAACAGCTTTCTGGATGTCTTTCAGCTCTTTTTGGGCCAATATCTGTTATGATTACCTATTTAGTACCTCTGCCATTTGAAGAGCTTATAGTGCTTCCTGAATGTTTCCGCAGATGGGTTTGGGTGACTTCTTGAGGAAAGAACATTTATTATTTGTTTTGAGGAAATGGTCGTTCACCATTTCTCGTTTCTTAAGACTTGTAATCTCGTTTCTCTCCGTCCGTGGCCTTTCGTTTATCCCTTGGTTCCGTTTCGAGCTCCGAAAAGTCGCGGTGCTCTCTTATTGTGGCTGGATTTGGTGACAATTTCATTGCCTTTAGTGGTATTGAAATGTAAGATCGGTACCTACAAAATCTGTGCACCGCTTATTGTAGAGGTGTATTTCTATAATTTTATCGACTGCCATTTAAAGACTGCAATCATTTGTGACAACCCTATACTCATGAGAGTCGTTTATCTTTGAGAGATTTGTAATGAACTCCCTTATGCTCCTAGTTGTTTTCTCTCTATAAGCGTGAACCGCATAACACTCCAAACGATCGGGCAATTTCAACTCCAACAATGACTTGTTTTCAGATGTTTTGTACAATTATTCAAAAGCAGGTAGGAAGACAAGTGCTGATTTAACAAAAAAAAAATATCTAATATGCTCCGGTTCGGTAAAACTGTGCTCCGCCACCAAGTTGTAACTAAATGGGCAATATTGCACAAAACAATTACTAAATGGGCATTATTTGAAAAATAGTTCACTGTGGTAAGGACCTTTGCCCATTGGGCATCTGATTTGAACTCTTTGAAGAATTTGATCGATTGTTGCTTTTTGTGGATCATAACCGTTTTAAAATTTTCATTTGCAAACCAGTCACAAATCGGTGAATTTTTTGATGCAATGCTTCCGTCAGAACTACCAACTCTAGAAGATAATTATGCGCTTATGTTTTATTTTAAAGGCGATTTGAACAAGCTTTTTTTAAGTACCACCATTCCCTACCACTCTCTCCACATCACTCTTTCTTCGGCGCACAAAGCTCGTGCGATATGAATTCACATTTCGCCGCTTCGTCAAGTATGCCTCCCAGACAATGTTAAAGAAATCAATACAAAGGGGGCACTCAAAATTACTAATGTGAATTAATCTTTTCGTGATTATCTCTCAGATATAAAAAACGATGCATAATGTGGGTAGTTATTCCTACACACCAAGCTATCAGAAACTGTCCAGTCCAATTATAGATCTGAAAGCGAGCAACCAAGTTCTCGATACTATTGCTATTTGATGTCTTTACTATCATTGCCACGATCTTTACTTTTCAAATGGGTTTTTCATATTTATTCAAGCAAACTACTTCATGATATGCGATTCGGTGAAAAATCATAAGAAAGAACTTTACTCATAACAATTTTTATTTTAAATTAAATACTTTAAGAACAGATACAATGAACTTACAATCTTCTTATTCTTCGTAGCACTACCCCTTCTCGGGCCTTCGCTTCCTACAACAAGCGCCTCCAACTGTCTCGTTCCATTGATCGCATTGATTTGGAAATCCGAGCAGCGACCAAGTCATCCCAGCGATTCCTCGGTTTACCCATTGGTCTCCGCCCTTCAGTTCTCTCAATGAATACCTTTTTTGGTATTCATTAATTAATTTGAAACAGGGGAATTTGATTTATACTGAGAATTTACCTTGGTATTGCTCCTAGGTTTATACTAGGTTTCATAACTTGGTATACTAGGTTTTATGTATGTTAGTATACTAATATATGTTCGTCTACCGCATCTCTGTCTAGGCTTTAAAACTCGTAAATTGCTTAATAAAAATATTTAAATGACTATGTGCGACGATTGAACAAAATAGCTAATTTAAAAGCGCCACCACACCTAAATTACGGTGACCTTTAAATTTTTACAAAAAAGTTTGTTTTACGCATACATTTTCAATCCATTTGCTTTTGATTATAAAAATACTGCCCAGTTCCTGATTACATTTGCGACAATTTAAATGATCAATGTGTTGTTTAAGCTTGTCATCGTCAAGTCTGACAAAGCAATGAACTTAACAAAGCTTTTTGATGATCATCTTTAGCTCCCAGAGGATGTCGTAATTTTGCTTCGATTTGCACCAAATTTTCAAGAAATGTGTATCGTCTATTTCAACCAGCGAAATACGCCGAGCGAAAACAAAACGCCGGCCATTTAAGACGAAAATCCGTGAATTCTGTTGTGAACAAAGTATAGCTCCGATTTGGACGAAATTTGGTACAGATATTTATTGAACTGTATTTTGAAATTCACGATAAAGAAACCACTGTGAAACAAAATGCCGGCAGTCCAAATGTCTAAAAACAAACAAATAAAATTACAAGTTCACCTTTAAAATATCAAAATGCTGAGCAGGCAAAGTGCGATAGTTTGAAGATAGTTATAAATTTCATAGTTTTTATTGGATTTATACGAAACTTCATCTTAAAATAGATACCAATAAGTTCGAATGATTTTGATGATCATCTGACTGTAGGTTTCAAGATGGCGTTGCTTTAAATTACTTGCAGATTTCTATGGTCCTCTAGCGGCCGTGTTTCTTACCGAATTTTGATGAAACTTGGTATTAATTCAAGTTCTTTTATCCTACAAAAATAATGAAAATTCGATAATAAATATAAAAGCCGATAATTTGAAGCCTGATATTTTGAGCTGCCATTTTAAACAAAATCATAAATTTTTATTCTGTTCAGAGTAAGACTCCGATTTGAATAAGATTCGGCGCAATGGTATTGATTAGACTAAACAACGGAACTCTGTTAAAACGATCTAAAATCAAACGCTCAAATTCAAAATAGCGGTGCATCAAGGCTATAACAACTATTATTTTAGTATTAATTAAAGTGCTGACTAAATTTTCATCAAAATATTTTAATATTGCTCATAATAGAAGTACCTTATACAAAAGATTTTCTTAAAAGGACGGTTCTCTAGCTTCAAAATGTTGGTCAACCAAATTTTCAAAATTTTAAGCCCTTTAGAAGCCATAATTTTCATCGATCTATTGTTAAATTCATACTAGGATCTTATATCTAATGATATTCGGATTCTTAATTTTTTTGTGAACGTAGCTGTTCCAATAAATAGATTTTCATGTCTTCGGACTCGTTTAGAGGGGCCATACTTAATAGATTTAAATTACATTTCATATAATAAACAAAAAAGTTCATAAAAAAAATTAATTTATTTGTTAATAATCAATGCTAACCATGTTGTTCTAGTAGTGTGCAAGCCTATTTGATTATTAAGATCTAACAGTACCTACAAGAAATTTACCTTCCAGTGCTGCCAAGGGAATTTTTTAAAAATATTCCCGCTTTAATGTACAAAAGTTGAAACACTTGGCCGGTGAAAATCTCTGCATTATCTATAGCTAACACGTTAAAAATCCGTATCTAGGATGGATAATGGTGTGGATGTCCGACGGCAAGGTGCGATTTCACATCTACGATGATGAAAAAAATTTGTTTGATTGAAAAGGTCTAGCGCATTCCATATAAACTTTTTGCCAAATTTCATCTGGTTCATCTCATAGGTGTAGATGGTCTCTGACTAAGTTGTTGCAACGAGAATAGCGATACAGGAAAGCTAGATCGGCAATGGATCGTAAGGAACAAAGGCTCGATTATTGGAATTTATGACCCTAAAAAGGAAAATAGTAGTAGTCCGCATAGCGTAGTAGTAAGAGTTCTCGATGCGTAAGCCGAAAGTCCATGGTGCGGACCCCATCAGGGACAACTAGATTTGTTTCGAGTGATTCTTCGGACGGAATATAAGCCCGTTCTGTTATGATACGTACTGGTTTAAAATCAGAATATATCACAGCTGGGAGAACGGACACACGGCTAAAGCGTGATACTGACCATATCACCTTCTCGAGTGCCAATACAGTCGATCAAGATAATGAGATACTCTAACTATCTCTACGCGAAAGAACGAAAGAGAAATTCGATTCTGGTCGAGAAAAATATGCCATTGTATTTGTTGATATGTAAGTCAATAAATTTTTCTTGTTGTATTTTGGCTTGGTAATGTCTTTAAAGATCTGATCCATAACATTCATTAGACTTTGAAGCTTTCCCGATGCGTTTGCCGTTGTTTGAATATCATTTAATTGATTGTCCACTAGAATGAATATATATGCTTTATTTAAATCCAATTTACAAAATAATAGTGAATTATAGCAACTAAAAATTGTCTCATTGATCCCGCAAATCGTATTATGTACATCCAAAAAATATTCATTTGCTTCATTCTTGTAACTGACACACAGTCGCATACGTCATGCTTTTGAATGATGGCCAGTGGTAATCCTCAGTCAATCGTTTGCGTTTGTGCGGTCTTGCTTCTCAAAATATCCAAATTATTTCTCCACCCAACCTATCAATGTATAATATGGGCTCGTATTTCGTGGAAAGTAGCCTTGGGACCAAGGACGCATCCTATTTTATCTTAGAAAATGTTTGAAGAGTAAGTGTAATACTCATTACGCTCTTCTGATATGTCTTATAAGTCGACCTGCGATATTCCCCTTCAATAGCTCTCAGGTCGATCCTCATATATATTTTTTGATACGAGAGTGGGGCCAATCTGGGAGTGGCAGCAACACTGATCTGCTGAACTCATTCTCACCAGGCCTTCTGTTGAGCCATGACCCAAGATTATTAATGAGGCGATCAGCCCACATTCCATTCGTCTCGCGCTCACGTTGTAAGAGTTTTTCGCCTCTCGAAACTGATAACTTTACTGCTATCCTCGAATCTGATTTCCTACCAAAAAGTGTCGATAATTTCTCCGGTACGACGAAAGATGGCTCAATAGAGTCTAAGCGCGTCTTTCAGATATAAATATAATGGCCCGACAGAGGTTAATAAAATAACAAGTTGGCTAGCCAGACTTACGCTCATGTCAGAAGGGTTTTGTACCCAAGTTCTCAGAAATGCAGTCACCAGCAACCAATAAAGTCAAGAAACATGTCAAAGAGATGTGCACGTTTAAAAGAAAGACCATTTTTTCTATTTTCAATAGTCGCCATTTTCTTGCAAACCAACAAAAATCACTCAAATCACAAATTGCCAAAAATATTTATGTTATTGATCTTATTTGAAAATTTCAAGAAGATCAAATCAAAACTGCAGTGACTGATTCGATCGAAAGCCCATAAAATACCAAGATCAGGTGTTAAATATCGAATTTCGTTGAGGTTAAGGATACCCATACGATTTGCTATTATTAACAAAGTTGAGCGAATTTTGACTTCTGTTATTTGTTGTTGTTGTCTCCTAAACACCTACCTCAGTAAAATTACAATGGTCAATCGCAAGGGTTGGGACACACATTTTGCGTGTATTTCCCCTCCCTGTGCACTCCTCGAAGCAAAAAATGTTAGTCTAACGTTTTCATCAAGACCTTTCATTTGATACCCATATCGGCTATCTTTTATGAAAGTAGAAAGTAGTTGAATTTTGAAGAGAGCACCACTTTACGCCTACATACAAAATTTGATGTTTCTAGCTTAAGTAGTTTGCGAGAAAAATTGTTGTGGTGTACACACGGACGGACGGATGGACAGACAGGACGCGATTTTAGTAGGGTTTTGTAAAATTATTTTACAAAACCCTAAAAAAGACACTCATTCCTCGAACGTTATAACATCGAATTCGATGTTGACCTTGATTTTCCCATCTGGAGTGGAAGACTGGTAAAGTAATGAAGATCGATTTCCATGAATGACGGGGGAACGTTGAGCTCTTATGGCGTATAAAGAGAGAAATCTCGGCACCAAAATCTCAGAAGCTAGGTTCAAGTCACAGCCACTGCATAAACAAGTGTTTAAAGAATTATATGAAAAATCAAATACGATACTAATAATTTGTATTTCAGAATGAATTTATGTTGCGTGACAATGGTATTTCTTTTTTGGTGCCAGAGATAAAAACTTTATCAATATATTCCAGTTACTCCGGAGATGTCGGAGCCCCTAGAGCAGTTATTATATTAATGTTTTTTTGCGCCAATTGAGTTGAGGAGCAATTTTCCGGAGTATTCTATGTTTTCAGTAATCTACTTAATGCAGTGTAATTTTAAAATCTTTGCTTATACGAGTAGTTACGAACAGATTCTACTATGTATCAAAATTATCGTACGTAGCTTTAGGGATTTTTCCTATTTATTCCTGGAGTATCGCTTGCATTCCCTCAGAATGTAACGTGATAATTGAGGAATTGTATCTCGTCCGTCCGTTTTACCATCCATTAAGTTAGCGTAGAAATGAATCGAAATATATAGCGGTCATAATTTTCCAGTCTATTGAGGTCGTCACGTTTATTTCCACGTTCTAATGTGTGTCAAGTTTGATTTTCACTTTCGTCGCTAAATCTTCATGGCGATAAAACTTTATTAAATATGATCTTGACTCGCCAACGTAAAACACTAACATATTTTGATTCTTAGAGCTACTTTTTGAAGCAATATACTAATAGATTTGGTGTTCCTTTATATTGTATTATATTCTAACTTGTATCATAACCTTAAACTTGTGCTTTTACACAATAGTAAGCTTTAATAAAAAACTTGCTTTTCAGTACATCTGATATTCTTTCAATTGTGAAATATGAACGTTTCCATTTCTTGTAAACTTTGTATTTAAGGACCATTCAGTTACGAATTTGAGTGAGTGAAAGAAATGTGGCTGGAATTATTTATTCAATTTTTAATTTGAATTATTTTTTCCAGCATTTTGCTGGAAAAATTAAGAGACTATCAACAATAATTTTTTTAGGGATTTCAAAATGAGTGATCAAGCCAATTCCATCCATTCTCTAATTTTCAAATCAGTCTACAAGACACTAAGACAATTTTTAGATGATTTTATATTTATTATACCCGATAGATACGAGAAATTATAAAACAAACACAAATTTTAACAGTACGCATGTTGAAAAAACATATTCAACTATGAAACATAAGTAAAACAACCACACAAAAACAGTTATATCGTAGCATCTATTGCATGTAGCTGAAACTGATTACATACCTCGAGTTTGTACGTTAGTGTCAACGCGGCATTTAAAATCGCAGGGGTATGTATAATCAAAAGATAATCGATTTCCTGTATAACTGTGCAGGTCCACATTTTTTCCTTCGTCACAATTCAATCAAGGCTACAAGGATGCATTTTAGTGCAAATTTTGTAGCAATTAAAGTTCATAATGCTATTATTCATTCTATCCATCTTTCCGTTCGATGCTACTGTTAACATCAGATGCTTTCAATACAATAGAATCAGGAGAACCTTACTCAAAGGCACACTTTTGCTGTGCAGACAAACTCACACATGCAGGATTGGAAGCGGAGGATACGTACGAGTATTAATGTGTCGACGAAAATCGATAGTGGTTTTGGCTAATGTACAGGGGAGATATGTATCGCGGAAAACATGTAGTATGAGTGCATTCTTCAAGATAATTTCTCTTGAGCACGAAACCTGCATATGGTGGAATTATTTTCTAGACTTACTTAATCACTTCTGCTTGTGCTATACCTTGGCGTTTCACATTTGTGTTGTTGCTTTGTGAGGTTTACGTTGAAGCAAAATGCGAAACGAAAAGTGGTGTTAGACTCGAAAATTGTTTTTGATTGTAACACCCAGAAAAGGATAAAGAAAAGAAAGAAAAAAAACAAACGGTGAAGAAAAGCGATAGCCGCTTTAAAGAAAATCATGTAAGCTTGAAGTTTTCCACGGATGGTCGAACGTTTTCCGTTCCTGTTTGTCTTAATCAGGTCAGGCCAAGTCCTGCAAATACCAGTAATGTAATTCATGTCAGAAAGCGACGGAGTATTTCATTGTCGAGCTCGTTTTGTAGGTCTGGGGTCTATTGAGGTGCTGAATGTCCTCTTTCTGCGCCACCAATTTAGCGTCATGCCACAATAAAAATGTGTTTTAATAGTTTCGAGTGGCTTTACATTTCCAGTGGTGTGTTTCACATTGCGTGTGGCGAATCCCTTGACGGTAGTTGAGTTACTCTTCTATGGCTCTATATGTTTCCATTTCAGAGCGTTTGCATGAATGTCAGTTAGAATTGGGTGAAATTCTCTGCGGATATGAAATAAATTTTCAGGAGTGTATAATTCGAAAGATGACTAAGTCTAGCAAATATTAAAAGGGTTACGAGGAGCGACCTGTACGATGAATATATGAGATAGACGGCAAATAGATTTAACGATTGAGGATTGACTGTGCAAATATGGGTTCTAGTCCTGCATCCACATTGAACATTTTAATTACTAGTGCGACGCTTTCAGTAAACTTGATAAAATCGAGCCATTTTTTTAACTCCAAAAAATATCCCTTGGTGTTCATGTTAATAAGTGGCCCCATAATTTTTACCTGAAATAACCCGATGTTTTATGTTTAGTAGACGCTTTCGGTGTGATTTAAAATTATATTTCCAAGTCTCAATGGTTGGGTGGTTAGAGCGCTGGCCACTTAAACAGAAGTTCGCTGGTTCGAATCACGTTTTCGGCGAGGAAATTACTTTTGTTAGTATTGTCGCGTGTTATCGGTTCGCGGCCAATAATTTTAATGTTCCGGGAAAGTGAAAACGCAATGTCTTTTAATTTAAGTTAAAAGAATTTATTTAATTACAAAAATGCACAATAAACAATTTAACAATTTAACACTTTCACTAATTTTAATTTTCACTATGAAAAAAATCTAACACTTGTCCATAAATTTCTTATCGCAATTGTCTTCTAAATCACTTCACACTCAAACAATCAATCGTCTTTACTTCGCGTTCCACTATGTCGCAGTTTTCTATCGCGGTTGTAATAATGATCCCCCATTCATTCAGCTCGCCTTTATATAGGGTCTCTACCTATTCACCCATTTCTCGTACATTATCGAATGTTCTACCGAGAGGTACCTGGTAGATTCGAGCAAATTAATGAATGGAGTGACGTCACTTGCAGATGTTGATCATGCTTGTTGGGTTCTCGTGGGTTCGAGTAAATTCATTTGTGGACGTTGATTATGAAAACAATTGCGACAGCAGCTCGCAGAATTATTTGTACATGTAATTATTTGTACATGTAACACTGCCCCCACCTCAGTTCTTTTCGCCCCGAAAAGATGTGTCGCTATTTGTAGTCAATTCTCCCTGGGTGTAATATGGGGCAAGACGGTCCAGATGCACGATTTTCATTTTAGCTCTCGGCTTACGATGTTCCTGTATTCGGTATACGACGTCGTTGATTCGCTTTGTAACTCGGTATGGTCCCTCCCAATTATGTTGCAACTTTGGAGACCTACCCTTTCGCCGTTGCGGGTTATAAAGCCACACCAAGTCATCTTGCTGGAATCCAGTAGAATTAGCGTTTAGATCATACCTGGTCTTCATGCGGTCAGTAGCCGATTCGAGGTGTTTTCGCACTGTCCGATGTATCTGGTTCAACCGTTGTCTTAGATCACTTGCGTACTCCGAGACCGTTTGGGGTTTCTCAGGGGGTGTTCCGAACTTTATATCGGCTGGCAAACGAATAGTCTTTCCAAAAATGACTTTGGCTGGGGCTTGGCCCGTCGATGCATGTTCGGCAGCTCTGTACGCCATCAAAAATAGTGGGATATGTCGGTCCCAGTCCCTTTGGTTCTCGTCAACCATCTTGACCAGATGTTTATTGAGCGTGCCGTTGAACCGTTCGACCATTCCATCGGATTGGGGATGCAGCGGTGTTGTCCTTGTTTTCCGTATTCCCAGTAGTTCACACATTTCGCCAAAAACTAGTGACTCAAAGTTTCGGCCTTGATCTGAATGTAATTCGCAAGGTACGCCGTACCTACTGACCCAATTTAACACTAGCTGTTCAGCTACGGTAGTTGCTTCCTGGTTGGGAATGGGGTAGACCTCGGGCCACTTGCTGAAATAATCGGCTACAACCAGCGTATATCGATTTCCCCAATCGGATTCAGGAAAGGGTCCAGCGATGTCAACAGCAATCCTTTCGAATGGCACGCCTACGTTATAGGTTTGCATTTGTCCTCTCAGTCGTCGCTTTGGGCCTTTGACGGAAGCGCAAATTGTGCATCTGCGACACCAGTCCTCTACGTCTTCTCGAGCGTGGAGCCAGTAGAACCTTTCCCGCAATTTCGCTAAGGTCTTGTTAACACCAAGGTGGCCTCCCGAGGATCCTTCATGCATTTCCTTAACCACATCGTGGATTCGGCTTTTGGGTAGTATAGTTTGCATCGTATAGGAGCTACCATCCGCCGTTTCCCATTTTCGCTTGAGTACGCCACCCTCCACCTGAAGGGAGTTCCATTGTGCCCAATAGCTTTTCAGGGCTGCGCCATGCATTGAAACGTCTTTCCACTCAGGTCGCCCAGTCGTCTCCTTCCATACGAGCAATGGTCCGATGTCTTCATCGGCTAACTGGGCGGTTCGAATCTCCTCCGATGACCAACCTTCATCGAATTCCGCCGTTATCAATCGCAGATCAACGAGCGGTTACTTTTCCTCAATCCAACGGCAATGCTTGCAGTTAGCTGGACATGGACGGCGGGATAGGGCGTCAGCATTTCCATGAACTCCGCCCTTCCGATGAACAATTTCGTAGTCGTATGACTGCAATCTTTCGATCCATCTCGCAACTTGTCCCTCGGGATTTTTGAAGTTGAGCAACCATCTCAGTGATGCATGGTCCGTTCGAAGAACAAATTTCTGGCCATATAGATACTTGTGGAACTGCTTGGTGGCCTCTATTATAGCCAATAGCTCCTTCCTGGTCACACAGTAATTCCTCTCACTTTTTGAGAGAACTCGACTGTAATAAGAGAGGACTCTTTCTTCGCCATTGATCTGCTGGGAGAGTACAGCTCCAATACCGCCGTTGCTTGCATCGGTGTCAACTACAAACATTTTTCCGGGTTTCGGATACGCCAGCACGGGTGATTCACACAGCTTTTCCTTCAGGGTCTCAAAGGCTGTCTGGCATTGTTCATTCCAGACATACGGACGATTTTTCTCGGTTAGCTGATGGAGACACTTAGCTATTTTGGCAAAGTCTTTGACGAATCTTCGATAGTAGGTCGCCAGACCCAGAAAACTTCGTAGTTGGTGCTTGTTGTTTGGTGTTGGCCAACTTTTCACGGCTTCAATTTTCTCAGGGTCTGTTTTGACCCCTTCTGCTGATACGACATGTCCCAGGTATTTTACTTCATCTGCGAAAAGAGTACACTTCTCGGGATTTCAAATTTGCCAGTCGTAATCGGGAGAAAACCTCTTCTAAGTTCCGCACATGCTCTTCGAACGTTCTACCGATGACGATGATGTCATCTAGGTATACCAAGCAGGTTTTCCAGGTTAGACCACGTAGCACATATTCCATCAAGCGTTCGAAAGTGGTTGGAGCATTGCAAAGCCCAAACGGCATCACCACAAATTGCCACAATCCGGTCCCAACTGAAAATGCGGTCTTCTCTCGGTCCTTCTTGTCAATTTCTACCTGCCAGTAGCCACTCTTGAGATCGAGTGTAGAAAACCATTTTGCGTCGGCTAAAGTGTCCATGATGTCATCGATGCGTGGGAGTGGGTAACTATCTTTCTTAGTGACGTCGTTAAGCTGCCTATAGTCGACACAAAAGCGAGTGCTACCATCCTTTTTCTTCACTAGAATTACAGGCGCGGCCCATGGACTGACAGAAGGTTCAATAACGCCTTGTTTTTCCATGTCCGAGAT
Organism: Odontomyia ornata; assembly: GCA_963969285.1. Taxonomy (NCBI): domain Eukaryota; kingdom Metazoa; phylum Arthropoda; class Insecta; order Diptera; family Stratiomyidae; genus Odontomyia; species Odontomyia ornata. The sequence continues at coordinate 218,496,141 of OZ017742.1, forward strand.
CAGCGCGCTCACTTCTCCTTGTTTGGCTATAGGGAGACGTCTCGGTGCTTGTCGAATCGGCTTGGCTCCCTGTGTATCTATGACGTGAGTTACCATACTCGTTCGGCCTTGGTCATCCGGGCTTGTTGAGAAGATGTCACTGTACTTGGTGACCAGATCAGAGGCTCGTTTGAATAGCCGCACTGGCAATTTGACCTGCTTCAATATTGCAGACGTGGATTCCCGGGCTTTGTCTGTGTCTTGCCTCCTTTTCCAATGATGGTCGTGAGTGGCTTCCAAAGAGGTGATGGTGGAAACAGGCTGGCAGCTGCCGATGACTTCTCCCGCTTTGATGCTCGTAGTTGAGTCTGCGGTGTTAAGGACTCTGACCGGCACATATCCGTTCCTTAAAGATCTTACAAGGCATCGTCCTACAATCAAACTGCGTAATGCGGACGTCTTCGTTGGCTCTATCAGATAAGATCGGTGGTCTCCAGAATCACCATCAAGCTTGGCCCATACAATGCTTTCGGAAGAATTCGATACATCAGTGTCAGTACATACCACTACATTCATCTTGGGAATTTGGACGCTGGGATCCTCCATCAGTACTTCGACATTCTGCCATTTCAATACACGTTTGCCCAAATCCAACGTGATTCCATGTGGTCGCAGAAAATCCATTCCGAGAATGCAGTCATCCATAATGTTCGCGACCAGAAAATTATGTCGGAACACAAGGTCTCCCAACTGTATCTGGAGGTTGACCTCTCCATGAACAGGTGCAGTTTCTCCTGTAGCTGTCCGTAGTGAGAAAATTCTGCCCTTGTGAAGTTGTTGCTGTCTAACTAGGTCTGGTCGGATAATCGATCGGGTTGCACCAGTGTCGATTGTTATGGTGCAGTGTTCTCCGTCAACTTGACCCGGAAGGCATAAGTCCGCTTCTCCACGATGTAGTCTTGACACGATGATGGTGGTGCTGGGGACGTAGATCCTCCTAGCCAACCTCTGCCCCACGAAGTTGGCTCTTACATGTTTCCCGACCCCTCTGTTTGAAGGGCTTCCATTCTGGGCTCCTGACTCGGTCTGGATCTCCTCCTAGCTGCACACCCTGGACAAAAGCTCGGTTTTCTTCGCTTCTTGCAGTCTCTTTGCAGGTGCCCCTTCTCTCCGCAATTCCAGCATCTAGGCACACCATTTACATCGGATCTCGCTCAATTTCCACGCGCTCACACCTGCACTCGTCTGTCACTACCTCACGAACCCGGGCAGTGGTACGAGTCACATTTTTCGCTGCCTCAAAGTTCAGACTATAAGCCAGTGCATCCTTAACCGTTTGCTTTTGAGCTAAACGCACGGCTTGTTGCAATTCCGGGTCCTTTAGTGCGCTGATGAATGCTTCTGTCGCTGCATCATCTCGATGTTCTGGGTCGTAGGCTGGATAAGCCAAAAGTGCCAGTCGCTCAATGTCTTGGGCTAGCTGCTGTAGGGTTTCACCAGACTTCTGCACCCGATGCCTTAGCTGTGACCGATAAATCTGCTTTAGATGATCGTCTCCATAACGCATGTCGAGCGCATTCATTACAGCATTCGGGTTTGAGTGCAATTCAACGGGGATCGTCTGCAAAAGCTCGGCAGCTGGGCCTCTTAGAGCAAGAATTAATGCAGTTGCTCGTTCTTGCTCATTCCAGTGATTTGCCCTTGCAGCGGCTTCAAACTGGGTTTTGTAAATACTCCAGACCGTTTGTCCGTCGAATATTGGTGCTTTCACATTTCTGGACGAGCCTTGCACTGCGGTTGTAAGCGGGGCTGGTGAGGTGGTTACTACTGCCTTTGCTGCTTCCAATTCCTTTTTCATGTTTTCCATCTCATTGTTGATTCTCTCCTCGACCTGGCTGACCTTTTCCTCGACCTGGTAAACCTTTTCCTCGACCTGGTCAACCTTTTCCTCGACGTCTTTAATTTGTTTGTTGAGACTACCGAGCTCCGCTTTTATTTCGGTTGACTGTTTCTCCAGCTTCTGTGTGATGTCTGCCTTGATGTCTGCTTTGATTTCGATTGCTTGTTGGTCTTGCTTCGTAGTTAAATTGGACGACTGTTCATTGAGCTTCGCAGTTAAATTAGATGACTGTTGTCGCAGCTCTTGCTGCATCAGCATCAGCATTTGCATCAGCGCATTTTCTGGTTCCTTTGGTTTTGATATTTCTGCTTCACCACCTTCTGCGCCTTTTTCTGCATCTGAGGGCTCACCCGAATCCAGATACGCGCCTTCCGATTCAATTGCGTCACGCAAGCGTGCAATCAGTGTGGCCTTTGTACCTTGCGTAGCCAGGTTTCGCTGTTCCAACTCTTCCTTAAGCTCCGACATGGTCAATTCATTAATTTTTAAGTTTAGGCTTCGTGGCATTTTCAATGTTTCTTTAAATTTTACTATTGTGCACTATAAAAATGTTCAAATTTTCACTTTCAAGATTTTAATCTCACTTCTTGACACCATTGTCGCGTGTTATCGGTTCGCGGCCAATAATTTTAATGTTCCGGGAAAGTGAAAACGCAATGTCTTTTAATTTAAGTTAAAAGAATTTATTTAATTACAAAAATGCACAATAAACAATTTAACAATTTAACACTTTCACTAATTTTAATTTTCACTATGAAAAAAATCTAACACTTGTCCATAAATTTCTTATCGCAATTGTCTTCTAAATCACTTCGCACTCAAACAATCAATCGTCTTTACTTCGCGTTCCACTATGTCGCAGTTTTCTATCGCGGTTGTAATAATGATCCCCCCATTCATTCAGCTCGCCTTTATATAGGGTCTCTACCTATTCACCCATTTCTCGTACATTATCGAATGTTCTACCGAGAGGTACCTGGTAGATTCGAGCAAATTAATGAATGGAGTGACGTCACTTGCAGATGTTGATCATGCTTGTTGGGTTCTCGTGGGTTCGAGTAAATTCATTTGTTGACGTTGATTATGAAAACAATTGCGACAGCAGCTCGCAGAATTATTTGTACATGTAATTATTTGTACATGTAACAGTATTATTCATTTCTACAATTTCAAATTATTTTGCTAAAAAAAAGAAGAAAAATGTTTTAGTACTATAGCTTCTAGAAAATTTGCCTACAATTGTCTCGGTACATTAATTGTGTTTTTAAGTAACAGATTCTGACTAATGATTAATTCTCTGCTTCAGCAGAAAAGAAACAACATTTTCGGAGTTTTTTTCTCTGGCCGTCATCTCTCAGTTTTTCCATGAGTGATCTGTTACGTGAATGTTGTTTCTACGTCGTTTTTTGCGATGAGTTCCGGTTTATCAAATAATGCTTTACCTCACACTCTAACATCAGCAACAGTTCTTTGGTGGTTGAAAACGATTGATGCAAAATGTAAATGTTGTTCATGAGGGCTATTATTTGGCTTAATTTATAGTGCAACATTCCTTTTCAATATACTAATAACTTATGTATTCAAGCGCTACAGTGGGAAAAATTCATGTTCCTCCTTCATGCCTAGATTTATGTCTTAGGTATTTATACTGATACTGATATTTGATGCAATTGATCAGACTGATAAACTTTGCTGGGATGCCAAAATGAAGCACTATTGCGTACAATATACTTATTTCGTGTCTTGAACCCTGTTTACTTTATGTTATGATGACTGTTATTTCTATCTACAATCGTTCTCATACAATTCTCAACAACTTCGCTTCCGCAAGATGCTCTCCGGCAATCTTTATCGTCGTCAATTTTCAATAGATGGCGTTGACATACGAATACTGGTTTTGTGAGATACAATCTTGATCGATTACTCATTACTACGTGACTTCACCAACAGTTTCCTTTGACGCGAAATTATGTTATTAAAATTAATCTAAAAACCAGGTTGTCCAAAGCAAGTCAAACATTTTCCCACATGGTTTTTTCGCTTTTAAATGGAAAGGTTTTACCCAAAATGGTCCTAAAATACAAAACACATCCGCGTTGTAGGTATCATTTTATAGTGCTCTTCTAAAAGAATTGACAGATCTTCAGTCCACTATAGTAGTTACACACACCATAATTTTCACAGGTTTTCTTTCTCCAGCTATGGTTTTCAACGCCGTATCACAATAGTTTTTAAAAGCCCCTAAGTAGCTTGCCAAAAGTTTTAAACTCCCTGTTTTGTGTTACTGCAATCTTTAGATAATGGTCTATCGATGGGAATTATTTTATTGAGTGTTTGACATATTCTGAAAGGTACTTTACAACGGTAGGTAATTCAGAATCTCAACTCCACTTAATAATTTTGTGTTCCTCAAAGGATTGAGACTTTATGGATTCATAACTTAGGTAGATCGTGACAAATAAAACTTACTTGAAATTTAATTTTGTGATCTTTGGCTCGCAAACGCTTCAACCACTGTAATGCAACGTTAACATCTCAACTTTTCGTTTTGATAACCAAAAGACCTGTCGAGCCATTCTTCGCCATTTTGCTTTGCCTTGGTTAGCGAACAACCTGGCCTTTAGCCGCAGGATACTTGAGAGCCTCATAAATAGCATATAATGCGCTCGAACTTTTTCAAAATTCATCCGAAAGGTGCAATTCTAGTACGTAAGTGAACGTTTCTGCTTTTAATACACTAAGTGACCGTATACAATTTTTAACCGATTTCCATAGGAGAGTAGGTTATCAGTTTCGCATGTATATTATAATTGTTTGTCATTTTTATGTTATGCATGTCTATTGGGACCGATTCTATAAAGTTAAAAACGCTATAACCACCGTAAATGAAATGGAAAAAAAATAATTTGAAAAAAATTCCATGTATTTTATTTTAGAGTGACCTCTGGTCATCAAAGGATCCAAAGCAAGGGTGAGAAAAAAACATCTGGAACAGTATAACGGCGGTCGAAAATAACGCGAGTGCAGTGAAAAGTGATGACAATTCCCATATAGTAAATGACGCGTTACCGGTCGATAAAATATCCAACAGTATAGAAGTTGATAATGTTAAGGACAGTGCGAAGTCCCCGCCACTGACCAAAACACACCGTTACAATTTTAGTGCCAAAAAGAAGAATTTCTCTGTAATTTTTGAGAGGAAGTTCGAAGGGAGATCAGTTCGGCTGACACCTATTCGTTTCTTCCTTATCAATAAAGAAACTAAATATCATGTCACTAACGTCCAGCAAAATGGATACCGTCTTAAAGTATTTTTCGGCTCATCTATTGACGTCAATAAAGCAATTGATAATGAGGTCTTCAAAATGTATAACCTCAAAGCGTTTATATTTGGGAGCTGCATCTACTGATATGGGGTAGACAGAATTAGATCTGGATTTAAATGAATTTTTTTAAATAGCTATACAATGCAATCGCTTTGGAAACGAATTACCCAATATGAAATTCGTTAACGCCACCAGGCTAAATAGGAGAGACTCGAGAACACCATCACTCTAAATCGCTACAAAACCCTCATCAGACCGAAATTGGAATATGGCATTACTACTTTTGCAATCGCACCCAACTATTTCTTTGGCCGTATCGATTCCATTAAAGCTAAAGTCTGCAAGCTATGTCTTGGACTCCCACGCAGCACTGCCAATTTACACGCTTTCGAAATAGTAGGAGAGCTTATGAAAGCGGCAATCAAGACCGTGGCAGCAAAGACGATCGGACATCAAGTCCGGCGCAAAAGAAATAATTGGTTCGATGACGAATGCAAGGATTAGATAAAAAGAATAATATAAACATTGTTTAGGTAAAAAAAATGAAGAGAAAACACTATGAAAACACTCAGGAGTAGTGAATAAAATAATTAGAATTAAGAAAAAGAAATAATATCACGAACAATTGAGAAACATCGATGCAAGTCTAGCGAGCAACAACACAAGACAAACATACAGAGTAGTGAAAAGCCTGAAACGAGGTTATCAGCCCAAAACCACGCTCTGTGGTGACGACATGGGCAATATCATCGCTGATAAAACTAAGATTAAGGAAAGATGGGCATAATATTTCTAGAATCTCTTTAATCCTCCACACAGTTCCAGAAAATTGGAGCCTATAAATATTCCCGGAGAGCTTCCATTGGCGCCACCAACTCTGGATGAAGTTTTTTCCACCATCAAAGCCCAAAAGAATAATAAGGCGCCTCATAAAATATGATGGCAGCGGTGTTCAGAAAGCTATCCATAAAGTCATCCAGCATATTTGGTAACAAGAACATATGCCGAACGAGTAGAGTGAATCAATTATATTCCTTATCTACAAAAACACAGTGCGAAAACTTTAGAGGCATATCACTACTTTGTACGGTGTACAAAATATTTTCAAAAATCTTTGTAAATAAAATCAGATCATATGCCAAAAGTATTATTAGGGAGTATCAAGGTGAATTTAGAGCGGGTAGATTGGCGATAGACCAATTATTTACAGTCAAGCAGGTGTTGACAAATACTGGGAGTCCTAGACGTCCACCAGATTTTCGTTGACTTTAAGCAAGCACACGACAGTTTTGATCGTAACGTACCATATATATATAATTAATGCTTTGGCCAAATAGTCCGCCTTACCAAAATAAAAATGACGTCAACAACCTCCCAAGTCCGCACCGATGCCTGTGACACAAATATCGGACTAACGCAGGGAGATGGGCTGGCCCCATCGCTATTCAATTTGGGTCTGAAAAACATGATCAGAAAGCTACCTGTCGATACAAGAGGTACGTTATTATATTGTACAAGTCAAGCCAAGCGGACGACATCAACATTTTGTCACGGTCATTAACAACTGCCAAAGAACTCTTCCTGAAACTCGACAGCGAAGCAAAAGTAGTAGGGCTACAAGTCAATGAGAATAAAACAAAGCTCATGATGCAGTCGAGGAATAATACCTCAAACACCCAAAATATCACACTTCGCCGTATCGAATATGTGGGCGAGTTTGTGTATCTAGGCGCCAAAATAACGAGAACCGCTAATGAAAGAGACGCCATATGCCAAAGAATATAGTTCCCAAAAAAAAAATTGTTATATTCACTTCTGACGATTTTGAAGACCAGCTGCATAAACAGGAAAACAAAGCTCCAAGTATATAAATCTCTGATAGGACCTGTGTTATGTTATGAGTGTGAAACATGGATCCTAACCCAAGCATCCGCAAACATACTGAAATTGTTCGAAAGACGGGTCCTGAGGCGAATAATCGGAGCGAAGCTAGACAGGGACCAATGGCAAATCCGATGCAATAAAGACAGAGCCGAGCTGCTAACCGAAAGAGAACTGGCCAAGTCGTTTTATAACAATTTCATGGAGGATTTAAACTCATCAGCCTGCAGTTGTACTTTAGTATACCATAAATTCAGGACCTGCTTTAATAACATAGTCCCATTCGACATTACCACCAGACCACAAAATTTCTAGGTAACTCTTGAGACTAGCAATCATATCTTTAACAAGCATATTACTCAAGGTAAATTTCACCTGCTATCGCTTACTAGCTGCTGGATTGTCTGTTACCTATTCTGCATAATTCGACTTACTATTTCAATATGTATTCAGCCAAGTAGTCTTAAAACATACCCAGTAAATTGAATACAGGTTTCTTATTTCTTACTGTCAAATCACAGTCACGCAAAGTATCGACGAGCTTTTCTGTGGTATATGTTTAGTGTCAACGTTGCTCCCGTCTGAAAAGTCGCGATAAACTTGTATATCTTCTGAATCACAGGTCCACCAAAACTTCAGAGTAGCTCTTTGCTAATTATTGGAGCTCTTTGCTAATTATTGGGAGAAGCTAACGTCGTGATCAGTGAAAAACCGTTGTCTGTATCAAGAAATGCCATTTAGTTACGATTATGGATGCGGGCTTCTACCGAACAGGCGGTTTTATATCAGACGTGCCAACGCCAGATGGACAAACTTTTATCGTACATCATCACACGTACGTTTATTTACACGAGTGAGTGACTACTCCATTTATAATGAATGCGTTTTTTTTAAATACCTCCACTCCCTACCACTCTCATAATCACTCTTTCATCGTCGCCCAACGCTCGTGCGATTTGCACTTCACACGTCGTCAATTCCTACGTGTGCCTCCCAGGCAATGTTAAAAAAAAGGTTATAAACAGGCACACAAAATGCTGTGAAGCACTCCTTTCTTGCTAGTCTAGTTTGATTCGTGAAGCGTTCTCAGAGATAAAAAAAATATAAGACACAGTAAAAACAAAAAACTCTGAGTTTATAAAAACTAGCTGTCTTTAAGTATCTCGACGTTAGGGTCTAAATGCCCTAAGATTCTGCCTTGTCAATCCTCAGGACTTATCATCAATTTGAATTTCTTAGATGTTCCTTAAGTTTTTTCTTAAAAACCAATAATGAGTTTCCTTTTTTCACTGTTTCTGGAAGATTGTTATATATACGCAGAGCATCATTAGTTGCATCGTTGATTAGTCGATCAGTTCTGGCGAACGTATTGCAAAATTGTTCGCATTCCTTGAATTATATGGATTTATTTGTGATACTTGTATAAAGGGGGTTTGATATGATTCACTGGATTTTAGACATTTAAAGATAAAAGCTTTCTCCATAGTAATGATTTGACTGAAGGTGAATGCATTGGTCCGTTGATACACTAGTCTAGTGCTAATCCAAATATTCAGATCACGCTTGCGTCCTAAAGCCATTGATGTTTTATCATGGTCCTTTTTATACCATTAGATACCGGTAGAAGCTTCCCACATCAGAAATATTTTCTCCAGCAATGTTTCACTGATACTACGCGTTGTAGTGGATCAAATTCTGGCAAAACCTCTTTCCGTCTGTCAAATAGTGGCTGCTCCATTTCCTTCATTTGTAGAGACTTTTTGACTCTGTGTATAATAAAGGTTTTACTGTAACACCCAATTATGCAGCAACGTTTGCAAATCGCTAATTGTTGTGACAATGCCATGGTCACTAAAATTGTCTGAAATGTAAGGGAAGTTAAATTAATTAACGGGTTACAAATTAATTCTGCTATTCATTGACAATAAATCAATCAGATCTTGTGAAAAAGTAGATTGGCTGCTGTTAAGAAAAAAAAATTTTGAATCTTGGCAGCTGCTTTATGAATATATTCTGATTGAGCCATATTCAGTTTCTAACGGGTGAGTGAAAAGCTTCTTTATATAGATGTTGGGAATGCAAGCCAGGCAGTTGGGTAAATGGGTAGGGTTGGCTTAGTGGAAATTAAGTTGTTCGTCTTTTATGTTGTTGTTTGTACGATTGTTGTGTCATCCAGTTTTTATTTTCCTCGAAGGATATGGTCTAGTACGGAAAAGATTGGAGTTGGTTACCAGATGTTAGTTAAATATTTTACAGTCTAATTGATTTCATCTTAGTACTAAATGAACATATTAACCTCATATAAGTATTTATTAGCTATTAAGCCAAATTTATAAACCGGTTTAAATGACGATGTCATTTTATGCGCGAGTCGTCAACATACTGCTTAACTTCGGTGACCTTACCCGAAGCGGTAAATCCAACTAGCCATGCCATGCGTTAGGTCGCCGAAGTCAAGCAGCATGTTCGTGAATAGTACTTAGATGGGAGATCATCTGGTACACCACGTGCTGTTTTCACGTGTGTGGGTGTGTTATGTAAATGTGTCTATCCTACGTGTTCCTTCTTATTGCGGTATCACAATGTGCCCTAGTTTGCCTACGTGAGACTCCATCGGAGACAGCCGCTTAATCTATCTATCTAGCTCTATTAATCATCGTATTTTAAAACCAATACCTATTACTAAGTTTTACTATTGACTTTTTCATTTTCTTCAACTGTCGGAAAATGTTGATGCGCCTTCATTTTAATTTCATATTCGAAAGCATTTCCAAGCAAACTGGAGTCATGTAAAATGGATGATACTCTGTTGTCACTGTCATTCGAAGAGTTGTTGTCCATTGTTCTACTCGGTAGCACTGAGTTTGAGTTGTGTGCACATGTGACAATGTACAACATGTACAATTACTACAATGCTACATAAACATCCCCAAAGAGTATACACTCGTCTATTCACCAAAGAATTGTCACATGAACATCCCACACGAGATCCTTTGTAGTGTTTTATAGTTTTCTTTCATTGCAAGCGTACAATTAACTCGTTTAACTGTTAGCAAGCAGATAATAAAAATGGGTCGAATTCCCAGCTTTATAAAGAATAAGTAAACGAGAGACGAAGCCAATGAGCCAAAAGAACTCTCAGAATCGGCGTAGAATAATTCAGTTTGAATGCAGTATCCGTTTTGTAGACATTTTTAAAAGGGAAAAGAAAACAAGATCTTACTGCATTTTATATGTGCCGATTTCTAGCAACATGCTAACAAAATTACGTGATGAAAAAATTGTAAAATGAATTGCCGGTACATCATGGATGCGTGAGTTTGTCAGGTCTAAAGCCGAAAAGACTACAATTGAAACGTTATCATTATTTTTCTCAAACGAAAGGACTTAGATATAATAATTATTATTTGTATCAAGGCACATAAAATTCATAGATATTGAGAAGCCATCGTCGTCGCAAGCAAACTATGGGAACAGTGTTCATTTAGTTTGGATCAAGAGACCCAGCGAGGGTTAACCTATGAAATTCATATGAACTGAACAACATTCGACTCGTCCGTCTTGGGCACAAATCGAAACAAGATGTAGGTGAATTCATAATTCACAGTTGTTTCGCCTCTATAATGCATCTTAACGAGGAGATAAATATGAAATCAATCCTCTAATAGAATTGTGCATCATAAAGCCAAGCTCAACGTCTACTAAACTTCATTGCAAACAACAGTCACCATCCTTCAAATTGGCACCATACGAATAAATAATGCCACAAGGATCGCTGTTGATAGCTCCCCTAAACTATGCTATAACATCATTTGTCTGGCGATTGATTTAAACAGGATATGAATCAATAAATCATATCTAAGCTTGTATTTACACCTTCTTTGTTAGACGGTGGAAAAGTAATAAAGAATGATCACTCAAACAGAATTATAGCATCTTTTAAACAAACAATAACTGCGAATTTACAAGCTCATTCGGAACCAGGCTTCTTTCTGGTCGTCTGCTATACCTACTTGTTAAGAACTTGGAGTATACGCCTCATGACAAATTTTGATCTGCTTTCTGAATGCGGTCAAAGGGTTAAGTCTTCACCATAAATCGATTTTGATCAATCATCCGCTCATACAATACTATCAGAATTTATACGATGGGACTATTACCGAATTTATATGAATAAGGCCTATCTCTCAAAGGACCTTCCAAATGTGGAACTCTCCCTTGTCCGTAACTTGTGCCGAAAAGGTAGATACCCCATCTGCTCCGATTCAAAGCGATGACAACAGCGTACTGATTATGGTTTACCAACGTTTAGAAATTCTTTTCTTTCCTCCCTTGGAATTCGATGTCATGTGCATAAGGTTAGCGTCTAGAGCCCACACATTTATTGAGTGTATCCATGAACCATACTTTTCCTTTCCCATTTTGTTAATATCACAAATCCGTTCGCGTCATTTGTGATATGTGGCAACTTCAGCCTGAAATTTTAAAGTGAGTAGTTTCATCATAAAACGATCTGTCAATTTTATTATCTTTTTAGCTCTTTGCTGATTTCATTTAATTCATTAAATAACAGATTTCTGGACCTCATTTTTCGAAGAATATTACTTGCATAATTTCAGGTTCCTCTCCCTACCCCCTATGTACAACCTGATCTCCATTATCCTCAAAATGAACTGTCAGCCCGTTTATTAAGCTGAAGGGATAACATAATATATTCCTTGGTACAACTTTTACAACTGTGGTATTCATCAGCTATTCCTTTTCAGGGTTTTGCCAAAAAACAAAGACCTATTGATATCATAACTAGTGTCCATCTTTTCGGCCGGCAGTCCGTTTAGTCATTTTATTTTGTGTAAGGTCAAAAGTGACAACCTCTTGAAACTTTTAGTTTCAACAAAAGTAGTCGAGTGGGTCATCGTATGAAAGGTCTTAATGAGATATTTTCAGAACATTGCAAAAAATATTTCGAGGTGTGCAGGAGATGAGAAAATGTACCAAATTTTTTGCGTTTTAGAATTTGAAATGCACTCATCTTTGTTAATAGTAGTATGATTTGCCAATTTCACATTTTTTCTGAATAAAACCTGAATTTTCAATGCAGCAATATGCGCTTCCCAACGAACTAGACACTACCAGTTTTGTTGTGAATTTACGGGGATACGAGTAAATTAGTGCCAGTCTTCCTCTATTCAGCCACTAGTGTACTGATATTAATACAAATGGTTGTCGAGTTATTTCATGAACGGCTTCAGATAATAGTCTACATTTCATAAATTACAAAATCCCTATGATGGGAGCATACTACTGCCCACTCATCTTGTTTTATCTTACTGAGACCGAAAATGGTGGCTTTTTATGGTAGAGTTAATAGCGTTATCTCAAATCGGTATCGTCGGGCAGTCCTCCGAAAGAGGGGCCGTAGGACCGTACCCTGCTCTGCTACACAAAAGAAGGTCGTCGGAGGATGGAAGTTACATCGGGTGTCGCTCAAGGCTCCATCCTCGGATACTGAAGCTTGAGCTACCAGGTATCACGCTTGATCGGTTATGCGGATGATGTTGTGGCGCCGGTCGCTTGGCGCTTAGTCGAATACGCGCCACTTAGACTAGGTATGCTAATGTGTCGTGAGGAACGTAATGACTACCCGTAGCTTCAACCTTGTGCTGGAGAAAACTAAAGTGGTCTTCCTGACAAAGAAGAGAATCCCCAGAGTATTGGGAAAATGCTTCGAATCGAAACCAGCAGTGAAATACCTGGGCGTATTGATAGACGAAGATAAGTTTTTTCGAGCAAATCAGGGCAACAGCTGATAAGTCGGCAGAGGATGTAGCGGCACTCACTTGACTGACGGCCAACATAGGAGGACCTGCCTCATCAAGGAGACGACTCGTGCTGATCGCCGTGCAGTCGGCACTACTCTACAGATCAGAACTATGAAGTGACGCTCTAAGCAAGGAGCTGCACCGAAAGCGCTTGGCACAGATGCAAAGATAAGGAGCTAAAATTCTTGTAAACCGAAATCGCCTCTAGGCGTAAGAAAATGAGGCCGAGCCCGAACTAATGTGTTAAATGGTTACAGAAAAAGTTTTCAGATTGAATGGCGAGGTGTTTAGTGGGTGGGTACTCGAGAAGCCTTATGCATCTGGGAGCCCCACACATAGGGCGTAAATAGCCTTCATCTCCCTACTTCAAAAAATATCAGTCTGCCTACAAGATCTTTTCGTGCGGTCTGTAAAGGGGCTAACATACGAGTATTCTTAATTCACAATTCAGACGAACGTAGCTACTTAACTATCGACCATTTTCCTTGCTCTCTTGTTTCGGTGAACTTTTTGGGTAAGTCGGTCCATGGACACTAACTTTATCGAGTTCGTAAATACAACTGTACTCACACGGTTGATAAGGGCCAACAAACAGGATATGTACGGACATATGGTATGGCTGTACTCCTTTGATGTAATGAATTTTCACGTCTCCTCTTTGGCTAGTTATCCATATATGTTGATTTTTTGGTTCGATCCCTAGTCCTCTCTCTGTAAATGACCAGTGATGACATCTAATTGTTTCTCTACGCAGATGCTCCATAGATGATGCTGTGCAAATGCTCTTTATTTGTGTTTCAATTACTATACTCTTTTTGCCAATGCGTATTCAATTAATGGATCATCACCCCATGCATAGCATTACGTTGATAACCTTTATAACGCGTCTAATTCATCCAAATGAATAGTAATAAGTCTTATCTTCTCTACTTTGTCTTCATAACAGCATTACTAAAGTATACAACTATTAAGTGGACCAAATTAAAAAATACAAAAACAAAAAGCGCATCAAAATAAAGTGCAATTCATTTGCAGAGATATAGTTACTCTACTTAAATAAAATAGTAAAGTACTTACACATTATACCGGTGAAATATTCCCACATTAATCTTCCTTCTGTCATAATTTTTGATGAATTTCTTTCCTTATTATACATGGCTTTGGACGCTAAATATTGCCACTCAACCTTCTAAGAAAAATACTACCCTCCATAATACCTCGCAACTACGGTTTCATATAGTATACGAAGATATACATCAACTTCTTGACGAATAACTAAACATAAGGTAGACAGATTGTCGCCGACCACTCCAAACCAGATATATCCATCATTTATCCCGTTGTCGTCTGATTCTCTTCCTTGATAATGTGTTGGATATTATCTTCGGGTCGCGTTAAGAAAAAAGAAAATTCTTGCGCGAAATAGCATTTCGCTATTGCGGTAGATATTTAGTTGTTTGTGGTTATACCAAGCCGTGCGTAAGGTTGTTAAGTGGAAATAAACATTCAACTTTCGGCACAGTGTGGTGAGGCGCCAGATACGAAAATTCAAATCAGTCTATTGAAATTCGATCCACTAATTGTTCTGTTTTGCATAATATTTCGGAAGCTAGATAAAATGATAAAGAAGAAAACGAAAAGGTTCAGAAAATGAAAAAAGCTGTTGAAAGAATAGAATTGATTATTTTTGAAACAATGAACATCTTGGTTATTTCCCCACCATTTCATGAAAATGTGATTGTATTTAATATAGCTTGAGATTACTGATGAAAATTGTTTGTGTGTAGCTACTGCCATCGGAGCTATCCGAAAAATAGATCTATGACTCGTACGTTGCAATGGAAAGCTTAGTGTAGAGCCCATAAACGTATATATTTACATTAAATTGATGTAAAAAAGGTCGAGTGATCAATAAAAAAGTTTAACACAGACAAATACTTATAGGAGAAAATAAACTGAATATAATTCGTAGTTATAAAAAAATTACGTCAAGTATGGTGGTCGCCATCACCCGTGTGTGTCTAAAGTGTGATGACCTGATGAGACTATATTTAGTACACACGCCAAAACCGCCTTCTAATATTTTTCTTCTTTAATAATTTTTCTGAAAAATTATTAATTAGTGCAACTCAGTTAAAAAAAATGTAACTACATACAAAAAATTTTCATAAGTAATTACAAGCTATCAGAGCTATCCGAAAAACTAGAACTATGACTCGTTTGTTGCAATGGAAAGCTCAGTGGGGCTCCACATAGATTTACATTAAATTGATGTAATAAGGATCGTGTGATAAATAAAAAAGTTTAGCACACCCAAAAAAGTATTGGTTGGGAGAACTGAAAGGTGGAGACCAGTGGGGAAATTGATGAAATGCTAGTCTGACTCGATCGACAAAGACAGTTTTATCACTGCTCAGATGTCGGAATTGGAGGATGTGTAATGATTTTCTCTTTTCAGATCGAACGCGGAACCGACCTCTCATCGGTTCCAGACGTTAAGTCTGAGTAGTGCCAACGGATGGTACCAACAGGTCAACCAATCCGTGCACCGTAACCCATTCACGCGGTGACTGCTTGTCGGCCAGCTAGTTCGGAGAGGATTTCGGTCGCGGGTCTCCGAATGGATTACGCTCAATTACAATATTTCAGTCACCTGAACTTGCCCGTTTTCCAAACGCGTCAACAATTACTCATCCAGAACGAGAAACCTACATTACGTTAATTCTGGATGTGATCTATCCACAGATCTCAAATCAAAAACGCTACAAAATCCCATAGGCGCGTTACCGATTCACCGACGCGGTACCGAAAAATATGCTACTCGAACTTAAACCGAAGAAAACTACTCTAAAGAAATGACGAAACAATCAAAGGTACCGCGTACCGCGCGCGACGCGAAACCGACTTCAGCGGATTTGTCGAAACCCTACCCTCGCGACGGCATACTTACCCTACACTTCCCTTCCACGCTGAAAAAGAACGAGCCACTGAAAAGGAAAGTCGTGGTTTATCTTTTAGCAATTCATATTATTTTCGTAATTACGGGATGGAAATGATTAGACTACAATTTACGAAAAGAAATTAATAAAAATCGCTGTAGAATTCAAAATTATACCTAACATATACGAAATTTAAATTTTTTTTTTTTTCAAAAACAAAACTTATATAAATAATTGATTCGAATAAAAATTGAAACTGGTTGCATACTTTTGCGTCAGTGTTATCTATATGAATTTATCCTTAATTCTCATGATCTTAATGTGAAGTTCTTTTGAAATTCAAAATTATTTAATGATATATATTTTTTTTTTTTTTTTTTTCAAATGATTTTATTAAGTCAATGCTTAACTATTTATCGATATGACGTGTGTGCTAAAATATTAGCATAGTTAATTCGACAAGTCTAGATCTCATTTCTTAGAAGAAAACAAAAGCTAAACAAATTGCATGAATGATTAATTAAAATTTACTGTGGAAATATCAACCTTAAACTTGATCAAAATTGTCTTTAAATCAATTTGACACTACTATCCATATTGAAGTGTTGCAGAGATGAATTGTTTTTTTTTTCTTTTTTTATCATCCAATTCTTCGCAATTATTATCCTGTTTTCTATGAATTGTGTTTAATGGGAAACATAATTTCATATCCTTATTCGTCTATTAGTTATATTAATTTGATTAATTTAATTTACTTAACAACTGAAGTTATTTTTTTTTTTTTAAATTGACATATAAATCATTCCATATTAACTATCCCATCCGAGAAGAATGATTAAAATTTCTAATGCTTCAAAAATTTTTGAAAATTAGTCGAGCCTTGGCTACATTTTTTTCTTGTTCATTTAAATTAAACATTACAGTCTTTGAATAAATGTTAACGTATATAAATGTAATTATTGCAATGGAATGGCTCTCATAAATGTAGTGAAACAATAAGAAAGCAAATCACAATACGGTACTGTAACATTTTCGAAATTAATTTTGGTTTGTGTTTTTAAATAATCGCTTCACTTTTGAACTTAATCTTAAACATTCATTTTGCAATTACACTTTACAAAATAATCATCTCATAATTTGCTTGACATCTCTAGAAATTTGATGAGAAGTGATTGTTTAAATTTTTTTTTTTTTATAATAATTATTTATGATTTGTTTAAATTTAATTAATAAATAACACAATATTAAACCGAGATACCAATATGTACTAAAATGATTAATAAAAGTCTAATCCTTTGCTAATTATCCAGTAAAAACGGGAGCGAGGGCAGGAATACTTGTAATTTTAGGGAGTAGACGGGAAATCGGATTAACTACCAAAGAACGATTTACGAATCTCAAATAAGATCGGAAATATTTTGTTACGGCTCTATAAAAAGTGTTGTGTACTATTCCGGTAGGCATAATAGCGCAATATGCAAAAAAATAGCATTCAAAGTAAAAAACCAATAAATTTTGATGTTCAAGCTACACATTAATAATAAATTCTGATTACATTCGTATTGGTGTGTTTTTTTATTTTGACCGCAACTTAGTCCATAAGAAGAAAAATCTTACTTTTTTTTTTAGCAAAACAAATTACTATCTAGCAGGTACATTATCCAATTTCCATTTCGACGCTACTGTGACAGATACGAGTTTTCGTTAAATGGTTTGATCTTACAGAAATTGTATTAGGTTCAATTATCATCCATGTTTAACTTTAAATGCGGAAAATTCAAAATTTAGCCCATCGGACTAATACATGAATGGAAAGTGCACAATTAAGTCCATACTTTCAAGTATCACATTACAAATTTATGAACGCTAGCTTTTATTAAATTCTAGAAGTACAAAAATATCCATTTGACGATTCATTGGATATAAGAAATATAATTTTTTTTGTTGTTTTTAACTGCCCAAATGTACGTATTACAATTGGAATTCGGATTGTATGTCGTTAGGTAAATCACATAAATTCTGGAGCAGTAAGCTGACTTCTTAAAATTACATTTTGATACCTTCCCAAAATTAATTGAAGGAGCCGTTACGCGATTTTTGTTCAAATAAAGATCGCTTGGATACACACATCGTATACGCCAACACAACGTATGTTTTGCGTTACTATTCTGACTTACTATCTCGCCTTATAACTTCACCGTCGAGCATAGGAATGCGATAGGATTGTGAACTCAGCTTATCGAAAACTCGCTTGCATTCACTTAATATCCGACAAACGACGTTTTGCTTGGCATGCGTGTGTCCTTTTATTGTTTAAACAGCGACACTCAAATCACATAATCGAACTTCTCTATGGATTTTCGCATGTCATTCCATCAGATAATTGATGCAAAGTTCATCAACATCAGCTGACGATTAACTCCATATTTTCAGGATCTCCTGAAGGTTTATCAAATCCACTAAACCATACACTTGTGTACAGTCTTTTTTTTTTGCAGAGGTCAAGTTGGGATATTCCAATGAATTGGTTTCCTTTTTGCAAGCGCATTTATATTACACCACAGGATAACTAACAAAATGTGATTCCGACGCACTTGGGTGCGTGGAAAACGCCCAGTTATAGAGGATAACGTTTCAAGGTGAAAAATCGCTGTTAACCGCAATGTATTATTAGCGATATGTCCTCTGGTGGCTTTATTAAGTTAAAAGCAAATGATTATGAATTGCAATGTAGAAGCCGTATTCCAAGAACAGCTGAAAAAGCACTTCTCGTTCCATTTCGTAGGAATTTTTATCATGTAATTTGTTAATGCTTTGAAAACTTAATTTAAACACATTTCAAACTATGCAATCACTTCAATTCACTCCTTTAAGGTGAAGATTTTGGCTGGTAACCTATTTTCGAGGGTCAATTTCATCCGCACCATGCATTCACTTCCAATTTCTAGGAACCCGATGTCAGAATATTCGTGTAGTTGTTGGGCAATGGCCGAAAGTAAAATTCCAAAAAAACTAGGTGAAATATTTCAAAGCAATGTTCATTTGGTTCACGGGAGGAAGAATTAAACGGACGAATCAAACTCTTATTATTGCCCCCAAACCATTTCAACTCCCAGGTACACGATCCCACACAAATCTAGGAGCCGGCCTCGCTCTGATCCTGATTCCCTCGTTCTTTGTTTTTATCCCAGAACAACAAAACCTACATACCTCGAGATCGCTTTACCTTCCCTCCTTTTTGTCCAAATCATAAATGTGGAGTTGCGTGATGATCCCAATGATGCAAATTGTTTGCCGATGGATCCCCGCCAAACAGCTGATTGGAAACGAAGATCTGTTTTGAAATCTCGAGCAATTTCACGAACCAAACGTGGAACGGTAATTTCCGGATCAACAATTCTGTGGACTCCTGGTAACGACGAAGTTCTCGAAGAGCAACCGTACCGGAACGATAACAATGTGGTTTCTTTACACCTCCTGTCAATGGTAGTCTCGGTACTTGACTGTTGGGTGCAGATGGAGTTTCTACGCTTCGAATTATGCTACAAACATGAAAAATTACAAATTTTACATATCATGGATACGAATTGTTTCATCATCCCTACCGTCACGATCTGTTCTAGCCTGAGGCAATGTTCCGTCTTCAAGTAGTTTACGAACGCCTGTATCAGATTTGTCCTTGCATACATAACCTGTTAACCTTAAATAGTATCCAATGTCCAAATATTTAAGTGCTTCCTCAGTGGTGCCCATGAATCCTCTAATAACAACGTACGTTATGTTTAGATATTTTCTTAATATCTCCAAGACATCTTCTTGCGCTGATCGTTCGTGTATTAAACTAGTTTGGCTAGACTACAAGCGAGATGCAATTGCTTCTCGAAAATCTCCTTCGCCGCCATGTGGCTGTCAAAATCTCAGGTTGTCACCTCGGACAAAACATCTGTGTGTGGAATGGCACGCCATATGGCGGCAATGTGCCTCTCCAGTTGTCGCGAGTGGCATAGTTTTCTCGATGGCCACGTTGGAGGGGCATTTCCAGATGGCTATGTCTCGAAATGTGCCGGGGTTTGGATTAATTCTATATTTCGAATATTTATATCCACAGATCTAAATATTTGGACAGAAAAAAAAAATTTTCTGTACAACGGTATCCGCACGACAGATGAAGTCCGCTGGCACTTCGAGGACATATCCATCTGGCCGGTTGCAAGGGTTCGGGATCGGAATCACTTCGATTCCCGGGCGTAGGCGTCACATTACAGATGCGGTCAATGGACCGAGACAGTTGGAGTCGCTTTTTGCAGTAAACGAAGGCCTGAGAGAGGCTGTAGTGCTACGAGAAAGAAAAAGAATTGCTCGAGCAACGAAGCTTTCTGTGTGGGGCCTTGCGAAGAATAAATGAATTCCAATCTTCTCCATACTTCCGATTAAGTTTCATAGTTTTGAATATATTATAGCAGCGAGAAGAACTGATCGAAAGTGTTAGGTCAGATTTTACCATTTGGCCCTCTGAGATGTATTTATGGAGAGTTCTCTGCTTTAAAGTATGTTCAGTGCCATCGCCAGTTTAACTGGGTTTATCTTTTGCGCCTGAGACATAACCCTATGTTTAGTTTCTTGTCAATGGGGCTTCCCCTTGAATTTTCCAAGTAGAATAATTGACCTTGATAATAAGCTCAATGCACATATGATATGAAAGACAGTGGGTTTGTTGAAAACTTCTATTCACAAGAAGTATTCTGAAGAAGATTGGCGACGATTAGATGCGAATCAAACTCGCTATGATAGCACAGTTTTTGGTGTTTCAGGATCGCGATGTTATTCGGCAAATACGCACGTCTGGGTCACTAAGCTATCCGTTTTAAAAGGTAGGTCGAAGAAATAAAAAACTGAAAGACAACATTCGATTTAAAACAATTATTTAGCATAGAACAAAAACTGTCGTGATGCACGCAAAAATTGCGAAACAAATATGAACAGAGAATAAACGGTTACGGGAAAACAAAAGCGCAAAGGATGATTCTAAAGCAATTAAGAAACGCGATCCGTATGTGAAAAAATTATAAATGAGGGCGTCAATTATAGATTCAAACCTTTGGGAGGGATATTCTGAAATTTCGTGTGTCTAGCATAAAAATTACTATTTGTCCGCGAAATTTTTTTTTTGTTACGACGCTAAAAAAAATAGATGCTTTTCAAACAAATTTTTTATATCCAATTAATTCAAGGTGTTCAGACACAGCATGATTTTTTCAAAAAGCTTGCAAATTGTTCCTTATAATAAAAAAATATATATCTACGGTGGAAAAAAAGAAGCATTCTTCATTGTCCACTATTACTCAGATGGGGCCCAAATCTTCATAAATATAAACATTCATTAATCACAAGTTGTATTTTGAAGCTAAAATTAGCCACTAATTTATTATTTATTTTTATAGAAACGGTTTGCCTTAATGTATCAAAAGAATATGGAGAGCGAAAGCATAATTGAACGAAATTTACCGCTGTGTTGAGACGTCTAGAACATAAGACGTCACAAGTCGGACCAGCGCCTGGGTAGTGAAACTGGAGACGAATGCAAAAGAGATAACACGAGTGAATATTGTGGATTAAAGTAGACTTTCTAAATGGAAAATAGCTACGTGCCATGCTTCAATCATGTAGGGACTCGTTCGGAAACAATAGTCGGGCTAAAGCCCCATCTCTCAGAAGATATGGAAGCTGACGATAGTGCTGAGGAAATAACCTTTTACCCAGTTGCAGAGTGGGAACTGGATTTGAATAGCACCGCGAAGATATCGTCTCAATTTCATACTAGTATAATGCGTCGCCAATGCAGATACGCACCCATGCATCGTCCATGGCAATACCAGCATATTCAAAATTGTCGAAAACACCGAAAAGCCGACGATTGTAGCCAACTCCAACGTGAAGAACTTCATAATCTCACTAGAAATACCGAAGCACAGGTAGTTTCGTCACATACATATGTACAAGACTTCCCATGCCAATTTACGTACAAGAGGTGAGTGAAATATGGTCTGATTTCATGAGAAGATCGAATCATACACCTCGCTGTACTTGATGGATGTCGCATAATTATGCTACTATAGCCATCCGCATTCTCATCTAACATAGTCCTACCTAACAACGAATCTCATCAGATACTTACCAAAGCAAGTTGATTTCATACAGAAGTCGCAACACCACACCCAGGCGCTGCAATTGATAAAGCATTTTTTCAATTATATTAGACGGAACCTCCATACCGAACCCCATCGTTCGATGTTTACACATGTCCATTCATTGTGATCAACCGCAACGTTTAAATACCCTCTACTGCCCATACTACAAACATTAACTAGCGAAAGCCAGTCTAGCGCTAACCAATATCCGTCATATTGCCAAACCAGACATTAGACTGCCATAAAGACCTAGTTGTAAATGGGAAAATAAGAAAAACTTTCATTGATCCGAGAAGTAATCGCTTACTCATTTGGCCAAGTACGGCCGAAAGCTTGCTAGAGGTATCGGTGAAGATCACCGTGGGCGCTCTTCGACAAGTGGTGGAACTGATTGTAGACAATGGACTCCTCGCCGCATCAATAATAGTTGGCAGGTATAACCTGTGTGATAAGAAGAATAATCTGAAAGGATCTATTCGAATAAGGCCCTTTTCTATGCTGGACTCGTTAAGAGCGATCAGAAAGCCCTTCATCTAGTGCTAACCGACCTCGAACCGTGTTTGTTGATGGCGCTGTCATATTGAAATGAGTATCGACCTAAACCCGAATACGAAGATTCAAAACAAACCGGACCCGTTTTTCAAGAAAAGCGCCGTCGCCTTAGCACCTTCAAATATCCATCAACTGTCACATTGGTAAAGGAATGAATGGTATGAAGAGCCTATATAAGTATATAGTACGATATGTATCCCTGAACGCAGTGACAACTAAACATTTGTTTTCAATGCTATGACCTTGTACTATCAGATAAAAATAGCTGTTGGAGTTCAATGTGATGCCATTTGGTTTCCTAAACGACACGGCAATGTTACAGGAACTGATAGCTCGGCTTATCGAGGATGTCCTAATTTCAAGCCGGACAGCTAACGAAAGGATTGACACGCTCAAGAGGGTTTCTTTAAACTGTCCCACTTATCAAAGTACGGATCGCCTTTTGATAATCGAGGCATAATAGATCTACTTAAGCCAAGGCTCGAGAAGACCTTTGCCATGGGCCTTTTTCCTAGACCAATGTGCGCCATTGAAGAAGGAAAATTCGGAGTTTCACCAAATTTTTCCACAGAATAATCACGAACTACGTGTAAATCGCCCGAATATTTTTCGTGTTGCTGAAAACGAAAGCAAATTCAAGTTTTATTTGGGAAGTAATGCGATGCTTTAGCAGGATATACAGAAGCTTCTGTGCAACAAATCCTTAATATCTACATATGATCAGACGAAGAATCACAAACATAACACCGCTGCACACACAAAGAGATAATACTTATGCAGTAAATTGACTCCGTGACATGGAAGTCGGTGTTTTATTCCAGCCACCGCTTCACCAATAGCAAACAATGCCCAGCCACACGTTCAAAAACCTCGCCGCAGTGGAGCACTTGACCCCTTCCGATTGCGACGTCTGACGCCGACAGGGAAACGCGATGCCACACGCATGAGTGAATAATGCCTTCGTCAAAAAAGTCAACACCGATTGTGAAAGAGCTTTCATATCTTGTATTTCACAAGTGCTGTCGCAGCAATCACAAGAATTATGCTAAAATTGCAGCCCGCCTGCCACAAGCCAACAAAAATGTCTTCGCGTTTCTTTAAACATCCACAGCATATCAACGAAAGTTGAGATATTGACAAATATTCAATGGCTTTTGAATTCAATGAAGAATGCAATGACAGGATTTAGCCCTAATAAAATAATTTTCTATTTTCACTGAAGGATGTCGTCCCCAACAGACATGTCATATACACAATTAAAGACAATCGTTAGGAAGCAAACTTACTAATGATAGTAACAGAAAAACGACAAAAGGCGACCTGAAGGTTTCTCGTTGAAAGGAGGGAACTCGATGAAAGAAGCCGATCCTCTGTATTGTAAAATTTACATGCGCAGATACGATGGCGATAGAGAGGCAGCTCCGCACGATGAAAGACAATAGTTACTCAGCGATTGTCATCAATCCTGGGTGAACAACACAAAGGGGAGATGGACCACGCACTTCATTCCTGTTCTAAGGCCGTGCTTCAGTCGGAGGAATGGTGAGACTTACTTATTCCTGAGCCAGCTCTTGAGCGAGCATCGATGTTTTCAATTTTACTTGCACAAAATTTGTAAGTCACGGTCTACTGAGAGCAAGTTTTGTGCAAAAAAGAAACATGACACCTGCAACACATTTTTTGTAAAAATCGAAGAGCTCTCTCGGGATAATCTCATCAGAAAGATGCTTAGATCAGTTAATAAATGGAACCATCTGGCATATTTTATTTGGGTGTCCTAACTATGAAAAAAGAGCGGCTGAAGACTTCGAGGAATGAGGGACTCTTTTCCAGTAACCTGTCTCCCCTGCCGCCGAAAAAGAGATCCTTGCAACCCGAAGGCACCTTAAAGCATACAAAATCAAGTTCTAGCTTAAAGTAATGTGTCAAGCGGTTTTAAGCAAAGTTCTCAGGTTGACAGAGGAAGTGTTTAGTGGGCCGTCCAGATATTCGTCTGGGAGCCCCACACTGAGTGCATAAACGGCCTTACCTCCCTACCAAAAAAAAACGTAATCAAAACCGGCCGAAATGTAGCTTTTCGGTTTATTCCGACAATAAGAGAAATAGAAGGCACTTAATTACCTTGTTAATCTCGTATACGGAAATTCTTCATTATGTGATGAAAACCTTAAAGGGTACAAGAGTACCTTTATTGAGAATATTTAATATGGATGTATATTTAAATTCAATTTTAGAATTCTACATATTACTGCTTATATCTCACAAAATGCCTTCCAACGCATTAGTGTCGAAAACGGGAAACAACTCATACTAAATAACAAGAAAAGAACATTTGTTTTGCTGAATACAATTTGGATTCTTTTAAAACAATTAAGGATATATAAAATGCCGGAAATCAGGCTCAAGAACGGACTAATACACATCTACCCCAATTCAAGACAAAAGTTGGTAATCGTACCATTCATAGTTATTAAGAAAACTTCCTAAGGAGCACAGAAAGACATACAAAATCGATTGCAATTCATTCCTGCTTCTCTTTGATAAAATCCTTAACAAAGCAAAAATTTATACTGGGCAAGTGATAATCTCTTCTCTAATGGAAGTTCGTTTGAAATTTTCCTATCTAAAACCACAACCAAATCGACATCTTGTCAGATATGAGTATTTCAATTTAAAAAGTTATTGCATCTCTGAGAAGACGTGTAAGATCTCTAAATTCTATTTTAGTCAGACTAAACTAGTTTAAAATTATTACAAAGCCACTGCATGGAGATCGGAAGCCTGGCCAACTCTTTTTTGAATTTGTTAATCCTAGTGCTTTCATAAAAACGAATTTTTACGCTGAATAGTCGACGGAATGTCTTCACCGCAACATTCCCATTTCCTTCCTCCTTCCACCACTTAGAATGACCTTAACGGTTATGATGGAATCATACTTTATAGTGAACCATTCAACGAGCCAGATAGTTGTCTTCGTCCTTACCGTCTTCGTTTTTGTCTATCATACAGCTGTCTTCGTTGTTCGATTAAAGTTTGAGGATGTGAACTACCACTATCCGGCCATTCGCTCGTCCCGAAGGCGAGTCAATACTGACTGCGCAGCAATACCAAAATATCTTTCGCTATCGATTTTCTTGCACGACGTTAGCTGTCATTTTATAGCCTGCTGCAATGCGAGCCTTTTCTTGTAATCGTGATACATTTAAGAAATTCAGAGGTGAATCGATAAATCCTACATATCCACCATTGTCGACATTGCACCCCACTTTTGCCTTTGGACGACGCGAGCGACAAAAAAGCAATTTCCAATTTTTCTTCCGACTTATGGGCGAAACGAGTCCTTAATCACAAGACAAAATGTGATGGTTCGGTCAGAAAATGAATTCGATGGCGGAAATTATTTATTTTTCGGTCCCACGATTCTTCAATGCTTCATTGCCGTTAAATCGCTCGTCTTAACAACGAGTTACGGCTGTTTGTTTACACATAAAAAAAGAGAAAATAAACGCAGAATAAATAACAACATTAAGACAAAAGCTGCTTGGAAATTAGGAATTATTGATGTACATTGTAGGCGAGCGCAGCGCATAAAAATAAGGCGCTTTGGTTGGGGCCGAGGGTGCAAGACGTGGAAGGATTATGAGAGTGAAGCATTCACTATATGATTGCCTATTAGATTTGTAACAATGCACATATTCCACCAACCTACACTCCCTTGCGCTATTGAGCTTAAGAAAGAGCATTTTATGACATAGCTTCTAAGCGGATTATTGGTGCCAGATTGAATTACAAAAATATCCATATGCATGGTACAATGTATGCCGGAGAGTCTGAGGTATAAATTATGACAACATGAAGTATGATTCATTGGATTTTCTTTTCGTGTTGGATATGTTCCTAATTGCAAATTTCAACCCAAAGCGTTTTTAAATGAATTGAAAGGATTACAAGGGTGATTTGAACAATTAGAATACGTCAAAATGCACGAAAATCACCCTAAGCGTGATTTTCGTGCTAGGATGATTCTGAACCTGTATTTTAAAGGCTTGGAACTTATTCGATAAGCCTATTTAAATCACGACTATAGCTGCTTTCATGGAGAATAACAGAAGGTACAATCGCAATCTCGTTGAGGAAGTTAAAATGGTGGTTAAAGCAGTAAAGGTTTTCCTTCTTTTTGCAGGCATTACCTCTAAAATATTTTCTGGAACAAATTCTACCGAAAACCTTCTTTTAAAAATTTTGAGAAATAATTACAGAGGAATTGTCGAGAACAAGAGCAACATACTGGAGTAGTTACAATTTGGTCATTTCTTTTAATAATGGTTTCGACAACATATCGAATAGAGCCCTGAAATGTATCGCTCAATTTCATGAAATTAATTCTCTTATTTTATAAGTATTATATTTTAATCATCGTTTCCATTATTTCCATTCTCCTGAGAGTGCCCAGAGTTTCACCAACAGATCATTTTCTCGCAAAAGCAAATTATATTTGCAGACATAACACATAAAAATAATATCTCAAGAAAAGAGTAACAAATAGATAGATTTAGCGGCAATCTCACGTTGGCACACTATGGCTCATTTTGATACCGCGATAAAAAGAAGTGAAAGAATAGGCATATTCACACAACGCAAACGTGCCAATAGTACATGGTATACCAGAGGGTTCCCAATCTAAGTACTGCCCACGACCACACTGCTTGACTTCGCTGATCTAACGAAAGCCGGTATATACAGTATGAGTAAAATCGTTAACAACTAGAGAGTCATTCATCAGAAATTTGCTGGTCCAGAACGTAGCTCTGCAAGGGTTAGTAGATATACTCTTGTTGCATCTACAAAACTTTCCGAATTTCTCCAGTGTTCGTTGCATTCCTTACTCTCTGTTTTCATTACTTGTCTCCGAACAAAGTGCATTTCAACTACGCTGAATGGTTCTGAACCATCGAATGCTTTCATTGATACTTCCCTGAATGGTAAATCAAATTGCTCATTACCCGCAATTATTGTATGCTATTGCATGCAGTACAAGGAAACCTTACTACTTTTATCCAGTTTATTAAACTTTGTACAACATTGTTGCATTATATCTGTTGCTATCTCCGATGAGCCTATGGCTTGAATATTTGCCTTGCTATCAAACTGGAGAATCATTGTTTTTTCCCTTCTTAATATTATAATCTCAAAAAGTCTAATCTCCCTCAGTTTTGTCGAAAAATATATTCTTAGGAGTTCCCACTTCGTCCATTCTTTGCACATGGCCACCCCATTGCCCCTTTCACAATTTTATTGTAGTTGAGGCTTGTGGCTCGTCGAGTAATTCAGATAACTCGTGATTTTATTGCATTCACCATTAATCTCCTTGTTTAGCACCTACAATGCGCCTCAGGATTTGCCTTTAGAAAGCGATTAATACTTTTCGGATACTTGAGTGAGGGTCCATGCCTCACATCCGTAAGATAGTACAGGTTTTATCACAGATCCGTATGCTTGGAGTTTTGTTTTCCTGTGTATACAGCTGGCTTTCAAGTTACCCAAATCTGAATGCTTTATTTCCGCCGTTTCTTTACCACTCTTCACTAACTTCGCCAAAATAAACAAGTTCGTCAACTTGGAAGGTGATCACAGCGACATCAATCGCAGTATTTTTGGACTATGTCCGTTTTTGATTACATAGTACAAAAAACTTCCTGCATAATACTACAATGTTCCTTCGTTTTTCCCTCGGATTTAAATAACGATATCATTTACGATGGTGTGACGTAATACATCAAACTGGGATAGTCTTCTGAGATTATCATCTAACACTGGCGTCACAAATAGTGTAATATATCCGCATAATCTCGCGAGCTAGTGTACCCGTGTAAACATTAAAAACAGTTACATCATCCAAAAGCAACCAACATAGGATATTAAGGGTTCGGCCACATTGTGATACGACTGTCGTATCGAGCGATTTTTAAACGCAAATATGATCACCCAGCATCAAAGGTCCAAATGGTGTGTGCCTGCGCGAGTACCACAAAAACCTCCTACCCGAAAATCATCCTATCTAATAAACTGGTTTTTGAGAAAATCGCAAATCTATGCGACAATCGACCTGGACAGAAATTTCGCATAGTCGCAGTTTTCGCGCTTCCATTTAACCATGTGTAAATTGCGGTTGTCGTGTGACTATCTTGTCGTAGTCTGATCCATCCCTTAGATACATGAAAAACAAATATCCAAAAGTAACAAGAATCAAAGTAGAAAACTCGATATAAGGTACAGTGTGTTTATGAACTCTGGTCTCATTGATTTCTATAAAACTCGTGAAAGGGAGACAATTGTTGGGCTTGGATTTGTCGTACAGCTGAATTCTTCCGAGCGACAGGGCAAGAGAAAGAAGTTATTAAGCGATTTGAGTTGAAAATAATTTAAGTGAAATCATTTTGGTGTGCAATGTGGTCAAAATGTGAAGTGTTAATAAGGTCATATTTTATTTAAAATATAAATAATTTTTGTGGATATTAAAATCACAGGCTGCGTACCGCGAGCACATAATACTAGAGATGATAGAGCTCTTCGGTTGAGTATAACTTCGCGTAAATAATGCTTTTCCTTGACATTGTCACAAAGGTCCTGCAGCTGCGACATTTTGCTCTACTTAGATTTTTGTAATTTTTTAATGAAAGACCTAACAACTAAGAAAAAAGTTGATACGAATACTACTGAAAGTAATATTCAATGCTTTCTCTCTTGTCTCGTGATGATATTGGGTGTATTCCCCTGTTTTATTAGTGTCTGTGGAGTCTCACAATCAGTTCTGTGTTCTCGTCATATCCATTTGAAATAGGTAAATTCCACTCCTTATATTGCTCTTTTAGCGTTTATGCTTCTTTTCAAAAAGTAAAACCTAAATTTTCAAAGAAGTATGTACATTTAATAAATGTGACACGGTTATGGCCCTCTGTTGATAAAGAAGCTCTTTAAGTAATCAGATTCCGCGCGAAAAATTCTCAAAGAAACATATTTTGTTTATATTTTTCCTGATTGTGATGGGCTACTGTATGAGTGCTCCTCTGTAAATCGATCGGCAAAGCCTCGGATTCGGTCTCTCTGTTTAGAGTGCATGGGTCTGTGTAAGTTGTAGCGTTTGTTTTGTGACCGTTGTAGCTAGAACTGTGGAGGTGGCTCTGGCAGGATGAAATTTCATCTGTGCTGTAAGAGTAACTTATTCTTTAATAGCTGAGCATTTTGGGTCCAAGACCGTTGTATCTTCTACGATTTCGTTAACACTTTAGTGCCCCGTAAGCTGGCCTCCTCAACACATAGGGCGTTTGAAATGCTGGTGCTGGCTCTATCCAGTTTAGTATTCCTATGACCTTGAGTGGTTCTCTGTATCAACAGCCACATATTCTGCTTACCTTAGGAACAATGCTTCATTTCCTCTCTCAGTCAACTGGGTTGGGTATATGTGCCCAAATCACTTTTACTGTTCAGATTGGTCCAGTCTTGGTTCCCCCATTCCAGAAAATTGTATGCTGCTTTAAGATATTTCTTTCTTCTGCAGTCCTGCTACAATCAGCACTTCTTTTCCTATTATCTCAATGTGAATCCTAGATACCAGATTTTTTTGTTCCGCAAAGTTATTTTCCGGTTTCGCTAGAAACAGTAATGGTAAATTCTTAAGATAAAATCAGATCATACGCCAGCAGTATTATTGGGGAGAATCAAGGTGGTTTTAGAGCAGGCAGATCGACGATAGACCAATTGTTTACAGTCAAGCAGGCATTTGAAAAGTGCTGGGAGTTTTCGTTGACTTTAAGCAAGCATACGACAGTATTGATCGTAACGTACTGTACCAAATAATGCTTTGCTTTGGCATCCCAGCCAAATTAGTCCGTCTTACCAAAATGACAATGACAACATCGGACTAAAGCAGGGAGATGGGCTGGCCCAATTGCTATTCAATTTGGCTCTGGAGTACGTTATAAGGAAGCTACCTGTCGATACGCGATGTAAGTTACTATTCAAGTCGAGCCAAGTAGTAGCCTATGCGGACGACATCAACATTTTGTCACGATCATTAAAAGCTGCCAAATAACTCTTCCTGAAACTCGAAAGCGAAGCAAAGCTAGTAGGGCTACAAATCAATGAAAATAAAACAAAGCGCATGACATAGTCGAGGAAAAATACCTCAAGTACTCAAAATATTACACTTGACGAATACAGTATCGAAAATGTTAGCGAATTTGTGTATTTAGGCACGAAAATAACGAAAACGGGTAATGAAAGAGACGAAATACGCTGAAGAATACAGCTCGAAAATAAAATATTTTATTCAATGTTGACGATCTTGAAGACCATCTGCATACACAGGAAAACAAAGCTCTAAGTATACAAATCTGTGATAAGGCCTGTGTTATGCTATGGGTGTGAATCAGGGCCCTAACCCAAGCATCCACAAATATATTAATCGCCTATGAGCGACGGGTCCTGAGGCGAATAATCGGAGCGAAGCTAGACGGGGACCAATGGCAAATTCGATGCAACCATGAGCTGTATGACATTTTTGACGAACCGGAGGTCTCAAGGATTGTAAGACTGCGGAAGCTGCAATGGGCTGACCACATGAATCGTATGGACGAACAACGGATACCCAAAAAGGCATTCGTTGGGAGAACTAAATGCCGGAGACCAGTGGGGAAACCGATGAAACGCTGGTCTGACTCGTT
The DNA here is from genome assembly GCA_963969285.1 of Odontomyia ornata. NCBI lineage: Eukaryota > Metazoa > Arthropoda > Insecta > Diptera > Stratiomyidae > Odontomyia > Odontomyia ornata. The sequence continues at coordinate 218,527,451 of OZ017742.1, forward strand.
CGACGAAGACAGTTCATCGCTGCTCGGATTTCGAAATTGGACGATGCGGTCAATGGACCGAGACAATTGGAGGCGCTATTTACAGGAAGCGAAGGCCCGAGAGGGGCTGTAGTGCTAAGAAGAAGAAGAAATTCTTAAGTTATTTGCTATTGTTTCGTTTGGCAATCTACTTGAAACATAAAAGAATGCGGTATTTTCATTAGACGTTAGGATCATCTTTATATGCGCTTGTTTACCGTTTGGGCCAACGGTATGCTACAAAATTAGAAAAGGTCCCAGTGAATGCGGTTAGCGTTATAACTAATGTATCCTAGCACTTATAAATCAAACCTATCCTAACACTTACAACTAAACCAATCGTCCGTGCGTCGATATGTCTAACTGCCTTCATATTTGTTGGTCTTGAAGATTTTGAACAATATTTTACTGGCTCACCAACTACGCGATTCGTTCGTACTCATCGATATTCCAACCCAGAAATTGGGAAGATTAAATTAAAAATAAGTTAAAGGAGCAGGGAGTGCTCCTGGCTGAAAGGTTTGTAAACAAATTACTAATCAAGGAGTTTTGCCATTGTTGTTATTTTACTCACAGTCTGCTACTCCCCCTTATTCAGTACTCAAGATAACGTATTACAGTTTCACAAAATTTTAGAAATTTTCTTGAATATTGAAAACTTTCCGTAGTTTGGCCATTTTGTTGGATGACTTTTTGCTATCTTTCGGTAAGTAGAAAAATTCACATTCGAAGAAGCCTTGGTTTTTAGGAGCGAAGAACTGGTCCAACTAATTTTTAACAGCCTGATCGGAATCGAAAGTTTTACCATTCAAATGGTTTTGAAGGGAGCGAAACAAATGATAGTCTGATGGTGCTAAGTCAGGGCTATAGGTTGGATCGTGGCATCAGTTCCCAAACGGGTTATCAAAGAGGTGTGGAGTTTGGCGTTATCTTGATTTCTTCGTTCAATTTCGATAGTTGACGAGAGTAAGAATTGGAATTAATAGTTTGGTTTCTTGTAACCAGCTCAAAGTAACTATACCCTTGTAATCCCACCAAACAGAAAGCATAATCTTCTCTTGGTGAATATTGGCTTTAGATGTTGATTATGGGGGCTCATCTTGATTAGTCCATGATTGTTTTCGGACTATGTTGTCGTAAACAATCCATTTTTCATCACCCGTTATGATTCTTTTTAGAAATGGGTTGTTTTGGTTACGATTCAGCAGAATCGCATATGTTAATGCGTTTGGTGTGGCTGATTTTCTTTAATTCGTGAGGAACCCAAAAATCCAGTTTGTTGACGTAACCAAGCAGTGTAAGTGCAAGTAAGCGGTTGAATTCGGTATATCGAGCTTCTCTGCTATCTCTCGAGTTGTCATACGCCAATTAGTTTCGATTATCACCTTTATTCTGTCTTCATCAGTAGTGGTTGGACTACCAGTATGAGGTGAATCTTGCACATTAAAAATTCCAGACGAAAGCGAGCAAATCAACGCTGGCGTGCAGTAAGGCACTCCTCACCATAAACGTCACACAACTTCTTTCGGGCTTGCACCGTATTTTTGCCCTTTCGGAAGTAAAAAATAAAAATGCCGATAATGCTCTCCTTGATTGTCCATTTTCAAGTTTATTTTGAACCAACTTGTCTACTAATGGCGCTAAGTGTTTGACTGAAGATAGTCTAAAACACTAATCTTTAAAATAGTGTAAATTAATATAAGCCGTGCAATCCTTACATGAAATATGCAGTTCACGTCATCTATGAGAAAAAGCAACACGAATTATCGGACAAGCCAATATATCCCTAGTATCACATGTGGTTGCAATAGGGAAATTTGAATTTTACTTGTATGTAACCATTGTTTAAATTTTGATCATTATTATGTATAATGAATGCATTTATTACTAACACATCTTATGAAATTCCGATTTGAAAGGGGAAGATATAAAAGACATAAATCAAAATATTAACAAACTTAGTGGATCTTTGATTTCTGATGTATTTTTTGCTCTTGTACCCATATAGAACTGCTGACCTTATTATCAGGTGTTGCGACTAAAAGACGGCAAGATGGAGTTTAATAAAAATTTTTCAGGTTAGCTCCAACATACACGAAGTTATTCACACTCTTAAGGCTATAGTCTCCTACGGTCAGGTTTTGTAAGATTCGAGTGTTCTTCCTCGTCTCAGTCATGAATTTGGTTTTAGTTTCCTTAACTCGTGGGCCGATTCGATTTGCTTTAGATTCTATATCAGAAATGCTCCTTTGGCATCCGAGATTGAACGTACCATAATATTGACGTCATCAGCATATGCTACCAATTGTATGGACTTGAACATTAGTGTATCAAAGGTTTCAGCTGATGTCTTCCTGATGACCTGTTCCAGCGCAATATTAAAGAGCGTTGGGGCAAGTCCATCCCTTTGTTTTAAGCCTGATTCCATTATGAAGCTGTCCGTTAGTTCGCCGTTTACCTTGACCTGGGACTCTGTTTCTGTTGTCAAAGCCACGAGGCTTTGACCATGCGGACTAGTTTGGTTGGGACGCCAAAGTCAAGCATTATTTTATACGGAGTATTTCTGCCGACAATGCCATATGCTTGCTTGAAGTCTACAAACAGTGGTGGTGAACTACGATGTTATATTCCGAGCATTTTTCGAGCACCTGCTTAACTGAGAATATTTAGTCTATTGTAGACCTTCCACTTCGAAAGCCTCTCTGAAAGTATCCTATAATGCTTTCATAATACGGCTTTAATTTTCTTTCTATGATTTTGTAGAGTACTTTATAAGACGTACATAGTAGAGCGATGCTTCTTTAATTTTCACACCTTAATTTCTCCCCCTTTTTGCGTACAGGGCATATTATAATTTTTCACCAGACCTCTGGTAACTGATGCTCTGACCATGTTCTGCTTATTAGTCGATGGAGAAGGTTACTTCGATGGGGCCCCTCTGGAGCAGTTCTTCATCTATTCCAAGAGTCTTATTTTTTTTTAGGTCTGGTACTGCTGCCCTATTTCGTCTCTGGTTGGTGGTGGCTCTGGAATCTCTTGCTCTACTTCCGAAAATTGTTATCTTCAGTAGTTGTTGGGGACGCTGTGACTAACTTCTGGAAATATTGCAGCCATTGGTTTTTGATTTTGACTAAGTTAAGCATGATTGCTCCTCATGCACTTTTACAGACTTGTTTGCGGATTGAAGCCATATCTTAGTTGTTTAATATAAGCATACGCCAATCTGGCTTCATATAGGGTGCTTTCATTTATCTGTTGGATCTTGGTGTCGATGGTCAGTCGTTTCTTTCTTCAGCGCATTTTTTTTAGCTTGTCATCAAAGGGTACTGTATTGTTCTTCTTTGGTCCGAGTTGGTCGCTGGATATATTCTTTGTATGCCTGGTTGCTTTTTTCAACCGTTTCCTTGTATTTTTCGTCGTACCAGTCATTTCTACGTTTCTTCGGTCGATGTCCCAAGACCTCTTCGGCCGCTTCAGTTACCGCATCTCTTATTGTCTTCCACATGATTTTGATGTCACCATTACTTTCTCCCGCCTGCGAAGATATGTTAATGCGGTTTTCCAGCGCTGAGATTTCTGTGGACGGTACTGAGATATCGTTTAGGTTTTGTATCTGGTAACTTCTGGTATGATCTTCCCTTACACCTCTTGAAGATGAGGCATCAGAACTTGACCTTTATAAGGCAGTGGTCAGAGTCACAGACAGTGCCCCGGAACGGTTGAATGTCAAGAATGCTGATGGCCGCTCGTTTTTGTATGAGAACATGGTTCTCATACAAAAACTCATGGTTTAATGTGCGACGTTCCTCGGGAGGCCCACGTTTTCTTGTGGCTGTTTCGATGCAGGAAGTGTGTGGAGCTTACTGTGAAGCCTCTGCTAGTAGCGAAGTCTATCAGGCGTGGTCCGTTGTCGCTGGTCTCTGCATGAAGGCTTTGCCCTCCGGTTATTACTTTATGGGCCGTTTCTCGGCCGATTTTTGCATTGAAGTCACCCAGAACAACATAAATGTCGTTTGACACCATTGCATCGACAGTGCATTCCAGGGTATTATAAAATTCATCCTTGATTGTCTCCTTCTTGTCTTCTGTGGGTGCGTGACAGTTGGCCAGCCAGACAGTAAAGAGCTTGGTGTTAATACGAATCGCACAGATCTTTAACGGGCTTGAAGTCGTTGACGATTGTTTAAATGAAAATCACTCCAAACTCACGGCTTCCGTGAAATTTTCCGCTTTTAAACACGTTGTGCGTTTACATGTCAAATGTATCTCCATGACAGTTTTTTGTGCTGCGAGGATGTTGATTTAATATTTCTTTATTTCATCCAGAAATTTTCGCAGTCCGCCTAGTCTGTTCAATGATCTAACATTCCAAGTACTAAAAGAATATCCTTTATTCGTTTGTCCAATCCGACCCGAAGCGGTAGTCCTGGTTGCATGACAAGTAAATACTAAGTGAAGCGTTCGATTTTATTTCCCACCTATCGCGTCTGATGTGTGACTGAAAGCCCCACACAGAGATCTTTAGTTTAAATTATTTGTATTTAATTAAAATTATTCAACTATGTTCTTTTTAAAACAAGCTAATAAGGGACACTCAACCAGAGAACAGCACATTTGGCAACAAGAAAAAATGCGGAGCGAGTGGAGCCAATCAATTAAATTTGCTTTCTACAAAACAAGTGACAAGCTACAGTGCGAAAACTATAGAGGCATATAACTACTTTGTATGGCGTACAAAATATTTTCAAAGATCTTAGAAAATTAAAATCCAAGGTAGCTTTAGAGTAGGTAGATCGATGATACACCAATTGCTTACAGTCAAACGGGTACTTGAGAAATGAAGGGGATTCAACATAGACGTACACCTTATTTTCGTTGAAATTTGCCCGTCTTGTCAAAATAAAAATCAATAACCAACCCACCGATGCTTTTGACACAAATATTGGACTAAAGCAGGAAGATGGGCTGGCCCCATTACTATTCAATTTGGCTGTGGAATACGCCATAAGAAAGCTACTTGTCGATAGCCTATACGGACGACATCAACATTTGGTCACGGTCATTAACAACCGTCAAAGAACTCTTCCTGCAAGTCGACACCGAAGCGAAACAAGTAGGGCTAAAAAGTACGAGGAAAAGTACCTCAAATACACAAAATATTACATTTTGGCGAATCCAGTATCGAAAATGTGGGCGAATTCGTGTATATAGGCGCCAAAATAACAAGAACCAGTAATGAAAGAGACGAAATACGCCGAGGAATACAACTCACAAATAAAATATTTTATTCAGTTTTAACGATCTTGAAGACCAGCTATGCATACACAGGAAAACAAAGCCCAAAGCATACAAAACTCTGATAAGACCTCTTCTATGGTCTGGGTGTGAAACATGGACCCTAACCAAAGCATTGCAAACATGTTGAACGCGTTCGAGAGACGAGCCCTGTGGCGAATAATCGGAGCAAAATTAGACGGGGACCAAAGGTGAACTCGATACAACCATGAGCTGTATGAAATTTTTGACAAGCCGGTGGTCAACGATTATAAGACTGCAATGGGCTAGCCACGTAAGTCATATGAACGAACAATGGATACCCAAAAAGGTATTTGTCGGGAAAACTGAAAAGCGGAGGCCAGTGGGAAAACCGAGGAAACGCTGGTTTGACGCTGTCGACAAACACAGTTCATTTCGGCTCGGATTTCGCAATTCGAGGACGCGGTCAATGGACCGAGACAGTTGGAGTCGCTTTATACAGGAAGCGAAGGCCCAAGAAGGGCTGTAGTGCTACAAAGAGGAAGAACCAAGAAAATTACGCTCCTGCTTAGTTTTTGGGCAGATATGTTCCCGATAATTCCATGCCTATAATAGCTCAAGATTTTATTTTTCCAAAAACGTTGACTTTAATTTTTCTTCAACGAATTTTATTAAACTCTACTTAGCTTGCTTCAATGGTATCTCTTATCCCTTTTGAGAGTTCTTGTCTATTATTATTAATATTTTCAATAAATTATTATGCTATATTTATTTTATTTCTTCATCGAAAAGCACATATATAAAACTTGTATAATGAACGTTTGAAAATTGATGTGAAAAGCTTAATTTTTGTTAGAACCGGTGCGGTGGCAAATTGACCTCATATTAAAATTCAGTGACCAATCTTTTGATAACTTATGCTACCTTGAAGCAAAAGAAAAGTTCCAATACGTAGGTATCTCACGTAATTTTCACCTTTATAATTAAATCCCCCGCCGGCTTGAGTCAATACACACTTGTTTTCAATTCAATAACATGAAAGATACTTGTAGATAAGATGAATTTAATTATGCCCCCATCTGTAGATTTCCTTTTCCGAAATTCTCCCTGGAAAAATTTACTCTAAGGAGAATTTTCTTTGAATACGGAACATTGTATATTTATTGCGATGGCTAAAATAAATGATTGAAATTTATTAGATCGTCTCCCCGAAGTATAGACCCGGAGGCTTTTGTGACTTGATGATGAATAAGATACTAAATTACCAAATTATTACAACGAACTTATTTTACCTACCGAAGGGAAAATTTCATTGTAGAAATTTAGTAGCTTTCATATTATTTAGTTAGAATGATGAAAGCGATGAAAGTTTTAAATGAAAATTCATGAATTGTAATGAGTTTTCTTGATATCTTAAAAACATAAATTTAAAAGTTTTCACTTTGCTTATGTGGAAAATTCTTAAAAATAACGAAAAGAAAGAAACTATAAATGATTATCCCATACTAAGTAAGGGAGTAAAAAGACAATACTACGAATATAATTTGGCTCTCGAAAGGTATAATTGTTTTAAGTTACAAAACGTCAGTTTAGTTTCAATACAACCCAATTGTGCCTTAAGGTATTGAAAAATGAGGCTTAGCCTGAAGTAATGCAACAAGCGATTCCATGTTAAGTTCTCAGATGGATAGCACAGGTGATTAGTGTAGCCGTCTCAGTCCATGCACACCCATGAGCTGATACCCTGGCATTTGAAATTCTACCTTAAGAATATTCGGAACATAATCCTTTTATGCTGCATAAATGAAATCAATAAACAAATTTCGGAGAAATTTATGGGTACTAGCCGACAGGACCCATATGGTATTTTCACGAGTGTGAATAATTTGTTTTGCAAAAAATCTCAAATGAATGTGTCGAGCTTCGAGGTTACAAGTGACAAGATTAACCTTCCAAATGAGGCAAGTATTGATCCAACTGTACGATTCCGGATACACAGGGTAATAGTGACAACTTGCATAAACTTGCCCTGATTGGAACTCATTTTGAATTATTTTATCTATCAACCTCTGAAAACGGACACAATTACTATCAGAAACCGTCGAAACCCAAAGTTTCCGATTTCAAATCAAGCCTGAATGGCCAATCCATTCTGCTTTATGAAATAATAAAAATTACATCGGATATTGCTCAAGGATCTATCCTTCGTCCAGATTTATGGAACATATCGTACGACGGACTACTGAGACTAGAGTTGCCAGATGAGCCACGCTTGATCGGCTACGCGGATGATGTTCGGTGCTAATTGCTGGACGCACCATCGAATAGGTGCAATTCAGACTAGGTATATTAATGCATCGAGCGAGAGACTGGATGACTGCTCGCGAGTCCAGTATAGCACTGGAGAAAACCTAAGTGATTATCCTGACAAAGAAGAGCATCCCAGAGTAAGAACTATCACTATTGGGGAAGTACTGGTTAAATTGAAACCATCCGTAAAGTACCTGCGGTTGCTAATCTGACTCGAAGATGAGTTTCTCTGAGCCAATTAGGGCAACGGCTGATAAAGCTACTTCATGCCTATCAGCGCTGATCCGACTTATGGACAACAGGCAAACCTAACCCATCAAGAAGGCGACTTTTGATCAGGCCCGTAGAGTCTGTGCAACTGTACAGAGCAGAAATGTAGGGTGGCGCTCTCAGCCAGGAGCTGTAACGAAAACGCTTGGCACAGGTACAGAGAAGACACCCATTAAGGATTGCATCATAATATCCAATAGTCCTGCGCGAACAGCACGAAGAGAAGACGTGCTTCGCGCCTTATCCCTGATTAAAGGCCGTGGCTCAATCGAACGCACGGTGAGACTGACTGACTGACCCAGCACTTGAGCGGGCATGGATGTTTTCAGTCGTGCGTGCACAAATATGTAAGTCGCCGTCTCCCAACTTTGGGTTTTGAGCAGGAGAGAAAGACGATGCATGCAAAACATGGTATAGGCTGCACTGGCATCTTTACAAGGAAACAGTAGAGCTCTCCTTAGATAGTCTAATCGGGGTCATGCTTGGATCGGTTGACAAATGGAACCGTGTGGTCCATTATGCTCTGGCAGTCCTAAAAGGTAAAAAAGGGCTCACAGCACGTCGGGTTTGGGGGATCAGTTTTCTAGCAATCCCTCTTCCTCTCTTCTTCCGCTAGAGGATCCCTAACTTGAAGGCTCCTCACGGCGAAGCAAAATGAGGCTTAGCCCGAAGCATAGTATACTCAACTAGTACCCACACCTTTCATTTACCCTGTGTTGCACACTTTTTGAATTTTCCCAGGGGCATTACAGCTGATCCCATGTTTGGCGCGCTCAAGAAACAAAGCAAAATGCAAATAAAATTTCCGACGCACGTGTTCTTTTACGCATTTCAGAACATAGGAGTGCTGCCAGATCCTAATAAAAAACTAAAAGATTGCATGGAACGAATTTGTTTTTCTGCGAAGTTATTGATTTTTTGAGATATGGTAGTCCTGAAATCTCTCATCGAACCATATGTTTATATTCGCGCCAATCCTCGCGTCAACATTTACCCACCTACCTGCTAGCGAAGATTTATGGCTCGCTGTTCGGCTTGTGTTCGGATTTTTCCGGAGGGTTGATGGAGTGTGGTTACTAGTTGAGTATACTATGGCCCGAAGTAATGTATCCAACAGTTCCAGGCTAGGTTCTCAGGTTGACAGGCGAGGTGTTTAGTGGGTAGTTCAGACGTCTAGCGCACCTTGGAGCCCCAAACTTGGGATGTAAATAGCATTCACCTCCCAACCACACAAAAAAGTATAATCCGACATTACCCAAAGGTTGCCATTTGAAATTATTGCATATTGTCCAACAATATGTTGAATAATTGATATTTCATACACACACATAAAAGTTTTTCAATCTTAAGGAAAGGGAAGGACTCTTTGTGCTTGCTGCCCAACATTAGCAAGATTTTTGAAGTGATAAATAAGCAAGCGCTAAACGCACACATTGAGAAATATGAATTGATGCCGAACAGCCAGATTCGGCTCCGCACCAGGCATTCGACTGTACATGCGATAGTGCAAGTAACTTCAGATATTTGTTGCAAACTAAACAATTGAAACTATAACTACAAAATTTATACAGTTGATAGAATTGTATTTCGGGATATTTGTTGTCCTTGTACTCACAGAGACTCACAACTATGATTTTTACAGATTTTTCGGCTCAAAGATGTTCAAATTTTCACTAATTTTCTCTTCTCTCATGCTCCGCAGCGTTGTCGCCCTACTTTTAACACTAGGCTGTCACACCCGAAAATTTTTTTAACCGCATGGGAGGCTTGTGAGGGCCCGACCGGCTTTGAGTATGTGTTGTTTCGAAACAGTGCCACTCCTCCAATTCCTCCGGACCTCCCCAGACGTCGCGGGACGAGGCGCAACTGACGGCAATTGAAAATTCTAGAGGGGGATCGTTTGCAACCCGCTCTGGATAACGCCACGATTTCTCTTATTTTTTTAACTTAAAATATATTAAAGTTTAATATATTTTGTTACTGAAACGGTACGCTTTAGATGGTGCGTACCTTTTATTTGCAAAAAAAAAGAAATTTGACTATTTTCCTATGTGGTGGTAGATGAAGATTAATTCTGTGTAAAGGCACTATTATTCTCTCACGGACTACTCACCTTTACAATTTTATTTCCCCGGTAAATTCAAAATATTAATAAAATTCTATGAATTAAAAAATAAGGATATTCATAATTAAATCTTCAATATTATTGTTAATATAAATTTTAAGCAGAATCGAAGATTAATAGTAATTCTTTCATAATACCTTGTGGGGGCCCCTTATATAGTTGATTGAGTTGTCGGATACGTTGATTGAGTTGTCGGATACGTTGCTTGAATTGTCGGATACGCTAGTCTTTTTTCCATTCTTATAACGTTCATTGAGTTACCGGATACGCTTGTCTTCTTTCCGTTCAAACATTCTTATATTTCTCTACGATTTTTCCTAATCTTCATTTCTCACTGTTCTTCTCTGAATAGCCGATTTTCTTCTTCCATAAGTTTTCGTTTGATAATATCAGCTCGTTGAACTCCCAACTCAACACGAATCCATGCGCGTAGTTGTTTCTCTAATTGCCTTCGACGTTCTCCCCCGTATTTCTGAGCAGAGTCCGCAACAAACAGATCTTGAATGAGTTCTTGACGCTTGCATTTCTCTTCGCTGGTTGTTCTTTCCGACCTCGCTTAGTTTATGATTTTAATCTATTTATGTCTTTAATCTCTAAATCCACTTCAAACTCTTATTCTTATATCTTCATCAAACGTTCTCTCCACTTCACTTAGATATCGCCTTTCTCAAGACTTGCTAACTTCTTTTCGATTATTCAACCCAATAACAATCTTTCTTAATTCACGTTCCTCCACCAACTCACCACATTTTTTTCTTTTTTTCATGATATCCTTTTTTCTTGGCTACTTGGATATACTCACTCTTTTCACCTTTCAATAAAAGCATTAAACATTTTACTTTAATCTCAAACAATTTTGTTAACTTTAATTTTACTAGGGAAACATAAGTTAGCAGTCCGTTTGATTAAAATATATAAATAAATTAATAATTTTTTAACTCGAGCATCTACCTCCACACTATTCAGATCAAAAAATCAACATAATATTCTTTTTTTATTTTATTTATTATTTTAAAGCTTCGTCTGCACCATCCAAACTAAGTACCGTGATATTTCCTGCCTTAAGTGGGTTTCCCTGAAATTAACCGTGATAAGATGGTTAGAGCACTAAGCCCGTAAGCCGAAGGTCTCTGGTTCGAGTTTCGTTGGCATCAACGAGATTTAGTTCGAGTGATTCTTCGGACGGGCTATAAGCCTGTTCAGTTACGATACACGCTGGTTCAACATCAGAACGTATCGCAGCTGGATGGACGAACGAACACACGGCCAAAGCGTGATAATGATCATATTACCTTGTGGAGTGTCGATATATTCGATCATGACAATGAGATACTCTAAGTATCCTTAAGCAAAGGCCCATGTAGAAAAACTGGAAGAAAACCGGCCACCCAAAAGAACATGAAAAGGTAAAGCATAGGTAGACGTCCTGATAGGAAGACACCATAGAAGCTGACAGCAGATCCTTGCTGGGAGTGATTAACTGGCGAACGAGGTCGCAGAACGGTGATGATTGGAGGAGATTAATCCCGGAGGCCAAGGCTAGGCTTGGGCTGTCGCGCCATAGATGATGATGACTTTTAAGTACGCTTGGTGTAGTGGTAAGAATGCTCACTGCGTAAGCCGAAGCTCCCTGGTTCGAATCCCGTAGGTGACAACGAGATTTATTTCAAGTGATTCTTCAGACGGATTATAAGCTCATTCATTTACGATACGTACTGGCTTAAAATCAGAGAGTATCGCAGCTGGGTGGACGGACATATGGCCCAAGCGTGCTACTGATCAAATCACTTTCTCGAGTGCCAATGCATTCGATCAAGATAACGAGAGTATTTCTGAGCGAAGGCCCGGAAGGGGCTCCACTGCTAAAAGCAAAGCAAACAATCGGGAATTTTCTATATCCAAAATCGCTCTAGGTATCATAAAGTATCCTGTTAATTTATGAATATCCCGAACGACAGGCAATGGACTCTGTACACTTTACCGATTTAACTATACTATGAAAAACCGATAAGGACGATTGGTAACAATAACAAATTTGATAAACGTTTCCAAGTAATTCTTCACTTATTTTCTCATTTTATACCAGAAATGACACCAGGTAATTTGATATACTTTCCAGGCGAAAATGTCCTCGATTATAATTAGCAGTTGAGATAAATCATTAGCGAAATGTGCCTGTAACAAGCCCGAAATACCGATGAACTAGCTTTAAATGAATAGCAAGCAGTTTTCGTGTTTTCAATCGATTATTGCCTTGAAGTATTTATCTAGGACATGACTGAAAAAGTTCTAGGGTTCCCGAAATTCTCAGAACATACAGCTCATTCGCATCAGTAACGTGACGAATATAGAAAAATATTGGCATATTTCCTCTTGATGTAATATGTAGCATTCGCATAAAAATAAAGTTTATGGCATTTCAAACAGATGTTGAGAGTTTACATGCATGATTTGAAGTTGACGAAGTGATTTTAGAATTCAACATGAGAACGCACTTGTTGTTTGTAGAAGGGAATACCACGTACCCACAGTCCACGACTACACATAAAATTTCCAATAGCTTTAAAAATCAAATACCTAAACTTAACTGGAAATGCTCTTGAGTACTTGAAGTTGTTTGAAGTATTCAAGTACTCAAATCAACTCCAAATCATATATGTAAACCCTGTGTTTATAACGGCTTACACTTTTAATTGAGCATGGTAAAAATACTCTCTGGCTCACTACTCCACTCAAATTTAACGCTTTTCACCAAAAGTTTCGTTACTGGTTGCACTATTCTTGAACATTTCTCCACGAATTTTCGGGAAAATAATGAACAAAAACAAATTACAATATCAACTAACGCAGCAATAATGAGCTGCAACAAAAACGAAAAACCATGAATTACCACGTACCCGCAGTCCACGACTACACATAAAATTTCCAATAGCTTTAAAGATCAAATACTTAAACTTAACTGGAAATGCTCTTGAGTACTTGAAGTTGTTTTGAAGTATTCAAGTACTCAAATCAACTACAAATCATATATGTAAACTCTGTGTTTATAACGGCTTACGCTTTTAATTGAGCATGGTAAAAATACTCTCTGGCTCACTACTCTACTCAAATTTAACGCTTTTCACCAAAAGTTTCGTTACTGGTTGCACTATTCTTGAACATTTCTCCACGAATTTTCGGGAAAATAATGAACAAAAACAAATTACAATATCAACTAACGAAGAAATAATGAGCTGCAACAAAAGCGAAAAACCATGAATGACCACAAACGATCACAAAAATCTAGACTCTTCCGTCTCAGCTCGCCCAACCTCAACATGCCTCGCAAATGAGTATCTCCATTGAAACCGCTGGTCTGGCGAGCTCAAATTCGGAGGATTTTCTATCTTTTTATTGGTGACCCGCCCATATACGAGTATATGATATATAATCAGGTCACCATCAAAATCAAAAACATACCGATTCATGTCCAAATACACGAATGCTTCTGGAGGTATGAAGTCAGTGGTAAGACAAGTCCCATTGTACCCGTCGGTAGGGTGGGTGAAACGGGTAGGAAATCCAAGGATTTTCGCTTACAGTTACAGACTTCGCAACATGATTTCAAACAAGCTTCAAAATGAATGTATCGACTCTCATTACTTTGGCAGTTAGATAAATTTTTCGATTCGATGTATAGTGTTTCCAACCTGTCTTAGGCTTTTTGTGCAATCCAGTACATGCACGAAAACATTTCCTTTCGAAAACACGTAATGTTTTCATTGTACTAGCACTTTGATTATACCAAATCGGACATTGATATGTCAAGGTCGGTCTAACTAGAGCTTATAATAGATACCTTTGACCTTTTGATAACTGTACCATATCTGGAATGAAAGAGTCTTCGAACGGACATGAACACTTACGCGCTTTAAACAGCATGGTTTTGACATGTTCATTATAGTATAGATACTGATCGAGACGGACACCGGTGTATCGAACATAGGATTTATGTGGAACCCGTTCTAAACTACCCTTACCAGCAATAATGTGGAAATCGTTCCAATTACGTTCAAGGTTTTGACTGGCCAACCACAGCGTTGTCCGAAACAAAATTATGCCCGTTTTCGGGCATTCACTTTCATCCACCAATTGTTCGTATAGGCTTGCACAGCATTAAACATTTTCCGAAGGTTCCTTTGAACGATTGAAGCCTTTCAATCTGCCGTATAAATTATCAGGTCATCAGCAAATGCCACCAATGATCGCGTTGGCGATACGTTCAAGTCAAAGCCGTTCGTATCATAAGGAAGCATCTGAAATTTCCGTTGAGGATTGTTAAATTCGATTTCAAGTTTTGAGTCACCAATGCAGATGTCAAAATATGAATTTGTCATAGGGTATGTTGGGAACTTCGACCAATATCGATTGCACCTGTATTCAGTTTGATTCTCTGCTATCCACGATTTCAGGAATACACCTATTGTCGGAATTTAGCCATGATATACACCGAGCATTAAAATTACCGGTAAGAATATAATAATTGTGCAGCCTGCGCAATTCGAGTATTTCAAACAAGGCATCGAGCTCCTCGTTGAATTTGAGAATGTTTCTTCCCGTTGCATAAGCCGTGATAACGAAGACGTTATCCCCACCTTGCAATGAAATTTTGATGACGGACACTTCCAGAAATTCATTCTTTTTGAATTCGAGTTTATCAATTTGTTTTAAACGATAGGGTTTTCTAACTAAATCGCTAGTACCACCTCCCCCTTTGCCGTTTATCCTATCGTTTCTTACGAATTCAAAATCCTTGAACGTCATTGAGTGTCATGAATTTAGGTGGGTTTCAGTGAGAAGTATAATGTCAGGTTTTACTTAACAATGAATTCAAGCGTGACTATCTCCTTGAATTCATTGTTAAGTAAAACCTGAAGAAATAAAAATGGAGTTGACGTCGATGGAGATGAGACGAAACACATCCATGGTAATGTGGCTGAATGGCAAGTTACAATATTTTGAGACATTTGAAAGATCTTAACGATGAAAAACAAATTTGATTTTTAGATCTTGTTTGTTAACTCTTTAAGTTGTTGGTAAATTTTAAGAAGCAGCTCATTATTGCTGCTTACATTATTACAGTATTGTCTGCTGGTCCTCTAGCGGGGAGTGCAAATAATACCCCGAGTTTAACAGAGTTAGAAGGTATCACACCGCGGGGGAAAATTTAACTTGTGCATCCTGATATCGGGGGCATCCGCGATATGATGCTGGATGAACAAATACACGGCGGTTGACACAGGCTAGTCTTCCTTTTGGCTCCGACTTAGCCAATTTGCACTCACCGGGAGCATGAATATCCTTCCATTCCATGCATCTGTAATGCATGGCGAAGTTGGCAGCTTTTTCCCAGAAGCTTCACTTTAGTATTTTTTTTTTGAGATAATTAATACAATAATTTTGACAATATTCTAGTTCATTTTGTCAGATAAGGCACCTCCATCCTTGTTGTTCGTAACTTCGAATTCCGATTGCATCAGCCATTGTTGCAAGGACAGCATAATAGTTTGCACTGTTGTTGGAATCTCCTGCGCTCAGTATATTGTTGGTTTCTTGCATTGATGATAGTCTCGTCTCTTGAATCTTTTGTTTTGCATCATTTCTTTTGCCTTCGTTTTGAGTATTTTTTTAACATTACTTCTAATGAGATAATTGGCATTTTCAATTCCTCGTTTTCTTGTTTTATATGCTCCATATCATTCGATACTACATGGAGCCACATCTTTCTATCATCCATTATTTCGATGTTGATAGTACAGTCGACATTTTCTTATTCAACGTTACTTCAGGTTCCCTCAACGATGGGAAGTCGTCGGGCTCCTCCATACTAGCAGTCTTGAGATACTTCTCTTTTCGTTATGTATCGAAGTAAATTTATGATCTTCAATATAAATTGCTTGAATCAATTGTCTCGACGATATTATAGCTTTTACCAATAAAAATTCATTTCCAATTGACGTTTTAAAAAATCATTTAATTTTTAAAAAAACTAATAGCAGGAGCTAATTAAAAATACGGCTGTACGCAACGAATGCTAGACGTACAATTCAACATCAAATCGATGACCGCCACAACTGCCAACAAGAAAGATTTTTCTGCCCAAATAACGAATAATTTGTTGACAGTCGGTTCTCCTTTTTGATATTTCCCTTAAAACCAACGGAACTCTATGTAGTGACTCACGAGATCGAACCATTTCTAATCTTTTTTCTATAGTTTTACGAACAATCACCCACATAGCTTATGGTATCGCAGTATCGAAAAGTTACTGCCCAAAATGATATTCAAGCATGAGATGGAACCACTTTTCCAGGAAGTCGAAACATGACTGCCTGTGTGCTAACAATGAGGAAATTTTCATAGAGAAGGTAAGACCTGTCAATGAAAAGAAACATATGATGCTGATCGAATGCTTCATTTTGCCGTTGTGAAGGTGACGGTGAATTTCTAGCGTCTTTCAAATTCTTTGAGAGCTCTTTGAAGCTTTGGTGCATAAAGGTTGGTTACTCCAAACATAAAATGCCTCTTTCAGGCTTTAAATTTTATTGATATTTCTTGGCTTTATCTGACGGGCGTAACATATTTAAATCCGACTCGTAAAGTCATTTAATGATCTCACTCCCTCTCAGGCGCATTCATAATCCCTGCATTTTCATACTTACAGTGGCTCTTCTAAATAGTCAAGCTGCGCACAAAAGTTACTAGGATAGTCCTAGTTTGATGTAAAAAATGACTATAAAAAAGTTGTAAAGCGTCTGGCGGGATGTTGGTCCATGGAAAGTGGCTGACAACGTTGAATAATGGTTTTTAATAATATTCTGTAATACATATAAAACCACCACTATGAATTTAACAAAAGTAAGGTCGGTATTTACGTACCTTTGCAGTCTGCTATCGATAAAAGGGCCGTCTACCCAAGCTAGCAGATACGCATAAATCAATCCTTGTATTTTGTTACTTCGAAAATAAATAACGGCTGGCGGTCCTGGATTCTAACTTTATGTGTATAATAATCTCTCGAAAATATTCATAACATCCTTGAAATTAGCGTTTACAGTTAGCAATATCAACTTACCTTCTTCACGCGCTTCAAACCTACAGTTGTTGATACTTAACAAACATTCCTCACTTCAATTTTAAATTAAATTTATAAATTTCCAACAAACTTTTCATGTTTAAATTTTTAACAATTTATTGTTAAAATTCAAGCAACGTCTGACTTCAATTCTGTCTTTTACTACTCTCGACACTAATCAATTGTTCCTATGTTCAGGCTAATAGAATATTCATCTTTACTTTTCTCATTTAGCCACCGGAACAAACTTTAGTTGCAAACTTCATTTCTTATGGAGTAAAAACGGAATAAAAAATTATTACCGTTTGGAATGATATTTAATATATATATAGGATCTTACAAGGTTCACAATTCTTCCGGGAAAAAATTTGCCAGGAACAAATAATCAATCAATCGTTGCAGGAAGTTCCTCCAATCAAATAAAAAAGCTTGCAATCGTATTGGCTGTGTCCTTGTTATATAGTAAAAAAAAATTCACACAAACCACCCAATCTACGAATAAAGCTTTAAATGTCATCAGCTGGATTGACCTCTGCACCATTAAGGACTACATTTTTTTACATTCTCGTCCAAAATAATGATTGGGTCAATAACTCAATCCCAAACAGGGCAGAACTGATGGCAAATATAAATAGACAAAATTTATGAATTTAGTACTCAACATAACCCACTTCACTTTATTTGCGCTGTTGTACGCAAATATGAACCAGGAGAAGCTACGGCAACAACAGAAGCGGCAGAAGTCGGTATCCATTGAAGGAAAATATTGTATCTCACAAGATAATCATTTACAGCTGATGACAATTCCTGTACAATTATGCTTTGTTGGTTTTCGAAGAATAGGCACAGCCCTGAAATAAGCATGCGGCTTGAATAGTCGACTATGCCCTCGAAAATATAAATATGTATTTTATTTCCAGTTGCAAAAAGCAATTTGCGAAATCTTTTCACGAAGTTGTCCGAACAATATTGTAGGTTTTGTTCCTGCTGTTTGGAGCTGGAAATGTTCACAAGATTAGCGCATGTTCAGCATGACGTCATCCTACGGAGGTTCTCAATTGCGGAGAAAAGTTAGTTATTGTCCTGGAAGCTTCTGGCAGCAGCAGCCGCAGCAACAATGTTTGATTGCTTCTGTGAATTTTGTTGGCCGTGTTCCATTATTTTTCAGTGTTACCGATTAGTGGAGACGTACAATGAGGTAATTGATTTTGGTTGAAAGTGGTGGGAGATTTATATAATGCGGATCAATTTGGTAATATTTTCGTGATTGCTTTGAAAGCAGATTGGTTTGAGATGCACTATCCTAGAAAAATGAAATGAATCAATGTTCATAATGGGACAATTTAACAATATACAGAAATTGTGTTAGGAAATAAATAACATTCATACTTTCGACTAAAACAACTTCCGTACCCATTGAAAAGAGTGTACAAAATGAAAGGTTTATTTGAACTTGTATATTTATCAAAGACTAGCGTTGCTTAATCAATGTAAGTACCTCGATTTCAGCTATTGCTTCAGCCAGGCTTTCTGATCAACTTATTGTATCCTTTAACTATCTGAAATATTATCCTGAAGTGGCTTCAATAGTCAAATAGACAACAAGAACTTGTTATTTGATATGTTCACAAATCGCTCAGCTTTGCGCTGTGTGCTGAGTTCTGTTCATTTCATACTCTGAAACGTGAAACACTACGTGTTTGATTTTGCTATTTCTTCCTTACTAGTTTACTAATAGTCTGACTTCAACCTAAGAAAAATTTTATTTTGAAGTGGCTTTTAATTTCAACAAGCATTACCCGATGCCTTACTCACCAGGTTGGCTAGATTTTAATTTTATTCATTTATTTATGTTTGAAAGATTGTTAAATTTTTCTTCTTTCTACTCTATGTTTAAAATCTCAGTTGAATACTGTCCTCAACAGTAAATATAAAAACCACGATAATCCTCTTCTATCTACTTCTATCATTCTTTGCTTACTAACAATGGATCAAGCTTTCTTTCTCTTAAAAGTATTGGTTCTTCCGAACAGTCTTTGCATTTATTTTTTATGTATAATCATCAATTCCAGAAACTTTCATTAATTTCGCCGGAATTTGGAAGTCAACGAAGCGTTCTACAAGTTCAATTTCTTTCTCTTTGAAACGATACATATCAACCAATAAAATCAAGTGACGGCCTATAGGTTAACCCTAATATAGAAACTGGTCTTAAAGTCAAGACATCACTAGTATTATAAAAAGGTCGAACATTGCACTTTTTGGTCAGCCCTCTCTTTTATATAATCTTCTTCTTCGTAGCACAAAAGCCCGTTCGGACCTTTGCTTCCTGCAATATGCGCCTCCAATTGTCTCGGTCCATTGACCGCGTCCTCCGATTTCGAAACTCGAGCAGCGATATACTGTCTTCGTCGACAGAGTCAGGCCAGCGTTTCATCGGTTTCCCCACTGGTCTCCGCCCTTCAGTTCTGCCAATGAATAACTTTTTGGGTATCCGTTGTTCGTCCATTCGACTCACGTGGCTTGCCCATTGCTGCTTCCGCAGTCTTATAATCGTTGAGATCTCCGGTTCGTCAAAAGTTTCATACAACTCATAGTTATATCGAATTCGCCATTAGTCCCCGTCTAGCTTCGCTCCGATTATTCGCCTCAGGACTCGTTGCTCAAAGGCGTTCAATATATTTGCGAATGCCTGGGTTAGGGTCATGTTTCACACCCATAGCATAACACATATCATATGACAGATTTATATACTTGGAGCTTTGTTTTCCTGTGTATGCAGGTGGTCTTCAAGATCGTCAATACTGAATAAAATATTTTATTTGCGAGCTGTATTCTTCGGCGTATTTCGTCTCTTTCTTTAACCCGTTTTCGTTATTTTGGCGCCTAAATACACAAATTCGCCAACATTTTCGATACTGTATTCGCCAAGTGTAATATTTCGAGTACTTTAGGTATTTTTTCTCGACTGCGTCATGAGCTTTGTTTTATTTTCATTGATTTGTAGCCCTACTAGCTTTGCTTCGCTTTCGAGTTTCAGGAAGAGTTATTTGGCAGCTTTTAATGATCGTGACAAAATGTTGATGTCGTCCGCATAGGCTACTACTTGGCTCGACTTTTATAGTAATGTACCTCGCGTACCGACAGGTAGCTTCCTTATGACGTACTCCAGATCCAAATTGAATAGCAATAGACCTAGCCCATTTCCCTGCTTTAGTCCGATATTTGTGTCAAAGGCATCGGTGAGTTGGTTATTGATGCGGACTTGGGAAGTCATCGACGTCATTCTCATTTTGGTATAACGGACTAGCTATTTCGTCTTACCGAAATGACAATGACGTCAACGACCTCCCAAGTCCGCATCGAAGTAATGATATGCCTCTATAGTTTTCGCACTGTAGCTTGTCACCTTTTTTGTGGGTAGGGAGTACTCGTATAATTGAGTGACTCCACTCGTTCTGCAAATGCTCTTGTTGCCAAATGTGCTGTATGACTTTATGGGTGGCATTCTGAGCGCCACTGCCACCATATTTAATGAGCTCCGCTGGTGTTTTATCGATGCCCGGTGCATTATTATTCTTTTGGACTTTAATGGTGGAACAAACACTATCCAGAATTGGTGGGGGCAAATGGAAGCTCCTCGGGAATATTTATACGTTCCGAAGCTTTGGAGCTCTGCCTTGAAGTATGACGCCCATCTTTCTTTAATCCTGTTTTCTCTTTTATATCATATATCCCCTATATCTGCTGCTAATACACTAGCAATTGAAAAAGACTTAGCTATCCAAAATATTGATGGTTCCATAGCCTACAGATTGAACGATACCCCATAATTTCGCATAATTTTTATCATCACGACATATTTACATTTCAATTTTTAATTTTGGTGTTTCAAGGTCGATGAGAAAAATTATGTTTCATACATAGATCCATTCCACTCTTGTTTCAGCGAAATCCTTGAATATGTGTTGTACAAAGTACTCGGATATGTCTTAATCGTTTCCTCGTTGACCCATGCTTGCTAGTATGCTTTGATCAAACAGAAATCATCCTTATCAACCTTTATATGAATGTAATTTACACTGATTCTCTGTGTATCATTAACTTCTAGAAGCTTAGAATTTTCGTCTACGACATTCTTTCTTGTACTAAGCATCTCTTTAAAGATCTCAATAGGACCTTCCATTTGATCGTCTACTAGGCCATCTTCGGTGATAATTTTAAGTAAATATAGCGCAAAATTAATCACCCAAAGCAAATGGCATCTAAGTTATCTTTTCCGCCGATTAATATACAGAATATGGTTAGAGGAGCAATTGCCAGAAGACCAGTGGAAAAGTTTTATAGGAGAGTATCAGGGAGGCGTTCCAAGTGGATAGTCTACAATAGACCAAATATTCTCAGTAAAACAGGTGCTCGAAAAGTGCTGGGAAATATATAAATAATATCGACGTGCCCCAACTCTTTGTAGACCTCAAGCAAGCATACGACATTATCAACAGATATGCCCTGTACAAAATAATGCTTGACTTTGGCGTCCCACCAAAACAAGTCTGCATGGTCAAAATCACGATGTCCAGGTAAACGGCGAAGTAACGGGCAGCTTCAAAGTGGAACTAGGCTTAAAACAAGGGTGAACTTGCTTCAATGCTCTTTAATATTGCTCTAGAACACGTTATCAGAAAGACAACAGCCGAGACCTTTGGTACACTAATGTTTAAGTTCACACAATTGGTGGCGTATGCTGATAACGCCATTATTATGGCACAGTCAATCGCTGATGCCAAAGGAGCATTTCTGAGCCTAGAGAAGTAAACCAAATTGGCCTACGAGTTGATGAAACGAAAACTAAATTCATGTTAGAAAGACAACAGCTGAAACCTTTGGTACACTAATGTGCAAGTTCACACAATTGGTGCCGTATGCTGATAACGCCATTATTATGGCACGATCAATCGCAGATGTCAAAGGAGCATTTCTGAATCTAGAGCCCGAAGTAAACCGGATTGGCCTACGAGTTTATGAAACATAGCTAAATTCATGAATGAACGGGTAATGTAGAAAGAATAGAAGGAAATCAGCTACCCAAAAGAGCATTAAAAGGTACGGCACAAAGTAGATGTCCATTGGGTTGAGCGAGAACATGATGGGAAGACACGATGAAAGCTGAAAGCGGATCCTTGCTGGGAGTGATCAACTGGCGAACGAGGTTTAATTCTTGAGGCCAAGGCCCAGCTTGGGCTGTCACGCCTTTGCACTTTTGAGTTTTATCAGGGAATTGTTTGGACAGATACCGTCTCAGCTGCTTACGCTCAATAATGAGGTCGTCTGGTTTTTGCTTTCTTTTGATCAGCTGAATATACATAGTGACATTTCTTTCGGTCGCTAACTTTTCAACTCGTATCTTGCCGATTAAAAATAGTTTCGCAGTGGAAGTTACGTGTTTTATGTATCGAAACGTCGGGGAACAATGTTCTGAGTGTTTCGTCAGTGATAGCAATTGGTTACGCATGCCTACATTTTTCGGCACGACATTTTTCAACTTTTTAACTTATGGCACAAACTTTAGCGAATGATTTCGCATTTAATGCATGTATGCTAATAAACACAATTGTTTTCACTGCAGTAATTCTTTAAGCTATGCTTGGCGAAATTTAACGATTCATATCTGCACGGTTTCCACTTTTAAAACTATTTTTAAAATTTCAGTACTAAATTCATAGCGTTGTTGAGCCGAAGAAATGTCACTTATTGACAAAAGCAAAAGTGTACAGCTGATCTTAGCCCATATCTAATACGTCATCGATTTTACGAATCCGGCCATTATATTATAACAACGTTTATACTCGAGTTCTGATTTTAAAGCCTAGACATTTGGTATAGAGCGTAACCTGGCATCAGTATACCAAGTCACCATGATACACATAAAATATAGTATAAACCTAGTATAATCTGACAAATGAAGTTAGATGCAAAAAAATGATAGCAAATGATAAACTTATCTGATTTATAGCCTTATTTTTTATTATTTTTTTTTTGATCAGCACCAATAAATGATAAACTTATGTCAACTTGAATAAATATCGTTCAAAAGCCAATTTGATTTGTTTAATACAGGGAAATTGCATTTATACTGGGAATTTTATCCTAGTATCGATACTATGTTTCTACCCGGTTTTAGAATGTGATATGCTACGTTTTATGTAATATATTAGGTTCATATACCGCATGTTTGTCTAGGCTTTAAGGTAGTATACTAGATCGTATACCGCATCTCTGTCTAGGCTTTAAGACATTTCTTTAAGGGTTGGTACTATGTTATTGAAATTGCAATCAGTCTGACCGTCTGTCGGTTAGCCCGCCTGTCGGTTAGCCCGCCTGTCGGTTAGCCCGCCTGTCCGTTCAGTCACCACAGTTTTTCCTGAAACTTTAGTAATTATAGACATCAAATGTGATAGATGGATGTAAAGGAAAAGTTTGGATATCAAAAATTGTTTCAAAGGTTGTCAAGAGGAGTCTGCACGGAGGTAGGCCTTAACATTTTTTATCAGTTTTGCCCAGAAGATAAAGACACTGCCTGCTACACATTTTGTGCGTGCACAAAATGGAGCAGGCTGCGAAGGGACCTCTACAGGTAGACGGGAGAGCTCACCCAGGATAATATAGTCCCGCAGATGCTCGAATCGGTTGACAAATAGGACCAGGTGGCACATTATGCTCGGGCAGTCCCTAAAAGGTAACAGGGACTCACAGCAGCCGGGGGCGTTTGGGCTGGAGAATCGAATGCATGGCTATTCCTCTTCCCTTCCCCCCTCCCGATATAAGAGGGATCCCCTAACTTGAAAGCGCCTCACGGCGTAACAAAATGAGACCCAGCCCGACGTACTTGACCTTAAGGGACCACCTTTTTAACCTTAAAAGTGTAGATAATTTAGATTCTTAGGAGTTTATCTTGTTAGAAATGGCACAATAAAGGACGCAATCCGACAAACGATAAATGCCACAAATAAAGCCTAAATGTCATTACTACCTACTAAATGGTCAAGAGATGTACACAGGAGAAGTAAGCCTTCTAAATACCAATTACTTATAAACTTTGCTTAACTTTTCGTAAATTTTGCCTCTCCTTCAACCAGCTGATGCACAATCTTACTTACTAACTTTTTTATTTCAGAAAGAGTTCATTTGATACCCCACTCAACTATGTTTGATAAAAAAATGTTGAAGGGCACTTCACCATAAGATGGACTTTCCACCTCTCTAAACACTTTCCAAATTTGATCTTCCCCCAAAATTTTACCATTGTAGCTTCTATAGTTTCTGAAAAAACTTGCAGTGACACACGGACAGACAGGACGCATCATTAGTATGGCTTCCCTTCCCCCCTCCCGATATAAGAGGGATCCCCTAACTTGAAAGCGCCTCACGGCGTAACAAAATGAGACCCAGCCCGACGTACTTGACCTTAAGGGACCACCTTTTTAACCTTAAAAGTGTAGATAATTTAGATTCTTAGGAGTTTATCTTGTTAGAAATGGCACAATAAAGGACGCAATCCGACAAACGATAAATGCCACAAATAAAGCCTAAATGTCATTACTACCTACTAAATGGTCAAGAGATGTACACAGGAGAAGTAAGCCTTCTAAATACCAATTACTTATAAACTTTGCTTAACTTTTCGTAAATTTTGCCTCTCCTTCAACCAGCTGATGCACAATCTTACTTACTAACTTTTTTATTTCAGAAAGAGTTCATTTGATACCCCACTCAACTATGTTTGATAAAAAAATGTTGAAGGGCACTTCACCATAAGATGGACTTTCCACCTCTCTAAACACTTTCCAAATTTGATCTTCCCCCAAAATTTTACCATTGTAGCTTCTATAGTTTCTGAAAAAACTTGCAGTGACACACGGACAGACAGGACGCATCATTAGTATGGCTTTGTAGAATTAATTTAGTACGGCTTTTCAAAATCCACTAAAATATGGCTTGAAATTTCAACTCTGGTGATAACGCCTTACATTTTCTTAGGATTTTGTAAAATAATTTTACAAAACACTACTAAAATTGCAAACCGGCCGCGCCCGTACGTTAAAGCAAATTTTCTCAGAAACCACATAAGCTAAAAACATGAAATTTAGAGAGTAAATCAAAAGTAGCACGATTTTCAAAGTTCCACTACACAAATAATTTCATGAGATGTTTAAGGGGTCTCCTCATATAGGGCGTGAAACTTAAAAAAATTTTCACCAAAGGTAGTCGATATGGGTATCAAATAATAGGCCTTGATGAGAAATTCTTAAAACAGCTCTTACTATAAGCCAACACTCTTTTCTTCAAGGTCTGCAGGGGGAGGTGAAACGTACAAATATTTAGTGTGTTTCATGCCCCCCCCCCTTGTTATTGGACACCTTTGACCCCAAAAATCTCAAAATCATGGAAGTAGGTCTTTATGAGTATAAGGCCAACAAATACCTCAGAAGTCAAAATTCGATCAACTTTGTTAAAAGTATATTTTATGAATTTTACGTTTTTGCCCATAAAACAAAAGTGGATCGTTATGTGTCCTGAAAATTTCACAACAATCGAGCCATAAACAACTAAGAGCCAATTATTTTGTTTATTTGATATCCGCAAGCCAATTATCTTTTTTCTTGACAAAACCGTCGGGCATTGCTTCTTTGAGTGAACAGACGCGTTTCGACTCCTTTGAGTCATCTTCATTGTGGTTTTCAAGAAAAAAGGATAAGTTACAGCCTATTGAACATTTAACAATTACAACAACAACAACGAGCCTAGATACTGCAGATATGTAGGAATTCTGGTTAGAATTTTTGAAATGGTTTGTAGCATTCATATGTTATCATGACTACTCAAACAATGAGGTAAACACACTGAAACAAAATGGCGGTGAACTTAAATTTATAATAATGGAGTTTTCGTTATTTGAATTTATGGAATCTGTATATAAGCGAAGTTTTCATATTTAGAAGACGCGTTGTTTGAGCAACTAATTGATCTACAAAACCTTTCTAGCAGGAGTGCTCTCCTGCTACTTCGAGTATGATTCATGAACTCTTTCCCATTTTTAGGATATTGTACCAACTTTTGGAGCCTTTTGAAATTAGAAGCTGTCTTAATAATTCCGTCAAAGTAGCTTTTCGCCAAATCTAACGTAGCCGCAGTCATTGAACTTGATAATTAGATTAGTAGTGACGGCTTCTCAAATGTTTGGATTTTTAACAAGTTTTAACAGGGATATGAACATTAGCTTTTTATACCATGATGGGTAACTTTTCCGAAAACCTCATAGAATTTTATAAGTATGAAAGATGCTGGGAGGGGGAAAATGTAAGATAATTTTTGGCCTCAATGCATGGAGCAGCTCTTCTTCAAAATCTATAAGGACGCCACCACTTCTGACATGTCCATACACTTGGAAAAACAGCTGTTAGCCGGACTGAGGTCTTCTTAAAACTAGGGATTTGCATTTCATCACAAATGATAACAAATGTTTCTCTTATAGCATCTAATCTTTGCTTTCAAAGCAATAATTAATATTTGATCATGGAAAGTTAGTTTTAAATACGAGTATGTATGAAAAATAATGAGTTTATATCAATATTATCTTAAAAAATATGCATTTACATGAAACGAATTATTTGACTCTACTCCAACTGAATCAAGCGTACAATTAGTGTTCCGCATTCCTTTCAAGGAAACCATCCATGGTGAAATGAATGATTTATATATGTTATGCATGCATGTCATATTTTATTCCTTAGTAACATATTAACCCAATAAACGCAACAACGATAACACTGGCGACACTGCACCTAGAGAACCCGCCGTCCAACGCAAAACATGTACGCATGCACATCCTGGCAGGGCGAAGCTTTGCGAAAAAGCTCTCTGTAAAATCCTTTTTCATCAATTTTCAGTTTGCTAGTGTATTCGTGACGGGCTGATGGTTTCGAGCTGCAAGTAGTATCGAGAGCTAGTGATGTTCCGTTTTCGCGGTGGATAGCGGTATGTAGAGTTGGTCGGTGGGGGTCTCGCTGGGTCGGCGGGTGAGGGGTTGTAGCATTGCACAATGTGTTCTTGTGAGATGATGGTTTTGAGTTGTAAGAGGATGTGTAGTTTATTTTTAGTCGTTGTAGTTAGCTTTGATTTCATATTTTTTGTGAATGTTTTCTTTTATCATGAAATTATCTTTTTGTGTGTTCTTTCTTTCGTTGCAGAACTTGTGATAGCCGGCGGGCGCCGAACAAAAATGGCGCCTCGGATATAGTGCTAACTTTATAGTGTAGTGAGCGACATCCATGTGCCTCATGTAAGTACCCTTTGAACTTTATACTTTTTTTAGCTTAACGGTAAATTTAGCCTTGAAAATAAGCGTTCTTATTTATAATGGAAGTCAGTAGTCCACTTGATTACTTGACGGTGCACAACGTCAGGCGTGAAGTATATTTACTATTCTTAAGCAAATAATTGAACCGTGAAATCGCCAGTCTTTAAAACAGAGCTTCAAGCTCCCTAACATGAAGCAGTTGTCCTGCAACCCGCGTGGCATGTGTCATGCTAGCCTAGTTAAATTGCAGCAGTTATCCGATATTCGCGAGCGTTTCAACGAAACAATAGCGAAACGAGTATGCAGGTATGAATAATTACGGTTAGCGTGCTGTTGCTGGTTTATGACTGATTGAAATAGAAAAGCCGGACAAGAGGAGGCGGCGTAGAGTTAACTCCCAAGTTTCTAGGTTGAAATTAACCTAAAAATCGAATCTGCATTAATGCTTTAGTATAATGAATCACCAAAGGACAATTTCTTGCGACGCTCGTTTCAGGATATCTCTCTTACTACTGTAAGAGGTTTACAGTGCAGATAGTTGGCTTTATGCTGAGACAAAGTGTGGGTTTTCGTTTACGAGTTTTCCACCAATGAGATGGATTTTCATGGAGTAACATCGACCTCGCTAGGCGACAGTTTGGCTGCGACAGACTTGGGAGCGAAGGATTAAAAGTGTTGGGAATGAAATAATGGTTTGCGGTTCTCACTTAATGTCAACCTAGATTGTTCAACTGCAGAGCCACACATACCCGTTTATGAATCATACTAAGTTAAATATTGATTCATGAAGAAGGTAAACTTCGAACATTTTAGAGAAACATTGAAAAGATGTGTTGATTCAAAGTCTCTCCGCATTCTGTTGCGACGAACGGCAATTATTTGCAAATCTAGAATTATATTTTAGTAATGTAAAGTAGATTTAAATGCTTTCAATTAAAAAATACATTAAAAGTTATGCTCAAGTGATCTAGATCATCCGAATTGAAAATACTCGTATATAGTAGAGAATGTAACAAACCATTCTTCTTCGCAGGACTACAGCCCCTCTCAGGCTTTCGTTTCCTGCAAATAGCGCCTCCAACTATCTCGATCCATTGACCGCGTCTTCTAATCGTGAAATCCGGGCAGCGATGGAATGTCTTCGTCAACCGAGCCAGACCAGCATTTCTTCGATTCCCCCACGGGTCTCCGCCCTTCAGTTCTTCCAACAAATACCTTTTTGGATATCCGTTATTCGTCCATACGATTCACGTGGGCAGCCCATTGTAGCTTCTGCAGTCCTACAAGTACAATCGTTGAGACCTCCGGCTCGTCAAAAATTCATACAGCTCATGGTTGTATCGAATTCACCATTGGTCCCCGTCTAGCTTCGCTCCGATTATTCGCCTCAGGACCCGTCTCTCAAAGGCGTTCAGTATATTTGCAGATGTTTGAGTTAGGGGCCATGTTTCCCACCTACATCATAACACAGGTCTTATCACAGGTTTGTATACTTGAAGCTTTGTTTTTCTGTGTATGCAGCTGGTCTTCAAGATCGTCAAAACTGAATATAAAATATTTGTGAGCTGTATTCTTCGGCGTATTTCGTCCCTTTCATTGCTTCTTGTTATTTTGGCGCCTAAATTTATAAATTCGCCCACATTTTCGATATTGTATTCGCAAGTTAGCTTAGTTAATTACCACTAGCATAATTCCTAGCCTTCGAATATCCCTTGAATCCTATCGAGAGACAATTTAGCTAACTATAATCCAATTCTTCTTCTTATTCTTCTTCTTCTTCTTCTTCTTCTTTGTAGCACTACAGCCCCTCTCGGGCCTTCGCTTAGAGATAGTTAGAGTATCTCATTTTTCATGACGGTATTGATTTTTTCGGAAGTTCGTTTGGTCAGTACCATGCTCCCGTGTGCATGCTCAGCTATGATATGATCTGATTAAATCAGTACATATCACCACTGAGTGAACACTCATAGTCTGTCCGAAAAATCCCCTGAACTAAATCACGCTGCTCCCAACGAGATTTGAACCTGGGACCTTCGGCTTATGCGTTCATGCTCTAACCACTAGACCACACAATCCAAATATTACTGACAGTAAAACTCATCAATTTTCACAACCAACTAAGTGACCTTGCCGCAAAAATTGAATCATTCTTCTCAAGAGCTGACGGTTACTACGCATGATGACGGAAACTCCATCTCGCCCTTTAAAGCCCCCAATAAACGCGTCGTTGCTCCTTTTAACCTTTCATTTATATCTCGTCCCGCCTTCATATATAAACGATTCAGATCTTCAGGGCAGTGTAGAAACATAATTATGCTGACAAAGTACAACTTAGACGATAGAGTAGCTGTATCCTTCAAATTCATAGTTCTAGCTGATTGCGACGAAAACATGAACTCAAAATGACCGCTTGGAGTCCTCGGTGGCATCAAGAAGAAGAAATCTTCATCAATCAGCAGGCGGCAGGTAATATATATCATCAGAATTTTCAGAGCTTAAGTACCAATTTATTTGAATTTAATACTTCCTTCAACCTACATGACGATAATTTTATTTGCCTGACTGAGACTTAGCTTAACAACGATATTTTCTCGAGCAATGTTTTCCTTAAAAAACAAGTTTTCCGTAATGACCGTGAGTGTATCTTAACCAGAAAATTCGACGAAGGTGGTGAAAAAAAAAACTTTTTCTTTTGCTTAACGTGTGGATTTTGTCCGTTCCTTTCTAGTTGAATGGGTGCTCAGTTAAAAATGTTGACTTGGTGCAACTTTAATCTTCTTATTGCTTCATTTTATGGTCCTAGCAACTTGCCCGCTATCACTTATGGTACTTTTTGTGATGCATTCTTTTAATTTTCATTCATACCTTCTTACATAAGGCGATTTTAGCTGTCCATTTCCCCTTCGGCTGCTCCATTACACAGAACTACATCATCATACATCCTATCTTTTTTCTCACATTAATTCAACTATGTCCCAAACATAAATAATTGTGTCCTTGACCTTGTTCTTACAATATAGCATTAATCCGCAGCATCTTTGTTTTTCTATTTGAGTTCGCATTCCATCCCGTACACATATTCTTCAAAGGTACTATACATCGGCATCAATTGCATCCTCCCATCGTTTACATAGCTTTCCTCGCGGCCAGTTGCCTTCAATTTATATTTTCTGTGCTTCTCTATGTACGATCGCCTCTTTTTCTTCGTTGAAAATACTGGCTTTGCAATAGGAATCGCCACAGTTCACTTTACTTAATGGAAAAATGTTATTTAGCGTACTAGTTGTTTGAACAGTTTTATTCGCTAGGGGGATTTATCGCTGAATCTTGTTATTCTCTGTTCTTTGAAAGGTGAGCCCCTAAGTAGACAAAATTATCTACTTACTCAAAATCGAAATCCCCAAATAAAGCATATTGCCTGCAATTGCTATTCAGAATTGCAGACATTTAGTTGGTTCACATCTCCAAAACTGAAGTACAAAAGTCTTACGGAAACTTTTTCCCGTATTGAATTCTGTATTTGGTTCTCATTCAGTATTACTGCCATTTTAAGGGTCGCTAGTACAACTCCGCCGTAGACGGTCCCAAGTCCGGTTGAGAAAGCAGGAGGGATCCCGTTGTTTCCCCCACTCCCAGCTTTCATGATTTCTCATCCCAAATCCCACGACAAAAGGGGGTAGTAAATGATCTCGGGGTCGCAATTGAATTTACTGGTTCCCCAATGAAGGGACATTAAATACCGAGAAAAGCCAATAACTGCAAATACATCTGCGGCTCTGCTATTAAATCTTACTTATGCGTTCTTTGTGATGACGTAACAGGTGAAGGTCCTCCGCATCTGATAACGGAATTAAAAGCAATAACCATGCCGCTGGAATGGAAGTTGGGCGGTGGACTAGCTCCCCGGCCTTGGAAAACCATACATTCTTTCCAAATCTGCAACAGAGCCTTGGAATGGATTGGATCTACTCCAATGATGGGACACTACATCTACCCCAATGATGGGACACTAAATGGCGAGAAATGCCAATAACTGCAAATACACCTGCAGCTCTGTTGCTAAATCGTACTTACACCTCCTTTCTGGTGACATAAGACAATTGTAAGTGATAACAATATCGATAGACTGGTGGTTGGATTGGATCTACGGCAACGATCTTGCAACTGGCAAAAGGACTATGGCATTGGATCCTGGAATTTCAGCTCATTGAACCACGCTGGCGCTGTTAAGGACGTTTTACAACAGGCCAGTCAATATAAATTAAACATACTGGAAATACAATAAATGAACTGGACTGGAAGTGATATTAAAGATATGAGATCGCACACAATATTGAAAAGTGGGAAGCCTGCTGGAAAGCGAGAATTCGGAGTGGCATTTATTGTGGATAGTGAGTGCAAATTACACGTTATTGATTTTAAGGCAGTCAATGAACGAATATGCACGATCCGTATAAAAGCGAAATTCTTCAAAATCTGGCTGATAAACGTACACGTCTCGACTGAAGAAAAGGACAATGAAATGAAGGAAACGTTCCACAATCACCTGGAAAGACGCTAAGGTTGGCAATGAACTATCTCATTGGGGAGTATAGCCTACATGATGAAACAAATGGCAACGGGCAGCGCGTGATTGACTTTGCATGTAGTAGAAATCTAGTCATACGTTCACCATGCCTCCCACGTCGACGCGTACATAAAATGACCAGGGTATCACCACATGGCAACACACAAAATCAAATCGACCATGTTCTGATCCAACAACATTGGGCCTCGAGCATACTTGACGTCCGTACATATCGAGGAGCTAATTGTAACTCAGATCATTACGTGATCAAATTAACCTATCGATGTCGTATGTCAAAGGCGTATTCGGCGAAGACCAGCCCTCTATAAAAATTCGACATAAAAAGGCTCCAAACGGGGTCTGCGGCGGAAAATACCACGGAAACCCTCGACAACCAGCTAGCTCTCATCCTATTAGACATATCGCTGAAAACAAGCAACGAGCTATGTATGGGTGGAAACGCTGAAAACAAGCAACGAGCTATGTATGGGTAGAAGTAAAAGCGGCTTTTAAGACCGTGGCAGAATGGACGATCGGACCACAAGCCCAGCGCAAAAGAAATGAGTAGTTCGATGATGAGTGCGAATCAGGCGTACAAAGATTATTTGGTTAGGAAAACGGGGAAGAAAAGAGAACATTTTGAAAATCTCAGAAGAGAAGCGAATAAGATAATCAGAATTAAGAAAAGAAAATACTATGACGACAAATTGAGAAGCATCGATGTAAGTCTTGCGACCAACAACACAAGGCAAGCATACAAAGTAGTAAAACGCCTGAAACGAGGTTATCAGCCCAAGACCACAGTCTGCCGTGATTACATTGGCAAAATCATTGCTGATAAAAATAGGATTAACGAAAGATGGGCATCATATTTCGAGACCCTCCTAAATCCTCCGCACAGCTCGAGAAATTTGGAGCTTACAGATATTCCCGGAGAGCTTCCATTGGCCCAGAAAGTCTGATTAAAGTTTTCTCTGCCATCAAAGCCCAAAGACTAATGAGATTCCAGTGTAGCTGATCAAATATGGTGGTATCGGTGTTCAGAAAGCCATTCATAAAGTCATCCAGCACATTTGACAACAAAAACATATGTCAAACGAGTAAAGCTAATCAATTATATTCCCTATCCACAAAAAAGGCGACAAGCTACAGTGTGAAAACTTAGAAGCATATCACTATTTTATACGGCATACAAACTATTTTCAAAGATCATAGAAAATAAAATCAGAGCATTTGCCAACAGTATTATTGGGGATTATCAAGGTGGTTTTTTTTTTTTTTTTTTTTTTTTTTTGTGGTAGGGAGGTGAAGGCATTTATGCCCGCCGAGTCTGGCAGTGTGGGACTCCCATGGAGGATACCTTTGGACTACCCACTAAACACCTCCCCTGTCAATCTGAGAACCTAGCCTGGAACCGTTTGACAAATTACTTCGGGCCAGGTCTCGTTTTGTTACGCCGTGGGGCGCCTTCAAGCTGGGGAGTCCCTTTCCTAGCGGGAGGGGAGAGGGGAAGAGGAATTGCCAGAAGAGCGATCCCCCAGCCCCAGTGCCTCCGGCTGCTGTGAGTCCCTTTTATATTTTAGGACTGCCCGAGCATAATGTGCCACCTGGTTCCATTTGTCAACCGATTCGAGCATTACCGCAACTATATTATCCGGGGTGAGCTCTCCCGTCTCCCTGTAGAGTTCCCTTCGCAGCCTGGCCCATTTGGTACACGCAAAAAATGTGTGACAGGCATTGCCCTCCTCTCCTGGGCAAAACCGACAATCGGGAGACCGTGACTTGCCGATCTTGTGCAGGTAAGACTGAAAACACCCGTGCCCGCTCAAAAGCTGGGTCAGATAGAAGTCAGTCTCACCATGCCTTCGATTTAGCCACGGTCTCACATCCGGGATGAGGCGCGCAGTCCACCTTCCCTTCGTGCAATTCCTCCAAGACTGCTGCCAATCGTTGAGCGAGCGTTGTCTCTCCTCGCGGACAACCATCTCCCTCGCATCCTCGTTTCGGCGCAGGTAAATAGCGCGGCGCTCTCTAGCAAGGAGGGCGACAGGTATGACGCCTGCAATCACTCTCACCGCCGATTCGGAGACTGTTGGATACGATGATGCAATTCTCAGTGCTCCTCTTCTCTGTACCTGTGCCAATCGTTTTCGGTATACCTCCTTGCTGAGAGCGTCGCCCCATACCTCTGCTCCGTACATTAGCACTGAGCCTACAGCACTCATCAAGAGGCGTCTTCTTGATGGGCTGGGTCCCCCTACGTTGGCCATAAGTCGACTCAGGGCCGATATTCCCGAAGCAGCCTTCTCAGCCGTTGCCCTGATTTGCTCAGAGAAACTCATCTTCGAGTCGATCAGTAGCCCCAGGTACTTCACCGCTGGCTTCGATTCGATTTGTTTATCTCCAATACTGATCATCCTTACTCTAGGGACTCTCTTTTTTGTCAAGATGACCACTTCGGTTTTCTCCAGTGCTAAACTGAGCCCGCGAGCAGTCATCCAGTCCCTCACTCGGCGCATTAGCATACCTAGCCTAAGTTGCGCTTGTTCAACGGTCCGGCGACCAGAGCCGCAACATCATCCGCATAGCCAACCAAGCGCGACTCATCTGGCATCTCAAGTCTCAGTAGCCCGTCGTAAGACACGTTCCACAGGTCCGGACCAAGGATAGATCCCTGGGCAACACCCGATGTAATTTCCATCCTTCGTTGGCCCTGTGTCGTGTCGTAGAGCAGGCTTCGGTCCTTTAGGTAGTTCCTCAAAAGCCGCATTAGATATTCTGGAACTTGAAAAGAGTTTTCCAGCGTGTCCAGAATATCCACCCATCTAGCGGAGTTGAAGGCATTCCTGACGTCGAGTGTCACCAACAGGACGATCCGTCGCTTGGTGCGACTATATGCCTCTGCCTTTTGGACCGCGTTCACCACCTCTGCAATCGCATCAATGGTAGAACGTCCTGCTCTAAAGCCGTACTGCCGAGGAGATATGTCCCCAGCAGCACGAATCGCGTCAGTGAGTCTTCCCTTGATGAGTTTCTCTAGCACTTTCCCAGCCGTGTCTAGCATGCATAACGGGCGGTATGCAGACGGCGATTCGGGATTTTCCTTCCCCTTGCTGACCAGCACGAGCCTCGCCACCTTCCATCGTACCGGGAAAACCCCGTCCCGTAGGCAAGCGTTGAATGTGCTGAGCAGCAAGTCAGCACAATGGTGATAGACGAGCTGCAAAACCTCAGCTGGAACACCATCTGGACCTGGAGCCTTCCTCGCTTTCAGGGAGAGGACTGCCTCCTCCAGTTCCAGCTGTGTGAAGAGTGGGCACTCGACCGCTGTTTCACCACGGACAGCGTCAACACGGACGGGATGGGCGGGGAAGAGTCCCTGCACTATCGCGTCCATCGTTTCCGCGTCATGTATGCAAGGCTTCCGTAGGGCACCAAGTTTCCCCATGACCAGCTTGTAGCCAAGTCCCCACGGATCCCTATTTACATCATCCACGAGGTCTTGCCAGCATCGGGCCTTGCTCTTGTTAATAAGCCTGCGAAGATATTTCCTGCCGGACCTGTATGCTGCTAGCCTAGTGTCTGCCTCCTCCCGTGTTCGCGCCCGCTGGGCCTCTCGCCGAAGTTTGTGACACTCGCTTCTTTGTTCGGCAATCTCGTTACTGGAGGCTTACCGTGTCGGGGTCTCCAACGGGGCATGGAAGACTCGCAAGCAGCTATGATGGTACTCATAGTTGAGTTCACCAAGTCCTTGGCTGTAGGCCCTCCACTCCCTGGCGGAGCTCCCAGCAACGGTGCGCCTGCCGTAAGCGCGTCAGCAAACCTCTCAACGTCCATCCTCCCAGTCCTCCATCCGAGGATTGAAGTTTGGGCATATGCACGCAGAGTGGCACCGTCGTGAATCTCAACCGCTATATACTGGTGATCACTAGCCGAGTAGTCCTCTAGTACTCGCCAGTTGTGTACTCTAGGTACCAGGGACTCCGAAGCGAGTGTCACATCGGGTATGGTTCCTACGCAACCCCATCGGCGGAAAGTAGGGGTGTTACCAGTATTTAGGACAAAAAGCGCTGTTCTGGCCGCCATGTCCAAGATTTGCTTTCCCCTTGGGTCGGATTGTGGCATACCCCATTCAATGGCTCTAGCGTTGAAGTCTCCCCCGACCAGCATGTGGCCCTCTGTGTTCGAGACAGCGTCCTCCAGGGCATCGAGTTTGGTTCGAAAAGATCGCATTGCCTCGTTAGGCGTCAGATAAACACTGAAATATGTTATCCCTGAGCACCGCACCCACACAAAACCATCCCCGCGTCCATGGCCCTGCACCTGAAGGCGGGCGCTGTCTCGAACCCAGATGGCCGAGGTACTAGATTTGTCAGGGTACCACGCTTGCGAGTCCTTGTTATGATGTTGCTCGCTCAGCAACAGGAGGTCAGCTTTCTTATCCCTCGCAAACTGCTCAAGTAGGTCCTGGGCGTTTGTGCTTCGGTGCAAATTGACCTGCAGGATACGGATCATTTGAGTATCGATTTGGCTTTAGTGAGGGCCTCCTTGAAAACCCAGCATCTCCCTGTCCCCGGCTCATGTTTGAGGTCGCCGGGTGCTAGCTTAGCATCCTTGCAAAGAATGCATTTTGCCTCGTTCGTGCACTCCTTCTTTTTGTGCCCCGTTTCACCACATTTGTAGCACAGAGATCTCCTGTCGGGTCCCCTACAGCCATACGCGGTGTGTCCGTATTCGAAGCATCTGAAGCAGCGGATAGGGATCGCTCTTCTCCGTATCCTGCAGATCACCCAACCTATCTTAATTTTGCCCTTCGCCAGGATTTGCTGGGCGTCTTTATCAGCTAGCTCGACAATAGCCATGCGTTGCCCCCTTGTGTTTTCACGTGTCAATCTTGCCTTGACTTCACTTAAGCTGGGGAACTCCCTCCTGATGGCGTCCTCTACTTCAGCTTTGTCCGTGACGCAGTCGAGGTCCCTGATTTCCAGGGGGGCCTTTGGTTCGAGCGAGGCAACCGTTGCCGCATCTCCAAGAACCTTTTGAACCGCGTCACGGAATGCATCTTTGTTTGTGGCCTCTGGCCCGAATTCCACCAGCAGGCCACCGGTCCGGGTTGGTCGAACTGCTTTGATGGAAAGATTGAACCTTGGTCTCTCTTTATATGCCTGATGGGTTGAGGGTCCGCCTCTAAACTCAGAAGTCTTAGCGACTGAATTTCCATTGGTTTCCTGCATGCTACTTCAAGAGTTCAATCCATTTGGTTACCTCCTCACTCATACTTCAATATATTATATACTCAACTCACTTATATATAATATCCCGTGGATCAGGGGAGATTTTATTTTCTAAACACAGCTGAAGTTATATTTAGAGCGCTGTAAGAGTTTGTCTTTAGATTTTTTGAGACTCGACGAAATTTGAACTAATATATACTTTTGTTTCTTTAAAAGTCGTCGGGCCTTGCTTTGTTGTGTGAGTAGAGCGCATTTCGGCTACTTCGAGTCATTTTCAGTGTCGAAGTAGTCGAAACGCGTCTGCTCACACAACAAAGCAAGGCCCGACGGCTTTTAAAGAAAAAAGATAATTGGCCTACAGATACCAAATAAATGAAATTATTAACTACAATATATACTTATTTGAAGTTTATTGCTAATTGCTGCACATCAGTTTATAATTCCGGCATTTTGCGGACTCCTGTTTCACTGGTAAAATTAAGTCATTTTCGACCGTACCGTGAAGATCAACCTGGGGACTTTCCAATTATATTTTTATAGAATGCCTTCAATTTTCGTTCACCGATTTTAGCCTGCAATTTATAGGACTTCAATTTTCACCACCCAATCTATTCCCCATTTTAAATACGAAATATGTCATGCTTTTGCGGCTGCCATTGGTAACTGTTACGCTGTCCATATTTTATATATCAATCGTCGAAGGAAATTATGTAGATGCCTTTCTCTTTTCTGGAACGTACTATAGGTCGATGGAGATAGAATTAACCACTAATTAAATATTTGTAAAGCCCTAAAAACGATTATAGCGATTGGGAGTGTTTATGGCCTGACACAAGCGTCAACAAACTATAAAAGAAAATCAAGCTCAGCTAACTAGCTTCGCTTTACGACCGCGTAAGTGTGCTGATCGGCTTACTATTTTAGGGATCAAATGGGGCGGGAATTTCAGTCACGCAACGAAACTGCACTACAAAACACTTATCACATGGACTCTACGTTACTATCATTAAATTTTCTTTTATTGAGTGTCGGCCAAGATACTCTAGCTATACAAAAATTTCGTCTCACCAAGGTTAGCTGACACGGAGGTTAAAGACGAATACAAATATCAAATAAAAGAAAAAAAGTCCCGTTAACTCTCCGGAGAAGGTCGTTGCATCACAGGGGTCTCCTTTCCCATGAACACAAGATGTCAACCTAATGATGTTAAAGATGACTAAAGTGAACCACTCATCCCTACCCAAGTTACGGAAACCTGGCGGGTACAACTTACTTTAATATAATACCCTTAAGAATCACAAGGATTGTTTTTTAAGCAATTTCGAGGAAGTGATTAGCTTTTCTCATCAGGAACTGCTACAGCTAATCACCCCGGGGCAGTTTGACTACTTATTTGAAGTGGACTTCCTGCTATCCGTTCATGCGTCCGTCTCTCAATCTGTCCATCCGTTCGTTCGTGTGGAGGGTCATTACACTATCCATATTTTGTTTACTTTGAAAAAAGAACAATGGTTTTACATTTGAAATTCTGTAGCTATGAGTTCAACTTCAAAAATCGATGGGCCTCAGCTGATGTAATACTGTTACGTTTCCCTATATTTATCGAACATCATGTCAACACAAGAATTGGTTAAGATTAAAGAAAACATTATTGATCATCGACTACGTTTAAAATTATGAAAAATGATTTCAATACTTTTTTGCTTTAGCACTACAGCCCCTATCGGGCCTTCGCTTAGATATAGTTAGAGTAGCTCATTATCTTGATCGAATGTATCGGCAACTCGGAAAGGTGATATGGTCGGTACCATGCTTTGGCCGTGTGTCCGTCCAACCAGCTCCGATACTTTCTGTTTTAAAACCAGAACGTATCATAACTACACGGGCTAATAGTCCGTCCGAATAGTCACTGCAACTAAATCTCTTTGCCACTAACGAGACTCGAACCAGGGACCTTCGGCTTACGGGGTGAGTACTCTAACCACTACACCACGCGGAATACCGATTTCAATACTTACTTCATCATAAACCCGATGTTTATATGATGGTTTAGCTGATTGCATTATCTTAAATCATCAAATGTGGTAGCACTTTATGTACATTCTGCGATGTGTCTAGTGTAATTTATTCACCGATTTCAAGAATGCTTTTGCTGCTTTTGCTGTAGTCTCAACAGTACTATTATGAAATTTCTATTGAATAAAAATCAAAGGAATCTAATACACAGCTGCCCGCCTAGATTTATCAATTCGTAATAAATGCCTCAACCCTGTGGCTACATCATTCGGCAATAACTCACCGACAACGTGCTATGCAAAAAAGGGTTCTCATAAACAGTATACTCTCCTTTTAAATGATAATCGAGCTTAGGTAATATCTGTTTATTATTATATTGTCTGTTTTTTAACATTGAAAATTATTTTGATTATTTATTTATTTTCTTAATGAATTTAAATTGAACGCCATTTGAAAATGATTTTGGTAAGTGGCCACCACGACTAGCGGTTACAAAGCGCTTTCGATCAACTCTATTTTTGACCACTATTTTCAATACATCAGATCTTATTTCGTCAATGGCACGTCGAATATTTTCCTCCAATGCTTCCAATATTATTAATTTGTTAGCATAAACCAAGAACTTGACATACCCCCAAAGAAAATAATCTGAAAGCGTCAAAACACATGATCTTTAAGGCCAATTGACTAGCTCACTTCGTGAAATAATGTTATCTCCAAATTTCATTTTCAATAATTCGATTGTTTCTGTGGCTGTGTGGCATGTAGCGCCATCCTCTAGGAACCAAATGTTTTCGATGCTCATCTCATTGGTTTTTGAAAACAAAAATTCATTGACCAAGATCCCATAAAGTCCACCATTTACCTTAAGGCAGCTCCTACTGTATTTCGAAAGAAATGCGGACCGATGATACCATTAGAGTGTACACCACACATTCAATTTTAACGGGTGTAATGGGGCTTCAAGATATTGCCTTGGATTGTGGTCACTCGATATATGGCAATTTTGATTGTTGTCATATCCAGTTAACCAAAATGAGCATCATCACTGAACAAAATTTTACGGTTTCGCGAATTGAACTTTGAAAATAAATTTCGACAATTTGGAAACGATTCATGATTAAATGGCAAACCTCACTAAACACAAATGTCATAGAATTATCAATTTTGACATATGTCATACACAATTTATCCCTATTGAAAGATCTCATGCAACTAAAAAAGCATCCGGTACATAGATCATTTAGAGCGTTGATCATAAGTCAAGTCAAACAACTGAAACCGTTGAAAAACTAACGACATCTTTGCAGTGTTCAATACTAGTTTGCTTTCGATTAACCACTGATGGAATTTCCCTAGATCTTCGTTGATAGTGTTCCCAATGGCAGTTTTGCCTCGTCCTAAATAAAGTAGAACTGTGTCGTCAGCATATAATATTTGATATCCCGTCAGTCCACATGTATTTAGATTATTTGTGTATAGCAGGAACAAAGTTGTGCCAAGTATTGAGCCTTGAGGAACTCCTGTTTTCGTAGGTGCTCGGTCGCCCAAGATTAAAGTTCTCTGCGATCTTCCTTCCAAGTTACTTTTAAACAGGACTACCTTGAATACCATACGATTCAAGTTTACGAAGTAAGAGGTCGTGATCAACTGTGTCAAGTGCTTTTTTTAAATCCACAAAAATTGCGATGACATAATTACCTCTGTCAAGTGCTACATTGATGACACGTGTGACAGAATGTAGCGCATCTAAAGTGCTCTTGTTCTTTTGAAATCCAAACTGATGTTGGTTTAAAATAGAGTTTTCAACTAAGAATGAGGTTAAACGATTGTTTAGTATTTTTCAAATATCTTAATAAATCCCGTCAGCAGCGCAACCGGACGATAGTTATTCGGGCCAAGATGATCACCAGCCTTAAATATAGGAAGTATTTTTTCAAGTTTTTCTTCTTCCGAAAATGAGCCATTCCTAATATGCACGTTTATAAAATTTACAATAAGCTTGGCTATGTCCTCCTTGATCATACTAATCTCATTCATCGTGATGCACCGTATTCTGTTTTAATCCATTGATTACATTTAGGACTTTCCTTATATTTGTTTGATGAATGTAAAGGATGGAATTTATTGAGATATTTGTATTATGTAAATTGCTTTTTGAACTGGCAACGATTTCTTTGGTGATTCTTCCACCAATTGTTGGAAAAAATTTATTTAATGAGTTTGCTGCGTCACGTGGATATGATGCATTAGAAGGTCCATCAAGATTCAGTTGAAAGTTTTGT
Organism: Odontomyia ornata; assembly: GCA_963969285.1. Taxonomy (NCBI): domain Eukaryota; kingdom Metazoa; phylum Arthropoda; class Insecta; order Diptera; family Stratiomyidae; genus Odontomyia; species Odontomyia ornata. The sequence goes on from OZ017742.1 coordinate 218,569,003, forward strand.
GATATAGCCCGGCCGAAGAGTTATCCTTTACCTGAGTTCAATAAGATTATTTGGTTTCCGCTTCTTCAGTAATTTTTGTAGAGTGGATTTAAAGAGCTCCTTATCTCGATATTTGAACGTTTTGTATGCCGGCTTCTGTTCAGGGTTTGGCCTTATAAAACTATTTTCAAAACACGATGATCCAGCTCCGGTAAGTCTTCAAATGTCATGTTTTCAGCCACTTTTAGATCATTCGTTATTATATGATCCAGACAGGTATTTGAAACTGGGCTAGTAATCTTGTTGTTGTCTATGATAACCACTCCATTCGTTTCTAGGGTATCTTTGTAAATTTTTCATTCTGGTGATTCTGTTAGTACATCAATGTTTGTGTCCGCTACTGTAATTAAATGTTTTTCAGTTGAGTATAATGTATCTAGTACTGCGCAAGTCTTCGTAAACAATTTTTTTACAAAGACATACTAGTTTCGTGACCTGTCTGTCCGTTTGTCCGTCCGTCTGTCCGTGCGTCACACCCAATTTCCTCAGAAACTATAGAAGCTAGATTGCTCAAAATTTGTGAAAAGGTCAGAAGTAATGGTCTCTCAAAAGTTTAGATCTTACTAAAGATTTAAAAATTTTTTAAGGGGGGGGTCACCCCTTATAACGAATGAGCCCTTGAACAATTTTTTTAATCAAAGGTAGTCGAGTGGGGTATCAAATGAAAGGTCTTGATTAGAACTTTTAGCATCTGAAATAAAAAGTCATTTTATGAATTAGGGCGTCCAGGGGAAGGCAAAATGTACCAAAAATTTTACTCAACTTGTTCTACCTGCATGGCGTACTTCAATTATTATAACGTTATATTTATCAGGCGTCACTCTTTTGGTGATGAAATTTATTGTATTTTTTACAAATATTGCGTTGCCTCCACCTCTTCCAGGCCTGCAGGAGAATAGCGCATTATATCCTTCAAGATTATAAAATCGTGCATCTTCTGCGTAAATCCATATTTCATTGAGAATAATCAAATCTATGTTAGGAGTTTGCTGCAGGTAAATCTGAATATCATTTAGCTTGTGTCTTAAACTTCTTACAAGTATATTAGCGTATATGAGTGTCAAATTTGTTCCACTTGATTGATTTGTAACATCCTCCACATTTCACACATATTTGCTCCCCTTCACATTTTGATGTTTTGTGGTTGTATTTTTCACATTTATAATACCTCGTTACATTAGAGTCTTCGTTCACAAAATATGATCCATAATCTATATTAACGTATCTATTTGCAAGCCTCTTATACATGCTCCCATTTACCTGGATGATGTGCTACCACCTTCAATTTTTTGTCCACCTAGCATTTATGAGTTCCATTTTATCCCGCTCACCTATTCTGGGATTTAATGACTGGATTTCATTCCTTAATTCCTCATTTGTATATTGGTTTTCTAGACTTTGGATGACAAGTCTATGCTGTCGCAATCTATTCTCAGTAATATCATCCGTCATTGCATCCATTGCTAAGTTAAAGAGCGATGTTGGATTTTCATTGGTGGAAGTTTTAATAACCGCCCCACCATTGCGTATAGGCCGCATTAGTTGAGGAGAAATTTTACGTTTTGATGGCCTGATCTTCGACATAAAATTGATCAGGGTTTTTTTCTGAGGCAGAGTGATTTTTAGGCTTAATTAGGATCCCTTTTTGTGACGTGATATTTGTCCGATGTTCCATTCGAGGAGAATTAGAATTTTTAATAATTTCAGCATATGAAGGTTTGCCCCCGAACATAGATTTATGCATTAAAACGTTTACATTTGCATTCAACTCTGCAATCTGACTTGGCAATTTAATCATTTGCGGGAACAGTTAGTCTTCTTTTGATTTTTGGTGTTGAGTTCTGCATCCAAATAACATCATCGGATATATCCATTACTGTCCTGTATCTCTCTTCCGACATTTTGATGCACCTCAAGTGAAACCACTTGAGGCAGATGCCATCACAAACCATAGCCGCATGGCTTTCCTTCCCGGGTTTTCTGCATTCCCCATATTTTCTTTGGCTGGTTTAGTTAGTAGCCCTTATATTTTCCTTTGTTTTTTTTTCATTTGTTGTTAAGGAAATGCAAAGTAATGTTGCTAGCTACTTTGGTATTTGTATCGAGTGATTGATGGGCATCGAAATAATTGGTTGTGAATTTTAGATGTGCTGAAAAACAGCAAACAAAGCGATTTCTTGTGTTAGATATTGGAAATTGGTAAAAAAAACCTTTGCAATTAATCATTTTTAGGGTTTTGTAAAATAATTTTACAAAATCCTACTAAAATTGCGTCCTGTCTGTCTGTCCTTTCGTCCGTCCGTCCGTGCGTCACACCATTTTTTCTCGCAAACTACATAAGCTAGGGACATAAGATTTTGTAGGTACATGTAAAGTAACGCCCGCTTGAAAGTTTCACCACAAAAAGAAATTTATAAAGTGTTTAAGGGGGGTCACCCCATATAGGGGAGTAGCCCATGGAAAAAAATTTCATTGCATGTAGGCAATATGGGTATCAAATGTAAGGTCTTAATGAGAACTTTTCAAAGCAGGTCTTAAAATGACAAGTTTTGTTTTATGAGGGGCAGGGGAAGGGGAAATGTACGAAAATTTTGTGCCCCCCACCTTTGACCTAAAAATCTGAACAAAATCACAGAGGTGAGACCTTAGGAGTACAAGGGCAAATAATACCTCAGAAGTCGAAATTCGAACATCTTTGTTAATAATACTACATTTTATCAATTTTACTTTTTTGTCAAAATGTGACCCTTAAATTTCCCAAAAGCTACAATTTAAGTTTCTTGAAAGCAATTGTATGCATTCTAAAAATTTCACAATAATTGAACAGTAAACAGCTAAGTTACAGCCGATTGAATATCTAACAACAACATTAACACTTGATACTAGGGAGACACACGTTTGCAACGGACCTAGACACTACAAATATGTAGAAATGTTGATAAAATTTTTAGAAATGGTTTGTAATATTATTTATTTATTTATTCATTTATTGTAATATCTATATGTACAGAGTAAACTCCAATTATAATATAGACAAGTAAGAAAACAATGAAGAAAGACAAAAATTAATAATAAAAAAGCAAAAGAATGTATATTAAAACATATAAAAGCATAAAGGAATTAATAATCCGTTAAACAGTAAAAATGAAAACTTAATAAAAACGAATTCAAGAACATCCCGTTTTAAACGAGATTTGTATTCGTAAAAAGAAGAAGGTATAGGACCAAGACCACGAATGTTGTGATTGCGGGGTATCCGAGCAAAAGGCGAATTAAAAAAAAATCTCGGTTCGGGCGAACGGGATATTAAAGATTACAGAAGATCTACTCGTACGTTCAGGAGTAACGGCCGATATATTGTCGCACAAAGCTGGTGGCAAAAGATGGTAATAAAGTTTGTACAGGAGGCATTCATCCAGGAAGATTCTGCCAGATAATAAAGAAGGGAGCTGTAACATAACGAGACGCTCACTATAGGACAGAGCAAATCTCTCTTTCTATAGCTGAGTAATTTGCTTTGTTGAAGTTGTATCGAATAGGCGTGATACTCTTTCTAACGGATTCTAAGTCCACAGATATCACCAGATGAAGAGGAGGGTGATGGGGGTCGGAGGCAACGTAAGACTCGAAGGCTGAGTCCAAAAAGAGGGAGGATTTCGGAAAATTAGTAAAAACGAAGTCTAGGATTTTATTGTAAATATTTGCTGTGGAATTAAATTGTGAAAGGGAGCAAAATGAGATGAAAGAAGAAAGAGAAATCGAAAAACTGTCATTAGAGAGGATGTCAGTATATGACTCCTTCCATGAGATGTTAGGAAAGTTGAAGTCTCCACAAATCAAGACGAAAGTTTTAGAACTAAAATCGTTAATAAACGAAGACAACTCAGCGAAAAATCTTTCATAGACATAAACAGAACTATTACACGGGATATAAACAGAAAAAAAACTAGTTTTATGGCCGGAGATAAGGCAACGGTAGCCGCAATACATTCGACAGGTTGGGAAGGATCAAAATTTGAGCAGAAACTTGAACTAAAAGATCTCCTGACTCCAACAAGAACACCACCTCCGTCCAATTTACCAGAGAGTGAGTGGTTACGGTCCCGTCTGAACACGATGTAAGAGGGATGTTTTATCATGACTAATAAGCGACGGGGTCAAAAAAACTTGAAACAAAATGGCGGTGAATTTAAAAACATAATACCTATAATAATTTTTCGAACTCAATTTACGGAATCTGTATATTAGTCAAGTTTTGATATGCAGAATACTACTGTGACCAAAAATAAGGTGACATTTGAATTTAAACTGCGCGCGTCGAAGGATTTGAAGAATTATTTTTTTTAGGTTGGTAGTACTGTCAGTGACATCTATGTCAAATTTACATGTCAAAATATTCATTAGTGTTTGAGATAAGCGTCGTTTCCGGGATGGCCTTCAGTTCCGTCTTAGCTGCGGCTTGAATCTCCTCTATCGTATCAAAACGGTGTCCCCGGAGCAGTCTTTTGAGCTTGCTGAACAACCAGAAGTCGCACGGCGCCAGATCAGGTGAATACAGTGGTTACGGAATGATATGGGTTGAGTTTTTGGCGAAATGATCACCAATTTCGAGTGTAGTATGGGATGGTGCATTATCGTGGTGTAAAAACCAAGAATTGTCTTTCCACAATTCCGGCCTTTTTAGACGGATAGCGTTACGCAAACGACGCATAACGTTCAAATAATATTCCCTGTTGACTGTTTGGCTTGGCGGAAGGAATTCATAATGCACAACACCATGATAATCGAAGAAGAGAAGAGGTTGATGATCGCCCAGGACGCTCTTCGTCTTTGACACGTTCACGGCCGGCTTGGAACTTTTTGCAGCATCCTCAACGTATCCGCAGCAGAAAATTGATTCCGCAAACAAAATTTAATGCAAATTCAACAAATTTCGACATCGCAAAAAACGAAAAACTCACTTGTAGCAGCTCACAAAACGACGCGTATCTCAAACACTAATAAATATTTTGACATGTAAATTTGACACAGATGTCACTGACAGTACTACCAACCTTAAAAAAATTCTCCAAATCCTTCGACGCGCGCAGTTTAAATTCAAATGTCACCTTATTTTTTGGACACAGTAGTATATTGTTTGATTTACTAAACCCTTCTGGCAGGAGCACTCTCCTGCTACTTCAACTTGTTTATATATTCATTAAAGTCAATTAAACGCCAAAGTTTTGATTTAGCTAAACTTAAGTCATCCAGCTCGCAATTCAGTACCTTTAGCAATATATGTTTGCTTAATTTCCTAAATCTCGCGTCTGTAAGATCTTTTAAAATATTGCCACGTTACATGCTTCTGAATAATTTTGCTTTTACCTTTCAATTTTTTCGGCGATATTTTATTGTTGTCGTTTTACTTACTTTTATTTTCGCATTCTAGTCAAGTTTAGTACTGGTTTTTTGTTGTTTTTGTAATATTTTCTCATTTTATATATACAATGTATATATATATATATATATATATATATATATATATATATATATATATATATATATATATATATATATATATATATATATATATATACAGAGTTTTGTGTCCTTTTCCCAGAGCAAATACTTAGTTGACCAATTGAGAATTTCTATACCAATCTAGTGCTTTCATTTCGTATTGCAACATAACCTTTATTAGAAGCCAATTTAAGTTCTTGGAGATGTGTATCAAAATCACGAGGTCGTTACATGTCGTATCAGGGGCGGCTCTAAAGTGGTTAAAGCTTTTCGTTATCCCGGCTTCCGCCTCTAAAACTTTCGTTTATGCTACTTCTCTGCCAATAGCCATGGATTTGTTTGTAATATATTTGAGGTGACTTCATTTACTTTTGAGTATAGTTATTAACTTGCTATATGTAGGTCGTGCCATATTGTTGACCTCATGCAAACCCTTCACTAGTAAGAAATTTTTCCATCAATTAAAAAACAACGGAAAATGATCCAACGGCTTCTTTCATTAACAAAAAGTCATAATTAATTGCACTGCACATTAATTTTATTTTTACTTGGCCATTAATTGCTTCTTAACTAGTAGCGTCAAATTCACACGCACATAAGCGTATGCATTATAATAAAAACAAAACCATTACCACTACCGCACCGCCCTCCACTTTTCCTAATAAATATAGAATAACCGCATGATTAAAAAATATTTATACAATTTGAGTCCCGGGATTCTCACTAGGATGCACTCACTTTAATGAACCAGCATACAGTGCCGCCTAACATCCACATCCTATCATCCCACTAGAACTATTAAGCGAGCTAATATCCTTTCCGCGTCTTATTGGAGGGAGCGCATAACTTGCAGCTGCCATTTGGAAATGCCCACCACGTGGGTGTAACTGCATGCTTTGAATGCTTGCCAGCAATTATAATAACTACCCAAGCTGTTGGGTGGGGTATCGATAAATTCTTTTAACGCCGTTCAGATATCGCATTACCTGCCTCGTCCCTCTGTTTGGCCTACTACTGTAGTTTCTGCTTCTACGGGTGGCATATATTAAAATGTTCGTTGTTTAAAAATAAGCACACCAGAGAAGAAATTGATGGAAGGAATATTAGTTGTTTATTTCCATGCATACATGCGCTCGGGTTTGATGGTAAGCCAATAACGTCACTGCATAGCAAATGAGTTCTGTTACTCTATGCTAGCTAATTTACATTGTGAGAAAATGCTCTGTGAGGACGGGATATATTGATATGATAATTTTATGTGGTCTTTTAAAGATGATGTCCAATATTTGCCTAGCATTGCACCAAGAGCCTGCCGGGATTCAGCTTATCCTCAAGCAGGTAGCACGTTCCCAGAATATTGTTCTTGCTTTAGAACAAAGCACTTCACAGTGCAGAATCTGCACTCGCTGTTCTTAGGAACAATTTCCCGAAGATAGCACTTCGGGTGTACTTCGAGTCTCCCTCGAGAAACTCAGTAAAGATTCTGAGTTAATTCTTGCGTAATTTAATGTACAATTTATAGACTTCCTCATCATAGACTCCAATACTGGTTTCGATGTTTTTCGTCCTCGATGACTTCTCCAGTGTGCGTTAAATTCATTAGTTTGTATTTTCCTTTAGGTGCGGTGGAGTTTCCTGATTAAGCTCAAACGTGCCAGTGCTCATTACGAACTCTAGGAGTTGTCTCATGCCGCAGTTTTTTTGTTGTTGTTGGGAGGTGAATGTCATTTACACACAGAGTGTGGGACTCTCATGCTCGCAAGCGACTGGACTACCCACTAAATACCTTCTCTGTCAACCCGAAAATCCAGCCTGGAACCGTTTGATACATTACTTCGGCCCAGGTCTCGTTTTTTCGCCGTGAGGCGCCTTCAAGCTGGGGGATCCCTCTTCTAGCGAGAGGAGAAAAGCAATCGCTAGACAAGCAGTCCCCCAGCCCCAACGCCCCCGGCTGCTGCGAGTCCCTTTTATCTTTTAGGACTGCCCGAACATAATGTTTTACCTGGTTTCATTTGTCAACCGATTCGTGCATCACCACGACTATACTTTCCCGGGATGAGCTCTCCCGTCTCCCTGTAGAGGTCCCTTCGTAGCCTGCTTCATTTTATGCACGCAAAAAATGTGTGGCAGCCATTGTCTTCCGCTCCTGGGCAAAACCGTCAACCGGGGGACCGTGACACCAATCTTGTGCAGGTAAGACTGAAAACTCCCATGCCCGCTCAAAAGCTGGGTCAGATAGAAGTCAGTCTCACCATGCACGCGCGCAGTCCACCTTCCCTTCGTGCAATTCACCCAAGACTGCTGCCAATCGTTGAGTGAGCGCTATCTCTCCTCGCGAACAACCCTCTCCCACGCGAACAACCCTCTCCCACGCGAACAACCCTCTCCCTCGCGTCCTCGTTTCGACGCAGGTAAATAGCGCGGTGCTCTCTGGCAAGGAAGCAACAATTATCACGCCTGCAATAACTCTCATCGCCGGATCAGAGACTGTCGAATACGAAGATGCAATTCTCAGTGCTCCTCTTATCTGTATCTGTGCAAAGCGTTTTTGCTATACCTCCCTATTGAGAGCGTCACCCCATAGCACCATAGCACTGACCCTACAGCACTCATAAAGAGGCGTCTTCTTGACGAGCTGGGCCCCCTTATGTTGGCCATAAGTCGACTCAGAGCCGATACGCACGAAGCAGCCTTCTCACCCGTTGCCCTCATTTGCTCAGAGAAACTCATCTTCGAGTCGATCAGCAGCTCCAGGTACTTCACGTCACGACTAGTATGTCTCTAATACTGATCATCCTTACTCTAGGGATTCTCTTTTTTTTTTATCAAGATGACCATTTCGCGCGCGCAGTCATCCAGTCTCTCACTCGGCGCATTAGCCTTATGCAGCATTCAGAGACATTGTATAGAGAACTGAAGCTTTGCGCTCAGAATGGTTTCCATATTTTCTGGGTGGGACTGCATAAGTGCGTCTCAACCGTCTCCCTTTCCCCTAGTTGACTATATTTTCTGCACAGTTCTGGTTTAGAGTGCCCCTCGCTACGTATAGAGGTTTTGGTATACCTCCCACCTATACTCGAGCTTTGTTCCATTTCTGGTAATCTTATCGGCTCGTTCGTGGCTCAGATTCCTGTATGTCCGCGAATCCAGTGGATCAGCTCTCAAAAAATTTGTAGCGTTTTTCATTTGACAGATGGCAATGTCTTAATCGCTGACTGACTGTCTCTTTGTTTCTTGTTTACATTGAGCGTGATACTTCCGTCGCCATCAGTATCGCAAATGTATTCGATTGCAAGATGATGTCAGACAATCTAAAACCGGTATTAATCATCAGCTCAGGTGAGTTCACTGCTGCATTCACGATGATTCCCTTGTTGGAGCTGTCTGTGAACAGTTATCATCTCCCGTAAATTCTCTTCACATGCCAGCCTGGTACTTGGAATAGCAGCCGAATACCTTCTATCGAACAGTTACGTAGGGCTCATGTAATCGGGATCAGTTGACGCTAACAGGTCGAAGGTTCTGTGTCAATAGGGACAAGTTAACTTCATTGAGAGGCAGAGCTTCACCACCCATCCTTAATCAGCGTGAATTCCATACAGGTCTATCGAGGTAACACTAGCACCTTCTGAGTGCTCCTTTTACCCCCAGAAATGCCTGCATTTATGCTTTTCCTTTTTTGTCTGAACTTTACTTTGTTTAGAGCAGGCCAAAATTCCATAAAAAAGAATAGACCTTATCGATCGCCTTGTAAATTCAAGAACATATCTCATATCTACCCAAAAACAACGCAACGCCCTCCTTAGCCAACTAGTAATTTGGAGCTAGTAACAACGTCGGCAACGTAGGTCACAATTTGGAAAGCTAGCAATGTCATGAGTTTTAAGATGCCGTTTAGAGTAAGCACCCACCGCAGTAAAGAGATAACTCCCCCGTGCGGTGTGGCTTTCCCTACATGTCTTCTAGCTAGTGTAATTCCTCACCCACTCGGAGGTTATATACCTGCTTTTCAAAAGGTTTGAGAATTATTCACTAGTAGTTTATATGGGAGAACCTCCCTTAAAAACCTGTGACAATGTTGATATGAACTTTTGAGAGACTACCACTTCTGAGCTTTTCACAATGTTTGATGATTGCAGCTTCTATAGTTTCTGAATAAACTTGCTGTAACGGACGGACAGATAGACAAACGGGTGGACAGACAGATAGGTATGACACTAAATTAGGAAGTCTTTTTAAAATATTTTTTATGAAGCCCTACAAAAACTTAACCCTACATGGCTCAAATTTTTTTTCGCGGCTGATAAAAATTTATGAGATATAATCAGTTCCTAGAAGTTCGGGAAAAAAATAATAAAAAAAATCAAAACCCAATATTTTACTAGAAATCCATTTTTTTATTTAAGTTCCATATGTGGTACAGTGAGCCTTAACCATACTTCTTTGGTATTGAACATAATCATTCGATATATTTTGGTAACAGTTTACCATTTGAAATAATTTTACTATGACTTCACCAAATTGGAAAATATAAACTAAAATAATGTTAACAAAATTAAATAACATATTTTACTCAGCAAATAAACAATATAATTCATTGACAAAGTAAATAATTTTTTTTTAATGTAAATATCTATAGATGGAAATTTCTAAAACAATTGTTGGTTTTATTTAGGCAAAGGTCAACTCGGCATTTTTCGCATGATATGAAAGCTTTCCCATTGCAACCAGGTTGTTTACAGCGTTGTCTTTTTTGACCCCAAACAGGAAAATGCTGGAACCCATCAAGTCTGACATCACGAGGAGGTAGGACCGCTGTATTAGGCTTCTTTCTTTTTATTTCAATTTCATCAGACAAACTTGGTCTACCTCTTTTCTTATTGATCGATGGGCCACACATGCAGAGACTTTTTCCGATGTCAAATTTAAAGTTCTTTAGCATTTGTGGAGTTGGCGTTTGCCTTTGTTCCCCAACTCTTCTATACAGTAACCAGCTATTTATTACGATAACATCGAGAAGGTGATAAAATAGCCTCAAATACCATTTTTTTGTCCTTATTTTTATTTTATATTTTCCCAGGAACGAATCTAGTAGGTCCACTCCAACCATATGCTGGTTGTATATTTTGACTACTTTGGGACAGTCTACTTGAATGTATTTCTTTTGCTTCTTGCAATACCTCTTTACTGATTTTATTGGCTCTCGGCCCACAAAAGATGAAGATAAAACAACAGGTTTGTTATTGTACCACATCACCGTAACTATGTCTGTTCCATCGACATTAGCTACCCATTCCTCCGAAAATCCCCTCTCCACGTTATCTTTTTTCAGATCTTTTAAGGAAGGTATTTGAAGATCCTTTCCTAAACTACCCTTATTCACGGTTCCAAGTGATTGTATTCCTTCTTTGGCCAAATAGGAAATTAATTCGGCAGATGTGTAATAATTATCAAAAAATAATTTGTATTGCTGATGCCTGGGTATGCACCTAGCCAGGCGTACGACAATATTTGAACTTGCTCCCAAGTCTGGCTCAGTTGAAAATCTTTGTTCTGGATTGTTCTCCATTGCTGAATAAATTTCGAAATCATACGCAAAGCCACAATCGTCGCAAAGAACTAGTAATTTATATCCCCATTTATGAGGCTTGTTTGGTAGGTATTGCCGCAGAATATTGGATGCTTTTGTCGCGCACATCTGTTCATCAACAAATAATGCTTCTCTTTTAGGCACACTTCGACATTTTTCTTTCAATGTTTCCAATATTGGCCTAATTTTGTGTAAACGATCATATCCGGGAGTGCCTGACGGCGCTTGCGTTGAATTGTCATTGAAATGCAAGAATTGGCAAATTTTTTTGAAATGATTTAGGGACATTGTCTCCATAATCAAAGAAATACCTAATTCAGGTGCCCAATACATTCGTAGATTTGGCAATGGTGCCAAACTCATTATCAGACAGACACCTAAAAACTTCTTCAATTCCACACTTGAACACTCGAATGGTTTTGACGAATCTTTTTGAATGCTAAATTTGTGCATTTCTTTTGTAATATGCGTCAGTTGTTCATCATCAAAAAACCATGAAAAATATTGAAGAGGAGTTTCAAAGTCTGTGATCGGCGATTGTAGGTTTATGTCTCCAGTAAACTGATTCTGTGGAGATTGGAAAGATTTTTTTTTTCAAATGAACTTCCGTTTTTTCTTCCTGCTGACTGGCTCCGTACCACGTTTTCTATCTCTGCTAGCAAAAGCAATACTCACGGAAGTTGATGATCTTCTCGTTTCACGCCTTATAGCACCTGAAGGTCTCTCTAAAGTCACTCCTGAAGTACTAGGCTGCGGACTTGATATTTGTAACCGCTGACAATCGTTTCAGGTATCCATGGATGCAAAATTCTCGCTAACGGGAGACAAACAATGTTGTCTTTGCGATGATAATGATATTTCGATATCATCAATGGTTGATTGAATTTGTTTGATATCTGCATCACTTTCAGCGTCAGAGAAGTCTTCGCCATCTTCACTTTCTGAAGGAATAGATAACAGATATTCAATTTCTTCATCGCGCAATCTTTTGTTTGACATAATCTGTAATAAATCAAAGTATTCCTAAGCACAGGAAGCACAAGTACATTTTCGTGAAAAGGAAGCCAAAAGCTCAATGTACCGCATGTGGAACATAGATCAAAATGCAATTTTCCTATATGTATACTATCGTAACACAAAATCTAACTTACCGCAGCAAAATAAACGCTTTCTTACAAAACACAATATTTTTTTTAGGCTGAAAATTTTTGGTTACTGTTATTTAAAGTTTTCTGAACTTTCACAACCGGCAAACGAAAAAGTTTGGATAAAATTGCACACTCAATTGACAGTTGTAGAAGCGCTAACGCCATCTACGCGCAAAAGTTTGCGTTATAAGATTGCTACGTTTACAGAGCATCTATTAACATCCAAAAGATGTCACTATCAGTATTTCATTTGTGGCAGCGCTGAATCTTTATTAATTTTCCGCCAGAGGCGTTTCTTATGTTAAGTAGTTTTGAAGATGAAAAATGTCTTTTCAATAAACGTTTGTCAACTGGAAAGGTTCGCATTTGAATTTCTTCGCTCTTTTAAAAGGAATATCTGTGAGCACAACGCCACAGATAATTGGTGACCCCAACGCAAGTTACACTGCGCACAACGAAATCAATTTTACATTGAAATCATGCCGCTTGATCGTTCGCCGGAACGTGCATTAAGTGCTGCAAATCCAGTTCCCGACACACTATCCCAACAAGCCGCCACCAGTAGCCGCCATCATTCAGGAGAGCAAATCGATGCCAACCGTGTCGTAAAAGCACCCAAAGTTGCAGCTTTTTGGCCGACAGATCCGGAATTATGGTTCGTGCAGGCCGAAGCACATTTTCACGCATACGGAATATCCACTGACGTCTCGAAGTATTATACGGTTATTGCAGCGTTGGATGCAGCGACCTTGAAACAAGTCTCCGATCTCGTGCGCGCACCACCGGCAACAGGTTTGTACAATGCATTAAAAACCAAATTAGTTGAACGTCTCACGGAGTCGGAGGACAAAAAACTGCACCGCCTCCTGACAGATATAGAACTCGAAGATAGGAAACCGAGTCAGCTGTTAAGGGAAATGAGAACCCTTGCAAATGAAAATCTTGCGGACGACATCCTCCGTGCGCTTTGGATGAAACGTATGCCTGTAAGCGTACGGTCCATCCTGTCTGCAAGTCACGGCATTGACCTAGACCAATTGGCAGAGATAGCTGATCGAATAATTGAAACTTCTTCATCGTCCCATGTGTCAGCTGTAGAATCCGTGGCAAGCGTGAGATCAACAGCACACAGTAGCTTTACCGAGAGATTAAAATCCCTTGAAGAAAGATTTGAGGAACTCATGACGCTTGTCAAGGAACAAAAACGTTTCAAATCAAGATCGCACCGTTCTAGCTCACGCTCTCATTCAACAAATCGTAATAAAGATATTGGTTTTTGTTACTACCACCACCGATTTGGTTCAGCGGCAACTAAATGCACCAAGCCGTGTGCGTTTAAGCCAGTGCAGGTGTGCCAAACGCCGGAAAACTAATATCGCCATCCGTACTCTGTCCGGTGTACGATGGCATACAAATGCAAAACCGGCTCCACATACAAGAACGAACAAGAGGTGTGCGTTTTCTCGTCGACTCAGGCGCCAATGTCTCTGTCATACCTCGCAAAATTGTTCAAGGACCTTTTGCAGTAAGCACTGTCAAACTTTTCGCGGCTAACAACACGCCTATTAATACTTATGGTGTTAAGTTATTAACTCTTGACCTAAATCTCCGACGTTCCTTCCCGTGGAAATTCGTGGTAGCAGACATTCCGACACCAATCCTTGGAGCGGATTTCCTTCTGAAATACGATCTCTTAATCGATCTTAAAAGACAGCGTCTCACCACAAAGGGAGACATACTCAAAACCACTGAATATGGGATCTCCACACTAGACAACAGCGTCGAATGGAGTCAATTCCTACATCAGTATCCTGATGTCACATCCACCTCACGAGCGGCCACTTCTACGTGTCATAACATCGTTCATCATATAATAACACATAACGATTGTTTCTACGCTAGATCTAATCAGGGCATACCACCAAATACCGGTGGCGGAGGAGGATGTGCCGAAGATAGAAGTGACAACGCCTTTTGGCTCATTCGAATTCCTGACCATGCCTTTCGGTCTGTGCAACGCTGCACAAACCTTCCAAAGGTTCATTGATACTGTGACACGTGGATTAGATTTCGTCTACTGCTACCTCGACGATATCCTGGTGGCATCAGTGGACATCAACGAGCACCAACAACACCTCAAGCAGTTAATGGAAAGACTTTCATCGTATGGCGTAACCATCAATCCAGCAAAATGCGTATTTGGCGCATCCGAAGTAAATTTTCTGGGATACACTATTTCGAGCGATGGCACAAGACCACCCCCGGAACGTGTAGAAGCAATCCTCAGCTACGCAAAACCTCAGATAATCAACGATCTTCGAAGATTCCTCGGGATTATAAATTTTTATCGTCGTTTCATCAAGAACGCAGCTAAAATTCAAGCACCACTCAATGCTTTCCTCAAGGATTCGAAGAAAAATGACAAACGCCCCGTACCCTGGACCGAACTTGCTACGATCGCCTTCGAAGAATGCAAAAAGAGTCTAGCAGAATCAGTGACACTGGCTCATCCTAGTGACACAGAATCCCTCAGGCTTACAACCGACGCCTCAGACAGAGCAATAGGGGCCGTGTTGGAACAACAACAACCCGATATGCAATGGAGACCCCTGGCTTTCTATTCAAAGAAGCTTAGTTCGACCGAGCAGGGTTATAGCGCGTACGATCGCGAACTATTAGCGATTTACGAGGCCATTAAATTCTTTAAATATTTCCTTGAGGGCCGAGATTTTGTGATACGCACTGATCATAAACCACTGATTTATGCATTTGCACAGAAACCGGAGAAGGCAACACCCCGCCAGTTGCGCAATTTAGAATACATTTCACAATTCTCAACGCAAATCGTACATTTATCTGGAAGCGAGAACTTAGTCGCGGATGCGTTCTCTCGTTTGGAACAAATCGATATGCCAACAGTCGTTACAGCACAAGAATTGCGAGAGGCTCAGCAAGAAGATCAGGAGTTGCAAACCATTTTGGAATCCAACACATCTCTAAAACTCCAAGAGGTAACCGTTGATACAAGCGGATCTTTATATTGCGATGTGTCAACTGGTATTATACGACCTTTCGTTCCCCAACAGTTACGAAGAAGAATTTTCAATGCGTTTCATAACCTTTCTCACCCTAGTGGAAGGGCTACATGCCGCACCATACAGCAAAAATTCGTCTGGCCAGGGATGAGGAAAGATATTCCGGAATGGACAAGAGCTTGTCTGCCATGTCAAAGAAGCAAAATTCATCGCCATACAAGAAACGCTCCACAACAATTTGCTGTCCCCGCTAACCGGTTCGAGCACATACACCTCGATATAGTAGGCCCGCTTCCACCGTCACAGGGATACCGATACCTTCTTACAATGATCGATCGGTTTACTAGTTGGCCGGAGGCTGTTCCCCTTAAGGAAATCACCGCTGAAGCCGTAACATCAGCATTCTATGCCAACTGGATCGCACGATTCGGTGCACCACGGACAGTCACAACAGATCAAGGAGCACAATTTGAAGCAGCGTTTTTCAAAGCGTTAGCCAATCTAGTGGGAGCAAAAAAAACCCGCACGACCCCATACCATCCGGCATCCAATGGAATTTTGGAACGCTGGCATCGCGCGTTGAAAGCAGCATTAATGTGCCACAACTCAAAATCTTGGACTGACCTTCTTCCTACAGTTCTTCTGGGACTCAGAACGGCATACAAAGAAGACTTGAACGCCACAGCAGCCGAAATGGTCTACGGTGAATCTCTCCGAGTTCCGGGTGAATTCATCACACACGATGACTGCGATCAGGACCCTCAAATTTTCGTTGACAGTTTCCGAGAACAGATGCGAGAATTGCGCCCTACACCTACGGCCCGCCACGACAAGCGAAAAATCTTCGTACACAAGGACTTACATAAGTGCTCGCACGTATTCTTGAGGGACGACACCGTGCGAAAACCGTTACAGCCACCATATCTGGGACCTTTTCCCATCGTCAGACGAATGAACGATCATCTTTTCACCATCCTCGTCAACGGCAAGGAAACCAACATATCTACAGAGCGGTTAAAACCGGCATACGAAATTAGTGAAAAACCAACTATTAGCGACGATGTTGATGACCGACGTCCCCTGCGAACATATGATCGGAAGAAAGTGACATTCACACCTCACACACTCGGAGGGGGGTAGTGTGGCAGCGCTGAATCTTTATTAATTTTCCGCCAGAGGCGTTTCTTATGTTAAGTAGTTTTGAAGATGAAAAATGTCTTTTCGATAAACGTTTGTCAACTGGAAAGGTTCGCATTTGAATTTCTTCGCTCTTTTAAAAGGAATATCCGTGAGCACAACGCCACACATTGAGCTGTAGGAAGAATAATAACGGTTGTGCCACATCAGGAACTGAGTGCCATGTAGGGTTAACTAGGTTTAGTATAATTCGTGAAATAAAACGACGGTCTGTAGCTCGAAAAAAAAACCGCATCATGTAAACAGAAATACACATAGGCTCTAAATTTTTTATGAAATGCCGTGCATCGACCTTGCTGCAAAACAAGAGTAGACAAGAGACTGCTCCTACCAGAAGGACTTTGTAACCATCCTAGGGTTCAAAACGAATTTTCTGATGACATGAACCGATGACTTGAATTATTTATCCAATACTTATATAAACAATCGTTCAAATATATCCAAAAGAAAGAAGGATTCTTTCATAAGCACGCAACAGCCGGCACTTTGTTCCAACTTAAATAATTTTTCTGAATGATTGGTCAGTTGAAGATATTCAAATTAAACACTATACCTTAGATTTTCATGAAAATCTGAAAAAATAGTAGTGTCTAGATCGATTTGAAATACAAGTATTATCAACCACCATCACGTGTTATTGTGGTAATTCTATACCATTGAAATGGCTATATCGCTCTTGATAATGGATTCGATTTTCAATGAAATTTTATGAGCATAAGGATATTATATTCATCTACATGACTGTTTTAAGAAGTTTAAGGATACCTTTTCGGTTTTATGTGGGGAAACGTAAAGTTCACAAATCATACTATTATTAAAAAAATTTGAGTGAATTTTGGTTTCTGCCATTGTTCTCATAAAGGCTTACCTCCGAGATTTTTTTCAGGTTTTTCAGCACAGTACATTTTCCCACCCTTTGGATTCCCAAGTGCATAAACTTATCTAAAAGTTCGAACCAAGACCTTTCATTTGATACCCCACTTAATTACGTTTGATGGAAAAAATGGTTAAGGGTCGCCAGTATAGCTTCTGAAAATTTTCATATGACTCAAATTTTTCGAAAGACCATAAAGTTTGAACTTTGTAGCTTTCGTGGTTTCTGATGGATAGACAGGACGTGAAACTAGTTGGTCTATGTAGAATTTGTTTTATAAAGCCCTAAAAAAAGTAAACGTTTGTAAAATTATAAAATATTTATTCACTATCTCCAAACATAATTTACATTCAATTTTCTTTCTTACAGGCCTTGGAATACTAAGGCGCTCATCTTTGGCCGTATAGACAATGACAGAAGATTCCGACTCGATATCTGAGGAAGAACGCAGCTTGTTCCGTCCCTTTACCCGCGAATCACTGCAAGCTATCGAAGCACGTATTGCTGTAGAACGTGCTAAACAAAAAGAATTAGAAAGAAAGAGAGCTGAAGGAGAAGTGGTAGTATTATTATATGTCTATCAATTAGATATACTATATATACAATATATAGATTTCCTTTTTTATTTAGAATTTTCAAGAAAGATTTGAAATTGAAAACAATTTTAATATGTGTAAAGATAACCAGTAATTTACACATCAAGTATTTAAATCATAATTAAGTATTACATATTATGATTTCGTTGGTAATTTTAGTATGATTTAATTTTCATACAAAAAACTTTGTTTATTGCTCAGTATTAAAATTTAGAAGTATGCCAATTGAAATAAAAGGATTTAGTGAAAGTATTGAGAAAAAAATCAAAACTACTTCCAGACCACACATATGTTTTTTGACTTATCAAGAAGGAAAAAATAATTTTAATATTAGGAACCCCTTGAGAGAAAGACAAACATCGCTTAAAACTAAAATAAATGAATATAACTACTGTTAGTCATATACAAATTTCAAAGCACTGTTGTATAACTGTAACATCTTATAAATCAGCTTATTCGAAATGGGTTGAATTTCTTATCTCAATAAATACGCGTAAGTCTTGAATGCTTATTTGAATATAATCTATGAAGCATAGCGCTAACCATTCTGATGAGCAACACCAAAGTTTCCTCAGATAAATCAATTGGCATTGTAGGCAATCTTATTGTTTTTCCAATACCGAATCAGGCTCTAAATTTAGGCTTTATTTCAAAAGAAATATTTACCGCCGCCATTTTGTCCATCAAGTTAACGGAATGACAGACTAGCCCATTTTTTACAATATTTAGGTAAACCAGCAACCCATCAGCAAGAAAAGTTGCAGTTCATTTGATGACCAAGCCTCCTAACTAAATTTATCCCTAACCTTAAACCCTTAAAAAAATTATATATTTTCCAGGCACAAGTCAACAGTAAACTAATTAGTGTGCTTATTACCCCCTCGTTGTATATGTAATTTTATACACCATCCCCTATGTAGATTTGATAATTTCCAATTTTCAAAACACCCAACTATTTCATTATCACCTAAATATCTCTTTATAATTGAATGTATATTCTGAATGTACTATCACCTTCAATTTTAAGCAACGACCCCCGAATTCGCCCCTAATAAGTGTTTACTAACCAATCACCTCGTTTGTACAAAATTTTATCCAAAAATAAGATCTGTCCAGTATTTTGTTGTTGTTTTGTGTATTGTAATTGGTGTAACTAACAAACTACTATGTACTTATTGCATTGATGTCTAATCTATCCTATATACATATATGTGTTTTTCAGTAATGTATAAATATATGTGTGTGTGTTTAAAAATTAACACTTTGTACTAGATTGATGATAATCTCCTTATGTATGTTTGGTTAGGAATTTCACTTTATTTGATTATGGATATTGAATATTTTTATTTAATATCTTCGTTATTTTGATAATTTCTAATATACTTGGGTTGAAATAGTTCTTTCTGATAAATTGTACTAGATTTCATTTATACTATAATTCATTCATATGATTTGATATATATTAAACATTGTACATACAAATCCCATTATCGCCATATTGACGTAGTTTCTCGGCAATAATTTTGGTGTCAACATTGCTTTCTTAGTACATATTCTCAAGTTCTAAATTCCTGTGAGGAAATAATCTTACATGCAAAAACGTATCAATTATCAAAAAAAGATTGCTATTTAGATTTTCCTTTTAGTAACGAATAGCCCTTATCGAAAATTCAAAATTTAGAACTCGAAAAAACTAATTTGAAACTAAAATCATAACTATCTTTAGACGATTTTGGTTTATAACTTGTATTGTCTGCGCTAATTTCCGCTCATAATTCTTCGAAATTATTAGTACTAAGGGTTTGCGATTGATAATTTTTCTGATTCATACAGCTAACAGTTATTTGCGGGCGTCTTCTTTTCCTAAGGACCCTCTTGTTTTTGCCAAAAAGTCGTTTCTTGGTCATACGTAGACTTCTGGTTTGTTCCATTTTTGTAAGCTCTTTTACGTTATTTGCAAACCCTCCTTGCTCAATCGACTGATCTCAAAGACTTCTGATGCTGTAAAATTATCTTATAAATCAAGCATATGGAATATTATAGGTATTACATCCAAAATATAACTGCATTTTGAAGACTATATCCACCAAAGAAGTGTTCCTTATTGCAAAATCAGGATATGATGATACATGAAATCAACTCCTTAAAAAATCTTTAGATTTTCCGCGCAATTTTTCATGACATTTATAGTCTAGTTATGTTGATATTAAACAGGAGCGGAATTAAATTTTTGTCAATTTTCCGGAAGTTTTATTATACTACATTTTGATGCAAGCGATCGAGTACAGCGAAATTACTTATCCCGTTTTTGTAAATCAGGGGTTCAAAATAATGTTGTATTATTCTGAAGTTTTCATTTAAAAAAAACAATCTTGTTGATATCCTGCTTTTTGAAGCGTTCGACGACTGAATATTATGGATGATAATGATAATAAGACACACGAGTTGCACCATAACTTTGCTGTTGTTCTTATTATTCGAGGAGAGATGATCAATTTTGAGCACTCAGGCCATGATTCAGTATGCGCAGATACCCTATCGTAAGACTAAACTCATTACTTACGATCGAACGAATTAATTATTCAAAATTATTCTGCAGGACCGTATTTCAGCTCATTGATGATCACATCCTCTTTAAAGCAGTGTTTGTCAAAAAAGTCTTAAGCAACATATATTGTGCAACCTTTCCTGTCCTTATTTATGTTAGATATCCATTAACTCGCCGATATCATAGATTTCCAAGAGTGTTGGGGCCTCCTTCGCTAGGGAATCACATTTCTTAGCATATTAGTTTCTGTCCCTTGCAAAACACAAAAACCTCAACACTTTGCAACTTTCAACAGAATCAGTTTACTCAGACATTTATGGACACTTTGAGGCTGCATTGCATGCGGAAACCAAGTAACGCTGCAAATTTTAATCCATTTACCCCTCCATTTTTCCATAACTCTGCGTCTAGTATTGCAAACTCTTCTGTAAGAAACACAAAGCTCAGCTTTCCTTGTAATTCCCCTTTTTGAGCGTCGTATTGGAACCAATCTAGTGCAGCTCTATTAATGGTCATTAAGCAAACTGTGTTGAAAGTCATATCTGTTTCATTAAAAAGTAACTGAATCACACACCTAATCATACATAACGTATATCTCTTACTTTCTACCGCCTCTCCAAATTTGCCAGCACGGAATGAAGGTAAGTGTCACACAATTTTCTCCGTTAACATACATTCTTTTGGCTAACATAAAGTTGGAAGAAAGGCCATGTACTTTCTAGTTTCCAATGCCTTCAGCGAAAATGAAGTGAGATTGACGGTACAAAAACGTCTAAGCTCAAAGTAGTTAAATAATGACCATTAGCTAAATAAGAATATCCCTGAAACAGACTTTCCGATTTTGTCTTGATCATAGCCACAACAATTCCATCAAAGCCTGGCGATTTATATTGTCATCAACTGAATTTAAATCCATACATTTATGTGCATAGATCTTGTTTCGGACAGCTCCAGTAGCCGCAAATTATTTATGCATTTTTTAACGTAGCTGATTCATTGACTTGCATCAGTATTTTTTTTAAATGATTAAAGAAGAAAAATGTTAGAAGGTGGTTTCGATATCTGTATTATAAAATCTCTTCAGAACCATCACTTTATAGATGATGGTGACCACCACGCTTAGAGTTTTATTCTACTTATGCAAATTCGATATATTTTTGCAACTACGAATTATATTCAGGTTAATTTTCTCCTGTAAGTAATTGTCTGTGCTAATGTGAACCGACCAACTAACTTGCTACATTTCAGTTTTTCCTACCTGCTATTCCTGTCAGCGTAGCATAAAAAAGTCGAAGATTCCTGATCAAGCACGAGCTTGCTTAATCGCATAATCTTTATTGACGATAGCTTTTCCTGAGACTCATGTGGAATTTCTCACTTACCTCTTATATCCATATTTCGAGATAATGTAGCTCATTCAGCCAGCAGCAGATTGTAGACTGCCAAGCTTCTGCAGTTCGCGGTTCCAACGTTGATCTTTGACCTCTAGACAAGAATCGAAAGTAACGCTGAATTGATCTATGCTCTTTTTAACCACATGTCTGAATTTTTGCTTAGGTGGAACTGTTAAGTCTTTCTTTACTTTTAGCTTACAATATAAACTTTCAGTCCCTAAAGAGTCTTGTCAACTCTATATGTTTTCGAATACGAAATTCTAAATATCTATCACTAGAAAATGTAGTTTCTCTCGAGACCCTTCATTGCTTGCCCAATCCTAGATATGGGAAGAGTGATATCTATCACTTTCATTTGGACGAAAATAAAATAGTCTCAAACCTTATATTTGAAACTGCCAGTTCGCTAGTCTGACTCGGTCGACGAAAACAGTTCATCGCTACTCGGATTTCAGAATTGGAAGACGCGGTCAACGGACCGAGACTGTTGGAGGCGCTGTTTGCAGGAAGCGAAGGCCCGAAAGGGGCTGTAGTGCTAAGAAGAAGAAGAAGTTCGCTAGAGTTTATGTGGTTTAAATGCATTTCCACTCGCTACTGACTTAGATATGGCGTAATGCATTCAATATCAGGCCAACGTCAATCAACTCAGTATAATTCACAAGCTACCTCAACATTCTGCTAAATTTGCCTAATATAGAAAATAAGTTTCTACTTGATTCAATGTTTTCACAACAATCCAAACTTCAAGATATGATTCCAGGGCAGGCCTCTAAAGACCAGCACTGAATTGATCCAAAGCTTGTAGGAAATCATCTTCTAGTCCCCTCTTCCATTTGCGTTCTGCATCCTAAGTATGATTTTAATAAACGGGACGGATACTGATATAGTGCGATGCAGTTTGGTCTAAAAGCCCTTAGTTTTTGAGAAAATGGACGATAAATATCAGCAGTTTGCTTATATAAATAAAGCTTAACGTGTTAAAGTCACCACCAGATTTAAGACCGACGTGGGCGAGGGCGATTTGCAGTTTATTTACCTGACATTAATTTGAGAGAAAATCAATGAAAGTGGGAAAATTTTATCGTCGTATGACGTGCGCGTTCTCCAGGAGATCGCGCGCGCTCTACTTAAATCTGACCACATCCAGATTAGCACGTTAAAATTTCTTGATCAGCTTTATGAATTTCGCTACAGATTTAGTTTGCCCTCCGAAAGTAGTTGCCTATGCCCCGTTATTTCTCTGATTTCCAAAATTACCTACTTTTGACCTTAATCTAAACATCAATTAATACAGCCTCTAGATTGTTCTACCAAATGACTACCCACATATCATTTCAAAAAAAGGATCGTTAAGCAATGCCCTCCTCTGGGTTCCACCTCTTTTTTTATAAATTCTGATGTTTCTTCAGTCTAAATGAAACACTCTTAACATACATTGCAAATCAACTCCTTCTGAATTAAAAAGAAACACATCGAAAAAGCTATGTTAAACAAAGTTGTTCAGGACTGCAAGTACGGATTCAAGGTACAATATGGCGAAGTTATCTCCAAAAGCAATAGAACAAGTTTCAAGTCTATATCGGTAAGCAAGAAAACATCAGGTTCGTCACACTACAAGTGCCTCATGGGGCATTGTATATTAAACCCCCGAGGACACATCGAAAAGATGGGCCTGAAGGAAAACAGAGAATCTAGATTTCGTTATTCATCAATAAATCATCTTCTGTCGCTCTGCGGGGTACTGTCTCGTTGAAGTAGTGGTAGTCTGAGAGCAATACTGCCTAATCGAAAAAGACCTGTGGTGCCTGGAGCCAAAGCAGATAATCAGTTTATAAAGGAAAACTGAACTGCTGGAACAACTCTAGACACTATATTTCAGACAGAACAAATCTGGAAAGTTTGAAGTCTATTGCACCCAGTTAATAAAATCTACAATTTAGTTTTATCGACCATGTAATAAAAGACAAGAAAATCACTATACAATTCATTCAAATCCTTATTCCTTAGATACGCACGCCCAATCTCTTGTTTTTGATGTCGCAACGAAAAGCTAGAATCGGCCAGAAAAGTTGTTATGGTTTGGATTGAGGTCTTTTTATGGCCTAAGAACTATCGCTACACTCCTATAGGTTGGCATCAAACAATTTTTGCATTTTAACGTGCCAATATAAAAATGAGGCAATTTCCTTCTTTCCTTGAAACCGTAATCCATGATCGATTATAATCTTGATACAACATTAAAATGTGTATTTTTTAAAGACAAAAATACTCTCTTCACTAATAAATAAATAATTAAAATATATTTGGACTGTGCATATAAAAATAATAAAATACCGTTCAATAGTTTAGAAAATATTTTTTTTATTTAGGAAGTAATTGTTGATACCAAAATAAAACTGCGCAGCATTTAAAAATATAAATGAATGATTATTTAATATTAGAAAATTTGATCACTATACTCTTATTAGTTTTCATGAAACTATAGAAAATTTAACATTCTAATCCTTTCAACATACCTTCAATATTTTACCATCTCCTTCAAATAATGGTAGCGAATTATATACTCGAAATATGTTTCAATCAAAAAATACTTTTTTAAATATATCCAGCTAGTGACGTTTTGAAACAAATGATGTAATACACTGTTTTGGAACTTTTCAGCCGCAATATGGCCGCAAGAAAAAGCAAAAAGAAGTAAGAGTTGATTTAACTTGTTATCGTTTCATTTCATTAGCTTTTCGGTTCATCCTATATAACATAATCAAACATTTCTAAAGGCAGTTGATGCTTTTAACACTAAATAATATAAATATTTATCACCTCTATAGGCGTAGATGATTTCAGCTCTTTCACTTAAAATAATAAGTTCAGCTAATCTAGCTTCCTTAGTTATTCATTCAAATATATATTCGCTTATGTTTGGAATTGGTTGAGCAAATTGCTACCTCACCAACATCAAAAACGGCCGCCAAATATAATTTTGCATTGCAGTTGAAACAAAGTGATTAAAAATTTGATTATTTAGTGGGCTGAAAAAAAGAAATTTCAATAGAAAAAGTATTTTGTTTAAAAAATTAAAATTGATGAAAAATTGGAGTATATACTATGTAATGAAAAACAGTTGATCTTTTCATATTTGCGATAATTGGGAATCGAGTATAAAAATGTTGTTTTGGTTTTACGTTTTAGTTTGGAATATTTTCAGTAGATAATTATATTTTTAGGACCACTGGCTTTAAACGCTTTCAGCTTGCTACACTAGTTATCTATGCGCTTTCAAGTGTTCACGCTTGCTGAATAGTAAGTAAAAGGTGTTAGCGCCGATGCATAATTGTGTAAGGATTAAAATTTGATAATAAACGAATGCGCTTGCAACTTTAAATATTAACTCTCCGACAAAAAACTACTTTACAAACTTGTTCAAAGACTCGTAAAAGGTCTGTGTAGGGTGAAATTTCTCTCTCCTTGTAATTAGGAAGAAATTGCTAGGAAATTGCTACTTTATTTTTCTCTCAATTAATTATGAAAACAAACCTCAAAAGTCCAATAATTTGAAAAGTATTCGTCATTCATATATCAATATAAGCTGCAAAACATTCAAATCCTTGTTGACTTGTATGAAGTTTAATCAACGTCCCTGAAGCTGCACTAAAGTGAAGCGTTATTCAGTTTAAACATTTGACCTTTTACGTCAGTACTTAATGAAACGTGTCCACTATTTAGGTTTTATCACAAAAACTGCTTTTTGTAGGGGAATCGAATTATATGTTTAAAGGACTCTCCGAGAGACCAATAAAGTCGAAGGCTTTTCATATAATTTATTTTAAAAGAAGATTGGTAGGTTGAGTCTAAAATCAACAGTCTTATAGGAAATTTCTTAGTAAAATAAAAGCTACGAAATTGTTTTTGTCTCATTTTTAAATATTCAAGGATTGAATTTAAGAAACAGCCCCAAAAAATCCTTCCAGTGACCCATAAATTAAAACAGTGACGCTACGAGTATTCTTTACATTTAATCAACTATTTAAACAGCGCCGATTTCAGGGAGCTAGAATCGTTTCACTAGGTTACGTAATTTAATTCGTAAGTTAAGATCATGATAATAATTTACAGTAAAAAACTAGATTCATTAATTAGCTTAAACAAAACTCCAATGTTAATTTGAAGGTATTACAAATATTCAAAGCATCATTTGTGATAGTTTTTAAACTCTTACTAACATTCCATTTCGCCATGTAACGATAAATCTTTCTTGCGATGTTGGGTGGTTTTTTGCACACAGTTGCCATTCTTCCGAACAAAATCTTCGCTAGTCTCTGCAAAATTTTGTCATCCATTGCTTTCGATATACCGTGAGCAACATTGGTACTGATTCGTCCCAATTTCTCTCCCCTTCGTCGATAATTTTCCGCAAATGATTCTCCTATCTTCAGCTGAACCTTTCAGCAAAAGCATATGATGGCGGACGCAAAAATTGGAGTTTTTTCATCATATATATCCTATCCAATAGTCCCGGTCCAATGACCGCTTCACTTAATTTAGTACTCATACAATCAATTTGATGTCACCTATAATTGTTCAACTGACTAATTGCGCTCATCGCTTGGGCACTCGCTTAAACTCTCGTTTGGCGTGACCAACCCATTGCAATTTTTGTCTTTCCGCAAGCATACCTTCGATGTCTTCAGCAAGTGTGGAGAGATATTCTGAATTGAGTAGTAACTTGTAGTTTTTTGGCCATCTCCATTTAGCATTTCATATCATTTGATGACAGCGAATCATAAAACCTTTCACTATTTTGTTTTTTGGGTGGTAAATGCCATTTACGTACTGAGTGTAGGGCTCCCATGCTTGCGAGCGACTAGACTACCCACGGGTGGAAGGGGAATTGATAAGTGAAGTGATCCCCCAGCCCCGACGTTCCCGGCTACTGTGAGCTTTTAATCATTTAGGACTGCCCGAACATAATGTGCCACATAGTTCCATTTGTCAACCGATCCAAGCATCACCGTGACGACACTACCTGGGAGTGTTTCCTTGTAGAGGTCCTGTCGCAGTCTGGCAGTGGCAGGCATCATATTCCTCTCCTGGGCAAAATCGATATTCGGGGGACCGTGACTTACCAATCTTGTGCAGGTAAGACTGAAAACACCCATGCTCACTCAAAAGCTGGGTCAGATAGAAATCAGTCTCACCATGCCTAAATGGTATTGTGCCAGTACGCATTTCTCGGGGTTTAGTGTTTCATTGGTAACCAGCAACCGACTCCGCTTCCGGTCCAATATTTTCACTACTCGCCTAAATTTATGTCACGGTTAAAATTATAGAACACTTTACGATTTCAAAAAACTACGTTGATTAAACTCCAATGTTCATTCATATTCATATTAATTTCTTTTTCTTGACTTTATTTCTCGAATATATTATTTCGCCCTAGTTTATCTGATACAATTTCACATCTGCACTGATATTAGTGTCAGTTGAATCCAAAATTCATTACGGGGCAATTTTGTCAATCGCTACAATAGTTACAAAGCATCCAAAATCTGCTGTTAACTTTCAAAACAGAAAGCATATTAATTGCCAGAAAAAAAATCAGTCAATATTTCACAAGTTGTACATATACATATCTAGTCGATTAAACAGATTTTTAAGTTCTTCATCTTCATCTAAGATGTTTAAGTTCTTCATCATTCCTGGAGTTTTTAAGAAGATCCGATCAATAATGTAACGTCTCGTAGGATCGAAAACCCATAGAACAAGAAAACCGCGCATTTTTGTTGTTGTGATATATGAAAATTCAAATGGTTATAACTTCACTGAATACAGTTAGTTTCTGATAAAACTTATAGATTAGGAGTACCTCGATACAACATTTTATTGAATTTCCGATTTTATTGGCGAAAAATGTGAAATTCATAAATCCTACTTGTTAACAAAGTTGAGTGAATTTTGACTTTGAGGCATTTGTCGTTGTTGTACTCATAGAAAACGGCTTCCATGATTTATTGAAATTTGTCGGTCCACAGATGTCCAATCGCGAATGAGGGTGGGGTCACAATTTTTTCGTGTTCTTCTATTTTTCCTGCCTACCCTATCATCAATATTGGAATTTTAAGAACTCATATCAAAGAATCTCATCAAGAGCTTCCATTTGTATCTTGCCGACTGTCGTCGGTGAAAAAAATTTCATGGGATTACATCCTCCCCTATGGGGAGACTCCCCTTAAAATCCTTTGAATTTTTTTCGACTATATAACCATCAACCAACAACTTCTGAGCTTTTCACAAGATTTAATAACTCGAGTTCAGTTAATTTGTTCAACCAATTTTCAATTTATACGAAGTATCTTATTTCTCATCTACCCGCGGGTTCACCGAGGAGTATATTTCTTCATTCGCTACCTGGAAACTCTTCGCAATGCTTCAAAAAAACTTACGCTGGTACATAGGCGTATAATTAATCTGCAATTATTGTTGACTGTAAGATTGTTCTAAGATCTTTAAAAACGTTACCACTTTATATCGATGAGTTCTATAGGAAATTGTATATATTTGCATGTTTCTTAATGGATTGTTGATTGGTGTAGTTAATCTTAATATTCACCTGCATTTCTTCTATCTTAAATGAATTTATTAATTTTGTATTAACTTTATTTACGAAAACAATGAAACACAAAAACTGCAAAAACCACAATCTTTACATACATGCTCCTATAAGATGTCAATTTTTCAAAACTTCTCAACCAATATGTTTAGAAAAACATTTAGTAATCGGGCTATCTAGATAAAAACCCATGTGATATTTTTAAAGATGTTTCAGGTCTTGCTCCTCATTGCCGAAAATAAAACTGTTAACTCCAAAAACTTTATTGATAGAGTGTGTTGGAAAATCACACAGATGGTTTTACCTGTTCGCCAAATCGGATGTCTTATCCAAATAAGATTTAATATTTGGAAAATGCCAATTAGCAGGAGAGTGCTCCTCCCAGAAATCAATTAGAAAATCAAACAACGTCTTGTGAATATCAAAACTTGCACCATATAGGTTCTATAAATTGAGATCGGAAAACAAAATATGGTTATTATGTATTTCAATTCACCGCCATTAGCCTTCATTGTGTTGACCCCATTGTTTGAGTAGTTATGATAAGCAAAAACGTAGAAACGTAGAAATTATGTACTATTTTTAACAAAGTTGGTCGAATTTTGACTTCTGAGGTATTTGTTCACCTTGTACTCATAAAGATTTCTTCCGTTTTCGAATGAAAAGTGTGCAATCGAAAGTGGACGGGAAACCAATTTTTTGTTCATTTCCCCTCCCCCCTGCACCCGTCGATGCAAATAATGCTAGTTTCAGACCTGTTTTAAAAAGTCCTCATTAAGACCTTTCATTTGATATTGGCTTCATTTGGGTATGTAGTTTGCGAGAGAACTTGCTGTGCCGTACGGACCGATGGACAGACGTACCAATTTTAGTAGGGTTTTATAAAATCAAAACAAAAAGAGGCACATTCGAAGTAACGGTAATCTTTAAATCTTGACAATATTTTGACTTAATCACGTTTATTATCACATGTAACATGTTCCAATTCATTTAAACCTTTGAAAATTATATAACATTACACAACAAATTAAGTAACAAATTACTTATTTCTCTTAAAAAATATAACCCGATTCTCTTATATGTGTAGGTGGTCAAATTAAAACTACTGTAATTGAAGCTTCTTTGAATGGAGGCTAAAATATAAGCTAGATCTTAATTTCAACTTATAGCACTAACTCAATCCAAGAAATTGTCATTCATTACCCTGACTTAAGCATCTTAATCTAGGAAAAGAACTGTCTAGTTTATGCATTGATTTTCGAATTCACAATCGACCAAATATTATTCATAACACTACTATTCTTATTTGCAAGCATAGTACTGTTAACTGAGCTTCTCACTTTTATTGAGTGGCCCAAACTGCCAAATTTTTTTAAAATTCGAAAATTAGTTTTAAGCTTCTATCTTCCATACATTTCATTGCCTCTTATATTTTAAATTAATATAACTTCCAATCTTTCAAGGTTCTGGATTCTACTGCTTTTTTGCTGTTAAATTTCTGTTTGAAATTCGCTGATAATTTATTTCAATAAATTAACCAGTAACTTACGCGCACTCGCATTTGTATATTTTTCAGAGCCTATTTTCTTCAATGCTTTGTTATCATCTGAAAATTTCGCTTGCTTATTGAACTGAAACAAGCCGCATTTAGGTGCTGTAGTCTTTGCAATATAATTGTTCAAATAGGCCAGTGACTATTTTAAAAATATATTGCAAAGCTTTCAGTATTTATTCAAATATATCTCAAATTGTTCACACGAAGCGGTTTTGATTTCAAATATACATTCAATAAGGCTCATAGTAGTTGATAAAATTCTAAGCTTTCTTTTCTGAAGTTTCTACTTTACTTGAAAAATACGGATCACCTTATTCTAGTTGATTTATTTCTTATTTTTCTACCAAACCTGTTGGAATAATTCCACTCAATAAAAATTTCAGGTTAGGGGTTTGGTTTTTGGTCTGATTTCGTAATCCTGTAGACTCAGCAAAACTATGCCACTGATCTTAGATTATTCTTTAAAAAGTATATTCAAAGTGAAAAAATTCAAACCATAGAAATTTTGAATTGCTCAATTCCCTGGAGAGAATATTCAACCATCCATCTACCATTTTTGACTACTAGGAAACTTATTTGGATAAAAAATAAGTTAAGGTTCTTCAGAATTTCTTTCACACCAACATAATTTAAACAAAAATTTACAAATACAAACAAAAGCAGAAACAACACCAAAGGACATTTTCTCTTCAACACAAGTAAATATTCGGAAATAAATGAATCAAGTTAAAAATAAAATAATAAATGTTGAAACTTTTTGCGGCAATAAAATGCTATGATGTTGATATCACTATTACAGCTTAATTTTACGTTTTCACAGCTTTACTGTTTCACTTTTCTTCACCCTTCACATTTCTATTTAATAAAACTATGTAAAAAATAACCACACAACTTAAAAACACCTATCCTGTGCTTTCAATGCCCTTTCCGATGTTAACTGAACGCTGATTTGAATAGTGCAGAAGTTTCTTTCAATAATTTCAGCGGATACCCAAACAATTTGGTGTATCGTAAAAGGCAACACTCAGATACAATATATAGTATATGAATAATTCTAATTCTTAAGTAGAATGTGATACTTTTAGACAAACATAGAATATAGGATGAAAACAATATTTAGAAGGAAACTTTAAAGCTTTTAGTTTTGAATTTTTGCATATACTCCACCAACAATCACCTTCATTGTATGAATTAAATATCAATTGAAAACAACATTGTCGTATAATAAACGTTTTTTGTTCTTTCCGCTTCATCTCCGACGTTGACGAATTCCTGAAATGTAAAAAATACAATTTGCATAGCCACGATATGACGACGAAGATGAGGATGAAGGACCACAGCCGGATCCTACACTTGAACAGGGTGTACCCATACCTGTTCGACTGCAGGGCAGCTTCCCACCGGAATTGGCCTCCACTCCTCTCGAGGATATTGACCCATACTATTCAAACGTACTGGTAAGTGAAATTTGATTTTATTAATGTATGCATATTGCTTTCAACTGAATGAAAATTCTGATTTAATATGGAAGATATTCTACTTGACCTTCCTCAGAGAATTTATCGACTCAAATTCTAGGTAGTAAATTCTAGATTTCTACCTTTGAAATAGGGACAATATTATACAGAAAATGAAATTGAGCGAAAGAGAATACGTTATACATTTTAATAATAAACTCAATTCATCTGAAGAGAGAAATCTGTTTTAATTTTAAACGTAACTAGGGGACATAAATTTGATAGAGGTGGACTTAATGAATTGATATTTGTATACAAGTATTTGTGAGTGGAAAAAATATTCAAGAAAGTAAATTAAGCAGCCAGGAATATGTTGTTGACAGCAGAATTTTGTAATCAGTCAAGAGAACGTCAACATTTTACAAACCATTTATAAATTTATGCATAAATTTTACTTCTTGAGAAGAAATATAAAACAATGATCTTAATTTTGATCAAAATAGCTAAACTTTTCCTCCCATCGTACGTACGTACATGCAACCAGATTGGAGGATATTTGTTTATAAAAACTTGTTGATTCTAAAATGCTTTTACTTTCTAACAGAGACGCAATGAAATCAATAAGAAGTTACCATTCTATTGTGTGATAGCTTATCATATCTTTAATTCGGAAAGCATTTTATTTTGATCTGTAATCATTTGATTTGTACGTTTAAATTGATGGCATACTTGGCGCCGATGTTTGCATATAAAGTTAATTGTAATATATTATGGAATTATACAAATATCATTTGCAGCACAAAGTCAAAGTCAAAAGCGTTTTATTCAATATTAATCGTTATAAATTTTAAAAGAATATAAAGTAAATTCCAAACAATAACAATACAAAAACTTAATGGCTCAAAAGGCTCTCTCAATTTATACGTTATCATTAAACACATTTTAGCAAAAAAAACTATGGCAAATTCAAATTAATTAAGATTATTACATATTTTATGACTTGATTGGAAAAAGGAGAAAAAACCAACCTACACTATTATTTGCAGCACTTTTAACCTTAAAAGTCGTCTCACCAATCGATGCGTCTGTAAGTTGATGTCCAATGAAACTATAAACATATGTCGCAACCTAGACAATCAAACCAATCTTCCCAATTTAAAAAAATAACTTTTTGTATAATTTACGCTTGCGAATCCTAAATTATAAAATAGATATAATTTGCCACGGGTTTGCAGAAATATTATGCCAACGACATAACTCAGAACACGAGTTTCTTGAAGATCGTCAATTTCAGGAGATTAATACGCCTGCAATTACGTCTTTTTGTAAAGCGCGTTTTGTCAAAACGTAGAGCTGTTAAACAATTTTGGAACAATTGTAATAAAGCTTAAATAAATTGTATCAAGAAAAGAAAACATTTTGTAAAGAGATGCATTTTAGGTATCTGTTGAGTGCAAAGTATCTAGTTTATGAGCGAAGGAAACTTATGCTGGTCTGCCAGCTATTTGCGGGGTCATGATGCGTGTTCTTTGTCGTGTCGGAAAGCCTCACTTCTTGCTCACGCGTAATTTACGTTAAAACCAATCAAACAACTTTTGCTTCCTTGGTAATTTCTACTTTGTCGAGCATTGGCTATAAAGCAAGAAGCATTGGATATAAAGCAAGAAATCACAAGGTTGGAGCGCTATAATTACTGGAGGTAGAAGTTCTTGAGGCTGAAGAAAATTCGAACAAAACAGCAACAGTCATCCTATATTGGAACGGCGACGGTGAAAATCATTGCACATTTGGGCGCCTTTATTTTTCAAAGTTTTTGGTTCCGAACACATACATCCTATTTTGGTTAAATTTCCCCTTAAACACACGCAAATAACTTTGTGCCATATTTGAAGCACCGCAAGATTCAAGATCTTTATTGGGTGATTTTTCTAATCTTTACGTATACACAATTCATAAATAACTTAGCCTAACAATATTCATACGGGTTGTGCCTTAGGGCTTTTCCCAGAGTTCAATAATCATTTACTTGACTTTAATTTACAATATTAATCTTTTCAATCAACACAAAATTTAAAACTATTGACACCCGCAACATTATCAAACATTAATAGATTATAAAAGAAATGAGGTATGAAATTCATTACCTTTAACAAATGAAGTTCTAGAAATTGAGTTTCTTAAAAATAAGCACCTTACAACTACTCGTTCGCTGCATCCGTTGAACGATTATCCGTCGCTATCTTGACTACTTCCGTCTTGTGCTCCACTGCTCTCCTCAATGCTGATGCCACCAGTTTTTCCGCATACGATTTGATTGGTTCCATCAATGCCTCCTGACAAGGCGCCTTATTGGGGTAAGACCGCCCGTCTTCCCGTTTGTAAAGGCCTGTGCAAGCCCGAAAAATTTGTCGCTCCACTAATCCTGTCTTGCCCCATATTGTTTTCGGAGCTCCTTTCCATATCATCACTGTATACTTGTATGTGATGATCAGGAGAATCAGGGTTTTTAGGCCAAAACCTTTATTCGCTAGCTTGCTGTTGACAGCTTCTTGAAAAGAAGTATAAGAAGATGATACGCATGTCACTTTTTTCAAGACAAAGTCAACGTGAGCACTGAAGGTGGCCTTCCTATTGAAAACTACCCCCAAGTACTTCATTTGCCTAGAGCAAAGCACTATCTGGCCATTCAACTTACTTCTGGAGTCACAGATGCCTCTTGCACGACAATCAACATCGACCTTGATTCCCCATTTCCGGTAGTATACAGTGAGATTCCAAATATTTTTGGACCAGATCACCACACTAACAAGTTATCAGCAAAGAGGTTCAGCTGGATTCCGGGCTTATATTTGTCTCTTACGCCTGGAACTTAGATATGAATACATTAAAAATAAATGGGCCTAATATAAACCCCTGCGGGACTCTCGAGTCAATACAAAATGGGTCTGCCCTAGCTCCACCAGCCACTGCAAAGGCAGTTCGTCCCCTCATGAAGCTTCCTATAATTTTCCCGGAGAAGCCCATTCATACATACAGAGTCAAACGCTTTTTCCACATCAATCAGGCTAGCTACAATAAGCTTATTGTTGCGAAAAATTTTCATTATATTGGCTTGGAACACATCCAGAGCATCCACCATAGAGTGGACCTTTTTGAAGCCAAATTGTCTTTCCGGTACAATTCTTGCCCTCGCATTACCCTTGCAAGCAGCTTACCAATATTCAAAAGCAGTGAAATCGGATGAGTATCGACTACGTCAGTACTGTCCGAATTCATGGGTATTGCAAATATTTTTGCGCATTTCCATTGCTGAGGGAAGTAGCAAATGTTAATGCAATTATTCAGAATGATCGCGAGAAGAACAAAGAAAACATGGGGAAGCCTTTTAAGCATATAATTGGAGATTCCATCAGCCCTTGCTAATTTTTTAGAATTTTTCGCCAGTGCCAACAAAGTGAGTCTCTTAGGACTGACAAGCAGACCATGGCCAGTAGGTGCGTCAGAGGGATTCGAATCAGAGAACCTGGCCAAGCACAATTGCTCATGGTCCCTGTCGAAATTCGTTGTGGTAATGCTCACTAACGAAGTAACGGAAGAGTCCTCACTTGCTTTCTCTCCTTGAAGAGCTTTCGCAAAATGTTTTGCGATAGAGTCAGCAATGTATTTGTCATCCTTGAGCACGAAACCATCAAAGTGAGGATCCTGTGCAGCTTTTTTCTACCAGTTATCCTATTGATTTGAGGAAACATACAAGGATCTTGTTTGATACTTTCCAGGGCCTGTTCGAATCGCCCGTTAGCGAAAATCGTGGTTCTGCTCAAGATCATTCGGTTTAGGGACATAATCACTAGCTGAATACGTTCATACTCCCAGTTGACCATATTTAAATTGCGGTGGAAGATCCTTGCGAGTAGCTTTCTAAGCCGGCTACGTCTATGATGAAGCTCCAAGATGTCTTCTGGTAAAATTGGAAAGAGGTTACTTGTCGAGAATTTCTTAATGGAGATCTTTGAGCTGATCATATTAAGGATTGATTTTAAAGTGACTCCCTCATCGATTTCAGGCATAAAAAGATTTTTCGGTCCATTGATCGAAATTTTCTTCAATTTTCCGTCAAAGTCAGCACTAACTGCTGCCCAATCGATTCTCTTGTATAGAATGAAAAGAAGAGGATCTACAACCTCAAGTTCCAAACCCTTTTTGACTCTTAAGGTCAGTTCAACCAAAAGATGGTCAGACGGCTTCAAGAACTCCACACTCGAAATTCCTCCAACTGTGGGAGAGATTTACCAGATGGCAAACATAATGAAGAAGTCAATAATAGAAAGCTTCGGGGCAATCAGTATGAGATCAATATTTAATTGAACCCAGTTAGAGATAGCTGTTCCATAACCATTAGATGCAATATTTCCCCATGAGGGATGCTTTGCATTGAAATCACCTGCCATGGCATAGAAATCGAATTTGTTGCACAGAGTAAGCACTGTTTCCAAGTCATCAATGAGTTCCCTCACCGAATATCCATGTCGAATCATTAGATCCCCAGAAACGAAAAAGTGTACCCTCCCAGCATGGAGCTTATTTTCTCTGCTTCAATACATTTCAGACATGGAACGCAGTGCCTTTGGACTTTCAGGTGATCTTTGTGAGCCAAAGCAACTATAAGACTTCCCTCTGGATCATCACGCCTGATGATCTTGTATTTTCCCAGATGCACTCTGTGTCTTTCTTTGAGTCTTTTTTCCGACATAAACAAGAAGTATGATCTATTGGCGTTCAAATATTCTCTTTCATTCCCCACTATAAAAAATTCACTAATCCTAGTAAGAAAAAAGCTGCGTACTTGGAATTCGCCTTTAAAGTATGTTGTCGTGATGAGTTCCATTAAACTCTCCATCCTCAACATATGTTCACTAGCTCCACGCTGCGTCCACTTTTCGAATGAGTGTGAACAAGTCACACTCGAAAAATTGTTAGCAGTCAGTGCTCGAAACCGTATTTCGGTCATTCTGCGACTGCTTTGGTTACTGCATTGGTTGCTGTTTGGGTTGCCGTATAGGCTGAGGTGCAGGCTGCTGCTTTGCACCTTGCAAAAGGCTAGAGTACGAGACCCCTTCACGTACAGTATTTTTTATAGAGGCAGTGATGAAATCCCTCGTTTCCAAATCGTTGGCAATTGAAGCACTGGAACGTGCAATTTTTCTGCAGACGTTCCCATTGTATTTTCTGATACAATAGAAACTTTATGTCCATCGCTTTCTTCACTCCAAAGTCCGGTTTGAACTGGACTAAGAAAGAGAAGAGCGTCCTTTTTTCCCTACTAGAGGTTATAGTGGAGAACCTTTTTGCTGAAAGGTTATCGTCTCCGAGATGTTCGTTCAGCTCAGCCATGACATCGTTCTCATCGTATGAGCTGTGCACGCCATTGAGAAGGAGAGTCAATTTTTTCACTTCTGGAAGAATGTAGATGTAGCAAGCCACCTTCGCACACTTCAAAAAATTAAAAAGGCTGGTATGATTCTCAGCTCGTGAGGAGCTGTTCACTGTCATGGTAAACTCTGGCTTTGTGCGCATGCCCTTTTAACGCTATACCTGAAAGTCTTCAGGTCAAGCCTATAGCATCACCACATCATCAGCGGGTGCCCGGCGAGGATGTTGGGTGAGTACCCCTGTTTTTTTAATTTATTTATCAAATTCCCAGTAATTATTTCGACAATGGACAGTTTTTCTTAATATAAAAAGAAGAAAATAGAGACTTTTCGATGTTTACTAATCAAATATATTGAATGTTCGGAGTGGAATGGTTGGCATATTGTATTTGAATAAACAAAAAAAAAAAATTAGCAATTTACTCCAGAACACAAACTCCCTAATTTCACAGTTTTCGTTTTTAATTCAAAATGGTTTCAGATGCACGATATTGAAAAGAAACACAATTTAATACATATTTAAAATGAACAATTAATTTATCTGCTTGTCTTTTAGAGTTTAATTTTTTGACCTGGATGCCCCAGTCTTATTTGGGGGCCATAAGTATCGTCGGGGACGACGAAGTCCTCTTAAGTCCGTCTGTTTTCTCCAGGCCCGTTTTGATACTGGCTTTAAGCAATCTCCACCCTTAGTAGGTTACCTCTGCCTCGACACCAGTCGATCCGCATTATACCTTTTTTCAATTCGTGAATGCGAAATTCTTTTGTAGTGTGTCTTGTGGTGGGGAAAAGAATCCGCCCCACGACACCGCAATGCTAGCCTGCCAGCGCATTCACGCGTCCTCAGACAAGGCCAATCTCGGCGGATCCCACCATACTCTTTCGCCGAGCCAGCAGACGATCGCTGCATTCCTTGACGGACATTTATCTATCCACTTCACTACTATAGGAGGCGCCCTCTCTTTTCTGGTAGCAGCCACGCTTGGCTGCTGGGGCTTCGATTTCCCTTTATAACCCTCAAGGCCCGGCCTTCCACCCGGTTTGGGTATGGTCCCCGAGAAACTAGCGGAAGCTATTTTCGCTACCTAATTCAGCTGGCGAAAATCCCGCTCGCTCACTTCAAGGGTCTTAGATACATTTGAAGTAGGCTCCTGCGTTGGAGACCCTATTGGCCTCTTTCTGGCTTCTGGCTTTACGATAGCCTCCTCCTCGTCACCACTGTCCGTGGAACTTCCACCCTCGTCCATCTCCATGTCACTGGAAACTTACGGCACTTGCAGTTGCATCTTGCAACTAGCAAGTAAGTCCAGAATATCCTCCTTTATGCCCCCCTTATACGTCTCACAGAAACGCTGCAAGTTTTTCCTCACTTTCCGCGTAAAGCTGGTTTTAGCGGTGGAGAGCTCCCCGTACGCGTTATTTTCCCACATACCCATAGATTCCAAGACAGAAATTGGAATACTGACGCGGGAAAATGAAAGAAAGTAAAAACTGAAACCCTTATTGCCTAAAAGACTAAAAAGCAAAATAATTATATTGTAAAGAAAAATTATAACACTTAAAAAATGCCTTGATAATAACCTTTCTTTTTTTTGTGTTTGTTTTTTCAAATACTCCAATTCTAATTCAACTCCTTTTGTCCACTCCTATCATTTGACTTGTTTTCCTACTTGTGCTCACTCTATGCGCCTTACCCAGGCGCTTTAACTCCTTTTCTTTTTCCATAATTTCCATAAATTCTTTTTCCTCCAAAATTCCTCCGAAATTCCGCAATTCCTCCGGAAAACCAATTTCTTTCAAATTTTAATTTGCATAAAAATCCTTCAAAAATCTTGCGCTGCTCGCTCAATTCCTCCTGTCTCGGACTGCACGACTCGAACCCCGGCTTCCACAATACTAAGGATTAACATTAATGTAGAAATTCAATATTTTATATATAAGTAACGCTTAGTATAATAAAACAAGTTGGGTAAACAGACCTACGCTTATGTCAGAAGGGTTTTGTACCCAACTTCTAAGAAATGCAGTCACCAGCAATGAATAACATCAAGAAATATGTCAAAGAGATGTGCACGTTCAAAAGAAAATCCATTGACTTTCTACTTTCAACAATCGCCATTTTGTTGCAAACCAACAAAAATCACTCATCATGAATTCTCAAAAATATTAATGTTATTGACCTTATTGGAAAATTTCAAGAAGATCAAGTCAACACTGCAGTGACTGATTCAATGGAAAGTCCATAAAATACCAAAATCATGTGTTATTGTTGTTGTAATTGGAGAAATTTCAAATGCCTATAATTTCTGTGCATATCATTCGATTTTCATTAAACTTACCTTACCTTTGGTAGGACTACGTAAATGTCGAATTTCGTTCAGTTTAAGGGTACCGATGCGATTTTATTGGGGAAAATGCGAAATTCGAATATCATACTATTATTAACAAAGTTGAGCGAATTTCGAGTTCTAAGGTATTTGTTGTTGTTGTACTCATAAACACCTACCACCATAATTTTTTTCAGATTTTTCGGATCACAGGTGACACAAATTATTCGTGTATTTCCCCTCCCTGCGCGTCCCTCGAAGCAAAAAGTATAAAATTAAGACCTATTTTGAAAAGTTCTCATCAAGGCCTTTCAATTGATACCCATATCGGCTACCTTTTATGAATTTTTTTCGGTGGCCACTACCCTTTATGGGGCGACCCCCCCTTAAATACCTTATAACATTTTTTTGTAGTTCAACTTTGAAGAGAGCACCACTTTACACCTGCATACAAAATTTGATGTTTCTAGCTTAAGTAGTTTGCGAGAAAAAGTGCTGTGACACACGGACGGACGGACAGACAGGTCGCGATTTTAGTAGGGTTTTGTAAAATTATTTTACAAAACCCTTAAAATGAAGGGGTATGCGTTTTCTTAACTAAAAAAACTTTTTTTCGCACATATAAGGGCGACCCTATTACACACGTAACTATTTGTAATATGATTTAATAATTTGCATAGTAAGTTAGTGTATAAAAATTAGCTATTCCCACTATAATCTTAAATTAGTAGAATTGTTTTTTTTTCACTCAATTCAATATGGGTATCAAATGAAAGGTCTTGATGAGAACTTTTCAAAACAGGTCTTAAAATGACAAATTTTGCTTTGAGGGTGCAGGGGAAAGGGAAAGGTACGAACATTTTGTGTCCCCCCCCCACCCGAAAATCTAAAAAAAAATCACAGAAGTGAGACTTTAGGAGTACAAGGGCAACAAATACCTTAGAAGTCGAAAACCGATCAACTTTGTTAATAATAGTACATTTTATGAATTTTACGTTTTTGCCTATAAAATCAAAATGGGACCCTTAAATTTTCCAAAACCTACAATTTAAGTTTTTTGAAAGCAGTTGTGTGTGTTTTGAAAATTTCACAATAATCGTTATAGCCAATTGAATATTTAACAATTACAACAACATTAACATGTGATACTAGGGAGATACACGTTTGCAACGGACCTAGCCACTATAAATATGTAGGAATTTTGATAAAAAATTTAGAAATGGTTTGTAATATTGATGTGTTATCATGACTAATTAAACGACGGGGTCAAAAAACTTGAAACAAAATGGCGACTCAGTTTATGGAATCTGTATAATAGTCAAGTTTTGATATGCAGAATGTATTGTTTGATTTACTAATTGTTTTACAATACCCTTCTGGCAGGAGCACTCTCCTGCTACTTCAACTTGTTATCTATCTCTTCGGGCTTATGACACGCAATGTGCTACACGGTTCCATTTTTCAACTGATCTAAGCAACTCTCAAATTATACTATTCGGAGACACCTCTCCTATGTTATTATAGAGGTTAATGCGATGCCTGATCCATCTTTTGCATGCAAAAAATATGGCATGTGTCATCTTTCTTCTTTGCGCAAAACCCACAATCGAGAGACCGTAACTTACTAATCGTTCAGATAAGACTGTAATCATCCAACTCCAAATCTCCGTCAAGAGTTAAGTCAGGTGAAAGTCAATCTCACAATGCCCTCGATTGAGCCACGGCCTCAGATCAGCGATGAAATGCGCGGTCTTTTTGTGGCATTTACTCAGCATTATTACCAATTAGCGAAATTCCTTGTTCAAACTTGTAAGCAATAGCTTCTCTATTACTTCAACTCAAATTCGAAATTTTTCCAAATGTGTCAGATATTTACTAAATTAATAAATCTATAATTGACGAAAACCGCTGGCTAGTGGGCTTTCCTAATGCAACTAACATGATATCCTTTGATTTTAATTAGTTATATAGAGCCGTAATATATTTATAAGCTGCATGATTTTCCCACGAGCAGTGCTTTGAATTCAAGCCACACTCAATGGGAAACAAATCGAATGTTTCAAAACTGTACGGCATGATTCCAAATCTTCGATGAATTCTCCTACCAGTCCATACTAAGTCAAATTTTATCAAATATTCATCCTGATCAAAGATAATAAAAATATTGTTTCTAAGTTTCTTCTAACTTTTGCAATCGGACAGAGCCCTAAGAACGTTCTAGTTCTAAAGAGGTAATATTCCATGTGCTTCTTTCAACAAGCCATTAGGTTTGAAAAGTTTGGTTTATTAGTAAGCGAATGGGAGAATAATGCATGCTAAACGAATTAATTACAACTCCAAATCTCCCTTTTGCTGGAGAAGCTCCCTTAAATAGTTCAACATGCACACATAAAGCTAACTTTGTGCATATAATTACGCAAAAAGTCAGTCCTCTTTACTTGACCTTGATAGAAAAAGAAAAACGATTGCCAGAAAAAGGGGGAATCTGCCAGAATTAGAGAATGAAACCACCTACACCCGCTCAATTGCCATTGGAAACATTACAAACCATAAACTGTCGACAAGTCAGAAATGAATGCATAACTAAGTCGAATTCCTGTATCTCCGCTTCACGTAGCCCTTGCGTAGACTTTATGCCGGCCATTTTTCTCATTTTCTAACATTTTTAACCATAAAAACGAAATCGTCATCATCCAAGAGAAAGACGATATCAATGAAGCAATGGTGGAAGCCCAAACTTGTAAGAAGAGACAGATATCGATCAGAATGCGGTGGCTTGCGTACAATTTTTGTGAGACATGAAAGTAGAATGACGATAGGTACTCATTTAAGATAGTTTCTGTAAGCTTCTTCACATATATATCTTTGTGTATTCAAGAATATGTGTAAGGATGCGCCACAGCAGGTGCCATACAATACCAATTTATTAGTTCACTTGTTGTAGTTAAGTGAAAAGTTTGAGGTAGAATTTTTTATAGCCAATATTTACAAGATGTTTAGTTTTGACGAGCGAATTGATAATTCTGTTACACACTTGAGATTGCGCACACATTTATTAATCCTATTGATAAGAAAACGTAGATTTTTCCAAGAAAAGTAACAATTTTTTTTGGAACAGGGACTTTTATTAACCAGAAGATATTAAAAGAATCCGAACAGTATTGCCTTGTGGGTGTGGTCAGCACATGTGAATTTATTTGTGGCTTCGCTATCTACAGATATAGTTCGATCAGAATAGTGTTGACTTTAATATTGGAAGATTTGGAAATGTTTTCAAAAGGATTGTGCTACGACGTAATAGGCTTTGATGTAGATACTCGTATTTGTCAACTCATTTTTGCTGAGAATAGAATATTGTTTTCGGCAGACTCATAGGTGCTTTTCATTTTAATAGCAGACTTCAACTATGATGATGATCAAGCATTTGATGTCCGTTGGATACCAAATATATTAGATATTTTATTCTCTGAATCAAAATATAATACAAACAAAGGTGTCGAAATAAAAAACTTTAAAAAAAAAGACAACCGGCTTCAAAATGCCCTGAAAAGGATGAAATAAATTTTATGGAAGCCGTGCCATATCAATTTTTCCCCGTTTCTTTTGTGATGGTGCACATGCCGGAGGGTTTTTATGTTGAGATCCTTTTTAGAGCATTTTGAAGTCGGTTTTCTTTTTTTTTTATAAAAGTTTTTTATTTCGCCCTTTTTAGAGACAAATTTTTTTCATTTCAAATCTTTTAAAACTCAGTTACTTGAATACGTTGTACTATTTATGTTAAAATATAATTCTCTGACTGCAATGCAAAACTCACTGCTGCCAAAATGTGCAGCGTTCATAGGAATCG
Source organism: Odontomyia ornata (assembly GCA_963969285.1). NCBI lineage: Eukaryota > Metazoa > Arthropoda > Insecta > Diptera > Stratiomyidae > Odontomyia > Odontomyia ornata. Next base: position 218,612,148 of record OZ017742.1, read on the forward strand.
AATTTAGTTTTGATATATTTTACTACAAGATGTCATCAACGTCTACATTGATTTTAGGCTAAAATCCAATGTAAATTGTAGCTTTAAGAAGTTTTCGAATTTCAAACCTTGCCTAGCTACCATTTTGATATTCTTACCTGATCATGAAGTGTTTTTTTATTGTTCAACTGTTTTCGATTTTTGAGTGGCCGCCATTTTCTTTCAGATGGTTCGATTTTTAATTGTGAGCTTTACCAAACACTTTGATTAATTTTTGTACTAATTTTGGTAAAAATTGGAGGTTTACTTTGTTCAAACAGAAATCACGGGTTTTAATCTAAAACAGCCTCTATTTTATTTTCGCGTAACCAATTTAAATTACTATCAAAACTAGTCGAAATATTTAATTTCTAAAAAATTGGCGAAAATCGAAGCAAAATTGTGACCTCCAGGCAAATCTTTCATCTATATATATATATATATATATATATATATATATATATATATATATATATATATATATATATATATATATATATATATATATATATATATATATATATATATATATATATATATATATATATATATATATATATATATATATATATATATATATACATATGTATATATATATATACATGTATATATATATATATATATATATATATATATATATATATACATATACATATATTATATATATATATATATATATATATATATACATATATATATATATATATATATATATATATATATATATACATATATATATATATATATATATATATATATATATAGATTTATATATATATATATACATATGTATATATATATATATATATATACATGTATATATATATATATACATATACATATATTATATATATATATATATATATATATATATATATATATATATATACATATATATATATATATATATATATAGATTTATATTTATATTTATTTATATATATATATATATATATATATATATATATATATATATATATATAAATATATATATAATATATATATTTATATAAATATATATATAATATATATATATATATATATATATATATATATATATATATAAATATATATATTTATATAGATATAACCATAGAGTGAACTCCGCAATCAATCTCAAGAAATTTACTTAAAAAGATCCTTCATAACAGCATCACTCGTTCACGTTTATTCGATACCCATCGCTTCCGTTTTCAGTTAATTACGGCACTTACTTTTCGTGAAATCTTCATGAAAATGATGTCATATAGTTAAATAAAAACTTGACTATGCATTTTCATGTTCATCTTTAAAGTTATGATCAGTTATAGAAGGAAAAGTGTCGTTTTTTACGTCGCGATTCGCGTCGATCTTTAGTAGGGAAGTACCTAATTTTAGATTTCTGAGCATATAATGCATAATATTAACTAAAAGTAACGAATTTATTTTCAAATGATGATTAACTCTATAATTTGCAATTACTCAATCATTATTATTTCTTCGGGAAATTTTATAAATCCTATGTGTAACGTTTACGTCTAAGGATGTAAGAAGGATCTTTTAATAAGGTCATCAGTAGGCAAAGAATGAATGCGGATGAGAAAAGCATCACGATAAAATCAACAATGAAATTGCTCTTAATCATGTTAAATTGTATTTATGCTGCAGTTAGAATTAATTTATTAGTTATTTCCGAAAGATATGATTGATCAAAGTGTACCGTTAATGCAGAAAATCAAGATACCGATCATTTTTATCATCCGTCACCAAGGAATCGATATCTCCATCAAAACCCTTGAAGAGTGCAAAACAATTGGCATTTTTCGTACGTGCTCGATATCAATGTATCATATTGAACTGTTAATATCTACAGAGTCCTTGAAAGGATCACAATTCTATACCAATACATTTTAGTTCGATATGTTGTCCTTCATCTGAAACCTCTACAATCAAAATTCTTACACGCGTCGATCACTTATGCTGAAAAATCGGGATGAAAGTCGGAAATTTTTTAATTTTAACGGTAAAAGTCCCTCACCATTAATTTAATTTCTTGTCCTCTAAATGGGACCTAACAAGAAGAAATACGTATCATTTGCCGAAAGCAGGACTCTTCTATCTATCTCCGTTCAAGAGTTATGCATGAACATACACAAAAAAAGGCAACAAAAAATATACGTGAGGAATTGATAACCTTCTTTCCTTTGGAAATCGGTTAAAAAGAGGAAGATGGTCAATACTAATTAGGTGGATTCGTCTTAAGTATATCAAGTCCAGCCTAAGTAAAACATACAAATTCAATCCTGAGTGGTCAATTTTAATAATTGTTGTAAATCATATTTTGTACTAACATTTAAATCATAGGAAGTAGGTACTTTCAGGCATTTCAAATCGATGACAAAATGTCTCGAAATTCAAAATTTCATATACTTGTAGCTTTTTTTACAGTTAAGTTTTTCGCAATTTTTTTGCGAGTGTGAAAGGGGTAACACACTAACTTCAAAACTTATTCAAAAGTAATACATGAACATAAGAATAACGGAATTTTACGAAGACCTACTTGTATCGAGCCCTATCTAGCCGCCCGTCTGTCTCGCCGTACGTCAATGCGTTTGTCATATTTTGTCATAGAAGCTACAATAGTCAAACTTCGTGGAAAATTCAAAGGTGGTGGTCTCTCAAAAGTTTAGCTCTTGTTGAAAATTTCAAAGGTGTTAAAGGGGTCTTTATGATATAAATACACGGCCAACAAATATCTGAGAATCTTAAATGCACTCAGCATTGTTAGTGATAGTATCAGGTGACACAAAGGAACAGCTCTATAAATTTATATTTGAGATATCTATTTAAAATCGACATACACTTAAAACTATTCTTCAGGGAAATCGAAGCCCAAGCATCCAAGCGTGGCTGCTATCATAAAAGAGAGGATGCCTCCTATAGTGTGGTATAAGCTTGACCTGAACACGAAACTCTGAAAAGGAGCCAGAGTTCAACGTGACGGTGAACAGCTCCTCACGAACTTCGCTCCATCCTAAAACGGCTGAGGACCATACCGGCCTATTTAATTTTCTGAAGTGTGCGAAGGTGGCTTGCTACACCTACATTCTTCCAGGAGAGAGAAAAATGACTCTCGTTCTCAAAGGCGTGCACAACTCATACGACGAGAGCGAAGTCGTGGCTGAGGTGAAAAAAAATCTTGGGGACGAGATAATATCAGTAAAAAGTTCTCCACTACAACCTCTAGGAGGGAAAAAAGGACGCTCTCCTCTTTCTTAGTCCAGTTCAAACCGGACTTTGGAGTGAAGAAAGCAATGGCCATAAAGTTCCTATTGTATCAGAAGATACAATGGGAACATCTGCAGAAAGATGCCTTCACGTCGCTTCTAACTGCGGACTTGAAGTTTGATGCGTAAAACGTGATAAACAGCATAAGTCCATTGAATGTCCTATCTCGAAGGGCGAGAAAAAAGACGAGATCTTCTGTGTGAACAGCAATGCTAAGGGACATCCTACAAGTTTCGAAGGTTGTCCTAAAGCAAATGAAGTTGAAGAGAGGAGGAAGAATCTCCAAAAGAAAAAAAGAGGAAAGGAGGGATTGCATCACCGCCTCTTTAAAAAATATTGTACGTGAAAGGGTCTCGTACACTGGTTTTTTGCAAGTTGCAAAGAAGCAGCCTGCACCTCAGCCTATACGGCAACCCAAACAGCAACCAACGCAGCAACCCCATCAGTCGCAGAATGACCAAAATACGGTTTTGAACACTGACTGCTAACAATTTTTCGGATGTGACTTGTTCACACTCATTCGAAAAGCGAACTCTTTCATCCCCCACTATAAAAAAATCACTAATACTAGTGAGAAAAAACCTGCGCACTTAGAATTCGCCTTCAAAGTATGTTGTTGCCATGATCCTCAACATATGTTCACTAGTTCTACGCTATAAAAGGAATTTTGTTCAAAAATACTTGAACGCCCACAGACCAGACTTCAAACGTGATGATCCAGAGGGAAATCTTTGAGTTGCTATGGCTCACAAAGATCACCTGAAAGTCCAAAGGGATTGCTTTTCAAGTCTGAAATGTATTGAAGCAGAGATAATAAGCTCCATGCTGGGAGGATGCACCTTTGCTCTCGTGGGGATCTATGTTCGACATGGATATTCGGCGAAGGAAATCATTGATGACTTGGAAACAGTGCTTACTCTGTGCAAAAAAATCGATTTCTATGCCATGGGAGGCGATTTGAATGCAAAGCTTCCCTCATGGGGAAATATTGCATCTAATGGCTATGGAACAGCTATCTCTAACTGGGTTCAATTAAATGTGAATCTCATAGTGATTGCCCCGAAAGAGCCTACCTTCCGCCGAAGCTCGTAAATCTCTCCCACAGTTGGAGGAATTTCGAGTGTGGAGTTCTTGAAGCCGTCTGACCATCTTTTGGTTGAGCTGACCTTAAGAGTGAAAAAGGGTGTGGAACTTGAGGTTACGCCTCATCCAGACAATCGACTATAGGAAAAGACTATAAATTCCAAAAAATTCCGTAATAATTCCAAAATAGTGCTTTGCTTCGTTGCTTGCTGCGTGCTGCCTCGACGACTATTCCATTCGAACTCTATCTTCTTATCTATCTTATCTTTGCCTATTCTTCACAAAGACAAAAGATCTAGACTCCTTCTTATGTATAAATCAATGCGACTAGACTTCACAAACACATTCTGCTATTGGACGAATTTTCTAATGTATATTATGTTGCCGCCGTGGTTGTTCTAGTTATTATCTGAGGGAAAAGATTTCCAACAGTTTCGTAATGTTTCTTTTGGATAATATTTCAGAGGTGAATTGTCAACAGAAATAATTCAACCCTGATAAAAATATTCACCATTTTATTGAGTATTCCGTTGATCGATAAAGAATTGGAACGTTTCAGTAGCGAAACTAAATCGCTCAAGAACTGTTAAATTTACTGGGATTATGAGAAAGACATCAGTCGTTGGATGGGCCTCGAACCAAAATTGCTTTCTGGTATAATTCCCTCCGTTTCAAAGAATGACCTAAAAGTATCATTCTATCTAATTATCTTCCAATATTGGAAATTATTTAAGGTAAGGTATATATTTTAGTGCATTTTAGAACAACAGGTTCACTTTACTAACGGTTGTTGATAAACAACCATCATATTTCTTCCAGGAGTCGATTACTTTGGCCAAATATCACTGTGATGACATTTCCTGCAATCATTATTTTCAAAACAGTTTCCATTCCACCTACATATATGTGCTTCTTAAGTCTTTTCAAGTTCCAGAATATCTAATGCGGCTTTTGAGGGACTACCTAAAGGACCGAAGCCTGCTCTACCACATGACACAGAGCCAACGAAGGATGGATGTTACATCGGGTGCTGCCCAGGGATCTATCCTTGGTCCGGGCCTGAGAAACATGTATTACGACGGGCTACTGAGATTGGAGATGCCAGATGAGTCGCGCTTGATCGGCTATGTGGATGATGTTGCGGCTCTGGACGCTGGACGCACCGCTGAACAAGCGCAACTTAGGCTAGGCATGCTAATGCGCCAAGTGAGGGACTGGATGACTGCTCGCGGGCTCAGTTTAGCACTGGAGAAAATCGAAGTGGTCATCTTGATAAAAAAGAGAATTCCTAGAGTAAGGATGATCAGTATTGGAGACATACGAACAAACTGATCGACTCGAAGATGAGTTTCTCTGAGCAAATCAGGGCAACGGCTGAAAAGGCTGCTTCGGGAGTATCTGCTCTGAGTCGACTTATGGCCAAAGTAGGGGGACCCAGCCCATCAAGAAGACGCCTCTTAATAAGTGCTGTAGGGTCAGTGCTACTGTACGGAGCAGAGGTATAGGGCGGCGCTCTCAGTACGGAGGTTTACCGAAAATGCCTGGTACAGGCACATAGAAGAGGAGCGCTGAGGATTGCATCTTCGTATCCGACAGTCTCTAATTCGGCGGTGAAAGTCGTTGCAGGCGTGATACCTGCCGGCCTCCTTGCTAGAGAGCGCCGCTCTATTTATCTGCGTCGAAACGAGGATGCGAGGGAGATGGTTGTCCGCGAGAAGAGACAGCGCTCACTCAACAATTGGTAGCAACCTTTGGTGAATTGCTCGATAGGAAGGTGGACTGCACGCCTCATCCCGAATGTGAGACCATGGCTAAATCGAAGGCATGGTGAGACTAACTTCTATCTGACCCAACTTTTGAGCGGGCATGGATGTTTTCAGTCTTACCTGCACAAGATTGGTAAGTCACGGTCCCCCGATTGTCGGTATTGCCCACGAGAGGAAGACAATGCCTGCCACACATTTTTTGCGTGCAGAAAATGGGACAGGTTGTGAAGGGACCTCTACAAGGAGACGGGAGAGCTTACCCCGGAAAGTATAGTCGCGGTGATGCTCGAATCGGTTGACAAATGGAACCAAGTAGCACATTATGTTCGGGCAGTCCTAAAAGATAAAAGGGACTCACAGCAGCCGGGGGTGTTGGGGCTAGGGAATCGCTTGTCTGGCACTTTCTCTTCCCCTCTCGCCTCCCGCTAGAAGAGGGATGCCCCAGCTTGAAGGCACCTCACGGCGTAACAAAACGAGACCTGGCCCGAAGTAATGTGTCAAACGGTCCCAGGCTAGGTTCTCAGGTTGACAGGGGAGATGTTTAGTGGGTAGTTCAGTCGCCTTCTTGCGAGCATGGGAGTCCCACACTCTGTGCGTAAATGGGCATTCAGCTCCCTACCACAAAAAAGTCATGCAATAAAAGTTTACTAAGCGAACTAGCAATAGCCATCAACGAGATCCTACTGAAATAGCATAACGGGGCGATATCCGCCGGAAAATGTTAGTTGAGGCCTACTTAAAAAAAAATCTCTAACAAGTAGCGTTTACTATCATATACATGACCACATATTTGCATAAAGAATCGTGAAAGTGTCAAAAAAAGTTCGATGCTATTTTTCATGAAGGATTCCAAGGCTGCAATCCGGACAGTTCGTTGAAAATATAATGCCGCTCCTTATGAAATGTTTATTTCTGTTATGCTGCTCGTTCAACTGGCGTTGAAAGTTAAATTATATCTAGTTTGTTTACTGTTAAAACCTCTGCTGTTCAGTGTAGGAAATATACGATACTGAACAGATGTTTGATTTAGCCGCTGATAAAAGTATATGTGCACGGCGAATAGAGCAACGTAAACTTATAGCCTGCAGGGGCTCTGTTTAATCCTATTTTATGCGAAATATGTGCTCAGTTATGACATAAAAGTGTTTAAAATTGTAGGGCTTTTTCTGGTGCAAGGTGAAACTCGAGGGAATTGAACGCATGGAGGCTGACTACTACAAAATTGTTCTTTTAAGGGTTTTACCCTACATAGGTGTTGTTAACAGTACACGACTATCGTCGTAGCCCAGTTGTTAAGAAAAGTTGAAGGGCTTTGAGGATCATAGAGGCAAAAGGACAAAAATGACGAATCACGGCCAACCAACTACAACCAAAACCGATTATTTTTGTTATTTTCAGAGGCGCCTACTAATGAATGGAATTGCGTGCGTGGTCCTGAACTGTTCCGAGTTTTGTACTAACGCTTCCAGTAAGGAGTCTGCCCGGAGGAAACTAGTGGAGAGGCTAAGATCATTGCAGATTTCGTCTGCATACCACACTGTCTTTAGGCCGACGGTACTCGTTACCATAAAAGGGGTACTCGCCGTGCTCCTTGCTGAAGGACAAGGAAGGATTTATGTGTTTCGGAGAAAACAAGAAAGACGTGGCTACATGAGCGGAGAGAAGATCGACTCTCCCTCGGTAGAAGGAAAACTCGGTAAACATGACGCGAAGCAGATAAACCCCCTTCTCAGCGGGGTATTTTGAGTTTTACCTGTACAAGATTGGACTCTCACAGACTCCTGGGGAGCGTAGGGGATGTCTGCTACAACTTCTCCTCATACGGAAGATTGTTAAGGCATCGTTTTCACTTTGCTGATAGCATATGAGAACAATCCACGTTATTTATTTGGTAAGATCTTGGCATCAAAAGGTGAAAGGAACTGTCTGGCACATTACTCTCGGACGGTTATCCTAATAAAAAAGGACACCTTTGATCGCTACCCCCTCTCACATCTACTAGTCAATTCATTTTATTATAATTTCATCAACGATGAACAGGCTGAAACAATTTTAAATCACAAGTCGATAAGTATCATCAGCTATGACGTGACAGCCTAAGCCGAACCTTGGCGTCCAGGATTAATCTTCTCCAATGATCACAGTTCCGCGGCTTTGTCCGCCAACAAGTTTTGAACTCCCAACAAGGATCTGCTGTCAGCTTCTATCGTGTCTTCCCATCGAATTTTCGGTCTTTCCGCTGGACATCTACCTTGTGCTCTACCCGTTAATGTTCTTTTGGGTAGCCGATTTTTTTTCCATTCTTTCTACTTGGCCCGCATATTGTAATTTACGTAACTTTACGCAAGAAGAAACAGATGGATCGTCAAATAGTTCATACAAGCCGATAAGTTGATAAGTATAGGGTTCTCCAATAAGAGGTGTTATTTTGAATAGATCTTGTGATTTAACACCTTGCGGCTTCTTCTTTTGGGGCCACGTGAAAGAGAAGGTCTATGCCAACAGCCCAGCTTCGATTCAAGACCTCAAAGATGGAATTCGTGAGGCTATCGAGGACATAGGGCAGCCACTTTGCGATTTGGTTATGGAAAATTTCATGAAAAGGATATGGTCCTGTAAGCGTGTGGTGGTCATTTGCCTGATGTTATTTTCCACTATTAACGGCATACCTTCCTCTTTATAATGAAATAAACATTCGATCATTTATATTAAACAAGTTGGGTAAACAGACCTACGCTCATGTCAGAAGGGTTTTGTATTCAATTTACAAAATGCAGTCACCAGATCGAATCACATCAAGAAACATGTCAAAGACGATTTTATTGGAGAAAATATGAAATACGAAGATCATACTATTATTAAAAAAGTTGAACGAATTTCGACTTCTGAGGTTTTTGGTATTGGTATACTCATAAATATCTCCCTTGATAATTATTTCACATGTCCAGCCGCGACGGAGGAAACACATTTTTCATGTATTTACCCCCTGTGCCCCACTGAAACAAAAACTGGCAGTTTAACAACTGTTTTGAAAAGCTCCCATGTAAACTTTTATTTCATACTCATATCAGCTACGTTTGATGAATTTTTTTTTTCAAGGGCCACTCTCCTGTACTGTTATCATCGATTAATGGCCAATTTTTTCGAATCCTAGAATGGTTACAAAACCCTTTTACTAGGAGCTCTCTCCCGCCTCCTTGACTTGTTTCACTTATAAGCATTAATTGTGAGTACTGATCTACAGTCATTCATTAAATTGAATCAAGTGTTCAAAGCATGCACCTTAAACGTTGAAGTTGGGAAAAAATAACTCAAAATTTTTCGTGTATCTCCCCTCCCTGTGCGCCCCTCGAAGCAAACTTTGCCAAACGAAAACCTGTTTTGAAAAGTTCTCATCGAGACCTTTCATTTGATACCCATATCGGCCACCTTCAATGAAATTTCTTTTATATATATATATAATATCAAAATAACACCTCTTATTGGAAAACCCTATATATTACATTTTAAACTTTCCGAAAACGTTTCTTCCGTATGTTTCAGCTCATATGATGCGACTCATTTTAAGTCCTTGTTATTGGTTATAACAACAGTTTTAATGCTTTCACAATGCAGTCATAACTTTACGCTGAATTAATATATAAAACTTACATAATACTATACTTGTATTTGTCTTGAAAATAATTTTTGCAGCAATTTCAACGGTGCACTAACTTATAATTATATGTTTTCTTTCAGACATTCGTAGTTGTTAGTAAAGGAAAAGATATTTTTCGTTTTTCTGCATCAAAAGCAATGTGGCTACTCGATCCGTTCAATCCAATACGTCGTGTAGCTATTTATATTTTGGTACATCCCCTATTTTCACTTTTTATAATTACAACGATTCTCGTTAATTGCATTCTGATGATAATGCCGACGACGCCAACGGTCGAATCTACTGAGTAAGTTTTCTATTTTTAGAAATATGAAATTTTTATCTATATTTTTTATAGCTAAGCTCATTTCGTGAACATGTAAATGTAAAAAATTATCAATATTTTGTATGAATATAATTTATCCGTATCTATCTTACATACAAAAAGCGACATTACTGTAATATAGAATAAATAAATATTAAATATTAAAAAAAAATAAACGGATTCACGGTTCAATGTTAAGTGATCATAGTTTTTTCATTAGAAAGCTGTCCATACTGTTCAAAATGCTCTATTGAGAAGTGGATACTCTAGATACCAACTCACCATTCATTACTTTGTTGTGTCTTAGGAAATAGACGGAATCTATGGGTTTTTCGTAATTTTTGGTAAATTATTTTTCTTCTTTATCATAAAAAAATGAAATTCAGTTCGCATTTAACAATAATCATCGCACAGTAGTCCGAATTGATATTGCTTCAGAATCTCATTTCTCCACCGTAAAGGTACTCTTAAAGATCTCAGGGAATGTTTCGTACATCATACCCAATTTTTAAATCAGTACCCATTCCAACTAGGTGAGCTACAGTCTGATAGATGAAATCATAGAACAAATTTATTGCCCCGAATGAGTTTTGAGACTGTAAACTAAGCAAATGCGGTGAGTATTCTAAGCACTCCGCCGCGCGGACTAGCTACCATTTAGGATTTAGTCCACTCCATTCCTTTACAACGTTGATGTCTATTTATTTGGTTCTAAATGTACTGTTTCTCAAAAGTTAGCATTCAAAATAAAAATACTAAAGGAAATTAAATTGTATGTTTTAGGGTGAGCTTCTAGATGATAGTCTTGTTGAAAAGCTTGTTGGCAGTCCAAAAGAATCCTTAAAGTTATTTCAATAACTAGAACCTTATCTTTATAAATCAAACTTTACAACTTGCAGTGTTTTGTAACATGCGGTCTAAATTATTGCAAACAAATTTATATGGAGGAGCTATTTCAATATGTAAGAATGCATAGACCCACGAAAAGTTTCATATCACATCTACAAGAAAAACTGTCAATGGCTAAATTTCTTTGTCAGTGCATGTGTTGAGATCCATAAAATTAAACAGAATGTTCAACCTTGAAAACCTTGGATTTGAAGTTGTAATAAAAGCTACACCAAAGAAAGGAAGCATTGCCTTATTTACTGACAACAGTAATTGAATAATATTCCAGCAGGGAACGTAAACTCGAACGTATCGTTCCCGAGGAATAAAGGGAGGAGATTGTGCTGCTATTTCATCTTACCGTAGCTTCAAATGTTTGATATTGACGACAAAGGATCAGTACCCCTCGGGAAAAATCATAAGATTGAAGGTTTACGTCAAATGTACGTGTTTACTGTTCCAAGTTAAAACAGAATATTGTTCCATATTAAAGGAAATGTCGCAATTTGTCACATAACATTCACATTACATAAACATTAATCAAACACTAGGCTTACATTTCTCGAGGATTCATTTTTACATTGACTAGAGAGTCATCTTTTAGTGAGAGAACAAATTGAGTACACAAGACACATCCATAGGGGCTTATGGAATGACCTATAAATTACCTTAACCGACACTTAACTAAGCAAGACTAACTGTTATTTGATGAGTAAATAAGTATAACATATGAACCAGTATCGTTTTGTCCCTTTCAGTTTGTTTTCTGTGTTTTACGACCATTTGGTATTGAAAAAATTTAAAGACAAATACGAAATATTGAGTATCAAATTTCAATTTAGCGTTATTAAGTGCTTAAGGTTGTATTTTAATTTATACTGGATCTTCATAGTTGTTCACACTCTCAAGTGTAAAGTACTGTGAACGATGATGAAAGTGCGGCGAGTTAAGGGAGAATATGAAAAAATTATATTGACATTATATACTTAATTTTCCTGTAAAAATCGTGGCTAGTAAATTACTCATATATTTTCATATATTATCAATTTAGATTTGTATAAAATTAATTCAACATTAGATTTTTTCAGCTAATTCCTAGTAGGACGTCGGGTTTCTAGTAATTTTGATAGAAAATTAATACAATAGAATCATGAAACCAAGATACTACATTTCATCGTGGTTAGAGTGTAGCTTTTAACGAGTAGAAAGTATTTAGAATTTATTAGAGTCACTACCTTTTCATTTAGTGAGTAATAAACTGTATATATTGTTTAATAAATATAATCCATAGGAAACCAAAAAAGCGTAAAAAATTAACTCATTAGGAGTGAAAAAAAACATAAAATTAATATAAATTTGAATTTTTATTAGAAATTCGTTCGGGGTTAGTCTGTATTACTATAATCAATTCATTTCTCGTAATTGATCAATCGTTCCTCGATTTAATCTTAATTATTTAGATTTCAATTTTAGTATTACAATAAATGTAAACAAATAGAGTCATTTAGTCACAAACTTAAACATTTAGTCACAAACTTAAACATTTAGTCACAAACTTAAACACACAAAAATTGAACTAAGTAATACACATCATAACACTGGGTGAAATATTTGAGCAATTTCAGCGAAAGTATCAAAGTAACGAAAATTGAAATCATCAAATTCGCTATTTATTAAGAGGTAAGGGCGTATATGAATTTTGAGAACATAAAGAAAGGAAGTAATTTGTTGAAATATTGTAACATTTTAAATATCAAATTATTATTTATTAATGGCCAGATTCTTTAAAAGTGATTGCGAATGACTTTTGCAACTATTTTAGAATTAAGACCAAAGTCATTTTCTCTTGAATATTAAATGTTTATTGGAATTTGATTTATTCTCTAAGTTCTTAGCTTGCAACGAACCAGACAGTTGATTATTTTTTATTCTCTTTCAATCACCAAGAAAATGATTAAGTATAATAATTGGATTGATTCAATTTATTATTATGAATCTGCCTTTGTTCGTTGTAGAGAAATTTGCTCTTCTACTTCTGTTATTTATATTGATAACTCCCGTATTTTCTAGAATTTAATTATTGAATATCAGTAATATGTTGTCGAGCAATGTAGTGTAAATCATTTAAAAAAAAAAGAGAGACTGGCTATCATCGACCTTGATATAAATAAAATAATTCCTTCAAGAAAAAAATCATCTCTGACATAGCTCCAAGTCGGATCTCTGCCTACAGAATTAGTTAGCTCCTGGATTACTCACCACTAGGATTAGTCGCCTTCTATCGCCGCGGCTTCCGAAAATCTTTCACCAATTTCAAATTCCTAGCAGACTGTCTGCTTCTATTGAGATTTCTCGGCTTCTCGACTATGCTGTACCCTTTAACGTTTGCTGCTCCTCTATCCTTTCCACATAGCCAGCCCAATGCTGCCTGCGCATTTTTACGCAAAGAGATGCAATTTTGGCGTCATTAATAGCATGCAACTCGTCTTTGTAACTATTCTCCACTCCGTTTACACTTCACTAGGATCAAGATTTTCCTAAGCACTTTGCGTTCGAATGCATCCAGGTCCTTTTCGAAAAGAAATTCTAAGAGTCGAGGCTTCGCATCCATACAACAACATAGGTTTTTATGAGTATAGGCGAAGCTTATTCTTCCTATCCACAGAGTTGTACAGAAAAGTATGCTGTGCTTGCAACATCCATTTTGTGCATATCAAATCCTTTTCTATGCACTTCATGAAGGTGTTGTTGATGTAAAGTAGCGTGGTGTGTTCTGGTTTCTTACTGACAACGCGTTCCAGAGCAATGTTGAGCGGCAATGGAACAAGCCTATCCCGCTTTTTGGCCTGATCCGTTTACTTTGACTTGAGACTCGGTGTTTAGCATTGTAAGACTAGTCATACGGAAAAGCGTAATTAAATTCGAATGTGGTGTGTATCCCTCTCGAAGCTATTTGATTGAGGAAAATACTGATCTGGCTTCTTTTAGCGTCATACTTTCATCAATTCCCCGATCCTCATGTAAGTGGCTAGTAGTTTTTGCCGTGGATATATTATCTTGGTTTATCATCAGAAGTTGATGTTTTGGTCAATTTTCATCCAAATTGATTTAGCCGGAATAGTTCAATGCTGAGTTTCTGCTTATAAAGGTTCGTACAGCAACACAGACCGGATTGCGCTCATGAACAGACGTCTTTTCGTAGAGACAGGCCCCCTGAAGTTAGCTGAGTCGCTTCAGTTCTCCTACATTCCACCTCGGCATTGTTTTTCATTGCACGGGCTTCTTCACTAACGATCATATTCAAGTCAATCAGCATATAAGGGAATAGATTGTCAGCTTTTAATCGATCCATTTTGGGATTTTTGTTAGAATTCTTTTTTTTATATTTTTTAATAGTTTCTCCAGCACAGGACTACTCACTCGATGAATGTTGATGCTTTGGCTACGCTCGGAGCGTTCGACTGTGCTTCCGGGGATAAAAACTAAAATTTCATCTACATAGCCGAACAAGTGCGAAGCTTGCCCTAACTTGCACCTAAAGCTGAAACCTTGGGCTATATATGATGAAACCTCCATCCTATTTATCTACCTTGAGTTCAATAAACAAGACATATTCTTTAAATAATCATTTGAAATTCACATCAGCTAACTAAGAAGAAGAATTTCTTATACAGTGTTTCAAAATATCTGTCATTCGTGGAGATTTAAAGCATTCCTGACGTTTCGTGTCACAAGCCCTATTATCCCTCAGTAGAAAATACTATCCACCTCAAGCCGATGCACCTCGTTTACTAACACAATGATGTCGTTCTGCCCTAAACCGATTCTGCCGAAGAATAAACCTATCTCCCCAGTAGCAGAAGTCGAATAATTTATAGAAGATTCTGAGGATCCCCTTCCCCTTGTTGATCAGAGTGAGCCTGGCTTCTTTTCAGCATGCTTGCATTGCCTTCCATAGGAAACATGTAGAACGCATCGAGTAGCAAGCCAGGTCAAAGATATTCAACCAGTAGAAGAACATTAACTGGAATGACGTCTGGTTCTGCTGGTTTTTGTGACTGCATTTCTCGTATAGCTTTTTTACTGAAAAGACTGGAACGCTCTCTCCTGAACTTTTAGGATAAAAAATTGAGCCCATTTTGGGAGTTCAAACTGATTGATCCAAAGTTTCTGAGCATTGGTACTTTTATATTAAGTGAAATTAGAACTCGAAATTTTTAAATAGTTTGTACTCGTAAAATTAGAACTTATGATAAACCCAATTAGTCTAATGGTTGCTGTAAGGGTGAATTGTAGATGAAATTGAAAATTTAAAAAGCGAAATTTGCTCAGATATAACATGGAATCAAAAAGCCATCATAGCAGTAATATTCATTTTTCGAAACAACAAAATCATAACTATCACCATAATCTGCCATGACTTTCAAATTATTTTGCATATTTTTTATTCGTATAATCAGATACTAAATATACATTTCATTTTTGGCGTTCTTAATCATACTTACATACATGATTAAACAGTGATGTTATTCTTGAGTTAAAATTTGGAAAATTAAGCGAAAAACATTCCAACTTACAAAAACAGTGAACAGAAAACGAAGAAATTTATTTATTCAATTCGTTTTTAGGGTGATATTCACCGGAATCTACACATTTGAATCAGCTGTTAAAGTGATGGCACGAGGTTTCATTTTATCCCCGTTTACGTATCTTAGAGATGCATGGAATTGGCTGGACTTCGTAGTAATAGCTTTAGCGTGAGTTTTATAAATATAAATGTTGAAAAGTTATTTCAATGCTTATTTTTTGCTTTTGTTTTTTTAAATTCTTATGAATTAGAAATTTTTAATTTAATATGTTTTATTTTTGTTGTATTTTGCAATTATAATTTTCAGAAATATATTTTGAACACTTTTAAAATACTCTGGATGAATTTCGATGTCAAGTAGAAAAATGTTAGTAATTGTTACTCTTATAATCAATTATACAGAAACAATGAACAATGTAGTCCAAACATATTAAAAACAAGCCAATTGACGTGGTTTAAAATAAAATCAAATACAGAAGTAGTTTTTGATAAAGATTTAACTAATTCAATAATAACCGAATTTTGTGATTTTGATAATATATTTTGTAGATATTTACGTTCCTTAGATTAAATCTCAAAATATAGTGAAGAAACTATTTAGCATGGTGTTTGAGCGCGTTCTTCGATAAGAATAATGACGTATAAGAAATTTTTTGAACAATACACAAAGTGTTTTAAAACGAACAAAAAGATTTTCAACAGTTTTTAGTGAAATCATTCATTTGTTGATGTGAATTGTTTTAAATTTGCATATATTGCTGCTTAAAGTGCAGCCAGGAATCGTTTCGACCCACTCAGGATTAATGAGATTACATAGAAATTGATTAAGCTTCCTTCATCTGTTTAATTTTTCCAAAGCAAAAAATTCTTTAAAAAACTAAAAATAGAATAAAAAACCATGAGCTTATGTGGTAAACTGATAAATTCAAAAACAGCCCTCAATGCAAAGATCTAATAAAAGAAATGGCATATGTCCTTCACAATTTTGCCTACTTACGTGATTTAAAGAACATTACTATTTTTATCATCGAGATAATTAGTTCATTCTACTGCAAAATCAGAAATAGTTTAATCTGGTATTTTCAAAATACAAAAGCTGTCCTGAAATACAATGGTCTGGTTTTTAATTAAGATCAATTATTTTCCTATAAGCTGATACTCAGGGACTTCTTTTGCGTTTAGCTATAAAAATATTTCGAAGCTTTTCTTGCTTTTCTTGCAATTTTCGCATCTAACTAAACCCCATTTAAAAAAAAACGACAAAATGGTTTCAAATATGTGATTATATGCGATAGACCATACTCTTTGCTCATTGAGTAGTTGACAATATCGAGTCAACGTAATAGCTATTACACAGATTTTATATTTATTCTACTTTGAGGAAGGATCTTCTTTGTCATTTTCAACACTTTTCAATCAGTTTCCAAGTGCATTCGCATTATTTATGGGTAAAGTTTACTGAATCAAAAACAATTCCACAAAACGTGAAGCCTATTACAAACAATTATAGTTTCAAATATTTTTTAATGTGTGGAATATTTTGTTTTATTATAAGTTTTAGTTTGAAAGTCAAGCGAATTAGGGTAGTGTTGTTTGATAACGTAGTGAAAATATATGGAAATTGTCATTTTTAGCTATGTAACGATGGGTATCGACTTGGGCAATCTCGCTGCCTTAAGGACGTTCAGAGTGTTGCGAGCACTTAAAACGGTTGCCATCGTTCCGGGTAAGTTAATTAGACATAATTCCAAATAATATACATGAACATTGAAATTATATTTAACAATTCAATCGTATTTTAGGCTTGAAGACCATCGTCGGTGCTGTCATCGAATCTGTAAAAAATCTGCGAGATGTGATAATTCTAACGATGTTCTCGCTATCTGTGTTCGCACTTATGGGTTTGCAAATTTATATGGGCGTTCTGACACAAAAGTGCATTAAAAAATTCCCAATGGATGGTTCGTGGGGCAATTTGACCGATGAAAACTGGGATAGCTTCAATAAAAACCAAAGTAACTGGTTTATCCTGGATGATGGTGTAACGATACCATTATGCGGGAACTCATCGGGTGCTGGGTGAGTTGTTTCTCAAATTAATTGTACATAATTCAGCTTTGTGTTTTGCATATACGCAACGGTTCTTTACCTTAGAGATTAGAGATAATATTATTTACGTCTATTGCAAGATTAATTGTTGATTAATGGTTGACATTGATTTGATTGTGCAATTATGTTTCACAAAAAAAACCATTCCAACTAAGATTGAATAGAAATTTTTAACTTGCAAAATTAACAAACAAGAATGTCATAGTCAATCACTGACTTGCTACATATGCTAAGGGATACGCACACTATCATTTATTTTTGCGGAGAATATTCATTTGCCGTCAATGGTAATCTTTTATCACCTCAGCTACCGCTTATGGAGTATAATTGACTGTTTTAATATATTGGTTCAATGTTTAGCCGCTTTCTCGAAGGAAAGTTCTTTTAAAACCCACTCAAACTTACCTTTGAAACAATAAATGGTGGGTGTTGAAGCATTATTAAAACACGATAACCAACGTTTATATTTATCGGGACCGTTAGATGAACTTATACTATTTAATGTTCTCGAAATATTTTCTATAGATAGCATGAGCAATCTAAAAAAAAAAATTCTTCTGCAAACGGCAAAATCTTCCCCTTTTTAATTACCTCCAATCCGCATCTTAAATTCGTCTACCTACAATTCATTAAAAGTAAATTCTGATTTTTTTCTGACAAATACTATAAGTGCTGGAGAAAGCTTTCACATAGGAAATAATTAATTTTCTCGGAAGTCTCCAAATCTTGATGAGATGCTTTAATAGCCACACTACACTTAAGTCAAAGTTTAACGTAAACAGTTAAAATAAACAATCAAACAATCATTTCTCAGGAGACATTATTTTACGAACAGTCACGATTACAGGGGGTTTTAGTAGCTTGACGTTTTTTTTTGCTTTCAATATGTTTCTATCTCCAAATTGAGCATCCCACAATTCAATATCAAGAGCTTTTAAGAACTTTCGTCCTTTAATGAGGACACTGTACTAGTAGATTAACCGTTGATGGGTTTTTCGACAAGATTTAACGTTTTGAGGCAATTTCGGAGAACACAGGATTAACGAGTTTTACGTATATGTCTAAATATTGATATAATTCAGCAGGCATTGCAACAAAATTTAAACCAGCTACTTACAAGACCTTTTTTAACGAGCCTACGCTCGAGACAATCCCTAAGAGTTATTGTTAAGTATCTATTCCAGGAGAATCCAACTTTCATACTTGTTTTCGACACCAATTATATTTAGAAGGCCTAATATTGTGTTATTAAGACTAGTGAACCGTAAAAAAATTAAAAAAAAAAACAAAAAGTAGTTGCTTTAGCCAAAAATAAACTCTGTACGGAGGGCTTCAATCTTCTCTGCATACCTTATACTCGTATTAACTTATTCATTATCAACACTTCAATATTAGTGGTAAGTTTGCTTTGTCGGGAATCTTGGTTCGTATTTTCCAAAACATATTTCTTGATGTGCTAATTTAATCGCGCTACGAAGGCAGGCGAAATTATAGAAAATATAAAACTGTAATGTAGCAATTTTTATAGCAATTTGCGATTTCTTCTCGCTTATATTTTTGCCGAGATCCAAGCAATTTTTAACCTTTTTCCATCATGTCAACACAAGAATCCTAGCAACAATTAAATAAACATTAATACATGGCGTCCTTTCCCCTTTGCTAGCTATAGGACATTATGTTGATCAGAACGGCAATTTGAGGTTTAATTGAATTGTTTTTAGATGTAATTTTTTTGCAGACAGAATAAGATTCAGGATAAGTCTGTACCTTCTTAATATATTCTTGAGATAAAATTTACATCTCAAATGTGAAACATATCGACTCCGATATTTGAATTTCAATATCGATATATCATTTGAAAAAATATCGGCAAAACATAACGGTTAATATCTTTTAAAATATCGATATTTTGATATATCGATATTTTATCAATAGCTCTACTTCCTTTACCTTGATCTTTACCAGGAGTCTCTAGATTTAGGGCAGTAATAAGTTCCTCTTTAGAATTCATGATCTTAAAACTCCGTTTTGATCGGTTCTTTCCTTTGCTTGTGCAACAACGATACTAATCGATGCTGAGCCTTAGCATATAGCTTGCAGAATTATAATAACTAAGTGTTTAGCTGAAATGAAATTCGTTCCTCCCCTATTCCCTATCCATGACAATACATAATATAAAATGAAAAGAGCCCTTCCCGTTTAGTCTTGTGACGAAAAATCTTGTGAAGAAGTTCGATTAGGATAGTTTTCTTTGTTCCTCCTTTACTTTATGTTGACATGGCTTTCCTTCTTCTTTAATAAATTCCTTATTTTCGCCAAGCAAATAGCCCAAAATTGCTGGTTTCGTCATTTGCCGAAAGAAGGTTTTGCCTATCTCAGTCGTCAAGATGTGCGATGTGAATTTCATTAACTAAATCCCTTGAATTTCTTTTTTTATCCCAATTCACCAATTACAATCTGATTAATTGAATAGTTTTAAAATGGCCGCCTCTTGAGCAGCACTAGAATCAAACTCTATCTACAATCGTAAAGTTCTATTCTTTATATTGGTAAATAATAAATTCCAAGTTGATCTGTTTAACAATTTTAATACGCAAAAAGACTAATCTTGTAATGATAAAATTCTTTATTTTGGACGTTTTATTCATAACTAAAATCAATATTAAATTAGGAAAAGTATTAAAAGAATCTGCCCCTTTTATTTCGACTGTATAGAGATTAGAACTTACAAATGGTCGTACCAGCTTCAACTATGAAGCATGTTCTGGATTTCTGGAAAGCAGGCGGCAAATAGTCGAGCCTATGATAGATGTACTGCGTTTTCAAGAATTATTCCGGGTGCAAAAAGCTGATAGCAACATGGGTGCTGCTTTTGTTGCATTCGGATACGAAACGCATGCAAATGAAGCGTTCTCAACAACATATACATATTTTTCAAAATTAATAAAAAATATATAAATGGCTAAACTTGGGTTTACTAATATAATTCGGTATTACAACAACAAATTGCAGAATAAATTATTTTACAGTTCCGGCTCGAAAATAGCAAAAATGGTTAAAATTATCAAAATAGATAGCCCATAAAATTGTCTATGTCGCGACAGCCCAAGCCGGGCTTTGGCCTCCAGGATTAATCTCCTCCAATCATCACGGTTCCGCGTCTTCCCATTGAATCCTCGGTCTTCCTGTTGGACGCCTACCTTGTGCTCTATCCATTAATGTTCTTTTGGGTAGCCGGTTTTCTTCCATTCTTTCTACATGGCCCGCCCATTGCAATTTGCGTAACTTTACGCAAGAGAAAAAAGGTGGATCGCCAAAAAGTTCATACATTTCGTTGTTGTAACGTAGACTCCACTCTGTTCCTTGTTTCACTAGGCCGTCGATTTTCCGAAGCACTTTACGTTCAAATATGTCCACTGCCTTTTTGGATTCGCTCGTTAGGGTCCATGTTTGACTTCCATATAACAGCACAGGTTTGACAAGTGTTTTGTAAACGTGGAGCTTATTTTGCCTGTGCACAACCCTGGACCTTAGAATGAGAAGTACAAAGTAATAGGCCTGATTTGCGGTATTTATACGGCGTCCAATCTCGTCATTTTCGACGCCTCTTCTGTTCAGGTTGGCTCCAAGGTAGATAAAATTATCCACTTTTTCAAGGTTGCGGTCGCCTACGGTCAGGTTTTGTCGAGCTGGAGTTTTGTTCCTCTTTTGAGTCATGAATTTAGTTTTAGTTTCAATTACTCGTAGGCCAGTTCGGTTTGCTTGAGATTCTAGGCTCAGAAATCCTCCTTTGGCATCTAAGATTGAAAGTGCCATAATATTGACGTCATCAGCATATGCTACCAATTGTGTGGACTTGAAATTTAGTGTACCCGAGGTTTCAGCTGATGTCTTTATGACAAACATTGGGGCGGACCATCCCCTTGTTTTAAGCCAGAAATTGTTTTGGTAATGGAAAAACTGTGAGATTTACACGACTTCTTAGATCCACCTCCTTTTATTCACTAGGCCTGTGTATCTCTAACTTGGTCTGTTCAAACTTTAAAAAATGCTTACGTTGAAAGCGTTTTATATATTTTGGATATCCAGAAAACCTCTTCAAGAATGCGGTAAAATGCATTTTACTCAGATAAGATTGAAGAATAAATGTTAAAATTGTTCAAGTGATCCAATAAATGGCACTTTCATATACAGCAATTTTACAGCCATACGTATTTGAGAAACCCCCCATAAAGATGTTTGAAAACGTTACCGATATTTAATGAGGCTAGAGCTTTTGACATCTTTTTAAAGTAAGACGATTCAACATTCTATATGGATAGATGAATGATTAATGAAGGGGTTTTTAAGTAATTTTACAAAAATTGAAAATGTTATACCTCCTCCTTCTTAATCGTCGCCATTTAACGGCTTGCACAACAATTTCATAATTGAAGAAAGTAATCATGATATTGCTCCAACTACAAGATGCACGTTCTTAACCCACTTGAATTTATCTTTACTTGTTTTTTCTCCTTGCATTCATCCACAAACACCTACTGCATCATTTCGATAGTTTCCACACAACAAACTCCTTTGGAGTATAAAGTAAAACTTGAAGTAAGATCTATGGTCATGCTCCATTTTCAGATAAGACAATTGCTAAAAGCAATATAAACAAACTAACATATCCCGTTTGGAACTGCAACAGGCTGTAATGATATTCTGTGTTTAAATCCGTGTAGGACACGGGTGCCAATGTTCTGGCACAAAATTCAGCGAACTATGAAGAAGACCGAGCTCAGCTAGCTTCGCTTTACGATCGCGAATGCGTGCTTGTCGGCTAGTTATTAGGTCATATGAGGTGGATTCTTTGTCGTGCTATGAAGTATCAAAATATTTATCACGTGTCTTCTACTATTCAAGACATTCCGATCAATTTTTATCTTTAGAAATTTTCCTATATGTGTCTATTAATCTACTCTACCTACAGTAATCCAAAATTTTTGGCTCACTAAGGTAAGCGGACAAGAAGGGTTGAGATGAATGCAACCACCAAATAAAAAAAACTCCGTTCCTTCTCTGAAGAAGGTCGTTGCATTACAAGGGAAATGTCAAGCCGAATGATGTTAAAGTGGCTGAAGTGAACTACCCATTCCTGCCTTAGTGATGGAAACTTGATGGGTGTAGTTGACTATAATTTAGTAAAACAACAAACTAAGCAGTTTCGATGGGGTGGCCAGCTTATCTCGTCAGAAACAGCCACTCCTGATCAACACGGGGCTGTTCGACTGCTTATGTTTAGTATTGTACAAAGCGCTATTCAATCTTGGGTATTTTCTCGAAAATTATAAAACTCTATATATATACAGTATGTGTTTCCCATGGTATTTTACTTTACAATGAAAAAATAATCGCACAGTTATTTAAATCAAATATACAGGGTCTGAATAATAAGTAACCGGACTGTCCTCAGGAAATTTTTTATTGGCAAAATATGTACAATTTTTCTTTAGAAATCTTCAAAGTAGTCCCCATTGGAGTCGATAACACGCTGATACCGGATTTTCCAATTCCCGAACGCCCCCTGGAAGTCGGCAACCTCGATGCTGTCTAGAGCCCTCGTCGTAGCACGTTGAACGTTTTCCAGAATCCTGAACCGCGTCCCCTTAAGGTGTCTCTTGATCTTTGGGAACAGAAAGAAGTCCGCTGGTGCCATATCCGGGCTGTAAGGAGGCTGTGGCAACGTTGCCCTCGACTGTTTGGCCAACTGCACGGTGACGAGCAGGCAGGTGTGCGACGGAGCATTGTCGTGATGGAGGATCCACGAATCGGCAATCTCCAGACGGACTCGGCAAACCCGGGCGGTTAGTCGACGGAGCACCTCTCCGTAGTACTGGCCGTTTACAGTTTGGCCGGGTTGCACAAACTCTTTGTGAACAATGCCTTTCACGTCAAAGAATGCAATGAGCATCGACTTCACCTTCGATTTGCTCATGCGCGCTTTTTTCGGTCGTGGTGAGGCCGGTGTGTGCCAATCCGAACTCTGCCGCTTCGTCTCAGGATCGTATTCGAAAACCCACGTCTCGTCTCCTGTAATAACGTGGTTAAAAAACTCTGGTTCGGTTGCTCGATCGTACGCTCCATTTTCACTCCGACGACGTAACTGAACACGCACTCCGCTCTCGCTCGATGCTATCTCTCCAAGCGCTTGGAGGCAACTGCTGCAGCCCGGTTCCCTTACCTACACCCCAACCACAACTACAGCACCAGATACCGGTTAGCAGACGCTTTGACGGCGCGGGGCAGGCTGAGTCTTACTTATTCTACAGACCCTGTAGTATAAATTTTTCATTATGTATTGACCTTGATTTACTACCAATTCACTTGTTTTCGGGGAGAATTCAAAAAGTTAATTAAGAATTTGATTTTAATATTTTGTGTGTACCCATGTAGTCTGGTTTTTGAGTAATTACTTTGATTTTTCCCTTAATCAACCCAAAAACAGATACGACTGTATACTTTATATAATTGAATTAATGTTGGTTGACTCCGAGTTGCTCCTGACCCTAATAAAAACAATAATCAAATCTGTTCTGTTTTCTTCATTTCAGCCAATGCAAAGAGGGCTACATATGTTTGCAGGGTTATGGTCCAAATCCAAATTACGGGTATACAAGCTTCGATACGTTTGGTTGGGCGTTTCTCTCCGCCTTTCGTCTTATGACTCAGGACTATTGGGAAAATTTATATCAATTAGTATTAAGGTCAGCCGGTCCATGGCATATGTTATTTTTCATTGTGATCATATTTCTTGGCTCATTCTATCTGGTGAATTTGATCTTGGCCATTGTCGCCATGTCATACGATGAATTACAGAAGAAAGCCGAGGAGGAAGAGTTAGCAGAAGAGGAAGCGTTACGAGTATGTTTTAAATCTTATGAAATTAACTACCATAATAGATGAGTATGCCAATGTGAAATGGTTGAATTTAATTTTAGGAAGCTGAAGAAGCTGCACTTGCGAAAGCTGCCAAGCTGGAAGAACGAGCTAATGCTGCCGCTGCTGCTGAAGCTGCTGCTGTCGCTGCAGAGACCGCTGCAAACAACCCACAGGACATGGCGAAAAGTCCGTCAGACTTTTCATGCCATAGTTATGAATCGTTTGTTGGCGAAGAGAAAGGAAATGATGACAACAACAAGGAGAAAATGTCAATACGAAGCGAAGGATTGGAGTCGGTGAGCGAAATGCAAAGACCAACAGCACCCACAGCTTATTCAGCCGCATCTAAAGTACGCAAAGTCAGTACGGTAAGTATAGCGTATGTGCTACCGCGCCCTATCTGTGCCATTGAGATGTGAGTGACCTTGCGTTTGTTTCTGTGTTGCATGCTTATTTGTATACTTTGAGTTTGCATATCTGATTCGTATGTTTTCTACCATCTATTGAATAAAGAATGATTAGAACTATTGAATTTACAAAAAGATTACAGTCCAATATGCGAAATTAAATGGTAGAAAAAATATCCAGTTCCAGATGTATGTATTAAATGTGTTATTTTAAGTATTTATGGTTAAAAATAATTTAAACTTATTTCAGAATATCTTAATTTGTTGCAAAATTATGTCGAGCGGTTGTTGTTAAAAAACGGTAGGACACTTAGAAATAATAAATTTTCGTAATCTGAAAGTCATGAGTACGTTTGTTATTAAATGAGGAAAACTTTAATTGGTATTGTACTCGTAAAACTCGTTGAAAATAACTATCACTTATAATATATATCACATTATATAGGAACAACGGCTCCTCCATAAAAATTTCAGGTTTACTTAAATGGTGATTAATAAGTTATAAAAACTTGCTGGAGATGAATCATTAGGTAGTCTCTAATTAGTATGCCTGATTGTTCGTCTTCGTGTAGTGTTCGGTCCCCCATCGGACGCATGCTCAGGTGGCGGATAGAGAGGTAGGTGGGAAATAAAATACCATTCACGGACCAAAAACCGACTAGGTCGAAGCCCTGACAATGTAAAACTTAGTATTAATTGCCATGGAATCAGGACAACAGTTTCGGATCAGATTGGACAAACTGCAACGACTGCCGCAACGAATAAAGGACCTTTCTTTTGGAACTTGAAATTTTAGATAATTAACAGACCAGGTGCATTACGACAACTTCAGGATGAAATAAAGAAATATAAAATCAACATCTTGGCAGTGCAAGTAACCAGATGCCACGTTGAATAATGTTTGACATGCGTACGCACACCATGTTTAAGAGCGGAAAATTGCAAGGAAGCCGTGAGTTTGGAGTATATTTCATTGTGGTAAGCACATTTAAACAATTGTCACCGACTTCAAGCACGTTAACGAAAGAATCTGTGGAATTCGTATCAAGACCAAATTCTTTAATATCTGGCTGGTCAACTGTCACGCGTCCAAAGAAGACAAGGAGGAGGCAACCAATGACGAATTTTATAGCACCCTGGAATGCACTGTCGATGCATTAAAATTTTTGTGGATGACTTCAATGCAAAAATCGGCCGAAAAATGGCGCATCGAGACATCCGTAAGAGAACGTGGGCATCCCCAGACGGTCGTACATTCAACCAGATCGACCATGTTCTCATACAAAAAAGAGCGACTACCAGCATCCTCGACATGCGCTCATTCCGCGGCGCTATATGTGATCCGAGCCACTACCATATAAGGATCAAGTTCTGATGCCACATCTCCAAGAGCTGTAAACAAGGAACATCAGTTACCCCAAGGTGGCAGATACACAAGCTAAACGATTGCTCAGTAACGTCCACTTCCATATCATAAACACATCAACATATTCCCGCAGGCGGGAGAAAGTAATAATGATATCAAAAACATGTAGAAGACTAAGAGATGCGATAACAGAAGCAGCCGAAGATGTCTTGGGTCATCGACTAAAGAAAATTAAGGACGATTGTTACGACGGAGAATACAAGGAAGCGCTTGAAAAAAGGAACCAGGCGAACAAAGGATACATCCAACGATCAAAGAAGAACAATATAGCACCCTCCGACGCTAAGCTAAAAAAATGTACCGAAGAAAGAAACGACTAACCATCAACACCAACACGCAACAGATAAACGAAAACACGACCCTTCATGAAGTCAGATCGGTGTGTGCCTCTATTAAACAACTAAGAGATGGCTTCAATCTACAAACAAGTCTGCGAAAGTGCACAAGGAGCAATCATACGGATCCCAGTCGAAATCAAAAACAGCGTTCCCAACAACTACTGAGGCTATTCCAGAAGCAGAGCAAGAGGTTCAAGTTTCACCACCAACCAGAGACGAAGTACAAGCAGCAGTACGGGACTTCAAAAAAAAAAAATCAGGCTCCTGGAATAGATGGAATATCAGCAGAACTACTCAAGAGAGAGGGTCCCCATCTAAATAACCTTCTCCATCGACTAATATGCAGAATATGGTCAGAGGAGCAGTTACCAGAGGACTGGAAAAAAGTATAATATATTCTGTACACAAAAAGGAGGAGAAGTTAAGGTGTGAAAATTATAGAGGCATCGCTCTACTGTTTACGTCTTATAAAGTGCTCTCCAAACTCATAGAAAATTTAAAGCTTTCTTTGAAAGTATTATAGGAGAGTATTAGGGAGGCTTTCTATAATAGACCAAATATCCTGTTGAGCAGGTGCTCGAAAAGTGCTGGGAATATAACATCGATCCGCACCACTCTTTTTGGACTTCAAACAAGCATATAAAAGTTTCGACAGAAATGCGCTGTACAAAATAATGTTTGACTTTCGCGTCCCAACAAAATTAGTCCGAATGGTCAAAGTCACGATGCTAAAACAAAGTCCCAGGTCAAAGTAAACGGAGTACGAACGCACAGCTTATTAATAGGATCAGGCTTTAAAAAAGAGGATGGACTTACCCCAATCCTCTTTAATATTGCGATGGAAGACGTTATCAGGAAGACACCAGTTGAATCCTCTGGTATACTAATGCTCAAGTCCACACAATTGGTAGCATAGGCTGATGACGTCAGTATTACGGCACGTTCAATTTCAAATGCCAAAACAACATTTCTGAGCCTAAAATCCGAAGCAAACCGAACTCATGAATCAAACGAGGAAGAATACTCCAGTCCGATAAAACTTGACCATAGGAGACTATAGCCTTGAAAACGTAGATAGCTTTGTTTATCTCCGAGCCAACCTGAATAGAAGAGGCACCGAAAAGGGTGAAATTGGATGCCGCATAAATGCCGCAAATATGGGCACAGGCAAAATAAGCTCCGTATTTACAAATCACTGGTCAAACCTGTGCTGTTATATGGAAGTGAAACTTGGACCCTGACGAGCGAATCTGAAAGCCCCAGAAAATCGACGGCCCAGTGAAATAAGGAACAGAGTGGAGATTACGTTACAACGATGAATTGTATGAACTATATGACTGCTTGCGTAAGGTTACGCAAATTGCAATGGTCGGGCCATGCAGAAAGAATGAAAGAAAACCGGCTACCCAAAAGAACATTGAAGAGTAGAGCACAAGGTTGACGTCCAGCGGGAAGACCTGGGGACTCGATGAGGACATGATAGAAGCTGACAGCAGCAGACCCTTCGCGCCATGGATGATGATGATGAGTCTATAGTTTGGATTTCCTGTTTCAACTTTGCTCAAAACTTTTTAATCAATGAACAGTCCAAGATGTTGATGCTCTTTATTTAAAACATATATATTTTAATTCCTTGCTTAGTGTTAGTAGAGAATTAAAAACATAGCAGAGAATTAAAAACGTAGAACGGTTGAAAATAATTTGTCGCCTGCTCAGAGCATAAGGGAATATAGCATAAGGGAATATGAGTAGAAGGATATTGGAACAGGTTGCCACTGGAATGGTTCCGAATAAAACCATTATATGCAAAATAGCCCTGACATTTTCAGTAAAGAAATTCAAAGCTACATAATGATTGGGAATATTTTTCAGTGACTAAGTTTAAATACTCGATAGAAGTTTTAAATTTTAATTAATAAGAATGCCTGAGAATATATTACGTGACATTAATGCTGATACTGCAGATGGCTCGACAATTGTCTGTGGAACTTTCAGTAAAGTTGCTTGAATTGATGGAAATCATTTTGCTCACTGCTCGCTAATTTTTGCTTGTTTCTGTTAATTATCCTAATCGTGATGGAAGCCACTTCGCAACCATCCTGAAGAATAGATTCTTTTACCATTTATGGTAGGCAATTTTTCTCCGCTCGCAGCTTCGTATTCATATTGAAAAGATTCTCGATATGATATATTTGTCAGGCCTTGTCATGTAGCTCTCTTTTATTGCTTCTTCTTTCGTGCAAAGTCTCCAATAGCGAATATATAATTCGCGATCAAGGGAATCGGAACTTTGTTTATAACTTCCGTTTCATTGTTGCTCGTTATGATCGCTGTTAATCGCCCTGTTTTTTTTTAAACACACTAGATATCTATCCTTGGGCGGCTGAAGCAACCCCGTAATTTAAATTTCATGCCATTTTTGTGATAATGGAGCTAAAAAGACGCCTTACACTTCTCAGACCAGTCGTCAAAAACCTCGTATGTGATGCTCACGTCCATCTAAAATTTCCACCGTAGCTTTTCAGGATCCTAAAAGTAGTTCACCTCTCTACGAGTATGTATCTGGGTGACTTATTGTTCAAGAATTCCAAAAAGTCTTACCTTGGTCAGAGGCACTTGCAGTGCAGTGTTGATACTACCTTTGCGCATTTTTGGTCCGTGCCTACGCTGCAGCGTGAGCTTAGTTCATTTCCAAGCGATTTTCGAAAACTTTCTTACGTTCAAGTGGAATCGCACCTGCCATCACTGGAATCGCACCTGCCACTACTAGTATTCCATCTTCAGAGACAATGCTAATCTAAAGCGGCTGAAGTCTATGCTTTTTTCTCTTTTATTGATTCGTTCTCATTCGGTGTACTTTAAATTAGATCGATATTGAGAATTGAAAACTCATTGTTTAAATATGGTCCCATAAATATCTAAATCGCATAAAACATTCATCTGCGAAATATTACAGATTTGGATGCTTTTTGATTTACTATATCAAACTTCAGGAATTGAGTATGCAAAAACACATCCACTAAACTGCTGAGAAGCTTTGGTGGCACATCCATACTCTTTTGGCGAAATATAAACAATTTTGCATAAATACCTCAAATTATCTTTGACATAATCTTCATGCTTTGGTAAATTTGCGCTTGTGGTACTTCTAGTACTTCAAATGACCCTGTAAAAAATTGTTCATAGCTGGTCAATCGAATTAAAATGAACGGGATATTACACGACAAGGAACAATACCGTCAAATATGGATGTGTAATAACAGAAGTTGCAATCTTCATCATGTGAAGCCTCTCCAAATTTGAATTCAATATACTTATATAAAATGTACTGTCCTGACAATAGCGCAGACTATTGCCTTTGCTATCAACTAGTTAAAATGACAAGAGATATTTTTAACTTAATATAAGACAAGAGTGATTTTTGTTAACAAAAAAGAAAAATGTTTGATACAGTAAAAATAATATTTTTACTTTTATTTGATTCATTAATTATATGTTGCCTAAGCTTTTAAATTGATTTTGGTTTCATGCACCAATATATGTTGGTTTGTATTAAAATATTTTATCATTGAAAAATCGTAAATGTCACAGCTATGAAACGCTTATTGCTTCCGCAAAAGTAGAAAACTTTGTTTAAATTTTTTTGAAATTCAAAATGTTCCTTTATTCACTTCTACATTTTTTACGTAAAATTTCTTTATGAATCATCGCTTACAAACTTAATGTTGGACCCTATGTGTCTTACTATTTTGATTCTTAGTCACATACATTTTTTTATTTATGAGAAATTTCATCACATTATATTCTAATTCAACTCAAGGTATTCATACTGTAATATGTTATTAATAAATATCTGACCTAAACGAAGCTTTACTATGGGAAATATATCTTTAGCATTTCTATATTCAAATACATTTGTGAATCTGAAAAGCTGTGGAATTTTTTCACTAAATTTTGATATTTTCTGAGAACTTCTCGTAATTCTAGATTAAAGCTTCATCATGCCAGATGCATTTAACGATCTATTAATCTAGTTTTTCTGTGCGTCATTATATTGAATTTCCGTAATAAGTTCATAAAGTCTGCCTGTTTTTTGACTCTTCAAAACAGGCATTCGAAAATTATTCGACACGATTCTACCTACAAAAATATGCCAGGATAAGACCTCAAAATAACTTAAAATACTTCATAGCTCATCTCATACTCATTTTCTTCCGTGCACGTTCATTCATGCCTTATTCATTCTTACAATTAGTAGGATTTTTACGATTTCAAGTAAAATTTCGAATTGTACATTCATTGGAATAGTTAGATTAGAATTTCGATCGTTTATTCTCTCGCTAC
The DNA here is from genome assembly GCA_963969285.1 of Odontomyia ornata. Classification (NCBI taxonomy): domain Eukaryota; kingdom Metazoa; phylum Arthropoda; class Insecta; order Diptera; family Stratiomyidae; genus Odontomyia; species Odontomyia ornata. Next base: position 218,643,265 of record OZ017742.1, read on the forward strand.
TTCAAGTGACCGTACTCAAGTCGCTTATCTTTATTTTCACATCTTCTAAGAACAAAATGCAAAAAAATTAGAATTTAGAATAGAAAGTAATATTTTGAGTATGGTCACATCTTATTTTCTGATTGTTCAAGTTGGTAGTTGTTAAGATTGTTCTGACCAAGTTTGGATGAACAGATGGATCTCTACTTCAGGTGAGTGACATCAGCATTTAAGCGGAAATTCATATAATTAGCTAGGAACTCATATCCACATAAAAAATTAACTAAGAAAAAACACGATTCAATTTGGTTCTATTCCGCAGAAATGCTGTCATAAATTAAACACAATATGTTCATAATGCACAAATTGCTACAAGCACCTTTCTATTTCAAATACACTCCTTCGATACGTAATAAGGAAATCTGGTTAAAATGAAAATTTAAAAACACAAGGGTCGAATTGAATTGATTATAAAATGTTACGACCTTTAATATTACGGATCGAAAATTACTTTTGGAACATTTCATTTGTACTTGTGACTAATTTGCCTCTATTTTTATTTTTAGGCATCTCTATCGTTACCTGGATCACCGTTCAATATCCGACGGGGATCACGGGGGTCACATCAAGTATGTATTTACATAGAATATAACAAACTAAAATAATGCAAATTGAATATAACAAACTAAAATAATGCAAATAATTCAACTCACTATGGGGTATGAGTTTAGCTCAAAAAATATACGAGCCACCCACAATCACCAAGCATTTTGTTTTCTTTAGAAGAATGCAAGGGGGTCTTCACCTTTACTTCTATGGAAGTTGCTCCCAAAAAAAAATTGGTCGGGAAGTAATTATATGAAAAATTGTTGGGTTCAGATCTAAAACTTTAACATCTGCGACGGAAGGTCAAACTCGTTTGCCTTGTCTTTCACCTCCCACATTCACCGTCTGTAACTGAAGAATGATCAAAGCCAGCGAATAAGGAAAATTACGGCTGATTTCAATGACATTTCTAACTGTGATTAGATAAAAGAAGTTCATTTGAGGTCACATGTGTGAAGAATTTTAGCCGCATGCAGACTATTTATAAACCTTGATTATTTAGGCGTGGCTTACGCGATTTTTTGGGGCAATCATTTTTTTCATAATCAATGTAACTCATATAGGAGATAGTGATCAAAAATTAGGAAATACTATATTACAAGGTAAAATCCCATACCTTGTAATTAGTGCAAATGACTCCATAACTTTTGAGAAATTGCTTATATGTAGGAATGCTTATTTAAAGATCTAAAGAAAGGAACATTTATTTATATTGAAACATTTTATTATCATTTCAAGTAGAAGAAAAAATAAATTATTCAAGGAAAGCCAAACTAGATATAAATGTGCGCAAATCGTATAAAAACCTAGACCCCAACTTCGTTCTTTGAATGGTGGATGATAATGGTAATGAGCGAACATGATTTTTGGCAACATGTAATGCCTTCTCGATACATTTGACCAAGATATTGAGATACTCTTATTATCTCTAAACAAAGGCCCGAAAGAGACTGTAGTGCTAAAGTAAGGATGCAATCCCTTCTTTGTTCAATATTTCGACTGTTTCATAATCAATGAAAACATGATTCACTATTAGATGAATTAAGTGCTCGTATTCCCCTCATTTTATCAGCGATCTAAGAAAATCTTCTTTTTCAATTGTAGTGAATTGGGCTAAAATGAAAAACTAAATTAAATCTGAACTAATAGCATCATATTTACCGTCCAAAGATAGGGAAGTATAATCAATTTTAACAGATATTTTACTATGAGGAATAACCTCATAGTAAAATATCTGTTAAAATTGATAACATTAAAGCACGTTCTTTACACGCATGATCGGTCGAAAATTGCATTATTCCAAGACAACCCTAATCGAGCATTGGCCTTTATTTGTCACAGTTCTGCAACCTCATTTGCTCCAGGCGACTAATGTGAAGAAGAAGAATTTGCTCTACCTTTCAACTGAAGGATCTGCTCAACTTTTCAACGTTCGCCTTGGTAGTGGAATCTCCCGTATCCCGTTTCACGAGCAACCCATTACCATGGCCACAATTTTAGATATATAGGTACAGATTAACTATCATATATCATACAGATCTTATTTGTCAGATCCATCGAAGATTCTTCTTCCCACATTAAGTTGGAACATGTCTAAGGCCCTTTTGTAATTACTTATTGAGCTCCAAGTATCGCATCTAACGCTTTGCTTGGAGCATTTATTTGGTACTAAATCTCAAGCGTCCCAATCCCATTTCAATTATGGTGGAATATGAAGCTATCCACTTTTGTTTCTATCATATTGTCGCGTGTTATTGGTTCGCGGCCAATAATTTTAACGTTCCGGGAAAGTGAAAACGCAATGTCTTTTAATTAAAGTTAAAAGAGCTTATTCAATTAAATAAAATGCACAATAATCAGTTAACACTTTCACTAATTTTAATTGTCACTATTAAAATTATCTAACACTTGTCCATAAATTTATTATCGCAATTGTCTTCTAAATTACTTCACTATTACGAAGCACACTTTCCTACTACTCGAAGAATATCGCTTCCCACACACAATCGCAGTTCTTCTCGCGGTCGAATGCATGATCCCCCCATTCATTCAGCTCGCCTTTATATAGGGTCTCTAAGTATTCACCCATTTCTCGCATATTGGCGAACGTTCTACCGAGAGGTACCTGGTAGGTTCGAGCAAATTAATGAATGGAGTGACGTCGCTTGCAGATGTTGATTATGCTTGTTGAATTTACTCGTGGGTTCGAGTAAATTCATTTGTTGACGTTCTTAATGATGATGAAAACAATTGCGACAGTAGCTCGCAGAATTATTTGTACATGTAATTATTTGTACATGTAACACTGCCCCCATCTCAGTTCTTTTCGCCCCGAAAAGATGTGTCGCTATTTGTAGTCAATTCTCCCTGGGTGTAATATGGGGCAAGACGGTCCAGATGCACGATTTTCATTTTAGCTCTCGGCTTACGATGTTCCTGTATTCGGTATACGACGTCGTTGATTCGCTTTGTAACTCGGTATGGTCCCTCCCAATTATGCTGCAACTTTGGAGACCTACCCTTTCGCCGTTGCGGGTTATAAAGCCACACCAAGTCATCTTGCTGGAAGCCAGTAGAATTAGCCTTTAGATCATACCTGGTCTTCATGCGGTCAGTAGCCGATTCGAGGTGTTTCCGCACTGTCCGATGTATCTGGTTCAACCGTTGTCTTAGATCACTTGCGTACTCCGAGACCGTTTGGGGTTTCTCGGGGGGTGTTCCAAACTTTATATCAGCTGGCAGACGAATAGTCTTTCCAAAAATGACTTTGGCTGGGGCTTGGCCCGTCGATGCATGTTCGGCAGCTCTGTACGCCATCAAAAATAGTGGGATATGTCGGTCCCAGTCCCTTTGGTTCTCGTCAACCATCTTGGCAAGGTGTTTATTGAGCGTGCCGTTGAAACGTTCGACCATTCCATCGGATTGGGGATGCAGCGGTGTTGTCCTCGTTTTCCGTATTCCCAGCTGCTCGCACATTTCGCTAAAAACTAGTGACTCGAAGTTTCGGCCTTGATCTGAATGTAGTTCATAAGGCACGCCGTACCTGCTGACCAAATTTAACACTAGCTGTTCGGCTACAGTAGTTGCTTCCTGGTTGGGAATGGGGTAGACCTCGGGCCACTTGCTGAAATAATCAGCTACAACCAGCGTGTATCGATTTCCCCATTCAGATTCAGGAAAGGGTCCAGCGATGTCAACAGCAATCCTTTCGAATGGCACGCCTACGTTATAGGTTTGCATTTGTCCTCTCAGTCGTCGCTTTGGGCCTTTGACGGAAGCGCAAATTGTGCATCTGCGGCACCAGTCCTCTACGTCTTCTCGAGCGTGGAGCCAGTAGAATCTTTCCCGCAATTTCGCTAAGGTTTTGTTAACACCAAGATGGCCTCCCGAGGATCCTTCATGCATTTCCTTAACCACATCGTGGATTCGGCTTTTGGGTAGTATAGTTTGCATCCTATAGGAGCTGCCATCCGCCGTTTCCCATTTCCGCTTGAGTACGCCACCCTCCACCTGTAGGGAGTTCCATTGTGCCCAATAGCTTTTCAGGGTTGCGCCATGCATCGAAACGTCCTTCCACTCCGGTCGCCCAGTCGTCTCCTTCCATACGAGCAATGGTCCGATATCTTCATCGGCTAACTGGGCATTTCGAATCTCCTCCGATGACCAACCTTCATCGAATTCGGCCGTTATCACTCGCAGATCAACGGGCGGCTCCTTTTCCTCAATCCGTTGGCAATGTTTGCAGTTAGCTGGACATGGATGACGAGATAGGGCGTCAGCAATTCCATGAACTCTGCCCTTGTGGAGCAGTTTGGGCCTCACTAGGTCTGGTCGGATCGTCGATCGGGTTGCACCAGTGTCGTTTGTTAGGGTGCATTGTGCTTCATCAACTTGACCAGGAAGGCATCTGTCTGCTTCTCCACGATGTTGCCTTGGCACGGTGCTGGGGATGTCGATACTCGTGGCCAACGTTCGCCCCACGAAGTTGGCCCTTGCAGTTTGATGGGCCTCCATTCTAGGCTCCTGACACGGTCTGGATCTCCACCACCCTGGACAATAGCTCGGTCTTCTCCCCTTCTTGCAGTCTCTTTGCAGGTGCCCTTTTCCCCGCAATTCCAGCATCTAGGCGCACCATTCACCTGCAGCTCTCGCTCATTTCCCACGCGCTCACACCTGGATTTATCTGTCACTACCTCGCGAACCCGGACAGTGGTGCGGGTCACATTTTTGGCTGCCTCAAAATTTAAACTATAAGCCAATGCTTCCTTGAATGTTTGCTTTTGAGCTAACCGCACGGCTTGTTGCAATTCCGGGTCCTTTAAGGCGCTGATGAATGCTTCTGCTGCTACGTCATCTCGATGTTCTGGGTCGTACGCTGGGTAAGCCAAAAGTGCCAATCGCTCAATGTCTTGTGCTAGCTGCTGCAAGGTTTCGCCAGACTTCTGCATCCGATGCCGTAGCTGCGCCCGGTAAATCTGCTTCAGATGATCGTCTCCATAACGCATGTCCAGCGCATTCATTATAGCAGCCGGGTTTGAATGCAGCTCAACGGGGATAGTCTGCAAAAGCTCGGCAGCTGGGCCTCTTAGAGCCAGAATTAACGCAGTTGCTCGTTCCTGCTCATTCCAGTGATTTATCCTAGCGGCGGCTTCAAACTGGATTTTGTAAATACTCCAGACCGTTTGCCCATCGAATATTGGTGCTTGCACATTTCTAGATGAGCTTTGCGCTGCGGTTATAATTGGGGCTGGTGAGGCGGTTATTACTGCCTTCGCTGCTTCCAAGTCCTTTTTCACTTTTTCCATCTCATGGTTTACCTGGCTGATCTCAAGGTTGATTCTCTCCTCGACCTGGTATACCTTCTCCTCGACGCATTTAATTTGGCTGTTGAGACTACTGAGCTCCGCTTTTATTTCGGTTGACTGTTTTTCCAGCTTCTGAGCGATGTCTGCCTTGATTTCGATCGCTTGTTGATCCAGCTTCACTGATTGTTCATTAAGCTTCGCTGATTGCTCATCTAGCTTCGTGGTTAAATTGGACGACTGTTCATTGAGCTTCGCAGTTAAATTGGATGACTGTTCATTGAGCTTCGCAGTTAAATTGGATGACTGTTGTCGCTGCTCCTGCTGCATCAGCATTAACATTTGCATCAGCGCGTTTTCTGGTTCCTTTGGTTTTTTTGTTTCTGTAGGCTCACCCGAATCTAGATACGCACCTTCCGACTCGATCGCATCACGCAAGCGTGCAATCAGTATGGCCTTTGTACCTTGTGTAGCCAGATTTCGTTGTTTCAACTCCTCTTTGAGCTCCGATATGCTCAATTGATTAATTTTTAGATTTAAATTTCCTGGCATTTTTATTGTTTCGGCTATTTTTCCACGTTAACTTCCACAATTGTGCACTTCAAAAATGTTTAATCGTTTTCACTTCCAAAATTTTCTTTCTCACTTCTGACACCATTGTCGCGTGTTATTGGTTCGCGGCCAATAATTTTAACGTTCCGGGAAAGTGAAAACGCAATGTCTTTTAATTTAAGTTAAAAGAGTTTATTCAATTAAATAAAATGCACAATAATCAGTTAACACTTTCACTAATTTTAATTGTCACTATTAAAATTATCTAACACTTGTCCATAAATTTATTATCGCAATTGTCTTCTAAATTACTTCACTATTACGAAGCACACTTTCCTACTACTCGAAGAATATCGCTTCCCACACACAATCGCAGTTCTTCTCGCGGTCGAATGCATGATCCCCCCATTCATTCAGCTCGCCTTTATATAGGGTCTCTAAGTATTCACCCATTTCTCGCATATTGGCGAACGTTCTACCGAGAGGTACCTGGTAGGTTCGAGCAAATTAATGAATGGAGTGACGTCGCTTGCAGATGTTGATTATGCTTGTTGAATTTACTCGTGGGTTCGAGTAAATTCATTTGTTGACGTTCTTAATGATGATGAAAACAATTGCGACAGTAGCTCGCAGAATTATTTGTACATGTAATTATTTGTACATGTAACAATATATTGAGTTTTGTTTTCATTTATCGCAAAGTCGGTTTGTTTCTATAAAACTATACACATAAAAAGATTTCCAAAAAATCTAAAAATGAGCGTGCCATGATATCGACGCCATCAACAAACGCTATTTACCAATTGAGTAAATTTAAATAATAAGGTTCCATAATGTTAACTGATCGCTTTCCGAAGAACTGAAGAAGGCTCCTATTCTAAACCTCAATCAGTTGAAAAATATTCTGTTACTTTGAACTTAAATGGTCCTTCTTCCTAAATTTAGTGCGGCCAGGTTATAAGGCCGCGGAAGACTGTTGACTTTTCTCTTTCAGCGAGTATAGAGGTCCCTTCACTGAATATATATAGATAGAAGGAAAGAGCCAAACAAATCGCTCAGTTGGCGTAATGGCTTTGTAATCGTTTAGATTTTACAGTTTCATGCAAAAACTTGCTTTAAAGGAGACGAAGCCGCGTGGCTAATAGTATGGAATACGAAGCTTACCTTCTAGGTGCATCTATTTTGTTGCTCTGTGTATATTGTTATCTCACTCAACATTCATTCTGTATAATATGTAGTTCTAACAGTGGCATCTTAAAAAATATTTCACATTTAATGGATTGTGTTAATTTCAATTATTTTCAGTTTACAATGCGAAATGGACGAGGTCGTTTCGGAATACCAGGTAGTGATCGAAAACCACTGGTATTATCAACTTATCTCGATGCACAAGAACATTTACCATATGCAGATGATTCGAATGCTGTGACCCCCATGTCAGAAGAAAATGGCGCAATAATTGTACCAGTTTATTACGGCAACCTAGGTAGTCTGTTAATTTATAGTAAAATAAGATTTTTAACATTTTCGACAATTGTCTATTTCATGCAATCATTGAAAATCGAAAGGATCTCGTCATTCCTCATATACCTCGCATCAGTCTAGAATATCATATACATCACACGGAGACCTTCTTGGCGGTAGTATGACAAAAGAAAGTAAATTACGTAATCGTTCGTCACGGAACCAATCGATAGCACCATCAAATGGAGCCAGCTATGTAGATACTAATCACAAAGGTCACAGAGAATACGTAAGTAATCTGATTGATTTGACTTAACATATTTCTGATGCTTACTTCTTATTCAATCCTTTTTGTTAAATGCTCTGCAAATAGTCGATGTATTTTTTGATAAGCTTACAAATCATATTAGCTCTTATTTATCGTACTGAATTACGTAATGTAACTGAATTACGAAGAGGCAAAGTTTTAAATATCTTTTAGATAATTTACACACCAAATTTGTAATTACAGCCTTGTTAGAACTTTGTAAAAAAAAATTGTCAATACCCTATTAAAATGTATACCTCTCCATGCGTCCATACGTTCGTCTTCCCGTTAATCCGTCAGAGCGTCACAGGAAGTTTTCTCAAGAACTAGAGAAGCTAGAGTCATCAAATTTTGTGAACATTTTAGAAATTGCTGGTTAATGTAACTTTGATAATCAACTAAAATTGGCAGGAAGTCGCTGATGAATGAAAGTTTGATAGTCAACTAAAATTGGAAGGATTTTAAGGAGATCTGCTCATAGAAAGATGTTACCCCATAACATTTTTTTCACCGAAGATGATCGTGTAGGGTATCAAATGGAAGGTCTTTATGAGATATTTTAATATCGATAACGGGGTAGGCAATGGAAGCGGAAGGAAACGAAAAAATAAATTCCCAATTTTCCAAACTATTTGAATCGTAACCTGTCTGTCCGTTCGTCAACGACCTATATGTCACAAATATTTTTTTTTTGAGACTGCTGCTTTCAAAAACACTAAACAAAGTTTGATTATGAAAAAAAAGCACCATATAGGAAGGGGATCATTTGGTTATGTGGGCTATTAAATAAAAAGTCTTGGTGATAACTATTCGGAACAGATCCTTAAATCAGAACATTCGCATGGGTGGGGGAGAGCATCATGCAGGCGAAGGGAAAATGTATGAAGCGGTCTTGGGACTTTCGGTTAAGACGTTTAGGAGATCCCAAGGGAAAATTGCGCATCAGTTCTTTAAGGGTCTTCACAATGTTAGTGTTTATTAGTGGCGAAGTTTTGCTTCCGGGTACGAAATCGTCATTTCATATAGAAAGGTATGATGGGCATGTATAGATGATTGACATAAACGCTGCTCATAAACTGAGGGCCGCTGGAAGTAGATCCAATCACAGCGTCGTTGGTAGCAAAGATGGGCCATTAAAGCTGCCTTGAAGGTTCTGTGCACCCTTTCAATTACAATATTTCAAGACACCGGAATAATAGAATTTGCGAAAGTGTTTCTTCTTCTTCGTAGCACTACAGCCCTTCTCGGGCCTTCGCTTTCTGCAAATAGCGCCTCCCAACGAATACTTTCTTTGGTACCCGTTTTTCGTCTATACGATTCATGTGGCCAGCCCATTGCTACTTCTGCAGTCTTACAATCGTTGAAACCTCCGGCTCGTTAAAAATTTCATACAGCTCATGGTTGTATCGATTATTCGCCTCAGGACCCGTCGCTCAAAGGTGTTCAATATATTGGCGGATGCTTGGGTTAGGGTCCATGTTTCACACTCGTAGAACAACATAGGTCTTATCACAGATTTGTATACCTGGAGTTTTTCATAGACTCTACCAATTGTCTCCATCTTCTGGATCTAAAAATATTACTTTTTGGCAGAAAATTAAAACTCGCACAAAATGTCGGACATTTATTTCTTTGTATAAACTTTCCTTCCACATTGTAACTTTTTTCTCTGCCTAATCCAACCGATTAAAAAATTCTTAGCTTCGGCAATTATGCACTAGCCATCGATGAGATGATGAAAGGTCCTGCCGGACTCATGGTGTCACTTGTTGTTTTTTTATGTTTGACTTTTGTTGATGTTACTGGGTTAGTTTTTCAGTAGTATTTGGGGGCTTGTTAGTAGTTTGATGTATTGTGTGCTTTGTTTGTGGTTTTGGATGTTGATGGAGAAGTGTTCCAGTACTGTTTAGAGTTCAATATTAGTTTCATCCAAAAAGGGCTATGAGTTGCTTTAAATATTTTTCATTGTTTTTGTTATAGAATTGTGCTGTTGTATGATTTTTTTTCAAAGATTTCATATTTGCTCCATCGATTTTCAAAATTTGTGCAATTAAATATTCTATGTTCAAGATGTCACAACACTTGCACCCCTGAGAGGAAACCAAATTAGCTCTTTTTAGTCTTGTATAATTATAGACTCTGTTGAGCAGAATTCTATTTATTTATTTTTGAGTGTTTGTTTTCGCGGTGACGTAGTAAAACCAAGGTTTGTTTCTGAAAATGAGATCTGCTTGTACCCAGGGGTTGTAGTTTAAGTTTGTGATTTTATTTCCTAGTAATTATGCCATTCTTCTTCTTCTTAGCACTACAGTCTCTCTCGGGCCTTCGTTTCCTGCAAATAGCGCCTCCAACTGTCTCGGTGCATTGACCGCGTCCTCCAATTTCGAAATCCGAGCAGCGATGAACTGTCTTCGTCAACCGAGTCAGACCAGCGTTTCCTCGGTTTCCCCACTGGTCTCCGGCCTTCAGTTCTCCCAACGAATACCTTTTTGGGTATCCGTTGTTCGTCCATACGATTCATGTGGTCAGCCCATTGCAGTTTCCGCAGTCTTATAATCGTTGAGACCTCCGGGTCGTCAAAAATTTCATACAGCTCATGGTTATATCGAATTCGCCATTGGTCCTCGTTTAGGTTCGCTCCGATTATTCGCCTCAGGACCCGTCGCTCAAAGGCGATTAATATATTTGTGGATACTTGGGTTAGGGTTCATGTTTTACACCCATAGCATAACACAGGTCTTATCACAGATTTGTATACTTGGAGTTTTGTTTTCCTGTGTATGGAGCTGGTCTTCAAGATCGTCAATACTGAATAAAATATTTTATTTGCGAGCTGTATTCTTCGGCGTATTTCGTCTTTTTCATTGCCCGTTTTCGTTATTTTGGCGCCTAGATATACAAATTCGTTAACATTTTCGATACTATACTCGCCAAGTGTGATGTTTTGTGTACTTGAGGTAGTTTTCCTCGACTGCGTCATGAGCTTTTTTTTTATTTTCATTGATTCATAGCCCTACTAGTTTTACTTCGCTGTCGAGTTTTAGGACGAATTCTTTGGCAGTTGTTAATGACCGTGACAAAATGTTGATGTGGTCCGTAAAGACTACTACTTGGCTCGACTTGAATAGTAATGTACCTCGCGTATCGACAGGTAGCTTCCTTATGACGTAATCCAGAGCCAAATTGAATAGCAATGGGGCCAGTCCATCTCCCTGTTTTAGTCCGATATTTGTGTTAAAGGCATCGGTGAGTTGATTATTGATGCGGAATCGGGAGGTCGTCGACGTCATTGTCATTTCGGTAAGATGGACTAATTTGGCTGGAATGCCAAAGAAAATAATTATTTGGTACAGTACGTTACGATTGTCGTATGCTTGCTTAGTCAACGAAAATTTGGTGTACGCCTATGTTGAACTCCCAGCACTTTTCATGTACCTGCTTGACTGTAAGCAATTGGTCTGTTGATCTGCCTGCTCTAAAACCACCTTGATTCTCCCCAATAATACAGTTGGTGTATGATCTGATTTTATTTTCTAAGATCTTTGAAAATATTTTGTACGCCGTACAATGTAGTGATATGCCTCTATAATTTTCGCACTGTAGCTTGTCACCTTTCTTGTGGATACGGAATATAATTGATTGGCTCCATTCTTTTGGCATATGTTCTTGTTGCCAAATGCGCTGGATGACATTGTGAATAGCTTGATGAACACTACTGCCACCATATTTTATGTGTTCCACTGGAATCTCATCGATGCCCAGCGCTTTATTATTCTTTTGGGGATTGATGGCGGAACAAAATTCATCCAGAATTGGTGGGGCCAATGGACGCTCTCCGCAGACATCTATAGGCTCCGATGTTCTGGAGCTGTGCGGAGGGTTAAGGAGGTTCGTTTCATCAGCGATGATATTGCCAATATCATCACGACAGAGCGTGGTTTTGGGCTGGTAACCACGTTTCAGGCTTTTCACTACTTTGTATGCTTGTCTTGTATTGTTGCTCGCTAAACTTACATCTATACTTCTCAATTGGTCGTCATAGTATTTTCATTTCTTAATTCTAATTATCTTATTCGCTACTCTTCTGAGATTTTCATAGTGTTCTCTCTTTGTCCTGGTTTTCCTACCTACGTATTCTTTGTACGTCTGATTCTTCTAATCTAACGCATTCTGGCACTCATCATTGAACCAATCATTCCTCTTGCGCCGGGATGTCCGATCGTCTGTTCTGCCACGTTCCTAATAGCCGCTTTCACTTCCATCCAGAGCTCGTTGCTCGTCTTTAACAATGCGTCTGATAAGATGGGAGCCAGCTGGTTGTCGAGGGTCTCCGTGAAATTTTCGACCACAGATGCCGTTTGGAGCCTTTCGATGTCAAATCTTTGCAACGGGCTGGTCTTCGCCGAATATGCCTTTGACATACGACATCGTTAGGTTAATTTGATCAAGTAATTATCTGAGTCACAATTGGCTCCTTGGTATGTACGGACGTCAAGTATGCTCGAGGCCTAACGTTGTTGGATCAGAACATGATCGATCTGGTTTTGTGTGTTGCCATCCGGTGATACCCAGGTCATTTTATGAATACGTCGATATGGGAAGCAGGAACGTATGACTAATTTTCTGCTACATGCAAAGTCAGTCAGGCGCTGGCCGTTGTCATTTGTTTCATCGTGGAGGCTATATCCTCCAGTCGTTCCCCGATGAGATAGCTCATTGCCAACCTTAGCTTTGAAATCACTCAGAATTATTTTGGTGTCGTTTGTAGGCAATGATTCGACCAGCCTTTCCAGGTGATTATAGAACGTTTCCTTCATTTCTTCGTCCGATTCTTCGGTCGGGGCATGAATATTAATCAGCCAGATTTTAAAGAATTTCGCTTTTATACGGATCGCACACAACTGTTCGTTTATTGCCTTAAAATCAATAACGTCCAATTTGAACTCCCTATCCACAATGAAGGCCACTCCGAATTCTCGTTTTCCAGTAGGCGTCCCACTTTTGAATATTGTGTGCGATCTCATGTCTTGAATGTCGTTTCCAGTCCAATTCGTTTCCTGAACTGCCAGTATTTTTAATTGATATTGACTGGCCTGTTGTAAAAGGTCCTTAACAGCGCCAGGGTTATTGAGTGATCTGACATTCCAGGATCCAATGCCATAGTCCTTTTTTCGTTTGCGAGGTCGTTTCCGTGAGTCCAATCCATTCCGAGGCCTATCTGCAGGTTTCGAAACAATTAAAGATTTCCCAGGGACGGGGAGTTAGCCCGTCGCCCAACCTCCATTCCGGCGGCATGGTTATTACGTCGATTCCGTTATCAGGCGCGGAAGATTCGCCTTCACCCTCTTACGTCCTCACCAAGGAGGTGTAAGCAGGATTTAGTAGCAGAGCTGTAGATGTATTTACAGTTATGAGCATTTCTCGACATTTTATGTTACATTATTGGGGAACCAGTAAACCCAATGTGCACCCCGAGAGCATTTACTACCATTTAGTTGGAGGGGTTTGGGATGAGGAATCATGGAAGCTATGGGTTGGGGAAACGAGGGGTGCCCTCCTCCTTTCTCAAGCGGGCTTGGGCCATTCTGCATCTACATATTTCATTATTGATTTTTTTAATAGAGTCATCCAAATTCAATGAACGAATCCACTTCATCTCCTTCAATAATGGCTTCTTTGGTAGCCTTGTCAACCAATTCAAATATGTGATATTTTTCATATTTGGGTATCCAATATAACATTAATAGAGGATGTGGTCTGTCGTTAAGATTTTTCTGATTTTTTCTGTAATTAGTTTGTGGGTGATATTGTAGGTGATTTCAGCTACTGCACTTTTGGAGCTTGTGAAAACAGCTAAGGTATTATTGGAGTATGAATTGATTGAGATTATGGCTTCATACGAGTATATAGCTTTTATTTCTGCATTTATTACACAGGGTTCTATGTTGATACTGTATTTTTTGTCTTCTTAGTATTATACAAGTAATGGTAAGTGCCTATTCCCGTTCCTTAATTGTTTTTTGCAGCATCGGTGAAGAAAATGTTAACATTGTTTTCAAGGAGTTTTTGTAAGACGTGTTCTATTGATTTGTTGAAGTAGTGATAATTAATTAGATTAAAGGTGTTGGGGATTTTATTCATGAACTTGTCTAATTGGAAGTTTATATTTTGTGGATCTGGTAACAAGATCCATAAAACGTATTATTGAAGAGGTTTGAATATTTGTTATACATGGTAGAGAAATCTGAGTTTTTGTTATTTTCAGTGATCATTTCTCTAATTCTGTACAGTGTAGGTTTTTCCCTATTTTTGAGGTTAAAAGTTGTTCTGCTCTTAGTTTTGCTGGTAGTTCTTTGGCAAGGGCCAGGGTGAGTATATTGGGAGCTTTCATTGGAACTCCCAGACATCGTTTTAGTGCTTTTGATTTGAGGTTGTCTATTTTGTTTAGAAAGTACTTAGGTGCATGTATTAGGTTAGTTATGTTTGCTTCATTGGTCAAATCAAGGATTTGAAGGTATTTATTATATCGTATTAAAGGTATTTATTATATGATGTTAATTTTGAAAACTTTGTTTATTGTTTTTTTCCGCTTTGTCTATGGTTTTATTGTAGAAATTATGAAAGTGATTTTGGTTGTTAAATGCTCTACCTAAGAAGGTAACATTTTCACCCATTCTAGTGACTTTCTTTTAAATTATATTTTGTTTATATTGATTTTGTTAGTGAAAAATTCAATTGCTTGCGATTTATCTAAATTTAGGGGAAGGTTTAGTTTGTTGCAATTTTAAGTGAAAAGTTTGAATTTTTATTGAAGGTTAGTGAAGTTGTGGTGTCTGTTTTTGCCTTTACTAATTATTAGGAAGTCATCAGCAAATTGTATGAGTGTGGTTTGGTTGTCATTTATTTTATGTATAGGGTAAAGGTTTCATAAGAGTGGGCTCAGAACGTCCCCTTGGGGTAGGCCATTGTTTATTGTAATAGAGTCATTGTCCAGGTATAGATTTCTGTGTGGTAACAAGTTTGGGATCCAGTTTATATATAGTCTTTATTGATGTTTAATTTTGACATAACATTGAACAGTTCTAGGATGTTTATTCTGTCGTATGCACTGACTATATCACAGTTGGTGGCCATAATATTTTCTGTCCTATTGTTTTTGTTGATTGAGTGAATAACAGTATTGATGCACTTACTTGCGGATTTACCACTGCTTAATGCGGAACAATTGTCACTGAATAGGTTGTTGTATTCAACTATTGATGAAATTCTGTTTTTAAGTAAGCCATTGATTATTTTAGTGGGATATTGATCAGAGAGATGGGTCTGTAGTTTTCTTATAGGTATGGAGGTTTGTTTTACTTGATTTTTATATCTCTGAGCTCATTGTGCATATTGTTATTTTTTAAACTTTAATTCATTGAGTTTAGGAGTAGTATTTTGTTGTGGTAATTCCGTGATTTTATGAGTTTGTAGTCAATGGCATCTTTTCCTGGAGCTGTTTTTTGTGTTTGTCCAAGACTATGAGAGGTTCATGAATTTTAGAGGGTTCGGATGCTCTATATTATTTGGTATCGGGGCGGTACAGAAAGTGTTTTGAAGGTTGGTGTTGCATTTCAATATTTCTAAGAAACTTGGAAATGTTTTCATAGTTCCATTGAGACTAGGAGTATTATTGTTGTCTTTTTTTGCATTTACAAGATTCCAAAATTGTTTGATTTCACCACTTTGGTTGGTTTCATTCATTTTGTTGTTCAATAGTTCTTTTTTAGCTGCAAAAACTATCTGCCCATACATATTGTATTTCTGTAAATCTTGCCTGGTTTTTAAAACTTTTTAGTTTGCATAGGTTGATCCATGCCTTGGTATTTCTTTTCCTTAGTACGTTTATTTCTTTGGACCACCATGCTTTAGAGGTAGATTTGAAGTTTGAAGTTGCTGGTTTTGCTGATGTTCTTTTTGATCAGGTTGATTGACTTTATATTATCCGAAAAGTTGTTGGTCAAGTTTATGGTGTTGATCTCATTGGTTATTTTTTTCCTGTTTGTGCTTTGTTTCGGTGCCATCAATTTATTTGAAAGACAAATTCAACAAGAGAGTGGCTTTTGCCTAAATTATACAATATTTATTTGTTTTCCATAGTTTTTTATTTACATATTGGATGATTTTTTTATAGGAGTGTTTCTTGTAGAAGGGCAATGTGTATTTTGTTTTTGTTCATGACATATTCTAATGAGTCTTTGTTTTTGATGAGGCTTTGGATATTGTATTGTAAAATTTTTATATTATTATTAGCATTCATAAATTAGGGTACAGGGTTTGTAAGCAAGTCAGAGTGTTGTAAGTTGTTTGATCTCGCTCTGTCTTGGCTGAGATTTGTTAAAGTCTATAGTGTTTCTTTTATTAAGTTTGGATCAATTTGGATTTATTGTTTTGGGTTTTGACATTTTTGTTTAGCAGGCTTATTATTTTTTTGTATAGAGGTTGTAGTACTTGCCGATTTGAAGATATTTTCAAAAAGCAAGTTTCTTTCCATAAGTGAGTTGTTTGGTTGAAATAGAAGATGGCTGTTTTCTGGGATAGTGGAAGTTTTGTTTGAGAGAAGTGGAGTTTGTGTTTTGAGTATTTTAGCATACGGTTTGTGAAATAAAATCTTGTTTATTTAGTTTTTTGAGTTTTTGTTATTTTGATTTGTTATTTTCGTTAAAAGATTCCATTGAATCGATTCCATTGAATCGTTGTCTTTTTTTTCCGTAGCACTACAGCCCCTTTCGGGCCTTCGCTTAGAGATAGTTAGAGTATCTCATTGTCGTGATCGAATGTATCGCGGCACTCCACAAGGTGATATGATCATTATCACGTTTTGGCCGTGTGTCCGTCCACCCAGCTGCGATACGTTCTGATTTTAAACCAGCACGTATCATAACTGAACAGGCTTATAGTCCGTTGTCGTTGTCTTTTAGTTTTTCATATTAGTTCTTGTTGTGTAGACGCATTCTTGCTTCCTTCAGGCTAATGTTTTTGATGGAGCTGACTTTGATTTCCATTTCATAGTTTATCCATTTAGGACATGCTTTGTTCATTGAATTGTGGTTAAGATCAAATCATAGGATGTATTTTGTATTTTTAAAAGCTTTGTCATTGCATTCTTTGTCGCCACATTTTTTGCATCTTACTTTCTCCGTGAAATTTTTTGCAGAAAAACTATGTTTGACCCAATCTTAAGCATTTCAGGCATTACTTGGGTCTGATATAGTAGTATTCTACTGGCATTTTTAAATATTCAAGTTTTATTTCATCGGTAAGTTCTTCGCCTGAGAAGGCAATCTTGGGAATGAATTTTTTCCTGTCTTCAGGGTCTCTTTTTTTTTAAATTCTATAGAAACTCATTATATTTTTGAGTGGGTTTCCATGTGAATTGTATGGAATTGCGTTTTTCAGGATTTCATCTTCAGTAATATTCAGCAGAATTTTTTTGAGAATGTCGTATCTCGTGGTAAATTTGTTGGAATAAATGCTTTTAGTCCAAACCGTTTGAAACAAGGCTATTAGCTTCCTCAGGCTTTTTGAAAATTAAGTCTTAATTATTCTATTGAATGTAATCTGTTTGATGTCTTTAATGTTTTTGATGCCTAGACTCTTATTGAGTGAGAAAAAGCTCATAGGTGTGTGAGTCTACTTTTTTCTTTGTTTTTTTCATTTATTTGGTCCATTAATACAAAGAAATTTGTCCTTTGGTCATTTCTGTCATAGAGATTGATGTTGGGGTTTGTTGTTTCAGCATTTTTGGTTGAATTGTGGTTGATATCGTCCATGCGGTTGTTTAGTACTTGTGCTATTGGTGGCATCGTTTTTGCCATTTATTTTTTTCATTTGTTATACCTTCAGAAATCATTTCCTTAATTTTCATAACGAAATTTAAAAAAAACAGCTACAGAAGTTTTTAGTAAGCTCGCATTTCGTATATCATGAAAAAACTCTAAACGCAATTTTTTCGAAACTACATTTTTTAAAACGGTAGACACTTAATCTCTTGATTGACTGAATCGATTTGAATAAACAGGGTGTGTACTGTTTGTTAAAATATATTACAAGACAAATTTACCAAAAATAAAAGAATTTCGAAAAAATTGGAAAAAAATATTTGCGATTTTTTCACTTTTTTCAACCACCCGCCATTGTTTTCGACCGAGTTTTTACAAATGACTGAATTGTTTCCCTTAAAAAATCTTTTCCTGAAACTCGACAGCGAAGCAAAACTAGTAGGGTTTCAATTCAATAAAAATAAAACAAAGCTCATGACGCAGTCGATGAAAAATACCTCAAATACACAAAATATTACACTTGGCGAATACAGTATCGAGAATGTTAGCGGATTTGTGTGTTTAGGCAATGAAAGAGACGAAATACGCTGAAGAATACAGCTCGCAAATAAAATATTTTTTTAAGTATTGACGATCTTGAAGACCAGCTGCATACACAGGAGAATAAAGCTCCAAGTATACAACGACCTGTGTTATGCTATAGGTGTGAAACATGGACCCTAACCCAAGTATCCGCAAATATATTGAACGCCTTTGAGTGACGGGTCCTGAGGCGAATAATCGGAGCGAAGCTTGATGGGGACCATGAGCTGTATGAAATTTTTGACGAACCGGAGGTCTCAACGATTGTAAGACTGCGGAAGCAGCAATGGCCTGGACATATGAATCGTATGAACGAAAAACGGATACCCAAAAAGGTATTCGTTGGGAGAACTGAAGGCCGGCGGCTAGTAGGGAAACCGAGGAAACGCTGGTCCCTGATGCACAAAATGACTTTAGAGACCACCAATTATGACCTTTCAACAAAGTTTGAGCTTTGCAGCTGCTATAAATTCTGAGGAAACCTGCTGTGACGCACGGACAAACAGGACATGAAATTAATAAGTCTATGTAAAATACGTTTTAAAAAGCCCTAAAAAGATATAGTTCGGTGTGTAAGTTCAGCTTCTTTTATTATACAATACATCGAAAATAATTTTAATTGTGTATAATTTTTCTTATTCCACACGGAACTAGTCCCTTAATTATTATTAAACACCAAATCAAAAAACGAAATTTAATAAAACTCAGTTCAGAAAAGAACAATTTAAAAGTCAACCTTTGGATTTGTTGATTTAATAGTCACAGTCTCGAGTTTGGTTGTCATCATCTGTATCTTGTGTTCAGCCTCGTTGACGACACAGGTTGTTGATCAAGTTGGGCGTTTATGGTCCCTATTAGATAATAAAAAATTGACACGTTTAGAAATAAACACTAGATTGATGTATGGCTGTGCCTTTAGATTTCTTACTATTTTTCGGATGATTTGAAAGCACGCAAATGAGAATAGAATTTGGAAATAAATCTTTGATTCTTCCCAAGTCGTATAGCGCATACAGATGTAATAAGAGCGCCGTTTTTTTTGTAGGTTCTTCAAGATCGGTCTTGTTTGCTTTTTGAAAGATTTTCAGAAGGTTTATGCAGAGTTAGACTGAACACAATTGGTCTATTTTATTTTTTTGGATGTTTACTGGAAAATTCGCCATGACTTTCCAAATCTCTTCCTTAAGGCTCAGATACTTCGTTAAATTATTGTTCGAGGAGGTTCATAGGGTTTGAAATTAGATTTATGTTTTTCGTCATCAATGGACAATCTATACGCCAGTATGTATCCAGAGCAATTAGTTACTTAACGCAGTAAATTTAATATGATTGATTTTGACGTTCTGCTAAATGTACTTCTTTCTAATTCCATTGACATTTTTTTTTATACTTTTAGGAGGTATCAACAGATTGTACCGACGAGGCTGGCAAAATTAAACATCACGACAATCCTTTCATTGAGCCCGTCCAAGCACAAACTGTAGTTGATATGAAAGGTATTATCCATATTTATTTTATTGTTCAAATAAAAATAATGTAATTTACGCATTAATTGATAAGAATTTTATGAAATTTATGTAATAAATTAACAAATTAATACAGATGTCATGGTCCTGAATGATATCATTGAGCAAGCTGGTCGACAGAGTCGCGCTAGCGATCGCGGAGGTAACATTTGCAATAGTAAACTAGATTCATTTGTTTTTGGTTTCTTTATTTTTCATTAAAAAGAGGAACGATGTGACTAACCCTTGATAATTTTCTTTATCCTACGAATGCTATGAATTTTTGTATAAGCTTTTTTGCTTGCCTTTTATGAGATTTTCTGATTCTAAGTTGAATGGAATCTTTCTATGGAATCCGTGTGTACATATAATCGATAGTATTTATTTCAATATTGTTTTGCAAATGCAAGTGGTTTTTATAATGAGTGTTGGAATAAGAGAATTTATGTTTTGACACAAAATACCTGAGTGATAAAAGATATTAACCCAATATTCTTATTTTGATTAAATTAGATAATATGATTTATCTTACAAACTAGATTGGTTCAATCTTAACTATGAAAGCAAGACTTGAATTCAATAAGCAGTCTCAAAAAGTCATTTGCGTTATGACAAAATATAAATATTTACTTGTAAATATCTTCCATATTCGTTACTTTTAAGTTTAATATCCTTAATCCCTTTTTTACTCTGCTATTTCAAAATTTCTTTCTCGGATTTATTTTCATCAGTAAAATCAAATTAATTTTTCTCTAGATTGCATTTAATTAATTTATAAGCAAAAGAAACTCACAAATGCCTGACTCATCCCTTTTTATGAAAAGAAATGTATCTTTTTTCTCAAAGTCCCCGAAAATGTGGATTTCTATTTTGTACGATGGTTGTGAATTTTTTCAAATGCATCGTGCGGTATAGTTTCTTTGACATTTTAATCCCTTCGTATAGGGAAAGAGAGGTTTTTAATTAGTACTTATTTAATTCTCATTTAAATATTTACGATTATTTTAGATTTAGAACATTCTCATTTTTATGAAATTTTATAATTAAGTCGTTGCATAGTTGCAGTAGTTGCATTGCCTTGTGTTGTAGATCACGCGTAAATATGATGATTTGTAGAGTAATATCAAACAATTAGCAATAAAATTCACGATTGGTTTTGACATTAAGAACTGCTGCATGCATTTAGATAATAACGTGAATGTTTTATGGTATGAAGATGCTTTAAATTGAATTCTAGTTGATTAATTAGTTGTGTACATAGAAAATTGAATTTAGAAAAAATGCATTATATTATTAGTGAACGAAAATAATATCAACACAATTTACACATTACACTCATAAAAACAAAATTTAAAAACATAATCTGTATCATTATAGTAAATCATGAGGGTACTCATATTTCCAGTGATTCTTAACATTCCATGCTTTTGATCACGTAATTAATAGACTTAAACTAAGATAAACATTTTTGGAACCTTAAAAACAGCTTTCTCAAATATATACTCGTAGCCCAACGTATACAAATAAATTTTCCAGATAATGGCGAAACCTTGAAATAACTACCTAAATAAGTAAATTAGGTTTAAAATTAAAAGATACACAGTTGCTCGTGCAATATGTATGTAGTCCGCGTAGTGTAGTAGTCAGAGTACTCTCTGCGTAAGCCGATATCCCTGGTTCGAAAGCCGTTGGTGACAACGAGATTTATTTCGAGTGATTCTTCGGACGGACTATAAACCCGTTCAGTGATGATACGCACTGGTTTAAAATCAGAACGTATCGCAGCTGGGTGGACGGACATACGGCCTAAGCGTGGTACTGACCATATCACCTCCCCGAGTGCCGAAACATTCGATCAAGGTAATGAGATACTCTAACTATCTCTAAGCGAAGGCCCGGAGGGGGCTGTAGTGCTAAAAGCAAAAAGGGTTAGGAGTAATTTAGACGAATTTCAATATTTGTTGGCATTTGAAATTTAGTTCCTATTCGGTTATATCATGAACTGATGTGCAAACTCAAGTTTACACAAGCAAGTTGTCACAAAGGGCAAATATAAATTCACTGGTATCTTTCAGAGCTCCGGATATTTTCCTCAAAATCAATGAAAGAAATGTTTTGAGTCACCTCAAAGAGTCTTACCCGTGGAATAAGTAAGTTTCTAATTCAGTCTTCTACATAACTGATATCCAGACAAAGTTTTTTTCGGGTCGTAAAAATGGTAAGATTAGAATATGAACCAACCCTTTTTTAAACCCGAGTTCATATTAACAGCCGTCCAAACTAGTGCAAGTGTACTTTATTTAAAAAAAAAAAGAAAACAGGTAATGTTTACGACACTCTTGCCTTGTAGACCACGCAGCATAAAATGTATGCTACGTGGCGGCCGCAAGCGAGCGCAGTTGTGGTATGTAATTTTGCCTGTCGCAGGCATGGGTAAGCCTGTCAGTCGCACTAACATAAATCTCCTGGGGGTCACGTACTCCCATTTGAGAAACCCTGCTTTAAAATGCATTCTGAACAGGATTATTTTGTTTTTAATGCTGTGAAGGAAATGTATGCACTCTTTAACTATATGTTGTTAATATGAATTCAAATAATTCAATTTCATGTCCCTGCTTCTATCGATCAAATTGCATTCTCAACTTTATACTCCTCGACACAATTTCCATTGTGTTTTAGCTAAGAAAATTATATCCAATATAAACAGTCGCAGGTCAAAATAAAATCAGTTAGTAACTGACAGTGGTAAATCGGATCATACGCCAACAGTATTATTGGGGAGTATGAAGGTGGTTTTAGAGCAGATAGATCGACGATAGACTAATTGTTTAGCAAGCATGTACTTGAAAAGCTAGGAGTTCAACATAGGCGTACACCAAATATTCGTTGACTTTAAGCAAGCATACGATAGTATTGATCGTAACGTTCTGTACCAAATAATGCTTTGTTTTGGTATCCCAGTCAATTAGTCCGTCTTATGAAAATAACAATGACGTCGACGACCTCTCAAGTCCGCGTCAATAACTAACTCACCGATACCTTTGACACAAGTATCCGACTAAAGCAGGGCGAAGGACTGGCCCTATCGATATTAAATTAGGCTCTGGACTACGTCAAAAGAAAGCTACCTGTCTATACACGAGGTACATTACTATACAAGTCGAGCTAAGTCGTAGCCTTCGCGGACAACATAAATATTTTGTAACGGTCATTAACAACTGCCAAAGAACTCTTCCCGAAACTCGCCAGCGAAGCAAAACTAGTAGGGCTACAAATCAATGAAAATAAAACAAAGCTCATGACGCGGTCGAGGAAAAATATCTCAAGTACACAAAATATCACACTTGGCGAATACAGTATCGAAAAAGTGAGCGAATTTGTATATCTAGGCGCCAAAATAACTAAAACCGTTAATGAAAGAGACGAAATACGCGAAAGAATACAGCTCGCAAATAAAATATTTTATTCAGTATTGACGATCTTGAAGACCAGCTGCATACACAGGAAAACAAAGCTCCAAGTATACAAATCTGTGATAAGACCTGTGTTATGCTATGGGTGCGAAACATGGACCCTAACCCAGGCATCCGCAAATATACTGACATCCTTTGGGCGACGGGTCCTGAGGCGAATAATCGAAGCGAAGCTAGACGGGGACCAATGGCGAATTCGATACAACCATGGGCTGTATGAAGTTTTTGACGCACCAGAGGTCTCAACGATTGTAAGACTGCGGAAGCTGTAATCGGCTGGCAACATGAATCGTATGGACCAACAACGGATACCCAAAAAGGTATTCGTTGGGAGAACTGAAGGGCGGAGGCCAGTGGGGAAATCGAGTAAACGCTGGTCTGACTCGGTTGACGAAGACAGTTTATTGCTGCTCGGATTTCGAAATTGGAGGACGCGGTCAATGGACCGAGACAGTTGGAGGTGCCATTTGCAGGAAGCGACGGCCCGAGAGGGGCTGTAGTGCTACGAAGAAGAAGAAGTGGCAGTGGTTAGAGTGCTCACCCCGTAAGCTGAAGGTCCCTGGTTTAATCCCATTGGTGACAACGAGATTTGTTTCGAGTGGTTCTTGGGACAGATTATATGCTCTTTCAATTATGACATGTTCTGGTTTAATATCAGAAGGTATTGCAGCTTAGAGGACGGACACATGGCTATAGCGTGAAAATGACCATATCACCTTCTCGAGTACCGGTACATACGATCGAGATAATTAGGTACTCTTACTATCTCTAAGCGAAGGCCCGAAAAGGACTGTGATGCTAAAACAAAAAAACAAAAAACTAACTGAAAACTAGAAATCGCACTTATTTACAGCTATCAATTTTTTCCATTTTTGTATAAAAGTTATGTACCCTGTCGAGACATAACTGAAATTAGATATTTTTCGGATCATCTTCAACTACGGAAATGACATGAAACTCGAGACACTAATTTAAACCAGAATTAATTTGCATGGAAATTTTCATTTGCAATGGGGGTTGTGGTTAATTCATATGATGCATTCCTATCCAGACAAACTGAATAAATATGATTAAATTCTAGATTTCAATACTGAAAAATTTAATTATCTAAGATTACCACGAGGATCAATTGTAACACCACTAACTGATTGATTCGTTCGCCCTGACAGATCCTACTCGGCTAACTAAATATCAATTAAACTAAAATTGTTATGTGGGCCCCCCCATGAGCTTATTAGTTCAACCAGATGTGCTTCCTGTGCAGTTTTCACTCTGCTGCTACCATATAAGAAGACGACTTGATCTAGAATACATGAATGTTAGTTTAGGTCGTTGATTGATTAGTGTCGTATGCTTATTTTATAATTCGAGAGACCACAAGATAGAAAACCTAATCCTTAACAAATCCAACGACTTCATCTAGGGATGCAAAATGTAAAGAAAATCTGGCTCTCTAAAAGCTGTTGTCTGGTGATGAATTCCAGATCTAATTGCACCATAGAATAAAGTGGATTAAAAAAGGCTGAACATATCTAGAGCCGATTGTTGCTACTAGCACCAACATATTCCTAACAACATCGTGCTGTAGAATAAGTTTATATAGCATTTTACCTCAACAAAATTTCTAGTTGCACAATAGCTCTGGAATGAATTTGTTGTTATTAATATCCCTGCAATTGATGGTATTGTTTTTTGAAGATCGTTTTTCAATATTGCAACCCTTACAGTGTCTAGCATGCATAACGAGCGGTATGCAGACGGCGATCCAGAGTTTCCCTTCCTCTTGCTGATCACTTTCCATCGTACCGGGAAAAAACCCTGTCCCGTAGACAAGCGTGGAACCTTCCTCGCTTTCAGTGAAAGGACAGCCTCTTACAGTTCCGGCTGTGTGAAGAGTGGATACTCGACTGCTGTTTTACCATGGACAGCGCCAACGCGGAGGGGGTGGGCGGCGAAGAGTGCCTGCACTACCTCGTCAATCTTTTCCGTATCATGCATGCAAGGTTTCTGTAGGGCGCCAAGCTTCCGCATAACTAGCTTGTAGCCAAGGCCCCACGTATCCTTGTTCACATTGTCCACTAGATGTTGCCAGCAGGGAGCCTTGTTGTTGTTAATCAATTTGCGAAGGCATTTCCTGACTGACTTATATGCTGCTACTCGGTTTTTTTTTTTTTTTGTTTTTTTTTGTAGTAGGGAGGTGAAGGCATTTATGCCCGCCGAGTCTGGCAGTGTGGGGCTCCCATGAAGGATACCTTTGGACTACCCACTAAACACCTCCCCTGTCAATCTGAGAACCTAGCCTGGAACCGTTTGACACATTACTTCGGGCCAGGTCTCGTTTTGTTACGCCGTGGGGCGCCTTCAAGCTGGGGAGTCCCTTTCCTAGTGGGAGGGGAGAGGGGAAGAGGAATTGCCAGAAGAGCGATCCCCCAGCCCCAGTGCCTCCGGCTGCTGTGAGTCCCTTTTATATTTTAGGACTGCCCGAGCATAATGTGCCACCTGGTTCCATTTGTCAACCGATTCGAGCATCACCGCAACTATATTATCCGGGGTGAGCTCTCCCGTCTCCGTGTAGAGTTCCCTTCGCAGCCTGGCCCATTTGGTACACGCAAAAAATGTGTGACAGGCATTGTCCTCCTCTCCTGGGCAAAACCGACAATCGGGAGACCGTGACTTGCCGATCTTGTGCAGGTAAGACTGAAAACACCCGTGCCCGCTCAAAAGCTGGGTCAGATAGAAGTCAATCTCACCATGCCTTCGATTTAGCCACGGTCTCACATCCGGGATGAGGCGCGCAGTCCACTTTCCCTTCGTGCAATTTACCCAAGACTGCTGCCAATTGTTGAGTGAGCGCTGTCTCTCCTCGCGGACAACCATCTCCCTCGCATCCTCGTTTCGACGCAGGTAAATAGAGCGGCGCTCTCTAGCAAGCAGGGCAACAGGTATCATGCCTGCAATAACTCTCACCGCCGAATCAGAAATTGTCGGATACGAAGATGCAATTCTCAGTGCTCCTCTTCTCTGTACCTGTGCCAATCGTTTTCGGTATACCTCCTTGCTGAGAGCGTCGCCCCATACCTCCGTACATTAGCACTGACCCTACAGCACTCATCAAGAGGCGTTTTCTTGATGGGCTGGGTCCCCCTACGTTGGCCATAAGTCGACTCAGAGCCGATATGCCTTCTCAGCCGTTGCCCTGATTTGCTCAGAGAAACTCATCTTCGAGTCGATCAGTAGCCCCAGGTACTTCACCGCTGGCTTCGATTCGATTTGTTTATCTCCAATACTGATCATCCTTACTCTAGGGACTCTCTTTTTTGTCAAGATGACCACTTCGGTTTTCTCCAGTGCTAAACTGAGCCCGCGAGCAGTCATCCAGTCCTTCACTCGGCGCATTAGCATACCTAGCCTAAGTTGCGCTTGTTCAACGGTGCGTTCGGCGACCAGAGCCGCAACATCATCCGCATAGCCGACCAAGCGCGACTCATCTGGCATCTCAAGTCTCAGTAGCCCGTCGTAAGACACGTTCCACAGGTCCGGACCAAGGATAGATCCCTGGGCAACACCCGATGTAATTTCCATCCTTCGTTGGCCCTGTGTCGTGTCGTAGAGCAGGCTTCGGTCTTTTAGGTAGTTCCTCAAAAGCCGCATTAGATATTCTGGAACTTGAAAAGAGTTTTCCAGCGTGTCCAGAATATCCACCCATCTAGCGGAGTTGAAGGCATTCCTGACGTCGAGTGTCACCAACAGGACGATCCGTCGCTTGGTGCGACTATATGCCTCTGCCTTTTGGACCGCGTTCACCACCTCTGCAATCGCATCAATGGTAGAACGTCCTGCTCTAAAGCCGTACTGCCGAGGAGATAGGTCCCCAGCAGCACGAATCGCGTCAGTGAGTCTTCCCTTGATGAGTTTCTCTAGCACTTTCCCAGCCGTGTCTAGCATGCATAACGGGCGGTATGCAGACGGCGATTCGGGATTTCCCTTCCCCTTGCTGATCAGCACGAGCCTCGCCACCTTCCATCGTACCGGGAAAACCCCGTCCCGTAGGCAAGCGTTGAATGTGCTAAGCAGCAAGTCAGGACAATGGTGATAGACGAGCTGCAAAACCTCAGCTGGAACACCATCTGGACCTGGAGCCTTCCTCGCTTTCAGGGAGAGGACTGCCTCCTCCAGTTCCAGCTGTGTGAAGAGTGGGCACTCGACTGCACTATCGCGTCCATCTTTTCCGCGTCATGTATACAAGGCTTCCGTAGGGCACCAAGTTTCCCCATGACCAGCTTGTAGCCAAGGCCCCACGGATCCCTATTTACATCGTCCACGAGGTCTTGCCAGCATCGGGCCTTGCTCTTGTTAATAAGCCTGCGAAGATATTTCCTGCCGGACCTGTATGCTGCTAACCTAGTGTCTGCCTCCTCCCGTGTTCGCGCCCGCTGGGCCTCTCGCCGAAGTTTGTGACACTCGCTTCTTTGTTCGGCGATCTCGTTTGACCACCAGTATACTGGAGGCTTACCATGTCGGGGTCTCCGACGGGGCATGGAAGACTCGCAAGCAGCTATGATGGTACTCATAGTTGAGTTCACCAAGTCCTTGGCTGTAGGCCCTCCACTCCCTGGCGGAGCTCCCAGCAACGGTGCGCCTGCCGTAAGCGCGTCAGCAAACCTCTCAACGTCCATCCTCCCAGTCCTCCATCCGAGGATTGAAGTTTGGGCATATGCACGCAGAGTGGCACCGTCGTGAATCTCAACAGCTATATACTGGTGATCACTAGCCGAGTAGTCCTCTAGTACTCGCCAGTTGTGTACTCTGGGTACCAGGGACTCCGAAGCGAGTGTCACATCGGGTATGGTTCCTACGCAACCCCATCGGCGGAAAGTTGGGGTGTTACCCGTATTTAGGACAAAAAGCGCTGTTCTGGCCGCCATGTCCAAGATTTGCTTTCCCCTTGGGTCGGATTGTGGCATACCCCATTCAATGGCTCTAGCGTTGAAGTCTCCCCCGACCAGCATGTGGCCCTCTGTGTTCGAGACAGCGTCCTCCAGGGCATCGAGTTTGGTTCGAAAAGATCGCATTGCCTCGTTAGGCGTCAGATAAACACTGAAATATGTTATCCCTGAACACCGCACCCACACAAAACCATCCCCGCGTCCATGGCCCTGCACCTGAAGGCGGGCGCTGTCTCGAACCCAGATGGCCGATGTACCAGATTTGTCAGGGTACCACGCTTGCGAGTCCTTGTTATGATGTTGCTCACTCAGCAACAGGAGGTCAGCTTTCTTATCCCTCGCAAACTGCTCAAGTAGGTCCTGGGCGTTTGTGCTTCGGTGCAAATTGACCTGCAGGATACGGATCATTTGAATATCGATTTGGCTTTAGTGAGGGCCTCCTTGAAAACCCAGCATCTCCCTGTCCCCGGCTCATGTTTGAGGTCGCCGGGTGCTAGCTTAGCATCCTTGCAAAGAATGCATTTTGCCTCGTTCGTGCACTCCTTCCTTTTGTGCCCCGTTTCACCACATTTGTAGCACAGAGATCTCCTGTCGGGTCCCCTACAGCCATACGTGGTGTGTCCGTATTCGAAGCATCTGAAGCAGCGGATAGGGATCGCTCTTCTCCGTATCCTGCAGATCACCCAACCTATCTTAATTTTGCCCTTCGCCAGGATTTGCTGGGCATCTTTATCAGCTAGTTCGACAATAGCCATGCGTTGCCCCCTTGTGTTTTCACGTGTCTATCTTGCCTTGACTTCACTTAAGCTGGGGAACTCCCTCCTAATGGCATCCTCTACTTCAGCTTTGTCCGTGACGCAGTCGAGGTCCCTGATTTCCAGGGTGGCCATTGGTTCGAGCGAGGCAACCGTTGCCGCATTTCCAAGAACCTTTTGAACCGCGTCACGGAATGCATCTTTGTTTGTGGCCTCTGGCCCGAATTCCACCAGCAGGCCACCGGTCCGGGTTGGTCGAACTGCTTGTTCTTTTCGTGGTTGAGCTCTTTGTCTGTTTTTTCTAGGAGTAGCTTTTTGGCCGCTTTTTTCGTTGCCTTGTTTCGCACCACATGAAACTCCTCGCCTGGAGTGTCAACTTCGTTTATGGTCTCGTCCTTCCTCCTTTTCTCACGGTCGCCTTCAATTGGGCTACCGGCCATTCTTTTGCTGCTGCTAGGACCCACTGATGCCTCGAGGGAGAGTGTGTCTTTTTGGTGCTTTTCGGTTGCAAGCCACCTCCGCCTGTAGTGCGTTATGCGGCCAAAAAGCTCCTCCAGTTCAAGAATGCCATTCTTGACACTCTTGCCTATGTTTTTCTGCACTTCGCAGGCAGCCCTCAGTTGTTTGACGATATTCCCCGCTTTCCGAGTAAGCCGCTCCTCTTTGGCGCGGTCAAGGGCGATTGTGTTATTTGGCGCCACCTCTTGGGAGAGGCCCCCGTTTCCTAGCCCTTTTGCTTCTATCGCTTGGGTCGCGTTTGAAGTGGCGTCGGCCAACGGCAAAACTTCTCCCTCCCCCAGTCTTACACTGGCCTCTGTTGTTGTCGCAGCTTGATCCGGATTGTGTACGTCTTGCACTGGGCGCTCCGGGGTGCGCATAGTCCTTCTACTGCGCCCAAAGGCCGCAATGATGCCAGGTTGCACAACGCACTCTGCCTTCTTTCGTTCGTTAGTCCGTCTGTGGTCTGTCTCCGATGATTTAACCTGTGATGTTGACTTTGACAGTTTTTCTGGGGTTTGCTGCCTCCCCCCGCAATCGGTGACTTGTTTTATCGGTGTTCTTGCCACCAGCGGTTTTTGCCTGAAAGGGTTCTCCGTGCTAGCGTCCTGTTTGCTTGTGGTTTCATTTGTTGGATGTTTCTGATCTGTTGATTTTATTTGCTCCATTTTATTGGGTCCCCCCTCGGAGCCGCTATCTCCGTTCGTGTGTGTAGTCGCCTTTTTGGTCCCATGGTTATCTTTGCAGAGCAGGGAGGCCATGCGAGGGTTGGCACAAGCCCTTATGGGGACAAGTGCTCAGAGCCAGACCAGCGCTAATCGGGAGTCCGTCTCAACCGAACCTACACCACCAACCCAATGGTGCGAACTTCGAACGTACTCCGAGGCCTGCCAAGGTTTTACCGGGACGGAGACGGTATAATAGTTGAATTGGAGCCGTTCACACACGAGTTTCACCTCGGCGCTACTGTGCAAAGCAACTAGGTCCAAACCATCACATCCGCCAGCCCAAAGCGTCAATTCCAGTTCGTTGTCCAAAGCGTAGTCCAGATACAATAAGAGTCGTTACCTGTCATCCCAGGAGGGAACCTCACGGCACCCCCCATATCCTCGGGTCCGTGGGGGCGGCACTCCCCAAAGAATGCTAGCCTCCAAGAATGTTCTTGTCGACCGGCTTTCTCCCTGCGGGAATTTCCTCGGGTACGTGGGGGCGGCTACTCGGTTGCATACCTCGTCACGGCTCCGTGCCCGTTGAGCTTCACGCCGAAAAGGGTGACATTCCCTTCGCTTTTCAACGATTTCAATTTACCATCAGTACACTGGGGGCTTGCCGTGCCGGGTTTGTCGACTGGGCATAGAAGCGTTGCAAGCAGTCGTGATCATGCTCACCAGTTCACCACGTTTTGGGCTGCCAGTTCTTCCGTCTTCTGCATATCTCCCTGCAACGGAGCATCTGCTCTCGACGTCCATCCTACCGATGTTCCACCCAATTGTAGAAAATCGAGAGCACGGACGTCGGGAGACAAGATCACTGATCTCAAACAGAATACACTGATGATCACTGGCTGAGGAGTCCTCTAATATTCTCCAATTGTGTATCCTCCGTGCCAAGGACTCCGCGACGAATATCATGTCCGCTATGATTCCTTCACAGCCAAGATGGCGGAAAGTCGGCGTTAGTACGATGAACGCCGTCCTGGCCGCCATTTCTAGGATTCGTTTTCCCCGCGGATCTATTTGAGGCATGCTCCATTCGATTGCTTTACCGTTGATGTCTCCCCCAACGAGCACGTTGCCGTCTGCGTTCAACACAGCGCCCATAAAAGCATTAAGCTTGGCTTGGAAAGGTGATATCGATTCGTTCGGCGTTAGGTACACAACAAAGAAGATGATCCCTGGGCACCGAACCCATACGAAACCATCCTCCCGTCCACAGCCCTCCGCCGGGAAATCACTGTTCCAAACCCAGACGATGTCAGTACCAGTTTCATGAGGATAACATGATGCAAAACTTTTATGATGTGTGCATAAAGTCGGCTTTTATGTCCCTCGCAAACTGCTCAAGCAGATTTTGGGCGGTTGAACTGCGATGTAGGTTGAGCTGTAGGATACGGGTCGTCGCAGTTCTGATTTTGCCTTGGCAAGGGCTTCCTGGAAAACCCCACATTGCCCTGATCCCAAGACGTCTCCAAGGTCCGGTCTTGGATCAGCATCCTTGCAAAGAATACAGTGTGTCTTCCTTCCTTTGCATACTTTTGCGCTGTGACCTTAGCCAAGACATTTGAAACATTGAAGAGGCGCTGCTCTTCGCCATATCCTGCAGATCACCGACCCTATTCTTATCTTGCCCTTATTCAAAAATTATTCGACGTCCTTTTTGATCAAGGCAGTGATGGCCATGCGTTGTCCCCTACGGTTTTCTGGTGTCAGCTTCGCTTTGATCCTGCCCACGCTAGGGAACTCCCTCTTGATGGCCTCTTCGATCTCAGCCAGGTCCGTGACGCAGTCAATGTCTCTTATTTCAATCGTTGCCATCGGCTCGAGCGAGGCTAGAGTTGCGCTTTTGCCGAGAACTTTCTTTACTGCGTCGCAAAATACTTCTTTATTGTCGGCCTCTGCTCCGAATTCGACCAGTATGTGGCCCGACGGCGTTGGTCTTACTGCTTTAATGGCAGCTTTTAAGTCTTGGGGCCTTACATTTGCCCTGATATCCCGCAGCACCTCTGCACAGGATCGCCCATCTTGATGTTTTACGATCAGTGCCTGTTGCCGTGGTCTTGGTGGGGGTTCTTTCTCTCCTGTTTCATATCGGGTCTTTTTTTTGTTGGGCGTCCGTGCAAACTTTATATTCTGGCACTTTTTGAAGGATTTTCTTTATGGTTTTCTTCGCTCCTTTTGTCAGCACATTCTGAAACCCCTAATCTGGCGTTCCGAGCCCATCATGTGACTCTTCCTTTCTTCTTTGATCCCGGTCTCCTTCAATTATGCTAGATGTCATTCTTTTATTGATGTTTGACGGTGGAGCTATCTGCGCGTGCCCTTTAGAGGCTTAGCCCTCTGCGCTTCTTTAGCCTTCTTCGGCCTTTTGGTCCCCTTCGGCCTTTAATCAGCTCCTCCGATAATGCCCGATACGGTATAGGAGCTCCTCTAGTTCAAGGAGTCCAATCTTTACTCCTTTGGTGATTTTTGGCGATTCGCATGCAGATTTTATTCTTTTTAGAACATCTCCCGCTTTTCGGATTAGCCTTTCTTCTTCATGTCGCTGGGCGGTAATTGTACTTTGCGACCGACCAACTTTCTTGAGAGAGGTTATCGGCTTCCGTTTCCGAGTACAGTATTTCAGCCAAATTTGCAACGGTGGCGATGAAATCACACAAGGGCGCTTTATTTGTCTGGCTACTCCTTTCCTTTCCTGCCGTGATCACTTTGTGGACTTCAGGATGGTTCGCTATTATTTTGGGATTTACGACCCTTGCTGTTTCGGTCGCTTCGGTAGCAATAGCAGCAGTGACCATCGAATTCTTGATGCTCTTTATATTTTCCCCCACCGCTCGAACATCCGGCGCGTCCTGCAGAGTTTCCCACTTTTCCTTTAAGGACGCTCTGGCGTTCGCATAATTTTTTTGCTGCACCCAAACGCCGCAGGAATCTTTTAGTCTGGACAAGACTGTCTGTTAATCTCCGTTTTTCGTCCATCTTCACTGTCATTGTATTCATCGTCGTTTTTGTCATCGTTAGTACCGCTCCCGATGTGCTGTAAACATCGTGGCTATTGGAAAGCACTTTAAAGGACATAGTAGTGCTTGTGTCCTTTTTTAAATAATGGGTATTTGATACTTTTCCATCAACATTTTCGTAACAGCACTTTTCTCCATATTTACATGTTAAAAGGTTGCTTCTTGCTGGATAGACTCTGTAGGCATTTTATTTTTCCTGAGCTAGCGCACCCCCCATGTATTATTGGTTGT
This sequence comes from Odontomyia ornata, assembly GCA_963969285.1. Classification (NCBI taxonomy): domain Eukaryota; kingdom Metazoa; phylum Arthropoda; class Insecta; order Diptera; family Stratiomyidae; genus Odontomyia; species Odontomyia ornata. The sequence continues at coordinate 218,676,522 of OZ017742.1, forward strand.
GTACACTAGAATATCTTAAAGTGGGGACTCCACTGATAGCAAAATGTATCAAGCAATGTCCATTTTCGTTGCTCACGTCATGAAGGTTATGCTATGCAGATGTCGCCCTGGGAGCATTCTCTTGGCAGATTTTTGTATTGAAGTCACATGACGTGATTTTAACTGCCCTCCGAGGCTGCATCGCAAGGCACTGTAAAAATTGTCCTGATTGCTAATTCCACGGTCATAACCAATCTTTATTTCTTCTAAAGGTATACACTTCTCTAGATAACTGGTTTACTTTCTAACGTAGAAGCTAATAGTTTCCCGCAATTCTATTATTGTCTGCATTATACTTCACGTTTCGACTTTCTTTCCATTGATGAAGATATTGAACTATCACTGTAGGATGGTATATAATTGATCATCTTTTATCACATGTACTGTAAAGAGAATTATGCTAAAATTTACATTTAAAGCTTTCTTAAGTTACCAAACTATGAAACATATTTCAGAATACCTTCAGCGATATACTTTTAAACCTGAGTAGTATGCGAATAAATCATATATTTGTAATTAGTATCTTTCTAGACATGCATTCATTCGTAGTTTCCATAGTAGAATCATAGTTCCAAGAGGCCTAAAGCTCTAATGCCAAATTCTCATTTAAATTGCACATAAAAGCCGATATATCTGAAAAACATTTTTTCTTTTTTCATATAAATATATCCATATCCCAGAAAACTAGACATTAGAGATAAAATTGAGATCTATATGGTGACAGGACATGTCGACATTGTGTACGATAGGCTGCGCTTTTACGCCGCTTATGGGTAAATAGTGTGTCGATTTAAAAACATGAAAGAAGTAAATAACTAGCTTCTTTAAAAAATATTTTGAACGCATTGATCGCTTGGCAAGCACATAGTAGTTTAACGCATAGATCTCGATCTTAAAATTAACTTTAATACAGAGAGGATACTACATTAAGTACAAACATCCCAAATCTGCAAATATACTCATTTCTCATTGACTATATGTTGTGGAAATTGTATCATAGAATAAATCATTCGAAATAGCCTCTTTTTCCCCATACGGTGGGGAAATTTCGGGATAGAAAAGTGTTAAATTATCAAACCAAAATAACAAATCAACAGATCCAACAATAACAAGACAAAGATACAAACAACTAAAAAATAAAGTGGCTGAGTCAAATATTTGTGTACTAATCAGAAATTTTATGTTCAGTTGTCTACCTTTTCCCGACAGACGACGATGACGAGGATGGTCCAACGTTGAAGGATAAAGCATTAGAGGCCTTATTGAAAGGAATCGATATATTTTGCGTATGGGACTGCTGTTGGCCATGGCTAAAGTTCCAGGAATGGGTGGCATTTTTAGTTTTCGATCCATTTGTTGAGCTTTTCATTACACTATGTATTGTTGTTAACACACTTTTTATGGCTTTGGATCATCACGATATGAACAAGGATATGGAAAGGGCACTTAAGAGCGGTAACTATGTAAGTAAAATGCTTATGATGTTTTTTTTTTGGTTTGATGAATATGACAGTATTGTATACTATGATGGGAACGTCATTGCACTTAATATGCTCAGAAAGTCAATAAACGTAATCGGTTTTTTTATTCTTGGAATATTTCGGATCAAGTTGACTTTGATAACTGTTCTTCTTCTTCACGTTAATGGTATTAGAAATTTTATGCAAAAAAAATTATGCTTTCCGGATTTTCTTTTCACATCGACCACTGATATTGTAGGAGAAGGTTTTTTTTATTTTCTTTCATAAATTTAAAGGATACGATTCATGTCAACAAGATCGAGATGAAGGCAAAACGTTTGTATTTGAAAAATCTAAATAAATATTAATTTCGTTATTTTTGTTTTCACAGTTCAGCTAACGCTGAACCGATAGACATAAATTTTTGAATATCCTCGTAAAACTAGTTTTGCAAATCTTCTAAATGAAAATGAAAATTTCAGTTCTTCACGGCGACGTTTGCGATAGAAGCGACACTAAAGCTGATAGCGATGAGCCCCAAGTATTATTTTCAAGAAGGTTGGAATATTTTCGATTTCATTATAGTAGCTTTATCCCTGCTGGAACTTGGACTCGAAGGTGTTCAAGGATTGTCAGTGTTACGTTCATTTCGTTTGGTAAGATTTTTCACTTTATATTTTGCTAATATTGGAAATTCTAAAAATGACATACACTTCGTTTCGTCACAAACAAAATAAAACATTTATTCCAAATAACACATGTTAAATATGTATAAATAAAAATAAACTTTACAGCTTCGAGTATTTAAATTAGCCAAATCATGGCCCACCCTTAATTTATTGATATCAATTATGGGTCGAACTGTCGGTGCCTTAGGCAACTTGACATTTGTCTTATGTATAATTATCTTCATATTTGCCGTGATGGGAATGCAATTATTCGGGAAAAACTACACAGGTATCACTAAATATAGAAGTATTCAGTCTTGATACTTTTTCCCATCTTCTAAAGCAATACTAGCGTTTTTAAATCGTATGCAACTTGTTTTTTTATACGTTAACATTCAATTCAAATATCTCGCACTTTTAAGATCTTAACAGAAAACGACAGCGTCTACGTATTTATTATACCATAAAATTGCTTCCCAACGTGTATTCTAATTGGCAAATTTCTTAAAGTAAAACAGAATAACAGTGATAAATGTCTTATAAATATAGTACAATATTAAAACCATATACAATACACATTACTAATTGCCATAATTTTGGAACTGGTTCAAGCAACACAGCTCCGATCGAATTTAAATACACACTCAAAATTAAACAAATAAATTCAATTGACCGTCTAAAGTATCACATCCCTGCATTTTTGCTCTAAATAACTATTTCCATTCTTTTTATATTAATCTCTACGCTTTGATTGCTGGCTTCCGCGTGAATGATGAAATGGCACAAACATTAATTGGCTTTGAAAAAATAATCTACATCGTTGGAACATCTTTGCATAATTTGAAATTGGATTTGTAAAATTAAGCTTCGAGTATTTAAGTTAGCTAAATCCTGGCCAACACTGAATTTATTAATTTCTATAATGGGTCGCACTATGGGCGCCCTGGGCAACTTGACCTTCGTACTATGCATAATTATCTTCATATTTGCCGTGATGGGAATGCAACTGTTCGGCAAAAATTATTTCGGTAAGTAAATTTGACTGACTAGAAATGTAGATGTTCACTTTAGTGTGCCCTGGGAAATGTTCATAACCGTTGTGTGTTAAAATACTTGTGAATTTTCCTGTAGTGAAGCGTATTTTTATTTATCGATTTGATCATTTCAAAAAGCAATAGTTCAATATTTTTCTATTTCGCGTTGTCTTTCAAAAGCATTGTTCCGTTAGAAGTTGTTTCGTAATTGTGGAGTTAGAAATTGTTAGCAATTCTTCCGTTAGAAGTTTATGGAAAAATAAAGAATACCAAGTATACTAAATTACACAAAAATATAGGTATTCCGGTATAAGGATGCACGAACATTCGGTCGTATCGTATGACATGTACGACTGACTCGAGAATACTTTAATAATCAGAAGAGATTCAGACAATCAAATTGAATCAATATCATTGAAACTTCCCCTTGAACAATGTTTTGATAACTAAAATAATTTTAAGCAAAAAGCTCTGAAGTTTTCACACACTGCACATGCAACTACTAAACTAAATTGTTGAGGCTGGCCGGGCTGGAAGTGAACAATCGAAGTGTTAGTAGCTGAATGAAAATGGCTAAATTATTCGTGGTTTATGTTTTCCGTTTTTAGGGTTTTGTACTAAAATACAAAACCCTATTGCAATCACGACCTGTGTCCGTCTGTCCGTCCGTCTGTCCGTCCGTCCGTCCGTCTGTATGTCACAGCACTTTTTCTCCGAAACTATAGAGGCTACAGCCATGAAACTTTGTGGAAAGGTCAGAAGTGGTGACCTCTTGAAAGTTCAAGGGTGGAAAAATTTTTCAAAGGGGTTTAAGGGGGGTCTCCCCGTATAGGGAGGTGGCCCCTCAAAAAATTTTTTTCATCATTGGTAGTCGAGTAGGGTGTCATTGGAAAGGTCTCAATGAGATCTTTTCAAAACAAGTCTTAAAATTGCCTTATCGGTACCGAGGGGGGCAGGGGAAGGGGAAATGTACGAACTTTTCGCGTACCCCCCCCCCCCCCCCCCCCCCCTCGCGATTGGACACCTGTGATCCGAAAAATCTGAAAAAAATCATGAATGTAGGCCTCAATGAGTACAATAACAACAAATACATGAGACGTCGAAATTCACTCAACTTTGTTAGTAATAGTATGATTTATCGATTTTAAGTTTTCTTGAATAAAATCTAAACAGTACCCTTAAATAAACGCGAACAGATGACTATTTATAAGATTGATATTTTCTGAAAGTTTCATAAAGATCGAATAGTATTTAACGAAGTTATAGCGGTTTGAATTTTCCTGTATTACTATGGAACAATATGCCCTGTATTACTATGGAAACATATGGCTATGGAGCCATATGCGCTTTTTATCGATTTAGACACTACAGCTTTGCTAGGATTTGCATGAAAATTTCAGGAATGATAGGTATCATGAAGATGAGTACATACAATTGAAACAAGTCGAAGAGGCAGGAGAGAGCTCCTAGCAAAAGGGCTTTGTAACCATTCTAGGATTCGCAAAAATAGGCCATGAATCGATGATTACAGTACAGAGGAGTGGGCCCTGAAAAAAATTTAATGAAAGGTAGCCGATATGAATATCAACTGAAAGTTCTCTATGAGAGCTTTTCAAAACAGTTCTTAAACTGACAGTTTTTGCTTCACTGGGGCCAAGGGGTTGGGGAAATACATGAAAAATGTGTTTCTTAAAAAATCTGGAAAAATTATCATGGGAGATATCTATGGGTATAACTAAAACAAATACCTCAGAATTCACAATTCTTTCAACTTTGTTAATAATAGTATGATCCTCGAATTTCACATTTTCTCCAATAAAATCGTCTTTGACATGTTTCTTGATTTTATTCGTTGCTGGTTACTGCATTTTGTAAGTTGAGTACAAAACCCTTCTGACATGAGCATAGGTCTGTCTACCCAACTTGTTGATTTTTGATTCTCAGTTCATTATTTCTACAGTTAATATTATTGTTTGTTTGTGTTAACAGCTTTTCCACAAATTATATTTAACATGTTGGTTAGGAATATTGTAATATTAATAGATCTTCTTCTTCTTCTTCGTAGCGCTACAGTCCCTCTCGGGCCTTCGCTTCCTGCAAATAGCGCGTCTAACTGTCTCGGTCAATTGACCGCGTCCTCCAATTTCGAAATCCGATTAGCGAAGAACTGTCTTCCTCAACCGAGTCAGACCCTTATTTCTCTGGTTTCCCCACTGGTCTCCGACTTTTAGTTCTCCTAACGAATAACTTTTTGGGTATCCGTTTTTCGTCCATACGATTCATGTGTCCAGCCCATTGCAGCTTCCGCAGTCTGACAATCGTTGAGACCTCTGGCTCGTCAAAAACTTCATACAGCTCATGGTTGTATCGAATTCGCCATTGGTGCCCGTCTAGCTTTGCTCCGATTATTCGCCTCAGGACCTATCGCTCAAAGGAGTTCAATATATTTGCGGGTGCATGGGTTAGGGTCCATGTTTCACACCCATAGCATAACACAGATCTTATCACAGATTTGTATACTTGGAGCTTTGTTTTCCTGTGTATGCAGCTGGTTTTCAAGATCGTCAAAAGTGAAATAAAATATCTGTTGCGAGCTGTGTTCATCGGCGTATTTCGTCTCTTTCATTACTGGTTCTCGTTATTTTGGCGCCTAAATACACTAATGCGCTCAGATTTTCGAGACTGTATAAATAAATCATAACGCCAAGGTTCGGATTTGGACTGTGATGGATGGATTATTATTATTATATTAGATATAAACTAAAGGTTCATTATTTTGTCGTGTCCTTTCTATTATATGCAATTTTAATAGAGTTGGTTGACTTTTTCTCCTTTTTTCCAATTAATTGATAATATATTATCATTTATTGCGCGATAGCCCAAGCCGGCCTTGGCTTCCAGGATTAATTTCGTCCAATCATCACGATTATGTGACCTTGCCCGCCAATTGATCACTCCCAGCATGGATCTGCTATTAGCTGCTTTCCGTTCTCCCCATCGAGTCCTCGGTGTTCCCGCTGGACGTCTACCTTGTGCTCGTCCCTTCAATGTTTTTTTATGTAGCTAGTTTTCATCCGTACTTTCTACATGGATCGCCCATCGCAATTTGCATAACTTTATACAAGCAAATACAGGAGGTTCGTCAAATAATTCATACAACTCATCGTTGGAACGTAATCTTCATTCTGTTCCTTGTTTCACTGGGCCGTCGATTTCCGGAGCCCTTTGCGTTCAAATATGTCCCCAGCCTTTTCGGACTCGCTCGTCAGGGTCCGTGTTTCACTTTCATATAACACGACATGTTTAACTAGTCATTTGTAAATACGGAGCTTATTTTGGCTGTGCACAACTTTGAACCTTAGAATGGGAAGTACGGAGTAATAGCCTTTATTTGCGGCATTTGTGCGGCGTACAATCTCGTCCTGTTTGGTGCCTCTTCTATTCAAGTTGGCTCCAAGATAACCGAAGTTATCCACACCTTCAAGGATGTAGTCTCCTACGGTCATGTCGGACTTGACTGGAGTCATGAATTTAGTGCTGAATTCATTAAATCGTAGGCCAATTCGGTTTGCTTCAGATTTTAGACTCAGAAATGCTCTTTTGGTATCTGAGATTGATCCTGCCATAATTTCGACGTCAGTAGTCCGCGTGCTGTAGTGGATTAGTTCGAGTAGTGTAGTGGTTAGAGTACTTGCTGTGTAAGCCAAAGGTCCCCTGTTCGAATCCCGTTGGTGAAAACGAGATTTGGTGGGATCGAGACTTATTTCAAATGATTCTTCGGATGGACTATAAGCCCACTCTGTTATGATTTGTACAGGGTTAGAATCAAAACGTATCGTACGAACCATATCACCTTCTCAAGTGCCGATAAATTCGATTAAGATAATGAAATACTTTAACTATCTGTTAGCGAGAATGAAATACTATTAACTATCTGTAAACGATAATGAAATACTCTAACTATCTGTAAGCGATATACAAATACTCTAACTATCTGTAAGCAAAGGGCTGTAGTGCTAAAGCATGTAAGCAATAATATTGAGATCATCCGTATATGCCGCCAAGTGAGTAGACTTGAACATTAGTGTATCAGAGGTTTCAGTTGATACCTTCCTGATGACGTGTTCCAGCGCAATATTAAAGAGCATTGGGGCATGCTCATCGCCGTGTTTCAAGCCTGATTCCAGTAATAGGCTATCCTTTAGTTCGTCATTTACCTTGACCTGGGATTCTGTGTTTAGCATCGTGCCCTTACCTTGCGGAGTACTTTTGTTGGAACGTCAAAGTTAAGCGTTATTTTGTACAGCGCATTTCTGTCGACACTGTCATATGCTTGCTTGAAGTCTACAAATATTTGGTGCATATCGATGTTATATTCCCATTAACTGAGAATATTTGGTCTTATGCAGAAAGCCTCTCTGATATTCTCTTATAATATTTTCATAGTACGGCTTTAATTTTCTTTCTACGATTTTGGAGAGCACTTTATAAAATGTACACAGTAATGCGATGCCTCTATAATTTTCACACCTTAACTTATTCCCCTTTTTGTGTACAGGATATATTATACTTTTTCGCAAGTCCTCTGGTAACTGCTCCTCTGATCATATTCTGCATATTAGTCAATGGAGAAGGTTATTTAGATGGGGACCCTCTCTCTGGAGTAATTCTGCTGGTATTCCATCTATTCCAGAAGCCTGATTTTTTTCTAATGTCCCGTACTGCTACCTGTACTTTGTCTCTGTTTGGTGGTGAAACTGGGACCTCTTGTTTTGCTTCTGGAATGTTCACAAATTCAGTCGTTATTGGGGTCGCTGTGAATAGCTTTTGGAAATATTATAGCCATCTGTGTTTAATTTCAACTTGCTTGATAATATATAATAATTGTCATTGGAGTAAAAAACGATATTGTTTTTTTTCGAATAATTTTTCAATTCTAATATTGTTTAAATTTAGAATGCCAAGTGGGCCATTTAGTTTTTAATTGTTTTAATATTTTGAAACTCGGATTTTATTTTTATAAATTTTAAAATGATTGATGAACTAAAGCGCATATGGATTCGAATTTGAATGTGACCGTCGGTAGGATAAAACGGCTGCAAAATTCACGGGATTTCGCTTACAGTTTCAGACTTTGCGATATAATTTAGAAGTGGTTTCAAAATGAAGATGTCGATTCACTATACACTATATGTGTTTCCAATCCGTCTCAGGCTTTCTGTACAGACCAATTCATGCACGAAAACATTTCCTTTCGGAAATCCTTAATCTTTCCGTTGTACCAGCACACTGATTACACCAGGTTTGACATCCATATGTCAAACTTGTCTAGCGAGGGTCTTTTCATAAACCACTTTGACCTTTTGATCAAGGTATCTAGAATGCAAGAGTAGTAAAAAGGACATGAACACTTTTTGTGCTTTACTGTGCATGATTTTGATAGCTTGACTATAGTACAGATACTAATCGAGATAAACACCGGGGTATCGAACACAGAATTTATGTGGAGCCCGTTCTGAACTACCCTCACCAGCCATAATGTGGAAATCCTTCCAATTACGTTTCAGGTCCTGACTGGCCGAACGCCAGTTCTACGTATTGACATTGACACGTCATTAAACAGTTTTTTTTTGAAATTTGCTTTGTACTACTGAAGCTTTTCGATCTCCAGAGTACTGAACTTCTTGACCGAATCTTTGTCGTCCTCATTGCATGTTTCTCTATCTTATCATTTTTAGTATTAGCTTTTCCAATGTCACTTTCCCCTCTTACCTTGCAAACCAACAAAAATCACTCAAATCATGAATTCCCAAAAATACTAATGTCATTGACCTTATTTGAAAATTTTACGAAGATCAAATCAAAACTGCAGTGACTGATTCGATGGAAAGTCCATAAAATACCAAAATCATGTATTATTGTTGTTGTAATTGGAGAAATTTCCAATGGCTATAACTTCCGTGTATATCATTAGATTTTCATCAAACTTGCAAAGTTTAAGGACCTTTTGTAGGACTATCTTAACATCGAATTTCATTCAGTTTAAGGGTACCTATACGATTTTATTGGGGAAAATGTGAAATTCGTAGATCATACTATTATTAACAAAGTTGAGCGAATTTAGACTTCCAACGTATTTGTTGTTGTGCTCATAAATACCTACCTCCATAATTTTTTTTCAGATTTTTCGGATCACAGGTGTCCAATCGCGAGGAGGGCCACAAATTTTTCGTGTATTCCCCTCCCTGTGCGCCCCTCGAAGCAAAAGGTGTAAAATTAAGACCTGTTTAGAAAAGCTCTCATCAAGACGTTTCATTTGATACCCATATCGGCTACCTTTGATTAAATTTTTTTTTGGGGGCCACTCCCCTATATGGGGAGACCCCCCTTAAATACATGATAAAAATTTTTTGTAGTTGAACTTTGAAGAGAGCACCACTTTACACCTGCATACAAAATTCGTTGTTTCTTGCTTAAGTGGTTTACGAGAAAAAGTGCTGTGACACCCGGACGGACGGACGCACGGACGGACAGACAGGATGCGATTTTAGTAGGGTTTGGTAATATTTTTTTACAAAACCCTAAAAAACGGTTCAATATCATTTGAAAATTTTGTGATGACGGAATAGCACAGAATTGCCGCATTTGGAGCAATAATAATCTACAAGCGGTTGTCCAAACAACAACATGCGTGTTATGGGCCAGTGGGATAATTAGTCCATATGTCTTCAAAAATAATAATGGTCACAATGTTACTAGTGGTGGTCACAAGTAGCACAGTTTTGTGTGCCAGCACACTATGCACAGAACTCTGAACTGTGCCGCACAGTGCGGACAGAACACTTTCCTGTTTAGCACAGATGGTATTTAGCGCTGCCACCACAGTGTAAATGGATCAACACCGCCGGCTCAGCATCGTACAGTGCGAGAAACAGAGAGTCGCATACAGTGTGAATGTTGCTCGGTACTACACCCTGCCAATAAGGCACAGTACTTCAGAGTATGGACGATACATTGTACCGTGAAATGTGGATGATTTACAGTGCAACACAGTGCAAATCAGATATACCGCAAATATACTTCTGTATGCTATGCAGCACGTCTCACGAGTACGATGTGCAGATCTATGATTCATAAGATGGGTATTTCATCAACTGTGCGGTGTGCTAGCAGCACAAATTTTATGTGCCGCATTCTGTATTGTGTGGCACAAATTGTGCTGCACACACATGTGTCACTACAGTTAACGTTGAGCGGTATAGAGACATGATTCCTAACTTTTAGGTACCTCAATAGGAAGGCATTAATTAGGATAGTATTGGTTGGTTTTTTCTCCTTTTTCCAATTGAATTTTAAAAATATGTAATAATCTTCATTGATTTGAATTTGCTATAGTTTTTTTTTTAAATGTGTTTAATGATAACGTACAAATTTAGAGAGCCATTTGGGCCATTAAGTTTTTTATTGTTATTGTTTGGAATTTGCTTTATATTCTTTTAAAATTTATAAAGATTAGTATTAAATAAAGCGCTTTTGACTTGACTTGACTAGGAAGGCATTAATGTTGGTGACATGTGGTTTCAGCAGGATTAGGGTACATACGCGCCAGCCGTGGCGGCCACATGCCAGAAATCACCTAAATATTAATGTCAAAAAAATATCTTTCAAATAAAGGCAAAATCACAGATATAAATATTTTTCTTTGTTTTATTTCAATTTAAAATTCTCCGCCTCTAAAAGAATACCCTATAGCTTCAATCGCTTTTATTTTTTTACTGTCAATGCTTGCCTCTCGTCTACTTTTCCTCCTAATTTTGGTGGACAATAAGGATCCATTCAGACCCCTTCATTTTTTATCTTCATTGACGTTTTTCCATTTTCTTTATCCTCATGCTGTCGCTTATATGGTGAAGATGCTAAAATTTTCAAAGTAATTGTTAAAATTGAAAAATATTCTGTATTTTATTACTATGTTACAGTTCTGATTTTCATCAAATTCCATATTTCAACGAAAAGTGTTCTTCTTCATTTCATTATTTCATTCTCTGTAGTGTTCGATTAAGTTCAACGATTTAATAATCTGGGTGTGATGTTTGACGATAAATTAATGTCTGGTCACCATATTATAACGATGATAGTTCCTAAGCCCTCAAGCCTAGCAGACTTTATCCTCCGATCGTCATATTCCTTTTTACTTGTTTATTGTCTTAAAATATTGTTCACAAGAGTGCATTTCACTTCACTATACCATACTGATTGCTATATGAAAACATGATAGTTAATTTTCTAAATTCGTTGAAAATGTTGTTCATGAAATGACGAAGGTGTGATGCACCGCGCAATTTCACACACATGTTAGCCCTTTTTTCATGTTTCCCTCCCGTGAGCATGATTATCGCTTTTCAGTTTTGATTTTATTGCTATCTGATCTATGTTTTTTCACAACCCGTCCTTTACTAGCACGACTTTTATATGCAACTTTCACGGGTCATAATTCCAGCGAGTATGTTTATGAGTATCATTTAGCATTTGCTCATACTGTTATATGTATCAGTACCGAAACCAAAAAGACGACCACTTAAAATGGAATATGAGTGTGTCTATTTTCTTTTTCAATAGCCTGATTAGATTAGATTATCGTCAAAGTGAAAAGCGCTTTATTCAATACTAATCGTTTTGAAATCGGGTCTGTTCGTTCGTCCGTCTGTGTCACAGCAGGTTTTCTCTTAAGCTTAGCAGCTACGGACACCAAACTCGTTAGGTAGTTCAGAAGTGGTAACCTCTCGAATGTCTGAGTATCAATATCGGAAGCAGAGCCTTAAATTTTTTTTAGTTTTGCTGGGTGCTAAATGAAAGGCCTTGATGAAAACTTGCCAAAACAGATCCTCAAACAGTTTTATCAGCTTTTTAGAATGCACGCGTGGGAGAAATATTTGTGCCCCCTTGCGATTGGCCACCTGTTACCCGCAAGATCCCAAATACTACGGAGGTAGGTCTTTATAAGTACAACAATAAGAAATACCTTAAAAGTCGAAATTCGCTCAACTTTATTAATAAAAGTATGATTTTCATATGTCACATTTTCCCCAATAAAATCTTAAAGGTACACTTAAATTCAATGAAAACGATATTTAAGTGGTCTTATAAAAGACTCTTATACTCTGTAAGTTTCAAGAAAATCGATCATATTCACGGAAGTTATAGCCATTTGAATTTCTCTGATCACAAGAACAAGAACACACGATGTTGATATTCTATGATCTTCTTAAAATTTTTAGATAAGATGAATATCATAAATGTCTTGCGAAATTCATTATGTCAATGATTTTTGTAATATTGCATCATAATGGCGGCCGATTAAAAATGGAGTAACAATAGTTTTTCTTTTAAACATGTACACCCGGTTGAAGTGTTTCTTGAGTATATTCATTGTTGGTGTCTGTGTATCGTAGGTTGAGTACAAAGCCTTTCTGATAAAACTGTAATTGTCTACCCAACTTGTTATTAATTATAATCGATCCGGAAATAATAAAGATTGAACCTCGAGCATTTTCATTCCATGATCCTAACAGTATACTCAAAAGTAATATAATGCATTAATCCATTCCATTTCTTTTTGTCAACCATTATTTAAAATAGAGCAATTGTTGGTATCGTAAAGAAGGGTATATCTTTTGAAATGATCGAAATCCTTTAATAATGTTACATTTAAATGCTGAAATAGACTAGAGAAGATACGCATAGGTAAGGAAAATGTTAAAGGAGACTATCTTTTCTTTCTGCCTTGCTTACGAACTAGCATGTTTTTAAACCTTTGTTTAGATGTGTTATATATTTTACTCAAAGTAAAGGAAATACAACAGTCAAAATTCTGATTTTGTCATGTTTACAAACTATAAGAATATTTTAATGTAATATTTCCTTTGCTTAAAAGCTGGTGAAAAAATACAATACACATCATAATTTATCCGCTTTCTTTTTGCTATCATCTTCAGATCATATGGACAGATTCCTCGATGGCGACCTACCAAGATGGAACTTCACCGATTTTATGCACTCATTTATGATCGTTTTTCGTGTTTTATGCGGAGAATGGATTGAATCGATGTGGGATTGCATGCTTGTCGGAGACGTTTCATGCATTCCTTTCTTTCTAGCAACAGTAGTTATTGGCAATTTAGTCGTAAGTATAATCAAATGTATAAAAACACTTATGAAATTCTTTCTTAATGTAAAAGATACGAATGATTAACAGTAATTAGTTCCGTGTCATTTACTTAAAATATATAAAATGACATTAATGCAATGAAACGACGAGAGAAACTATTAATAGACAAATTGCGTTTACAAAGAAAGTCTGTATTAAATCGATCTTGGTATTTGCGGGTCGTCAAAAGTCATTAAAAATAGGGCAAAAACGTTTTAATAATTGGATTTATTTTTTTTTCAGGTACTTAATCTTTTCTTAGCTTTGCTCTTGTCAAATTTCGGTTCATCAAGTTTATCAGCACCGGCAGCAGATAATGACACCAATAAAATAGCAGAGGCCTTTAATCGAATATCGCGTTTTATAAATTGGATAAAACGAAATATAGCGAATGCATTAAAATATGTTCGTAATAAATTAACAAATCAAATCTCCGATCAGCCACCAGGTGAGAGGGCAAACCACATCAGTTGGATATGGAGCGAAGGTTTTTATCCACTTGTTTTTAATAATTGTTCATGTCTCTCATTTCAAGTAATTTCAATGTTACAATGGCATTATACGTATTCGTACTTGACATTGAAACTAGCATAAGCTATTTCAGAAATTCCTTTGTCGTTGATTTAGTTGTGCTTTTAATTTATTTGGAATTTTTATTTGTAATTAAAATTAAGAAAAGTCGAAGATTTCATTGTGACATTTTCAACTCAACTTTGTATGTCGGAAAGGGGGAAAAAACAATGTCGAATACTTTTTGAATCGATATATGGATACTTTCATAGCTTTATTGAGAACAATGATTAAAAATATCTGCTAACCGAATTTCAAAAGCAGTTAGTACAAACAAATACAGAAGAGACTAGTTTCTCAGATGAACAATGTCGCAATTGCTAGAAAACTTAGAAAAGAATATATTGATGGCCGTTCGAATTTAGACTGTAAGGCTCAATAAGAATTCTCCGAAAGATGAATGGGTATATCACGAGTACTACTTTCAGACCATCATTAGTTATAATTCTAACAAAGACACCATGTGAACGTACTGCCTAGGTTAATGTAATCTAGAGTCGCTCCTGAGATACAAATTGGGCGTACTTTAGGGGACTATATATACCCTCTCTATCTTTCAAAAAACCTCGCTACTGTTCTAGATGCTCCAAGAGATTTTAATTGGTTTCAAGAAGATATTAGATAAAAATTGTAAGTTTGTAGATTTTCTATAGTTAATTGTTTAAACTTATTTAATTCACTCTAAAGCGATGGTCCTTCTGGAGTTTCGAAGACTTCTGTAGTTTGGCATAATGTTGTATTGTAGATTAGAAAAACGTATGATGCACTTCCAACTTCACAGATTTATTGGCCTTTGTTCCTATCATGTATCTAGAGTTGTCTTGCAGATAATATTACCTTAAGAAACTAATAATCAACTCTCGTGTCAAGGCATCCCAGTTTTTCTCGGCTAGGCATTAGGTTCCCACATTATCTTCCTAGCGAGATAGTGCTTCGTATGTAGTATCAAAGAAGATGTAATGGTGTTTTATCCGACACATTACTTTTGAGTGTATGATACCCCTAAATCTAAAAAGAAACTTCGTTGCAAACATCAATGATTTGTAGAAAATGGCTTAACTATCAGACAGATTAGCTATAGTTTTATGCTTGCATCCTCAAACACTTTCTGCAATAGCATCGACTTTTGTCAGAAAGATACTCGATATGAATGAAATAAGTACCCTCTGATGTTTTGGGTCCATATATACTATCTTATTTCATCTTGTTTTATGAGCTGTCGAAAGTGGGGTGTTTCTGCTTTCATATTTTGTATAGATATGGCAAGTAGTGTGAAACTTTTTGTTTCGTCCTCTATCGAAAAGATATCCTATAATTTGTTGATGTGATCTGTCACAATGATTTCCCCGATTTACTTTAGTCAAATGGTATCGATTAGTTAAAGAATTTAGATTTAATGTTCCTTTAGTTTGTTCAATAAAAATATTTGTAGCAGTCTTTTAGAATTTTGAAATAGTTTCTGAACTGGTAACTAGTATCACGTTTACTGCCGTTATAAATGAAAGAAATATACTCGTAATTGTTATACTGAAAAGTAGATTGATATTATATTGTTATTCGGTGCTTGTTAATATTTGGTTGAAACCTTGAAGAAATCCAAAAGAATTGTTGAATAGAGCTGTTTTAAGTTCCTCTGTTGTATTTGTTATAATTTTCTTAGTCAATGTCTTATACATAAGACTCTAGTTATGTACTGTTTTGTTGATAAAAAATCTACTAATCAGGAATTTACGACTGATTTGCGAATTTTTACCTGATTGTCGGTATTGAAATATCGTTTAGAATTTAGAAATTTTTGTAAATAAATGAAATTGATACGAAAAGATTCGTTACATTCAAGACGTGAATATATTGAAAGTAAAACAGTGGATTAGACCCTTCTTCAATTAGATGTTGTAGTAATCCTTTTTTGTTTATTTAATTTTTATCTGATAGTTGTGTAAAATTTGTTAGTCGTAAATTGGTGTTGTGATGTAGATATTATCGTGTGTTTTAACTTGTAGATTTAATTCAAATAATCAAAAATATTGACAATGCGGTAAAATTATGATTTTAAACGACAAAAGTAAAAATTAAAACTAAATTGCAACTTTTTGAGTACACATCAATAATTGAATTAGCTTTTTAGGGAGTTTAAAGAAATTGCTAACACCTTGATTAGCTTTAAATATTACAATTGGAAAAAAAAATATATTACAATTGGATAGTGCTATTAAATATAATGGCCAACAACTGAAAATGATGTGAATCACAATTGTTCTCCTGTTAACCTTAGAGATTTCGGAAAACTACCAAATTTCGTTTTTTTTCCACCAACGAAATACTCGTACTAATTCTCAAATTAAGAAAAGTTCAGAGCCGTTAAGTGAACTAATAATTTCTTGCATCATAATTTTGATTGACAGGGTATTTCATGATCTACGCTTTAACTAAGTGAATTAATTTCAATCATTAAAATTGTATAACATTTAAGAAGAACCTTGATACCTTTGCAGTTTATCCTTAAAGACAGTTTTTCCTGAGTTTTAAATTCGAATCAAATTCTAATCTCGGCAAAATGATTTTTAGATTTTTAACATACTTTCCACTTTCTTCAAAAATCCCTTTTATTGTTTTGAAAATTGTTAGTCCTAGGTAATCATAATCCCAAAACTTAAATAGCTGAATTAGCATTTTTAGTTGATCATTCCCATCCAAAAGTATCTTCGAATAAAAACAATTTGAAAAAACAATGCTACGAAAAGGAAAAAAATTGTTTCTTTTTGACACACAATGTGTCAGAACAAACAATGAGCCTCGACAGACTAAATGGTGTTCTCTTATTTTTTGGTGTCTGTCTGTCTGCCCTCGACTCCAATTAAAGCTAAATGCAAAAGTGCGTACATTGGAATATAGATTATATTATCCAATAAAGCACGATGAGGTATGTATTTGTAGTGATGAAAGCGCAAGAACGAGCTATGAAATGTTCATGTTCCAATTGGCTGAATCTGATCTGACCTCAATTGGTGTTTAAATTTTAAAACATTGACTGAAATTCTAAAAGTGAATAACAATTCCTAAATTCTCGAGATCTCCAAATTTATCTAACCAGTGTTTTAATATGGTTCATTATTTATTGAGAAATCAAGTAAAATCTACCAATAAACTTATATTTCAAATAAAATAAACATTAATTACACTAATAATTACTAACTAAACCTGACGGACGAACTACATAGAAGTTAATTTTTATTTTACCTTCTGCATTAATACATTGTCAATATTTTGAAAAACTCATATCACATGTGTAATAAAAGCTACGTATGAAATAAGACAAATACGTAGCTTTAATATCTTAAGTTTCGAGAAAAAATTTCAACGACAAATTGTTTACAAATCTAATTCTAAATTGCCTTTTATTAAAAGTGACAATCACAGACACTTGAACTTCAAAGTCCTGGATATGCTTTTCGTTATTCTGATTGTTGGCTGATGATAATGATGCGTAACTTGTTCAGTTATCGAATAAATCCCTTGTTTTTTACAGAAATTGCGTTACTTATGAGTAATTTCATTGCTTTTATAAAAAAACTTTATATATATACAATCATATTTCAAAGTATGCAAATATTTAACTTTTACTTTATGCAAATATGTTAAAATCATGATCTGTTATTTTAATGGAAAATCTTTCGAAAACGCCAAAACTTATATTTAAAAAATTATAATACATGGATCTAAATGCAGGCATAGTTAACCATCTATCCATCGATTGGTTTACATGCACTGTTTTACGTTTATAACGTACGCCACACTACTAGTTTGTGTGATATTGTTATATAAAGAAATTTATTAAATCTGCGAATAGGTTTAGGCTCGATCTCAGCATTTCAGGCAAGCGCGTGCAACTAAACTTATCGAATAAAAATATTAGTAGCACTTTTTCTGCTTTTTGTAACCATAAACGTTTCACAGCTAAAAATACAAGTATATTTTTCGATATTTTAATCCAAGCGAATTCCAGTCAAATTGAGTCGGACGGAAATGAGAACATCTTGCTAAAGTTGTTAGCATACTAGGCTACGGTGTAAATTTAGCTGCAAACTTTGTCCTCAATAAACTTAAATATCTGTGGAATTCATGTGAACTTCCATCTTGTAATGAGCAGTTTCACTCAAGCAAAGCAAGCATTAATGTATAATTAGATAGTCCACGTTGTAAGATTAATAGCCTTGGCCGTTCGCGAAGATAGTCTTGGAGACAAAAGGTTGTTGGCAAGTATAGATTCATAGTTACTGATCTGATAACTCGACATTTCAATAAACTTTTTCAATATGCTAGCCAAGAAGTTCCTAAATACTCTGTCAGTATCAGAAATGATATATTATTGATACTGAATTCTGTGACACTGCTATATTAGATTCCATCACTGCCTCCACATTTGAGATAATCAGTTTCAAAGGTTTTAAAGATTTTAAACAAATATGTTTTCAGTTCTTCTTATCGGTACCTGGCTTATATCCCTAACGCCTCGTGCATCAGTGATACAGTTAGTCCCTTTGGGAAATTGACTATTGATTTTATGATATGGACCAGTAAATCCAACTTTATTATAATTTTTTTTTGTGTTATGAACAGAATCAAAGGCTGCCTTTACTTCAATGAGACCAGCTGCAATAATAGTATTGTAGTGCCAGTAGTGAGTTATATTGGCTTCAAAAATGGCTAGATCCGCTACTGTCGATTTCAGTTTTCTGCATAACCGATCAAGCGTAACTTATCTGACGGCTCAAGCCTCAGTAGCCCGTCAAACAGATGTTCCAATAGTCCGAGCCGATCATGGAGTCCTGAGCGACGCCCGATATGACTTCCATTCTCTTACAATTTTTGCTTCGTGTCGTAGACGAGGCTGCGGTCCTTCAGATAGTCCCTGAAAATTCACGTCAGATATTCTGGAATTTAGAAATAATTTTCTAGCGCTTCCAGGAAGTGCTGTTGCCTCTGCCCGTGAACCATGTTCAATTGCATCAACAGTAGAGCGATCTGTTATGAAGCCATACTGCCTGCCATGGAGATAGATCAAAACCACCATGGATCACGTCAGTGAGTCTTCCGCTGTTGTGCTCAAGAAGAGCATTGTCTAGCATACATGACGACTGCGATACGATGAACGTACTAATCAGCAAGTCAGGTAGAAGTGATGTCGGTAATCTCAAGTGCTATGATTTGTTGATCACTGGCCGAGTAGTTCTATAGAACTCTCTTGGTGTGTACCCTTGGTACTAGGACCCTCACATTGACGTAGCCCCACTGTTCAACACAACAAGCCTAATTCTGGCTGCTATCTCCAGGACCCCCCAAGATGAACATGACGTTCTGGGCTTGAGTCGTCTTCCAGATTGTCGAGACTGAGTTGAATGGATGTTACTGGTTCGTTTGGCGCAATAGAGTTTTATTACTGAATACCGAATCCACACAAAGCCATCCCTTTGCCCACGGCACACTCGGCAATGAGCGCTGTTTCAAACTCACATCTTGGCAGTACCAAATTCGTCAGGGTACCATGCTGACGAATTTCTGTCGTGATGTTGCTCGCTGAGCAGCAAGTCGGCTTTTATATCCCTCGCAAACGTTTCCTGGAGATTTTAAGTAATTGCTCCCTAGCGCATGTTTGAGGTAATCGACACAAAAGCCAGCATCCTTCCAGAGGATACAATTTGCCCCATCCGTACATTGCTAGATTTTGTTCCCCATTTTACCAAACTCGTAGCGCAGAGAGCTTGCATTCTTGTGCGGTTCGGCCATAGCCAAGGCTCTTCAAGCAGCGAAAAGGTACTGCTCTTTTCCATATCCTTCAATTAATCCAGCCAATTTTTATTTTGCCCTTGTTTAATATTTGTTCTGTCTCCTTTTTAGGAGTACGACGTTGACCATGCTTCACCCCTTGTTATTTTCTTTGATGAACCTTTGTTTGTTTGTTTTTTATTGGGGCAAGCTGGCTGTTTCGGCCACCGCTCAGGCCTTGGCTCATTGATGAGCCTAAGTTTAACTCTGGTAATGCTAGGAAACTCCCTTTGAATGGCGTCTTTGGACTCGATCAAGTCCGTGATGTTGTCAATGTCCCTGATTTTGAGCATCGCCGTAGAGTAGAGCTCCTCCGTTCTCTCCATTTCTCCAAGGACCTTGTTGACTGCGTCTCAGAATGAGTCTTTTTTCGGTGTCTTTAGCCCGAATTCCAGCAGTAGATCACATGACCGGGCGGGCCTCACTACTGTCATGATGGTTTGCATATCATCCGGCTTAAATGCAGCCTTTGGTAGGTTTGACATACCGAGCGTGCCTTAGGAGTTTGCGTAATTGCTAGCTGTTAGTTCGTTTTCCTCAAAAGCATGATATTTCTCTGCTTTTTGCAGTTGTGCACCTGATGGTTTCTTTTTTGGCTACATTAGTTAAAACTATCTGGAACCTCTCATTTGACGTGGTTTGTTCCTTGAGGACTTTGACCTTCCTCCTCATCTCTCTGTATCCTTCAATTGAGATACAGTTCGCACTTTTATGGGTAGTAGGGATTGTAATAACTAGCGCTTTGGCAGCTGGCTCAGTCTTATGCTCCTCCTTTGCTCTTAGCCGCTTGTGTCTATAGTGTCCAATCCATTCTAAGAGCTTTTCTAATTCCAGGACACCGTCAATGATGCCCTTGCTTTTGAACATTCCCGCCTTGGGAATGAGCTGCTTTTCCTCGCAACGGCGAAGGGTGATTAAATTACCCAGCGTCTCCTCTGTAGGAAGGCTCTCGATATTTGCATCCTTTGCCTCATGTCATTAACCAGCGCAACTTTGGCCTTTGGTTTGCTGACTCCGACTGTTTCGCTTTTAGTCCTCTCAGAGGCGCTCCGGCGTGGGTATGGTTTTTTGCTGCACATAAATTTAGCAAGTATTTCTAGGCTAGTCCGTCTTCTCCGTATTTTTTTGGTGTTCATTCGACCGTTTCTCATTCGTCTTCGATATTTTCACCGTTATTGTTGGTGTTACTGCCGGTGACAATGATTATAAAGAAATCAGGGTAATTAGGTTCTCCGTCGGAGCCGCTATCTGTATGTGTAATAGCCTTATCGGCTTAATGGCTATCTATGCAGAGCTGGAAGGTCATGCAAGGATTGGCACCAACCCTTACGGGGTAGGCTCTTAGAGCCAAACCGGTGCTATTTGGGAGACCGTCTCAATCTAACCTACACCACCAACTCAATGGTGCGAACATCGAATATACTCGTACTTCAAGCCCTGCCAAGGTTTCACCGGAACGAAACAGTATAATAATTAGATTGGAGCCCTTTACGCTCGAGTGCCCGCCAGCCCAAAACGACAAGTAATTTCATTAGTGGAATCGTGGTCTAGAATTATTCATGGGCATAGTACGCTGGACGCCTGCATTGGATAATATGATACAGAATGACTTGACCTCCATTGCCTTCTTTATATCGAAGTTCGGTATGAGCTTTGCTAAGAAAGAGCTAGAGGCAACTGTAGAAAACTTAGCTGCCAAGAGCTCTTCCACAATATGGTCTTCAAGCTCCACAATGAAATTGTTTTTATCGAACGTACAGTGAAGTATGTAAGTGTAATGGAGACACGACGCTCACTTGAAAAAAATGCAGGGATGATTGTCCGCATATTTTGAGTGAAGTAAATAAGTATTGGGTTCATCAGATGCTTCAATGAATGGATAGATTTATGAAAACAACCCTAACCATAATTCTGTAAATATTTTAGAATATTTCCCTAATTGGATGTTATTTTCAGATCATGTTATCCCATCGAAGTTTTTATTTTCTGTATTAAGATTTGTTTTACTTCTTAAATAATATATATTTTAATTTTTAAACTATGACAATCTCTTGAAAAGAAATCGAACCAGAGGAAACTGAACAGTTACCATTATTTCAATGCTCTCGTTTTTGTAATTGCA
Organism: Odontomyia ornata; assembly: GCA_963969285.1. Taxonomy (NCBI): domain Eukaryota; kingdom Metazoa; phylum Arthropoda; class Insecta; order Diptera; family Stratiomyidae; genus Odontomyia; species Odontomyia ornata. The sequence continues at coordinate 218,698,448 of OZ017742.1, forward strand.
TCCAGTGTTTAAATAATTTGCTCGAGTTTGTTAATCGTTGTCAAATTCTGATACCTGTACGTCTTTGTACATGCGTGTTCTTGTGATTGCTTCTATTTAATTAAATTGGCTTTTGACAAAATTTGTGGTCCCCCTTACATGATGCTATCGTAAAATCCGTTTCATTAAACGAATCGCCATTGATTATCATATGTGAATTGTTTAAAAATTGAAACATTGAAACAATCTGCAAAATCATACGTACTTTAAAAATAAAACAAAAATGGAAAAACGGAAACGATAGGCAAGGGGGTTTGTCGTTGTATATCTGCAGAACATGGTGATAATGAGCTCGAGTTAGGACCCGACGATATTCTGGTTGATGGACTGCTGAAGAAAGGCATCAAGGAACAAAATCAACTTGAAGTGGCAATCGGAGATGGAATGGAATTTACAATTCATGGTGACCTGAAGAGCAAATCGAAAAAAGGAAAGCTAATGAATAATACAGCGGTAAGTAAGATAACGAATTCAAGGGTTGTGGAATTAATAAACGACATTGAGCGACTGAAACTGTTTGAGTAACGAAGCAACTGCTTCAGACAATTGCCAAAATGTTTTTAATAGAATGTATAAGTAGATTTTTATTTTAGATGATCGGAAACTCAATAAACCATCAAGACAATAGATTGGAGCATGAACTGAACCACAGAGGTCTATCTCTGCAAGATGATGACACTGCCAGTATAAATTCGTATGGAAGTCATAAAAATCGGCCATTCAAAGACGAAAGTCATAAAGGTAGTGCAGAAACGATGGACGGCGAAGAAAAGCGAGATGTGAGTAAAGAAGATTTGGGGCTTGATGAAGAAATGGACGAGGAATGTGAAGGTGAAGAAGGCCCGCTGGATGAAGGATTAGTCATACAAGCAGATGATGTAGTTGAAGATGAATATCCAGCTGATTGCTGTCCAGATCCTTGCTATAAGAAGTTCCCAATACTAGCTGGAGATGACGATGCACCATTCTGGCAAGGCTGGGCAAATCTTCGACTGAAAACTTTTCAATTAATCGAAAACAAATATTTTGAAACAGCTGTTATAACAATGATTTTACTTAGTAGTTTAGCTTTGGTGAGTAGTGGTATGAATTTTTAACTGTAGTGAATTATATAAGCAAGTCATCCGAAGGTTATAATTGATGGAAATACTATATACTAGTCGGATGTGTTGAATTCTATATAATTTTTTTGATAATTAAATATTTTTGATTTTTAAATTGTTTAATTGAAGGCATCATCAAGGTATATGAATTGAACATGAGAATTAATATTTCCTTATTTAAATTTAGGAGTTTGGATGCAACGTATGAATGTTCAACAAATTAAAGTTGAAATTTGCTTAAATAATATAATTTGACTCTCATAATACGTTTTTCGATACTCTTAGAATAATGTCAGGAACATGTGCTTCAAGAATCTTTTAAGTCTTTTGTAATTTTGTAGAATACACAAAAACTGAGTTCAACTATTACATAAATTTAAATAATAAACCGTGGTGCTTTATATAATCTTAAATTTTGCCGTCATATATTCTATTTTACTGGACTCTATTATTCCAGTTTGCCGTAGTACAGATAATTTAAGATTGTACGAAATGCACTACAATGCAATCATATTCCACAGCTATGCTGCTCTTCGCCTAGACTTGTTCAATCTGAGCAAATGACAATCCTTCCGCTATCTGTTAAATCGGGCCAGTTTGTCAAGGTATACCACTTGCAGCTTTCCTCTAGGCTTTGCTTTCCATTGTATATGGTAGAAAATATCGTTTGTGTTTGGGCACTAAACTTTTCTTACGTTGTGGGTTGTGTAATAAAGCGTATTGTCTTTATTCGAAGACTTTACAATTTACTTTCCGATCGTCTGTTGATTTTTCACAATCAGTTTTCAATGCTCTCTGATGCTCAAATGCCTTACATCCAGATATTTTCTTGTATAGTCATTTTTACGTTTACGGTTGCGTATAAAATCAAATTTCAAATAAGTGGGTCGTTTTAAGCCGGCTGCGAAGAAAATTTTAGCTATACTCACTTTTATATTAACCGACTTCCATAGGAAAAAAGTTATCAGTTTCACACGCACTCGTATATTTTTTGGCTTTTCTTTATATTTCTTCACGCATAACTTTTGAATGGGATAGGTAAAAGGATTCTATTTTCGACGATTCTTTGAGCTTACTTGTGATTGACATCAATCTGAAGGACATGCAAATCGAGTAACGGTAAAGGATGAGAGCCGTTAAGTACTTGGTATCGATTTCTCTTCACCAGAAATCGAACTGCGGATGGATTCCCGTTATTAAGGTTGCATATGAACGCTAATATAGTAATTTTTGGTGGGAGTCATATTATGGGCTATGCAGATATTAATACTAACATAGGCTAAAATGGATAGAAAATTTGATTTTCTTATATTTTCCATTAAACTACCCTTTTGTTTGAAAGGAAGATAGAAAGTTGAATACTGTTTTCGCCAATCTGGTGAATTCGCTTCAGATTAAGTTCATTGCAAAGAACGTGCCAATTGATCAACGGCAAAAAAGGATAAGTACCGTTAGAAAACATTTGCACTTTGTTGGGTACAACTTTTAAAAAATGTTGCTATCTTCTTGAAAGATCTCGCTGATCTTGTGAATACATTTCAATAATTCTCATATTTAAATGAGCTTTTCAGACAAGTTTTAATTTAATTATGAAGTTCATACTTTTACACAAAACCAATGTAGTATTGGTTTTGTGTGATAGTATGAATTACATAATTATCTCACATTTATGGTTTTTAGAAAATTAAAAAAGAAGAGAGTAAATCGTTTATAATGAGTTATACCAGTCACTTCAAATGTAGCAAAATATACTTACTCTTAAATGAAAGTAACGAAAAAGTTTTAGCATTTGCCTCGCTTTTAATGATTATTCATTAAACTCCGAAGCTCAATGTGAAAATGTGCTGATAATTTGGCGAAAATTATAAAATAACTCAAAAGTTTACAAAATTAATTCTAATGCTATGACGGACAACTTCCATTCATAATTTAAGACAAACTCATTATTTAGCATGAATCCAGGCTGGCATAGAGGAGGTAATCATGAAATAAAACAAGTTTTACGAAAAATAGAAAATTGAAAAATTGACTTGCGTTAAATAGGCTGAAATAAATTTTATGGAATCGGTGTCAAACTAGTTTCCCCATTTTGAGAAATTGTGTGGCAATCATTTCTGAGCCAATTATAAGTAAGTAAACTCTATTAAAATTTATCACATTATACAAACAATACAACAAAATAGTGAACATTCAGCTTATGTATATCTAAATATATTCTATTCTAACCTTATTCTAGTAAAATTCAATCAAAAAATGTATTCTAATATAATCCTATCACAATAAACCTAACCTAAACGTTAAAACTTATCTCTTCTTCTTCGTAGCGCTACAGCCCTTCTTAAGCCTCCGCTGCCTCCAAAGAACGCTTCTAACTGTTTCGGTCCATTGACCGCGACCTCCAATTTTGAAATCCGAGCAGCGATAAATTGTCTTCGTCGACCGAGTCAGATCAGCGTTTCCTCGATTTCCCCACTAGTCTCCGCCATTAATTTCTCCCAACAAATATCTTTTTGGGTATCCGTTGTTCGTCCATACGATTCATGTGGCCAGCCCATTGCAGCTAACGCACTCTTACAATCGTTGAGACCTCAGGCTCATCAAAAATTTCATACATCTCATAATTGTATCGAATTCGCCATTGGTCCCCTTCTAGCTTCGCTCCGATTATTCGCCTCAGGACCCGTTACTCAAATGCGTTCAACAGATTTGCGAATGCTTGGGTTAGGGTTCATGTTTCACACCCATAGCATAACAAAGGTCTTATCACAGGTTTATATACTTGGAGCTTTGTTTTTCTGTGTATACAGCTAGTCTTCAAGATCGTCAAAACTGAATAAAATATTTTATTTGTGAGCTGTATTCATCGGCGTATTTCGTCTCTTTCATTTCTGATTCTCGTTATCGAATTCGCTAACATTTTCGATGCTGCGTTCGCATTGTTTTATTCTCATTGATTTGTAGACCTATTAGTTTTGCTTCGCTGTTGAGTTTCAGGAAGAGCTCTTTGGCAGTTGTTAATGACCGTTACAAAATATTGATGTCCTCCGCATAGGCTACTACTTAGGTCGACTTGTATAGTAATGTACCTCGTATATCGACAGGTAGTATCCTTATGACGTACTCCAGAGCCAAATTGAATATCGATGGGGCCAACCTATCTCCCTACTTTAGTCCTATATTTGTGTCGAAGGTATCGGTGAGTTGGTTATTAATGCGGACTTGGGAGATTGTCGACGTTATTGTCATTTTGGTAGGACGAACTTATCATACTGTCGTAGTTTGCTTAAAGTCAACGAATATTTGGTGTACGTCTATGTTGAGCTCCCAACAATTTTCAAGTACCTCCTTGACAGTGAACAATTGGTGTATCCCCGATCTACCTGCCCTAAAACCACCTTGATACTCCCCAATAATACTGTTGGCGTATGATCCGATTTTATTTTCTATGATCTTAGAAAATATTTTGTACGCCATACAAAGTAGTGAAATGCCTCTATAATTTTTGCACTGTAGCTTGTCACCTTTTTCGTGGATAAGAAATATAATTGATTGGCTCCACTTGTTTGGCATATGTTCTTGTTCCCAAATGTGGTGGATGACTTTGTGAATAGCTTTATGAATACTGCTGCCACCGTATTGATAGCTCCACTGGAATCTCATCGATGCCCAGCGCTTTATTATTCTTTTGGGCTATGATGGTAGATCAAACTTCATCCAGAGTTAGTGGGTCCAATGGAAGCTCTCCGGAAACATCTATAGGCTCCGATGTTCTGGAGCTGTGCGGAAAATTAAAGAGGTTCTTGAAATATGACGCCCATCTTTCCTTAATCTTGGTTTCATCAGCGATGATATTTGCTATGTCATCACAACAGAGCGTGGTTTTGGGCTGATAACCATGTTCAGGCTTTTCACTCCTCTGTATGCATGTCTTGTGTTGTTGCTCGCTAGCTTCTCAATTGACCGTCATAGTATTTTCTTTTCTTTATTCTAATAATCTTATTCGCTAGTCTTCTGAGATTTTCATAATGTTCTCTCTTCGTTCTGATTTTCATACCTATGTATCTCTTATCTCATGTGATACTAATCACAACATACCTAACCTTAATGTTAAGACTCATCCTAATTTTTGAAAAAGAGCAGCTATACAAACAGACAGCAATAACACGAAATGTAGCAAAAATGGGCTGAAAACACAAAGTATGAATAACCACAAATAATTTAGTTATTGTCATTCAGCCACCAGTACCTAGATTGCTCCGTCGCAGCTCGATCAGCCTCAAAAACCTAGTAAATGAGTAACTCCATTGGAATTGTTGGTCTCTGGAACTCAAATGCGGAGGAAATTTTATCTTCTTATCAGTAGCCTGTCTATATATATGATATATAACCGGAACACCATTAGAATAAAAAACATACTGATTCATGTCCAAATACACGAATGCTTCTGGAGGGATAAAGCCAGTAGTGAGACAAGCCTCAGTGTACCCGTCCGTAGGCTGAACGGTGCAAAATCCAGGGACTTTCGCTCACAGTTAAAGTCCTTGCGATATGATTTCGAAGTAGTTTCAATATGTCGACGACATCGACTCTCGTCACTTTAGCAGTTTGATTAATTCCTCTCAGGCTTTCTGTGCAGACCAGTAAATGCACGGACATTCCCTTTCGAAAACTCTTAATCGTTCCATTGTGCTAGCACTCTGATTGAACCAGATCTGACAACCATATGTCAAAACTTGTTTAACCAGGATTTTGATCAATGTATCTGGTATGATCGAGTCTTCGAAGGGACGTGACTACTTTTGTGCTTTATGGAGCATGATTTTGACATGTTCACTATAGTACAGATACTGATCGAGATGAACACCGAGATATCGAACACATAATTTATGTAGAGCCCGTTCTGAACTACCCTCACGAGAAATTCTTCCAAATACGTTTCATGTCTTGACTGGCCCACTGCAGCGTTGTCCGAAAAAAAATTTTTAGCACTTCTGTGCATTGACTTTCATTCGCCAGTTGTCGGTGTAGAGCTGCACATCATTAAACATTTTTTGAAGATTGCTCTGAACTATTGTAGCTTTTCGATCTGCTGTATGAATGAAATGAACTCCGAAGTAGACGGTCTCAAGCCCGTTTGAGGAGGGAGGAGGGAACCCCCTTGTTTCCCCAACCCACAGCTTCCATGACTCCTCATCCCAAACCCCCCCGTTAAATGGTAGAAAATATTTTCGGGGTTGCACATTGGGTTTACTGGTTCCCCATGCCGAGAAATGTTAATAACTATTAATACATCTACAGCTCTGCTACTAAATCCTACTTACACCTCCTTTGTAGGGCTGTAAGAGGATGAAGGCGAATCTTCCACATCTGATAACGGAATCGAAGTAATAACCATGCCCCCGGAATGGAGGTTGGGCGAAGGGCTAACTCCCGTCCCTGGAAAACCCTAAAATGTTTAGCAACCTGCAGACGGGCCTCGAAATGGATTGGAATCACGGCAACGACCTTGCAATCGCAAAAAGGACTATGGTATTGGATCCTGGAATGTCAGATCACTCAATTACCCTGGCGCTGTTAAGGCCTTTTTACAATAGGCCAGTCAATATAAATTAAAAATACTGGGAATCCATGAAACGAACTGGACTGGAAATGATATTCAAGACATGAGATTGCGCACAATATTCAAAAGTGGAAAGCCTACTGGAAAACGAGAATAGGGAGTGGCCTTCATTGTGGATAGGGAGTTCAAACCGCACGTTATGGATTTCAAGGCAATAAGCGAACGGTTGTGTGCGATCCGTATCTATGGGAATACGACTGGATGACAAATTATGTTGACGCATTTGAAAGCTCTAAACGATGAAAAACAAAGTTAATTTTTGAATCTTGTGTATGGATTCCCTCCGATAAATAACGAAGTTGCTGGTAAATTTTAGGAAGCAGTTCATTATTGGCACTAACATTATTTACAGCATTGTCTGCTGATCCTCTAGCGGGAGTGAGATACTCATCGGGGGCATAAAATTCTTTGCATATTACGCACTAATAGCGAATGGCGCAGTTGGGAGCCGAATGGCCAAATCTTTGACATCGGTAATACTGGTTGACTTCTCTTTTCTGGAGGCGTTCCCACCTCACCGCTCTGAAATGCAAGCACCTTATTTATTGAAGGGCACTTGGACTACTTTTATTAGAAATTTGTATCAAATAAAGTGATAAATTCTTCTTTTTGATGGTCCCTTGTTGCAAAGGTTTTGACAGAAATCAATCTCTGGTGCACCTTCCTTGAGCACCTGAAGAAGATCGATTGTATCCTCTACGCAGTCCGGACCATTCAACAAAAAGATCTGATTTTTTCACTTTTTAGGGTATAGGTGAAGTGTGGCATCTCCCCAGAATTCAGCAAATTTTCGGCTGACTTGAAGTCAACCAGTGATTTAGTTTGAAGAGTTAATTTTTCTACATTTACTCTTTTGATTTCGAAATTGCTTAATTTATTTTCGGCTTTCAATAGCCGAACCATATCTCTTCCGCTTTGTCCGAATACATTTATTGACAGAACTTTTTCTGCTTGGTTGCTGGCTTTTTCTGAGAAACCAGCAGAATCGATAAATTGTTCGACTGATTTGACGATGTGATAATAAGTTTTTCCAATTTGAAAAATTAATTTTCAACTGACAGTTAAAAAAATTATTTAATTTTTAAAAACTAGTGACAGGCGCATTTAAAAAACACCTCTGTTCGCAACGAATGCTAGACGTAGAATTTTCCTTGCGTCTCGACGCCGACCCCAGCCCAAATGAATGTTCAGTCTTGTTTCCATAACTCGGTATTTCAAGTGGTGAAAACTACTTTCTAAGCTTCTTGACATTTAAATGTTTGTACTTAACCATTTTATCGATGTCGAATCCCGCAATCCTACCTCTGATGCCAATTGTTAGGTTCCATTGAATCACGTTAAGATTTGGTTAGGTTTATGCAATTACTTATTGAAAAACGACAATGATTTATAGCAAACAACATAATTAAACTAGAGATTGGATATTCATACAACGACTTTACGCAACATTTTTTATACAGTTTTCTCATATGTTCTATTTCGCTGTACTCGAATATTTCGAGAATCAGTGTAAATTTCCTAGTAAGAGTAAACGAACAATTCTGAAGAGTTTACACATCGCTGAAGCATTATTGATATTGAACATTTCTAATATCAACTAGGTTATAAATCAAATTCATAAATTTGTAAAATTTATACATACAAATTAAATAATAACAAATAGCAGCATCGCTGTTTATTTAATTCACTTCAAAATATGGAATAAATTTTTTGGAAAAAAATAATTTTTCTTAAAAACAAATTAAAATGTGATATTTTCAGATGACTTGCTTTTGGTTTTTGCATGCTCAACAACAATTCTAATTCAAGTTAATTTTAGGCGCTAGAAGACGTGCATTTGCCCCAACGACCAATTCTCCAAGATATCCTTTATTACATGGACAGAATATTCACGGTGATATTTTTCATAGAGATGTTGATCAAATGGCTTGCTTTGGGCTTCAAAGTTTATTTTACGAACGCATGGTGTTGGCTCGATTTCATTATTGTGATGGTAAGTGACAACATTTTCTTTTGATTTTTTGCATCGTTAATGAATCGTAACACCAATTAACATGTTCTTAACTCCGAGGTAATGTTAAACTAGTAGGTACAAAAAGGGAGAATGAAAGCAGCTACTTATTAAGGGGAATGGATAGTTTTATGGTGCTGTACTAACTAATGAGGTTGATTAATTATTTGAATTATGTATTAAATAATTTGCTTTCTATCCGATTTGTTTTGAATTATTTGATAAGTTTGCTCTGGTTAGGGAAATTGAAAATAATCGATTAAAACACATATTCACATAACTTAAAATCATCGATAGCTGTCGCTTATAAACTTGGGTGCTATCTGGTCCGGTTCTGATGATGTACCAGCTTTTCGCTCAATGAGAACATTAAGAGCCTTAAGACCTCTCCGTGCAGTTTCACGATGGGAGGGTATGCGAGTAAGTAAATAAAACGTTGCTGAGTGCTACCATAATAAACGTGTTAAATATACATGCTATACTGATTATCGTGTTTTTAACTGTATTGTGAAATCTTCTGTCTGTGTTTGTATACCAACTGTCTATGTGAGCACAAAATAAATTAAAAGTTTTGTCTAGAACAATTGTCCTATGTAAAGACTATGAAAAGAAGCAACTTTATGTGATAAAACGACTTTTATTCTTCTTCGATTTAAGAATACCTTTGTGAATGGTTATGTCTCTGTTACGGATCACTGTACTTTGTAAAAGTAATAACGCTCTGAGAGTTTATAACACGATTGTAATTTGTTTCTCTAAAGGTAAATTTCAATGAACACTTTGAAAATGATCAATAATTTAAGGATAAAATCATTTTACATTCTAAATAATGAAAATCTGAGCAATTGCATCGGTTTAATTGATCTTAAAGTGCTGTTTATATTATTAGAAATCGTGCGTAGGGGCACATTTTCTTTTTAAAGACGTAAAGAAAATTAGTTCTTTTGATGATTGCATTTGCACTCAAGTAAAATTCAATGTTCTTCGATACACAAACCCACAGTACAGGACACGCTAGAAAAGAATTTTGAATGCACTACAGACAGAAGTGAACAACAGATACATCTTTTGTTAATGGTAAAATCAATTGTATATAACTTTCTCCAGCGAAGTACGGGCGAAACGGCTAATCAATGATGTCTGTCTATGTGGTTTGAAGCTTATCTTACTTTCTGCTTTGTCTTAATATAATAAATGTTCAGTAATAAACTCAACAGATTAAACTATAAAGTAAGAAAAATGCGTAATCTCTATGTATTGCTTTGAATAAGTTTGATTTGTGCATAATGCCTAATTTTGAGTTCAGTACGTTTTAGTAATTTTCCTTCTGTATAATTTCTGTTGTTTTAATTCATATGGAGGGGACGATATAAGAATTTATCTGAATCTGTAAGGCGAAAGATAAATTATCATGTTTAGAATGCTAATCAAGTGTAATATAAGCTACCGAAATACTAATTTGAAAGCAGGAAAATGTATTTGAATAAGCAAATGTCAGCAAGAAGCAAGATGTTAGCTAGAATATTATTTTATATAATTGAGAAGAAAACTACTTTCAGACGGAAGTGCTTTAATGACATCGTAGTATATAAAATATCAGAGTCAAAATTCTTTGTGTAAATTGGCCATGATCTTTGAGGATTCTTCGTTTTAAGTAAACCCTAACGTTTTCTTTACAAACAAGTTTGGTATCCTAACGATGATATAATTTCACAAGTGTTTTTTATGCTCTCACATTTATATTCGTCGGAGCAGGATGTTAAAATATTGTAAATCTGACGAAATTCTAAACGCAGTATTTTAATCGCTGCTCCCGGACGATTAAGGACAGACTGAGCTGTGCGTGTAACTCAATTGCAAAAATAGTTCACAGTCATTCTCCTGAAAACTCTCTAATGGTAAAGTTTTTAGAATGATGCATAAGGTTTTATTTCTCATATTATTCAGATCCGATTTCTTATTAAAAATTTGCATCAATAGTCTTTATTTTGATTAATGAAAACTGTCATCACATATTTCTCCAGTTGGAAGTTATAAAGAATTTGTTTAAAAAATGTTAGTTGAAACTTTTTGGACTCGCATCTAAATTAGAAGTAATCTCTTTGTAATTTTATAAATTATGGATGAATGCGAAATCTAAATCGCTCTTTATGTGACATTTGAACTGCTTGAAAAACTAATGTACACGCAATCCTTATTCGGCGTAAAAATATTAAATTCGGTTCCAAACTCTTTTTCAATCAGTTTAAAAAAGAATAAATATTAAGATAACATTGAAATAAATCATAGCTTACTATCGATTCTGGCATCTCAATGAATCAGAGTTTATACTATTTTGACTTCGGTGATCAAACAGGCAATTAACATATTCCATCGCTTTCTAAAAGGCCAAATTTACATTGCAAGTTGAAACTATTCTTCTCAAATTATTTGATGAAATATTTTAAACTTCAAGTTCAATTTAGGAAATATAATCTTATTGATTTAAATAAGTAAATTTACACTGCTGACATTCAATTAATTAAAAATTTTCCATGCTTCCAAGTATCTCAAAGTTATATACAGAATAATAAAATGTATTAAAAAACTATTTTGAATTTACTTCTGTCGGAGTTTCTAATTGCTAAGCTAAGAGATATGAAATTTCACCTATCACAATTTACCGCTACGCACTGAAAAAGTACGGAGGAGTTAAAGACGAGTGATATACATATAAAACGTTGAAAACTAAGCAAACAAATTTTATATCATCTAAAAGACTTACAAAATATCTAAAGAATATTTGAATTGTCACTTGTATAGGTGTCGCTAATCAACTTCGTGGCTTCACTTTGTGGAGCTGGTGGTATTCAAGCCTTCAAAACCATGCGTACGCTTAGAGCACTGAGACCTTTGCGTGCCATGTCCCGAATGCAAGGCATGAGGGTACGTACGTGTCCTTATCACTAGATATAGAAAGTCAAATTCCATTCTCTTGCATTCCATAGTTTAATTTATTCTACTAGAGCTAAATACGTAATTTATCTAGTTTTCATTGCATTTCGATAGATTGATTAGGTAGAAATCAAAAATATGCAATTTGAATGAGTTGAATGGTGGAAATGGTTCCAATTGCAAACTTGAACGAAATTTTTACAATTGTTATTGCCTTTATGCGATTTTAATTTGAAGAATGATTTAAAAATTTTTAGATTTTCTGCATCCTAAAATTACTTCAATAGCAACTTTAGAAAATTTGGCATTTGATGATTCACATTTTCTATTGGAATTTGTATTCCTCAATCATTGACACAATTTGGTTAGTTAAGCAAAAAACAAAGCAAGCAAAAATATTAGTAATGAGTAGAGTTGTGGAACGGAAGTGTTGGGTCCGTGTTGGTGTTTGTGAAATGTGTTTAGATTCTGTTCTTAACTGTTTGTTATCATTAATGTAACTTTCAAAATTCGTAACACTCTTTTGTTGTGTACATTTGGAAATTTTAACATCACAGTCCAACACAATCGTACCATACCAGCTCCTTAGGTTTTTGAATCAAACAAGCAAGCATAAATTTGAAACAAAGCTGCTAGTTGCCTATATATGCGCTCGTTCGCTAATATTCCGTTAAACACAATACAATGAATGAAAATAGCCAAAAGGCTAAGGTACAGTTAGGCCACGCAACACTTTTAACCAAAAACCCTTGGTGAAACACAATAAAGCAATAAATACACTTAAAAGGTTAAATTAGTAGGAAGACACGCATCACACTCGTTTTGCATCCTCCGACACAAGACTTGAAGCTTAAAATGAGTTGAAAGTTTTCTACTTGTCAGCTTGCGAAGTTAATGGACAAGTAGACCGAATTTTGCAAACGTTTTTTTTTTTTGAAAATATTTCAACACGAATCGAGCTCAAATTTGAATTTGGTTCCCGTTCATTGTTATTATATTACGTTTAATTTGGTAATCATTTCTTACTTTTGCCTTAAGTTGATTTTGAAATTTAGCATGCTTTGCTTCATATTTGTTATTGATGCCATTCATAGATTTTCTCTAGCATGCTACCGTATTTATCAATGAATAAATGACTGTGCTTATATTTGTTGTACATCATGTCATATTAATTTCACTGTAGAAAAAACATAAAGTGAACATGTCACATTCTTACTTACTATTTAGATATACTACAATATATGCTGCTAAAATTGCAAACCAAACCGTATAGTTGAATAGTATTGCAGACTTTATAGTTTGCGTTACAAGTAATATAGAAATATCATGAAGATTATATATTGAGTAATATAGAAATTCTAGATATATGTAAATTTAAAGTTAATATTTAAATAGTATGATTATGAATTATATTTATTAGCTAATACCTTATAATACATAAACTAGTATAGTTAAACATGCCATTAAAATCATTCAAACATAATAAGTAAATATATGGGAATCGTTTATGATCAATGAAAAACCCTGCATTAAAAACATTCATAGAACTTTAATCTTTGTATTAGGGAATTGAAAATAATCTATAATGAACCTATTTTCGAGAATATTGATTTTTGATTAGATATATTATTTTTTGGTACTTCTAACTAAATACTTTTTTACACATGACATTTGACTTTACTAAAATAGTCGTTTCAGTCTCAAAATACAATACAAAGCTGAAATGGATTGCATTTCCGAGCCAATCTGAGAATAAATAATTCCTACATTAAACTTTAAAATCAGGCTTACTATACAATGCCGTCAGAGTTTTGCTTCTAAGAGTTGATTCTAGACAATTAATTTCAGATAATCTATATATCAGCGAGCCTATTGAATCGTAGCCTATTCTCAGCAGACTCATTGCAGCTATTTATATATATATATATATATATATATATATATATATATATATATATATATATATATATATAATATATATATATATATATATATATATATATACATGTATATATATATATATATATATATATATATATATATATATATATATATATATATATATATATATAACACCAAAGCATAAATCGAGATCGAGTTTTTTTGTTCATATTTATGATCGATCCGAAACTACGGGAAATATGTATAAAAATTAGTCGAAAGCTCCATAGTGAGGTTCAAATATAAACTTGGGCCAGCAATTTATTAAAGATGAAGCTTTAATAAAAGTTAATCAACGAATAATCTTTAAATCGTATGCTGAAAAATCTTAAACTCTATGGTTCAATCATATGGTAGCCGTCATACGAGTATACAAAATACTTAATTTTTTTTAATTTTTTTTCTTAAACTCTATGGTTCAATCATATGGTAGCCGTCATACGAGTATACAAAATACTTAATTTTTTTTAACCCTCATAGAGGTTACGATAGAGTATGAGACGTTTTCAATACCCATTTACTTCGCCGACCAATTTATATTATTCAAACTGTCGCATTTAAAAACGATGACTGAACTTTCGGTCCAGTCTATTTTCTTCATTATTTAAAAAGTATTAGGATAATCGAAATTATTAAAGCAAAATATTACTCTTTAAAATGAGAAAATGACAATGATAAAAATTATACACGAATGAAATTTGAAACATGTCGTGGACATTTTTTCAAACATGTCAGAATTGATCCGAGAACTTATGCCAATATTCGATATTGAGAACAAATTCAAAGAAACAAATAATATCTGAGGGAAATTAGTATCCGCTGACATGGTAATTTTCATAAAGTTATTTTGCATGGAATCAGGATTAATCTTTTGAACATAAAATAAACAATTTAAAAGTTCGGAAAAATAGAATAGAGTTAATCATACAGAGTTAATATAATGTTTATTTAAAAAGTATTACCTACCTACCCGCACTCCCAGCGAAATTGTTTACGAAAAGTTTAAAAAAATTAATCTTGCATTTTTAAACACTTGATGATTAACAAGAATGAAGCGGGTTTTGCTGGTCTTTCTCGTCTGGCAGGAAGCAATATTGAAGTAAAGTAGCTTCTGTTGTATCAATCGGTAATAGATGAGAAGATAGTGCTTATCATGAAGGCGATTGTATTTTAAGTGTGTTACAAAGAGGATAGGATACCTAAACAGTGTCTTCACTTGTCATGTCACATGAACGGCCCATCGCAGATTTTTGACAAATTAAGTGCTAAAGGCTTCTGTCTGTTCCAGAGCATAATTTTGGGACTGATTATGTCATTCGTAGTGTTATCCTGTAATGAAAAACGCTTGTGATTTATCGCTTTTGATTTTTATACTTTCCATCTACGGAAGAATTCCAATAGTATACTCCAAGGTCACTGCTGATTTTGAAGCGAAAAATTTGCCTTCTTGAAAGGAAATATTTATTTAGATCAGATCATCATCATCCATGGTGCGATAGCCCATGCAGGGCTTTGGCCTCCAGGATTAAACTCCTCCAATCATCACGTTTCTGCGACCTCGTCCGCCTATTGATCACTCCTGTCAGCTTCTATCGTGTCTTCCCATTGAGTCCTCGGTCTTATCGCTGAACGTATACTTTGTGCACTACCCTTCAATGTTCTTCTGCGTAGCCGGTTTTTTGCAGGGGGTTCATCAAATAATTAATACAACTCATCGTTGTAACGTAGTCTCCACTCTGTTTCTTGTTTTATTGGGCCGTAGATAATCCGGAGCACTTTGCATGCAAATATGTCCGCTGCCTTTTCGGATTCGCTCTTCAGGGTCCATGTTTCGTAAATATGGAGCTTATTTTGCCAGGCACGACTCTGGACGTTAGAATGGGAAGTACGCAGTGATAGGCTTTATTTGCGGCATTTGTGTGGCGTCCAAGCTCGTCCTTTTCAGTGCCTCTTCTATCCAAGTTAGCTCCAACATACACGAAGTTATCTACATTTTCAAGATTATATTGTAGTCGCCTACGGTCAGGTTTTGTGGGACTGGAGTGTTCTTCCTCGTTTCAGTCATGAATTTAGTTTTAGTTTCATTACATCGTAGGCCAATTCGGTTTGCTTGAGATTCTAGGCTCAGAAATGCTCCTTTGTTATCTGAAATAGAACGTGCCATATTATTGATGTCATCAGCATATGCTACCAATTATGTGGACTTGAACATTAGTGTACCAGAGGATTCAGCTGATATTTTCCTGATGATATGTTCCAGTGTAATATTAAAGAGCATTGGAGCAAGTCCATCCCCTTGTTTTAAGCCTGATTCTATTAATAAGCTGTCCGTTAGTTCGCCGTTTACCTTAACCTGGAACTCTGTGTTTAGCATCGTGACCTTGACCACGCGGACTAGTTTTATTTGGATGCCAAAGTCAAGCATTATTTTGAACAGCGCATTTCTGTCGACACTGACGTATGCTTACTTGAAGTCTACAAAGAGTTGGTGCACATCGATGTTTTATTCCCAGCACTTTTCGAGGACCTGCTTAACTGAGAATATTTGGTCTATTGTAGAGCGTCCACCTTGAAAGCCACCCTGATACTCTCCTATAATATTTTCATAGTACGGCCTAAATTTTCTTTCTGAGTTTGGAGAGCACTTTATAAGACGTACACAGTAAAGCAATGCGTCTATAATTTTCACACCTTAACTTGTCGCCTTTTTAGGGTTTTGTAAAATAATTTTACAAAACCCTACTAAAATCGCGTCCTGTCTGTCCGTCTGTCCGTCTGTCTGTCCGTCCGTCCGTCCGTGTGTCACAGCAGTTTTTCTCGGAATCTACTTAAGCTAGAGACATCAAATTTTGTATGTAGGTGTAAAGTGGTGTTCTATTCAAAGTTCAACTACAAAACATTTTTATATGGTATTTAAGGGGGGTCTCCCCCCCCCCCCCTCGCGATTGGACACCTGTGATCCGAAAAATCTGGAAAAAAATCAGGAATGTAGGCCTTGGTGAGTACAACAACAACAAATACGTTAGAAGTAAAAATTCACTCAACTTTGTTAGTAATAGTATGATTTATCGATTTTACGTTTTCTTGAATAAAATCTTAATGGTACCCTTAAACTCTATGAAATTCAGTACGCAGATGACTATTTATAAGATTGATCTATCCTGAAAGTTTTATAAAGATTGAATTATATTTGGCGAAGTTATAGCGGTTTGAATTTTCCTGTATTACTATGGAACAATATGCGCTGCATTTATTACTATGGCAACATATGGCTATTGAACAACGTGCGCTTTTTACCGACTCAGACACTACAGTTTTGCTAGGATTTGCATGAAAATTTCAGGAATGATAGGTGTCATGTATATCTTTGAGAATCGGTTCAGCTAGTGGTATCAGTAATCGTAAAACAAAATGACGGCTGTTTTAAATGCGAAGATTGGATAATTTTGAGTTATTTTTTTCCAACTTCAACGTTTAAGGTGCATGCTTTGAACACTTGATTCAATTTAATGAATGACTGAAGATGAGTACCTACAATTAATACTCATTAGTGAAACAAGTCAAGGAGGTGGGAGAGAGCTCCTAGCAAAAGGGCTTTGTAACCATTTTAGGATTCGAAAAAATTGGCCATGAATCGATGATTACAGTACAGGAGAAAAGCCCCTGAAAAAAATTCATCAAACGTAGCCTATATGAATATGAAATGAACGTTTTCATGGGAGCATTTCAAAACAGTTCTTAAATGGTCAGTTTTTGCTTCAGTGGGGCACAGGGGGGAAATACATGGAAAATGTGTTTCCTCCCTCGCGAATGGACATCTGAAATAATTATCAAGGGAGGTATTTATGAGTATAACAATAACAAAAACCTCAGAAGTCGAAATTCGTTCAACTTTGTTAATAATAGTATGATCTTCGTATTTCATATTTTCTCCAATAAAATCGTCATTGAGCAGTATCTTGATTTGATTCGATCTGGTGACTGCATTTTGTAAATTGAATACAAAACCCTTCTGACATGAGAGTAGGTCTGTTTACTCAACTTGTTTGTGTACAGGACATGTTATACTTTTTTTCCAGTCCTCTGGTAACTGCTCCTCTGACTATATTCTGCATATTAGTCGATGGAGAAGGCTACTTAGATAGGGACCCTCGCTCTGTAGCAGTTCTGCTGGTATTTCATCTATTGCAGGAGCCTGATTTTTTCTGAGGTCCCGTACTGCTGCTTGTACTTTGTCTCTGGTTGGTGGGGAGACTGGGACCTCTTGCTCTGCTTCTGGAATATTCTCAGCTTCAGTCATTGTTGGGGATGCTATGAATAGCTTCTGGAAATATTGCAGACATCTGTTTTTAATTTCGACTCGGTTGCATGTGGTTGCTCGTTGTACACTTTTGCAGACTTGTTTGTGGATTGAAGCCATCTCTTAGTTGTTTAATAGAGGCATACGCCGATCTGACTTCATGTAGGGTCATCTTTTCGTTTATCTGATGGATCATGGTGTTGGTCTGTAGTTTCTTCTTTCGGTTTTATATTGTCCTTTTTTGGTCCGAGTCTTTGGCTGGTGCCCCAAGACCTCTTCTGCTGCTTCTGTTATCGCATCTCTTGCTGTCTTCCATAAGAATACTTTCTCCCGCCTGCGGTGATATGTAGGTGTATTTTTCCAGCGCTGGAAATGTATGTGGACGTTACTGAGCTATTGTTTAGCTAGTGCATCTGGTATCTTAGGGTAACTGATGTTCCTTGTTCACAGCTCTTCAAGATGCGGCATCAGAACTTGATCCGAATCACAGATAGCGCCGAGAAACGTGCGCATGTCGAGAATGTTGGTGGCCGCTCGTTTTTCTATGAGAACATGGTCGACCTGGTTAAATGTGCCACTGTCTGGGGATGCCCACGTTCTCTTATGGATGTCTCGATGCTGGAAGTATACTAGCTTACTGTGAAGCCTCTACTAGTAGCGAAGTCTATCAGATGCCGTCCGTTGTCGCTGGGTCCGCATTAAGGCTGTGCCCTACGGTTGTTCCTCTTTCTATGTGTCGTTTCTCGGCCGATTTTTGCATTGAAGTTACCCAGAACAATTTTAATGTCGGTGCTATAAAATTCATCCTTGATTGCCTTCTGCTTGTCCTCTGTGGGCGCATGACAGTTGTCCAGCCAAATATTATAAGATTTGGTTTTGATAAGAATCGCATAGATCCTTTCGCTAACGAGCTTGAAGTCGGTGATAATTAATTTAAATGTGCTGTCAATAATGAAAGCTACTTCGAACTCATGGCTTCCTTGCGATTTTCCGCTTTAAATACAGTGTGTTCGTATGTCAAATGTGTCTCCACCGTTTCATCTGGTTTCTTGCGCTGCGAGGATATTGATTCTGTATTTCTTTATTTCATCCTGAAGTTGTCACAGTGCGCCTGGTCCGTTCAATGATATAACATTACAAGTTCGAAAAGAATAGACTTTTATACATTGCGATAGTCGTTGCCGTTTATCTGATACGATCCGAGGCTATGGTCCTGGTTCTATGACAAGTAAATACTAATGTTCATCGGACTAATAATTCGTCATTATCAGAAAAGTTGTTTTGAACCCTAGAACGGTTACAAAGTCCTTCTGGTAGGAGCACTGTCTTGCCTACTCGACTTGTTTTTTTGTAGCATCATTACCGGTATTTATTTGCTGCGTGAAACTTTTAGTTGCCAGGTCGTCACTAAGAGCTGGCTAAGTTTTTTAACTTTTAAATTGAGACGAGAATAGGATTCGAACAAGTCGACAAGTATATATTGTATTCGGTAGACGGCAACTTTTTCTAATGTTTACGACCCCTAGAAATATCCGAGAATTACTGCTTTTGGGTCACCCTCCATATAGCTTTAAACTAATAATGGCGATAAAGGTCTGGTTGTAACCAACATCACTATATAGTAAAATAATACATACAACCGGAGCTTGAGATATGAGTTTAAAAAAACAATATTCTGACGGTTAAAAAAACAATTTGAGAGGAAACTAGTTGCCACGAATTTATCAAATAAAATACATAATAGTAGTGGTGTTTCATTATGTGTGCTCTATTCCGATGAGAGCTCTTCGTTATCATTTATAGTTTAGAAAAAAACTAAATAGACAATTTTTACTTAGACATCTATCACTTAGGAATATTAGCTACATGTATTAATAACTACATAACAAGACTTCAAGGATAAAAGTGATTTAAATAATCAATAGTCCTTAGAAACATGCATAATCGAATAGAATAGTTTAGAAGTGTACGTAAAGATACGGTGAGACCAAAAGTATTCATGGTGGCATATAATACCATGCAGTTCGATATAAATGCATACATCCAAACAGTCGGTGGCTATTTAAGCTCGACTGGTAGGAAGTGCAGTCTATGCAGCTGATTGGCCGGACTCTATTTTTCATATGATGCAGGGTTCGAAAACTTTTTAATATCAAGGACTTCTCATGAGCTTTACCTAAAATTGCGCATTAGAATATGAATATAACTAAAATCTTATCAGGTGGTGAGGTTTATCTATACTTTTTCTTCATTGTAATCAAAATGTGAAATTTTACCGTTAAGACTAAATGAGCTACAAACACAATCCTTTACCTACTGTTATTGAATAGCAACCACAAGAATTGACAAACTCCGAATAAAGTGTTTTAATTTTACCAAAACTGTTGCTACTGTTTTGAACTACATATTTGAAAATTACTCTAATTTTGAATGATGCTGGATAAATGAAAACGCTTCTTCTTGGCTTAAAATGTAAAAAGTATCATTACGAAAATCAATATTGGAGTTGGTAATTTATCATTTTATTAATTTTTTCGAGAGAAGAATATTTGGATTATAAATAAAATAATAAATGTGGTAAACCTTGTTAGCTAGCAATACAAATACAAAGTTCGTGTTATCTTAAAACATTCTGGAAATTATATGATTCCTTACGTCTTCTTTGCTAGATTGTATATCATCATGCGGTGTCCTGAGGACTATTGCAATTTTGGCAGCAGTGTACAATAAACAATTTTTTCAGAAACATTTTCAAAATGGGTTTTCTAACGAAATAATTTTCCCTTTATATTTTTATAAATAATCAATATAAAAGGTCGTCGTAAATGCGTTGGTTCAAGCTATACCGTCCATCTTCAATGTGCTATTGGTGTGTCTAATATTTTGGCTTATATTTGCCATCATGGGTGTTCAGCTTTTTGCTGGAAAGTATTTCAAGGTAAAAAGAAACAAGCTTAGTATTATAAATATAGAATTAAACAATTTGCTAAAATGTTGTATAATCTGAAATTTATTTTTTGCTAATATTTTCTGACTAACAATGAACATATGATGTGTTTTAGTGTGTCGATTCAAATAAGACCACCCTCAGTCATGAAATCATACCCAATAGAAACGCGTGTACAAACGAAAATTACACCTGGGAGAATTCACCAATGAATTTTGACCATGTAGGAAATGCATATTTGTGTTTATTTCAAGTTGCGACATTCAAGGGATGGATACAAATTATGAATGATGCCATCGACTCGAGAGATGTGAGTATTATATAAATTATCGATAAAATTGGAAGAATGGTTTAGTTACTTGGCTATTTCTACAGTTTTGCAAACCAAATTGATAATAAATTGTACTTTAACATTGAGCGTCTAGGAATGCATTCTACAAAAGGTCCTTGGCTAGAGCACTTTATAATGAAATTAGTAGTGCAGATAAACTTGACGTGGTTATTACCACTACTTTATATAGAAATGTAATAAACTCTCATCAAAACTGACCGCCACAACCTTCATTAATAATTCATTTCACGATACATAGAACCCTCTCGATTTGGATACTACTCAAATTTCCGTTTCTTAATCACTTGAAAACATCGATTTCAATATGTTTTAGAGTAGCTTATGCTAGTCTTCTAAGTGCCAATGCTGTTTTTCATCCATTTCACGGACAACTCAACTATATGGACCTAACCGTGACACGCGAGCAAACACGATTAGACTACAAAATATACAGAAAACCAACCACAACTGATCATACCAGACACGTAACATCTAACCACCCCGCAAATCATAACCTAGCAGCGTACAGATCAATGGTGCAGAGACTCTACTCCATCTCCATGACTCCTACTAACTAATCAGAATAGCTGGTAATAACGGATATAAAGAACGTGACATTGACAAACTTATTACACAGTACAAACAAAAACAGGAACGCCAACTGATTGAAATGCAAAAGAACGACCAACAGTGGATTTCGTTAACATACATAGGCTAAGAGACATACAAACTATTAAACTTCCTTAGGCAATACAAACTGCAAACAGCATTCAAAACTAACAACAACATTGGAATCAAACTGAAACCACAACTGAATGACACATCAATATACGAGAACAGCGGCATATACAAACTGACATACAAGGACTGCGACATGGTATGCGTAGGAAGGACAACAGGGAAACTAACGACAAGATACAAAGAGCACAACAAGGATGACTCCAATTATGCGACGCACCAATAAAACGACGCACACGATCCTGACGCTATGACAAACTCTGTGGCATTGCTACACAAACAAAACAAAGAACCGAGACCTGAAATCCTAGAAAGACTTGAAATATATAAACAGAAAAACGGACGGTAGCATCATCAACGAACAACTTATTACGAATTCTGACGCAATTTTCTTAGTACTAGATCACACTCTCCCACGGAAACGGAAGCGAGATGAACCAGAAAAAACGGACATCCATCAACCTAATTTCTGTCCTAATTTAGTACCTGTATTAATTTAGTACCTACCTGCTAAAACCATTCGCCACGTATATAAAGTCATTTCCTTTCACACATCCTTTAGACATTGAAGATGACCCAAAGGAGTTGAAATGCGTCTGCTCAGAAAACAAAACAATGCCCGACGGCTTTTCAATTTTTTATGGATTTCTTTTTCAGTCCTTCCTATTAGGCCCAGCCACGTTGATGCTTCTTATATGCACTTCAAGCCAGTTTTTCGTAAGATTACTTGCTTTAAAAATACAACCAATTTTACAGGAATGATAAAAATATACTAAAGACGACTGATTTATTAATTTAGTTCATATATGTAGATTGGTTCTTAAACCAGGGGTTCACCTATAAGTCAACGTTTTATTATAATTAATCAAATATTGGATATGAAATGCCCTAAAAAATTAACATAAATCTTTTATTAAATAGCTTTATATCAAATATTAACTATTTCAGGTGGATAAACAACCTATACGAGAAACAAACATCTACATGTATTTGTATTTTGTGTTCTTCATTATATTCGGATCATTTTTCACACTGAACCTATTCATTGGTGTGATCATCGATAATTTCAATGAACAAAAGAAAAAAGCCGGTGGATCGTTGGAAATGTTTATGACAGAAGATCAAAAGAAATATTACAATGCGATGAAGAAAATGGGCTCGAAAAAGCCATTGAAAGCTATTCCACGACCAAAGGTAAGATAACTGATAAAATATTAAATCTTTCTTTGCTTGACTGATGCGGATGCCATTCATAATATTAAGCCGTTTTATTCTTATGAAATCTGTTAACTTTATTTCAGTGGCGACCACAATTGATAGTTTTCGAAATAGTAACGGATAAAAAATTCGATATGATTATTATGTTGTTTATCGGTTTCAACATGTTAACAATGACGATGGATCATTATCAACAATCACAAACATTTAGTGACGTATTAGACTACCTTAATATGATATTCATTGCGATATTTAGCTCGGAATGCCTAATGAAAATATTTGCATTGCGCTATCACTATTTCGTCGAGCCATGGAATTTGTTTGATTTCGTCGTAGTTATTTTATCCATTTTAGGTAAGGACTTTTTAATAGAAATAAAGCATGAAATATGGGTTATACGAGTATAATAAACTACATTTGTTTCATTTTAGGTCTTGTGCTAAGCGATATCATCGAAAAATATTTTGTATCGCCAACATTACTTCGTGTAGTGCGTGTAGCTAAAGTAGGTCGTGTGTTGCGATTGGTGAAAGGTGCAAAGGGCATCCGAACACTGCTCTTTGCATTGGCCATGTCCTTGCCCGCCTTATTCAATATTTGTTTGCTTCTTTTCCTTGTGATGTTTATTTTTGCAATATTCGGCATGTCGTTTTTCATGCACGTCAAAGATAAAAGCGGATTAGATGATGTATATAATTTTAAAACATTTGGACAGAGTATGATATTGCTGTTCCAGGTAAGTGAATTGAAATGAAATAAATGGTTGGCTTCCTTTATGCGCAACTATTTTGTAAAATATTATCACAAACGTATAATTTATTGTCAGCAAAGTTTAATAAGCAAAAATTTGACGGTTGTATTCTGTAGCTTTTTTGAGGAACTCAGTTCCATTGCTCTTGTAACTTAAGATATTAATGTAGTCACCTAAATACTCTTACAACTATTGTAAGAGTTTTTGTCGTACAGGTTAACTTGATTTATAAATACAATCAGAAGATTTTCGTTGATTCGCTGAAGTCAGCGATGATTTTCGACTTTTGCATTGATTGCTGTATTATTAAGTACCTGTTCGTATTTTGACGCTATATCTAAAGATATCAGTTGTGTATATAGATTCCATCAATTTCCGATTCTCGTTTTTTGTATTACTTTATACTATACTTGCTACGACTTGTATCGACTACGTAGTTCGCAAATTATAGTGACATCCGCTTCGAGTTTGTAAACCGACCGAGAAAGCAAATCCTAGGCTACAAGAAAATGACAAAGGTTAAATTCAACAATCTCTCATTTATGCCTGGAACTCATAGACTTTTCGAAAACAACACATCAGCTGTTATCTGTGAGATGCTTATTATTACAGCCCTTGATCTACCTGCAAGAGACAATGCGGGTCTTTGGTACCATTGTATATTCAGATAGTATCCACACTAAGCCCATGTTCTGAAATAAATCGATACGGATTACTTTATCAATATTAGTCTTCTAGGGCAAGATCTGCCTTGATTTTCCATTAGACGTCAATATGTGTTACTATTTCCATAGTCGTAATAACCGGGACGATGCATGCAGTCGGCCAGAGAATGCCTTTGCAAACTGATTAACAGCAATAAGGCTGATTGCTGGCAAGATCTAGAGGACGATATGAACAGTAATCTGTGGGGCCTTAGCTAAAAGCTAGGTATGCGGAAGCGTGGTGCCCTACGCACGTCCTGCTTAAATCAAACAAAAAAATTTCGCCACTCATCCCGTCTGTGTTGACGCTGTTCACGGCAAAATAGTAATGGAATGCTCACTTTTCATGCGGCTGGAACTGGAAGAGGCACTCTTGTCATTGAAAACAAGGAAGCCTCCAGGACCAGATGGCGTCGCAGCTGAGGTGTTTCAGCTTGTTTGCAACATTTTTCCTGACTTCCTGTTCGGTGCGTTTAACGCTTGCCTGCGCGAATGAATTTTCCCGACGCGTTGGAAGGTAGCTAAACTCGTACTGATTAGCAAGGGGAAGGTGAATACCGAGTCGATGTCTGCATGCCGCCAGTTATATATGCTAGACACTTTAGAAAGTCATTAGGGGACGAGTCACTAACGCGATCGGTGCAACATTTCCCCGGTAGTATGGCTTTAAAGCTATTGATGCGATTACAGATGTGGGGAGTGCAGTCCGACTGGCGGAGGCATACAGTCGTACCACGCGACGGTTGGTTCTGTTGGTGAAATTTGATGTTAGGAACGCCTTCAACTTCGCTAGATGAGTGGATATCCAGCATATCTTGAAACCGCTTTTCAAGTTCCAGAATATCTGATGCGCATTTTGAGGATCTACCTAAAAGACGGAAGCCTGCTTTATGACAAGAAGTAAGGCCGGCGAAGGATGGAAGTTACATTGGGTGTTGCTCAGGGATCTACCTTTGGCCCAGACCTGTGGAACATATCGTACGACGGGCTACTGAGTCTTGAGCTGCCGCATGAGTCCCGCCTAATCGGCTATTCAGGTGATGTCGCAGCGCTAATCGCTGAACGCACAGTCGAACAGGCGCAACTTGACTAGGTATGCTTATGTGTTGAGTAAGGAATTGGTTGACTCCTCGAGGGTTTAGCCTAGCACTGGAAAAAACCGAAGTGGTCATCCTAACAAAAAAGAGAATCGCTAGAGTACTAATAATAATCATCGCGTACTAGTCCAATTCGAACCTTGGCGTTGAGATTTGTTAGGGAATCTTATTTCATGACCGTAACGGTATTTAAGGTGATATAGTCAATAATCAAGTTCAACCAAATGATTATTACTTGATTTTTCAATTAGTACCCATCACAGCTGGGTTGACTGATAGTCTGACAGAAGAACCACAAGCACAAACTCGTAGCTTTTAACGAACTTTGAACTTGAGAACTACTGGGCAAGTGGTGAGCGCCCTAAACACTACACCACACGGACTACATTACAGACTGGTCGAATCGAAACCAGTAGTGAAGTACCTCATGTGACCCGAAGATGAGTCTCTGAGGAAATTAGGGCTACGGCTGATACGGCTGCTTCATGCGTATCGGCTCTGAGTTGACTCACGGCCAATGTAAAGGACCCCAACCCACCAAGAAGGTGACTTTTGATGAGAGCCGTACAATCTGTGATACTATACCGAGCAGAAACATGGGGGATGAAGACGAAGAGAAGAGGAGCACTGAGGATAGCATCCACTTATCCGCTAGTCTCTGATTCACCGGTCATTGCAGGACTGATCTCCATCGACTGCCTTGCTACAGAACGCTGTAAGATCTACCTGTGCCAAAACGAGGGCATTAGAGAGACAGTTGCCCAAGAGAAGAGGCAACGCTCACTAAACGATTGGCAGCAGTTCCGGGTGAACAACACCAACGGAAGATGGACAGCGCCCCTCATCCCTAATCTGAGGTCGTGGTTCAATCTCACTTGTTCAAGATCGGAAATCACGATCTCCCGACTGTAGGTTTTGTGCAGGAGAAGACGATGCTTGTTTTGTGCAGGAGAAGACGATGCTTGCTTTGTGCAGGAGAAGACGGGGTAGGCTGCGCGGGGACCTCTAAAAAGAAACAGGAGAGGTCTCTCCGGATAGTCTAATCTGGGAGATGCTTTGATCGGTGGACAATTGGAAACATGAGGCACTTAAGCAACCAGAAACATCAGGGTTGTGGGGTCACCTTTCTAGCAATCCTCCTTCTCGCTAGAGTAGGATTCCTCCACTTGATGGCACCTCACGGCGTAAAAAAACGAAGCCTAGACCGAAATAATGTGTCAAACGGTTCCAAGCTAGATTCTCAAGTTGAAAGGGGAGGTGTAAATAGCCTTCACCTCTCTACCACAAAAAAAAGAACTTCCGCCTCGTTTGCAATTTCTTTATGGTAATAAAATATTTTTACACGATTCTAATACTAACAGACACACAACTTCACGATGATTCTTTTCATTTGCTTATGACCCATATTGCAGTTCTTGTTTGAACCACTTGCATAAATGATCACTCAATAGTATATATGTGTTGATATGATCCTGTACAATATGTTGGAATGGAGGTCGAGGTCTATTTACAAAACAAGCGAATCTTCTTTTTTATATTAATATCTCCCAAGTAGTCTCCATCGCTACCTACATATTTGTTATTGCTTCATAATGCAGTTCCACTAAAATTGTTTGTGCATATCCTTCAATGAATTGTTTCAAATGCCAATATTTCAGCATGGATTTTAATTTTTGAAACAAGAAGAAACTGCAGGGAGCAAAGTCTGAGGAGTAAAAAGAACAAGTTGGGTAAACAGACCTACGCTCATGTCAGAAGGGTTTTGTATTCAATTTTCAAAATGCAGTCACCAGATTGAATAAAGTCAAGAAGCATGTCAATGACGATTTTATTGGAGAAACTATGAAATTCGAAGATCATACGATTATTAACAAAGTTGAAAGAATTTAGACTTCTGAGGTTTTTGTTATTGTTATACTCATAAATATCTCCCTTGATAATTATTTCAGATGTCCATTCGCGAGGGAGGAAACCAATTTTTCATGTATTTCCCCCCTGTGCCCCCACTGAAGCAAAAACTGACAGTTTAAGAACTGTTTTGAAAAGCTCCCATGAAAACTTTCATTTCATACTCATATTGGCTACGTTTGATGAATTTTATTTCAGGGGCCACTCTCCTGTACTGTTATCATCGATTAATAGCCAATTTTTTCGAATCCTAGAGTTGTTACAAAGCCCTTTTGCTAGAAGCTCCCTCCCGCCTCCTTGACTTGTTTCACTTATGAGTATTAATTGTAGGTACTCAGCTTCAGTCATTCATTAAATTGAATCAAGTGTTCAAAGCATGCACCTTAAACGTTGAAGTTGGGAAAAAATAACTCAACATTATTCAATCTTCGCATTTAAAACAGCCACTATTTTGTTTTACGATTACTGATACCACTAGCTGAACTGATTCTCAAAGTTATTCATGGCACCTATCATTCCTGAAATTTTCATGGAAATCCTAGCAAAACTGTAGTGTCTGAGTCGGTAAAAAGCGCATGTTGTTCCATAGCCATATGATGCCATAGTAATACATGCAGCGCATATTTTCCATAGTAATACAGGAAAATTCAAACCGCTATAACTTCGCAAAATATGATTCAATCTTTATGAAACTTGCAGGGTTAATCAATCTTATAAATAGACATCTGTGTACTGAATTTCATTGAATTTAAGGGTACCGTTAAGATTTTATTCAAGAAAACATAAAATCGATAAATCATACTATTACTAACAAAGTTGAGTGAATTATGACTTCTCACGTATTTGTTGTTGTTGTACTCATCTAGGCCTACATTCTTGATTTTTTTCAGATTTTTCGGATGAAAGGTGTCCAATCGCGAGGGGGGGGGGGGACACAAATTTTTCGTGTATTTCCCCTCCCTGTGCGCCCCTCGAAGCAAACTTTGCCAAACTAAGACCTGTTTTGAAAAGTTCTCATCAAGGCCTTTCATTTGATACCCATATCGGCTACCTTCAATGAAATTTTTTTTTCGGGGGGTCACTCCCCTACATGGGGAGACCCCCCTTAAATGCCTTATAAAATTTTTTAGTAGTTGAAATTTGAAGAGATCACCACTTTACACCTACATACAAAATTTGATGCTTCTAGCTTAAGTAGTTTCCGAGAAAAACTGCTGTGACACACGGACGGACGGACGGACGGACGGACAGACAGACAGACGGACAGACGGACAGACAGGACGCGATTTTAGAAGGGTTTTGTAAAATTATTTTAGAAAACCCTAAAAAAGAGAGTTATCCGATTTACCGCAGAAAATTTGCAAATAAATAAGGCTGAGTGATCAGCCGTGTTGTTAAGGTGAAGGAACCATAATTTGCCTCGCCACATACGGAATCTCAGTTTGCAAATTGTTACGAAACCCTATTCGAAACACTTTTATACTGAGAATTAATTCTTTAACCTTGTCGCAAAATTTCACAATTCACAAACCCGTTGATATTGAAAACCCTATGAGAATCACCTTGACATAAGATCGACCCTGTGGACCTTTTTCAATCGATTCCTTTCCAATCAATTATGATGGCTTCACTTTTGTCCGAAGATCGTAACATATAGGAATATCATTTTTTGAGCGTAAGTTAAAAAACCAAATAATCAGTAATATACTTTTTTTGAAGGCCTCAAGCAAATATATTTTAAAATGTAGGCCAGGAAAAAAGGAATTTCAGACCAAAACGAAGAATCACATTCCAGATAAATTATAGACTGTTTTATATAATTGATAAAATAATTATTATAGTTAGGTTCAAGAGGAGCATCATTACGACTGCTTGCAACGCTTCTATGCCCCGTCGAAAACCCTGGCACGGCAAGCCCCCAGTGTACTGGTGGTCAACTGAATTCACTGAAAAGCGAAGGGAGTGTCACAAGCTTCAGCTGAGGCTCAACGGGCACGGAACCGTGACGAAAACCCTTTTCAAATTTCAGAATATCTAATGCGGCATTTGAGGGAATACCTGAAGGACCGAAGCCTGCTCTACGACACGACACAGGGCCAACGAAGGATGGAAATTACATCGGGTGTTGCCCGGGGATCTATCCTTGGTCCGAACCTGTGGAATGTGTCTTACGACGGGCTACTGAGACTGGAGATGCCAGATGAGTCGCGCATGATCGGCTATGCGGATGATGTTGCGGCTCTGGTCGCTGTACGCACCGTTGAAGAAGCGCAACTTAGACTAGGTATGCTAATGCGCCGAGTGAGAGACTGGATGATTGTTCGTGGGCTCAGTTAAGCACTGGAGAAAACCATTTATCTTGACAAAAAAGAGAATCGCTAGAGTAAGGATGATCAGTATTGGAGATATACGGTCTTCTGATCGACTCGAAGTTGAGTTTCTCTGAACAAATCAGGGAAACGGCTGAGAAGGCTGCTTCGGGAATATCGGCTCTGAGTCGACTTATGGCCAACGTAGAGGGACCCAGCCCATCAAGAAGACGCCTCTTGATGAGTGCTGTAGGCTCAGTGCTACTGTACGGAGCAGAAATATGGGGCGACGCTCTCAGTAAGGAGGTATACCGAAAACGCTTGGCACAGATACAGAGAAGAGGAGAACTGAGGATTGCATCATCGTATCCGACAATTTCTGATTCGGCGGTGAGAGTTATTGCAGGCATGATACCTGTTGCCCTGCTTGCTAGAGAGCGCCGCTCTATTTACCTGCGTCGAAACGAGGATGCGAGGGAGATGGTTGTCCGCGAGGAGAGACAGCGCTCACTCAACAATTGGCAGCAGTCTTGGGTAAATTGCACGAAGGGAAGGGAAGGACCCAGCTTTTGAGTGGGCATGGATGTTTTCAGTCTTACCTGCACAAGATTTCCGCGTCACGGTCCCGCAATTTCCGGTTTTGCCCAGGAGAAGAGGACAATGCCTGCCACCCATTTTTTTTTTGCGTGCAGAAAATGAGACAGGTTGCGAAGGGACCTCTACAGGGAGACGGGAGAGCTCACCCCGGATAATATAGTCGCGGTGATGCTCGAATCGGCTGACAAATGGAACCAGGTGGCACATTATGTTCGGGCAGTCCTAAGAGATAAAAGGGACTCACAGTAGCCGGAGGCGTTGAGGCTGGGGGATCGCTTCTCTGGCATTTCCTCTTTCCCTCTCTCCTCACGCTAGAAGAGTGATCCCCCAGCTTGACGGCGCCTCACCGCGTAACAAAACAAGGCCTGGCCCGAAGTAATGTGTCAAACGGTCCCAGGCTGGGTTCTCAGGTTGACAGGCGAGGTGTTTAGTGGGTAGTCCAGTAGCCTTCTTGCGAGCATGGGGGGAGTCCCACACGCTGTGCGAAAATGGCATTCACCTCCCAACCACAAAAAAGACTTCGAGATGAGCAATATAACGATGATAAAAGTACCCAACTCTTCCTGATATAAATATGTCATGAGATTTATAATCTGCTATTATAAGTATATTACTGCGGATGGACGAATATTACAGCCCTGAAAAAGGCTATTCTCTTCACTGAACTAAACAACATCAAATGCGTATTCGAAGCCGAAAATTAAGCCACTCGTAAAATTGACTAAAATATACTTGTAATTTTAAATTTAGTGTTTTTTCCTAATCCCATAAGTTATATCGGATACGTGATAACAAATAACGAAGCGAATGAAGCCAACTTTTAAGTAATCACTACGTCTTTGTAAAATGATTATATTTATATTCTATTTGCAGATGTCTACCTCAGCGGGCTGGGATGGTGTGTTAGATGGTATAATAAATGAAGAAGAGTGTGATCCGCCGGATAATGATCGTGGATACCCAGGCAATTGCGGCTCAGCCACTGTGGGAATTACATTTCTACTATCATATCTAGTTATAAGCTTTTTGATAGTCATTAACATGTATATCGCCGTCATTCTCGAGAATTACAGTCAAGCAACTGAAGATGTACAGGAGGGTCTAACAGACGACGATTATGATATGTATTACGAAATATGGCAACAATTCGATCCAGAAGGCACACAGTACATTCCTTATGATAAGCTATCCGAATTTTTAGATGTATTAGAACCTCCGTTACAAATTCATAAACCGAATAAATACAAAATAATTTCTATGGATATACCGATTTGTCGCGGTGACCTTATGTATTGCGTGGACATCCTGGACGCGCTGACAAAGGACTTCTTTGCGAGAAAAGGTAATCCGATCGAAGACACGGGAGATGTGGGAGAGGTAGTAGCGCGGCCGGAAACGGAAGGATACGAGCCGGTCTCGTCGACACTGTGGCGCCAACGCGAGGAGTACTGCGCGCGGCTGATACAAAATGCGTGGCGCAAACACAAACAGCACAAAGATGATGGACATGAGGGGACAGGGGATGATACAGACTTTGATTGTGGTGGCGATGGACCGGAGCATATGAAAGGTAGTGGTGGTCCTAAAAGCCCCGACTGCAACTCGCCCAAAGAGACAAAAAACGATTCGGCTGACGGACCACTGAGTCCGAGTAGTGCGGGTAGTGGTACGGACCAACAAGGTCGCCAAACCGCCGTTTTAGTAGAAAGTGACGGCTTTGTGACAAAAAACGGTCATAGAGTTGTAATCCACTCAAGATCTCCAAGTATAACATCACGAACGGCGGATGTCTGAGGCAGGCCTCGCCCCCCTCTCCAGGAAGCACGACAGAATTAATGTAGATGAACTCCCTTATTCGAATTTTTCATTTAATTCCTTTCAACTTCATTCATTTTCATTCAATAACTTACTATGAAGCCGATGAAAGTAACAAGCTCCGATTTATACAAAAAGAAAACCAACTTTACAATCTATAAAAGTCTCCTGAACAGAGAATTGTAGTGTTAAGAAGAGTAAATAAAACAAAAACAGACACGAAATGAAAATTCCTAATACAGAGCGTACTCTTTTTTCATGTTTTCATAGCTTGAGATCAGTAAAACCAGTTGTAATAAAGCAACGCGAAACTAGACTTACAATATTCCATCCATAGATAATGCAAACCTTTATGTGTTAAAGCTCTCATTGTTATCTTATCAAAAATTTTCAAAGTGCGACCGTGCTCGGAAAATTTTCTTTCCTTACGACTTGAATATGAACACTACAATTCTTTGCCAATGAGTTTATTAGAAATTGAAGTAAGAAATTACGGAAGCCGACTGCCATTAATACAAGAAATTAAAAATGAAATTAAATTAACTTAAAAGACATTGAAATATTATTAAGAAAAGACAAAATTTCCGTTTTCTATCTAAAATACACGTACGACACCGAACACGCGTGGATGGAGGCAAGTGAATATGAATCTCAAAATACATCTTTGAGAGAACTTACCGGTCCAGGAAGAGAGGAGAAAACTTGGAGGCGGGGCACATGATCACCGAGATCTAAATAACAACAATAAAGATTTACATTCGGACTTTATAATCAACTCGAAGTGTTACTGAAAGTGTTCAATGAAAAATGAAAGGGATACTACAAGTTCTCTGAAACTTTAAGAAATAGACTTTAACCATCAAAATAAACTTTAATGAACCAAATGGTGTGATACGTGTACCCTCAAAAATACTTAGATTCCGATAATGAAAACAATTCAAGTGAATATATGACAGTGGTGACGGTCAAAGTTAAGGCATTCGCACGCGCTCTCACTTCTAATGTTTTAAGCTTCAAATTACGCGTATAATGACGTAAAAGGAAAATTACGGAGGGATAAGTTTCGAAAGAGACATAATGAGTAAAATAATGAAGATTTGAAGCTAAGTGAGAAAAATGAATAGGAAGATCAAAGGAAATGTTAAAGTATATGTATAAATATGCATGTAATATTCTAAGATGAAAAATTTTAAATGTGTGCTTACTAAACAAAAAATGCATGTTCCTTATTATATCGAATCAGCTTTATATCTGATGTCGTTTATTTTTATAAATGCAAACCACACAAACACTCGGAAACTGGTAGTATACAATGCATATTTGAACGATTTTCTTTGAGATATGAACATTGTCTTAAGTATGATTCCCATTTACAAAAACGAATTATTTTCTTGGCATGAAAGAGATTATTTTTTCGACACATTTGACGATTGATTTGAATAAGATTATCCCAAAAGCCAATAGAAATTCTATCTGTGTGCTCCTCTTAGTATTCTCGAACGCTATGTTCATATCCTAATGTTTAGATTGGACTATTTCAAGTTTTTGCGGATTTAATTGAACATAAATTTATTCCTGATTTTACGATCACTATAAATTTATATTTGATTTATAATCACAACTGAATGTACCACCACTTCTAGACTAATTCCAAAAAGTTCCGAAGGCATCTTTGTCAAAATAATTTATTTTTGTCAGATATGTTCAGTTCGAATACTTATTCGATGGAATCCGAAGACTAAATACAAATTGAAATTAGGTTCAGTTTGTAGTAATTTTCAAGACAGATTGAAAGCCTTAATTCAGTATTTCATTTGAACCCATTGAGAATTTGGTGGACATTGTAAGGTTAATGAATATTTCACTTATACACTGTACATACTCAACTCTGAATTAGCCACCCCAACTGGAACTCCACCTTAATCGGCAGAGGCACTCAAATTAGTATGATTCTACGAATATCGTTCAAATATAGTGTTGTATACACAAAATTAAAAAGAGAATAATCTAACAAGACTTTGTCGAAAATAATTGAAACCCTAAACAAGGACAAGCAGTATTTTGAGGCTTTTTATAAATCGCACTATTACAACTTACTTTCAAAAAATAAATCGTTTCGCGAATCATATGTTAACCAAAAGAAAATCAAAATTCATAAAAACTCTTCCGGATTTTAAAATGAACAAATGCGTACTAACATAGATAAAATTTACATTCTAATTCTCATAAATTATCAAACATACTCATTTTCATCTGATTTTCCTAGTTTTCTGCGTGCATTTAATCACCGCGAGGGGTGGGGCGAGCCTTTTAAGTATAGGAAATATTGAAAAAGTATTTAAATAGATTTTCAAATTGAATTTCTTATCTTAAGAAAATCAATAAAACTAACAAACGAATGTAACAAAATAAGAGAAAGTAAAAAATTTGTATTTAAAATAAATACCAATAAAATATACAAATAGCAAACAAGTAGGCTTTTTATTACAACAAAACAAAAGAAAACAAAAGAAAACAAAAACTATAGAGAACAAATTCTAATGAAAATATATGAAAAGATTACAAAGGAGAAGTGAAGGGAGGCAAAAGATAAGAAAAGACAAAATATGTACATTCAACAAAACTTTTCCTAGTTAAAATAATGATTAAAGATTACGATGAAATCAATATAAAAAGAAAAGAAAATTTACAAAAAAAATTGCTTCTTTGTTATAACACATACAATTTTAGCTACATACTGTATTATATAAAATTTAACACTAAATTTAATACTGCAAAGCAAGTCGATAAACAAGAAAAATTTCAACAAAATAATTAAAACAAAGATACTTATACGCATGTGAATATTTATTTTTTCAAATATTTAAAAGAATCGCATCAAAATCTGTGAAAAAGTCAAAAACAAAAGAACAAAAAAATGATATGAATAAAAATTTACTGAGTAGGATGCAACTTGAATTACCGTGTCGTGTGATCAACAGCAAAGTCGTAATTAAAGATAGGACATTTGCTTTGTTTCCGAAATACAAAAGAAGAACAAAGAAAAAATAATAGCATTTTATGAAACGCGTTGCGAAAATAAAACACGATTTGTTCAGCAGTTATGTTAAGTTTGTGTAAATAAATTCAACTTTTTATTATATTTTACAAAAAGGCGAATCGTTGTAGGAAGAAACATGAAATTGAATTATTTTTAAGACCACGATGTTTGAATTGTTTGTTTGGTGAACAAATAACATGTCCGGAGTTAAGTTGTTATCTAGCGTGCAAGGTGATGATAGAGAATCAATAAGCACAGCAACGTAATCATAAATATGTAAAAGAAATATCGTAAGTAGTATTGACGGTAGATAGATTTATTTAATATATTAATGCATCAAATCAAATGAAATCTTTAAAATTGTCTGAGTCATTAGGTAATTCGCTTTAAAATCGAGTCAGAAAAATACAAAGAAATTTACTTTGTTGAGAAAGAACGACATGCAATTGAACTTTAAATTTTATAATTGTGGTTTTATTTCCATATCAGTTTATTTTAGTATGAAAAAAAATGTAATATTTTGTCGGATATTCGCATATTTAGCAAGTAAACATTGACAACCTTTGAACTTTATCATATAATTATGAATATTTATTACTAAAGCACCAGGTTGTTATTTCTCAACAAAGTTACTTACGTTTTCAACCCTCCAAAGATCAGAATGAATGCGATATATGAGATTAGGTGGTAGTAGAATGTTTGTTAGTGTAAAGTAAATTCGATAAGATGGTTACATTTCCCTATATATTTTATTTAGATTTTCATTATAGATAATTCCCACATTACTTTGAAGGAAAAAATCAAAGCTCCCAGCGTAGCCACTTCCCCCGCTACGATGAGGGTTTTCCATTATACGAACTATAAATACGAAAAACGTTATAGTTATGTTAATTAGTTATATGCCGTGGCCGGTCCACAATGTTAAATCAAATATAATTTATATCCACAATATCTCAGTCTTATATGTGTTCTAAGCATTATTCATTTAAACTAAAAATAATTCAATTTCACTGGTAAAATATAACGAAAATTTCGCCAATGCGATATTAAAAGAGAGGAAAAAAAAGAAAACAAAGAAAAAGATGAAAAACTACTCTTGCAAATGCACAAGAGCAATAAAGTAATTATTATATATTTGTAAAAATGAATTGTTTTAGGGTGAAATTAGATTATGAAAATGCAACTGCACAATAATAAATTAAAATATATTATTCTAGGTTTTTAAATAAAAGAAATTTTAATTATACATATTAGTAAAAATTTACTTTCTGCTTCTATCATGTTTTGTAACAAAATAAATTTGCAGTATATATTAAAACCAAATATTGAAAATAAACTGCTTGGTATGTTTTTTCTACTACATTGTTTAATAATTTCATTGACCTTCCTCCCAAAGTGATTTCAGTGATCTGCAATAAATTAATAACTTTTTATTGATTATTATATTCGATTTCCGTATTTCTCGATAGATTGTGGGCGAAGCAACATGATTTTTTCGTCAAATTCTCTGGTTCAATTTAAAGGAAAAATACGTTTTAATGGTTTTGCCCTGCTATAAGTTGTGATGTTTGGTATAAAATGATTTTAGTTAACATATTCATAAAGCATGCTTACGACAATTTATCCCCTAATCGTTTCTCTATTAATTATTGGAATTCATATTTTTATGATTCTGTATTATTGGTTTCTGTACTACGATTTTCATGAATAATCATCGTTCGTTCAACAATTTAGTAAGGTTTTACGGTCGGTCTTGATTATGGTTATTATCGAATGTTGAAATCAGTACAGTACCGTTCAAAAATTACTGGAACCAATCTCAATACCCCCACTGCAATTCCAACGTGTTAACTTCCGCTTGAGTAACTAGCGCGCCAATCGCCTCATCAGACTAAATGATGTTAATTCGGTTTTAAGAACTCATCAAAATGAGAAAATACCTACTCCTTAATTCTTCTGAAACATGAAAAATTAATTATCTTCGTAAAGAAAAATTTGTATTTTTTTGTAGGAAATTTTGGGAAATCTTCGAGGAGAACTGCACACAAAATTGTGAGAACCAAGCACTAACTTTCATATACTAAAGTAGGATGAAGCGTATAGCGATGTGTTGAAAGTATTTTGTCTGCTAATTGTTTTAATTCAACGAAAAGTCTTTCCATTTGGACATACCTTAAAGTGCAATACGAGTATGTGAGCAAAGTTGTATCTTATGAGCACAAACATAAACAAAAAATAACGATTTCGCATTGTTAAAGTATTTATTGTTATGAACCAATAGCTTTGCTTCCATTGTATTTAATGAATTAAGTATGTGCTCTGTGCTATGTACATAAATAGTTGTTGCAGCTTTCGAACATTTCGATAAATATATGAAAGCTATTTTCAAAGCATATCTTATTCAGGAACTTGCTGAAGTAAAGCATATAGCTTATAAGCTATGTTAACAATCTGAAAGCAAAAAATTTTTCAAAAATAGTTTCAAATTCACACAAGTAACTAAAGCTTTACTTTGGAAAAAGTCTCCAAACGTAAATTTTGTATAAGTCCAAATCTGATGACCATTGGATATTTCAATTTTAAACTCAAAATTAAAACCATTTTGCGACATCCTTGTGGAATGTCTGGCCAACAGGATGAGTACAAGTCAAATTGTAGCTTTTCTGACTGCTCCACTATTTCATCTCCAACATAACAAGGTAGAAATACTTGATAGGCCATGCTCATCATAAAACATAGAAATCGTACGAAAGTGCTAGTATCCGGTGCCTGAAAATAAGAATAATGCCTAAAAAAAAGTTGCTAGAATCAAATTAGAATATTTTTTCATAGAATCATAAACTCTTGTAATGTGCCTTAAAAATAATTATGTGCCAAAAATTTAGCCTTTGAATACAGCCGATTGCTTCGTAGTTTACAACTCAGATTCGTAAGAGTATTAACTTCAGGTTGGACGTTGTGTCTCCACCTATAATATGAGCATTGGATGGAGGGCTTTGATCGAAGAAAAAACCCCTGATCTTATTGAATTACAAAGCATATTGTGCTTGACAGAAAAATACTATGTCGTAATGTGATTGTTTTATGAATGATAGTCAAAGCTGATGACCGAATTATAATTGATGTGCTTAATTTGGATTAAACTGTTAGCTGATGCAATAGATATTAGAAAAGCAGCATGTAAAATTTAAAGACTGAGTGGCAGGCGCCAAGTCTGGCAGTGTTAAGAATTTATTATAACCGGCCGGTCGGAGCAAACAAAAGATGCAGGCAATTCAGTCAACGAAAAAGACTGGTAACGCGATTCAAAATATGAAACGCTCAGAAAATTTAAAAGTAAGAAGCCTGATGGAAGCTGAGAACTAGAAGTAGCTTCAAACCAGTAAGCAAAAGAATATGTGCAATCTGTATCTAAGCGAATTTCTTTCAAATTTGATTCCGATGGAAGAAAAGGGCAAAAATTATGGAAATAATCTCTAATTTATTTTCGACTCATTGTCTACAAACGGTATAGGATATAACGAAAGCAATCACCGCATGGAAATAGATTGACCATTTTCTGTACATATTAAGCGGAAAATTTTGGTTCAGACCGTTACTTGATGAAAATATTACCAACGTCGTATTTCAAAGTCGATAACGAAGAACTCCAAACTGCATCAGCGGTAAAAAGTTTCTGTCATAAACACCAAACAGTCGCTCTAGCTTACTATTCTTGAAATTTTCATGAAAGTCCGAACAAAACTGTAGTGTCAAGTTAGGAAACATATATCAACCATTAAAACGTGTTTTTGTTATTGTAATAATTAAAATGACTATGTTGGCTCGTCTGATGGCAAACATAGGGGAACTTGTTTCATCAAGCGCTCCTAATGAGCGCTGTTCAATTTGTCCTACTCTACGGGTCAGAACTACGGGGCGACGCTCTAAACAAGCAGTTGCACTGAAAGCGGTTAGCATAGCTGCAGAGATAAGGAGCATACTAAACAGTCTCCGAATCAGCCGTATTGGTGATTGCATGTGTGATACCCATTGCGCTCCTTTTTAGGGAGCAAAGGAGCGTCTATTTGCGTAGAAGCGATAGCGGTAGAGAGGTCGTTACTAGGGAGGAAAAACAGCGCTGTAGTCGGAAAGATGCTTATGTCAGTTGACAAATGAAACTGCGTGGCACATTACGCTTGGGCAGTGCTGACGGTGGAAGGGTTCCTTTTCTAGTAATCCTTTCCCATCCCCTCCTTTCAGCTAGAGAAGGGAGTCCTGCAATTCGGAGGCGCTTCTAGGCGTAAGAAAACGAGTCCGAAGTAATATGTCAGACCGTTCCAGGCTGGGTTTTCGGGTTACGGGGGAGGTGTTTAGTGGAAAGTTCAGATGCATTGTGAGCTTGAGAGTCCCATAATCAGTGTGTTAATGGCGTTCATCTCAAAACTTTAATAAATAATTAAAATGACCGCCTCACTGGATCAGGATCCAATTTCTATGAAATTTTATGAGCAGAAAGAACTTGTATTAATGTCCTTTTGAAATTTTAAAAAAATTTGAGGATACTGCTTCGATTTTAAGGAGGAAAATGTAAATTTGAGAAATCGTACTATTACTAACAAAGCTGAGTAAATTTTGATTTCTGAGGTATTAGTTACCCTTATGCTCATGATTATTTTTTTTTCAAATTTTAGGCTCAAAGGTGTCCAATCCCTTGAGGCACCCTGGATGCATAAACATACTTTTTCAATATGTTTTTTTGTATCTGCAAGAGAAATTTACCTTGAACATAACTTGCAGATACAAAAAACATTTGAGTTCGCATAAGTAGAAAAATTAAAATTAACTCCCTCACCTCTAAGCATGTTGGTCGCCATCACCGGTGTGTATCTAAGAGTGATGGCCTGAGGAGAATTAGTGCACACGTCGAAACCACCTTCTTCTAACATTTTTCTTCTCCAATAATTTTTCAGAAAAATTATTATTAAAAATATGCAACTCATTTATGTAGCTGCAAGCAATTCCATAAAGTAATTTTTTGAGGGTCACTTCAATGTAAGGGAGGACCTAGACTTTTGATAGGTCGCCGTTTCTGACATTTCTAAAGGAACGATTTTTATGGAAAATTTGTACTTACATCTTAGAGGATCAAATTGTTGACAATTAAAAATTCTGTGTTCAAGGTAATCTCTAGAGTTACACCACTTGTAGTTTTCGGAGGATACAATCTTGGTTTTTTTTTAAGCCTAGACAAATTGTATTCTCTGTTAGGGAGAATTCTATTTTGCTGTTTCTGTATTTTGCTACAACACTTAACTTTGTGAAACCATGGTTTGAATCTAAAGACTAGGTCTGTTTGAAGCCATGGGCAGGACTTGAGATTAAAAGTTTAATTGGCATAGTACGACTCCCATTCTCTATTAATTTTAATGTTAATTAATTTCTACGGCGTCATCCCATTCAGTAAAATATGTAATTCGATGACTCACCTATAGTTATGGCTTCTTTGGCCAATTTGACAACTGCTATATGAACTGGGAAATTTTCGGATTTGGGAATCCAGTATAATACAAAAGTAATATTTGGAGGGTCTTTGAGCACTTGCCTGAATTTAGTTCAAAGTTTCGCACCCATAGCGTAGCACAGGTCCTATCACATATGTTTTTCTGTGCATGCAGCTGGTCTTCAAAATCGTCAAAACTTAATAAAATATTTTATTTGCGAGCTGTATTCTTTGGCCTATTTCATCTCTTTCATTACAGGTTCTCGTTATTTTGGCGCCTAAATATACAAACTTGCCCACATTTTTGATATTTTATTCGCTAAGTATTATATTTTGGGTATTGAGGTATTTTTCCTCGACTGCGTGTTGAGCTTTGTTTTACTCTCATTGATTTGTAGCCCTATTAGTTTTACTTCGCTGTTAAGTTTCAGGAAAAGTTCCCTGGCAGTTGCCAACGACCATGACAAAATCATGTCATCCGCATAGGCTTACACTTGGCTTGACTTATATAATAACGCACCTCTTATATCGATAGGTAGCTTTCTGATGACATATTCGAGAGCCAAATTGAATAGCAATGGGGCCAGCCTATTTCCCTGCTTTAGTCCGATATTGGTGTCAAAGGCGTCAGTGAGTTTGTTATTGATGCGGACTTGGGAGGTCGTCGGCATCTTTGTCATTTTGGTAGGACGGACTAATTTGGCGAGGATACCAAAGCAAAGTATTATTTGGTACAGTACGTTACTATCAATTTTGTCGTATGCTTGCTTAAAGGCAACGAATATTTGGTCTACGTCTATGTTGAACACCCAGCATTTTTCAAGTACCTGCTTGACTGTGAACAATTGGTCTTTCGTCGATATACCCGCTCTAAAGCCAACTTGATACTCCCCAATAATACAGTTGGCGTCTGATCTGATGTTTGAAAATATTGTGTACGCCGTACGAAGTAGTGATATGTCTCTATAATTTTTGCACTGTAGCTTTTTTGTGGATAGAGATTATAATTGATTGCTCCACTCTTTCGGCATATGTTCTTGTTGCCAAATGTGCTGGATGATTTTATGGATGGCTTTCTGAACACCGCTGCCACCATATTTAATGAGCTCCACTGGAATCTCATCGATACCCAGCGCAGTATTATTCTTTTGGGCTTTGATGGTGAAACAAACATCCAGAGTTGGTGGGGTCAATGGAAGCTCTCCGGGAATATCAATAAGCTCCAATGTTCTGGAGCGGAGGATTAAGGAGGTTCTTGAAATATGATGCCCATCTTTCGTTAATCCTTTTTCATCAGCGATTGTATTGCTGATATCATCGCGGCAGAGTGTTTCAGGCTTTTCACTACATTGTATGCTTGTCTTGTATTGTTGCTCGCTAAACTTACATCTATATTTCTCAATTGGTCTTCAAAGTATTTTTTTCTTAATTCTAGTGATCTTATTCGGTACTCTTTTGAGATTTTCATAATGTTCTCTCTTTGTCCTGTTTTTCCTACCTACGTATTCTTTGTATGCCTGATTCTTTTTGTTTAACGCATTCTCGCGTTCGTTATCGAACCAATCATGTCTTTTGCCTGTGACATATGACATCGGTACGTTAATTTGATCAAGTAAT
This sequence comes from Odontomyia ornata, assembly GCA_963969285.1. Taxonomy (NCBI): domain Eukaryota; kingdom Metazoa; phylum Arthropoda; class Insecta; order Diptera; family Stratiomyidae; genus Odontomyia; species Odontomyia ornata. Next base: position 218,740,950 of record OZ017742.1, read on the forward strand.
GATCCGAGTTACAATTGGCACCTTGGTATATACAGACGTCAAATATGCTCGAGGCCTAACGTTGTTGGATCAGAACATGGTCAATTTGATTTTGTGTGTTGCCATCTGGTGATACCTAGGTCACTTTACGTATGCGTTGATGTGGGAAACAAGCCGGACGAAAAGTCAATCAGACGCTGGCCGTTGCCATTTGTTTCATCGTGGAGGCTATATCCTCCGGTCGTTCCCCGATGAGAAAGCTCATTGCCAACCTTAGTGCTGAAATCACCCAGAATTATTTTTGTGTCGTTTGTAAGCCATGAGTCGACTAGTCTTTCCAGGTGATTGTAGAACGTTTCCTTCGTTTTTTTGTCCTTTTTCTTCAGTTGAGCATGTAGGTTGATCAGCCAAATATTGAAGAATTTCCCTTCTATACGGGTTGCATACAACTACTCATTGATTGCAATAAAATCAATAACGTGCGATTTCTACAATAATGGCCATTCCAAATTCTTGGTTTCCAGCAAGCTTCCCACTTTTGAATATTGTCGTTTAGTAACTTCCCCTTTAACGAATTTTTCAAAATTCGCAGGTAAAGATGGAGTTTTGGATACTTAACAAGCTAACCAATACCATAAAAACGCTTAAGTGGCTACACACGATTTTTTGAATAACAATGAAAATAGTATTATGGATAAATTAAACACGAAGCTATTGAATAAACGTCTTAAAAATTAATCAATGTTAAACAAAATTTTAAGAGAATTTCTGGATAAACAAAATATCCCATTTAGAGGGCATAAAGAAGAGGAAGCGCTGGTCTGACACGGTCGACGAAGACAGTTCATCGTTGCTCGGATTTCGAAATTGGAGGACGTGGTCCGCGGATTTACAGGAAGCGAAAGCCCGAGAGGGGCTGTAGTGCTACGAAAAAGAAAGATTAGGGTAAACTCAATACAGAGAGTATTGTTAACAGGCTAATTGAAAAGTCCCTGGTCTGATACACAGATGGCGGTGCTAGTATTAAATCTGTGGTGGTCATAACATACGACAACCAGATGTCGCTGACCATAGCAGTGGTGTTGCAAAATCGCTGTCAAGCCAACACTCTTCAACTAGATTTGATCGAGTCCGGACGTACCTAACGTGCTCCGTAACAATTAATACGAATGGCACCGGCCATCTTTGATTTGCCTTTATATTTAGTTTGTAGTTACCGTTTAAATAAACTTCATTGTGTCATTAAATTAACGTTGAGTATTATTTCATACGCTCGTCCGTACAAATCCATATGATTTTTAGTTAGTATCAACCTTCAAACGATACGTGTCAAAATTTGACAGCAGTCCGACCATTAGTTGGTGAGATATTGCGTTGTGAGTGTGGCTAGTTTTGTTCTTTGAAAAAAGATGGGAAAAAAGAATTTCGTGTGCTGATAAAATATTGCTTTTTGAAGGGAAAAAATACAGTTGAAGCAAAATCTTGGCTTAGTGAAGAGTTTCCGGGGTCTGCACCAGGAAAATTAACCATCATTGATTGGTATGCTAAATATTCACGTGGTGAAATGAGCACCGAAGACGGCGAACGCAGTGGACGCCCAAAAGAGGCTGTCAACGACGAAAACATCAAAAAAGTTCACAAAATAATTTTGAATGACCGTAAAGTGAAGTTGATCGAGATAGCAGATATTGTGAAGATATCATCTGAACGTGTACATCATATCATTCACGAATATTTGTACATGAGAAAGCTGTGTGCAAAATGGGTGCCACGCGAGCTCTTAATCAATCAAAAGTACCACGTGTTAATGATACTGAATTTCATACAATATATCATATTAATGTCCATTCTTGAAACCCACTAACAACTTGTAGTGTGCTCACATGTTTAGGCTACAGTGAAATCACAATGAAAGTATTTGCATAGTGTAAAAGAAATTTACAGTAGCTTATATTATTTATATTATTAAACGCTAGATATATATTTTAACTGAACACATACGTGATCTCCATATTATGAAATACGAGTACATTGTTATTAAAAGGAGGAACATTTAAAATGATTTGCTAAATTAATACTCACGTCTTTCTTTTCGAGCAAACCCGTTCCCTTTCAGCAGGATAATGCAGGCGAAAGGTGAGTATGCCGCCGAGAGGGTAGGGTTCCAGTAATCCGCGAATGGTTGGTTTCTTGATGCTGTAGGTACACCGTGCCATAGTAGCCAAGTAGATTATTGAGGGCACCGTGTTGGTAATATTCGGGAGCGTGTACGTTTTCAGTGGTTGTCTTTGTTCCTTTTTCTTGGAACAAAGCTACGTAATTTGAAGTAGAGTCATTGTAAGTTGTTCGACGCATTTTAAATCGGGAATTTAGCCGGTGGCTGAGTTTTGTAATTCAGACATAGTCTGCTCACGTAAGACCTGTGACCAAAACTCCTCTCCAAACTAGCTAGCTAGCCAGCAGCCGCCACGGAGTAGACTAAGAGTGTCCGGACTTGTCGACGTAATGGGTACAGTCCGTTGTCACATTTCAAAATTCACGTCTAGAACCGATGAGAGGTCGGTTTAGGTTTCCTTCGGGAAATCTCTCGAACGAGCGAACGAGACGAAAAAATCATTACAAGATGATTGCTCTTGGGTTCAGCTTAGCACTGGAGAAACCGAAGAGGTAATTCTGCCAAACAATAGAGTTCCCAAAGTAAGGATAATCAATATTGGGGGATTGTTGACTGAATCAAAACCAGCATTGAAATACCTAGCTATATTGATAGCCTCGAAGCTAAGTTTTTCCAAGCGAATCAGGGCAATAGTTGGTAAGGCCGCAGCATGCATAATGGCCACTACGAATTGATCCATCTCATCAAGGAGATAACTCTTAATGAGTGCCGTGCTGTCTGTACTGGTTTACAGATCAAAACTATAGGACAAAGCACTCAGCAAGGGGATATCCTGAAAGCAATTAGCACAGGTGCAGAGCCAAGGAGCGTTGCAATTTTTATATACATACTAGACTGTCTTCAGGCCGGTGATGATGGTGGTCGCAGGGGTGATATCCATCGCCCTCCTTGTAAGAGAGCGCAGAAATATTTACCTGCATGGAAATAAAGTTGATCGGGAGTTGGTTGCTGGGGCGAGAGGTAACAGAAAGGGACTATGCATCTGATCTCTGACTTGAGACCATGGCTTAATCGAAAGCATGGCGAGACTGATTTCTACCTGACCTGGCTCTTGACTGGGCATGGATGTTTTCAGTCTCACTTGCACAAGATTGATAAAACACGGTCTTCTAACTAAATATTTTGCATGGGTGAGGTATATAACACCAACCATACATTTTTTTGCCTGCAAAAGGTAGGACAGGCAGCGTGGTAACCTCTCCAGTGAAATTGGAGATCTTTCCTCGGAAACTAATATCGGAGGAATACTTACTTGTATATCGGCTGACAAATGGAACCACGTGACACATTATTCCCGGGTAGTACTGACAATTAAAAAAAGCATACTGGAGTGCTGGGAGGCATTGAAGGTGGAAGGCCCTCTTTTCTAGCAATCCCTTGGCCTCCCTGCCGTCCCACTAGAGAAGGCGCAGAAAAATGAGGCCTAGCCCAAAGTAATTTATCAAACGGTTTCAGGCTGGGATCTCAGATTGACAAGGAAACACTGAGATGCAGCACTGGAGCTGGGTTGCCTCATCGTAAAGCTGATCATCAGTTTCCAAAGAAAATCATATCATAGAAGCGTGAGTATTATTTATCTTCAAAAATTGTAGTGCGCTATACCCAGGTTAAGACATTCTTCAATCTAAAATTGATATGAATAATTCAATTATAGGTTAGGGTGAGGCCGACATGGCTACTGACCCTGAAGGACGAGAACCAATGTGTGGATTTGTTTGAGCACCCAAGGTTGTAGCAACTTTGTGAGCTTAAAGAACAACCATCTGCTACATACTCAACCTGTGAGGCTGAATTTTATTTATATAAATGCTGTTCAGGAAGCTATGTGTTGAAAATGACTTAAATCAAAGAGCATTTGTGATTAAATTTTGTTTGTGATGTATCAATATTGCGTACGATAAATCAGGAGTAGTAAAACATAGCAACATTCAAAACAACGTGAAAACCCATCCAAGAAGAAAAGGCAAAACTATAGCTGACATCTTAGCTTAAACGCTGAATAATGTCAAGCCAAAGGTTTTTGAGAACATATATATTGCCTTAATCTTAGGCTAAGAAGGATTGTTGATGTTTCATTTTCACTTTCAAATTCATTTTCATTTGGTATCACTATATGAATGAATAAACTCAGTCGGCTCGCATCTTACTTATGATAACGACTCATATACAAGTATTCAGTCAGTAGATTTCATATAGGCATATATTATTGACTAAATAATTTAGGAGGAGCAATACTAAATGTATTTGTATTGGATATGAAACAAAAAATCCGCGTAGTGTAGTGGTTAAAATACTTGCTGCATAAGCCGAAGGTCCCTGGTTCAAATCTCGTTGGTCACAACGAGCCTTGTTTCAAATAATTCTTCGAACGGATTATAAGTCCGTTCAGTTTTGATACTTACTGGTTTATAATTAGAACGTATCGTAGCCAGGTGGACGGGCATATTGCCAAAGCGTGGTACTGACCATATCACCTTTCCGAGTGCGGATATATTCAATCAAGGTAATGTGATACTCTAACTATCTCAAAACGAAGGCCCAAGAAGGGCTGTAGTACTAAAGCAAAAAAATGAAACAAAAAGTTTTGCGTTATAAAAATACAAAATTTGAGCGCCATCCAAATCATTTTGGATGAGCAATGCGAAGCGCAAACTAAACTTACAAATCACACTAAATACAGCAAGTTCAAGCGCAATAAAAAATTCAGAAATGCAATTAGATTCCATAGAGCAGAGAAAGTTATACAATATTTATTGAAACCCCGAGATTGCATGGAAAGACTATGGATGTCGAAGTCTCTGTTGGTAGCTCATATTGATTATAGATCGTTGAAGGAAGAAATGAAGTTACGTAATGTAGTGGAAATAAAAATAGAAGACAAAATAGATTCTAGGGAAAAGTAAAACATTAATTTTTTCTGAATTGAAAGAACGAGCAACCAAATTGAAACTTAGTCGAGATGAATTATTGTTTTATTCAGTGCTGGAACACCATACAAGAGCCAGAAAGTAGCCTACAAATGATACCAACATCTACTCACTCTTGTTTATAACCATGGAAGTAATTTTCTGATACTCGATTCAAAAGTAAAATAAGAAGAGCTACAAATTAATGGAACTAAAACGAAAATCGTTCGAAGACAATATCAATCTTGGTGAATCTAATATTCAAACATGGGCAAAGTTGTATGTTTAGGGGTGAAATTAATGAAGAATGGAAAAAAAACTGTCGAAATACGGCAAAGAATAAAGCTATCATGTAAATGTCATTGTCAACTCTGACGATCCTGAATACTCGGGAAAATAAGCTGAAATTAGAACCGGATTGACGAATTATATGCAGCAGCAACCAGTACCTAAAAAGATATTTGTTTATAAAATTGAAGGGCGGAGACCAGTGAGATAACTGAGAAATTCTCGTTTGATTCTGTTGCCGAAGACAGCCCATCGCGGCTCGAATTTCGAAGTCAAAGGATTGTGACAATTGAGGCGATGTAATCGGGAACCAAAGGCCTGGAAGGTGCTTTAGTATTACAAAGAAGAAGAAGATGATGACTTTTATCATGTAAACCACTGGTGACATATTTTGTACCTTATTCCATAATGATTAAAAGTGAAATAAAAGAATCAAATATGCTATCAGATATTATAGAATATGATAAAAATCAAAGTGTATGCTTTGATGATTCTTTCTTTGTTCAAGACAAACTCGTAAATTAATTATAAAAATAAAAACAACTTACCAAACGAAGACCATAAGCACTCACACAGATGAATAAGCAGCTAGACGAGGCCTGAACAAATAACATTCCAGAGAACATTCTCTCGTAGTCTTTACAAAGGCTGCAATGTTGATATGACAATCAAATTCTGGTAACTATTCCTTAGTTGTTTACCTGCAAATTCTTTTGTAGTCCTCGATACATTCTTTGAACTTGGTTCGCCATTGCTGTTCATTGTCTTTAGGTAAATTTCTCAGTCGATACCCCAAGTACTCAAACTGGCCACCGACTATAAGAAGTAGGCAAGCGACAAGTGCATCCGTTCCAGCAGCCGCAATAAGTATATAAACAGATGCACAGGTTTCAAATAAATAAACTCCCAAGCATCTTTTCGCATTCCCTTCAATCGTGAAAGGATACCAAGTGGGAAATATCTGGCATGTGGTGGTGCCTTTCCGAAGAAATGGTTCAATTATCATAAAGGCTACACCAAATGCAAATAAAGCACCAAGAGCTTTCGGTAAGAACTTGATACGCCTCACAATCATTTGCCTTGTATACTTTTCCTCAGGTTCCGTAAAGAAAGGCACTTTGTCAGCTTCCAATAAAAACTGCTCTATCATTCTTGCTTTCTGGTATACCACAATTGCCTTCAGAAATACGTGGAGTGAGTTATATGTATATAAGGGGCTGATAATTAGTTTTGAAAATTCAGTGAACGTGAAACTCGCAGCAAACATAGAAAGGATAAAAACCCCACACATAAAGAAAAAACCGAACAATCGGAGAAAACGCCAACGCTTGTTACTGTCGTGCCCCCACACTCCAACCGCACTCAACATGGATAACTGGAGACAGATCAAGTGACTTGTTCGGCCCATGTTGATATCCTTACTGGAAGTTTAAAAGAAAAGTATAATGTATATATTTGTATCCAAAATTAACAATCGATGTAACTTATGCATCGCTTCAGAAACAAATAGTAGTTTTGAGGTAAATTGGAGGTAATTTCAAGTGTTGAGTGTATCGCTGCATGAATATAATATGAAGAGCAATTGATCTAAGGGGAGGTTTTTATTTGTTGCATGTAATGGAGCATGTGACAAAATTCCTTGACAATTACAGAAATCGCACAGGAAAATTTTTGCACGGAACAAAATATGCGATGTTGATAATAGGTTTGGTGTAATAGGGTGATGAATGTAGTAAGGAAATAATGTAATTGATGAATAAAATATTTTCGTTTGGGAAAAATGTGAAAAGATTTCTCTTTTTATTAATCTTGTAATTTTTGTTAAATGAGTTAATGTTGTTTTTCAGCTGCATCTGGTAGTGATATTGATTATGAAATAAACAATAAATTTGGCTTGATTCTTGTTGCTTGTTTGTATGGTTCATTCACATCGATATCATAAGTTAATCCTTTTCATTGTAGTAAATTTGACGCAACGTCTTTAAATAACTTGATGGTAAAATTCAGTCCTGATTCCTGGAATTGATATCTGATTTCTTTTATTAGAATTTTTTCTCTGTAAAGTTTGCGTTCTTAAATTTTAAAAAAATGTGTCATAAGGAATAATATTAGATATTCATGTTACAAAATTAAAAGTTATGCTTAATAATCGAAATTTTTATTAAATTTTGATTGCACAACAAATAAAAAATATATTAAAGAAAAACAACAAAATTATACGTCAGGTCCTTTGTGACGTTAAAAAATATATTTATATGAGATATGGAAAGGTACATATTAAATATTTATGATTTTCATGAATACTAAGCCGTTGGTAGCAACCTACTTTGGAAGTTTTTAACAGTAATCAACTAACATTTTTGGAATCAATTTCATAAATTAAACAATTTTTAAAACATCAGCCGGAAGTCAATTTTTATTGGAAATAGCTTATCATATCGTCGAAGCAATTGATTCAAGTAATTTATATTGAATGTCATAATTTTACTTCGTTACATAAAGAAAAGCGAAGAATATCAAGACAACATCAGAACCGCTGGTATAGAGGAGCTCGAAGGCTTCCCACTATTGGGGGAAATAATCGCACATAATGAAGAAGTGATCAAACTCCGCAAAGAAAACTATAATTTGAATCCACAAATACAGTTTCTAGTCTAGTCAAGTAAGGGATCAAAATTCGAAAATCGCAGCTGCAAAAAGAAGTCTAACAGGAAACGAAGGTGATGAACAATGTGAAGCAAACGATTCCGGAAGAAATTTTAAGTGCTGGTGGAATTAATGCGCTGGCTGGACTAACAGAAGAAATGGAAATTGAAGAAGATGTTAAAGGTATTTCTGATAAAGATAATAATGTAAATCTTATTCAATATTTAAAAAGTAAGAATAAGGAGAAGAAACCAACTCATGTGCCTGCTGGTTCCTCAGTAAAAGCCAGCAATAAGGGCGTAAAAGTTCCGCGAATATTGGTAGCCGAAAATAATTAGTTTATTTTGAAGTCAAAAGAGCAAACACAAAGAAATTAACAATTAAAACGAATTTTCGGGAGTTCTGCACTTCTTCTATACCTCAAAAAGGAGGAAAAATCGGACCTTTCTGTTGAAGGGTCTGGGCTGCAGAGAGGGCACGGTAGATCTCCTTCAAATGCTCAAAGAAGCTGCACCAGAAATCGATTTTATTCCAGTCGCAACCTTTGCATCAAGGAGATTGACATTCGAAAAGAAGAATTTACCACTTTATCTAGTACAAAATCCTAACAAAAGCAGTCCAAGTGCCCTTCAACAGATCAGAAACTTGAATTCCAGATTAGTGAAGTGGGAACGCCTCCAGAAAAGAGACTTCAATCAGTGTAACCGGTGTCAATGGTTAACTCGTTCAGCTGTCAATTACACCATGCACTATCGGTTCGTAAAATTCATCATGTTTTCACTGAAACCCACCTCAATTCATGGCACTCAATGAGGTTCTAGGATTTTGAATTCGTAAGAAATGATAGGGCAAACGGTGATGGTACAGGCAAATTAGTAAGAAAATCCTATTATTTCCAACGTATTGATAAATTTGAATACAAAAACTTTGAATTTATTGAAGTGTCTGTTATCAAAACTTCATTGCAAGGTTGAGATAACCTCTTCGTTATCTCGGCCAATGAACCGGGAAGAAACGTTCTCAAATTCAAGGAGGGGCTCAATTCTTTATTCAAAATACTCGAGTTGAACAGGCTGCACAATTATTACATTTTCGCCGGCAATATTAATGCTTGGCATACATTACGGTTGGACGCTAACAAGACCCCAAGAGGTGTATTCCTAAAATCGTCGATAACAGAGTATCAAATTGAATGAAGGTGCAATATATACGGGTTTAGGGTTAAGTGTGTAAATCCGCGCAGGACATAGGTGCCGATGTTCTTTATAGACGGGCCACCGATAAAAAGGTAAAATATCCTCCGAATTTAAGTTCACGAGACCAACAATTCCAATGGAGATACTCATTTGCTAGATTCGTTGAGGCTGGTCGAGCTGAGATGGAGCAATCTAGGTTTTGGTGGCTGAAGGACAATGTCTAAATTATTTGTGTTTATTTTCTATTTTTATATTTTTCGTTACTTAGTTTTTGAGTTTCAGCTCATTATTGCTACATTTAATGTTGTTTTTTATTTGTGTTAAAAATTAGGGATAGGAAAGGTATATGTTATGTTTATTATATTAAGTTTAGAGATAAGGTTTAGGTTAGGAATATTGTATTCGCATTTTATTAGTATAGGATAAAATTCTTGATTGAATTTTAATAGAATTAGGTTATAACATATTAAATTTATTTATTTATTCATTGCTATTTTTGCAGATATAATCCAATTACAAAAATAGTAATAATAGTAAAAGATAGAGAGACATAGAAAACATAAGAAAAAATTCAAACATTAGCGAGTGCAGAAGTTACTCTATTTTTAAAATGGAGATAAGAAGTGGAGAAAGATCCAAGCTGAAGATCATCGTGTTTACGCGTAATCCTTAGTAGAGGAGAGTAAAAATAAGTCCCGCTCCTGACAAACGGAACATGAAAGATTTTGTAACTTCTGGTAGGACGGACAGCATTTCGGGAGTTCAGTTACCAACTTCGTGTTAAGGTAACCAAGGGAGAGACGATAAAGGAAACACTCATCCAAATAAATATGGCGGTGTTCTAAAGAAGGAATACCAAGGATAGACAAACGAACATGATAATAACAATAAGGAATACGAAATTTGAACAGTAAAATTCTCGTAAACTTACGCTGAACAGATTCGATCGAGGATTTAAGGTAAACGAAATGAGGAGACCAGACTGGGGAGCAGTATTCAAGGATAGAACGAACTAAACTTACAAATAACTTAATACAAGAAAAGGGATCAGAAAATATGATGGAGTGACGTAAAATAAATCCAGATACACGTGATGCTCTGGAAACAATATCATAGACGTGAAGATCGAATTTTAGTTTGGAGTCAAAGGTGACACCAAGTTCTTTGATATGAGTCACGGTGTTAAGACGTTTGTTTTTTATGAAGAAATGACCAATGAATGGATAAGTTTTGGAGAAAAAGGATACATGTATACATTTAGAAACGTTAAGAGGAAGCTGATAAGATTGACACCGATTCTCAAAGGCTCCAGCAACAACCATAGTAAATTCCATAAGGTTGGTCATAGTAGAACGACCTTTGATGAAACCATGCTGTTCAGGAATCAGCTTATCCTCCACAGCCGCAAGCAGTTTGGAGTAAACAATACGTTCCAGCAATTTGGAAAAACAACACAATAAAGAGATGGGGCGATTATTTGAAACCAGAGAGGCGTCACTTTTCTTAAAAATAGGGAGGAGGAAAGCTCTTTTCCAGTTAGAAGGGAATAGGCCAGTAGATAAGCTTATATTGAAAAGTAAAGCTAAAGGAACAGATATAGTGGATGATAAAGATTTAACGAAGAAATTAGGAATGCCATCAGAACCAGCACCAACAAAAACATCAAGAGTATTGATAAGATTTTCAATTTCTACAGAAGAACAAGTGATAGAGGAAATAGTGGGTTGATGATAAGCAGGGAAGGGTGAAGAGCGATTGAAAAGTGAAGAAAAATAATTACAGAAAAGTTCGCACATTTCCTGAGGAGATGACGCGAGCTGCCCATTTAAGGTTAATGAGGAGGGAGTTTTAGTCGACGATTTAAGAGAACGGATGTACTTCCAAAATGGCTTGGATTGGTTAGAGTTAAGCGAAGACTCGATACTCCTGAAGTAAGAAGCTTTTGCCAAGTTTACTTCCCTTTTTGCAGCAGATCTAAACAAAGTATAGTTTACACGATCCTCAGAAGACCTGGTACGTAGAAAGATACGACGAGCCCGATCCTTTTCTTTCAGGGCACAAATCACATTGTGATTCAACCAGGGTGTACCATGGGAGTTACGAGCAAAGGTAAAGGTGCTGATATAACAGAGTTGAGGAAGTCATAAAATTTCTCACAGGCGTCATTTGAATCAAGACCATGAAAGAAGGTATTCCAATTAATAGCGGATAAAGAATTAGAAATTAGGGAGTAATTTGCCTTGTAGAAGTTAAAGTGCATTTTTTTCGATATACGCTTTGGATTGGTTCGATCAAGTGACACTTCATACCGAAGCGGAGGGTGATGAGGATCGAGGGGACATACGGAAAAAGAACAGGAGAATGCTTCAGACAGGAAGAATCTAGGTTGCTAAGGACTAAATCCAGGAAGCGATCATTAATATTGGATAAATTATTAAATTGAGAGAAATAACATAAAGACATAAAGGAAGAAACTTAGAGCGAGGCTTGTGAGGGACCTGAAACATGATTTCCAACCCAGGACAGAGAGGAAAGATTAAAGTCACCACACAGTATAATAGGGTAGCTAGAAAAACGAGTCAAATAATATGAGGAAAATTCAGAAAAGAAAGTGTCGTAGACAGAATATGGAGAACTACAAGGAATATATACACAAGCCACGAGGAGAGGACGAGCAGGTGAAAAAGATATCTTAGCGACAACGCGTTCAACAGGAGGAGAAAAGTGAAGATCAGAGAGAGGAATGCCAGATAGGGAATTATGGTAGGCAATAAGAACACTGCCACCATCCCTCTTATTTGATAATTGTCGATCGTTGGAAAAAATCTCGGCGTCATGAAAACTGTCAGTTAGCCACGTTTCTGTGAGGCAGATTATTTTATCACAGGAGAGACAGCATGATAAAGAGAGATCCTTCAGCTTAGATCTTAGACCACGTACATTTTGGTAATAAATGAAAAATGAATTCTGCTTAGTGATTAAGTTAGGCTGATTAAAGGAAGAATGACTAGGAGCTAATGTTGTTGAAGTTTTGGTTTGAATGTTCGAAAATTTCTTTTAGAGTTTGAAGCAAAAGGCTTAACTAAGACGTCTGGGGGCCAGAAATTGCTGTTTTGTACTGCATCACAGTTTGTTGGCAAAGTTAATTTGAACGATGCAACCACACGATTGGTCAAGTTTGGTTGCGTTAGTTTTTTGCAGGAAAATGTATTTGGTCAGTTATCCAGCTCACTCAAAACGAAATCCTTTAATTCCTCCTCTGAAGTATCATACGCCAGTCGCGACACAAATATTTGGAGTGGTGGAGAAACAACGCGAATAGGCTTGCGAGTTGGCAGAAGCATAGGACGACACACAGGCTCTTGTGTACGGTAGGAATGCTCCGTGCTAGAAGGGAAAGCAGAGAGATGCGAACCTTGAGTCTGTTGTTCCTGATCCAGTTCCAGTTGCAGTTGCTGGTCCAGTTCCAGTTGACCATCAACAGATTAAAATAGGATTAAAGTTCACTGTTGTGTTAAAATTATAAACAATTTTTGAAAAGTGTCGGTTGGTTTTTTTCCTTTTTCCAATCAAATCATAAAATATGTAATAATTTTAATTAATTTGAATTTGCTATGGTTTTTTTAATTAAATGTGTTTCACTGATAGCGTATATATTTAGAGAGCTATTTGGGACATTACGTTTTTGTATTGTCATTGTTCGGAATTTGCTTTAAATTCTTTTAAAATTTATAACGATTAGTATTGAATAAAGTGCTTTTGACTTTGGCTTTGATGTTCTGGCCCAAGAGTCCGTGAGCTATAAAGGGCACTGAACTCAGCTAACTAGCTTTGCTTTACAAATACGTACGCGTACTTGTCGGCTAGCTGTCGGCGGGATCATATGGGGTGGATTCTTTGTCGTACCATGTTGCTGCAGTATAAAACATTTATCACGGATACTCTACTCTGCAAGACATATCGATCAATTTTTATTTTCTATTATAAGTCAATTAAGCTTGTTCGTCCATACGATTCATGTGTCCAGCTCATTGCAGCTTCCGCAGTCTTACAATCCTTGAGACCTTCGGTTCGTCAAAAATTTCATACAGCTCATGGTTATATCGAATTCGCCATTGGTCCCCGTCAAGCTTCGCTCCGATTATTCGCCTCAGGACCCGTCGCTCAAAGGCGTTCAATATATTTGCGGATGCTTGGGTTAGAGTCCATGTTTCACACCCATAGCATAACACAGGTCTTATCACAGATTTGTATACTTGGAGCTTTGTTCTCCTGTGTATGCAGCTAGTCTTCAAGATCGTCAATACTGAATAAAATATTTATTTGCAAGGTGTATTCTTCGGCGTATTTCGTCTCTTTCATTACCCGTTTTCGTTTTTTTGGTGCCTTAATACATGAATTCGCTAACATTTTCGATACTGAATTCGCCAAGTGTGATATTTCGTGTATTTGGAGTATTTTTCCGTGACTGCGTAATGAGCTTTGTTTTATTTTCGTTGATTTGTAGCCCTACTAGTTTTGCTTCGCTGTCGAGTTTCAGGAAGAGTTCCTTGGCAGTTGTTAATGAATGTGACAAAATGTTGATGTCGTCCGCATAGGCCACTACCTGGCTCGACTTGTATAGTAATGTACCTCGCGTATCGACAGGTAGCTTCCGTATGACGTACTCCAGAGCCAAATTGAATAGCAATTGGGCCAGCCCATCTCCCTGCTTTAGTCCGATATTTGTGTCAAAGGCATCGGTGAGTTGGTTATTGATGCGGACTTGGGAGGTCGTCGACGTCATTGTCATTTTAGTAAGACGGACTAATTTGGCTGGGATGCCAAAACCAAGCATTATTTGGTAGAGTACGTTACGATCAATACTGTCGTATGCTTACTTGAAGTCAACAAAAATTTAGTGTACGTCTATGTTGAACTCCCAGCATTTTTCAAGTACCTGCTTGACCGTGAACAATTGGTCTGTTCTTGATCTAACAGCCCTAAAACCACCTTGATACTCCCCAATAATACTGTTGGCGTATGATCCGATTTTATTTTCTAAGATTTTAGAAAATATTTTGTACGCCGTACAAAGTAGTGATATGCCTCTATAATTTTCGCACTGTAGCTTGTCACGTTTTTTGTGGATATCGAATATAATTGATTGGCTCCATTCATTTGGCATATGTTCTTGTTGCCAAATGTACTAGATGACTTTGTGAATAGCTTGATGAACACTACTGCCACCATATTTGATGAGCTCCACTGGAATCTCATCAATGCCCGGAGCTTTATTATTCTTTTGGGCTTTGATGATGGAACAAACTTCATCCAGAGTTGCTGGGGCCAATGGAAGCTCTCCGCAGACATCGATAGGCTCCGATGTTCTGGAGTTGTGCGGAGGATTAAGGAGGTGCTTGAAAGAGCGTGGTTTTGGGCTGATAGCCACGTTTCAGGCTTTTCGCTATTTTGTATGCTTGTCTTGTGTTATTGCTCGCTAAACTTACATCTATACTTCTCAATTGGTCGTCATAGTATTTTCTTTTCTTAATCCTAATTATCTTTTTCGCTACTCTTCTGAGATTTTCATAGTGTCCTCTCTTCGTCCTGGTTTTCCTACATACGTATTCTTTGTACGCCTGATTCTTTTTGTCTAACGCATTCTGGCACTCATCATCGAACCAATCATTCCTCTTGCACCGGGCTTGATGTCCGATCGTCTGTTCTGCCACGGTCTGATAGCATCTTTCACTTCCATCCAGAGCTCGTTGCTCGTCTTTAACGATGCGTCTGATAAGATGGGAGCCAGCTGGTTGTCGAGGGTCTACGTGAAATTTTCGGCCACAGACGCCGTTTGGAGCCTTTCAATGTCAAATTTTTGTAGCGGGCTGGTCTTCGCTGAATATGCCTTTGAGCCACTTATCCTTGCCTAAATGGTGGAAACTTGATGGGTAGAGTTGACTAACCAACTGAGCAGTTATGACGGAGTGAGCAGCTTTTCGCATCAGGAGCAGCCACCCTTGATCACTATGGGGTTGCTCGACTGCTTGAATTTACTACATAATATACCCTAGGATGAATTTATATTTGGACCTTTGTATTGCTGAGGCAAGACTTGAACTCAGACTTAACAGTCCTCAACGGAAATTTGGTGGTAATACCTTATAATAGCGACCATTTTGCCATTGTAATGGAAGTAAATCATCAGGAGGGATGATGTCTTTTTCATTCCAGTTCAAAATGATATTTCAGAAAGAAAAAGATTGGGAAAAGTTTCACACGAAGTTTAATCAGGAGTACCAGAAACAATGCCCATGATCTGATGGCGGTAACTCTTGCCCAATGGTTCTTAATGACAAGAATCTGACTAACGATAAAATATATCTATATTTGTCAAAGTTAGAGAAGCTGACATTGGAAACAATTGAGAAATTCTGGTAACTACTTCGAAACAATATCAAAGGATATAAAACACCAACCATTACAAGGCTTGAAAGATTGAAAATCCTTCCTCTAGCACGCATCAACAATATTTATCGCCCATTTTTGCACTGTAACAATCCCTTGTTGAAATTATGCCTTGAGAATGTCCGAAACTTAATCCATTCATACTACAGGAGTGAAGACAGCAACCAATGGGCGGAAAAACTGAGGGATATTAGGCCGCAAGGTCCAGACTGTGTGCATATGAGTGTTTGGACATGAATCACTATACAATACCCCTTTCGGATTAATAGCGCCTAAAATAAATGAAAGATTAAAAATGTTCGTTAGCAAGCCGTATTTTTAGTTTTTTTCCTTTCGGAGACTAATTGCCTCCTTCGTCAGTGGCAATATTCGAATATCGTCACTGATGTCCCCGACATATCGGTATCTGGCAGAAAAGAAAAATAAAAACATTACTTGTTAAGGAACATTTCTAACTTTTCATTTATGAATCAGTATATCTATGATATATATATATATATATATATATATATATATATATATATATATATATATATATATATAGATATATATATATATATATATATATATATATATATATATATATATATATATATATATATATATCTATATATATATATATATATATATATATATATATATATATATATATCATAGATTCACTGATGTATGTGATGAATCTCACAATAAAAAATTCAAAGTCGGCTCGTCTGAAACAAAATGGCGGCCGCTCAAAGGTCGAAAAACGTACAAAATTTTGTTGCTTTTAAGTAATGTTAACGCAATTCGGTAGTTTGATAAAAATTATATGTATCTAAAGAATTGTGTAAAAAAACTGGAGGTCAGGTTATAAAAAAACAAAATGGCGGCTAGTTGAAACTCAAAACTTCAAAGGCTTCTAAAAGTTGCAATTTTGATCTAATGTGTATGAAACTTGATTTTAAGATAAAAATTGTTTAGATTTAGAGACTTTGACATTTTGGTGATCATGCATGAGCAATTTTCAAATGGTGGCGGTTTTAATATGCGATTTTTACAGGTTTTTGCGGCCCTCTAGCGGTCACATTTTCCAACGGATTTTGATGAAACTTGGGACTTGTACTAGTACTTAGTACTTGTACTAAATTCTCCTATTGTGCTAAAATTATCAAAATCGAATGAAAAATAAAAAAGTCGAAAATTTAAATTTAATATTGTATTTTTAACTGCCTTTTTCACTAAAAATTGAATACATTTGCCCTGTTTAGAGTGAAACCCGAATTTGAACAAGATTTGGCACATTTATTGATGAGATTCTAACACACAAAGATTTAAAATAATCCAAAATTAAATGCATGCATTCAAAATGGTGACCCCCAAAGGTCAGAAGTTAAGCGCAATTCGCTATTTTAGTAGCAACTTCAATAATGAATATTTTCCATGGAAATGTTTTAAATGACTTAACTTGGAAGTATTTGTTCGTGCGTCACAGCAAGTTTTCTCGCAAACCACATGAGCAAGCATGAGGAAATTTTCTACATAGGTCAAAAGTGATGCCTCTCGAAATTTGCAGTGCAAACAAATATTTCAAGGTATTTAAGGGGGGTCTCCCTATACAGGGGGGTGATTAAAATTTTTTTTATTTCTGTAGCCCTCTAGTAGACAAGTTTCTGAACAGATCCCGATGAAACTTGAAATTATAAGTTATTAAGGCAAGTTAATTTAACCGGCAAAATATTATGCAAAGCGGATGCCAAATAAAAAAGTCGAAAGTTTACAGCTTAATATTTAATATAATAAAAATCGGAAATTTTTGTGCTCTTCAGAATGAAACTCCAATTCGAATAAGATTCAGCACAGCAGTTGAGACTAAACGCTCAAATTCAAAATGGCGGCCCCTGATGCTTCATAAAAGAATTGAAAATGTATATATTAATGGCAACACAAGTGCTTATTAAACTTTTTTGGAAATCTTTTGAAATTAATTATTTGAGCTTTTTAAGCCGACAAGCTATCACATTTGTGTGGTAACCACTATGAAATGTGTAAACAGCAAATGTGAGAAGGACGAAACCTGTATTTATATCTTTGTAACAATTTATTATCCGCCGATTTTCAATATGTGATTCATAAGTGTGCAACTCAATTTAATTAGCAAAATATTTGCACTTCTATAAAGGGTCTCTATATACGAACGTCGGTAGATACTTTTTATGTTAACAAATATCCATGTGGTGCTACGAAAATTGCAATAAGAAGTCTAGTAGTAGGCAAGCCAAATTCTTTTTCGAAATCTTACGCTACATACGAGGCTGGTGCTGCCAACGGGGATTTTTTTTATGAGCGGACAAATACTGTAGTGCAATCATCTTCTAATTCTAAGAGGATCTAATGCATCTATATAGGATTAAGAACTAATATAAGAAGCAAAATTAGTTGTAGAGTAGACCTTAAGATGATCATTCAAAGAATTGTATAAATATTTTTTTTTTCGAAACAACAGAAGTTTTTTCAAGTTTTATAGGTCAGCAACTAATACGCAGATTGAATATCTTCCGAATTTGAGCTCGCGGGATCAACGGTTTCAATGGAGATACTCATTTGTAAGGTATGTTGAGGCTGATCGAGCTGAGACGGAGCAGTCTTGGTTTTGGGGCTAAATGGCAATTACCAAATTCTTCGTAGTTTATCGCTTTTGTTTGTTTTTGAAGCTCATCATTGCAACGTAAATTATTATTGTAATTTGATAAGTTTAACATGTATTGATTATAATTAAGTTGTTACACATTAGTTGTAAGCTCAAACTACACTTTTTCGTTGTGTTTTTTAGCTATATATAATTGTTAATAGAGCTCGTTAATTTTTCTATTTTATCCAATTAATCGATAATGTTTAGGGATATTCATAAGATAATATTTGATTTTATGTTTTTACTAATTTTTTGATTGAATTTCATTAAAATTTAGAGTGTTATTTATAACTATTGAATCAATAAACTATATTTTAATTTATATACTAAGGTAAAACAATATCATTTTTGTAATGACCAAAAATCATCACAAAGTTTGTATGATAAATACAGTGTTTACCAATCTATAGGTATGGAGGCACTTTATCACATTAGAGGTATCTATAAATTACTGAGGATATAGAGAAAGATAAAGCAGAACTTTTTATTTCAACATTATAATCTTATTATTATAAGAGAATTTCTTACTTCTTTGTGGAGCTCCTGGTATTGGAAAAGAGAAGTTGATAAAGTAAAGAAAAATATTTTTTCTTCTTTTTCTTTTATTTTTTCTTTATTTGTTACAATATTTATTTTTAACAAATTTAAATGCCAATTTCGCCAGGTACACTTAGGCTTTACAAATTCCATATTCAAGAGAAATCGATTTTAGTTTTTATTTATTAATAATGTCTATTGAAAAATTATTCTAGCTCAATAAAGATCTACAAGATTTAATAAGATGCTCATTGATTCCTTATAGAGGCACTTGAAGCAGTTTTGATTTATGTTTTTGATTTATATATATTTATTAATACTTTCATTTTGTACAATTTAGGATCTTATGTTAGGGGTCCTGAATACAATTCATTACATTCTTAAGTCAAATTTAAGCCTAGCTATTAATATTTCGTTAAAAAAATGGTTTGTTTATCTGAAGGAAAAATTTTTAATCAAAAAACCTTACTTGAACCTATAACTAACTTATCCTATCCTTAAAAATTAACATAAGCTACCCTAGCTTAAATGCTTTAACTAGACTAAGAACTCATGATAGCTAAGCAATACAGTTTTGATTTAAATTTGAATTATTTTACTCCCCCAATAATTTTTGTGCATGAATAAATTGTGTTTAAAGATTTAATAATTTTGGTATATTATTGAGATACCAAAATGGCTTTCAAAATTTGATTGTAAAAATAGGAACACTACACAGCTATAAGGAAAACCGAGCTCAGTTGACTAGCATTGCTTTGCGAACGTGCATGCGTGCTTATTGGCTAGCTATTTACAGGATCATATGGAGCGGATTCTTGTCGCGCCATGAAGGTACACTAAAAACTATTTTTTCACACGTACTCTACGTTGATAGAGTAATTTCTTTTACTTTGAAATTATCTTATACTGAGTGTCGATCAAATTACTCTACAAATATGAATAAATTTCGTCTCACCAAGGTTAGCGGACACGAAAGGTTGAGACGAATGCAAAATCAAACAAAAGAAAACAAACCTCCATATCTTCTCTGAAGAAGGTCATTGCATTACAAAGGGAAAGGAGAGGGCACATATAAGGATGCTAAAATTGGCTAAAGTGAACCACTCTGCCTTGTTTTTGAGCGAGCATGGGTGTTTTCAGTCTCACTGGCACAATATTGGTAAGTTACAGCCCCCCGATTGTCGGTAAGTCACAGCCCCCCGATTGTTGCCTGCCACACACTAGTTTGACTGGCAATTTTGCAAAGTTTACCACCATTTACTGTCTTTCATTTCATCCGGTCATCTTTCTGTCCATTTGCCTATTTATGCGTCCATCAGGAGGCTCACAACAGAGTCAACAATGCTTACAACCTTTTTTAAAAAATATATAAATAGAATAATTGAATTTATTTCGTACAAACTTCAAACATATTTATTTATGACTCAGCAAAACTAGAAAAAGGCATTTTTGTCGACCCCTGCATAAGAAAGTTAATAGAAAATAAAACAATTGATAGAAATCTGATAAAGTAGTGTGAATACCATGAGAAAAGCTGAGTAGCAACTTTACGGAAGACGAACCAAAATAATGAAGAAACATTTTACGATATGCCTCCAAATTTTCAAAGATAATGTTGTTCAGTTAGCCTTAAAATTTATTTACTTCATTCGAATTAAAGCTATTATCTAACATAAATTAATATAATCGAGTATTATAGCAAAAAGTTGAACCATGGCCTCCAAGAGTCGTCACGTGGAATAATTATGTTTCTGCTAATTTTTTTACCACGTTCAGACTCCTAACAAGAATCTGCTATCAGCTGCCACAAGTTTTCCAATGCTTCTTTAGTTTCTATACTGGAAGCTTCCTTTATGCTGTATACTTTAAGGTTCACTTCAGTAATTGCGCTACTTTGTCCTTTTCACGATGTTAGCCTGTTACAATTTGCGTAGTTTGATGCATACGGTTGTACGTGAATCATTGTAATAAAGTTTTATTTCATTCATTCATTCATGAAATAGCTCAAATTTTATCGGTTATTTGTAATTGCACAGGTTGCTTTTCCTAGGAATACCATTGTTCATTTTTTCCCTTGAAAGCATCGGGCCTTGCTTTGTTGTGTGAGCGAAGTAATCTTTAATGTCTACAAGATGTGTAGAAGGAAATGATTTTATATAGGTGTAGGATGAGTTAAGCAGGTAGATAATAAATTATGCTAGGTAGAAGGATATTAGGTTTGTGTTTTTTGAGTTGTTGGATGTCCATTTGTATTGGTTTATCTCACTTTTATTTTCATTTAAGAGTGTGGTCTAGTACAAAATGAAAGCGAGACAAACCACAAGAAGCGGACATCCAACAACTCAAAAAACAACGACAAGGTTATTGAGTATTGACCACACGCAAAATTTCAGTTCGACTTGCATAATTCACAGCCTTGGAGTCTCCTATTGAGTAAATTGCTTTACTATCTATTTGATCCTTAGTGACCAAATTTTATATAAGTCCACGGTACGTCCATGCAGCAGTATACTATACGTACATGTAACATATTGTTACATGCACGAATAATTCTTCGGCTACTATTGCAATTGTTTTCACAACCATTAAGAACCTCATGATCAACAAAGTGAATTTCCTCGAAATCACGAGAACCCACCAAGCATGATCAACATCTGAAAGTGACGTCACTGCTCGAATATACTAGGTACCTCTCGGCAGAACATTCGCCAATGTACGAGAAATGGATTGAATGGCTAGAGACCTTATATAAAGGCGAGTTGAATGAATGGAGGGATGATCCATTACATCCGCGATACTAAAAAGTGCGATAGTTGAAAAGCGATATTGATCGAGTAATAGTAAAGTGATTTTCGTTTATTGTGAAGTGATTTTAGTGGACAGTTGAAGTGAAAATTGATAGACGACTTGTAAAATAGTGAAAATTAAAATTGTGAAATAGTTAAATGAGTGATGGTGCATTTTTTGTAATTAAATAAACTCTTTTAATTTAATATTAAAGACATTGCGTTTTCACTTTCCCGGAAGATTAAAATTATGGGCCGCGAACCATAACACGCGACAATATGTTATATAGTACTTAACATATAATACCAAGTTGGAAAATGAATTTCCATTTAAAGCTTAGTTAAGGATTCTATCCACCAAAGTTTATCTATAGAAAATGTGGTAGCATTATCACATACGAGTATAAACGTGAAACAATTCTCGGTTTTCACCAATAAATTTGAAGCCAAATACATGCTGATTGCAAGTCTTATGGGAACTAGCAACACTGGAGATGTTATAAAATAAACAAGCCAAAGTAGAACGTATAATATTAATAAGAATAAGTTTAGTTAAATATATGCGTAACATTTTATTCATAAATATGTTCAAAATAACATTAAAGCCTGAAATACACAACATTTGACTGAATCACGAAGGAATTATACTGTAAATTATTACTTCACTGTTGAAGGCAAAACGGTAAAAGTGTGTCGGGAGTTTTTTTGACCAACTCTCAACATAACAGACTGTTTAATAAGAAGCACCATTGCAAAAACAAATGCCCAAGGTTGCCTTGGTAAAGATAAATGTGGTAAGCACCCGCCTCATAGTAAAGTCAAGTCAAGCAAATGAATTTCTTGCCAGTGGTAGTGTCACACTATTGTCGTAAATCGACAAAGAGACAGAGAGATATTTGGATGCTTTCCTTAATGCTTAAATCATGTATAAGATGTATCTTGAAGAGTACAAGAAACTGGATTTCTCCTTATCTTATATATTATGATAATTACATTTTGAATGGCCCTTTTGCCATCTTAAAGTTACTAACTAAATAATACTTATTAGTAAGATACACTAAACCCTTGATATTTAAGTTTCCTTACTTGAGCCAAAAAAAAAAATGATGTTATCTTACGTTAATTTTATTCAACTCTATTCCTGCTATACGCTAGTAATTTAAATGAAGCCTGATTGAAGCTTGAACTTGAAGGTTTTTTCAACTCAGTATTTTAGGACATTTTTTAACATTTTGGGTGGATACTTAAAGAGACAGTTATTCAGAGTTTTTTTAATGCGTCGCATTATATGAATTTTTTTAATCTCTGAGAACTGATCTTGAACTGGACTAGATAACCATGAAAGGCTTCATTCACCGCCCCGCTTATACTGATTTTCTGACCATTGTCTGAGAGGAACATCAGACATAGTGACGAAATATAAAAAGGAGACCGCACGAGCGTTGCACGGTGAAAAAAGTGATAGTCAGATTGGCAGGGAATGGAGATATTAAAAAATTATGCAAGTAACATATTCCATTTCAACTTTATATTGGAATTTAAATTTGTGAGCTTAGCAGCATAGTGATTTGATAACAACATAAATATGGATATGTTCGATACTGAGTATTTTAATTAATTTTGATATGCAAGTTAATTTTTATTCGGGGACTCCCATATATATTGCGCCTCTCAAACTGTCAGTGTTATGCAATATTCAGTTTAGCTTTTTCCCGCAAAGCTGCAGCACACAATTCTGCCATCATGTCATATGACATATGTCAGCTGACCTAGTCTTCTTTTGGTGATCACTCCTATATTTTTCGGGCAAGGGATAAATTTCAATAAAGGCGTCAAACATGTCTGGAAAAGATCGATTAGCCATTTTCCCGTCTCGAGGGTATGTATTACAACATTTTTTCCTTTAGATCAATGAAAAGTTCCCACGTTTCGTGTATTTTGTAACGACATCCTAATCTTATGCAGTGCTCAAATGTTGATGAAAGGTCGTCTTCAGGGCGCACAAAAAGGACATGGCTTGCTTAAGAAGAAAGCTGACGCCTTGCAAATGAGATTCCGTCAAATTTTGGGCAAAATTATCGAGGTAATGCTCGTGGAAGTGAATGCGCTCGAAAATGTCTCATGACCACTTTGAAGAACGCAAGTGTCATCTACGTATTCAATCATGTTTTTCGTTTGTAGACTAAAACGTTGATGGGCGAAGTTATGAAAGAGGCAGCTTTTTCATTGGCCGAAGCAAAATTCGCAACAGGAGATTTCAATCAAGTCGTCCTCCAAAACGTGACTAAAGCTCAAATAAAAATTCGCACAAAGAAGGACAATGTAGCTGGTGTTACACTTCCCGTCTTCGAATCATATCAGGATGGATCAGATACCTACGAGCTGGCTGGTTTGGCTCGAGGTGGTCAACAATTGGCTAAATTGAAGAAAAATTATCAGAGCGCAGTGAAATTATTGGTTGAATTAGCGTCGTTGCAAACATCTTTCGTAACCTTAGACGAAGTCATCAAAATCACAAACAGGAGAGTGAATGCTATCGAACACGGTAAGTAATTCCATTGAACTTTAGCTGAAAAATTACAAACATTCAATCAATGTACATGAAAAAAAACAGATGCTTGCAATTTTATAAATAGGTGCATTAACGGATGCTGTATTCGGGAGTCCTCTATTGATTGTGGAAATGAACTCCACTAAGTATTGATTAATTCCTCTTTGTTTTCAATATCAACTTGCTTTTATACATTCTTTTGCAGTGAGGTACTGTCCTTAACTTTAGAAAATATTAATGCAAGATGAATGTAGAACTTCCCGGTATTAAGGTCTAAATTTAGACGGAATGCATCAAACGCCTAGTACAGAAAGCATTTTAATGTTGGATGTGCAACAATCTAGACAGGACCCAACACATGGTCTATATAGCGTTTTCCTACGTAAATTTTACTCGATTTTAGAATCGGTGCTTATCAAGGCTGCGGAATTTCAGGGAAAACCAGTCGAAATTGGTCTAGTCACGCTACGGTTGTCAGTAAACTTCGACTTAAGGTTATTGATTCGGAATTGCAAAAAAATTGCTGTTTTCATGTTTGGGCTATTCAAGAACTTTAATCAAGTTAGTAAGCGTTCCAATTCAATTCAATAAATTCGATAAATGTGCCTTCGCTCAAATACAAAAGTAATGCTATTCTGAGCTTCATTCGAGTGTCATGGTATGGAATAGCGGCGTGCTTCCTATTCCTCTTTAGTTCAAATGCTTTGGGCTTCTAAGTGACTTAAAACTTTTTCGATTTTTGCATAAATTTACTTTAAACATATTAATTGTTCAGTGATTGCAAATCTTTTGGCTTATGATTTACTAATTTTTGGGTATTTTTCCTTCATTGTCCGTGTAAAGCAGTGAGTTAGGGCACACTCCGCTTGCGCAGCAGATTCCAAGTTCAAACCTCAGTGGCGGCATCGAGTTTGAGCTTCTGATGCTGCTGTCGAACTATCAGCCCACTTAGCTGTGACAGGTACCAATTGAAGAATTAGGTCATAATCTCATGATTGAGCGTGATATTGACCATATCACCTCGAACTCCGTTACGGTCATGGAATGAGATGATCGAATTTCGACTGTTGTACGATGGATTACTATTATTATTATTATTATTTTCGTTGCCATTATCTCACTCGTTTTGTATATTTGCTGGCTGTCTATTCGTAAGCATATCTTTTTCTCGCGATTTCCACTAAAATTTTATTAGCGCTTTGTACTATAGTACGTATATTCAAATCGCGACCGGTCTGTCCGGCCCGTCCCTTTGTCACAGCAGTTTTTCTCCGAAACTATAGCCTTTACAGACACGAGTCTTGGTAGGTATATCAGAAATGAATACCTCTTGAAAGTTCGGGTATCCAAAAAATTACAAAAGTTCTTAAGGGGGTTCTCCATATAAGGGAGGGGACCTGTAATGCGCGAACTTCTTGTAATAAATAAAAATTGAAAAGTACTTTTTATTTCATTTTATTCATTCCCTTAAACTATATTTTAAACAATACTAAGTATACAACTTAACTTCGAATTAATGTATAGTGACGTTTTGCCGCGATTCACGTTATTTTATAAGAAAGTATTGCTTGCGTTGCAATGCGATATGGAATTTGCAAGACTTGGGAAGATCTCGAGGGAATGGAAAATTAAAGCGTAAACAAAACCCAGAAATAAAACGTAAACAAAATACTTGGTTCATGGACACCAAGTTCCAGTGCAAAACGTTTTGCATGCAAGCAATTGGGGTATCAAATGAAAGGTCCTTATTAGAACTTTTTGAACAGGTCTTCATTCAATGTCACCAGCGTCGAGTGGGCTAGAACAAATGTACGAAAGAAATTTTCCCAACCTCCGTTACGATTGGACAACTATAATTTGAAAAAAACTAAAAAACCATGGAGGTAAATCCTTATGTAGACAACAACAACAAATATCTAAGAAGCTGATATTCTTTCAACTTTGTTAATAGCAGTGTGATTTGTGAATTTCACATTTTTCCAATAAAATCGTATCTGTATCTTAAACTGAACGCATTTAAGTAGTCTTATAGAAAGTTATTATACTTTGCAAGTTTCAAAAACATCGAATCATATTTACGGAAGTTATAACGCCAAACCACACTGTTCAAATAGAGGGAAACCACAGCGATACTAGAGCAGCTATAAATCTTTTTTTTTTGTAGTACTAAATTCCCTTTCGGGCCTTCATTATCTTGATCGTATATATCGGCGCTCGAGAAAGTGATATGGTCAGTACCGTGCTTTGGCCGTGTGCCCGCCCACACAACTGCGATACATACAGATTTTAAACTAGTACGTATCATAACTGAACGGACGTATAGTCCGTTCGAAGAATCACTCCAAACAAATCTCGTTGTAACCAACGGGATTGAACCAGCGATCTTCGGCTTAGGGGGTCATCACTCTGACCACTACACCGCGTGGACAAGCCATAACCTATTCACCAGTATTCTACAAGACTAAGCAAGTATTGAAATGTAGACATCGAAATTGTCAGAACTGGCAGTGCCAAGGATCCAAATAATATGTGAGAGATGAACGGCGCATATAAGATAACTTCCACATATTGTTGAAAAACTGAACGACTAATAGTAATCAGGTTTCAGGGGCACATTAGGAAAGTCGAAAGCTCAATAAAATGGAATACGAAATAACAAAAGACAATGTCGATGTTTTGAAAGAAGTGCAAAAACAACAGAAGCTTGACGCGTACGAAAGCAGGTACATTTGCAACGAGTAACAGAAAAATTATTGACCTTAGACTTAGGTAATAGCCATTCATCATTGTTCTGTCTGATCCCTCAATACGTTGCTTAAACTTGTAAGGCTTCGAATTTGTTATAATTATCTCTAATCCTCTAATTCAGCATTGACACTTCCTTCGCTTTTCAGCGATTTCAGTCGACCATCAGTACACTGGGGGCTTGCCGTGCCGGGGTTTTCGACGGGACACAGAAGCGCTGCAAGCAGTCGTGATGATGCTCATAATTGAGTTCACCGCGTCTTGAGCTGCTAGTTCCCCCCCCGAATCACCCTGCAGCGGACCAACTGCCGTGAGAACAACGATAAACCTCTCGGAGTCCTTCCTTCCGATGTTCCACCCCATTGCAAAAGGTCGAAAGCGCGGACGTCGGAAGACATCACAAATCTTAAGCAGAATGTACTGATTTTCACTGGCTGAGTAGTTCTCTAATACTCTTCAATTGTGTATCCTCCATACTAAGGCCCCCGAGGCAAATGTCATGTCCGGTCTGGCTCCTTCACAGCCAGTGTCTCCCTTTCGAAATGTTCAAGAGCAATACTGCATGAAATTGAGACAGTCCATCCACCTGTTTTAGACTTAATTCAGTACCGAAATTATCATTTAGGTTGCCGTTGCCCTTGGCCTTGTTGTACAGAGCATTTTAAATTTACTCTACTCAAAGCTGGTGAACATTGATGGCATATTCCCAGCATTTTCCGAACTAATGCCTCTACTGAGCAGTGTAGTGGTTAAAGCGATTAAAGTGTTCGCTGCGTAAGCTGAAGGTCCCTAGTTCGAATTCTGTTGGTGACAACGAGATTTGTTTCGAGTGATTCTTCGGACGGACTGTAAGCCGGTTCAGTTATGATATGTACGGGTTTAAAATCAGAACGTATCGCAGCTAGGTGGATGGAAATACGGGCAAAGCGTGGTACATATCACCTTCTCGAGTGCCCATACATTCGATCAAGATAATAAGGCACTCTACTCTAAGCGAAGGCCTGAAAGGGGCTGTAGTGCTAAAGCAAAAAAGGTAAAGCAAGCCTCTGTCGATAACTAGTTTATTTTCGAAAATTGATATTCAGTGTTTTTGATGTTAGACCTAACTGAAAAATAGAAAAAAACCGTACATAAGCGAGTAGAACTTGCGTGAAAAGAGTTCTTAAGATTAATTTGTAATCTAGCAGTGTTTTTTTATAAATCAGGGAAATCGTTGAATATGTTATCTTTTGTTGAATTCTGTCTTGTATTTTTGTGAATCCAGTATGCGAAAATGTGGGTGAATTTGTGTATTTAAGCGCCGGAGATTACACCTCGCAAATAAAATATTTTTTTCAGTGTTGACGATCTTGAGGACCAGCTGCATACGCAGGAAAACAAAGCTCCAAGTATACAAATTTGTGATAAGACCTGTGCTTGCTATGGGTGTGAAACATGGACCCTAACCCAAGCATCCACAAACTTACTGAACGCCTTCGAAAGGCAGGTAATGAGGCGAATAATCGGAGCGAAGCTAGACGCGGACCAAAGGTGAACAACCATGAGTTGTACGAAATGTTTCATGATTTCGTTGCGAAAACTGAAAGGCGGAGACGCTGGTCTGGTTCGGTCGACGAAGAGAGTTCATCGCTGCTCGGATTTCAGATTGGAGGGCGCAGTCAATGGACCCGAGACAGTTGGAGGCACTTGTTACCGTCAACGAAGGGCCGAGAAGTGCTGTAGCGCTACAAAATTTGATAAATTTTCCTGTAATATATGAGTATAGAACTACTCGCATAGTATTTTCTGTATTTTTTTGCAAAATTTTAGTCCCAGTAGTTTCAGAATTTTCTTAAATATCTGGAAAACTATTAATTTGAAAATTATAAAATAATATATTTGAGACCC
This sequence comes from Odontomyia ornata, assembly GCA_963969285.1. NCBI lineage: Eukaryota > Metazoa > Arthropoda > Insecta > Diptera > Stratiomyidae > Odontomyia > Odontomyia ornata. Next base: position 218,769,765 of record OZ017742.1, read on the forward strand.
TCATAACATTATCTTTCATTTACACACGATACACTTTACAATACTTTTTCATCCCAACCTACCCTCCCCAAAAAGCGACCCTCTTTTTAAAATTCATTTTTTTAAGTTACATGTGCGTGTTTGGGTCACAGGAATTCATATATGCACCAAATATGAACTTAATCGGTGCAGTTTATTCGGTGGAAATTGGCTGTGACAGACAGGCAGACAGACACACGAGAGATCTTATAAGGGTTCCGTTTTTGAATTTTGATGTACAGAATCCTTAAAATAAGGCACTTAAAAATATCAATATCACCTAGAATTCAAAGAATAAATTTACTGGCAGTGTTTTATAACAAAAACATATTCAGACTATTATAAACTGTAAGCAAATAAGCTATCAAAGTTTGTCTCTAGCAGTTACAACACACCCACAAACAAAATATTGTATAGTAAATTAATTGTAGTTATCATTCAACCTTTCACTTTCAAATTTAGAGTGAATTTGCTTATTATATTTTGTTCTTCCCTTGCAGTTATTATTCCTCGTATTGACCGGACTCTGCAATACATCATTTCCGAGCTTGATGAGCTGGAACGTGAAGAATTCTACCGCCTAAAGAAAATTCAAGACAAAAAACGCATTGCTAAGAAGAAGGCTGAACTGTTGAGGGAAGAACTGCTTGCAAAAGGAATCGATGTACGCGATCAAGCTAACATCTTGGACGAAGGAGATGATGACGTGCTTTTCTAGACACCTTTTGAAATTTCATATTTCATACAGATCATTTTCCATCTTCGGCTAAGGTCTGAACTTGTTGCAATACGAGCTAATGATAAAAACATATTTTAGAATACTTGTTACCGTAATTGCGATGGCAATTTAAATCAATATTTAGCTAAAATTACAATTGGTCATTTCAAACAGTATTTGATTCCTTTTTTTTTTGTTGCTCTAAAATTTTTAGTTGTTTGATGCTTTTGCATTTTATTTTCGACATTTTTGGTTTCGTAATAAGTGGTGTCGTCTAAACACCACTTATTGAGTGTACGTTTTTAATTTCATCCTAGATTAGAAGATCAAGACTAAGTCTTGTCATTTAGCAAATGTATGAGAAAACAAAAATTCTACGACGAAGACATTTTCCATTCAATATAATATGATTAGTACTGTTATTACAATTTAGGAGAAAAAAGAACAATAATTGTTTAAACTGTATTCTTTAATGTTGTTCGATAATAAAAAAAACAAACATACTTCAAATATAACACATTCCGCGCCTACTCTATTGTTTATGATTTTAATTATTTTTGTGTGTTGGACTATTCTAATTAACTTCAGTAAACTTGTTACTTCGTTATCGCCTGGGGTTTTAGATGACTATGTACTTTTTATCCTGCCGTAAAAATTCATGGTGAAATGACATGAATTGATGTCTGCAGTTTTAATAATGTCAGATCACTCAATTACCCTAGCGCTGTTAAGGACCTTTTACAACAGGCCAGTCAATATAAATTAAAAATACTGGCAATCCAGGAAACGAACTGGAGTGGAAATGATATTCAAGACATGAGATCGCACACAATATTTAAAAGTGGGAAGCCGACTGAAAAACGAGAATTCGGAGTGGCCTTTGTTATGGGTAGGGAGTTCAAATCGCACGTTGTTGATTTTAAGGCAGTCAATGAACGGTTGTGTGCGATCCGTATAAAAGCTAATTTCTTCAAAATCTGCCTGATCAACGTACATGCCCAACTGAAGAAAAAGGACAAAAAAACGAAGGAAACGTTCTTCAATTACCTGGAAAGACTAGTCGACTCATTGCCTACAGACGACATAAAACTAATTCTGGGTGATTTCAACGCTGAGGTTGGCAATGAGCTTTCTCATCGGGGAACGACTGGAGGATATAGCCTCCACGATGAAACAAACGACAACGGCCAGCGCCTGATTGACTGCATGTAGCAGAAATCTAGTCATACTTTCGGCTTGCTTACTACATCGACGCATTTATAAAAGACCTAGGTATCACCGGCTTGCAACATACAAAACCAGATCGATCATGTTCTGATCCAACAACGTTGGCCTTCGAGCATACTTGACGTCCGTACATACCGAGGAGCCAATTGTAACTCAGATCATTACTTGATCAAACTAACCTATCAATGTCGTATGTCGTTATGCATGCTAGACACGGCTGGGAAAGTGCCGTCTTCAAGGGAAGACTCACTGACGGGATTCGTGCTGCTGGGGACCTATCTCCTCGGCAGTATGGCTTTAGAGCAGGACGTTCTACCATTGATGCGATGGCAGAGGTGGTGAGCGCGGTCCAAAAGGCAGAGGCACATAGCGACGGATCGTCCTGTTGGTGACACTCGACGTCAGGAACGCCTTCAACTCCGCTAGATGGGTGGATATTCCGGATACGTTGGAAAAACCCTTTTTTAGTTCCAAAATATCTAATGCAGCTTTTGAGGGACTACCTAAAGACTGAAGCTTGCTCTACGACACGACAAAGGGCCAACGAAAGATGGAAATTACATCGGGTGTTGCCCAGGGATCTATCCTTGGTCTAGATCTGTGGAACGTGTCTTACGACGGGCTACTGAGACTGGAGATACCAGATGAGTCGCGCTTGGTCAGCTATGGGGATGATGTTGCGGCTCTGGTCACTGAACGCACCGTTGAACAAGCGCAACTTACGCTAGGTATGCTAATGCGCCGAGTGAGACACTGGATGACTGCTCGTGGGCTCAGTTTAGTACTGGAGAAAACCGAAGTGGTCATCTTGACAAAAAAGAGAATCGCTAGAGTAAGGATGATCAGTATTGGAGACATAAAAATCGAATCGAAACCAGCGGTGAAGTACCTGGAGCTACTGATCGACTCGAAGATGATTTTCTCCGAGCAAATCAGGGCAACGGCTGAGAAGGCTGCTTCGGGAGTATCGGCTCTGAGTTGACTTATGGCCAACGTAGGGGGGACCCAGCCCATCAAAAAGACGCCTGTTGATGAGTGCTGTAGGGTCAGTGCTACTGTAGGGCGCAGGGGCATCGGGCGACGCTCTCAGTAAGGAAGTTTACCGAAAATGCCTGGCACAGGTACAGAGAAGAGGAGCGCTGAGGATTGCATCTTCGTAGCCGACAGTCTCTGATTCGGCGGTGAAAGTCATTGCAGACGCGATTCCTGTCGGCTTCCTTGCTACAGAGCGCCACTCTATTCATCTGCGTCGAAACGAGGATGCGAGGGAGATGGTTGTCCGCAAAGAGAGAAAGCGCTCACCCGAAGATTGGCAGCAGTCTTGGGTGAACTGTACGAAGGGAAGGTGGACTGCGTGCCTCATCCCGGATGTGAAACCGTGGCTAAATCGAAGGCATGGTGAGACTGACTTCTATCTGACCCACCTTTTGAGCGGGCATGGGTGTTTTCAGTCTTGCCTGCACTAGATTGGTAAGTCACGGTCGCCCGATTGTCGGTATTGCCCAGGAGATGAAGACAATGCCTGCCACACATTTTTTGCATACAGTAAGACGGGAGAGCTCATCCCGGATAATATAGTCGCGGTGATGCTCGAATCGGTTGACAAATGGAACTAGGTAGCACATTATGCTCGGGCAGTCCTAAAAGATAAAAGGGACTCACAGTAGCCGGGGGTGTTGGGGCTAGGGGATCGCTTGTCTGGCTCTTTCTCTTCCCCTCTCGCTCAAAGAGGGACCCCCCAGCATGAAGGCGCCTCACAGCGTAACAAAACGAGACCTGGCCCGAAGTAATGTGTCAAACGGTTCCAGCCTAAGTTCTCAGGTTGACAGGGGAGGTGTCTAGTGAATAGTCCAGTCGCCTTCTTGCGAGCCTGGGAGTCCTACACACTGTGCGTAAATGGGCATTCATCTCTCAACCACAAAAAAAGTCGTATGTAAAAGGCATATTCGGCGAAGACCAGCCCGCTACAAAAATTCGACATCAAAAGGCACCAAACGGCGTCTGTAGCCAAAAATTTTGCGGAGACCCTCGACAACCAATTTCGAAATCCGAGCAGCTATGGGCTGTCTTCGTCAACCGAGTAAGACTAGCGTTTCCTCGGTTTCCTGACTGGTCTCCGCCCTTCAGTTCTTCCAACGAATACCTTCTTGGGTATCCGATGTTCGTCCATACGATTCACATGGCCAGCCCATTGTAACTTCCGCAGTCTGACAATCATTGAGACCTCTGGCTCGTTAAACATTTCATACAGCTCATGGTTGTATCGAATTCGCCATTGGTCCCTGTCGAGCTTCGCTCCGATTATTCGCCTCAGGACCCGTCACTCAAAGGCGTTCAAAATATTTGTTGAGATAGGGTCCATGTTTCACACCCATAGCATAGCATAGCTCTTATCACAAATTTGTATACTTGGAGGTTTGTTTTCCTGTGTAGCAGCTGGTCTTCAAAATAGTCCGAACTGTATAAAATGTTTTACTTGCGAGGTGTATTCTTCGGCGTATTTCGTCTCTTTCATCAGCGTTTCTCGTTATTTTGGCGCCTAAATACACAAATTCGGTTACATTTTCGATACTGTATTCGCCAAGTGTGATATTTTGGGTGTTTGAAGTATTTTTCCGTGACTGCGTCATGGGCTTTGTTTTATTTTCATTGATATGTAGCCATACTAGTTTTGCTTCGCTGTCGAATTTCAGGAAAAGTTCTTTGGTGGCTGTTGATGTCGTCCGCATAGGCTACTACTTGGCTTGACTTGTATGATAACGCACTTCTTGTATCGACAGGTAGCTTTCTTATGACATATTCCAGAGCCATATTACAGCCCATCTCCCTGCTTTAGAGTGATATTTGTGTCAAAACCGTCAGTGAGTTGGTTATTGATGCGGACTTGAGAGATTGTCGACGTCATTGTCATTTTTGTAAGACGGACTCATATGGCTGGGATATCAAAGCAAAGTATTATTTGTTACAGTATGTTACGATCAATACTGTCGTATGTTTGCTTAAAGTCAACGAATATTTGGTGTACGTCTATGTTGAACTCTCAGCATTTTTCAAGTACCTGCGCGAAAGCCACCTTGATACTCCGCAATAAAACTATTGGCGTATGATCTGATTTTATTTTCAAAGATCTTTGGAAATATTTTTTATGCCGTGCAAAGTAGTGATATGCCTCTATATTTTTCGCATTGTAACTTGTCAGTTTTATTGTGGATAGGGAATATAATTGATTGGCTCCACTCGTTTGGCAAATGCTCTTGATGGTAAATGTGCTAGATGACCTTGTGGATGGCTTTCTGAACACAGCTGTGACTATATTTTATAAGCTCCACTGGAATGCCATCGATGCCCGGTGGCTTATTATTTTTTTGGGCTTTGATAAAAATGATTCATTCATTCAGAGTAGTTGGGACCGATGGAAGATCTCCGGAAATATCTATAGGATTCGATGTTCTGGAGCTGTGCGGAGGATTAAGGAGGCTTTTGAAATATAATGCCCATCTTTTCTTAATTCTATTTTCATCAGCGACAATATTTCCGATATCATCACGGCAGAGAGTGCCCTTGGGCTGATAACCTCGTTTCAGGCTCTTTGTCCTGGTTTTTCTACGTAAATATTCATTGCACGCTTGGTTCTTTTTGTCCAACGCATTCTGGCTTTCATCATCGAACCATGATCAGAGTAACAATTGGCTCCTGGGTACGAGTATGTACGGACGTCAAGTATGCGCGAGGCCCAAAGTTATTGGATCAGAACAATGTCGGTTTCGTTTTGTGTGTTGCCATCCGGTGAAATCACCCAGAATTATTTTGTGTCATTTGTAGACAATGAGTCGATTAGTCTCAAATGTTATTGTAGAACATTTCCCTCGTTTGTGCATCCTTTTCTTCGGTCGGGGCGTGTACATTTATCAGCCAAATTTTGAAGAATTTTGCTTTTATACGGATCGGATACAACGTTTATTGATTGCCTTAAAATCAATAGACTCGCCTTCACTCTCCTACGTCCCCAACAAGCAGTTTTAAGTAGGATTTAGTAGCAGAACTGCAGGTGTACGAGTATTTGCAGTTATTGGTATTTCTCGGCATTTGGTGTCCCATCATTGGGGAACCAGTAAACTCGGTGTGCGCCCTTCAGTACCATTTACTATCATTTAATCGTGGGGTTTAGGATGAGGAGTCTTGGAAGGTGTGGGTTGGGGAAACAATGGGAATTCATCCTTCTTTCTCATTCAGGTTGGAATCGTCTACGGCGGAGTTAATTTGTAGCCAATGGATTCCTTACAGAGCACCGTTCAGTGAACTGATAACAGCATGTTACGATATATTGGAAGAATCTTTTTTTAAATTTTAAGACAAAGCTCACTATGGGTTTTATTTTATAATGAAACAATTTCTATCAGTTCTGCATTTATGACAATTAATATATAATTTCATCATTTTCATTCTTTCCCAAGTGCGTTCACTTCATTTTTAAAAGCCTTATCCTAAACTAAAATTTTTACGAATCACAAATCGCCTCCAAAAGTCTGCAATAACGTTTCATCCACTTCAAAATGTACGCCTGTAATCTTTTAAAATCGTATCCAGCCATCCATCGGCATCCAACAACGAATCCAATACTAGTAGAATCATCTTCTACTTTTGTTCTTGCGAAAGTAAAATTTTAATACGTCTGTTAATTTCTAAGCCACTGCTTCAAAATCTTCATCTAGCTATCCATGAATCATCTCAACAGATTTTAAGAAATCGCTTAAGAACCTCCAAAATATTATCCAAAAAAATTATCAATACGTCCTCAAAATCGATCTATCGAAAAATATTCGAAAATCTTTTTGAATAACAAATCTAAACATCTAATTGGTATTAGCATCAAGAAGAAGAAATTACCACTTCTTCTGACCGTCGACCATTTGCCCGGCATCATCGAATGATTCCTCTGCTCCGTCCGCGGTTTGCCTGGATGAAGATCTTATAGGACAGTCTCAAATTTTAAGTTAAAGTCGGCTGTAATACCAGGCGACCAGAAATGGAAATTTCCAGCAAGTAAACGGAATCGAAAAAATTTGTATTTTCTCCGACAAAAAATATTATCCCAGAGATATGCAATCCCGAAGAGATATTTCACTCAAATTGAATAAGTGTCCAGGGTGAAACCTTTTCTTTTTTTCATATGTAGATGTCAGCTCAACATTGAAATTGAATTTTTAATACTTTTTTAGTTTTGATCTTAAAAGAACAAAAATTTTGTTTTGTCATCTTTGGAAAGTGGTAGTAAGTAACGTCCTTGTTTTTTGTTCGAATCATGGAATAAATTTACATACCAAAGAAAATCCTCAGGATATGCAATCGCAAAATTTTTTTTTTTTTGCGTTCGATCTACCGAAATGGTTGGAGGTGCTTGTTGCAGGAAGTAAAGGTCCGAGAGGAGCTGTAGTGCTTCAAAAAATAATATGAGCCCACGATCTTAAATTTCGTCGTCCTATCTATTTGTTTTTTACGGGCACATAATCAATTAATTTTTTATTAATAGGTGCTAATTTAAGGTATTCTTTACAGCGTTCTCAGTGAAAACGTGGATAAATCAAAGGTAAAAACTTCATTATCTGAAGCTTTGTTTTGTCGAAATTTGGCCAGCAAAGCGTTCACCATCAGGAAATAAATTAGTAAACTTAGAATGAAAATTAAAATAAGGAAAATCAATTATGATTGGATTTCATACACTAATTTCTACGCGTTCTGCATTTATGACAATTATAATTTCATCATTCAGAATCTTTCCCATGTGCGTTCATTTCAAAAACCTTATCTTAGACTTTATATTTTTACGAATCACAAATTGCCCCCAAAAATTCACAATAACGTTTCATCCACTTCAAAATGTATAGTCTTTTAAAATCGTATACAGCGATCCATCGGCGTGCAGCAACAAATTCATCAACACTGTTAGAATCATTTATCTTCTACTTTTGTTCTTGCGAAAGTAAAATTTCAATACAAGTTTGTTAATTTCTAAGCCACTGCTTCAAAACCTTCATTATTGGAGAAAAACCATCATTTCAACAAATTTTGAGAAATCGCTTAAGAACCTCCAAAATATTGCCCAAAAAGAATTATCAATACGTCTTAAAATTATCATCTTAAGCTAAATCTACCCCAGCACAATAATATTTCTTTTTGAATTCCTCAAAATTGACCTATCGAAAAATATTTGAAAATCTTTTTAAATGAGAAAGAGATCTAATTGGTGTTTGCATCAAGAAGAAGAAATTATCACTTTCATCAGACCATCTACCATTTGCCCGGCATCATCAATTACTTACCTATCTCTGAAGTTTTATTTAAATTTGATTTTCGGGGTTATATTTGAAAAATATCAATAATAGTTTAAAATATTAAAGTCCGTCCGCTGTTTGCTTCGACGAAGAATCGAATAGGACAGTCTCAAATTTTAAGTTAAATTCGGCTGTAATACCAGGCGATCAGAAATGGAAATTTCCAGCAAGCAAACGGAATCGAAAAAATTTGTATTTCCTCCGACAAAAAATATTATCCCAGAGGTATGCAATCCCGAAGAGATATTTGACTCGAACTGAATATGTGTCCAGGGTGAAATTTTTTCTATTTTTCATATGTAGATGTCAGTTTAACATTGGAATTGAATTTTTAAATCTTTTTTAGTATTGATCTTAATAGAACGAAAATTATGTTTTTTCATCTTTGAAATCGGGTAGCAAGCAACGTCTTTGTTTTTCGCTCGAATTATGGAGTAAATTTACATAATTTACTTGACGAAGAAAATCCTCAGGATATGCAATCGCAAAAACTTTCACTTGAAATGAGTTTGTGTCCAGGGTGATTTCCTTCCATCTTTTTCACTTCTAGATGGCAGTATAACATTTATTATATATATTTTTTAAAATTTTTGTTTATTATTATATGTAGAAACAGCAAAATTATATTTTTGTAGTGATTATGTTTTGTAAACTCAGTATGTATAATATCCTAAGGATAACAGTTTTAATTTCTTGTTGTTGTTAACAGGCAGTCTTCTCCATTCTGGATTTTGTGTTTTTTAATATTCAGAAGAAAATAATGGTAGTGCATCCGTTGTTCTTCTTAATTCAAACAAGGATATCGTTTCGTTCTTGGTTTAGATGATCATTTTTTTTCTTCTTAATTCAAACAAGGATATCGTTTCTTTATTGGTTTAGATGATCAATTTTGGATTTTTGAACAGCGTTCTTATATTGTCGTATTTGGTATTGTCCTTATGATTTTTAAATGAAAAAGATCAGCTCCAGCGATAGATATTGAGGGTATAAATAAAATATTCTAATTACGAAAATCAAACTACCTTATAAAGTTAAATTTGCAAGCCGCAACTTAGTTATTCTAGGTCCAATAACAAAATCAAATTTTTGAGGGTACATACATGTACCAATAAAAAACCTCTTTATACATTTTACATTTTAGTTATACAGGGTGGGCCAGAAAGAATTGCGAATTTGAAAAAATCATTAAAAAAAAACTGAGTACAATTCACATACAAATTTTTATTTCTATGAAAATTGACATCTGGGAAATTCATTTATTAAAAATAACGTCATCCAGGTGTGCACCATCCCGCTGCAAACATTCTTCAAATCTGACCCTCAAATTGGTAAAAACTCGCTGGCACATTGCACGGGGAATAGCTGCCATTTCTTCCCGGATATTGGTCTTCAACTGGTTAATCGTGGCTGGGTTATTGGTGTAGACTCTACTTTTTAGGTATCCCCACAAAAACAAGTCCGGTGGCGTCAGATCCGGACTTCTAGGAGGCCATGCAATGTCACCTCGGCGCGATATCAGTTTCCCAGCAAACATCTCGTTTACGACCGCCAAAGAGGCATTAGTTGTATGGCATGTCGCGCCATCTTGTTGAAACCATGTCACACGATTATAGGCTTCAAATTGTTGCAGTTGTGGAAAGAAAAAAATCCCTTAACATGGCTATGTATCGGTCAGAATTTACAGTGACAGATTGGCCTTGTTTTTTCGAAGAAGTAGGGTCCGATAATTCCGTTCTTGTTGACCTTGGGCGACCTGCAGGCTTCTGTTTGAGAGTCGAACCAGTCTCTTCGAACTTTCTGACCCACGATCGAATCATACTTTCTTTCGGACACTGATTTCGGTCATGTAATCCAAACTCACGCCGAAATAAACGCCGAACAATAGCGCACGAATTGTGATTTTTAATAATGTTTAACGCAGAATGCACGTTGCGCTCCGGTGAAGTGATCCATCGCGACTAAATTTCCGAGAACCGAGCTACTTAACCCCACCAACCGCGCAGTCCCCTCTCTAAGGCTTCAAACGCAAGAGTGTTTTTAAAATCGAACGCTTTTCTGGCCCACCTTGTAGTTAATTTATTAGGACGGAATGTGCTTTTCTAATTGGCTATCTTTTAATTTTTTTGTTTGTGTTTGTGGTTGCATGTGAGGTTTTGAGACACGCAACACGTCTGGACTATCCACTTTACATCTCCCCTATCAACATGAGAACCAAATCTGGAACGGTATGACATATTGCTTCGGGCTAAGTCTCGTTTGGTTACACCGTGTGGCTCCTTCAAGTTGGAGGATCGCTCCTCTACTGGGGACTGAGAAATGAAGAGGGATTTCTATAAAAGTAGTCCCCCAATGCTGGCGTCTCCAGCTGCTTTTGTAATGATTTTTCACGTTTCGTTTACTTGTTCAAAAGAGATTTCCTGAAGGAAATCTCAACCGATCTCTCATCGGTTCAAGACGTGAAGTCTCGAAACGCGACAACGGTCTGTACTCATCAGGTCAATATATCCGGACACTCTTAGTCTACTCCGAGGTGCTAGTTCGCAAAGGAGTTTCGGTCGTGGGTCTTACGTGAGCAGACTAAGTCCGAAGTAGGAAACTCAGCCACCGGGTTAAATGCCCGATTTAAACTGCGTCGAACAACTTACAACGATTCCCCTTCAAATTACGTGACTTCGTTCCAAGGAAAGACAACAAAGACAACCGCTGAAAAAAAATACGCGCTACCGAATATTACCGACGTGGTGCCCGAAACAACCTACCCGAATTCAAACCGGAAAAAGCTGCTCTAAGAAAAACGCAAACTCAATATATGGCACCACGTACCGACCGCAACGCGAAACCGACCATTCGTGGATTACTGTAACCCTAGCAACTCGGCACCATACTCATCTTTCGCCGACATTATCCTGCTGAAAGGGAACGGTTTTGCTGGAAAGGAAAGACGTTAGTTTTATCTTAGCAAAGCATTTTAATATTTCTTAGAATGATAACTGCAATTACTCTTCATTTACATAACATTTTTTTTGTATATATGTATACTCGTAAATATGTTTATATAACTTGAGTCGCAGAGGTCCTTGTGCTCCTTTTGTTCGTTATTTAATATTCATATTTATACATTTAATTTATTGAGTTTTAGTTACTTCAATCTAATTTTGTTTTTTTGATGTCTTCAGCATTAAATTTCATTTTGAGCATTCCAGTTGTTTTTGTTTCATTTTAAGTCTTGTGCCCTGATTGAATTTGCCAAAAGTAGTTTGTAATAATTCTTATTGCTTTTGTTTTATAATTATCAGAAGATTTAAACTTTTCACTATTCGAAAAAGGTCAGAATGATTTCGTTTTTGTTTTTTGGTAATCTTAAAATTCAAATGATATTTTATACTTAATATATTCTTGTTTTTTTTTCTTTACAGATTCAATGCATATTATTAATATTTCATTCTTGTTGAGCATTTACTTGAATATTAATTTAACTAAGTTCATCGTTTATTATAATCTGATATTTCTTTGGTTCCGTTTGATGATATTTTGTGTACGCAGATTACTGGTAACAAATATACATTATGCCTTGTTTATGATATTTTATTTTCTTTTTCATGAGTGCATTCTTTTAATCTGTTTTGACAACATAATTCCAAGGAAAATCAAAAAATTGATATAAGTAAGTCTATAAACTATGATATCCCGTTGTTTCAACAGTCAGAATTGATTACACGCAATAATGATGTATGGACAAATTATTTACATGCTGGTCGAAATTCAACGTTTGTAGTGAGAATATGTTTAAAAATTGCGCTAATCAAATAAAGTTTCCCATTTAAAAGTAAATGAAAGTAAGAAAACAGACTAGCGGGTTTAACACAGCGACAAGTGATTCAAAATGAATTATTAAAATATTTGTTTAAACTTTGGCAACCATATGGAAGGGTATAAACCTCTGAGTACTAGCGAATTGTGCGACGTTTGTCCGTTGCGGGGCATGGCAATTGTTCGGATTTGGTGTTCCTTATCTGCATCGACACCATTGACAATTGCTGTATTACGAGCTGGTGTAAAGGAGCGACATTTCATGCTATTATGTACGAAAACCATACATGGACAATTAGAAGATGGTTCACAAGTGCTGTTGTTGCAAGTATTGTAGTAGTTGTTGTCCAAATTAACACAACTGTTTGTATTGTCGATATTGAAACTTCGCTGTATTATGTTCTTGATTTGTTTAAGTTCAGCAAATACGAATTTAAACAAAGCTTTTGCTGATTCGCTTATCCCGTGTACTTCAGCATCGGAATCGAGTAAACTTCGCGCGGTATTGAAGTTACAGGTTTCGTCGTTATTAAGTCCTTGATTGATTGAACCACATCCTCTTCTATTTATTGCACGGCTACCATTCAGCATCATACATATTCGTAAAACATCCTCGAGTAGCTGTTGTCCGGTGATTTCAAAAAACTCCTACTCCTATCTAGAATTTAGAAAATAGAGGCTCCCGGTTTTTGTTTGGAGTCGTCGCACCAGGATAATCCAATACCATTGGAAAACTCATTCGCCACCTTTGTTCCACACTTCATTCCATTGCCAATTGTCTGCTGAGTAAACGCTCCTTTTACCTCGAAACTATGCGCTGTGATTGTATAAATGTTACAAGTGCGCAAGACACGCTGCAATCGCGAGTGGATGACGGAACATCTAAATGGAGGAGCTATGCAATATTTTGTTGGGGTATTTAATGCAGAAAGTTTTGGGTTTTGTCATTTAATCTGAAGCTCTAGTAGACTTACCCCACTTAGCTGCTGCAATGGATGAGCCAGTTTAGTGCGCCGAGTGAGTGAAGGCTTCGCTGGTGCACTCACACTGATAGTTGCTACCTACTAAATTAAATACAATTCGCACGCGGTCGCTCAGTTTTTTGATTAGTTTTCAGTCCACCCGTTGACGTCAGTGGCGTTCGGTCGAAGAGCACAGTAAAACAACCGCATCAGCTGGCTAGGACATTTAATTTGAGGAGTGACACATCCCCACGGAATATTGATCCGAGGGATTGTGGTTATCACACATTGCGGTGTCGTGGGGTGGGTGCATTTCCCCAGTACAGGGGCCCACTATGAAAAAATTTCATATTCATGAATTGATTGGTCGTAGGACTCGGTTTGACGGTGTCGAGGCCGAGGTAAACTACTGAAGGGATATATTGCCAAAGCAAAACGACAGACTGGGCCTGGTGAACGCGGGCGAGACTTGAGAGGCTTTCGTCTTTCTCATGCATAATTACAGCCACCAAATAAGAGTAAGGCTTCCAGATGGGAGCGGTGCCCCCTCGCACTTATTAATGTTTGAAAAGTTTAATGCTTTTCAAAACCATTAGTTCTAAATCTTAATACGCTCGCATTCCTTTTATGGCATCAATATTCACTCTACATATATCGCTCTAATAAAATAATCCCAGAACATTCATTCACGTCAAACGTATATCAACTTAGTTCTCGTTCACAAGTGATTAAAAGTTTATTGAATTACGGCTAATGATATGAATTATCGAATGAATGTTAATTTGTTACAGGTGCAGTTGACATTTTTATCCATTTTCTAAGACTCCCACGTTTTTCATATAATTATTAATATTCAACGTGATCTGCGCAGCAATCCATGCAATCCCACTTGCTCTCTGACGGTAGATTACCGCCGGGAATCCGATGAGATCCAGCACTTTTAACTGAAGCATTCATTTTAATGACTTTTTCCCTTGACTTCTCACTTTGGTCCGATGTTAATTTTTCATTCAATGTGGTACAAAATCACGCTTACACAAATACATTCACTTTTGGGAAGGGCGGAACGAGATTGCTCTTGGCGAGGCACCTGTATTTGATTATCACATTGAAATTTTGGTATTGAATGCTTTCATTTGTGTGGACTACCTAGCACCAAAAATGGCAGGACGGACGATCCGAGGTGTTTTTATATTTTACACATTTTGGTACTTACTCCGTACCATCGCAACATATTTAGAAATCCACGGCACTAAAACACTTTACGCGTTAGATGAATTGCAGATTTCAATGGACGCGCAAGATGAAGCGACTGTAAAACGTACAATAATCCTACTCCGAACAAATATTACTCAAGTGAACACGTTGGGGATTTCTCAAGTTTAACTGTACAGTAAGAGCCCCAATGCGGAGGCTGTGGAAAAATGATATCCGGAAGAATCGAGTTCATGTGACCGTATCCGCGGGATCACAGTTTCTCCCTTGCAAAATCACTTTGAAACCAACGCAATGCTCTCACAACACAACCCAATTCGGTTTTCTTCCTTGAATCCATATGCATCTACTAGTCTTTTTCCGCGGAAATTCTTCCTTTGCTACCACCACTCTTTAGCGAACCATGCACAATCAGCAAATTGCTTTAAGGGTACGAGCGGAGATGTCACTTTTTACTGTGATTTCGATGGTCAAAAAACTACTGCATATAATGGAGCTGGCCTGGTAGAACGCTTTCCTATTTTCGGTACAGCACTCGATGCACACAATGCACGGCATGGAGACAATAAGTGCAAAACACTTCATCAAGTCACTCCACAATTTTCAATACGAACTTATCAATCCTCGAAGTAATATTCACTTCCAAAAATTCGTATAGCGACTCGAATCTGCGTGCTTGCAAGCAAATCACTCACGCGACCTATCTTGCTCGTTGTCTCGAATCGATTCACGCTCCCAAGTCATCTGTTCACTTCAAGCCTCTTGCATGGCGGCAACGGTGGTTTTTCTCGACGAGCCTCTTGCATGGCGGCAACGGAGGTTTTTCTAGACGAGATAAAACTATCATCTTTTTTTTTAATTTTTTTTTCAATTGTTTCGGTTGGAAGCAATTCTTCCGGTAATGATGGTTGTGGCAGGTTATAGCACGGAAAATGGTGTTTTCTTCACAAATGCTTTTCGAGTAGTTTGCCTAAGCGACTGATTCAAGATCTTTATTTGGTGATTTTTCATTTTTTACATATATACAATTTATCAATAGCTTAACCTAACAATATACATTCGGGTTGTGCCTTAGGGCTTTTCCTGGAATTCAATAATAATTTACTTAAATTACATTATAATATTATTTTTTTGGTAAAAGAAAACTTTAAAATGTTGACACCCACAACATTATCATACATTAATAGATTATAAAAGAGGTTTGTAAAAATCATTTGCTCTAACAACTAGTTTTAATATTTATTTCCTTAAAATTAAGTACATTATTTCCTTAAGACTGCCTTAAAAACCACTTATTCGCTGCGTCCATAGAGCGGTGTCCGTCGCTCTCCCGGCAACTCCTGGTTTGTGCCCCTTGGCTCTCCTGATTTCCGCTTCCGCAAGCTTTTCTGCATACGATTTTGTCGGCTCTATTCCTGTCTCCTGGTACATCACCTCGTTGGGGTAAGACTGCCCGTCCTCCCGTCTGTATAGACCTGTGTAAGCCCGATGGATTTTTCATTCCACTAATCCTATCTTGCCCCATTTTGTTTTTGGAGCTCCAATCCATATCATCACCGCATATGTGATGATCGGACGAATCAAGGTTTTATAGGCCAAAACCTCGACTCGCTGTCAAATGTTTCCTGAACACAGGTATAAGAAGATGGTACGCATAAGCCACTTTTTTCAAAATATTATCAACGTGAGCACTAAAGGTAGCTTAACTGTCAAAAACTACCCCCCAAGTACTTCGTTTGCCTAGAGCAGTGCACTATCTGCCCATTCAACTTAATCCTGAAGTCACAGATGCGCTTTGCACGAAGACCGAAGTTTTTGTGCGGCTCCTTGAACACAATTAATTCACTTTTCTTTGCATTTAATTTGATTCCCCATTTCCGGTAATATGTAGTAAGAGGTTCCAAATATCTTTGGAGTCTCATCCTAGCAAAGCGCAAATTGTGCTCAGATGACCACACTAACAAGTCGTCAGCGAAAAGGTTCACATGGATCCCGGGCTTATATTCATCTCTTACGCCCGGGACATTAGAGGTGAATATGTTGAAAAGAAATGGGCCTAATATTTACCCCTGTGGGACCCCTGAGTCAATACAAAATGGGTCTGAACTAGCTCCACCAGCCACCGCAAAAGCAGTTCGTCTTCTCATGAAGATGCCTATAATTTTTACAATAAGCCAAGATTTATCATTTTGTAAAGAAGCCCATTGATCCATACAGAGTCAGAGGCTTTCTCCACATCAATCAGGCAAGCTACAACAAGCTCATTGTTGCGCCAGCTTTTCGTTATATTGGCTTGGATTTTGAAGCCAAATTGTCTTTCCGGCACAATTCTTGCCCCCGCAGATAATTGTAGGAAGCCTTCAAGTATTACCCGTTCAAGAAGCTTACTTGAAAGCAACGAAATCGGACGAGTATCTGCCCGACTTGCGAATATTTTTGCACATTTCCATTGCTGAGGGAAGTAGCAAATGTCAATGCAGTTATTTAGAATGATCGCGAGGAGAACAAAGAAAACATGGGGAAGCCTTTTAAGCATATAATTGGAGATTCCATCAGCCCCTGCAGATTTTTTAGAGTTTTGCTCCAGTGCCAACAAAGTGAGTCTCTCGGGACTGACAAAAAGACCATGGCCAGTAGGTGCGTCAGAGGGATTTGAAACAGAGAACCGAGTCAAGCACAATTGATCATCATCCCTGTCGAAATTGGTTGTGATGCTGTTCACTAACGAAGTAACGGAAGAGTCCTCACTTGCTTTCTCTCCTTGAAGAACTTTCGCAAAATGTTTTGCGATAGAGTTAGCGATGGCTTTGTCATCTATGAGCATGGATCCATCATAAGTGAGGACCCTGGGCAGCCATTTTCTGCCCGGTATCGTATTGATATGAGGAAGCATACAGGGATCTGGTTTGATACTTTCCAGGGCCTGTTCATATCACTCGTTAGCAAAAGTCGTGGTTCTCCTCAAAATCATTCGGTTAAGAGACGTAATCACTAGGTGAATACGTTCATACTTTCAGTTGACCATATTTATCTTGCGGTGGTAGATTCTTGCGAGTAGCTCTCTAAGGCGACTACATCTACGATCTACGATAGAAGTGATTTGTCGAGGATTCCTTAATGGAGATCTTTGAGATTACCGTATCAAGGTTGAATTTATACAAGCAACTCCCTCATCGATCTCAGGAATAGAAAGGTTTTTCGATCTATTGATCGAAATTCCCTTCAATTTCCCGTCAAGGTCAGCACTTACTGCTGCCCAATCGATTCGCTTGTATGGAATGAAAAGTTGAGGATCTTCAACCTCAAGCTTCACACCCTTTTTCACTCTTAAGGTAAGCCTATGCAAAAGATGGTCAGACTCAGCATCAAGAACTCCACACTCGAAACTTCTCCAATTGTGGAAGAGATTTACCAGGTTGGCAGACACAATGAAGAAGTCAATAATAGACGAGCTTCGGTGGTAGGTAGGATCTTTCGGGGCAATCAGTATGAGATCCATATTTGATTGAACCCAGTTAGAAATAGTTGTACCATCACCATTAAATGCGATATTCCCCCACGAGGGATGCTTTGTATTAACATGCATACATGCATGCGTGTCGAACATAGATCCCCACGAACGCAAAGGTGCACCCTCCCAGCATGGAGCTTATTATTTCTGCTTCAATACATTTCAGACTTGGACTTTCAGGTGATCTTTGTGAGCCATAGCAACTACAAGACTTCCCTCTGGATCATCACGCCTGACGATCTTGTATTTCCCCAGGAGCACTCTGTGTCTTTTTTTGAGTCTTGCTTTCGATATAAACAAGAAGTCTGGTCTATGGGCGTTCAAGTATTCATGAACGAAATTCCTTTTATAGCGTAGAGCTAGTGAAAATATTTTGAGGATGGAGAGTTTAATGGAACTCATCACTCAACATACTTTAAAAGTGAATTCTAAATACGTAGCTTTTTTTCTCACTAGGGTTAGTGAGTTTTTTTATAGTGGGGGATAAAAGAGCCCATTTTTCGAATGAGTGTGAACAAGTCACACCCGAAAAATGTTTGGCAGTCAGTGCACAAAACCATATTTCGGTCATTCTGCGACTGCTTTGGTTGCTGTTTGGGTTGCCGTATAGGCAACGGTGCAGGCTGCTTCTTTACACCTTGCAAAAGGCTAGAGTACGAGACCTCTTCAAGTGCAATATTTTTATAGAGGCGGTGATGAAATCCTTCCTCTTTTTTCTTTTGGAGGTTCTTCCTCCTCTCTTCAACTTCTGTTGCTTCAGGACAACCTCTGAAACTCGCAGGGTGCCCCTTAGCATTGCAGTTGACGTCTTTTTTTTCGTCTTTTTTCTCGTCCTTCGAGATTGGACATTCAATAGACTTATGCTGCTTGTCGCATTTTACACATCTGACTTCGAGTCTGCAGTTAGAAGGGACGCGGCCAAATCTTTGGCAGTTGAAGCACTGGGAATTGAAATTTTTCTGCAGACGCTCCCATGGTATCTTCTGGTACAATAAGAACTTTATGTCCATTACTTTCTTCACTTCAAAGTCCGGTTTAAACTGGAATAAGAAGGATGAAAGCGTCGTTTTTTCCCTCCTAGAGGTTATAGTGGAGAACCTTTTTGCTGAAAGGATATCTTCTCCGAGATGTTCCTACAGCTCAGCCACGACATTATTCTCGTCGTATGAGCTGTGCACGCCATTGAAAGGAGAGTCAATTTTCTCTCTCCTGGAAGATTGTAGGTGTAGCAAGCCACCTTCGCACACTTCAGAAAATTAAAAAGGCTGGTGTGATCCTCAGCCGTTTTAGAGTGGAGTGAAGTTCGTGAGGAGCTGTTCGCCGTCACGTTTAACTCTGGCTCCTTTTCAGAGTTTCGTGCGCAAGCCCTTTTGACGCTATCCCTGAAAGTCTTCAGGTCAAGCCTGTAGCACACTATAGGAGGCGCCCTCTCTTTTTTGGTAGCAGCCACGCTTGGCTGCTGGGGCTTCGATTTCCCTCTAGGCCCGGCCTTCCACCCGGCTTGGGTATGGTCCCCGAGAAATTAGCAGAAGCTATTTTCGTCACCTTTTTGAGCTGGGGAAAATCCCGCTCGCCCACTTCAAGGGTCTTTAATACCTTTGATGTGAGTTCCTGCGCTGGAGACCTTATCGGTCTCTTTCTGGCTTCCGGTTTTACGATAGCCTCCACCTCGTCACCACTGTCCGTGGAACTTCCACCCTCATCCATCTCCATGTCACTGGAGACTGCCGGTACTTGCAGTTGCATCTTGCAGCTAGCAAGCAAGTCGAGGATAAACTCCTCCTTTGTGTCCCCTCCGCATTTCTCGCAGAAACGCTACAAGTTTTTGCTCGCTTTTCGTGTGAAGCTAGATTTATCGGCGGAAAGCTCCCCATATTCATAACTTTCCCCCATACCCACAGATTCCAAGACAGAATTTGGAATACTGTCGCGGGAAAATAAAAGAAAGTAGAAACTAAGACCCTTATTATCTAGTAATTGAATGACTAAAAAGCAAAATAATTATATTATAAAGAAAACAGTAACACTTAAAAAAGCCTTGATAATAATATTTCCATTTGTTTGCAATTCCAAATTCAACTCCTTTTCCTTTTCTCCACTCCACTTGTGCTCGCACCACGCGCTTTGACCAGGCGCTTTAACTCCTCTCCACAAACTCCAAACAAATTTTTTCCTCCAAAATTCCGCAACTCCTGAAATTTCCACAAATGAACGTGTAAAAGATGGATTAAAGTATACCATGTGTTGGTTCAATTGCTTTCAAATTCAAGTTTTTGTTCACCATACATATGCACTTTTAGTCCAATTCCCTTTACCCTATAAGTACCGTAAGAAATAAAATTTGTTTCAATTGCAGCTGCTATTTAGTAGATATGCTCTGTCGTAGTTTCACGCAACTGTCAACTTTTGCAATGTAGGTAAAAATCTAATAAAGAAAAAACGAATATATTATTTGAAACATTTTTTTTTTATTATATTGTATAACGTCAACATTTTTATCACATTAACATCTAAATTAAATTTAAGTACTTTCTAATGAAATCCCCAAGCGTTTGATTTGGACCTTCAAAATGAAGATCTCGTTTAAACGCCATTTCACACCACCACCCAAATTATGCAATTTGTATCCAAGGAATGAAACGGTGCACCTCGACCAGGAACATGTCATCACTAGGCATGAGTGAGGCGATCGATCGTTTGTTACAATTTACTTGTATGTAGAATGACAGATGGAAAACATATAAATATTCAAATCATAACAATTAAGGATACATAAATAATAATGAAAAGAAGTTAAAAGAAAAGGAAACACGTGAAGAATCAGTCTTAAGAATTGTTGAGAACGTTTTGATGAGCAACCAAGTTGAGGGTTTTTGGTATTTTTCCGAGGATTTCCCTGGAGTTTTGCATCATTTCTAATAAACTCGCCCGTAGGGCAAAGTTCCTCCTGCCCCATATGGAATGAGAAGTTTGCTTCCAAATCGTGAGTGTGAGTCGGAGCTGAAAATTAATAAGAAGGGTTTTAGCAGTTGTCTCTTATACATATTTGCATTCAAATTACCTTGATGAGAACATGCTAGTGCTGGGTGCCCGCAATGGCTCCATATTTCGCACGGATCTGGATCGCAATAGGCAGCAAACCGAAACAATTACTGCCGTGAGGAATATAATTCCTAAGACGCAAAAGGCAATGGCTAATTTTGATACCGACAAGCATAGCGTTCCATCTGAGCGCAGAGGAGTGACTCTCGGCGGGTATTCTTCTACTGAAATAAAAACCAAAATAACTAGTTGAGTCTAAAATATCCTTATTAGTTGAATGATGTTGATTCTTAAATATTTCCCACGCAAAACTGCAGCCTAAGTTTCTATCTGATTTTTAATTCCTATTGCTTACTAAACAATTTTTATAATTTGCATAATGAAATTTAAATTCAGTAACTAAGGTCAAAAGAACAGTTTTGCTTTCATCGCTTTATCGCAGAACGGATGGTTATCGAAAGTTTATACATATATCAAAGAATGCATTTTTCTCCAAGCTTTTACTTTCAACGACTATTCAAAACGAACTTATGCATGCATAATTTATGTATCTAATGGTGTCACTTCTTATAGCGAGCACATGGCTGATTTGCATATCAATCTCTTCCGAATTCTATGTGTGCATCTTTCAAATCATTGACGAATGTGCCATGGTATATTTAGTCATCCGCCTTCTAAATGAAATAATGAAAGTCTGCTTCATAGCTTTCTTTTCTTTTTTTCGTATTTTAACTCGAAATAGAAACTAATATTCGATTCAAATAAATTCATTTTAGATTAGTTTCCGTTGATTCTTATCTACATAATTAAAACAATGATTAGAATTTTGTCAATGTAAAAGGTAAAAGCGAATTGATGATTTTACAAGAAAAAAAGTTCAGCAAAGAATAAAGTTTACGATCACAAAGCATGTAAGGAAATTGTTATTTAAGGAAAAAAGATCTAGATTATATTGACGTCATTTTGGATGGTACGTGTAACACTTTCCGAGATTGGTAAAGTAGAGAAAATTAAGTGAAACCAATTTTATCCCAAGAAATAAAATTTTACTCGGTAATCGTTGGCAATATTTGGTAGATGGTTTCATGAACATTATTTAATAAGATCCTATCAACAGCGCATTCTACCTCCCCATTAATTGGTTTGCACCTGAGTTAAAGATTTGGTTAAACAAAAAATAATTTTTAAGTCTCGGGAAGTGAAATTATTAAAATATTTGAAATTAAAAAATAATTCCTTGCCTTATGTTCTCCTCTATAAAATTGCATGAATAAATGCAAAATGTGAAAGAACAAGACGTTAAATTGCAAAGATGGCAAAATGAGATTAATGGAGTACGATTTCAATTGAAGGAAACATTGAAGGAAAAGAGAGCTGTTGCTGATGCACTTCCTAGAGTTGAAATTTATGCAATAAATAGCAGCGACAAAAATTCGTTAGTTACACAGAATACAGCTCAGGAAGACAATATAAACTACATAGCTATCTCGGAAATACCTTTGAATATTTACAAAACACATCTTGCCTTAAAGTTTGGTAAAACAACGATGAGTTGTATGAACTATTTGACGACCCACCAGTTTCCTCTTGCGTAAAGTTACGTAAATTGCAATTGGGGCCATGTAGAAAGAATGGTCGAAAACCGGCTACCCAAAAATAACATTAACAGGTGGACCACAAGGTAGACGTCCAGAGGGAAGACCGAGGACTCGATGGGAAGACACGATAGAAGCTGATAGCAGATCCTTGTTGGAAGTAAACAACTGGCGGACAAGCTCGTGGAACCTTGATGATTGGAAGAGATTAATCCTGGAGGCCGACTCGGCTTGTGCTGTCGCGCCATAGGTGATGGTGAAAACGAATAGTACAACTTTCCATGGTAAAACACGGCTGATATTTACATTCAGAGAATTCGATGGTCAAAATGTAAACTACATACTTCAGAATTACGTGCCTCAAATAGGGACGACAGGATTCAATTTCCTGAGCAAAGAAATACTTCTGCAGTTTCAAAAACATTACAACACACGGAAATGTGATAGTCCTAAAGCTTGTATAGTGCAACAGAATAACCTCCTTTGGAATTGCAACGCAGTTGAAATGAATGAGTTAATTACCAAGGAACACCTAGAACAAATACTCACCCTGGAATCAACCAAACTTACAAGATCATATCAAAGAAGTATTCTTTCTGTTGAGTTCCTGACACCCCTGAGCACCCATCAAAACCTGATCTGGCAACATCAACGCTTTAATAAACTTACATAGTTAGCCCATTCGTAATTAATTCGATTTATTTGATTGATTTATCAATTGATCGATCATTTTAATTCAATTCACCACAAAGCGAAAATACTTTATGTTTCGAATACCACATTTTCATTATTATCAATCGAGTAACCCATTTTTCATTCATTTTTTAATTTGTCAAAACTTTGAAACAAAAATTTATTCAGTGTTCAATTGTTGGTTGGTCTGTATCATAGCTGTTAACTTTTTAAGAGAAATGTAAAATAAATAAATTTGAGACTGAAAATAAAAAGAGTAAAATCAAAGTTCTGGACAAAAGAGTCCCGGCGCAAACATTTGGAGGCCCCGGCGAGATACACTTGGTATTTATTTTGCCGTACATAACTGAATAATTGTTTTTCCCCAGTGAACAGGTCGTGAAGTGCTGTGTAGTGTCGTGGTGTATCCCCGCTTTCAGTTTCCAGCCGCTTTCCGACTTTCTACGCGATGGCGAATGTGGATCGCCTAATCGAGGACCTAAAAGGATTGGCTCGAATCGTCGAAGGTGTCATTTCAAACTAAAAGGAAGCAGGAAGCCGGGTATTATGCGGAGCGACTGCGGCGACTCGAGGCCGCGTGCGCGGATTTTGAACTAGGTGATAGTCACATGCGATCCTTACCGGAGGTCGCTCCGTCGCACGAGTATTTTACCAAACATATATACGACACTACCAAAGGCAACTTCCTCCGTTACCAGCAGCATTTCTACGATCAAATGCATGGCGAAACACACGTGGACACGTCAACCGGGGAACAGTCACCAAAAGGGCTCGAAATTCAGGATAGCGAGGACAAGGACTACACTGCAGAAGCCTCAGCACCAAGAGTTTGGTCAGGATGCTGCGTCGCTACAAAGTCATGGCAGGCTCGTTGAGGAGGGTCATCGACCATTTGGACCAGAAGGAGGTCACTCGGACCTGGTGCAGGAGTAAACTCATGATCCTCCAACGAGGTTGGCAACAGCTGGATGAATATCACCTGCAGATCGTCGAACTCCATGACGATCCTGATGCGTATGGTTTTAACGTGCAACAGCACATTCATTTGGAAGAGCTTACCCAAGATTGGGTCATACATCTGGAATTGAAATGGACGAAATGCCTCAGCGACTCTGCCTGTGACTCTTCTTACCATGCCTCTGCCGAAAATAAGACTCCCCACCTTCGATGGGAACTATTTACATTGGCAACAATTCCACGACTTGTTCCTGCAAACGGTGCATAGCCAACCGATGTCCAAGTGGCAGAAGCTATGGTACCTCAAGGCCGGTCTCATCGGAGAAGCGGAGCTTTTGATTCGAAATTTTAGAGGATGACAAGTACGAGGCGGCTTTTTTTTGTTGTGGTAGGGAGGTGAATGCCATTTATGCACAGAGTGTGGGACTCCCATGTTCGCAAGAATGCGACTGGACTTCCCACTAAACACCTCCCCTGTCAACCTGAGAACCCAGCCTGGAGCCGTTTGACACATTACTTCGGGCCAGGTCTCGTTTTGTTACGCGATGAGGCGCCTTCAAGGATCCCTGTCCTAGCGGGAGGGGAGAGGGGAAGAGGAAGTGCCAGACAAGCGATCCCCCAGCTCAACGCCCCCGGCTGCTGTGAGTTCCTTTTATATTTTAGGACCGCCCAAGCATAATATGCCACCTGATTGCATTTGTTAACGGATTTAAGCATCATCGCGACTATATTATCCGGGGTGAGCTCTCCCGTCTCCCTTCGCAGTCTGACCCATTTTGTACACGCAGAAAATGTGCGGCAGGCATTATCCTCCTTCCCTGGACAAAACCGGCAATCGGGGGACCGTGACTTACCAATCTTGTGCAGGTAAGACTGAAAACACCCATGCCTGCTCAAAAGCTCGGTCAGATAGAAGTCAGTCTCACCATGCCTTCGATTTAGCAACGGTCTCACATCCGGGATCGTTGAGCGAGCGCTGTCTCGCCTCGCGGACAACTATCTCCCTCGCATCCTCGTTTCGGCGCAAGTAAATAGCGCGACGCTCTCTAGCAGGAACGGCGACAGGTATCACGCCTGCAATAACTCTCACCGCCAAACCAGAGACTGTTGGATACGAAGATGCAATTCTCAGTGCTCCTCTTCTCTGTACCGGTGCCAAACGTTTTCGGTATACCTCCTTGCTGAGAGGTCGCCCCATATTTCTGCTCCGTACAGTAGCACTGACCCTGCAGCATTCATCAAGAGGCGTCTTCTTGATGGGCTGGGAAGCAGCCTTCTCGGCCGTTGCCCTGATTTGCTCAGAGAAACTCATCTTGGAGTCGATCATTAGCCCCAGGTACTTCACCGATGGCTTCGATTCGATTCGTAAGTCTCCAATACTGATCGTCCTTACTTGGACAACCTTGAAGGAAAGGTACGACAACCGGCGTCTATTGGTAGCGACGCTCATCAACAAATTGATGAGTCAGCCATCTCATGCTAATGAAAGGCCATCAGTGGCAGCAATAGAGGCTCTACGTGATACCACACAAGAGTGTCTTAGAGGCCTTGAGAACCTGCAAGTGTCTACAAAGGACTGGGATCCGTTGCTGCTACATGTGCTAATGCAAAAATTGGATCCAGCGACTCCACATCATACGAACAATCGTTATCCGTTATACCACTCTTGAAACGTTTATTGGACTTCATAGACACGGGTTTCCAGGCCCTCGAAACACTCGGCCATAAAACAAAGGAACCGGAGATCAACCGTAGGAGAGCCACCAAATCGACCGTGACCGCCACGACAACTTCTCGGTGCTTAACGTGTGAGCAGGATCATCCGCTTCACTACTGCCCGGATTTTCTCAGAATCACTGCTGCAAAGAGACTAAGTTTCGTGCGCGCTATGAAGTTGTGCGAGAATTGCCTTCGAGAAGGGCATCAGGCTTCCAGCTGCGCGGCCAGAAGTTGCAAGCAGTGTTCCAAGAATCACAACAACCTGCTACATCTGCCTGGAGACAACAAGCCCAAACAGACCAAGACGATATCCTCGAGCACGACAACGCCGAAACAAGACTTGAAACCGCAAATAAATGCAGAACCGCCATCTCTCGCTTTAACAACTCTGATCGAGCCCCGACTCCAAGCACATGGAATTCTGGGCACAACCGTCGTCAGGCTGGTCACCAGCAATGGGAAGATGACGGATTGTCGAGCTGTGCTGGATCCGGGCTCACAAATAAACCTAGTCACCAAAAAAATCATCAAAAAATTGGGTTTATTACCGAAACCATACCTTGCTCTCATTGAAAAGGTAGGCGGTAGCATACCATAAGGTGAACCTCGTCCTAAGATCCAGATTATCAGGATATACAACGCAGTTGGAAGCCTACGTCATGGAAAAAATTATATCACCGCACACATCGGGATGGCACATTCTCAAAAACATAAGGCTGGCAGATCCAGACTTCCACCGAATGGAGCGCATCGACATGTTGCTGAGTGCCGAACACTTTTACGAGGTCCTAGCCATTGGACAAATAAAGTTGGGCCCACAGCTCCCAGTGCTCCAGAACTCGTTTTTCCGGTGGATTGTGGCCGGAAGAGTGATCACACGTCATGCGTCTTCCGTGATATGTGGCATCCTGCCAGAAGATAACCAGCTTAATCAACTCATTAAGCAATTTTGGGAGGTCGAGGAAGTACAGGATCCACAGTACAAGCTTACGTTAACTGAAAAGGCTTGCGAAGCACATTTCTACTAGACAATGACAAGACGTCCCGACGGCCGTTTCTTGGTTAAACTCCCATTCAGCAAGGATCCTGGGACGTTAGGTGATTCCCAAGCGGTGGCCACTCGCAGATTCATTGCCTTGGAACATCGACTGGAGAGGAACTCTGACCTAAGACTTCCATACGAGGACTTCATGGAGGAGTATATTCGGCTTGGGTATATGAAGGAGGTGACGTCGTAGTAGCGGGAGGAATTACTATACTTCCTTCCACATCGTTGTGTCCTGAAGCCTGACAGCAGTACAACCAAGCTGCGGGTGATTTTCGGTGCATCCAGTAAGACGACCACAAACGTTTCGTTGAATGATTTCCTTCATACAGGGCCTACTGTCCAGGATGACCTTTTTACGATACTCCTGGGTTTCAGAATGCCTTATTTCGTATTCACCGCCAACATTGAGAATATGTATCGGCAGATAATGCTCCATCCTGAAGACCGTCGGTCAGTGCGATACTATCAGTTGAAAACAGTAAGCTACGGCACAAAGTAAGCGCTGTATCTAGCTACAAAATGTCTGCAAGTTCTAGCACAAGAGAACCAGCAGAAAAGTCCCCTGGGCAGCAGCGCGTTGAAGAAAGATTGCTATATCGACGACTTCGTGACCGGGGCAGACAGCTTAGGGGAGGCACTTGGCAAACAGGCGGAGCTATGCACCATACTCTCGAGCGCAGGTATGCATTTGCACAAATGGTGTGCCAACCATCCTCTATTGTTGAAGCAGATTAAACCTGAAGACCAACACGTCCAGCTGAACTTCATTAGTTTACACGAGGACTATATTAAGACGTTAGGAGTCATCTGGCGTCTGAAGACTGACGTGTTCCAGATCCAAATCAACCTGGATCCAACCGATGCAAAGTTCTCTAAGAGGACGATGGCATTTGATATAGCCAGAATGTTCGATCCATTGGGCATTCTGGCTCCTGTGATAGTAGCAGCCAAGTTGTTCCTGCAGAAATTATGGCGATTGGATTTAGACTGGGATACAGCATTACCAGTGGGGATCCATACTCAGTGGTCCGATTTCCACAATGGTTAGCCATCTTTGCAGCAGGCCCGATTTTTTCGTCACATCAGTACAGGCGAGAAACCCGTGCAAGTACAGTTGCATACTTTTTGTGATGCCTCCGAGAAGGCATATGGCGCAGCGATATGCATGCGGTCAACCCTGAGTACAGTTGCATACTTTTTGTGATGCCTCCGAGAAGGCATATGGCGCAGCGATATGCATGCGGTCAACCCTGAGGAGCGGTCAAGTCATCGTCAGGTTGCTGTGCACCATGAGTGGCTCCGTTCAAAATACTTACTGTTCCGCGCTTGGAGTTGCGTGCGGCGAAACTAGGCGCTGAGCTCACAAGACGAGTTAGGACAGCGCTCAATCTGCAGGAGGTTTTTCAGGTATTCTGGACTGATGCCGAGATTGTCTTGGCATGGGTCAACTTCACTGCATCATCTTACAATGCCTTTGTGGCGAACAGGGTCCCGGCCATACAAACCCTCTCAAGGCCAGACCGATGGCGACACGTAGCGTCTGAAGACAACCCAGCTAACATCCTGTTATGTGGGATAGCGCCGCGCCGGCTGAATTGAGCCGCTGGAGCATGTGGTGGCAGGGATCACCATTTTCATCCAGGGCAGAATCAGTTTGGCCTTTCAAGTATTGGAGTGGGGGCCCTTGTGACCTGGAGACGAAACGGACCAAGACCGCTATGGTAGCGGCAGAAGCTCCTGAAACACACTTCATTCAGCAGATCCAACATGTCAACTCTTTCAAGAAGCTGCAGCGCATAGTGGCCTACATGATGCGGTTTATCTGTGGTATCAAGCCGGCAGTCAAGCAATCTCAACTGACAAATCAAGCGCCCACGAGTGGTGAATTATCTACAGCCCTGGAGATCATCGTGAGGTTTGTACAATCACAAACTTTTAATTGCGAAATTTTGGATATCAGTTCGGGCAGGCGAGTCTCCAAGCATAGTCCGTTGGTGGGACTGGCGCCATTCCTGGATCCAGAGGGCATAATCCGTGTCGGTGGGAGGCTAGAGGCTGCCAAGATCACGTTCAACGCCAAACATCCCATTTTATGACCGTTCAAATATCCGTTCACCAGACTGTTGATGATGAACATCCATCGCGACCACTGCCATCTAGGTGCGCAAACACTGCTCACTACCACTAGACAGCGGATCTGGCCAATTCGAGGAAAACAACTCGCGAGATCGATCGTTCAATGGTGCGTGTGGTGCACCCGAGTCAAGCCTAAGCTGTTTTCACAAGTCATGGGAAACTTGCCGAGTGCACGTATTCAGCCAGCCCCTCCGTTCATCAACTCCGGCGTGGATTTCTGTGGGCCTATGATGATCCATTACCGAGGTAGAGATCCCCGACCGCAAAAAGGGTACCTAGCAATATTTTGTTGTTTCGCTACAAACAACAAAATATCGCTGACTAGCTCCATCTGGAGCTAGTCAGCGATCCAAGCACAGAGGCATTTCTCTGTGCTCTCAAATGTTTCATTGGACGACGAGGACACCGCCAAAACCTATTTTGCGACAACGCCACCAACTTTGTGGGAAATCACAACCAGTTATCATAATTGTCGTCCTCATTATATTCCAACGAAGTGCGTCAAGAAGTAACAACGGCGTGCTCCAGCCGGGGAATTGATTCCATTTTATCCCTCCACGCGCGCCTCATTTTGGCGGCTTGTGGGAGGCGGCGGTCAAATCAGCCAAAAATTTGATCCGTCGAGGCATTTCGTTGGCGGCTCTCACATACGAGGAGCTGCATACCTTGGTGGTTGAGGTAGAGGCTATCCTCAATTCTAGACCACTGACTGCGATGTCAAACGATCCCAATGATTTAGCAGCCTTAACTCCAGCAAACTTTCTCATCGAAAAACCCCTCACAGCCATGGTGGATGGTCGCGTAGAGCCAGTTATCGAAGGGAGACGGTGGTCACACGAGTACTTGGCGCTGTTGCAGCATCGTGTCAAGTGGAGACAGTCACACCCCAATGCGATCCCGGGAACAATGGTCATCATAAGTGAAGATAACTCCCCGTCGATGAAGTGGCCATTGGGGCGAAGGCGCCGATGGTTTCGTACGAGTCACTCATGTCAAAACCGCCTCCGGAACTTTGAAAAGGCCAATACATAAATTGGCCCCGTTACCAGTACTCAACGACGCACAGTCTAACGAAGAACCGCCACAAGCAGGTTCCCCCCACCTGACGAAGGAAGGGTCGCAGATTAGCGACGATGACATCCCGAGGACAAGGTGGCGACCAGTGCGAACCGGCAAGTCAATTGTGGCGCTCCTCTTGATGTGCCTGCTAGCTAGTTTTTCGATGGGGCGTAGAAGCGTTACAAGCAGTCGTGATGATGCTCATAGTTGATTTCACCACGCCTTGAGCTGCCAGTTCTTTTATCCCCTGCGAGTTACACTGCAACAGAGTACTTGCCATGCACACCTCAACGAACTTCTTGACGTCCATCCATGCGATGTTCCACCCAATTGTAGGAGGTCAAGAGCATGGACGTCGGGAGACGACATCATAGATCTCAAGCAGGATGTACTGATGATCACTGGCTGAGTAGTCCTTTAATACTCTCCAATTGTGTATCATCCGTTCTAAGGGCTCCGAGACGAATTTCACGTCCGGAATGGTTCCTTCACAGCCAATACGGTGGAAGGTCAGCGCATTTCCGGTTTTTCGTACGACGAGCGCCATTTTTGGGATTCGTTTTCCCCGCGAATCTGTTTGAGGTATGCCCCATTCGATTGCTTTAGCGTTGAAGTCTCTCCCAGCGAGAACGTTACCGTCTGCGTTCGAGACAGCGCGCTCCAAAGAATTAAGCTTGGCTTGGAAAGATGATATCGATTCGTTCGGCATTAGGTACACACTAAAGAAGGTGGTGCCTGAGCACCAAACCCACACAAATTCAACTCCCCATCCACAGCTCTCCATCTGAAAATCACTGTTCCGAAACCAGATGGCGGCAGTACCAGTTTCATCAGCATACCATGATGCACAACTTTTATGATGATATTGCTCACTCAGCAGCAAAAAGTCGGCTTTAATGTCCCTCGAAAACTGCTCAAGCAGATTTTGGGCGGTTGAACAGCGGTGTAGGTTTAGCTACTGGATGCGGGTCATCGAAGTTCTGATTTTGCCTTGGCTAGGGCTTCCTGGAAAACCCGAAATTTTCTTGATACCAAGACGTGTCCAAAATCAGCTCTTGGATCAGCATCCTTGTAAAGAATACAGTGTGCCTCTTTTGTACACACTTTTCTTTTATGTCCCATTTCACCGCATTTGTAACATAGGGAGCTCCTATCGGGTCCTTTGCATACTTGTGTGGTGTGACAATAGCCAAGGCATTTGAAACATTGAAGAGGCGTTGCTCTTCGCCGTATCCTACATAGAACCCACCCTATTCATACTTTGCCCTCGTTCAGGAGTTGTTCGGCGTCCTTTTTGGTCAAGTCAACTATGGCCATCCGTTGTCCCCTATTGTTTTCTGGTGTCAGTCTCGCTTTGATCGTTCCCTCGCTAGGGAAACTCCCTTTTGATGGCCTCTTCTACCTCGGTCAGATCCGTGACCCAGTCAATGTCTCTTATTTCGATTGTTGCCATCGGCTCGAGGGAGGCTTTAGTTGCGCTTTTGGCGAGGACTTTCTTTAGTGCGTCGCAGAATGCTTCCCTATTGTCGGACTCTGCTCCGAATTTGACCAGTATGTGGCCCGACCGCGTTGGTCGTACTGCTTTAATGGCTGTGTTGGTGTCTTCGGGCCTTACGTTTCCCCTCATTTCCCGCAGTACCTTCGCGAAGGATTGACCATCTTAGGGTTTTACGAGCAGTGCCTGCTGCCGGGGTCTTTGTCGGGGCTTCTTTCTCTCCTGTTTCGTATCAGCTCTTTTTTCTTCTTGGGCGTACATGCAAACTTTGTTTTCTGGCACGTTTTTCTTTGCAGATTTCTTCGCTCCTTTTGTCGCCACTATCTGAAACCCCTGAGTTGGCGGTCTGCGCCCATCAAGTGCCTCCTCCTTCCTTCCTTTATCCCGATCTCCTTCGATTGGGCTAGTCACCATTCTTTTATTGATTTTTGATGGTGGAGCTGTCTGCGCGTGCCCTTTAGGCTTAGCCGTCAGCGCTCATTTAGCCTTCTGCTCTTCTTCGGCCTTCTGGTCCTCCTATAATGCCCTATGCGGCCTAGGAGCTCCTCTAGTTCAAGGAGCGCAATATTTACTGGTTTGTTTGCTGTTGGCGAGTCGCATGCAGATTGCATTCTTTTCAGAACATCTCCCGCCATTCGGAATAGCCTTTCTTCTTCATGTCGTTGGGAGGCAATTGTATTTTGCGACCATTGGTCTTGGGAGAGATTATCGGCTTCCTTTTCCGAATAAAGTACTTCCGCCACATTTTCGTCGTTGGCGATGAAATCACACAACGACGCTTTATTTGTCTGGTCAATCCTGTTCTTTCCTGCCGTAATCTCTTGTGGACTCCAGGATGGTTGGTTGTCATACCGGGGTTTACGACCCTAGCATAAGTCGTTTCGGTAGCGATTGCAGCAGTGACCATCGAATTCTCGATGTTCTTTATATTTTCCTTGACAGCTCGAACATCTGACGCGTTGCAGAGTTACCCGCTCGTTTTTAGGATGCTCTGGCGTTCGCATCATTTTATTGGTGCGCCCGAACGCTGCGGGAATCTCAGTATGGACAAGACTGTCTGTTAATCTCCGTTTTTCGTCCGTCTTCCCTGTCATTGTATTAATCGTCGTTTGGTTGCGTCGTCGTTATTCTTATTTTTGGATTCTTTTTTTGAGTCTTTTTGATCTTGTTTAAGGGATTTTGGTTGCTCCAGTTTTATTGGATGCCCCCTCGGAGCCACTATCTTCGTTCGTCTGTGTAGTCACCTTTTTGGTCCCATGGTTATGGGGACAAGTGCTCAGAGCCAGACCAGCGCTAATCGGGAGTCCGTCTCAACCGAACCTAAACCACCAACCTAATGGTGCGAACTTCGAACGTACTCCGAGGCCTACCAAGGTTTTACCGGGACGGAGACGGTATGATAGTTGAATTGGAGCCGTTCACACACGAGTGTCACCTCGGCGCTACGTGCAAAGCAACTAACTCCAAACTATCATATTCGCCAGCCCAAAGCATCAATTCCAATTCGTTGTCCAAGGCGTAGTCCAGATCCAGTCAGGGTCGTTACCTGTCATCCCAGGAGGGAGCCTCACGGTGCCCCCCATATCCTCGGGTCCATGGGGACGGCGCTCCCCAAAGAATGCTAGCCTCCAAGAGTGCTCTTGTCGACTGGCATTCCCCCAGCGGGAATTTCCTCGGGTGCGTGGGGGCGGAACTTCCCAAAGAATGCTCGCCTCGAAATGTATTCCTGTCAGCCAGCATTCCCTCTGCGGTATTCACCTCCCTACCACAAAAAAAAAAAGAAAAAAAAGGTCCTCAATTATAATAGTTCTATGTTCATGAATAAAAATGTATTGCTGACTCTATCGCGAAACGCTTTGCGAAAGTTCTTCAAGGAGAGAAAGCAAGTGAGAACTCTTTCGTTACTTCATTGGTAAGCAGTACCACAACGAATTTCGACAAGGACCATGAGCAATTGTGTTTGATCAGGTTTCTGATTCGAATCTCTCTGAAGAACCTACTGGCTTTGGCTTGTGGTTCAAAATTCAAAAAATCAGCCAGAGCTGATGGAATCTCAATTGTGTGCTTAAAAAGTTTCCCGATGTTATTTTGTTCTCCTCGTGATCATTCTGAATATTGCATCAATATTAGCTACATCTCTCAGCAAGGGAAATGCGCAAACATATTTAAGACACCCAAGAAGTCCGGCCATATTGACGTAGTCGACACTCGTTCGATTTACTGCTTTCTAATATTAGTAAGCTGCTAAAGGCATCATGCAATGTGGGAAAGACAATTTGGCTTCAAAAAAGCCCACTCTACGGTAGATGCTCTGACCGTGCTCCATGCCGATATAATGAAAAGCTTGCGCCTGCGTTGTTTATTTCAGTCGCTTCCTTGTATTTTTCGTTGTACCAATCGTTCTTACTTTTGTTTGTCTGGTACTCCAAGACCTCTTCAGCTGCTTCTGTTACCGCATCTCTTACTGTTTACAACATGATTTTGATGTCATCATTACTTTCTACCATCTGCGGGGATATGGTGATGCGATTTTCCAGCGTTGACATGTATGTGGACGTTACTGAGCTTTAATTAACTTGTGTGTCTGGCACCTTTGAGTAGCTGATGTTCCTTGTTTCCAGCTTTTCGAGATGCAGCATCGGCAGTTGACCCTTATAATGTAATAGTTCGAATTACAGACACTGCTGCAGAAGAAGCGTGTTTCAAGAATACTAGTGGCGGCTCGTTTTTGTATAGGAATATGGTCAATCTGGTTGAATGTGCGATCTCTGGAGCTACCCACATTCTATCATGGATGTTTCGATGCGGAAAGCATATGGAGCTTACTGTGAAGTCTCTACAAGTAGTGAAGGCTGTCAGGTATTTTTGGTTTCCACTGTCCTCCGCACGGAGGCTGTGTTCCTCTAACATATGTGCCGTTTCTCGACCGATTTTTGCATTGAAGTCACCCGGAACAATTTTAATATCATTTGAGGGCAAAGCGTTGACAGTGCGTTCCAGGGTGCTGTGAAATTCGTACTTGACTGTTTCTTCCTTATCTTTTGTGGGTACGTAAGAATTGACTAGCCAGACATTAAACGAAACGATTTGATATGAATCACACAGATCCTTTCGTTAACAGGCTTGATGTCAGTGATATTTTGTTTAAATGCGCTGCTGACAACAGCCACTCCAAACTTATGGCTTCCTCGTAATTTTCCGCTTTTAAACCAGTGTGTGTTCACATGTCAAATATGTCTTTATCGTGTTATCTGGTTTCTTGAACTGCGACGATACTGATTCTGTATTTCTTTATTTCATCCAGAAGTTGTCGCAGTGTACTTGGTCTGTTCAATGATCTAACATTCCAAGTTCGAAAAGAATAGCCGTTTATTCGTTGCAATAGTCGCTGCCGGTTATCAAATTTGAGGCTGCTATCCTGGGTTCATGACAATACAAAATGAGCGTTGTTAGCGCTTCGACTTGGTCAGTTTTTGATCCAAGAGTGGTATTTTAACTCCTACATACCCGCCAGCTAGCCGGTTAGGGCACGTTCTTTCCGCCAGCTGAGGACACATTTTGACAAAAAAGAGTCGCTAGAGTAAGAATGATCAGTATTGGAGACATACTAATCGAATCGAATCCAGCGGTGAAGCACCTGGGGCTACTGATCGACTCAAAGATGAGTTGTTCTGAGGAAATCAGGGCAACGGCTGAGGAGGCTGCTTCGGGAGCATCGGCTTTGAGTCGACTTATGGCCAACATATGGGGACACAACTCATCAAGAAAACGCTTATTGATGAGTGCCGTGGGGTTAGTGCTACTGTATGGAGCAGAAATATGGGGTACTAAGGAGGTATACCGAAAACGCTTGGCACAGGTGCAGAGAAGAAGAGCACTGAAGATTGCATCTTCATATCCGACGGCCCCTGATTCGGTGGTAAGAGTTATTGCAGGCTTGATACCAGTTGCCCTCCTTGCTGGAGAGCGCTGCGCTATTCACCTGCGTCGAAGCGAGGATGCAGGATGCAAGGAAGACGGTTGCCTGCGCGGAGAAACAGCGCTCACTTAAAGATTGGCAGCAGTCTTAGGTGAATTGCATGAAGAGACTAAATCGATGGCATGGTGAGACTAACTTCTATCTGACCAAACCTTTGAGCGAGCATAGGGGTTCTCAGTCTTACCTGCACGAAATTGGTAGGTCACGGTCCCCCGATTGTCGGTTTTGCCTAGGAGAGGAAGACGATACCTGCCACACATTTTTTGCTTGCAAAAAAATGGGACTTCTTTTGGAAGGAATGTATTGCTTCTAAGAAAAATGTCCTTTCCAAATTCATCCACACATATATCTCGTTCTGGAACATATAAACTCTTACATTTTTCTTTCATATTTTGAAAGACAGCTTTTATTTTAGCGATTTTGTTCTTTAAATGAATGAATTTACAGGAAAGCGTAAATCGATTTCACATTTTGCAAAATACATTTGTATGGTGGGTTTTTTCATTATGCTCTGCAAAATCACTAAAGCGATGAAATATTGCATCTTGTTATCTGTCTTCGGGAAATATTTTCTTAGTCTTGAATTTTCCTTCAATTGCGGACGACTTCTAAACACGTTGTCGTATATAAATTAGTTCTTTTCACGATTATTTCAATTCTTAACCTAAAATTTTTTCGATATTTATATGGGATTTGTTCTGCAGAATATAGGAATATTGAATTGTTTCCCCAGAATGAGTAAAAGCACGAAGAGGTCTCGTTCTCTACCAATGGAGGTCCATGTTGACCGTGGATTATGTACGTTTACTTCTGCTCGCTCAGCATTTTCTATACTATCATGACAACTTTTCTGAAATTCATACCTGTCGCTGTCTTCGTGATTAGAGTTTTCCGTGTCTTCTTTGCTGTTTAAAGGGTTTTTTAAAATAATTTTACAAAACCCTACTAAAATCGCGTCCTGTCTGTCCGTCTATCTGTCCGTCCGTCCGTCCGTGTGTCACAGCAGTTTTTCTCGGAAACTACTTAAGCTAGAAACATCAAATTTTGTATGTAGGTGTAAAGTGGTGCTCTCTTCAAAGTTCAACTACAAAAAAAAATTTTAGCGGAGTGACCCCCCGAAAAAAATTTCATTAAAGGTAGCCGATATGGTTATCAAATGAAAGGTGTTGATGAGAACTTTTCAGAACAGGTCTTGGTCTGGTAAAGTTTGCTTCGAGGGGCGCACAGGGAGGGGAAATACACGAAAAATTTGTGTCCCCCCCTCGCGATTGGACACCTGTGATCCGAAAAATCTGAAAAAAATCAAGAACGTAGGCCTTATTGAGTACAACAACAACAAATACATGAGAAGTCGAAATTCTTCAACTTTGTTAGTAATAGTATGATTTATCGATTTTATTTTTTCTTTAGTAAAATCTTATTCAGTACACAGATGACTTGTTATAAGATCGATCAATCCTGAAAGTTTCATATAGATTGAATCATATTTAGCGAAGTTATAGCGATTTGAATTTTCCTGAATTACTATGGAACAATACTCGTATGCGGTGCATTTATTACTATGGCAACATATGGCTATGGAACAACATGCGCTTTTTACCGACTCAGACACTACACTTTTGCTAGGATTTGCATGAAAATTGCAGGAATGATAGCTATCATGAATATCTTTGAGAATCGGTTCAGCTAGTGGTATCAGTAATCGTAAAACAAAATAGTGGCTGTTTTAAATGCGAAGATTGAATAATTTTGAGTTATTTTTTCCCAACTTCAACGTTTAAGGTGCATGCTTTGAACACTTGATTCAATTTAATGAATGACTGAAGATGAGTACCTACAATTAATACTCAGGGCTTTGTAACCATTCTAGGATTCGAAAAAAATGGCCGTTAATCGATGATAACAGTACAGGAGAGTGGCCCCTGAAAAAAAAATTCATCAGACGTAGCCGATATGAGAGTGAAATGAAAGTTTTCATGGGAGCTTTTCAAAACAGTTCTTAAACTGTCAGGTTTTGCTTCTGTGGGGGCACAGGGGGGGAATACATGAAAAATGTGTTTCCTCCCTCGCGAATGGACATCTGAAATAATTATCAAGGGAGATATTTATGAGTTTAACAATAACAAAAACCTCAGAAGTCGAAATTCGTTCAACTTTGTTAATAATAGTATGATCTTCGAATTTCATATTTTCTCCAATATAAATCGTCTTTGACATGTTTCTTGATTTTATTCGATCTGGTGACTGCATTTTGAAAATTGTATACAAAACCCTTCTGACATGAGCGTAGGTCTGTTTACCCAACTTGTTTCCATTTTCAACGCTTTTTCTGACGCTCCATTACTGCTTTCTGCTCCTTCTTCAGTGTTTTCCTCACCTTCTACACTGCTTCCATCATCTGATAATATATTTTAAGCTACCTAATTAGTTAAATTTCCCGAGAGAAATTTACCTATTGCGGAGAGTATCATATATATATATATATATATATATATATATATATATATATATATATATATATATATATATATATATCCCAAAAAGATCCGCACAAGTAAGAAATGTTCCTCCTTTCTCATTTTATAAGGCAATCAAAAACGCGAAAAATTTTTTAAATATTTTATCATGAGCAGAACATAACAGTCTTACAGATCACATAAATGAAATAGTTTCTTACTTTAAACATACAAAAAAAAGGAAATTCCATAAAAAACAGAAAATATCATCCCTCAAAAAGATCCGCACAAGAGCTAAATTGTAAAAATAAAAAAAAATTTTAGTAAGCTAGTATTTTGTTGCATATCCGTTTTGTCAATGACACATTTTAATCGATTTGGCATACTTGAGATGATTTTCCGCAGGTATTCCACATCCATTTTCGCCCATTCTTCGCGAAGCCTTTTCTCGAGCTCCGTTTTTGAACAAATTGGCGTGCTATGAACTCTACGGTCCAATTCATCCCAAAGATTTTCAATGGGACTACAATCCGGTGACTGAGGAGGAGGATGAACCACTTTTGGACAATTATACAGCTGCCATTCTTGAACAATGCGTGCCTTATGTTTGGGATCATTATATTCGTAATATTTGAACGAATCCGAAATGCCCATTTCAGCAGCGCTTTTTCGCAAATTTTCCTTTAAAATGTCTAAATATCGACGGGAATCCATGATACCATCTATAATCCCCAAACCATCAAACTGCCACCTCCGTGTTTCACTGTAGGCCTGAGGTTAATTGGACTCAATTCTTCATTGGGCTTGCGCCACACCATAACATGTCCATCCGAGCCAAAAACATTGAATTGGCTTTCATTGGCAAAAATCATATCCTTGACTTCCTTTAATATAAATTCTTTAGCGAAATTTAAACGCTTTTTTCTATTCACTTCGCTGATGAATGGTTTCTTCCGTGCAACACGTCCATTGTATTGAGCATTTCTCAAAACTCGTCGAACTGTTTCACATCCTACTTTTTTCTTAAATTCTGCGAACACTTCACTCACAATTTTTGGAGCACTCAGTTTTGGGTTTTTTTTATTTTCCGGACGATAGAGCGTTCCTCAAGGGTCGTTAAAAACTTTGGGCGATCAGGACTATGCTTCAAGTCTATTCTGCCTTCATTTTTATACCTTCAGAGAATGTCGTAAACAGTTCTACGTTTCATGTTGAGGCTCGAACATATTTCTGCCACATTTTTACCTTCCATATGGTTAGAGAAACCACCAACTGGATTTTCTATGCTGACGTGTATTTGCCCATTTTAATTTAAAAAGCACAACGTTTTTTTAAGCTACGAACAACACGCGGTTTATGATCAATATTAGATATGATCTGCTCGGATCTATTACGACTTTATCACTGAAGGCAATATGCTATAAAGAGGTCACTCAAATGTGTTCTTTTTACATAAAAATGCACATGTTTGCCCAAGTTTCCTTTTTGTGCGGATCTTTTTGGGGCGTCATATTTTTGTGCTTCTTTTTTAATCCTTCGTTTAACTTCTCATTTTGCGGTACATTTTCTTTTTTTTTGAGTAAAATTATCGAGCTGATGTTTAGTTCAATTAACAATATTTCCTTTTTCTTTTTGTGTCATGGATTGAAGCATAAATTGAACAAGTTGGGTAGACAGACCTATGCTCATGTCAGAAGGGTTTTGTACTCAACTTACAAAATGCAGTAACCAGCAACGAATAAAATCAAGAAACATGTCAAAGACGATTTAATTGGAGAAAATGTGAAATTCGAGGATCATACTATTATTAACAAAGTTGAACGAATTTTGACTTCTGAAGTATTTGTTATAGTTATATCTCCGTTGATATTTTTTCAGATTTATTAGTTCACTGGTGTCCATTCGCGAGGGAGGAAACACATTTTTCATGTATTTCCTCCCTGTGCTCCCACTGAAGCAAAAACTGTCAGTTTAAGAACTGTTTTGAAAAGCTCTCATAGAGAACTTTCAGTTGATACTCATATCGGCTACCTTTCATGAAATTTTTTTTCAGGGGCCACTCCTATGTACCGTAATCATCGATTCATGGCCTATTTTTTCGAATCCTAGAATGGTTACAAAGCCCTTTCGCTAGGAGCTCTCTCCTGCCTCTTCGACTTGTTTCAATTGTATGTACTCATCTTAATGATACCTATCACTCCTGAAATTTTCATGCAAATTCTAGCAAAGCTGTAGTGTCTAAGTCAGTAAAAAGCGCATATGGCTCCATAGCAATATGTTTCCATAGTAATACAGGGCATATTGCTCCATAGTAATACACGAAAATTCAAATCGCTATAACTTCGGTAAATACCATTTGATCTTCATGAAACTTTCCGAAAAGATCAATCTTATAAATAGTCATCTCTTTGCTAAATTTTATTGAGTTTAAGGGTACCGTTTAGATTTTATTCAAGAAAACACAAAATCGATAAATCATACTATTACTAACAAAGTTGAGTGAATGTCGACTTCTCATGTATTTGTTGTTGTTGTACTCATAAAGTCCTACATTCATGATTTTTTTCAGATTTTTCGGATGGAAGGTGTCCAATCGCGAGGGGGGGGTACGCGAAAAGTTCGTACATTTCCCCTTCCCCTGCCCCCCTCGGTACTTATAAGGCAATT
The DNA here is from genome assembly GCA_963969285.1 of Odontomyia ornata. NCBI lineage: Eukaryota > Metazoa > Arthropoda > Insecta > Diptera > Stratiomyidae > Odontomyia > Odontomyia ornata. Next base: position 218,810,404 of record OZ017742.1, read on the forward strand.
TTAAGACTTGTTTTGAAAAGATCTCATTGAGACCTTTCCAATGACACCCTACTCGACTACCAATGGTGAAAATTTTTTTTTGAGGGGTCACCCCCTTATATGGGGAGACCCCCCTTAAACGCCTTTGAAAAATTTTCCACCCTTGAACTTTCAAGAGGTCACCACTTCTGACCTTTCCACAAAGTTTCATGGCTGTAGCCCTTATAGTTTCGGAGAAAAAGTGCTGTGACATACAGACGGACGGACGGACGGACGGACGGACGGACGGACGGACGGACAGACGGACACAGGTCGTGATTGCAATAGGGTTTTGTATTTTAGTACAAAACCCTAAAAAGAAGGAACATTTCTTACTTGTGCGGATTTTTTTGGGAGTCACTGTATATATATATATATATATATATATATATATATATATATATATATATATATATATATATATATATATATATTTATATATATATATAAATAAATAAATAAATAAATATATATATATATATATATATATATATATATATATATATATATATATATATAAATAAATATATATATATATATATATATATATATATATATATAAATATATATATATATATATATATATATATATATATATATATATATATATATATATATATATATATATATATATGGGATATAACGAAATTTGTGACCACGCTAGAGGTTGCAATTTTGCTCCGATTTTCACCAGATTTTCAGGAAAGGTGTATTGGTTTAATATATCGGTTAAGTTCGTGAACCAGCTATATCGGCCGGGCAAAAACAAAATGGCGGCCATTTTAGACGAAAAATCGTGATTTCTGTTCTGACCAAAGTATAGCTCCGATTTGGATGAAATTTGGTATAAAGGTTCACTGATGTATGTGATGAATCTCACGATAAAAAATCCAAAGTCGGTACGGCAGAAATAAAATGGCGGCCGCTCAAAGCTCGAAATACGTGCAAAACTTTGTTGTTGTAATAGTGGTCAAAGCTTTCAACAGATTTTCATGAAATTCGGCAGTTAGATAGAAATTATAAGTATCTAAAGAATTAAGTGAAAAAACTGGAGGTCAGGTCACAAAAAACAAAATGGTGGCCAGTTGAAACTCAAAACTTCAAAGGCTTCTAAGAGTCGCAATTTTGATCCGACATATATGAAAGGTTTCAAGATAGGCATTACTTAGATCTACAGACTTTGATATTGCATGTGCAAATTTCAAAATGGCAGAAGTTTAAATATGCGTTTTTTCAGGTTTTTGTGGCGCTCTAGCGGTCACATTTACCAGCGGATTTTGATGAAACTTCAGATTATGGATCTCTGTATTATGTTCTTGTATTATGCAGAAAATCATTAAAATTGAATGAAAAATAAAAAAGTCGAAAATTTAAAACCCAATATTTTTAGCTGCCATTTTCACTAAAAATTGAATTAATTTGCCCTGCCTAGAGTGAAACTTCGATTTGAACGAGATTTGGCACATTGATTGATGAGGTCCTAGCCCACAAAGATTTAAAAAAAAGTCCAAAATCAAATGCATGCATTCATAATGGCGGCCCCAAAGGTCAGAACGCAAGCTAAATTCGCTATTTTAGCAGCAACTGAAATAATGAATTTTTTTCATGGAAACGTTTTAAATGACTTATCTTGAACGTATTTATAAATCAGAATATTTTTTAAATATTGTAAAATATTTTTAACAATACCCTAAAAAATTATAAAATCGCGACTTGTCTGTCTGTCCGTCGGTTCGTTTTTTTGTGCGTCACAAGTTTTCTCGCAAACCACATAAGCTAGAATGAGGAAATGTTCTGCGTAGGTCAAAAGTGGTGCCTCTTGAAATTTGCAGTGTAAGAAAATATTTTAAAGTGTTTAAGGGGGTCTCCCCATACAGGGGGGTTACATAAACATTTTTTTTATTTCTGTAGCCCTCTAGCAGCCAAGTTTCTCAACAGATTCCGATAAAACTTGAAATTATAAGTTATGAAGGTAAGTTAATTTAATTTAATTAAATTATGCAAATCGGATGACAAAAAAAAAATTCGAAAATTTACAGCTTAATATTTTTAGCAGCCGTTTTCAATAAAAATTCAAAATGACGGCCCCTGATGGTTCAGAAAAGAATTGAAAATGTATATATTAATGGCAATGCTAGTGCTGCTTAAACTTTTATGGAAATCTTTTGAAAATAACTATTTGTGCTATTTAAGCCGACAATTTATCACCTTTGTGTGGTAACCATTGTGAAATGTATAAACAGCAAATGTGAGAAGGGCGAAACGAGTATAAATATGTTTATAATAATTTATTACCCACCGATTTTCAATATGTGATCCATACGTGTGCAACTCAATTCAATTAGCAAAATATTTGCGCCTCTATGAAGGGTCTCCAAATACGAACGGCGGCAGATCCTTTCTGTTAATAAATACCCATATAGTGCTACAAAAATTGCAGTAAGAAGTCCAGTAATAGGCAAGCCAAATTATTTTTCGAAACCTAACGCTACATACGAAAAATTTACCTTTTTGGCTGGCGCTGCCAACAGGAATTTTTTTAAATTGAAATGACGGTATTTATAGAAATGGGAAGATTACACTAATTTTATGCAGGTCCAGCAGTAGTCTATTACCTGACTTCGTAACATTATCTTAATCTTTATTAAGACCAGAGTATCTAAATAAATTTGCTTTTATTTTCAATTAATCCAACTAAAACGTGCAAATCCAAACACCTAATTGGATACTAAAAAACAAGTAGCAATAAATTTTATTGGAATAATTTGAAGTAACTGAAATTGCTGCGCAAATGAATCTAATAAAACCAAGTAACGCTGGTCTATGCTTGAAACTGCTAGTGCTGATTCTCTCATCATAAGCATAATTGTAAGACATGAAAAATATGTTTACTTTGGTTAAATATAACAAAACTAATCTGGAAGAATCGTCGCTAATTTGATGACATGACAGAAAATTAAAACTCAATTCATTTTCTACATCCAAGAAAGTCTTTCGGAGGAATAATTAAAGAATTTATCCTTGATTCATTGAATTCTCGTGATTTTCATACACACAAACTTATTCAAATATGGCAAGTAATTCTACCCAAAATTAATAATTTTAAATGAATAAAATGCGAAGCATGCAGATCGCATATACCTCATAATTTGTTGTTGCCACAAAAGATAGAACCCATTAACACCTACAATGTATTTACGTATCTTTAATTGTCAATTAGGAAAATATTTCCATATTTGATTCATATATTGCATTTCTTACAACGAAAGAAATAATTTTATTTCTTTTAGCTTATTCTTGAAGTAGAATTTATATTGTATTTGGCATCGCACACACATCGCCTCCGTGGCGCAATCGGCTAGCGCGTTCGGCTGTTAACCGAAAGGTTGGTGGTTCGAGCCCACCCGGGGGCGAGTATGACTTTTTGCATTTTAAAATAGAATCCCTACTTATTTACTTCTGCAAATAAAATATGATGATAATGTATGTATTTGCATTTAATTTCTCCTGGCTAATGAATTCAATGCAAAGTAAGCTATCTGTAGAACTCCTAAAGGTTTCACCAATTACGAGTATGTCTAGCCGTTGTAACATAGCTAGCGATCAGATGTGTTATAAATCCAGTTAACAAACTGAATTAATAATGTTTTCCTACTTCATATAAATAATTTATGGATTAATATAACCAAAACACGTTATTCAATGTTTTCATTAGTATCATAGTAATTGCGAATTATTTCTAATTTTTGAGCTTGTGGGGGAGGTATTCAAAGGAATAGCGGCGCTTCCAATTAGTTGCAACTATGGGACGGGGAAGAATGAAATAAACTTCAGACACTATATTACACAGTCATCATATAACGGAAGGAGATAGCGCTCCAGGGAAACAACGATTTTATTGAATAAAATCTAAATGGAGATCCTGAAATAGAAAAGTATGAGCAAAATGCAGAAATTAATTTGCAGGAATTGAAACAGGAGTTATAGAATCGAAAATTTTCATAAAAAATTATTCAATCAAGGAATATTAATATTTATGACTTATTAACCGACTTCCAAAAGAAAGAAGGTTATCAATTCCTCGCGTTTTTTTTTTACCTTTTTTTTGTATGTTCACGCATAACTTTTAAACGGAGATAGATAGAAGAGTCCTGTTTTTGGCTAATGATACGTCTTTCTTCCAATTAGGTCCCGTTTAAAGGATAAGAAATTCAAGTAACGGTAAAGGACTTTTATCCTTAAAACTAAAAAATTTCCGACTTTCACGCGGATTTTTCAGCATAACTGTTCGACGGGTGTAAGGATTTTGATTGTAGTGGTTTCAAATGAAGGATAACATATTGATCTGAAATGTATCGGAACAGAATTGTAATCCTTCCAAGGACTCTGTGGATACTAACAGTTCAATATGATACATTGGTGTCAAGAAATTGAGTTTAAAAAATTTTTCGCACGAAAAGTGCCAATTAGTTGGCACTGTTCAAGGATTTGATGGAAATACCGAGTCCTTTGGAGGCAAATGATAAAAATTATCAGTATCCTTAATTTTCCGCATGAACGGGACATTTTATTCAATCATTTCTACCGGAAATAACCGATAAATTACTTCTAAATGTGTAAAATAGGTAGAGGGAACATTTCAGGATGCTTTTCTCTTCCGAAGTCATCCTTTGCTTACCGATGAGCTTAGTAAAGGATCCTTCTTACATCCTTAGATGTAAACATTACATATAGGATTAATAAAACTCCCCGAAGAAATAATAAGGACTGAGTGATTTCAAATTATAGAGTTGATTCGTTACTTTCCAGTTAATATTATACATTATAAAATATGCCCAGAAATCTAAAATTAGTAATTTCCATACTAAAGACCGGCGAGAATCGCAACCTAAAAAGAGATACTTTTCCTTCTATAACTGATCATAACTTTACATATGGAGATGAAAATAGCCGATTTTTCATTGAACTATAAGGGTATAATTTAAATTAATTTTTTAAAAACGTTAGTCCGAAGTTAATTTTTATCGGAAAAAATCTTATATTGTCGAAGTAATCGACTCAGGAAATTTCTATCGAATATTTTTACTTCGATTGGTAACGAAAAACAAATTACCAAAGAAAACTTCGCCGCTGGTATGGAGGAGCCCGACGGCTTCCCACCGTTGGGGCAACCTGGGGAAACGACGAATACGAAACTGGCGATAATCACCAAAAGAAAACATAACGAAGAAAATTCCGCAGATGGAGGGTGCAAGCTGCAAATAATAGCGGACAATCAACAAATGGCCAAATTGCAGAAAGAAAATGATGAACTAAGGCAAGAGATACAGTCACTCAAGGATCTCTTCAAGAAAGGGATGAAGCCTCAGAAGACGCAGCCACAAAATCAATGGCAACAGGTAACAAAGCCGAAGAAAAGTACAAATCAAGCAATTCCACAAGAAGTTCTTAGTGCTGGTGGCACCAACGAGAGCCAAAACTATTTTGCAGCGCTGGAGGGATTAACCGAAGATATGGAAACTGAAGAAAACATCGGAGGTAATTTTAATCAAGAAAATGACTTTAATTTTATTCAATATTTAAAGAACAAAAATAAGGAGAAAAAACCAGCCCGCAGTTCTGCTGGTCCCTCTGAAAAAGCTTCCAACAAGACAGAAAAAGTTCCGCCAATCAACGTGTTCGGACAGACCGGCAAAGATATGGTTCGGCTATTGGCAGCCGAAAATAAACTGGCTATAAGGACGAAATCACTGGTTGATTTCAAGTCAGCCAAAGATGCGCTGATTTCTGGGGAGGTTCCACACTTCACCTATACCCCAAAAAGTGGAAAGAATCAGACCTTCTTGTTGAAGGGTTTGGACAGCGGAGAGGATACGGCCGATCTTCTTCAGGTGCTAAAGGAGGCTGCACCAGATATTGATTTTGTTTCAGTCAAAGCTTTTGCGACAAGATGGTCGACCATAGAAAGGAAGAATTTACCACTTTACCTGGTACAAATTGCAAATAAGAGCAGTCCAAGTGCCCTTCAACAAATAAGGTACTTGAATTTCAGAGTGGTGAGGTGGGAACGCCTCCAGAAAAGAGAAGTCAACCAGTGTTACCGGTGTCAAGGATTTGGACATTCGGCTGCCAATTGTACCATGCACTATCGTTGCGTTAAATGCAAAGACGTTCATGCTCCCGGTGAATGCAAATTGGCTCAGACGGAGCCTAAAGAAAAATTATACTGCATTAACTGTGGTGTTTTTGGTCACCCAGCATCTTATCGAGGATGCTCCCGATATCAAGATGCAAAAGTTAAATTTGCTCCAAAGCAAACACAAGTACACCGTAATATCATACCTTCCAACTTCGTCAAGCCCGGAGTATTATTTGCACTCGCCGCTAGAGGACCAGCAGAAAATGCTGGAAATAATGTAAGTAATGTAAGTGGCAATAATGAGCTGCTTCTCAAAATTTACCAGCAACTTAATTCTTTATCGGAGAGAATCGACAAACAAGATTCAAAAATTAACTTTGCTTTTCAGCGTTTAGGTCTTTCAAATGCCTAATAATAACTTGTCATCCAGTCATATTCCCATGGATAGGCTTCGCCTCATATCGATCAACGTCAACTCTATCGTTGCCATACATCGACGTGATTATCTCCTTGAATTTATTGTTAAGCAAAAGCCTGACATCATACTTCTCACTGAAACCCACCTCAATTCATGGCATTCCATGGAATTCAAAGATTTTTCACTCGTAAGAAACGATAGGGTAATAGGTGATGGGGGAGGTGGCACCGGGATATTGGTTAGAAGACTCTATTGTTTCCAAAATATTGAAAAAGTCGAATTCAAAAACTTTGAATTTCTTGAAGTGTCCGTCATCAAAATTTCACTGCCAGGTGGGGATAACCTCTTCGTTATCTCTGCCTATGCAACTGGTCAAAATGTTCTCAAGTTCAAGGAGGAACTCAATTCCTTGTTTGAAATACTTAAATTGAACAGGCTGCATAGTTATTATATTTTTGCTGGTGACCTAGACGCCAAGCATACATCATGGCTAAACGCCACCAATAATCCAAGAGGTGTATGCCTGAAATCATGGATAACAGAGAACCAAATTGAATACAGGTGCAACCTATATGGGTCGGAGTTCCCAACATACCCTGGGACAAATTCATATTTGGACCTCTGCATTGCTGACGCAAGACTTGAATTCAGCTTTGATAGTCCTCAACGGAAACTGCAGGTACTTCCTTACGATAGCGACCATAACGCAATAGTAATGGAAATCAATCATCAACGGGATGATTTCTTCCTCATTCCAGTTCAACATGAAAACCATCGGTTGAACTTCAAAAAAACAGACTGGGGAAAGTTTCAAAAGAAGTTTAATCGGGAGTACCAGAAGCAATGTCCTGCTTCTGATGATGGCAACCCTTGCTCAATGGTTCCTAATAACATAAATCTAACTGACGATGAAGTAGATCTCTATTTGTCGAAGTTAGAGAAGCTGACGTTGGAAACGATTGAGAAAGTTGTTTACAAGATTAAACATCGAAACAATATGGAAGGATATGAAACACCAACCATCGCAAGGTTGAAAAGATTGAAAAGCCTTCCCCTCACACGCGTCAACAATATTTATCGACGATTTTTGGACTACAACCATCCTTCGTTGGCTTTGTTGAAATTACACCTGAAGAATGTCCGGAACTTAATCCGTTCATACTTCAGGAGTGAGGTCAGCAATCAATGGGCGGAAAAACTGAGGGGTATTAGCCCACAGGACCCAGATGGCGTTTTCGCGAAAGTGAATAGCTTATTCCGCAAGAAGTCTCGAGTGAAGGTATCGAATCTTGAAGTCGCTAGTGATGAGATAAATCTTCTCGATAGGGCTGGTATCGAAATTGATTGTACGACTCCGGATAGAAATGGAAACAGAATTGTATGTGATGGATTGCAGAAACTTGCCCTGGTTGGAACACATTTTGGATTGGTTCATCTGCCAAACCCAGAGAGAAGGAATGAAATATTTTCGGAGGTCGTTGAAGCAAAAGTTTCCGACTTCAAATCAAGCCTGAACGGCCAATCAATTCTTCATTTCGATGAAACATTAACATCTGACCTCATACCGAGCTTGAATCTTATTGATTATTTTGCCAGCTATGAAGAATTGTGTTTCATATTTCGCAGAATAAACAACAAAAAATCAAGTGGTACTGACGGTATTCCAAATATAGTTCTCCGACATTTGCCTGAGGTTGCTATCAGGAATTATTGTATATTGTTCAACAACATGTTGAACAATTCATATTTCCCAAATGAATGGAAAAAGGCTAAGGTATTTCCGATCTTGAAGAAAGGAAAAGATTCTTCATGCCCTAAAAGCTATCGCCCAATCAGCTTGCTGCCTAACATCAGCAAGGTGTTTGGAGTGATACTCAACAGAGCATTAAACGCCCACATTGAGAAATATGAGTTGATGCCGAATTGCCAATTTGGTTTTCGTGCCAGGCATTCGACCATACATGCAATAACGAAAGTAACCTCAGGCATCTGTTGGAAACTAAACAGCAAAGAATGTGTTGGAGCATGTCTCATTGATATGGAGAAAGCCTTCGATACGGTGTGGTTAGATGGACTAGTTTTCAAATTTCTTCAGGACAGGTTCCCCAGACACCTTGTCGCCATGATGTGTAATATGTTATACGGGAAATTGTTTGTTGTAACTGATGGAAATCTGACAACAATGCGCGAATTCAAGGTCTTGAATGGTCTACAGCAGGGAACAGTTACTGCGCCCCTGCTTTTCTCAATATTCATTCGCAAGCTATTGAACAGCTTTGATTTTAATGTCTCGCCAACGCGATCATTGGTAGCGTTTGCTGATGATCTGATCATCTATACGGCAGACCGAAAAGCTACAATAGTTCAGAACAACCTTCAAAAAATGTTTAATGATGTGTAGCTCTACACCGACAATTGGCGAATGAAAATCAATGCGCAGAAGTGCGAAACAATTTTGTTTCGGACAACGCTGCAGGGGGCCAGTCAAGACCTGAAACGTAATTGGAAGGATTTCCACATTATGGCTGGTGAGGGTAGTTCAGAACGGGTCCCACATAAATCCTGTGTTCGATACCTCGGTGTTCATCTCGATCAGTATCTGTACTATACTGAACATGTCAAAATCATGCTCAGTAAAGCACTAAAAGTAGTCATGGCTCTTCGGCGACTCTTTCATTCCAGATACATTGATCAAAAAGTCAAAGTTATTTGTTACAAGACCCTGGTTAGGCCTGTTTTGACATACGGATGCCAGATCTGATACAACCAGAGTGCGAGTACAATGGAAAGATTAAGAGTTTTCGAAAGGAAATGTCTTCGTCCATGTACTGGTTTGTACAGAAAGCCTGAGACGGATTGGAAGCACTATATATCGAATAGAAAAATTTATCAAACCACTCAAGTGACAAGAGTCGATATCTTCATATTGAAACTTCTTCGGAATCATATCGCAAGATCTGTAACTGTGAGTGAAAACCCTTGGCTTTCACAGCCGTTCCACCCTACAGACGGGTATATTGTGACTTGCCTCACAACTGGCTTCGTTCCTCCAGAAGCATTCGTGTATTTGGACATGAATCGATATGTTTTTGATTCTGACGGCGTCCCAATCATATATCACATATATAGACGGGCCACCGGTCAGAAGATAAAATATCCTCCGAATATGAGTTCACGAGACCAACAATTCCAATGGAGATACTTATTTGCTAGATTCGTTGAGGCTGGTCGAGCTGAGATGGAGCAATCTAGGTATTGGTGGCTGAATGACAATGTCTAAATTATTCGTGTTTATTTTCTGTTTTTGTGCTTTTTCTCGTTACTTAGTTTTTTAGATTCATCTCATTATTGCTACATCTAGTGTTGTTGTTTATTTGTATTATAAATTAGGTATAGGTTTCAATATAAGGTAACATTTTTTTTTTTTTTTGATTGAACTTATTTAGAATTAGGGTGTAACATATTAGGTATAGGATATAAGTTCATTGTTGTGTTAGTAATATAAGTAATTTTTGAATAATGCTGGTTGGTTTTTTCTCCTTTTTCCAATTGAATCAAAAAATATGTAATAATCTTAATTAATTTAAATTTGCTAGTGTATTTTTTTCATTAAATGTGTTTAACTGATAACGTATAAATTTAGAGAGCCATTCGGGCTATTACGTTTTTTATAGTTTTATTGTTTGAAATTTGCTTTATGTTCTTTTAAAAAGTTATAACGATCGGTATTAAATAAAGCGCTTTTGACTTTGACTTTGACTTAAGGGTATAATTTAATGTAAATTATGTGAAAACGAAGGCGAGTGGTTTCGAATAAAAGTGAACGAGTGATACGGTTAAGAAGGATCTTTTTAAGTAAATTTCTTGAGATTAATTCCGGAGCAAACTTTATGTTTACATTTATAAATAGTAATGTCGATACATGTATATATATATATATATATATATATATATATATATATATATATGTACATATATATATATATATATATATATATATATATATATACATGTATATATATGCATATATATAATGTATATAGGGTACACACACACACACACACACACACACACACACATATATATATATATATATATATATATATATATATATATATATATATATTTATATATATATATATATATATATGTATGTATATAGATATATATATATATATATATATATATATATATATATATATATATATATATATGTATATATATATATGTATATGGTTATTATATATATATATATATATATATATATATATATATATATATATATATATACATATATATATATATATATATATATATATATATATATGTGTGTGTGTGTATATATATATACACATACATATATATATATACATATATATATATATATATATATATATATATATATATATATATATATATATATATATATATATATATACAAGGTGAGCCAGAAAGGCGTACGATTTTAAAACACTCTTGCGTTTGAAGCTTTAGAGAGGGGACTGCGCGGGTGGTGGGGTTAAGTAGCTCGGTTCTCGGAAATTTAGTCGCGATGGATCACTTCACCGGAGCGCAACGTGCATTCTGCGTTAAACATTATTAAAAATCACAATTCGTGCGCTATTGTTCGGCGTTTATTTCGGCGTGAGTTTGGATTACATGACCTAAATCAGTGTCCGAAAGAAAGTGTGATTCGATCGTGGGTCAGAAAGTTCGAAGAGACTGGTTCGACTCTCAAACAGAAGCCTGCAGGACGCCCAAGGTCAACAAGAACGGAATTATCGGACCCTACTTCTTCGAAAAAACAAGGCCAATCTGTCACTGTAAATTCTGACCGATACATAGCCATGTTAAGGGATTTTTTCTTTCCACAACTGCAACAATTTGAAGCCTATAATCGTGTGACATGGTTTCAACAAGATGGCGCGACATGCCATACAGCTAATGCCTCTTTGGCGGTCGTAAACGAGATGTTTGCTGGGAAACTGATATCGCGCCGAGGTGACATTGCATGGCCTCCTAGAAGTCCGGATCTGACGCCACCGAACTTTTTTTTGTGGGGATACCTAAAAAGTAGAGTCTACACCAATAACCCAGCCACGATTAACCAGTTGAAGACCAATATCCGGGAAGAAATGGCAGCTATTCCCCGTGCAATGTGCCAGCGAGTTTTTACCAATTTGAGGGTCAGATTCGAAGAATGTTTGCAGCGGGATGGTGCACACCTGGATGACGTTATTTTTAAGAAATGCATTTCCCAGATGTCAATTTTTATAGAAATAAAAATTTGTATGTGAATTGTACTCAGTTTTTTTTTAATGATTTTTTCAAATTCGCAATTCTTTCTGGCCCACCCTGTACATATATATATATATATATATATATATATATATATATATATATATATATATATATATATATATATATATATATATATATATATATATATATAAAGATGTGTCTGTGTGTGTGGTTGGTTATATGTAGATAGGATATAAAAAAATTTTCAGAAATATTTCTGTTCTGACCATAGTATAGCTCCGAATTGTACCAAAATTGGTACAAGAATTCATTCAATTGTGTGATAAAGCTCACAATAAAAATCCAAAGTGGAACAATTTGAAACAAAATGGCGACCGCTCAAAGGTCGAAAAAAGTTGAACGATAAAAAAGTGCTTCAGAGTCAAGTCAGAATATAAAAATGGCGTCTGGGCATAGTTCGAAATTCAAAAATTTTTCAAAGCTACAATCCATATTGGATTTTTATGAAGTCTAAAATCAAGGTAGACGTTGATGAGATCATGTATTAAATGTACCAGAACTAATTCGATTCCAATGAACGCTGCTGATTTTAGCCGTAGTGGTTTTTGCATTGCAGTAAAAAATTATATTTTAATATACGAGTACATGATGCAATGTATTCAAGAAACTGAGTTTTGAAAGGTTTGAAATGAAAAAAATTTGCCACTGAAAAGGGTGAAATAAAAAACTTTTAGAAAAAAAAAGAAAACCGACTTCAAAATGCCCTAAAAAGGATGAAATAAATTTTATGGAAGCGGTGCCAAATCAATTTCCCCATTTCAACATAAATACTTCCAACATCTTCACCATCACAAAAGAATGGGGAAAATATGATATGGCACCGCTTCCATAAAATTTATTTCATCCTTTTTAGGGCATTTTGAAGTCGGTTTTCTTTTTTTTCTAAAAGTTTTTTATTTTAATGGAGATAATCTTTTGCTAGGTTCGTTGAGGCCGGTCGGACTTAGACGTAGCAATCTAAGTACTGGTAGTTTAATGGCAATGGCTAAATTATTCATGACTGTTCGTAGTTTATGTTTTCCGTAGCTTTGTTTTGATTTGCAGCTCATTATTGGTACATGTTTATTTGTTTTAGCAGTTTTTTCGGAAATTAGGGATAAGTTTCAAGACTAAGATTAAGTATATTGTGACGTGTATTATATTAGGATAAGAGATAAGTTTTAGTGTTTAGGTTAGGTGTATTGTGATAGGATTTTATGAAGATAAGATAAAGTTTTTGATTGAATTCTAATAGATTCTACATCTAGCATTTGTTGCAATCGTAATGGAAATCAATCATCCAAGGGATGATGTTTTCCTCATTCCAGTTCAACATGAAAATCATCAGTTGAATTTCAAAACAGGTTGGGTAGACAGAACTACGCTCGTATCAGAAGGGTTTTGTATTTAACGTACGATATGCAGACATACGAATATAGAATGATTTAATTCAAGAAAAAAACACAACAAATATGTTTTTGCTTTAAAAGAAAAACCAGTGTGACTTCATTTTAACTCACCAAAATTTTGTTGCAATGCTGCTGAAATCATTGACTAAGCCGAATTTTAAATGTCTTTCTGTTATATTATATGTTATATTTGGAGAAAATACAATCAAAAGTGTAGTGTGTAGTTGAAATTGAACTTGAAAGGTAAATGAACGTAAGCAAAGTTGAAATATGAAATTACCTTGCTGACACAAATTTTAGAATTAATTGTTTTGGAGGTTAAGGTAAAATATCGCTTTTTGATGACAATGTGAAATTATGTTTGGAAATTAAACTTTGAACGTAAGTATAATTGAAATATTGCGTAAGAATTATTTAGCGTAAGTAAATATGAAACGATGAGGAAATTAGGATTCATCGAATTTTTGTTGCATGTTCGATGTAATTTGTTCCGGTCGAAACATGCTGGGGGCCGGCAGCTGGCATAATGATAAGGAGTTGTTGATCCTGGATGATTTAGGCATCATGCGCAGCTTGGTTGAAATATGCTGAGAGCCGACGGCTATTAATGCTTGATCAAAGCGTTTTCGAATCGATGCTGGAGTTTGCTGGGAGGATACACTGCGAGCAGACCTTCTGCTATACTTGTTTCCTATCCTGATGGTGATACTTTTGATTGTTTTCCAGTACTTGACTAAGCAAGCTGTCACTAAGACGGAGGTCAAAATGCTTGTTGTAGCGGTGATCGAGTGCTCCTTCAGCGATTTGTGAAAACTGATCTCTTTCGATAGCTCCAGTAAGGTTGAGTAATTGGTAATTTGTTCATTTGGTGGTATTATTGCACCGTGTTGCAGCATATGAGGTGTCTTTACACTGTGTACTGATGGCACGAAGGAAGCTTCCTCGAAGTGACTGGAAATAACAGTGAATTGCTCATCAATTGTTGACTCTAGCGTGATTTCTCTTATTTTGATCAAGTAGTTATATTGAAGATGTATAATTCCGGTGGTGTTTAGCATAATCTCCTTTCTTGTACCCTTGCAGATTAAGGCTGCGACAAGTGGTTTAGTTGAAATGTATAGACAGGTATTTTTCATCATAAGGGTCTTCCATATCGTACCTGCTAACTGAAGATATTTAAGCTCGCAACGCAGGATGGACTGCTGTCCATATTATATACAATGGCTGGCGTGCAGAAGTAAATCTGGTTTTTGTTAGTGTTGCAAGCCTCCAGCTCTTCCTTCATTAAAGGAAAATATACCTGACCATTGAAGTCGATCGCCAATGTGGAGTAGTTTAAAGTTTTGTTTTGTACTAGTTGTGGGATTGCGGTTACGGGTACTAGTTCAAAAAAAGGTTTCTCTAGAATCGATCGACCATTGAAGTCGATCGCCAATGTGGAGAAGTTTAAAGTTTTGTTTTGTACTAGTTGTGGGATTGCGGTTACGGGTACTAGTTCAAAAAAAGGTTTCTCTAGAATGTTTAAATAGCCATATAGATGGATTTTGCTTGATTGTATGTCTCCCTGTAGGCGAGGTGTTCAGTCTTCTCATGACAAAGCAGCGGCGAGCAATACTATTATAGTTCCAGCCTCATACACATACACACACACACAGATATAATTTTGCATCATGTACAAGCTACTCTCAGTACTGGCATCACCCCAGTACATACTTACGATAACAGTAAATCTTTTTTCTATCGGGAGTGATGCTAATACTGCGATTAGTCTTCTCTCTGTTCAAATTTGTCGTTATCATAGTGCGGACATTGGCAATTTACCCTTTTCGTTTGTAGCCTTTTTCTCGGCCTTTGTTCCGCTTGCATTATCGATTTAACTTTAAATAAATTCTCGAAACAAATTTCAAAAACGCTTGAAATTTCTACATGGTCTCTTGAGCCGAATAATTGTCGCAATGCAGTTTTCGTTCTCGGAATTAATTATCTAAAGCATTTATCGCTCATCGTTTTTCGCTTGACAATTATCAGTAATCGCATAGTTTTCATTTCCCCTTGTGATTTGCGTGATCATCTTTGAAACTTTTTTCGTGAAAATTCATCGCGCTATCAGTGAATTCAATTGTGCAAAATGGCCGGTGACGATAATCCAAAACTCGACCCCAAGGTCACCTCAAGTGCAAAGGCAATATCGGAATTGCGTATACAACGTGGCGTCATCTTGGCCCAGCAAACTCGGATGAAAACCTTTCTCGATGGCAAAGTGGATAATATATCCGTTTTCGAGGCCGAAAGCAAACTCGGTCTACTTGAGACACAGTTCAAAAACGTTGAAACTGTTCAGTGCCAACTCGAGGTTTTAGACGCAGAAGAGCCATCATCTTGGAAACGGGACTTATATGAAGACAGTTATTGCCAACTCAAGGCTAATTTGCTATCAATTATTGAGAAGCTTCGCCCGAGGCAATCAGTCGATGCATCCGCCATTTGGAATTCGACCGCTGCCTCCGAAACCTCATCAACCAGACTAAACTTGCAGAAACTGAATTTGACCAAGTTAGGTTTTCTTGGGATGTTCGAGAAATTGATCGACTCCAATACCCACTTATCGTCTTCAGAAAAATTCCAATATCTTCGTTCTGCACTAACCGGTACAGCTGCTTCAGTGATAGAGGGGATTGAGCTTACCGAAGAAAATTATTCTAAGGCAAAGGAGCTTTTAAAAAGGAGATTCGACAACAAGCCATACATTTGCGCTGCGCATATCAACGACTTGCTTCAAGTGCAATCCATTCGTCATCCGTCTACTAAAGAATTGCGTCAGATGACTGATGCTATAAACAAGCATATGCGCTGTTTGCTGAGCCTCGGTACAAAGGAAAATATTGCAGATGGATTCTTGTTGCACATTCTCGTATCAAAGCTTGATGCTGAGTCCCAGCTCAAATGGCAAGAATTAATTACCAGCTGACTTCGATCATCCATAGAATCTAGCGCTCAAATTCCAATTCGGGAAAAGTTTACTGATTTCTTGAATCTACGATGCTCAGCGCTAGAATTCGTAGAAGAAACAAAATCCAACAACAGACCTCTTTCAATCGTCAATAAATCCAAGCGGACTAGTTTTATTGCTAGTAATTGTGATACGAGAGCGAAGTGAAATTTTTGTGATTCACGCAGCGGACACACATTATTCGACTGCAATGGGTTAAAGAGCATGCCACCCGACCAAATTTACCAAAGAGCTAAGCAATTGAATTTGTGTGACAATTGCCTTCGAAAGGGGCATTCATTGAAAGGTTGTTTATCGAGCAAGTGTCGTACATGTAACCGCAGCCATCATACTCTACTCCACGGTAACGTAAAGAATTCAGGCATCTTTCAAAGATCTCATCAGTCGACTGAAATTGAAACTCCAACAACCGTCGAACATTCGTCGCTGATCGGTCAAACGAGATCTAGACATCAATTGTCCCGCCTGGAAGAAGATGCTCAACCCAACAACGTTATTTTGGGTACTGCTATTATCAGAGTCAAATCACCTGATGGAGCTTCAATCGAATGCCGAGCGATATTGGACAGCGGTTCCCAGTTGCACTTCATGACACAGAGACTCGCCCAGCAACTTCGTTTACGACGAGAAAAAACTGATGTGGCTATTAGTGGAATTTGTATGACGACATCCCGATGTATTTCGAAAACCGTTGCCACCGTGCAATCACTACAAAACGATTTCAGTTCATTGCTAGAGTTTTTCATCGTACCAAATTTCGTCGGATTGCAGCCATTGCAAAGGATCAATACATCAGACTGGAATATTTCTAAGAACACTCCACTAGCGGACCCTCAATTCGACATACCTGGGAAAGTTGATATTTTGATTGGTGCTGCCATGTTTTTCAAATTACTTGCTGTTGGACAGATTGATTTAGGTGTTAATCGGCCTATCGTGCAGAAAACTCTTTTCGGCTGGGTGGTTTCGGGGCCATCCAGTACTTCATACAACTCACTCAGTGTAAACATTAGTGCCGACAGTAACAGTGAACCGTGCGAACAAAATTTAAATAATATCGTGGTTAAGTTTTGGGAGCTAGACCACTGTAATAGTGAAATAGACAAAAGGTCAGCTGAGGAGATTGCTTGTGAAGAACACTTTCGTGTCAATACAATTTGTGATGCAAACGGTCGGTTCGTTGTGAGATTACCCTTAAGGCAAGATGCGTCAGTGCTTGGTGACACATACGAAATCGCATCAAAACGATTTTATAGCCTTGAAAGAAAACTTGAGAAATGCCGTGAATTACGCGTCAGTTACTACGATTTTATGAATCAATATTTATCGTTGGGACATATGGAGGAAGTCATTGATTCACAGTGTGTGTTACACAAACCTCATTATGTTCTCCCCCATCATTGTGTTGTAAAGAATTATGACAGCAGCACTAAATTACGCGTAGTCTTTGATGGTTCTGCGAAATCCTCCAGTGGTGTATCCTTAAACGATATTCTAATAGTAGAACCCACAGTTCAAGATTACCTATTTTCGATCTTACTTCGATTTCGTTTCCATCTTTATGTAATATCAGCTGACATAGAAAAATGTATCGGCAAGTTATAGTGCATCCCAGTGATAGAGACCTACAACTAATAGTTTTTCCTAATTCAAGTCATGATCGTGTGAAGCTCTATCGATTAAAAACAGTTACTTATAGCACTGGGTCTGCTCAATATCTCGAAGTAGAATCTATTCGTCAAGCGGCAGAAGATGCTAGGAGTAAGTTTCCAGTAGGAGCATTGATTATCAAGCGAGATGCATATGTCGATAACTTATTGACTGGAAGTGTAACTTGGATGAAGCTGCAAAGATCAGAAACGAAGTTACCGATATTCTACTATCAGGCGGCTTCTCCCTTAAAAAATGGGCATCAAATGAATCATCGTTGCTGGAAAAAATCGATGAAAATGACAAGGAAGTAATGACTCGACTAGATGACAAGGATTTCATCAAAACTCTTGGCCTAGCCTGGAACCCAACTGCCGATGAATTTCTGATTACATATCACTCGCCAGAAATACGAAGTTCTGTGACCAAAAGAATAGTGTTGTCGGAAACTGCTCGATTCTTCGATCCATTAGGATTACTCAGCGCAGTGATTGTTACCGCCAAACTCTTTCTACAGGAGTTGTGGAAGCTTAATATTGATTGGGACGAAAGCTTACCAATCGAGATGCAAACAAGATGGCAGTCTTTTCGCTCGGATATGGCCAAGGTCAACAACTTTAGTATCCCACGACATGTTTGTTTGTCGAATTCCAGCCTTCAAATCCATGGATTCGCTGATGCCAGTCTACGCGCTTATGGAGCTTGTGTATATATTCGAAGTGAAACTCCTGAAAACTACTACGATACCGCGTCTAGAGCTTTGTGCAGCCCTAATACTTTGCGAGCTCATAGAACGTGCTACGAAGATGATCCCCCGTGACCTCACGGATGTCGTGTGTTGGAGTGACTCACAAATTGTGTTAGCCTGGCTAAGTGCACCTTCGTACCAATGGTCCACATTTGTAGCCAATCGTGTGTCCAAAATTCAAGCTGTTACATCCGTTACATGGCGCTATGTTTCAACGCAGCATAACCCGGCAGATTTGATCTCGCGAGGCGCTAAATCAGAAAGTCTACAAGGGTCCAACTTATGGCTGCATGGTCCAAGCTTTTTATCCGCATCGTCATCACAATGGCCATATCATGGAAAGGTTCCAGATCAAATCGATGTTCCAGAATATCGCAAGCTGAACTTCACAGTCTTGTCGTCTTATGCAGTGGAAGACCTAGTTAAGGACACAAAATATATTAACTCATACTGGAAAACTCTTCGAGTTTTTGGATACGTTAATCGATATCTCAAATCATTGCGGTTGCGAGCACGTAGTTCAACGAAACCTAGATTTGCGTTACGAAGCTTTACGGTGTCAAAGTTAGAACTCGTTGCATACAACGAGTATATTTTAATCGTGACTATACTGACCTCCTTAAGGGTGCATCCGTAAATGCGAGAAGTCGAATTTTACCTCTACGTCCTTTCCTTGATGGAAATGGAGTTATTCGAGTCGGTGGACGTATTACGAAATCTGATCTACCCTTTGATGCACGCCATCAAATGCTTCTTCCGTAAGCGCATCCCTTTACAAACGCATTGTTAACATTCTTGCATGTTAACAACTCACATGCTGGCTGCCATACCTTGGTAAACATTTTTCGGCAAAGGTTTTGGTTGATCAACGTAAAGTCGGAGGCTAAACGAGTTATTTATCAGTGCACAATATGCTTTCGAGCGAAGCCTCGCTTCTTTCAGCAAATAATGGGAAACCTCCCATCGGATAGGCTGAAAGTATTACATCTCTTTGCGGTTACCGGTGTAGATTTTTGTGGACCGTTTTTCATGCGATCTCAACTACGAGGAAGATCTCCAATCAAAGGCTACCTATCGGTTTTTATATGTTTCACTACCAAGGCTGTACATGTTGAAATCGTTTCAGATTTATCGACAGCAGCATTCATTTTATGCCTTAAACGATTCTTCGCTCGCAGGAGAAAATGCAACAAGCTATACTCGGACAACGCTACTAATTTTATCGGTGCCGATAACCAGTTGCGAGAGTTAAGAAAACTTTTCTCAACTCAATCACATATTGACCAAGTCCAGCAAGCTTGCCTTCTGGAAGGCATTGGATGGTGTTTCATCCCACCGCGCTCCCCACATTTTGGTGGCTTGTGGGAGGCGGCGGTGAAGAAGGCAAAATTTCACCTTACCAGAGCAGTCGCCAATGCATCGCTAACCCACGAACAAATGCTTACGGTTATCTATCAAGCGGAGGCGATCGTTAATTCTCGGCCCATCACGGAGATGTCATCAGATCCAACTGATTTGGAAGCCCGGACATTTCTTGATTGGATGACCAATTACAAGCTTACCCGAACCAATGATCACACAACTTAAATTCGATTCCTTGGACAACTTTCGAAAAATATCCTTCGTCCAGCAATCCTTTTGGACTCGATGGCGCAACGACTATCTTCCCCTATTGCAGTCGCGATCTAAATGGACCTCAGTCAATAGCAATGCCAAGGTTAACCAACTTGTATTAATGAAAGATGAAAATCTTCCACCTATGAAGTAGCCTTTCGCCAGAATTATCGATGTGACACGCGACGAAGATGATAAGGTTCGAGTTGCTACAGTACGTACAGCTTCGGGAGTCTTCAACCGGGTCATCGTGAAGCTATGTCCACTGCCTATCGAATAATTGGATGAAAACAGAAGTTTTCATGGTGGGGAAGATGTTAAGTCTTCTCATGACAAAGCAGCGGCGAGCAATACTATTATAGTTCCAGCCTCCTACACATACACACATACATATAATTTTGCATCATGTACAAGCTACTCTCAGTACTGGCATCACCCCAGTACATACTTACGATAACAGTAAATCTTTTTTCTATCGGGAGTGATGCTAATACTGCGATTATTCTTCCCTTTGTTCAAATTTGTCGTTATCATAGTGTGAACATTGGCAATTTACCCTTTTCGTTTGTAGCCTTTTTTTCGGCCTTTGTTCCGCTTGCATTATCGATTTGACTTTAAATAAATTCTCGAAAAAAATTTCAAAAACGCTTGAAATTGGGAGTTTTTGCTATGTACAAGTTCGAATCGAGCTTGCTGGTTACATTTGAGATATCATGCAGTGTGATGAAGTTTAAAATATGTACATTGCCATGAATAGCATTCAGCCATCGTGTATATTTGCGTTCGAGCTTGTCGAAATCATCATCGGCAATAAAAGCGGGTTATCCATTTCGTGGTAGGAAAGTATAATCCTGCCATTTGACATATGTCAGAATTAAAGTTTGCCATTTAGAAATATAGATGGTTTAACAGTCGCAGAATGCCTTAAAATTATTAAATTTTATTACAAAAATGGTGATTCTGCTGTATCAACAGTTAGGGCTTTACGAGCCGATTACGGTCGACATAATCGACCTACACAGCAAACAATATCGGTTATTGATATTGCAAGGCCTGTGCATCATCGCAACATTCGTTCTGCTGAAAATATCGCTGTCGTTGCTCAAAGTGTGGAGGAAGACCCGAATTTGTCGATTTCTCGATGTGCTCAACATTTGGGCTTGTCTTACGGCTGATTGTGGCGGATTTTGCATTTGGATTTGCATCTCCATCCGTACAACATCCAATTCACTCAAGAACTTAAGCCTCAAGACCATAAACAACGCAGAATGTATGCGAATTGGGTGATTGAACAACAAGCCATTTTTCGGACAAAATTTTCTTTAGTGATGAGGCTCATTTTTCGCTCAGTGGTTACGTAAATAAACAGAATTGCCGCATATGGGGCTCTCAAAATCCTCAGGTGATTGCAGAAAGGCCTTTGCATCCGGAAAAAGTAACCGTTTGGTGTGCATTATGGTCTGGTGCTGCTATTGGTTTTTTTTTGAAAACGATCAAAGAAGAGCCATTACAGTTAATTCTGGCCGCTATGGACGGATGTTAACCGATTATTTTTGGAGAGAAATTGAAGATTATGATCTGGAGAACATGTGGTTCCAACAGGACGGAGCCACAAGCCACACAACACAGGCTGATCGAGCACTTTCGCAATAGAAATTTCCAAGATGCGTAATTTCGAGATTGAGTGATGTCAATTGGCCCGCAAGATCCTGCGACCTAACACCTTTGGATTTCTTTTTATGGGGCTATGTGAAAGATCGTGTTTACGCGAACAATCCTCAAAATTTTGAGCAATTGAAAACCAATATTCCGGCCGAGATATTGCCGGAAATGTGCCGAAAAGTCATTGAAAATTACCTTAAAAGAATTGAGGCCTGTAAGAGGTCCCATGGAGGACATTTGAATGCTGTTGTATTTCACGTATAATGGCAAGGTTCAATCTTCATATCGAATAAAAAACTTCGTTTCCATCTGAATATTTTATGTGTTTTCTTTAGCTTTACTTTCCCAAGCGTAAAATGGATAACCCTATATAACGTTTAGGTTAGGTATATTGTGATAGGATATTATTAGGATAAGAAAAAGTTTTTAATTGAATTTTACTAGAGTTAGGTTAGTATATAGTAAGAAATAAGCTGAATGTTCACTATTTTGCTGCGTTCTTTGTACAATATGTTTATTTTTAATAGAGTTGGCTACTTTTTTCTCCCTTTTTAGGGTTTTGTACTAAAATACAAAATCCTATTGAAATCGGTACTTGTGTCCGTCCGTCCGCCTGTATGTCACAGCAGTTTTTCTCTGAAACTATAGAAGCTACAACCATGAAACTTTGTGGAAAGGTTGAAAGTTATGACTTTTAGAAAGGGGGTGAAAAAAATTTTCAAAGAGTTTTAAGGGGGTATAGAAGAGTGATTCTCAAAAAAAACTATTTTTCATCAAAGGTGGTCAAATGGGGTATTATATGAAAGGTCTCTTCAAAACAGGTCGTAAAATTATTTTATCAGTATCGATGTAGGCAGGAGAACGAGAAATGCACGAGATTTAGGCGAACCCCCTCGCGATTGGAAACATTTCATCCGAAAAAACTGAAAAAAGTCATAAGTGTAGACCTTTATGAGCTCTATAACAACAAATACATCAGAAGTCGAAATTCACTCAACTTTATTAGTATATGATTTATCAATTTTATACTTTTTTGAATAAAATCGTAAGGTCACCCTCAAATTCAATAAAATTCAATAGGTATATGTCAATTTACAAGTTTAATCATTACTAGAAATTTCAGAGAGATCGAATAGTATTTAACAGAATTAAGCGGGCTTAAATTGTTTTGTATTACAACAGCAACTATATACATGGCTGTGGGACAATATACACTTCCAATCAACTCAGACACTCTGCGTTTGCTTGGATTTGCATGAACGTTTCAATAATTATTACCCTGGCGCTGTTAAGGACATTTTACAACAGGCCAGCCAATATAAATTAAACATACTGGCAATCCAGGAAACGAACTGGACTGGAAATTATATTCAAGACATGAGATCGCACACAATATTCAAATGTGAGAAGCATACTGGAAAACGAGAATATTCCTGCAGGGCAGGGGAAGTGTTGATTTTAGAAGCTGGCATTCATTGTTCTACAATCACATGAGAAGACTAGTCGACTCATTGCCTACAAACGACACAAAAATAATTCTGGGTGATTTTAACGCTAAGTTTGGCAATGAGATATCTCATCGGGCAACTACTTGAGGATATAGCCTCCACGATGAAACATATGACAACGGACAGTGCCTGATTTACTTTTCATCTAGTAGCAATCTAGTCATACGTTCGACTTGCTTCCTACATCAAAGCATTCATAAAATGACCTGGGTATCACCGGATGGCAACACACAAAACCAGATCGACCATGTTCTGATCCAACAACGTTGGGCCCCGAGCATACTTGTCGTCCGTACACACCGAGAAGCCAATTGTAACTCAGATCATTACTTGATCAAATTAACCTATCGATGTCGTATGTCAAAGGGGTATTCTGCGAAGATCAGCCCGCTACACAAATTTGACATCGAAAGGCTCCAAACGGCGTCTGTGGCCAAAAATTTTGCGGCGACCCTCGATAACTAGCAGACTGTCATCTTATCAGACGCATCGTTAGAGACAAGCAACGAGCTTTGGATGCAAGTGAAAGCGACTATTCAGACCGTGGCAGAACAGATGATCGGACATTAAGCCCGGCGCAAGAGAAATAATTGGATCGATGATGAGTGCCAGAATGCGTTAGGAAAAAAGAATCAGGCGTACAAAGAATACGTAGGTAGGAAAACCAGGACAAAGAGAGAACATTATGAAAATCTCAGAAGAGTAGCGAATAGGATAGTTAGAATCAAGAAAAGAAAATACTATGACGACTAATTGAGAAGTATCTATGTAAGTCTAGTGAGTAACAATACAAAACAAGCATACAAAGTAGTAAAAAGCCTGAAAAGAGGTTATCAGCCCAAAACCACGCTCTGCCATGATGACATCGGCAATATCATCGCTGACAAAAACGGGATTAAGGAAAGATGGGATCATATTTTAAGAACCTCCTTAGTCCTCCGTACAGTTCCAGAACATTAGAGCCTATATATGTCTGCGCAGAGCTTTCATTGGCCCCACCAACTCTGGAGGAAGTTTGTTCCATTATCAACGCCCAAAAGAATAATCAAGCGCCAGCGCCAGCGATGAAATTCTAGTGAAGCTCATCAAATATGGCGGCAGCAATGTTCATAAAGCTATTCACAAAAACATCTAGCACATTTGGAAAGAAGAGCATATACCGAAAGAGTGACGCTAATCAATTATATTCCTTAGCCACAAAAAAGGTGAAAAGCTACAGTGTGAAACCTATAGAGGCATATCATTACTTTGTACGGCGTACAAAATATTTTCAAAGATCGTAGAAAATAAAATCGGATCATACACCAACAGTATTATTGGGGAGTATCAACGTAGTTTTAGAGCAGGTAGATCAACGAAAGACCAATTGTTCACAGTCAAGTAGGTACTTGAAAAATGCTGGGAGTTCAACACAGACATAGTACACCAAATTTTCGTTGACTTTAAGCAAACATACGACAGTATTGATATTAACGTACTATACCAAATAATGCTTTGCTTTAGTATTCCAGCCAAATTATTCCGTCTTACCAAAATGACATTGACGTCGATGACCTCCCAAGATTCGACTGAGTGAATGATTTTAGAAATATTGCAACAAAATGTTGGCCAGTTAAAGTGGAGTAACAGTGGTTCTTCTTTTAAAGCAAAAATATATTTGTTGTGCATGTCATTAAAGTTTTCTTGAATTAAATCAGCCTTTACCCGTATGTCTACATATCGTAGGCTAAGTACAAAACCCCTCTGAAACGAGCGTAGTTCTTTCTACCAAACTTGTATCAATTAATTGATGAATTTAGGAATTTACATTTGATAACATTTGATATTGTTTTTTGTCAATTTTTTTTGATTGAATATTGTTTATATTTAGAGTGCCATGTTCACCGCCAGGTTTTTGAGCGCTATAATGTTTTAAAGCTTACTTTATGTTTTTATAAAATTTATGACGATTGAATCAATAAAGTACATTTGCATTTATAACTTATTTAGGGTCCTGGACTTGCCCTTTTCAACACATGAATGTTTATAAAGAATAAAATTTTTGGAAAATAAAAAAAATCCCCGTTGGCATCACCAGCCGGAATCGTGAATTTCCCGTAAGTAGCGTAAGATTTTGAAAAATAATTTGACTTGCCTGCTACTAGAGTTTTTACTGCAATTTTCGAAGCAGTACATCGGTATTTATTAACATAAAAAGAAGCTGCCGACGTTCGTATTTAGGGACCCTTTGTTGAGGCGCAAATATTTTGCTAATAAAATTGAGTTGCACACTAATGCATTACAGATTATCTGCGGATAATAAATTGTTATAAACATATAAATGCAAGTTTTAAGGGTATTGTATAATCATATTACAATACCCTACTAAAATCGCGTCCTGCCTGTCGTTCCGTCCGTCCGTCCGTGTGTCACACCACTTTTTCTCGCAAATTAAATAAGCCAGAAACATAAGATTTTGTTAGTAGATGCGAAGTGATGCCCTCTTCAAAGTTTCACCACGAAAAGAAATTTATACGGTTCTTAAAGGGGTCTCCCCATATAGGGGAGTTGCCCCCGAAAAAAAATTTTCATCGCATGTAAGCAATACGGGTATCAAATGAAGGGTCTTAATGAGAACTTTTCAAAACCTGTCTTAAACCAACAACTTTTGCTTTGAGGGGTGCAGGGGAAGGGGAAATGTACGAGAATGTTGTGTCCCCCCTCGCGACTGGAAACCTTTGACCCTAAAAATCTGAAAAAAATCACAGAGATGTAACTTTAGGAGTACAAGGGCAACAAATACCTCAGAAGTCGAAATTCGATCAACTTTGTTAATAATAGTACATTTTATATAATTTACATTTTTTCCTATTAAATCAAGATGGGACCCTTAAATTTCCCAAAAGTAAATGTGTCCCGAAAATCTCACAATAATTGAACAATAAACAGTTAACTTACAGCCGATTGAATATTTAACAATTACAACAACATTAACACGTGAAACTAGGGAGATACACGTTTGCAACGGACCTAGGCACTACAAAAATGTAGGAGTTTTTAAAAATTTTAGCAATGGTTCATAATATTGATGTGTTACCATGATTAATCAAGCGACGGGGTCTTAACACTTAAAACAAAATGGTGGCGAGTTTAAAATCATAATAATCATAATAGTTCTTCGAACTCAATTTATGGAATCTGTATTTTAGTCAAGTTTTGAAATGCAGAATATATTGCTTGATTTTCTAATTGTTTTACGATACCCTTCTGACAGGAGTACGCTCCTGCTACTTCAACTTGTTTACTTCTCACATTTGCTATCTACACATTACTTAGTGGTTACCACACAAAGGTGATACCTTGTCGGCATAAATAGCTCAAATAGTTAATTTTAAAAGATTTCCATAAAGGTTTAGTTAGCACTTCTTCTTCTTAGCACTACAGCCCCTTTCGGGCCTTCGCTTCCTGCAAACAGCGCCTCCAACTGTCGCGGTCCGTTGACTGCGTCTTCCAATTCCGAAATCCGAGCAGCGATGAACTGTCTTCGTCGACCGAGTCAGACCAGCGTTTCCTCGGTTTCCCAACTGGCCTCCGGCCTTCAGTTCTCCCAACGAATACTTCTTGGGTATCCGTTGTTCGTCTATACGATTCATGTGTCCAGCCCATTGCAGCTTCCGCAGTCTTACAATCCTTGAGACCTCCGGTTCGTCAAAAATTTCATACAGCTCATGGTTGTATCGAATTTGCCATTGGTCTCCGTCAAGCTTCACACCGATTAATCGCCTGAGGACCAGTCGCTCAAAGGCGTTCAATATATTTGCGGATGCTTGGGTTAGGGTCCATGAGACACACCCATAGCATAACACAGGTCTTATCACAGATTAGTATACTTGGAGCTTTGTTCTCCTGTGTATGCAGTTGGTCTTCAAGATGAATAAAATATTTTATTTGCGAGCTATATTCTTCGGTGTATTTTGTCTCTTTCATTGTCCGTTTTCGTTATTTTGGCCCCTAAATACACAAATTCGCTAACATTCTCGATACTGTATTCGCCAAGTGAGATATTTTGTGTATTTGAGGTATTTTTTCTCGACTGCGTCATGAGCTTTGGTTTATTTTCATTGATTTGTAGTCCCACTAGTTTTGCTTCGCTGTCGAGTTTCAGGAAAAGTTCTTTGGCAGTTGCTAATGACCGTAATAGAATGTTGACGTCATCCGGATAGGCTACTACTTGGCTCGACTTGTATAGTAATGTACCTCGCGTAACGACAGGTAGCTTCCTTATGACGTACTCCAGAGCCAAATTGAATAGCAATGCGGCCAGCCCATCTCCCTGCTTTAGTCCGATATTTGTGTCAAAGGCATCGGTGAGTTGGTTACTGATGCGGACTTGGGAGGTTGTCGACGTCATTGTTGTAGTGAATAATAGATTTTCATATGTCCGTGAAGGACCGCAGCGATGTTCTGCTGCCTCGGCAGAGGAAGATGTTGGTTCCTGCCGAGAATGCCCTCGTCCGGAGACGCGTGAATGCGCTGGCAGGCTAGCATTGCGGTGTCGTGGGGCGGGTTCGTTTCCCCGGCACGAGGACTCACTACAAAACATTTCGCATTCACGAATTGCTTGCAGAGTTCGAGAGGACGACCGAAGTCGCAAATCAGTAAATAACCTCCACGAAGGAATTACGACTTGTTGCGAGAACAAGTGCAACCTGACAAGAAAGACTAATTTGGGGTTGAGCTCGTCTTTACCCAAATACATTCAGGGCCCACAAATGAAAGAGGGGCAACCGGGTGGTGGTGGAGCCCCTTCATGCCCACCCAACCGGAATAAATCCAATGTTAAATCGTTGAAGTGGCCAGGTATTCCTCTTCTGAGTGGAAAACTCATACAACTTGAATTATATGAGCTTTCCCATCAGAAGGGGAGTACCCCGGTGACCAATTTATGTCATAGAATTATACAATTGAATTGCATAACTCTATGCCATAAAAAGGCACTTGGCTTGGGCCACTCAACCCATTAAGTCTCCTGAAACAGAAAAATTTTTAAGTACCCGGTGGCTGGCTCATATTTTGGGGTGGAAGCCTGCCACCGTACCGGGTCCTATACCCGATTGGAAAAGACCGGAAGGGAAAGACCGATTTTTACCGTTTAATTCATCATTTTATTTAATTTCATTGATTTCTCGTAAATACAAAGCAAAGAAATCAAAATAGTTCAACAAAAATTATTCAGTGTATATATTAAAACATTTTTTTAATATTGATATAATTAGTATTTGCAGTATATATTAAAGATTACCCCACTTAATTGAATAAATTGAATAAAAAGAAACATTTGGTATATATAAAAAAAATGAAACAATTGGTATATATAAAAAATGAAACAATTGGTATATATGTAAAAATGAAACAATTGGTATATATGTAAAAATGAAACAATAGGGGAACTTACCCAACCTTTTCCGACGACGAGCGCTCGTTGACGAGGTGAGTAAGTCCTGTAAAGTTATAATACTGCATAGCAAATTAGTTAAAAGCACTCGCGATATTTCTGGAATATTTTCGTTGTCAACTTTTCTTCTTCTTTTTTTTTTTCTTTTGGTAAATGCTAAAACGCACACGTGATAACGAGATTCATGCAAATTAAAACGTTTTTCTTTAGAATTTCCTTTTCGGCTTCTTGGTTGAATTCGTGAAAAATTCAGCACGAAACACATTAAAACTTTCTGGCGCGCATGGATCAGTACAAGTGACGCGCGATAAAAAAAATGTTTAAATCCGGGCTTTGAGTTTCTTCGCTAGAATATTTTCCCCCTCTCTTGCAGCACAGTCCCAACAAATTTACTTCCACGAGCAGGCAAAACTGAAACTGTTTTCGTTTTGGCTTTCCCGTTATCTTGACGAATAACTTCCCTTTGTTGTCTGCTGACGACCGAAAATTTGTAACAGTTGAGATCAAACAAACTAAAATTTCACGTCCCGCAATCTTGCACTGAGCACTATTTGTCGGGTGGAAATAAATAACTAAAACGGATAGAAATAACTAATCCTCGTTAGTTTTTCCGGTAATAAAATTATTCCCAGAGTTTCGTCCGCGATGACGTGTTTCCACAAGACAGTCCGTGATATTCACGAGAAATGATCCACGCGAATTTCCTGCTTTCCCGGCGCACACAACACTATCTTGCACTTGAGCAGTTTTCCGCGCGAGCAGGAAAACCCAAGGCCGACTAGCAATCTCCAATTTTACTTTCGTACGTCACTTGCGCACAACGAGCGCCAAGTTTTTCTTTTTCCGCTGCTGAACAACAACGTTCGTTTTTGTTGTACGGAAGATGCAAACACGCTTTTCTTTGTCGCGCACACGCTTCAGCAGCAACGCACCACCAACTTTTCCGCGATCGCCAACACCTCGCAGAAGCAGCACGAAGAACCGCAAAGAAAACTCTCCATTTTCAAAGCATAAATCAATTGCGGATTTTTCTTTTTCACTTGACACTCATTTATTCACATTCAAATCAATTTTCCCGTTCCAAAAACATTTACGGTCTTTCCGTCATTCAACCAACGCAAACCCCACAACAATTTTATCTTCTTCCACTTATTGCATCCAAATGCCAAATTCCCGAGCACTTTTTCTTGGAAACCGTAATGAACACCACCGCTCTTGTACTATTTTCACCCACGATAACTTTCCGATTTCCTAACATATGCATTCGCATAGGCAATCATTAACGCGTATTTGGTAATTTCGATATTAACACCCTACGACATGATAAGTTTCTTTCCGCATCCGACGTGACCGCCGTGAAAATCCATAACCGACTCCCCACAATCCCCGTAATTCCACTTGACTTTTCGAAATGCAATTTCTATAGCGGGATCGCTACTCAAACCGCTTTAAAGGGATTATTACAAAACAACACCAAGATGTAACTCCGGAGCATGCGATGGAGCGATGACACGCCGGAGTAAGCGTAACTGAGATGACGTTATGTCTATGTGCATATTTCGTTTTTCGTCACACAATACTGCTAATACAAATGCAAGATCCCGAACGATATTGGCGATGGCTTGGATGAAAAACTCAAGCATGCAACGCAAAATAAAATCAATCAGAACAAATCACTTCACCGTCCAACGTAATTCGGAACTCGTATTCAATCGAAAACGAGCGAAACACTCCCCATCTCCATCCAATTCCTCGTTTGTGAGACGAAGCATAAGACTCGACTTGCCGGCGCCACTCTCCCCGATAATTCCAATGTTGTTATGTAGTTATCACCCATTTTCATGATTTACGACGCAATAGCATGCAAATTTCGCAAGCACAATTTAATATTCTCCACACTCAAGCAACTACGACACTTTATGGGCAAGTAGAACAATACGAACCCATTCAGAAAGGGGGAAATCACAAAATTGAAGGTTTTTTTGTTGCTATCAAATGTACTTTTTCCTTATCAGTTGTAGTTTATGACGGCGGTATTTGCAATTTCCCTTTTCACTGTCTTTTGTAGGTTCAATTAAGTTATCAATTGAAGGCAATTTGTCGTTTATGATAATTAGGCGTAATTAGGTGGGAAAATCGGAAGAATTAGACAAATTTTAAGGGGTTTAAATGATACAATGATTTTAGCGTTCATATAATTAACAGGTTAAATGATACAATGATTTTAGCATTCATAATTAACAGGTTAAATGATACAATGATTTTAGCATTCATAATTAACAGGTTAAATGATACAATGATTTTAGCATTCATAATTAAAAGGGGTTAACCGTTTCGTTCTAAGCATTTGCATACCGCGTTACACCGCAATTCGTTAAATTATCTTCAAAAGATATTGTAATAAGATACTACACATTAGAAATTTTTTTAAACATTTTTAGAATTTTGTTTCCCGGGTGTTAAGTACAAAGGAAATTTTTCCACTTATTATTCCTGCGAAAAAAAAACGAGTGTTGCGATGGGGAAGGTGACTGAATCGACTGAATCCTTATTAAATTGCGTTCGTGCTGTGTGCCTGTGTCAGCGCTGCTTTTAGAGCCATAGTTCTTAGATTACTACAGGGCAGCTAATTTTCTCGTGATCCCAAGGCAATGCGGATTACGAAAAAGGAGCTGAAGGATCTTTCTGTGTCTCACGGGTTGCCTTCGGCGTCGGGACTAGAGATGACGAACAATAAAAGAACACAATTAACAGACGGACGGACTGACTTATGTCTATGTTTGCCTGGAAGTATACAATCTTTGCGCGTTTTTGAAAATATATGCGGACGGACAAACAGACGTGCCCAATTATCTATCGGCGCAGGTCTTTCGCGTGGTATATCCCCACTTCTTTTCCCGATGGATCCGTTATCAAGTAACGGTTAGGTCCCATTACCTTCTTTATGCGGCTTTTCAGGAATCGCCTATCCAGCTTGGCGTTGTAATGCCCCGCGGCGTCACTTTGGCGGAAATTTCGCCGGAAAACTTCATCTCCTTCTTTGAAATTAGCAGATCGTGACCGGAGATTGTACTGCGCTTCATTTGCACTACCTGCGGCCTTAATCTTCCGTCCGATCTGTTGGCGGAGGTCTCCTAAACGTTCGTGGGGCTCCAGCGCAACGACCGGGTCTCCCAAACACTTTAATTGCCGTAACAGTCGGTATGATTTACCGTGGCAAATCATGTGCTGTCCAAAGGCGGCAAAGTAAGGGGCGACACCGGTGACGGAATGATACGAGGATCGCAGGGCGCATGTGATGGCAGACAATCGCCGATCCCAATCCTTTTGAGATGGGTGGACGTAGGAACGGATCGCGGCCAATAGGGTGCGGTTCAACCGTTCTGACGCGTTGGACTGAGGAGAGTATATGGGCGTCAGTTGGTGTTCAATGCCATACTGCTCAAGTAGGCTCTTAAACTGCCGAGACCGGAACTGTACTCCATTATCTGAGTACACACTCTCTGGAACTCCGAACACATGGAATACCCGGTTCTCTAAGAATTTCACGATCGATGGAGTTGTGAATTTACGGATAGGTTCCACCATTGGGAATTTTGAGAGCTGATCTAGAACGACTATAGCTCCGATGTGTCCCATGGAAGACCGAGGATATGGACCGAGTAGATCGATGTATAGACGCTGGAACACGCGTTCTGGGACGTTGAGTTGACCCATAGGAGGTCGAAGAGGCTGGTTGGGCGCTTTGGTGCCTTTACAGGTCTCACAGGCGCTCACGTAGTCTTTGACCTGGGATGCCATTTTAGGCCAAAAGAAGTATTTTTTTAGTCGCCGTAGTGTTCGACCGTAACCTCCGTGGGCACTTAACGGATGATCATGTGCGCGGAGGATCAGCTGTTGTGTCATTTCCTCCGGTACCCAGAGTTTCCAAGACTCTTCTTCCTGCCATGGATCACCAGTGGCGTATTCGTTTCGTCTATACACATAGCCGTCTATTACCTTCAAGTCAGGCAGCTGTGTCTGTTGGGTCGCTATGGTTTGCCTCAACTCTTTGTAGCTATCTGATTCGAAATGTGGGCTGTCCAAATCTATTTCGATGGGGTCCTCGTCATTTATTGTTATTTCGGCTCCCTCTGGGGAAAACATCCGTGAGAGAGTGTCGGGTACGATGTTCTGGGTTCCTTTCCGATGTTTGATGGAGAACTTGAACCCTTGCAGTTTAAGAGCCCATCTGGCTAGGCGTCCACTTAAATCTGCCTGGTTCATCAACCATTGTAGTGACGCGTGGTCCGTGATGATCTCGAATTGGTGGCCCTCGATATAAGCTCGGAATTTCTTCACAGCCATTACCGCTGCCAAACATTCTTGCTCGGAAACAGTATAGTTCCTTTG
Organism: Odontomyia ornata; assembly: GCA_963969285.1. NCBI lineage: Eukaryota > Metazoa > Arthropoda > Insecta > Diptera > Stratiomyidae > Odontomyia > Odontomyia ornata. The sequence goes on from OZ017742.1 coordinate 218,843,707, forward strand.
GGCCGAATTCAGCTTATTGGACATGAAGGCGATGGGAGCTTCCTCTCCTTCATCGGTCAATTGCACCAGCACGGCTCCTACTCCATGTTGACTTGCGTCACAATGAATGGAGAAGGGCTTCGTGAAGTCGGGGCTGTGCAAGACAGGAGCTGATGTGAGGGCTTGTTTAAGCTCTTCAAATGCCTTTCGGCTGAGTTCGGTCCAAACGAACTTCCCTTTCCGCAACATGTCTGACAGGGGCGCTGAAACTGTTGCATAATTCCGAACAAACCTTCGGTACCAACCGCACACACCAAGGAAACGTCGTAGCTGCTTCACAGTTTTTGGTAAGGGGAACTCATCAATCGCACGAGTTTTGTCTGGATCCGTTTTGATAGTGCCATGTCCTATGACATGGCCTAAGTATCGGACTTCTTTCATGACAAACTTACTTTTCTGTACGTTGATGGTGAGTCCCGCCTTACTGATGTGCAGGGCTACTTCTTGTAGAAGTAGGAGGTGTTGATCGAACGTTTCCGTGATGAGTAAAAGATCATCGAGGTACACGAACACTTGGTGTTTTAGGTGAGGTGGGATGACCTTGTCCATCAACCGAGTCATCGTTTGCGGCGCGTTACACAGGCCAAAGGGCATTGTGACGAACTGATATAATGGTCGTCCAGGCACTGTGAAGGCGGTCTTGTCCCTCGAGCCCTCATCGAGTGGAATTTGCCAGAAGGCGTCTTTTAGGTCGAGACTGGTGATATAATTGGCTTTCGGCAGTCTCCCTAGTATTCCATCGATGAGTGGAAGAGGGTACGCGTCCTTGATGGTAACCGCATTTACCTTACGGGCATCAAGACAGAGGCGGACTTTACCTGGCTTTACAACCAAGGTTACCGGTGAGGACCAGGCACTTCGGGACTCTTCTATGACCCCCAACTCGAGCATCCTATCTAATTCCGCATACACCAATTTCTCCATGGCTGGCGAGATGGCGTAGTGTCTCTGTTTAATCGGTTTACTATCGCCAACGTCGATGGTGTGTGAGACTAGAGTGGTGCGGCCAAGGCCTTGGGTAGCGTACGATGGGAAAGCAGCAATGGATGCTTCCAGGCGTTGTCGTTGGCTAGGCGTCAGGTCATGCCTATCGGGAGTAGAAGTGATTTCGTTGACATTTCTGGTTTTTAAAAACAAATCGGTGAATAAATCGGAGGCCAGTCCAAAGCGAAGGACGAAATCGACACCAAGGTATACATTCTGAGTCCAAGACGGGATAATGTAGAAGGTAATATCCTTCGTCTGACCCCTGAACGTCACGGGTGTTGTTAGTTTACCTCGTATAGGGTGTTTGGTGCCATCAGCTGTACTGATTTCAGTGCGCCAGGATTTAATCAAGTTCGGGTATTCTTGGAGCACTTTCGAGCCAAAGCTCGAGGCAAGACAACTGATACTGGCACCCGTGTCGATCAATGCAAACACGGTCTCGCCCAACACTTTAATTGGATGATAAGGTCTGATCTCATTCTCAGCAACCTCCGAGATGTTACAAGAGTTTACGGTTTGACGGCAGGTGCGCACTCTCTTGCGGAAATTCCGCCAACGACGGGTTGACCATTTTGTCGTGCACGAACGGGAAGTGACGACTTCGGAAGCAAATATTCGCTCTCGAGCCACCCGATATTCCTGCAGTCTAACATGATAAGGTTTTAGCGTGCGTACTTGAGGCTGCCGCGGTTCTTCTGGCAGTGACTGCGATGGTCGTTTTAATATTGTCGTTGGTGAGGTCTCCGGAAGAGAGTGAACATCCGCAGTCGTAATGGTTATGGCTGGTGGGTTAACGTCAGGTTGGTTGGGGTGAGCCGCTGACTGAGGAGCTACTGCTGGGGTTTCGAGTACCGCTGAGGTGGTCGGGTACTCTTTTGGCCGTTTTTTCGTGCGGCACATTCAGAACAGTCCGGGAAGTAAGTGTCCGGCTTGCCGCAACCGTAGCAGAAAGCCTTACGTTCTGCGCGGCATGAAATGAACCGGTGTCCGGTTTGGTGACAATTCCAGCAGGTCGTAAGACTTCCCACCGCCGCTACAGCAAGCTGGTCTGGGTCCAAATCATCCTCCAGATCTAGGGTGGTATAATCTGGGGCCAATTCCGCGATTCCTCGTCGAGGACCCGTCCTGGTTAGTAAGTATGGCCGGTCCCGTAGGTCTTCCTCAAACCCTTCTATGCGACGCACATTTCTCAGCAGGGCCTCCATACTCTGTGGATCGGAGTTCACGATATGCCGACGAATCTCCGGTCTTAGATTGCGCTTTAGCAGGCGAAGAATTTGGGTAGAAGACAATGGCTCTGACAGCTGGTCATTCAACCGAAGGATATCGGCTCGATATTTATGGAAGGACTCGTCCGGACGCTGCCATCTAGCATTCATCTTATCCAGGACTAATTCGTCCATGTCGACCGTAGGGTATTCCATGCGGAGTACCTCCTTCAGCCGTGACCAGCGTATGGATGGTGGAGCTGAATGTATCCTCCAATATGTCTCCAGGGCTGCTCCCCTAAGCAGCATTGGCAGGTATCCTGCGAGCGCTGTGCGGTCTCCTGCTAGCATCTGCTCAATCAGTGACTCCACCCGACTTATGAAAACCTCCACCGTTATCGTATTGGGTTCCCCACTGAAATGTAGATTCCATCCCTGGATGATGCTGGGGATCTGTGTCGGCTTCAGCCGATACATGTCGTGTGGATGGAAGCGTTGGTCCGGCGGAATCACGGGAGCCTGATTTGGTGGCGGTGCTTGGCTCAATCGGGGCCGGTAAACTGGAGCCAACGGATTCATGGCTGTACCTGGCCGGATCCGTTCGGGATCACGCCGCGAGTCTACTGGGAAGTCCCACGGATTTGGGTCCGAATCCCACATAGGAGGAGTTCTTGGCCGGGATGGTGCGGGGTTCTCTCTCTGGCTCTCTAGAGAGGCGAGCCGGGTGGACATGTCCTGTACGAGCGCCATTAGATCTCGTAGAACTGTGGCTTCCACAGCCACCGGTGGACTCGCTTCTTCTGCAGGCGGAACTGCTTCAGCCCTGTAGTCATCGTCTCGTGCACTCCTTGTAGTGGATGGAAGGGGTCCGCTTTTGGGGACAGCTCCACTTGTACTGGAGGACTGAGGTCGTTCTGTTGCTGGCTGTGCGATTTCCAAAGGCTGTCGACAGAGCGGGCACGTGGATGAAGTTTGCCGCAGTTGTGCCAAACACAGCTGATGTAGCCTGTGTCCGCACTGCAACCTCTGGCTTGTAGTTTCGTCCATGTCCTCGTGACAGATGGAACACAATAGAGCTGGTCCGGCGTCCGACCGCAACTTTCTCCTTTCGGGAGTTCTTTTGGTGGGCATGCTAAAAGAAATTTAAATTGCTAACTAAAAACCTAAATAAATATATATATATAAATAATGAAAATGTGAAAAAAATGATGCAAAATTTATAATTTGTAAGTGGCCGTCAGTGGCGAACTATAGTCGAACCTCACAAAAAAAAATGTATGATAAAGTTTCAAAAAAGTTTTAAGTTATCAAAAAAAAATAATCGGTCTTTCCTTTCCGTCCTTCCTCCCAAGTATGGACACCATGGCACAATCCTTCTAAAACGTTTCAGGGACACTCTCTTGTGGCACCATGAAAATCAGGGTTCCGAAGTGATCCCTCATTAGCAAACTTCTCAAGTTACAACTTGTCAGCCCAGGGTGGGATTCTAATCCACAAGCAGCGCGTGTCTTGTCATGAATAGTCATGGATTAGCTAATCAGCCAATCACATGAAATCAAAATCCATGTAATTTAAGACACTTAGGCACCGCTGGTTTGGGGAGCGGATCAGAATCCTCCGCAAAATAGATGTTGGGATAATAACCTCCGAACACAAAAAAGGGACTCTAATATAATTTGGCCTTACTAGTTATACAATGGTGGTAAACCACCAAAGTATAAATCAAAAGAAGGACCAAACGATATTGATGTCCGAAGACAACACACGTTCGAAAGTTATTAAATTCCTGGGGCACGATTAGTGCAAAAACCCTCGGGAGTTATCTACCCGCCAAAATTTCTAACACCTTGTGGGGACACCTAGAGACGATGGACTGTCTCGTGCTCACGACTGATGATACAGCCGGGCTTTTCGGGCCCCACGTTGGGCGCCATTTGTAGTGAATAATAGATTTTCATATGTCCGTGAAGGACCGCAGCGATGTTCTGCTGCCTCGGCAGAGGAAGATGTTGGTTCCTGCCGAGAATGCCCTCGTCCGGAGACGCGTGAATGCGCTGGCAGGCTAGCATTGCGGTGTCGTGGGGCGGGTTCGTTTCCCCGGCACGAGGACTCACTACAAAACATTTCGCATTCACGAATTGCTTGCAGAGTTCGAGAGGACGACCGAAGTCGCAAATCAGTAAATAACCTCCACGAAGGAATTACGACTTGTTGCGAGAACAAGTGCAACCTGACAAGAAAGACTAATTTGGGGTTGAGCTCGTCTTTACCCAAATACATTCAGGGCCCACAAATGAAAGAGGGGCAACCGGGTGGTGGTGGAGCCCCTTCATGCCCACCCAACCGGAATAAATCCAATGTTAAATCGTTGAAGTGGCCAGGTATTCCTCTTCTGAGTGGAAAACTCATACAACTTGAATTATATGAGCTTTCCCATCAGAAGGGGAGTACCCCGGTGACCAATTTATGTCATAGAATTATACAATTGAATTGCATAACTCTATGCCATAAAAAGGCACTTGGCTTGGGCCACTCAACCCATTAAGTCTCCTGAAACAGAAAAATTTTTAAGTACCCGGTGGCTGGCTCATATTTTGGGGTGGAAGCCTGCCACCGTACCGGGTCCTATACCCGATTGGAAAAGACCGGAAGGGAAAGACCGATTTTTACCGTTTAATTCATCATTTTATTTAATTTCATTGATTTCTCGTAAATACAAAGCAAAGAAATCAAAATAGTTCAACAAAAATTATTCAGTGTATATATTAAAACATTTTTTTAATATTGATATAATTAGTATTTGCAGTATATATTAAAGATTACCCCACTTAATTGAATAAATTGAATAAAAAGAAACATTTGGTATATATAAAAAAAATGAAACAATTGGTATATATAAAAAATGAAACAATTGGTATATATGTAAAAATGAAACAATTGGTATATATGTAAAAATGAAACAATAGGGGAACTTACCCAACCTTTTCCGACGACGAGCGCTCGTTGACGAGGTGAGTAAGTCCTGTAAAGTTATAATACTGCATAGCAAATTAGTTAAAAGCACTCGCGATATTTCTGGAATATTTTCGTTGTCAACTTTTCTTCTTCTTTTTTTTTTTCTTTTGGTAAATGCTAAAACGCACACGTGATAACGAGATTCATGCAAATTAAAACGTTTTTCTTTAGAATTTCCTTTTCGGCTTCTTGGTTGAATTCGTGAAAAATTCAGCACGAAACACATTAAAACTTTCTGGCGCGCATGGATCAGTACAAGTGACGCGCGATAAAAAAAATGTTTAAATCCGGGCTTTGAGTTTCTTCGCTAGAATATTTTCCCCCTCTCTTGCAGCACAGTCCCAACAAATTTACTTCCACGAGCAGGCAAAACTGAAACTGTTTTCGTTTTGGCTTTCCCGTTATCTTGACGAATAACTTCCCTTTGTTGTCTGCTGACGACCGAAAATTTGTAACAGTTGAGATCAAACAAACTAAAATTTCACGTCCCGCAATCTTGCACTGAGCACTATTTGTCGGGTGGAAATAAATAACTAAAACGGATAGAAATAACTAATCCTCGTTAGTTTTTCCGGTAATAAAATTATTCCCAGAGTTTCGTCCGCGATGACGTGTTTCCACAAGACAGTCCGTGATATTCACGAGAAATGATCCACGCGAATTTCCTGCTTTCCCGGCGCACACAACACTATCTTGCACTTGAGCAGTTTTCCGCGCGAGCAGGAAAACCCAAGGCCGACTAGCAATCTCCAATTTTACTTTCGTACGTCACTTGCGCACAACGAGCGCCAAGTTTTTCTTTTTCCGCTGCTGAACAACAACGTTCGTTTTTGTTGTACGGAAGATGCAAACACGCTTTTCTTTGTCGCGCACACGCTTCAGCAGCAACGCACCACCAACTTTTCCGCGATCGCCAACACCTCGCAGAAGCAGCACGAAGAACCGCAAAGAAAACTCTCCATTTTCAAAGCATAAATCAATTGCGGATTTTTCTTTTTCACTTGACACTCATTTATTCACATTCAAATCAATTTTCCCGTTCCAAAAACATTTACGGTCTTTCCGTCATTCAACCAACGCAAACCCCACAACAATTTTATCTTCTTCCACTTATTGCATCCAAATGCCAAATTCCCGAGCACTTTTTCTTGGAAACCGTAATGAACACCACCGCTCTTGTACTATTTTCACCCACGATAACTTTCCGATTTCCTAACATATGCATTCGCATAGGCAATCATTAACGCGTATTTGGTAATTTCGATATTAACACCCTACGACATGATAAGTTTCTTTCCGCATCCGACGTGACCGCCGTGAAAATCCATAACCGACTCCCCACAATCCCCGTAATTCCACTTGACTTTTCGAAATGCAATTTCTATAGCGGGATCGCTACTCAAACCGCTTTAAAGGGATTATTACAAAACAACACCAAGATGTAACTCCGGAGCATGCGATGGAGCGATGACACGCCGGAGTAAGCGTAACTGAGATGACGTTATGTCTATGTGCATATTTCGTTTTTCGTCACACAATACTGCTAATACAAATGCAAGATCCCGAACGATATTGGCGATGGCTTGGATGAAAAACTCAAGCATGCAACGCAAAATAAAATCAATCAGAACAAATCACTTCACCGTCCAACGTAATTCGGAACTCGTATTCAATCGAAAACGAGCGAAACACTCCCCATCTCCATCCAATTCCTCGTTTGTGAGACGAAGCATAAGACTCGACTTGCCGGCGCCACTCTCCCCGATAATTCCAATGTTGTTATGTAGTTATCACCCATTTTCATGATTTACGACGCAATAGCATGCAAATTTCGCAAGCACAATTTAATATTCTCCACACTCAAGCAACTACGACACTTTATGGGCAAGTAGAACAATACGAACCCATTCAGAAAGGGGGAAATCACAAAATTGAAGGTTTTTTTGTTGCTATCAAATGTACTTTTTCCTTATCAGTTGTAGTTTATGACGGCGGTATTTGCAATTTCCCTTTTCACTGTCTTTTGTAGGTTCAATTAAGTTATCAATTGAAGGCAATTTGTCGTTTATGATAATTAGGCGTAATTAGGTGGGAAAATCGGAAGAATTAGACAAATTTTAAGGGGTTTAAATGATACAATGATTTTAGCGTTCATATAATTAACAGGTTAAATGATACAATGATTTTAGCATTCATAATTAACAGGTTAAATGATACAATGATTTTAGCATTCATAATTAACAGGTTAAATGATACAATGATTTTAGCATTCATAATTAAAAGGGGTTAACCGTTTCGTTCTAAGCATTTGCATACCGCGTTACACCGCAATTCGTTAAATTATCTTCAAAAGATATTGTAATAAGATACTACACATTAGAAATTTTTTTAAACATTTTTAGAATTTTGTTTCCCGGGTGTTAAGTACAAAGGAAATTTTTCCACTTATTATTCCTGCGAAAAAAAAACGAGTGTTGCGATGGGGAAGGTGACTGAATCGACTGAATCCTTATTAAATTGCGTTCGTGCTGTGTGCCTGTGTCAGCGCTGCTTTTAGAGCCATAGTTCTTAGATTACTACATTGTCATTTTGGTAAAACGGACTAATTTGGCTGGGATGCCAAAGCAAAGCATTATTTGGTACAGTATGTTAGTCAGCACTTGCGTTGCCATTAATATAAATATGTTTAATTCTTTTCTGAACCATCAAGGACCGCCATTTCGAACTTGAGCATTTGCTTTTTGATTATTTTTATTTTTACAGATATCAGTTATTAATTCTCAACTGCTGTGCTGAATCTTATTTGAATTGGAGTTTCACTCCGAACAGCACAAAAATTTTCGATTTTTATTGAAAACGGCTACTAAAAATATTAAGCTGTAAACTCTCAACTTTTTTATTTGTCATCCAACTTGCATAATTTTTTGCGGGTTAATGGTGGCAACTCAATTATGAGCATCATCACGACTGTTTGCAGCGCTTCTATGCCACGTCGAAAACCCCGGTACGGCAAGCGAGTGCCACATGCTTTGACATGAGGCTTAATGGTGGCAACTCAATTATGAGCATAATCACGACTGTTTGCAGCGCTTCTATGCCACGTCGAAAACCCCAGTGCGACAGGCTTAATGGTGGCAACTCAATTATGAGCATCATCACAACTGTTTGCAGCGCTTCTATGCCACGTCGAAAACCCCGGTACGACAAGCGAGTGCCACATGCTTTGACATGAGGCTCAACGCGCACCGAACATATAAGTCGACCAGAAAATATCTTCGCAAATTGATCAACAACAGCAAAGCTCGCAGCTGGCAAGATCTAGTAGACAATGTGAACAAGAACTCGTGGGACCTTGGCTACAAGTTAATTATGCGGAAACTGGGCGCCCTACGGAAGCCTTGCATATACGAAGTGGGAAAGATGGACGAGATGGTTTGGGCAATCTTTCCTGCCCACTCTGTCCGTGTTGAGGCTGCCCACAGTAAAACATCGAATCTTCACACAGTCGGAACTGGAAGAGGCAGTCCTATCACCGAAAGCAAGAAAGGCTACATGCCCAGACGGTATTCCAGCTGAGGTGTTGCAACTTGTCTATCAGCATTGTACTGACTTGCTGCCTAGCACATTCAACGCTTGCCTACAGGACGGGAGTTTTCTGATACGATGGAAGGTGGCTAGACACGGCTGGGAAAATTCTAGAGAAACTCATCAAGGGAAGACTCACTAATGCGAATCGTGCTACTGGGGACCTATCACCTCGGCAGTATGGCTTTAGAGCAGGATGCTCTACCAATGATACGATTGCAGAGGTGAAGCACATAGGCGCACCAAGCGAAGGATCGTTCTGTAGATGACATTTGGCGTTAAGAACGTCTTCAACTCCGCGAGATGGGTGGATATTCTGGATACGCTGGAAAACCCTTTTCAAGCGCCGGAATATCTGAGAGACTACCAGAAAGACCGAATCCTGCTTTACGACCCAGCACAGGGTCAACGAAGGATAGAAGTTACATTGGGTATTGCTCAGGGATCTATCCTTGGTCCAGAACTGTTGAACGGGTCTTACGACGGGCTACTGAGATGCCTGCCACACATTTTTTGTGTGCTGCGACGGGACCTCTACAGGGAGACGAGAGAGCTCACCCCGGTTAGTATAGTCGCAGTGATGCTCCGATCGGTTGACAATTGGAACCAGGTGGCACATTATGTTCGGGCAGTCCTAAAAGATAAAAGGGACTCATAGTAGTCGGGGACGTTGGAGCTGGGGGGTCACTTGTCTGGCAAATCCTCTTCTCCCGCTAGAGGACGGATCCCCCAGCTTAAAGGCGCCTCACGATGCAACAAAACGAGACCTGGCTCGAAGTAATGTGTCAAATAGTTTCAGGCTGGAATCTCGGGTTGACAGGGGAGGTAATTAGTAGTCCAGTCGCTCGCGAGCAAGACAGCCCCACACTCAGTACGTAAATGGCTGTCACCCCCTAACTTAAAAAAAACAATCATGCGAGGCAGATGTGCTGCAGAGCCTTAATATTTCTTGGCTTCAATTTCACGTTGGAGTTGGCTAGATGAAGGCCTTCCACGCTTTTTTTCCTTTTAACTTTAAGTATCTCTGGAATTTCAAGCCTAAACTCCGATTGAGTTTTAGAACAAGGTGTGTTTTTGGCTTATGAACTCTTTGATATAATAAAAATGCATTGACAAAAGTGACGTCTACAAGATGAAAAAATATTCGTAAATACTACTTTTTTATCGAAGAGGAGTCCTGTATTGGCCAATATGGCTAACGAGCAAATTAACGCCACCCACATGCTTATTGTACTCTTGAATAACATCAGGGCATGTGACGTCATTTTTTAAGGGTTTTGAAAAAAAAATTTACAATACCCTATTAATATCGGTACCTGTCCGTCCTTCCATCAGTGTGTCACAGCAGGTTTCAGGAACTATTGAAGCTACAGTGATCAAATTTTGTGAACAGCTCAGAAGTTTCTGGTTAATGAAAGTTCCATAGTTAAACAAAATTTCAAAGGCTTTTAAGTGGGGTCTCCCAATATAAGGATGTGAGCAATAGCAGCAAGTTAAAATGGTATAGTTATGATTTCTCTTTTAAAACGAGTATGTATTTGTTGTACATGTTGTTAAAGTTTTTCTTGAGTTTATTCATCATTGGTTGCTGCGTATCGTAAGTTGAGTACACAACTCTTTTGAAATGAGTGTAGCTCTGTCCACCCAACTTGTTTAATAGTGTTTTTTTATCAGAAAGTTTGAAACTATGAATTGGAAGCTTTCAAAACATGAAGAAAGTAGTCTGACTACTATGTTCTCATTTCATGATACTAAGCTTAAATCAATGCGTGAATACTTGCAACAAATTCCTCGCACATTTCTTGAAGCTCTTTTTTGAATGACTTTTCAGGTTTAAGACGGTTATTCGGTATTCTATATTGGCGAATAGTATCTAAAATATAAATTTTCTGTACCGTAGTAAAGTTGATAGTTCATATTTGTTGTGGTATATTTCTGGCAAGTCTGAATCTGATTCGCCTAGAGCTAAACGAGTAAGCTAGTTGGTGGCTTCCAATATATACTGCAAAGCTGTAAGATAATCCAGTTGTGTTGCACAACATGAACAGCTTAAAATCCCACTTATGCGGTTTCATTGGATTGGAATTTTTTAACAAATGCCTACATTTAGCGGCACATATTTGCTCATCTATTGAAAGTTTGCTTGTAATTGAAAATGGTGAAAATTGATTATAGTAGTCTGTATGGTCTAGTGGTTAGAGTATGAACGCATAAGATCCCAGGTTCAAATCTCGTTGGATGCAACGTGATTCAGTTCAGGGGATTTTTCGGACAGACTATGAGTGTTCACTCAGTGGTGATATGTACTGATTTAATCAGATCATATCATAGCTGAGCAGGCAGACGAGAGCATGGTACTGACCAAACCAACTGCCGAAAAAATCAATACGGTCATGAAAATGAGATACTCTAACTGTCTCTAAGCGAAGGCCCGAGAGGGGCTGTAGTGCTACAAAGAAGAAGAACAAAATTGATTATTTAATTCAGTAAGTAACGGGCGAAATGTATGAAGGTTGTCAAATTTGGGGTCTTGTTTCTGAAGCATGGTACTGTTATCATTAAAGTGTAATATACGTTTTAGGCGTTCAAAATCATTTATTGCCATAGTATTGCGAACATTTGCAATTCCAATGCTATGTCTCCATAAGCAGCGAGAGAATAGTCGGAAAATTCGTCCGAATTATTTTCGCGCAATCAAGAAATTATAAATAAAATATTTCGAAGTATAGCTGGCTTGCCTTCTGACTTTTTTATTAACTACTCTATTATCTCCTTTACTATTTTTCCACGTAATGCAATGATTTGAACTTGTTCAACTTAAGCTCTGCACGCATGCACGCCATGCAAATTTTTAAGGTTATAATAAACCGGGAAACACGATCGACCATCTTACTCGAACCAAGTACTTTGCAGTTAATTCTACTCAGTGGTCTACGAGTATAGTAAAGATGCTACGCCATGAAAAAAACTTTAAGAAGTAAACTGCTTAAGTACAGGGTGAACTTTAAGTTGGCAACACTTTTTAATGCTTAGTATCAAAGCCTTAGTACAGTGTAACAAGCCATGTACCAGAAAGCCCTACTAACACATAAATGATCACATGAAGGTTGGCTTTGCTCGCTAGTTTATATGAAAGTATATGGAGAAATCTGGAAGTGCCGACGAAAATTCGAGGTTTTGTACGGTTTCGAGACGGATTTCAATTGCGAAATCCAGATGGTTCGCACAGAACATCGTAGTGCTTCTTCCGAAGTGAATTTCGTTTCAGTTCATACATCCGTCCATGTTTTATTTATGTTCAAAGTTATAAGATTAAGAACTTGTTTACTTCCTCAAGCTAGCTGTCAGTGGAAAGAGTTGAACGTGTGTTTCATTTGGTTGTTCTAAATGGTGTATGTGTGCCGTGGGCAGTGCAAGGTGAATTTGAAGCTTGCAAGGAATGTGATTTGTACCTTTTTTATGTGAAACATCGAATATATTACGCCGTATAAACATTTGCATTCTGCCGAAGTAGGCTGACAGCTCACGCCAGCTGGCCAAAAGTAGGCTGACTACTACAAATACTAATTTCTACTGGAAGGCTTGTTACAATTCAGACGACCTAGACACTATAGATATGTATGGATTTTCAAGAAAATTTTATAAATAGTATGTATAGTAACATTCATATGTTATAACAACTACTCAGATTGTGAGGTCAACCTCCCATAAACAAAATGGCGGCAAATTAAAGAAATGGCCAACCTATGTATGAAGCTAGTTGTTGCTATTCAGATAACATTGTTTAATTACTAGTTCGTTTACCAGACTCTACTGGCAGAAGCACTCTTCAACTTGGTTTAGATATTTTATTGTGAATTTAAAAAAAGTCCAGCGTAAATAAAATAATAAATAAAGCTAAATTAATTGGGCAATATTTAACGATATTTTGAATTTTATAACTAGGATAGGGCATGGCCTTGGTGGTGATCAAAATACTATGACATAGAAGTGTCCTTCAGATTCTTGTAAGATAAGTGTGAACTAGAGCTTGTTAATGATATATCCTTGCTTGAAATGTTACGACTTTGTCTTAATTAACTTTAATTCATTATGGATGGGTTGAAATTACTACATATCAAGAAATTTTTATCTTAAGGTCTTAGGTTGAATTTTCTTTATATTCGTAGTTGCTCTGATTTCTAATTCGCAACCTAATTAATCTCACAAGGTCATTATTACTAATTGTGGTTTTCCGCTCATATCAGCAAAACAAAACTTTTCTTAATAACCACCAGCCTAATCAAATTCAACGTCTACTCTGAGCTCTGCAGCAGCAGACCATCATAGTATCCTTCTAGCCAAAAAGTTAATTACCATAGCGCCGATTGCCAATTTCTAAACGGTCTAAATCACACGTGCATACGTAATTTCAGCGCGCGAGTTTTTCATCGTTCACTCATTACTCACCAGTCATATTGGATCGTCGATCGGACCGCAATCTATCAATCTCAATCTGAGGTGCAGTAACCGCCAAAGAGTTGAACACCTCGATGCGTGCTAACTGTCGGTCCGAGCTCAGGTGGAATGGTTCTCCGCTCTGGCAATTCACCTGAAGCGAAACGAATGGGTTAAAAGTTAGTTTAACAATCAACAATAAAACAATCGCGCCTCCGTTCATCAACATCGCGAACATCAAACCGTAAAGCATATGTGAGAATTGAAAACGAAAGTTACTAACATGCTACTAAAAATCGCCGGACTCGTACGGCAAGTACGTACTCATGCACTTGGCGCTAAAGTATGTAAAGCAAAATCTAACGCTAATTACTCATATGAAACAATTATCAATTATTTGCGGTGCAGTTTAATGCTCGCAAAATTCACACGGTGCTTTTGTTGTGACCGTTGCATGTGTTTATGTTATGTGTTGCATTAGTACATTGTATTTACCTGCGGACACTTTCCCCTGCACAGTTGTACGCCGCAGCTCACGTGGAGTCGTTCCCGATCTGGAAACTTGAAGGCGGGAAAAGTGGCAGTAAATAACTGTTCAAGCACTTCATCATCGTGAGGTTGCGACCAACCTTCCTCCACTGGCCGATAGCGGGCATGTAACGCTGGCATCACCTGAAGATGAAAGGAAATGAAAGAAAAGAATGTTACAAAGTCAGTTACAAAATATTGCTTGTAAGAACAAGCGTTAGTTTATGTTCTTAACCCTAGAAAAATCGTTCATGGATGGATTTCATTTTTTGCAATTAGCAGAAATATCAATATATTGTCTAATATTGAAGTAGAGTGGATTGTCTAATATGAGGAAACATTTCTATTGTGTACATCGAAAATGTCTTCCAGACCGTGAAGTCGTAACTTATGTAGGAATTTTTTATAATCAAAGATAAGCATCCAACCTTTTTTTTAAATAAAATTTACTTTTAGTAGTTTTACTTACTCAAAAACATGAAAAAACTTCTTAAAGACAAAAAACTTTCAGAAGAAAACGTTAGCTCATATTTATCTAGTGAAGCTATCTCCGGATTTTTTGAAATGTTATTTGTGTACTTATAGAAAAGAGCACTCAACAACAAAATATATTAAAAAAAAACATTCAAATTCATAACTAACGTTTTAAAAGATGATGTTTTTGCTTCGTTTGCTTATTCATTATATATTTGTGAAATGATTCTCAAGAAGTATGACTTAATCAATTATTCGCATAATGTAATTGATTCTCCTCTTGTAGCTATAGCAGTTAAAGTTGTTTTTACGCAGTCAATAATTCCATTTAAAACATTTTTTTTTTCAGTATTAGTATAGATTGGTAAGTTCTTTGTTTTGATAACTGTTCTAATTTTTATAACTTGGGGCAAATGAAACCCACGTAACAACATGAAGACAGATCATATGAACTAACAAGCAAGTACACAGGGAAAAACGTTTAATTGAAAAATATTTAACTTATTAATATCCCTGCAGGGGAAGTGCTGATTTTAGAAGCTGGCATTCTTTTGGGAGAGCCGTTACCACGTAATCTAGGAAGTGATGGTCCCCGTAAGGTTCCTTCGCAGACTACAAGGTGGTAACAATCTCTGGACTACAAGTACAATATTGAATTGGAATACCTTCTGGGCTGGGGGATATGACATTTTGAACCTAGGTGAATACAACTATGCCACCGAGGTGATACCCGCGCGTGAATGACTCCAATCTAAGTATCATACCATCTCTGTTCCGGTAAATCCTTGGCAGGCCTCGGAGTACGTGGAGTTGACGGTGTGGGTTCGTTTGAGACGGACTCTCGATTAACGCTGCTCTGGCTCTGAGCACCTGTCCCCATAAAGGCTGGAGCCAACCCTCGCATGGCCTCTTTGCTCTGCAAAGTAATCATGGGATCAGAAATAAAAAGACTCTACATACGAATGGAGATAGCAGCTCTGAGGGGACACTTAGCAGATGGGACTTTACTAGACACTAAAGACTCAAAGAATGAAGGCAAACGGATGACTTAATGAAAAGGCTCAGAGAATACATTTTAGCCGGATACAATCACAGCGTTCGGACGCAAAAAACTGCATGCACTCTGGAACGCCCTATATGAGAAGAGCGCATAATGAATCACTCCGAAGCTAAAAAAAAATCGTCGTGAAAAATAAAATAGCGGGGAGACCCACAAAGTGCTATTGCGCAATGTTGCTGACAGGTGACTGGAGCATTATACTCAGAAACCGAAGCAGAAGTTTAATCCAAAAAGTGGGAAGCATTCTGAAGAGAATTAGTCTGAAGGTGACTCGCAAAAACCATTATCAAAGATATAAAGAAGGGGCTCTCGGAGCTCAAATGCATCAAACATTACCGACAAAGCTGGTTGAAGGCCCAAGAGAGCAAAAGGCCAAACAAGAGCTGAGGTGTAAGTCTACCAAAAAATGCAGATAACTTCAGCACCAAACACCTCTCTCTCTCTCTCCCTCTCTTCGACTAGGAGTGGAATTCCCAAAACTTGAACGCACCACATGGCGTAGTAAAACAAGGACAGGACGTGAAACAAGGAGGTCTTTATGAAATTCGTTTTACAAAGCCCAAAAAAAATTATTTGTAGCAGACCATGTGTGAGAGAGCCAAAATTCAACTCACACTGAACAAGTCAGACGGGAAACAGTGTGGACAGTGGATGTTAAAATAAAGTGGTATCTCGTGTTTATTACTAATTCTTAAATCAAATAAACAAATATAAAAACATTGCGATAATATAAGGGTGTCCAGAAAGTAATAGACGTTTTGGCCTGACGTGGCAGTTGGTGGGACTAGCGCTACCATCTTGGCATCAGAGTGTTCCTACACTAAGTACACAACCAGCCGTGGTAGCTTGCACATGATACCTATTGTAGTTTGCATCATGTTATGATAAATACCTTAATTTAAATGGCGACTATGTAGAAAACTAGTCTGAGAGTTTACAACCTAAAAGTATATAATAAAAATTGTTTGTTTTCTTTACTTTGTTTATTTTTTGTTTCAAAGCGTCTGTAACTTTCTGAATACACCTTGTGAGAAGTCAGCAGAAATAATAGGTCGTTTTTATTTAGTATTTTACCCGAACCGTATGAGAAAAGTGGCGGGAAGCGAGAGAAAAAGTTAGACATCTCTTTTGGGGCTTTGTAGTAGCAATTCTGAATTCTGACAACTGCGACCCAAAGTTCCATTTCCCGCACGTGCGTTCATGCGTGCCTGTTATTCCGATCGCATTTCTCCATAAAGCTATTGAAGGAGGAGTGAAAGAAAAAATTGCATATTCGTCGGAATAGAAACTGCAATTACGAAAATCTAAAGGATCCGTCATTTGGATGATTAAATTCCTGCACCCTATGTGAAGTTGAAAATTGTTGTTCATTCCCGGAAGCAAAAAGTAAATTGCTGGATAGGGACCAGAGGAAGGTTTCCAAGTAAGAATTCATGTTTTCTATCCTTGCCATAGGTGAAAAGTCAATTAGGGGTAACTTTGTGCTGTTACCGTGCTCCTCGTCAAACAGGTTCCATTTTTCACTAGTGAGTACGTACTTGGTGTACAAGCGCTAACACATAACTCGAATTGGGGATGGCAATACGAAGAGGTTGCACCAGATCACAAGAAAAGCTACCCGATTACTTGCGATATGAATTTGCATTCAGACAGTTTCTGCAAAGTCGAGAAAACTGGGCGCAAACAATCGACGTCATTACTCAACCGATGGTGTGATTCAGAGTGAAAGAGTAAACGAAAACCGTTTTGGGTTTGCCCGCCTGTCAAGATAAATTGCAGCGTCAAAATTTTGATGATGAAGAATTTTTTGCGCCATCTTGCTGATATCTCTTTTGAAACTGATAGCTCACTTATTTTGTATCATGTAAAAATGATAGTATGAATAAAAGATTAAAGCAGAATTAACGATAAGTCTCAATTTATTTTTGGAGTCACCTCTATAATGCCAGTAAATTCTAAAAAGAGAAAAAATTAAACGCGAAAGCGAAACCTGTCGAGAAGTAGCTCTGATATGCAGCTGTGAAGCGTTTCGGGTTCGCACTGGGTTCATCTTGTCCCGTATTATTAACCCATGTAGTTGTTTTTTCAGATACATTTACAGCAATCCACTACCACTTGAAGGAAGAGGAAAAGCTTTTTCGTATTTAATTTTATGCTCTGTTTTTTTCTTTGCTTACATTTTTTGATGGCAACAATTTAGTACTTGGGGTCATGCTATTATAAATGAGAAAACCAAGATAACTCCCGAAAGAAAAGAATATTTACCCATATAACATAGCAGTCAAACATAGAGGAATTTGATTGATTCGTGATTAGTTTAACATCTGCACTTCTTCTTCTTAGGACTACAGCCCCTCCCGGGCCTTCACTTCCTGCAAACAGCGCCTCAAACTGTCTCGGTCCATTGACCGCGTCTTCCAATTCCGAAATCCGAGCAGCGATGAACTGTCTTCGTCGACCGAGTACGACCAGGGTTTCCTCGGTTTCCCAACTGACCTCCGCCCTTCAATTCTCCCAATGAATACCTTCTTGGGTATCCGTTTATCGCCCATACGATTCATGTGGCCAGCCCATTGCAGCTTCCGCAGTCTTACAATCGTTGAGACTTCCGGTTCGCCAAAAATTTCATACAGCTCATGGTTGTTTCGAATACGTCATTGGTCCCCGTCAAGCTTCCCTCCGATTATTCGCCTCAGAACCCGTCACTCAAAGGCGTTCAATATATTTGCGGATGCTTGGGTTAGGGTCCATGTTTCACACCCATAGCATAACACTGGTCTTATCACAGATTTGTATACTTGGAGCTTTGTTCTCCTGTGTATGCAGTTGGTCTTCAAGATCGTCAATACTGAATAAAATATTTTATTTGCGAGCTGTATTTTTCGGCGTATTTCGTTATTTTGGCGCCTAAATACACAAATTCGCCAACATTCTCGATACTGTATTCGCCAAGTGTGATGTTTTGTGTATTTGAGGTATTTTTCCTCGACTGCGTCATGAGCTTTGTTTTATTTTCATTGATTTGTAGCCCTACTAGTTTTGCTTCGCTGTCGAGTTTCAGGAAAAGTTCTTTGGCAATTGTTAATGACCGTGGCAGAATGTTGATGTCATCCACATAGACTACTACTTGGCTCGACTTGTATAGTAATGTACCTCGCGTATCGATAGGTAGCTTCTTTATGACGTACTCCAGAGCCAAATTGAATAGCCCATCTCCCTGGTTTAGTCCGATATTTGTGTCAGAGGCATCGATGAGTTGGTTATTGATGCGGACTTGGGAGGTCGTCGACGTCATTTTTATTTTGGTAAGACGGACTAATTTGGCTGGGATGCCAAAGCAAAGCATATTTGGTACAGTGCCTTACGATCAACACTGTCGTATGCTTGCTTGAATTCAACGAATTCAACGGTGTACGTCTATGTTGAACTCCCAGCATTTTTCCAGTACCTGCTTGACGGTGAACAATTGGTCTGTTGTTGATCAAATTAACCTATTGATGTCGTATATCAAAGGAGTAGTCGGCGAAGACCAGCCTGCTACAAAAATTTGACAAGCAAGATTTCATGGAGACCCTTGACAGCCAGCTGGTTCCTATCTTATCAGACACATCGCTGAAAACAAGCAACGAGCTCTGGATGGAAGTGAAAGCGGCAATTAAGATAGACGATGCGACATCAAGCTCGGCGCAAGAGAAATGATTGGTTCGATAATGAGTGCCAGAATGCGTTAGACAAAAAGAATCAGGCGTACAAAGAATATATAGGTAGGAAAACCAGTAAAAACAGAGTAGCGAATAAAAAAAAAAAAATAGAAATAAGCAAAGAAAATACTACGTCGACCAATTGAGAAGTATCGATGAAAGTATAGTGAGCAACAACACAAGATTAGCATACAAAGTAGTGAAAAGTCTGAGATGAAGATATCAGTCCAAAACCACGCTCTACCGTGATGACATCCGCAATATCACTGCTGATAAAACCAGGATTAAGGAAAGATGAGTATCATATTTCAAGAACTTCCGTAATCTTCTACATAGCTCCAGAACATTGGAGCCTATAAACGTTTTTGGGAAGCTTCCATTGGCAGTTGTTAATTCTGCGGGAATGTGTGATATTTGCCTGGTTTGGGAATGACGAATGCCTATGCGGACGACATTTGTCATTTCTAAACCACATTCCCGTCGAATTGGAGACCCATATGTCTTCTCTCTACCATTTCTAAAATAGCCGAAAGAGCGATCCTATATAGACGACAAGAGACGGTCGATGATAAACATTAATTAATTCTCGATTAACAATTTAGTTTCCGTACCGAGCATTCCACAGAACTCCAGCTCATCAGGGTAGTTCAACATATACGCAACGGGTTGAATTGCAACAAATCAACAGGCCTAGTTATGTTTGACATAGCAAAAGCCTTTGACAAAGTCTGGCATGCAGGACTTACTTTCAAAATGCTCGAACTTCATATTATACTTCCAATCATGCAAATTACACATTCATTTCTCAAAGACAGAACCTTTTGTGTCAGAATAGACAACCACCACTCAAGCTTGCGCTCAATCGAAGCCAGGGTTCCACAAGGATCATCTATCTCACCAATTCTATACAGTCTATATACTATGGATTTGTCTAGTCTGCCAAATGACGTACGTTTATCCTTATACGCTGATGATACGTGTATATTCTACGCAGCCCGACAAGCAGAAGTTACTACGTCAAAACTGCAAAGCTCCATCAATATTCTCCTAGAATACTTCCGTAAATGGAAAATAAAACTCAAAAGGACGAAACCCAGGCTTTGTACATCACCAGACGAAAAAAACAACGTCCTTCCTTACTAAAAGTTGACGATGAACAAATACAAGTATAATAACATGGAATGACCACCCACGACAAAAAAGACAGCACTGCTTCCAAATCCTCGCCACTTTAAGACCCGTTCCTAACCTTCTGAGTTCCAGAGTTATCTTTTTGGAATTTCAATTTAAAACTATTATAATCCTACCTTGACGAAGTCTTACTATTGGAAAAAATAATAAAAAATACCAGACTAATAAAACTGGGTTTTTGCCATGTCCTTTTGAAAGAACAATGGCAATTAATTAATATATATTTTTCCTCATTGTGTATATGGAAATACTTTTACGTTTTTTTTTTACTTCTTTTAGATACATCTGAAGGAGTCAAGAGGAGTAAGCGTGTTGTAGTTAAAAGATTTCGGTTTTGTCTTCACTATGTATTTTTTTTAAGGACATCAAAATACACAAAATCAAAAGTTCCTTAAGCATTATGATCGAAATTTAAACTTATTTGCAAAATCAAACGAATTCAAAATAAGACATAGATATTCTTAGAGATATGAACATTTTTCTGTCTTCATGAAAATTTGTAAAACAATTGCGATTGGTGGTAAAACATAAATTAATCCCAAAATGTTTGCATAACACTGTGGTTTTTTCTGCAGCGACATTGTTTCGTTGCATATTCTGGTAGATTTCCAGCACTTTTAGAACGACTTTCTTTAGAGGGAATGGGCCTTATTCGAATATTATGCTTTTTGTTTTTTTGCTCGAGTTCATCATCGTCTATTTGATCCTCATTCTCACATTCTTCATCATTTTGATCGATGAGTTTGGTGCCCAAATTCAGTTTAAATTCTCGCATTTGCATAATGTTTTGCTTCGGTGTGCCCTTGTAAGCTTCTATAGCCCTGTACTCGTCTTATAGCCAAGAATTCACCACTCACAAATCCAAAAGATAACGCGAATCATCCGCTTTTTTGTACGATTGCGGGAAGGACAAATCGAAAGCATCCGATCAGTGAGATCGACGCCACCCATGTTTTTGTTGTACTTTTTAACGACATATGGCCACCTCACTGTAAGGTATCTTTTGTCTTTCTTAGATCACCGCTCACATTCATCGTGGGTCTGAGCAAAATAGCACGTAGACACATCAGTACAGGTTTATTGTCCTGCCAAATAGCCACAACGAGTTCACGATCTTCCCTTATTTTTACTTCGCAGCTATCTCTTGCTTGCTTTTTAAACATTTTATCTTCAGTTAGTGCGCAGATTTTCGGAACTCTATTCTTCATAACAGTTCCGGGTATCGTGGAAGCCAAGCTTAATTAGTTCATCGCAAAGTTTTGGAGTGGCGAAAAACCGGTCAAAAAGGTTCTAGTCAAATGAATAATAGCAGCCTCTCTCAAATTAAATCCTTGGTTGATTAAATGAGGAAATGTTGTGTCTCCCTGATAAGTCACCGTGTCGCAAATGAACCTTTTGGTGAGACTAAGACGAAAACTTTTAGGCCGACTGAATTTGGTTTGTTGGGACAGTACTGCCGCATGCGACACTTTCCAGTAAAAGGGATGATTATCTCAACAATACTCATTTCCTTTCGACGATTTTATTCGTGACATCCAGCTAGGATGCGTTCCAATAGAGATTGGATTTTCACAATTTTTTAAAGCTTTTGTTTTATTGTCACTTCAGGATCATAGACACAATTCAGCCTGTCTCATGAAAAAAAATCTATTTCGGGTCATAGCCATTGCTATTATTTTCACCCTCCATTTTTCTGATCAATACATTGATATCTGCGGATACTGTACTGTGGACATGACCATGATAATTTCAATATAGACTTTGAGGTCCTTTAATGCAAGCCCTATGAATTTACGAGTTTCTAAAACATGGGTTCTATGGGTGCAGTCAACCATATTAGTAAGAATGTTGTCATCTATGTATTGGTCATACAATTGGTGCCATTCCCATTCCTGTGTATGTGTTTCGATGTATGCTAGTTGCATTAAATCATTTATTTCTGATTTGAGGTTGGTATGGATCCAACTATCTTGAACTTTAGCGTCGTTTTGCCTATTTTTGATAACGATATGTCGGGTGGATAATGATTTCGAACTTTCTCTTCGGCCATGGTGACGGATACGTACCAGCGCGCGGGAAGTACTGCTGGCAGAAAGAAGGAAACTCCGAATCTTCATCCGAATTGTCCGCAGAAAAGTCAAATTTGGAGTCATTCAAAGCTTCTGCAATTTCCTTATCTGTCAAACTTTTACAACATAAAACATGCAAAAAATCCATCTATGTACTTTGCATAGGACATGGGAACACAGGTAATAAAAATATTAACTACGTGATGTTGTACTTTGCAAAGGACTTATGAAAGAATATCAGGCCAGTAGCCCATTATCAAGTTTTTCAAGAATACTTATCATACTATTTATCACCAAAAGACACATGATCACCAATTAATTCAACTTCCGCCCCCACGTACCCAAAGAAATTACTGCAGGGGGAATGCCGACCGACAAGAGTACTCTTGGAGGCTATCATTCTTTGGGGAGCGCCGCAACCATGGACCTTTCTGGGGTGACAGGCAACGACCCTAATTGGATCTGGACTACGCTTCGGACATCAAACTGGAATTGACGCCTTATGCTGGCGGATATGATGGTTTGGACCTAGTTACTTTGCACAGTAGCGCCGAGGTGACACTCTCGGTTGAGATGGACTCCCGACTAGCGCTGTTTTAGTCTGAGCACTTGTCCCCATAAGGGCTTGTGTCAACCCTCGCATGGCCTCCCTGGTCTGCAAAGATAACCATGGGACAAAAAAGGCGACTACACACACGAACGGAGATAGCGGCTCCGAGGGGGGACCCAATAAAACTGGACCAATCAAAAACACCCAGAAAAGATAGAAAAACCCCAAAAAATAAAAAATAATAACAACGACGACGCAACCAGCGGGTGCAGCCACGATGTTAACAGTACATTGAGAGCGGTACTAACGATGACAAAAATGACGATTAATACGACGACAGTGAAGACGGACGAAAAACGGAGATTAACAGACAGTCTGGTTCAGATTGAGATTCCTGCGGCGTTCGGGCGCAGCAAATAAATGGTGTGAACGCCAGAGCGTCCTATACAGGAAAAGCGGGAAACTCTGCAGGACGCTTCAGGTGTTCGAGCGGTGGAAGAAAATATAAAGAACATCGAGAATTCGATGATCACTGCTGCGATCGTTACCGAAGCGACCGATGCATGTGTCGTAAATCCCGACATAGTAAAGAACCATCATGAAGTCAACGAGGAGATTACGGCAGGAAAAGAAACGAGTGACCAAGCAAATAAAGTGACGTTGTGTGATTGCATCGCCAAATTCGAAAATGTGGCGGAAGTACTGTATTCGGAAACGGAAAGCGATAACTTCTCCCAAGGATAGTCGCAAAGTACAATTCCCGCCCAGCAACACGAAGAAGAAAGGCTATTTCGAAAAGCGGGAGACGTTCGCCAAATTCGAAAATGTGGCGGAAGTACTGTATTCGAAAACGGAAAGCGATAACTTCTCCCAAGGATGTTTGCAAAGTACGATTCCCGCCCAGCGGCACGAAGAAGAAAGGCTAGTTCGAAAAGCGGGAGACGTTCTGAAAAGAATGCAATCTGCATGCGAAGCTCCAAAAATCAGCAAAGCATTAAAGATTGGGCTCCTTGAACTAGAGGAGCTCCTAGACCGCATAGGCCACTATCAGAGGAGCTGGTTAAAGGCCAAAGACGAGCAGAAGGCGAAAGAAGCGCTGGGGGCGAAATTTAAAGGCCACATGCATCTAGCTCCGCCATAAAAAATCAATAAAAGAATGGCGTCTAGCTCAATCGAAGGAGATCCGGATAAAAAAAAGTAAGGAGGAGGCACTTGATGGGGGTGGAGCACCATATCATGGGTTCCAGACAGTGCTTACAAAAGAAGCGAAGAAAGCCGCAAAGAAACTCCTTCAAAAAGTGCCAGAAAGTAAAGTTCGCACGGACGCCCCACAAGAAAAAAGACGATGCAAAACTGGAGAGACAAAAGCCCCGACGAAGACCCCGGCAGCAGGTACTGCTCGTAAAGCCCCAAGATGGCCGATTCTATGCGGAGGTGCTGCGAGACATCATGGGAAATGTAAGGCCCGAAGATACCAACACTACCATTAAAGCAGTACGACCAATGCGATCGGGCCACATACTGGTGCATTCTGCGACGCAGTAAAGAAAGTCCTCGGCAAAAGCCCAACCATAGCCTCGCTCGAGCAAATGGCAACGATCGAAATAAGAGACATTGATTACGTCAACGTACTACAGATCTGGCCTAGGTAGAAGAGGCCATCAAAAGGGAGTTCCCTAGCGTGAGATGGATCAAAGCGAGACTGAAACAAAGTACAATCAGGGTGGGTTGTCTGTAGGATACGGCGAAGAGCAACGCCTCTTCAATGTTTCAAATGACTTGGCTATGCTCACACCACACAAGTATGCAAAGCACCCGATAGAAGTTCCCTATGTTACAAATGCGGTGAAATTGGACATAAAAGAAAAGAGGACACGAAGGAGACACACAGTATTCTTTGCAAGGATGCTAATTCAAGACCCGATTTTGGACACATGTTGGGATCAGGAAAATGCTGGGTGTTCCAGGAAGCCCTAGCCAAGGCAAAATCAGAACTTAAATGACTTGTATCCTGCAGCTAAACCTACACCGCAAATCAATCGCCCAAAATCTGCTTCAGCAGTTTGCGGGGACATGAAAGCCGCCTTCTTGCTGCTGAGTGAGCAAGACCATCATAAAAGTCCTGCATTATGGTATCCTGACGAAACTGGTACTGCCGCCATTTTGGTTCGGAACAGTGATTTCCAAGCGGAGAGTTGTGGACGGGGGGATGGTTTCGTGTGGGTTCGGTGCTTAAAGACCACCTTCTTTAGTGTGTACCTAACGCCGAACGAATCGATATCATCTTTCCAAGCCAAGCTTAATGCTCTGGAACGCGCTGTCTTGAACGCAGAATCCTGCAAAAGGGGGCCAGGATGGCGCTCGTCGTACTAAACACCGGAAACATGCCGACTTTCCGCCGTATTGGCTGTGAGGGAACCATACCGGACGTGACATTCTCCAAGGCGATACATAATTGGAAAATATTAGAGGACTACTCAGCCAGTGATCATCAGTATATTCTGTTGGAGATCAGTGATGTTGTCTCCCGACGTCCGTGCTCTCGGCTTTCTACAACCGGATGGATTATCAGAAGGATGGACGTCGAGAGGTTCGTTGAGGTTCTCACAGCAGATGAGCCGCTGCAGGGAGCTTCGGAGGCGACGGAAGAATTGGCAGCTGAAGGCGTGGTGAACTCTACTATGAGCATCATTACGACTGCTTGCAATGCTTCTATGCCCCGTCGAGGACACCGGCACGGCAAGCCCCCAGTGTACTGGTGGTCAACTGAAATCGCTGAAAAGCGTAGAAAGTGTCACAAGCTTCAGCGTGAGGCTCAACGGGCGCGGAACCGTGACGAGGCATGCAACCGGGTGGCAGCATATAAATAGGCCAGGAAATGCCTTCGCAAATTGATTAAAAATAGCAAGGCTCGCTGCTGGCAAGATCTAGTGGACAATGTGAACAAGGATCCGTGGGGCCTTGGCTACAAGCTAGTTATGCGGAAGCTTGGCAATCTACGGAAGCCTTGCATACATAATGCGGAAAAGATGGATGAGATAGTGCGGGCACTCTTCCCCGCCCATCCCGTCCAGGTTGACGCTGTCCATGGTGAAACAGCATTCGAGTGTCCACTCCTCACACGGTCGGAACTGGACGAGACAATCCTTTCATTGAAAGCGAGGAAGGCTCCAGATCCAGGTGGTGTTCTGGCTGAGGTGTTGCGGCTTGTCAATCACCATTGTCTTGGCTTGCTGCTCAGCACCATAGTATACTCAAATAGTAGCCACACCTTTCATTTACCCTGTGTTGCACACTTTTTGAATTTTCCCAGGGGCACGACAGCTGATCCGGGGCATGACAGCTGATCCCATGTTTGGCGCGCTCAAGAAACAAAGCAAAATGCAAATAAAATTTCCGACGCACGTGTTCTTTTACGCATTTCAGAACATAGGAGTGCTGCCAAATCCTAATAAAAAACTAAAAGATTGCATGGAACGAATTTGTTTTTCTGCAATGTTATTGATTTTTTAGCCCTGGTAGCCCTGAAATCTCTCATCGAAGCATATGTTTATATTCGCGCCATTCCTCGCATCAGCGTTTACCATCTACCTGCTACCGAAGATTTCTGGCTCGCTGTTCGGCTTGTGTTCGAATTTTTCCGGAGGGTTGATGGAGTGTGGTTACTAGTTGAGTATACTATGCTCAGCACATTCAACGCTTGCCTACGGGATGGGGTTTTCCCGGTACATTGGAAGGTGGCGAGGCTGGTGCTGATCAGCAAGGGGATGGGAAATCCCGGATCGCCGTCTGCATACCGTCCGTTATGCATACTAGACACGGCTGGGAAAGTGCTAGAGAAACTCATCAAGGGAAGACTCACTGTCGCAATTCGTGCTGCTGGGGACCTATCTCCTCGGCAGTACGGCTTCAGAGCAGGTTGTTCTACTATTAGTGCGATTGCAGAGGTGGTGAACGCGGTCCAAAAGGCAGAGGCACATAGTCGCACCAAGCGACGGATCGTCCTGTTGGTGACACTCGACGTCAGGAATGCCTTCAACTCCGCTATATGGGTGGATATTCTGGATACGCTGGAAAAGCCTTTTCAAGTTTCAGAATATCTAATGCGGCTTTTGAGGAACTACATAAAGCACCAAAGCCTGCTCTACAGCACGACACAGGGCCAACGAAGGATGGCGGTTACATTGGGTGTTGCCCAGCGATCTATCCTTGGTTCAGACCTGTGGAACGTGTCTTACGACGGGCTACTGAGACTTGAGATGCCAGATGAGTCGCGCTTGATCGGCTGTGCGGATGATGTTGCAGCTCTGGTCGCTGGACGCACCGTTGAACAAGCGCATTTTAGGCTAGGTATGCTAATGTGCCGAGGAGAGACTGAATGACTGCTCGCGGACTCAGTTTGGCAATGAGAAAAACGAAATGGTCATCTTGAAAAAAAAGAGAGTCCCTTGAGTAAGGCTGATCAGTATTGGAGACATACAAATCGAATTGAAACCAGCGGTGAAGTGCCTGGGGCTACTGATCGACTCGAAGATGAGTTTCTCTGAGCAAATCAGGGCAACGGCTGAGAAGGCTGCTTCGGGAGTATCGGCTCTGAGTCGACTTATGCCCAACGTAGCGGGACCTAGCCCATCAAGAAGACGCGTCTTGATGAGTACTGTAGGGTCAGTGCTACTGTACGGAGCAGAGGTATGGGGCGACGCTCTCAATAAGGAGGTTTACTGAAAACGCCTGGCACAGGTACAGAGAAGAGGAGCGGTGAAGATTGCATCTTCGTATCCCACAGTCTTTGATTCGGCTGTGAAATTCATTGCAGGCGTGATAACTGTCGGCCTCCTTGCTAGAGAGCGCCGCTCTATTTACCTGCGTCGAAACGAGGCTGCGAGGGAGATGTTTGTCCGCGAAGAGAGACAACGCTCGCTCAACGATTGGCAGCAGTCTTGGGTGAATTGCACGAGGGGAAGGTGGACTGCGCGCCTCATCCCGGATGTGAGACCATGGCTTAGTCGAAGGCATGGTGAGACTGACTTCTATCTGACCAAGCTTTTGAGCGGGCATGTGTTTTAAGTCTTACCTGCACAAGATTGGTAAGCCCCGGTCCCCCGATTGTCGGTTTTGCCCAGGAGAGGAGAACAATGCCTGCCACACATTTTTTGCGTGCATAAAATGGGACAGGCTGCGAAGGGCCCTCTACAGGGAGACAGGAGAGCTCAACCCGGATAATATAGTCGCGGTGATGCTCGAGTCAGTTGACAAATTTAACCAGGTGGCGCACTATGTTTGGGCAGTCCTAAAAGATAAAAGGGCTCTCAACAGTCGGGTGTGTTGGGGCTGGGGGATAGCTTGTCTGGGACTTCTTCTTCGCCTCTCCTCTCCCGCTAGAAGAGGAATTCTCCAGCTTGAAGGTGCCTGTTGGCGTAACAAAACGAGACTTGGCCCGAAGTAATGTGTCAAACGGTTCCAGGCTAGGTTCTCAGGTTGACAGGGGAGGTGTCTAGTGGGTAGTTCAGTCACCTTTTTGCGAGCATGGGAGTCCCACACGCTGTGCGTAAATGGCATTCACCTCCCTATCACAAAAAAAAAAAATAATTCAACCGATGATTATATGTAGATTTACTTACCTTTGTGTGGATGCATGTTGCGACGTTTATACTTGTATGCCACTGCTATTTTGAACACTATGAAAGATGACAGTTGACAAAAATAATTTTTTGTTGCCAGGTAAAATTAAGCCCATATAATTTTAAATTCCTATGCACTATGCATAGGACAGATATACGCAGGAAGTTAAATCCAGCCGCCTTAACATGACAAACAAAAGACTGATACACACACAAATAAGACGGCAGCATTGCATTCTACCAGACATCGAAGACAAACAAAAAAGTACTCCAGACATTGCAGAATAGGGTTCTGAGATGGATCGTTTCACTTCCATAGTGTAATAGAAACGTGGACATACATACTTGTAAGAACTTCAGATTGGACACAATAGAAAAATACATACATACGTAATAGAGCACTAAAACTCTTTCACTAAGTATTGAATTCCTCAAGATCCCAGACATAAAACCAAAAATATTGTAATATATCCAGCTATAAGATCAATTATTGACTAGACATTCATTAGTGAAAGGCCCCTAGGTACAGTGAGCACAGAAACGCTCACAGGCAAGAATGGAGCGAAAGTGCCCAATCGCACTGGCTGGAAGAAACCAAGTATTCCAAGAAAGCCTTTGAAAGGCGGTTCCTGAGGCGAATAATTGGAGCGAAGCTAGACTGGGAGCAATGGCGAACTCAATACAACCATGAGCTTTATGAAATTTTTGACGAGCCGGATGTCTCATCGATTGTAATATTGTGGCAGCTGCAATGGGCTGGCCAAATGAATCGTATGGAGGAACTACATATACCCAAAAAGGTATTTTGAAGGGCGGAGACCAGTGGGGAAACCGAGGAAAAGTTTCTCTGACACGGTCGATGAAGACAGTTCATCGCTGCTTGGATTTCAAAATTGGAGGACGCGGTCAATGGATCGAGACAGTTAGAGACGCTTTTTGCAGGAAGCGAAGGCCCGATAGGGGCTGTAGTGCAACGAAGATATATTATTTTTTCGGTCAGTTGGAAGATTCTGTATGTAAGTGAAGTTGCTATTTGTAAGACATTGTTTATTTACAAAACTCATTTTGTAGGAGCAATCCAATGCTATTTCGACATGTTTAAATCTAAATTATTAAAAAATCAAATAATCTCCTGGTTGTGTATACTCGTATGTACGTAAAATGTAGATTTAGAACGGGTTGTATCGAAAATCCCACGAGCATTTTCAGCCGAAGATAGTATCTGCTTACACAATAAAACAAAACAGGCTATAATGACCATTGTTTCTAGTTATAAATACATAATTTGTATTATCTTCACCTAATTTACAAGAAATAGGTCAGTCTCCATCGCGCCGCAAATTGTACATCTTCATTAACTTTTTGCCCCCCAAATTGTGAATCTTTTGTAGCAGAAAAATATTGTGTTTTGTTCTGCAGCAAAATTAATAATTCATATCTATTTCAAATGTGTAACAATGGTTTGGTATGTATTATAATTAGCAAACTAACCGTTCTCCAACACAGAGACGCGTCATCTCTACACTTGAGCGCGTACCGTACATACAGTGTACATCCTAAGTAGTTTTTGAAATCAGTCAACCTCGACAAAATTTAAAATATGCCAGCATAGAAACTATAATAGAAGAATTCATGCAAATGTTGACCTCCAAGTCCAACACCGGAACATTTTGCTGTTCCAGTGAATCTGGTCGGCGGCGTCTTCAGAGCTAAGATGATGAAGGCGGCTTTGTATTGTAAGAACTACTACCGATTTACGGCAACGCCGAAGTAGGTTTAACACAGATCCGCGGTTTTTGATGATTACCCTAATTATAATAATGGTTTGTACTTGTGTACTAAATTTAGTGTTAAATCAGTAAGTGAAGGTACCGAAGAAAGTTGAAAGGTTTGCTTAAGGTTCTTCAAAAAATGGGGACGAGTGTAAGTCCTTTTGCGTTTATGTAGGTTCTTTAGACAAATAGCCAACATCTTAATATTGTAGTACAAAACGAGTCTTTAACATTAATTTGAGGGCAACTCAATACCTTTCGACCTTCCCGTCATGTCAGACTATCAGCACAATAGATTTGACTCTAATTTCAATGAACCCAATAAGTAACTGTCATCAATAATGGATGTAGAGTCATCACGTGTTCCTTAAGGTGTTAAAATTCAGGCAATCTATTGTTTGGAAAAAATATCGTTTCCGTTTGCACATTCCATTGTGTGAATGTTATTGCTAGCAAATTGAATAGTATTACTAGAAACTATTACTATTTGTTTTATTTTTTCTGCATCTTTTCAGCTTGTTGCTGCTTACAAATGAATAGCACTTTCCTCCATTTAGCAGAAAATTATTGCACCTTCGTAAAGAAATAAAAATACCTTCAAAGAAGAATGTTTCAAGCCTGTGAAGAAGATAATAAGAATTTTTTTATGTGGGATCGCGTAAACGATGTGGTAATATTATTCATGGTGTTCGAGCGGTAAAAATGAACTTCATTTGGGCTAAATTATCGCAATTTCAATCTTGATGCACAGATTTTACTTTAGCTTTGCGGTAATTAATCAATTAACAATAAGAAGCGTTCATTTCGCGTTTAAACAATCGCATGATCAATTGTTAGTACCGTATTGTTCATTGCACGCTTGATGAGGATACGGAGAGCTTAGATGCTTGCATAATACTTGAAGGAAAATGAATTAATTGCAATGGAATGGGTAAATGGATGCATTCCAGAAAATTCGCGGTTTTTGATGTAGTTTTTACAGTTCAAACTATTCGTGCGTGCAAACTAGCTAAAAACTGTACTTTAAGCTACGGCACATGCGAGCCTTTTAATAATTAATAAAAAGTACACTCTTGGTTACCACTCTGTGAGCTATCCAAAATCTGCACATTTTAGATTATTTCATGGAGTCTCTTGCATATGTGAGAATAACGTATTGTGGTCATATAATCAGCCAATTACGGATCGAAGATTGTTAATTGAATCCAAAAAACCCCCAAATCAAATAATTTTATCATAAAAGTGGTATGGTAGTCCTTAAACTCGCCAAAGATAATTTAACAAACAAGATTGTTGTATTGCTTAAAAGCATATCTGATACTTAATTCTGACTTTTGGATCAGAGGATTTTTGGTGTAATGTAATTCATTCCCCCGCAGCGGGAATGCCGGTCGACAGGGATACTTTTGGAGACTACCATTCTTTGGGGAGCACCGTCCCCACGGACCCGAGGATATGGAGGTTACCGTGAGGTGTCTCCTGGGATGACAGGTAAAGACCCTGACTGGATCTGGACTACCCTTTGGACATCGAAATGGAATTGATGCTTTGGACTGGCGGATATTATGGTTTGGACCTAGTTGCTTTGCACGGTAGCGCCGAGGTGACACTTGTGTGTGAACGGCTCCAATTCAACTATCATACCGTTTCCGTCCCGGTAAAACCTTGGCAGGACTTGGAGTACGTTCGAAGTTCGCACTATTGGGTTGGTGGTGAAGGTTCAGTTGAGACGGACTCCCGATTAGCGCTGGTCTGGCTCTGAGCACTTTTCTCCATAAGGGCTTGAGCAAGAACTGCTCCAAAATGGATGATCCTACGCAGAAGTGCGGGGGAAATGTAAAACCCGAAGACAGCAATACTGCTATCAAAGCAGTAAGACCAACTCGCTTGGGCCATATACTGGTCGTATTCGGAGCAGAGACTGACAATACGATGCAGTAAAGAAACTTCTCGGCAAAAGCGCAACTGTAATCTTGTTTGAGCCGATGGTAACGATAAAAATAAGACGTCGTAGAAGGGACTATCAAAAGGGAGCTTCCTACCGTGGACAGGATCACGAGAAAAGCATAGGGGACAATGCATGGCCATCATTGACTTGACCGAAAAGGACGCCGTACAATTTCTGGATAAGGCCAAAGTAACAATAGGGAAGTTGTCCGCAAGATATGGCAAAGAGCAGCGCCTCTTCAATACTTCAAATACCTCGGATTTGGTCACACGGCACAAGTATCCTTATGATACAAATGTGATGAAATGGGGCATAAAAGAAAACACGGTACCAAGTGTTTATCTTTTGGAAGGATGCTGATCCACGACCAGATCTTGAGTGAGTTTTCGGATCACACCGTATCCTGCAGTTCAACAGCCCAAAACCTGCTTTAGCATGAAAGCCGATGTTTGACTGCTGAGTGAGCAACACCACGATGGTATCCGTACTGCCTGGTACTACCGCCGTCTGGGTTCGAAACAGTGATTTTCGGGCGAAGGGCTGTGGACAGGAGGAAGGTTTTTTGGTGCTCAGGGACCACCTTCTTTAGTATCTAACTAATGCCAAATAAACCAATACCATCTTTCTAAGCCAAATTTAATGTTTTAGGGGGCGCTATCTCAAACGCAGATGGGAACGTGCTCGTTGGGGGAGACTTCAACGCTAAGACAACCAAATAGGGCATGCCTTTAACAGATCCACGACAAACAAATCCTTAAAATGGCAGCTAGAACGGCGTTTGTCATGCCAAACACCGGAAATATGACAAATTTCCGCCGTATTGGATGTGAGGGAACCATACCGAATGTAATAGTCCCTTCGGAGTCCTTAGTACGGAGGATACACAAGAGTATTAGAGGACTACTTTACCAGTGGTCATCAGTTCATTTTACTTGAGAGCCGTGATGTTGTCTCCCGACATTCGAGCCCTAGACCTGCTGCAATTGGGTGGAACATCGGAAGGATGGACGTCGAGAGGTTCGTCGAGGTGCTCACGGCAGGTTCTCCACTGCAGGGGATTCATAGGGGAAAGAAGAACTGGCAGCTCAAGACATGGTGAATTCAACTATGAGTATCATCACGACTGCTTGTAGTGCTTCTAATCCCGGCCGAAAACCCCGACACAGCAAGCCCTCAGTATACTGGTGGTCGACTGGAATTGTTGAAAAGCAAAGGGAGTGTCACAAGCTTCGGCGGAATTGTGATGAAGCATGCAACCGGGTAGCAGCATATAAGTCGTACAGAAAATGCCCCCGTAAACTGATCAACAATTCTGTAAACAAGGTCCCATGAAGTTAGTTATGCAGAGGCTTGGGGCCCTACGGATGCCTTGCATACATCGAGCGGAAAAGGTAGACAAGACAGAGCGGGCATTCTTTCTGCCCATCTCGTCCATGTTGACGCTGTCTACGGCGCATACTCTTCACATAGCTGGAACGGAAAAAGGCAGTCCTATTATTAAAAACAAGGAAGGCTCCAGGCCCAGATGGTGCTCCAGCTGAGGTGTGGCAACTTGTCTATCACCATTGCTGCTCAGCACATTCAACGATTGGCTACAGGACGGGATTTTCCCGGTACGATGGAAGGTAACATGGCTCGTGCTGATCTGCAAGGGGAAGGGAAATTCGGAATCGTCGTCTGCATATCGCCCATTATGCATGCTAGACACTGCTGGGAAAGTGCTAGAGAAACTCACTGACACAATTCGTGCTGCTGGAGACTCATCTCTTTGGCAGTATAGCTTGACAGCAGGTTACTCCACCATTGATGCGATTCCAAAGGTGGTAAGCGCGGGTCAAAAGGCAGAGATATATAGCCTCACCATCGTTCTGTTGGTGACATTTCGGTTCTAGTCACTAGACGCACCGTTGAACAAGCCCAACTTAGGCTAGGTATGCTAATGCGCCGATTGAGAGACTGGATGACTGCTCGCGGGTTCAGTCTAGCACTGGAAAAACTGAAGTGGTCACCTTAACACAGAAGAGAATCCCTAGAGTAAGGATGATCAGTATTAGACTCATACCCGAAACCAGCGGCAAAGTACCAAGTGATACTGGTTGACTTGAAATCAGAGCAACGTATGAGAGAGCTATTTCGTGTGTATCGGCTCTGAGTCGACCTATGGCCAACGTAAAGTGACTCAACACGTCAAGAAGACGCCTTTTGATGAGCGCCATAGGGTCAGTGCTACTGTGCTCTGCAGAAATATGGGGCAATGCTCCCAGTTAGGAGGTGTACCGAAAACGCTTTGCATAGGTACAGAAAAAGGAGCACTGATGATTTCATCTTCACATCAAACACTCCCTAATTCTGTGGTGAGGATTATTGCAGGCGTGATACCAGTCACCCACCTTGCTAGAGAGCGGCACGCTATTTACTTGCGTTGAAACAAGTGCACGAGGGAGGCGTTCGCCCGCGAGAAGATACAGCGCTCATTCAACGATTCGCAGCATTCTTGAATGAGCAACGCGAATAGTAGATGGACCACGCGGCTAATCCCAGGTCTAAGGCCATGGCTAAATTAAAGGCATAGTGAGACTGACATCGATCTGACCCAGCTTTTGAGCGGGCATGGGCGTTTTCAGTATTACGTGTACAAGATTGGTAAGTCACGGTCTCCAAACAATAGATTTTTCTCAGGAGGAGGATGCTTGCCACACATTTTTTTGTATGCAAAAAATAGAACAGGCTGCGACAAAACCTCTACAGGGAAACAGGACAGCTCACCCACGATAGTATAGGATCGGTTGACAAATGAAACCATGTGGTGATTATGTTCGGGCAGTCCTAAGAGACAAAAAGGCCTCACAGCAATCAGGGACGCCAGGGCTAGTGAATCACTTAGTTAGCAATACCTCTTCCTCCCTCCTCTCCCGTTGAAGTGGGGTTACCAAGCTTGAAGGCACTTTACGGTATAGCAAAATGAGACCTGGCCCGAAATAATGTGTCAAACGGTTGTAGGCTGGATTCTCAGTTTGACAACGGGAGGTGTTTAGTGAGTAGTCGAGTCACTTGCGTTCATGGGGTTCCCACACTCAGTGCATAAATGGCATTCGCCTCCCAATCCAAAAAACAAAAGTGTAATTTATTCCAGAAACAATTCTTTAAAATGACTCAGAACTAAATTTGAATTCTTAGTTTCTACTAATTTAGCTTATAATGGTATCGTAGGTATCACTTAAACATGACTGAATGATACCCTTTTGAACAAAGACTTATCTACCGCTAACAGTATTGTTCATTATGATCGGAAGATAGGTTAGAATACAAACATTAATGGGTACATTTTGGAACATGGACTGTACAAAGAATTTCATTGCTAATTTAAAGTTTAGACCTTCTGAATTTACTTATATTCCGTCCAATCGCAATCGTTCAGATTTGATATTAAACTTTGTTACATGAGGTGTAAGAAGATTTGACAACATTTCAGGTATAATTTTCGTAAATAAAATTTTATGGATATTGCGAGCAATATCCAATCGACCGATCTATCCCATTATTTACTGGTTTACCTTGTGATGATGGTGATTTTGATCCTACTATAGAAAAAGGACCGAGCACACAGTGACTTCAAAAGCGCTGTTTCTCATAAAATTTAATCAGCCATGTATGGAGATTATTTTAATTGAAACAATCTCTATTAAAAAAGTTTTGTATCTGTTGTCACCAAGCCTGCATTTCGGGCGGAACACATAACGCGATTAGGACATTAGATCTTGCCAGCAGTGAGTCTTACTGCTGTTAATTACTTTGCGAAGGCATTTCCTGGCCGACTTATATGACAGCAAGTGGTTGCATACCTCGTTGAGCCTCACATCGAAACTTGTGACACTTCCTTTGCTTTTCAGCAATTTCAGTTGACCACCAATGGAGGTTTGTCGTGGCATAGAAGCACTGCAAGTAGACATGGTGATGCTTATAGTTGACTTCATCACGTCTTGAGCTGCTAGCCCTTTAGGACCTTGCAAATCTTCCAGCAATGGTGCACCTGCCGTGTGCGCCTCGATGTATCTCCCGTCTCCTCCCAATATTCCACCCAACCGTGGAAGATTGGCAGAACGGGCATAAGGAGACAGCACTACAGATCTCAAGCAAAATGCACTGATGATCACTGGCTGAGTAACCTCCTAATACTTTCGAATTTAGTACACTTTGTACTAGGGACTCGAAGACAAATTTCACGTCGGATATGGTTTCTTCATAGTTCACACGGCGGAAAATCGGCGTAAGGCCGCTGTTCAGCACAATGAGTTCTATCCTAGCTACCATCTATAGGAGTTGTTTTCACCGAAAATCAGTTTGAGGCATGTTCCATTCGATCCCTTTAGCATTTCAGTCTCCCCCAACGAGTACGTGGCCATCTGCCCTCGAGACACCATCCTCCAAAGCATTAAGCATTGAAAAATGATATCGGTTCATTCGGCATTAGGTACACGCTAAAGATTGTGGTCCCAGAGCACCAAACAAACATGAAACTTTTCCTCTGTCCATAGTTCTCCATTAGGAAATTAGCACTGTTCTGAGCCCAGATGGTGGCAGTACCAGTCTCGTCAGGGTATCATAATGATAAAATTTTGTCATGGTGTTGCTCACTCAGCAGCAAAAACTCAGCTTTCATGTCCCTCGCAGACTGCTGAAGCAGATGCACCGCGGCAATTCCTGGAAAACCCGACAACTTTCTGACCCCAAGATGTGCTGGAAATCTGGTCTTGAATCAGCATTCTTTCAAAAGATTGTAGCATAGGAAACTCTTATTGGGCTCCATGTATCCCTATACGGTATGACCATAACCAAGGGACTTAAAGCATCGCCATTCCCTGCAGACGACCCACCCTATTCTTACTTTTCCCTTACTCAGAAGTTGTTCGGCGTCTTTCTTAGGTCGATGATGGCCATACTTTGTCCTCTATTGTTTTCTGGTATTAACCTCAATTAGGCTAGGGAGCTTCCTTTTGATGGCTTCCAGTACCTTAGTTAGGTTCGTGATGGGTCAATGTCCCTAATTTCGATCATTGCCAACGGCTCGAGCCAGCCTACAGTTGCTCTTTCTTTCTTTATTGTTGATTTGACTACTGCTATAATCTTACATCTCCTCCTCTTCTTTCCGCCAATGATCTTAAACTATTCAGAGATATCAGTCACTCTTAAAATGTTTTGTCTACTTGTAATTAAAAAATCTGAGATTGACTATAACTAAATTGACTATAAATAAATAAATTATATTGATCTATCCATTTGGTAGTTAACCCCTTTGAATTGTTCAGAAAATTGAAAATCTGCGTATAATTTTTGATCCCAAATTCAATATCCATGTTTCAAGCATTAAAACCAGAGCTTCTCAGTTCTTATTTTTTGTAATGCACCATACTTTTTTCCAAAACGTGCTCTCCGCTGTTGATTTTTATAACACTCTCGTTCAAAGTTTAGAGTATGGTTTCCAAGTTTAGTATCCGCACTCTCTATATGTTCATGAATGCATGCATGTCCTACGAGGACCGGCCTTCTTCAAAAGCATGCCGGACTTTCCTTGACGAATACTCTTCACAAGTTTAATTGATTGCCATTATTATTATTATTATTATTATTATTATTATTGTTACAACTCCTCTTTGGCCTTCGCTTTCTGCAACAGAAACCTCCAACTATCCCGATCCATTGACCGCGTCCTCCAATTTCGAAATCCGAGCAGTGGTGAACTGTCTTCGTCGACCGAGTTAGACCAGCGTTTCCTCGGTTTTCCCACTGTTCTCCGCCCTTCAGTTCTCCAAACGAATACCTTTTTGGGTACCCGTTGTTCATCCATAGAATTCATGTGGCCAGCCCAATGCAGCTTCCGCAGTCTTAGTACCGTTGAGACCCCTGGCTCGTCAAAAATTTCATTTCCCATTGGTTCCCGTCTAGCTTCGCTCCAATTACGTTTCAGAACCCGACGCTCAAAGGCGTTCAATATGTTTGTGGATGCTTGGGTTAGGGTCCATGTTTCACACCCATAGCATAGCACAGGTCTTATCATAGATTTTTATACTTGGAGCTTTGTTCTCCTGTGTATGCAGCTGTGCTTCAGAATAGTCAAAAGTGAATAAAATAATTTATTTCGGCTGTATTCTTCGAAAACCGTTAATGACGAATAACGGCTGATAGACTTCACTATTAATGAAGGCTTCACAGTAAGCTCCACACGCTTTCCACATAGAGACATCCATAAGAGAACCTGGGCATCCCTAGACGGTCGCACATTCAACCAGATCGACCATGTTCTCATACAAAAACGAGCCGCCACCAGCATTCTCGATGCGCGCTCGCTCCGCGGCGCTATCTATGATGCGGACCATTATCTTATAAGGGTCAAATTCTGACGCCGCATCACCAAGAGCTGTAAACAAGGAGCATCAGTTACTCTAAGGTACCAGATAACAAGCTAAATGATAGCTCAGTAATGTCCACATACATGTCAGCGCTGGAAGATCGCATGAATATATCCCCGTAGGCGATAGAACGTAATGATGATATCAAAACCATGTGGAAGATAGTAAGAGATGCGAGGAGTTTTTGGAGCACCAGGCAAAGAAAAAGAGGAACGACTGATACGACGAAGAATGCAAGAAAGCGATTAAAAGAAGGAACCAGTCACACAAAGAATACATCCAGCGACCGACTCGGGCCAAAGAAGAACAATATAAAAGCCTTCGACGTCAAGCATCCAACGACGCCATAGGCGCAGTTTTGGATCAGCAGCTAACTGTTGGTACTTACGTCCCACTAGGATTCTTCTCGAGAAAGCTCTCAGGTGCGGAGCAGAAATATTCGACCTACAATCCGGAGCTTCTAGCCATATTCACCGCAATCAGGCACTTTCCAGCGCATTCTCGAAGGCAGGCAGTTGACCACCTATACAGATCATCGGCCGCTCACTCATGCACTCAAGCAACGAACAGAAAAAGCATCGCCTCGGCAGATTCGGCGATTAGATATTATATCGCAGTTTAATACCCAGCTGGAATACACACCTGGGGAAGGAAACGCTGTAGCCGGCGCACTCTCGCGCGTGGCACGTGTCTACATTTCTGCCGCCTGCAACCTCAGCACCATTAGCGCTGAGAAATAGAAAGGCGAACAGCTACCGCATCTATTAGCTATCTCTCGTTTCAAGCTTTGACGCCTCGAGCTCAACGGATATTCATTGGTTTGCACCGAATACGACAGCACTATCAAGCCCTACTTGTCACTACGCAAACAAGCATTCGACAAGCTCACAATTTGTCCCATCCGA
Organism: Odontomyia ornata; assembly: GCA_963969285.1. Classification (NCBI taxonomy): domain Eukaryota; kingdom Metazoa; phylum Arthropoda; class Insecta; order Diptera; family Stratiomyidae; genus Odontomyia; species Odontomyia ornata. The sequence continues at coordinate 218,883,204 of OZ017742.1, forward strand.
GTGGTCGTGCTTCTGCTAAGCGCATCGCCCTCAAATATTTTTGGCTAAGCCTTCGTAGAGACATATTTCGGTGGGCAAAGCAGTGCATCCCTGCCAAAAGTCAAAACTTCATGGCCACAACAGAGCGGAGCTAGGAAATTTCACAGCACTGGATCAAATATTCGACCACATCCATTTGGACCTGATCAGAGTGCCACTCACTGAAAATTTTGAATACTGTCTAACTCTTATAGACTGCTACACCCGTTGGCTGCAGGCAATACTAGTACGTGACCTGACAGTCGCAACCATCGCCCGTAATCTCGTTGACAAATGGATATCCTGCTTTGGAACGCCGCTCGAAATTACGACCGATCAGGGCACGCAATTCGAGGCTGAACTTCACCGTGAACTATCTCGCCTTCTAGGTGCTCATCAAATTCATACCACCTCTTACTACCCCAAATCGAACGGCATGGTAGAGTGTATGCACCGTACGCTCAAGGCTTGTCTCAGATATAAAGGGTCTTCTAATAAGAGGTGTTATTTTGAATAGTCCGCTATCTCGGTAGATGTCACTTTTGACGCTGTCATATTCTGACATCTGAGAAGTAGAAACTATGCCATTAATAAAATTGGACCGATACACGCTTCAACAACGCATTGAAATTATTAAAATTCACTATAAAAATGGTGAAAATTTGCCAGAGACGGTTCGTAAAACTCGAACATTTTTGGGCCGTCGTGAAGCACCTTGTCGGACCGCATTACAGAAATTGGTGGAAAAATTCGAGCTGTTGGTACAACTTAGTGACGCGAAGAATAAAACCCGTGCACGTCACTCAAGAACAGCCGAGAATATTGCTGCTGTAGCCGAAAGTGTTGAAGAAAACCCAGGTTTGTCCATTCCTCGCCGTTCTTTGGAAATAGGCATTCCACAAACGTCATTACACCGGATTTTGCATAAAGATTTGGGTCTTGAGGCTTATAAAAAGCAGTTAACACAAGAACTCAAGCCGGTCGATCATCAACAACGTCGTGTCTTTGCTGAATGGGTCCTTGAAATGCATGAAAATGATCCGGAATTCTATCGAAAAATCATCTTGAGTGATGAGGCCCGTTTCCTTCTCGGTGGCTTCGTCAACAAGCAAGACTGTCGCATCTGGGGCTCGGAAAACCCGAGAGTTATTGTTGAAAAGCCTCTCTATCCTCAACGTGTGACTGTTTGGTGCGGTTTATGGTCCGGCGGAGTCATTGGACGTTACTTTTTCGAAAATGAGGTGGAGCAACAGTTACGGTGAATAGATTGCGCTATCGAGAGATGATCAATGATTTTTTATGGCCGGTATTGGATGATATTGACCTTACTTTCAACAAGACGGCGCTACGTGCTACACAAGCATCGAAACCATTGATCTTTTACGGGAAAAGTTTCCGGATCGTGTTATCTCTCGAAGAGGTGATCACAATTGGCCACCGAGATCTTGTGATTTAACACCTTGCGACTTCTTCTTTTGAGGCCACGTGAAAGAGAAGGTCTACGCCAACAGTCCAGCGTCGATTCAAGATGGAATTCGTGAGGCTATCGAGGACATAGGGCAGCCACTTTGCGATTTGGTTATGGAAAATTTCATGAAAAGGATAAGGTCCTGTAAGCGTGGTAGTGGTGGTCATTTACCTGATGTTATTTTCCACTATTAACGGCATACCTTTCTCTTTATAATGAAATAAACATCCGATCATTTATATTAAAAAATGGCATTTTTTTTTTTTAATATCAAAATAACACCTTTTATTGGAAAACCCTGTACATTGTTTGCAGCCTTCGACAGCGCTCCAGAAATCTCCTGGCCGAAAGTACTCGTGACAACATAGTACAGTTCAATTGCGCGACGCTAATTGTCCCAAACGATTCGAATTGGACGCGTTGGAATCGTTGTGGGGAAAAACAGGTGTAGTGTGTTTGAAGGGATTTCGGCTGGATAGAGTGCGAACAAGAAGACGGGATCCACGCTACATGCAAATTAATAAGACGCGGTTGAATGAATATCAACTTTTTAGTGGATTTTATTTCTGAAACATTAATCGCGAGTGAAGTGATTCAGTTATATCAAACACTTGATAACTTGTCGTGTGATTGTGCTGCAAGTGTTGCTTTCGTTTCGGTGCGTGCAGAAAAACTTGTTTGGGAAAGTGCAAATTAGAGGGTGGATAGAATAAGTAAACAACAGTAATATTTTTTAAAATGTCAAGCAAGTGTGGATTATGTAGCAAAGTAGTTCGTGAAAGTGACTCTGCATTGAAGTGCGATGGACGGTGTGGGAAGTGGATACACACGAGCTGCTTTGAATTACCGGATAACATATACCAGGCCATAAAAATCGCTAGAGATTGTGTATTTTGGGTTTACCCTAATGATAAACCTGCGGCAGCAAAGGCGATTGAAAGCAAACGTCCGATCGCAAATCAAGGCAATAATGAAATAGTTGATAAGATTGCTGGATTAATTGAAGGCAATTCTTTAATTACTAAAAAAATTGATGATTTACAAAAGCAAATCATAGAAAGAAGCTCAACACTGCCTATGTCATACGCTGCTGCATTGTCTAACCCTCCGACAAAAATGTCGCCTAAATATAATGGAAGAGTTATAGTAAGACCTAAAAATAAACAACCTGCGGATAAAACATTGGTCCAGATTAAAAAAGAAGAGCTAACGGTAAGGAGATGTTTCAAGTGTCAAAGATTTTGCCATCCTGCCTCGAAATGCAGCAGTGTTTTGGATGTTTGTGCCAATTGTGCCGAAAATCATTAAACCATTGATTGTAAATCCGAACCGGCGAAATGTTCAAACTGTTTGTTCGCATAAGAATAAAGAAATATCGCATCCAGCTCATTTGAAAGATTGCCCTGAGCGCTTCAAAGCTGTAAGAATTTTTCAGAGTAAAATAAATTATTCCTCTGAAATATGAGTAGGAAAGTCTTATTGCCTATGGTTAAAAAGAAAATTTTTATCTTAAATAAGATTAAATTTATTGAATTAGTTAGAAGTAAATGTATGGACTACGATCATAATTTATCAATTTCTGAAATTATACAAACTATTCAAGACTCTAAAGAAGCAGCTACTTCCATCAGAATGATTCGGACTAGGAATAATAATTGGATAACAAGTGAGATTCTTCGGGAAATTAGAAAAAAGAAAGCTTTATTTAAACAAATGAAAAATGGCCAGAACAACTCTGTATTGAATTTGAAATATAGAGAACAAAAGAATACGAGGGTCATTCAACAACTACTTAGCCTACAGAAGAAAAACGAAAATTTTGGACAGATGACAATTTATTTTTCCACATAATCTCCTTCAAGCTCGATACAATTGGCCCAGCGATGCTCTAACTTTTTCAACCCGTCCAAAAAATACATTTTCTCGAGGGCTGCAAAATAGGCCTCCGTGGCGGCGATGACCTCCTCATCCGACCCAAATCTATTCCCGGCGAGTGATTTTTTCAGGTTTGGAAAAAAAAGTAGTCACAGGGGACCAAATCTGGAGGGTACGGTGTATGGGGCAGCGATTTCACCAATTTGGCCATGGCGACGGCGGAGGTGTGAGCCAGCGCGTTGTCGTGGCGAAACAGCACTTTTTCTTCAATTCGACGTCAAATCGGCTCTATAAGTCTGCATAGTAGCGCCCCGTGATTGTTTTACCCTTCTTGAGGTAATCGATGTGGATCACACCCTGTGAATCCCAGAAAATGGTGGCCATCACCTTTCCGGCCGATCGAACAGTCTTCGCCTTCTTTGGAGTACGCTCACCGGGTGAAGTCCACTGTTTAGACTGTTCCTTGGTCTCTGATGTGTACCAGTGAATCCATGTTTCGTCGACGGTCACGAAAAGACGCAAAAACTTCGCCAGATTGTACTGAAACAGCGCCAAACACGTCACCGATGTGGTCTCATGGTTGCGTTTGTTTTCCGGTGTGAGCAAACGCGGCAGCCATCACGCCGACAGCTTTCTCATGCCCAGTTCTTCGTGTAGAATATGATGCACCGTTCTTTCTGCGATGCCCACAGCCTCAGCTATCTCGCCAACCTTCAATCGATGGTCTGCCAACACGAGATCATGGATTTTTTTTACGTTTTCCTCAGTAGCAGCCGTTTTTGGGGCACCTGGGCGTGGCTCATCAAAAACCGACGTGCGGCCACGAACAAACTAGTTGAACCAATTCTTGACAATCGCCATCGAAGGAGAAGAGTCACCGTACACAGCATCCAAGCGATCTTTGATTTCGCTGCGCGTTTTCCCTTCCAAAAACAAGAATCTAATCATTGAACGATATTGTTCTTTTTCCATTTTTGTACAACCGACCGATACGCTGCTTCCAAAGGCTATCAAAATAAAACTAATGAAGGGAATTGACTGTAACTTTGAAAGTAGGCCACTAAAAGAATGTACTGCACGATGGTAAAACTCTTTTGTAATAGCAGCGCCATCGGGCGGGCGGTACTTGTTGAATGACCCTAGTAGGGTTAACTCGTTGATTAGGTCCGCTAAAAGAAATGTTTTTAATAATCTGATAAATGTAGCTGATGGAAATTCAAGAAAAATATGTCAAATTATAAACAGGGACTTTTTGGCTTTAATAGGGCTAAGAAATGTGGCTCGGATATTTCTGTTGATTCGCTTGGGGATCATTTTGGGTCGGTAGGTAAAAAGCTTGTAGAGGAACTAGATCAAAAATATAATCTTGCCAACTTTGATAGAAAGCACATTCCCTTCAATCCTAAGTCTATTTTTCTTGAACCAACCAATGATGGTGAATTGATGGCATGCATTAATTCTTTGATAAACTCTGCTGCTAGAGGTGATGGCATTTCGGCTAAAGATTTGAAACTTGTCAGTGCTATAATAGCTCCACATGTTGTCTCAGAGTTCAATAATTTTATGTCGTTGGGAATATTTCCTAGAGAGTTTAAAGATGCAGCAATTATTCCTGTTTTCAAATCAGGTGAAGAGAATGATCCTAATAACTACAGACCGATAAGCTTAACTAGTACTTTGAGTAAGGTATTTGAAAAAATTCTTAACAAACGAATAGTAAACTTTATTGAGGACTCATTAGGGTTCGATGTAAACCAATATGGCTTTGTTTGGAAAGGAAGCACTACATCTGCTATTCGTGATGCCTTACAGTTCATCAATAATGAGCTAGATAAGAGCAAATATGCTGCGGCCATATTCGTTGACCTTACTAAGACTTTCGACACGGTTGATCACTCGATTCTACTGCAATGTTTAAATGAACTGGGCATTAGAGGCTCGCCACTGTAATTAATTGGAAGCTTTTTGAATAACAGAACTATATCTGTACGTATAAATCAATAAATGAGTGAAAAGTTTACGATTAATGTTGGTGTTCCACAGGGTTCTATACTGGGTCCTACTCTTTTTATTTTATATATTTGTAATATTTACTTCTCAAATTTGGAAGGACAATATATTGTCTATGCTAATGATATTATTTCTGATACGTCATCTCGTGCGTTAGAGCGTAAAATAACTGCTGATTTAATGAAGTACAGCTCATGATTGCTAGGGAATAAATTAACTATCAACCTCAAAAAAACAAGTTTATGCTTTTTAAACAACTGAATAAAGCTGATATAACGCTAGACATTAAAATGTTTGATGAACGAATAGAGCGTGTATCTTCATGGAAATACTTGGGTCTTATTATTGACGATAGGCTATCATGGAATCAACAGATTAGTAATTTGAAATCCAAACTAGCTTTCTGGATAAGGGTATTTAGGTGGAAAAATTATTTAGATACTGGTCTCAAAAATATAATTTATAATGCTCATGTTTTGCCTTTGATAACTTACGGCATTATGAATTGGTGTCATACTTCGGAAGCTAATGTTGATTCAATACATAGAATGCTGAATAAGATTGTCAAAGCAATGCATGGATTGGATAGATTGACCCCTAGTATAACAATTTATCCTCTGACAGAGAAATTCAGTATCAGGCAAATAATATATATGGAAAAAGCTAAATTCATTTTAAGAGTACTACATACCGATATGAAATCGGGTATCAAACTAATCAAACACTGTGATATCCATTCATATAATGCCAGATTTAATGACTATCTTAAGGTAACATTTGCTCGCACTAGAAGAAAACATAGTGATTCAGTCAGATTAGCAATGGAAGTTTATAACTCTTTGCCACCTGAGTTAAAAAATGTAAGATCCTTTCCTTTATTTAAGAAACTCATAAGAAGCACACTGTTGAGGTTTGGAGGAACTGATTCGCCGTGTCTCGGTCGCGGTATTTTGATTTCTTTTCTTTTTAATAAATATTATTTAGATTTTTATAGCTTGAATAACTTCTCTTATACTAGCGACAATTTGTTGCTGCCTGGGAAGTTACGCAATTATAGTATGAAATCAAAAATCGTTAAGCAGTTAAAAAATTAATACGAGTTGAGCTTCTTCTTTTTCTTTTCCATTTGTGTTTGTTCACTAACTAAAAATATCCTCTAACTGGTTATTGTTATGTAATCCGATATTCCAATTTGAAATTTGTGTGTTGTTTTTATTGTACTTGATATCTCTAACCAAAGTATAAAAAAAAACCAAAAAAAAAATAATAATTTAAATTAAGTTATATCTTCGTGTTGTGATTGTGGTTTTGGTATTCTATCCATAATCCTGTGTCCTATCGGGATATGATGATAGAGATACGGTCATAGCTGAAATGAATAAGTGATTCACTGGTTCGTTCTGAAGAAGCTCAGTACCCATTCTGATCCCAATGTCCAATGTTACTTCCGACCGTACTCCTTGGCTTGCGACGACTTTCAAGGAGGACCTTCAGGCCTCGCCAGCAGAACTAGTCTTTGGGAGATCACTTCGCATCCCAGGTGAATTCATTGATCCTCGTCCTGTTCCCGTTTGTACTCCGGCAAATTTCGTTACCGACCTCCATCGCCTATTCAACGGCATTCGCCCAATCCTAGCTTCCAGACACGTCAACTATCGCCATTTCGTTTTTAGGGACTTAGCCACTTGCGAATACCTTTTCCGTCGAATAGGCTCAATCAAAAAGCCACTGGAGCAGTGAGTGATAAAGCGTATCGATGAGCGCACTTTCATCGTAGACGTCAATGGCATAGCAAAAACACTATCGACCGATCAGCTGAAGCCCGCTTACATCGCTGCAGCAGATTTAAGGCATCTAATGATCACAGATTTTGCGGGGGGAGGCAGCAAACCCCAGAAACACTGTCAAAGTCAACATCACAGGTTAAATCATCGGAGACAGACCACAGACGGACTAACGAACGAAAGAAAGCAGAGTGCGTTGTGCAACCTGGCATCATTGCGGCCTTTGGGCGCAGTAGAAGGACTATGCGCACCCCGGAGCGTCCAGTGCAAGACGTACACAATCCGGATCAAGCTGCGACACCAACAGAGGCCAGTGTAAGACTGGGGGAGGGAGAAATTTTGCCGTTGGCCGACGTCACTTCAAACGCGACCCAAGCGGTAGAAGCAAAAGGGCTAGGAAACGGGGGCCTCTCCCAAGAGGTGGCGCCAAATAACACAATCGCCCTTGACCATGCCGAAGAGGAGCGGCTTACTCGGAAAGCGGGGACTATCGTCAAACAACTGAGGGCTGCCTGCGAAGTGCAGAAAAACATAGGCAAGAGTGTCAAGAATGGCATTCTTGAACTGGAGGAGCTTTTTGACCCCATAACGCACTACAGGCGGAGGTGGCTTGCAACCGAAAAGCACCAAAAAGACACGCGCTTCCTCGAGGCATCAGTGGGTCCTAGCAGCAGCAAAAGAATGGCCGGTAGCCCAATTGAAGGCGACCGTGAGAAAAGGAGGAAGGACGAGACCATAAACGAAGTTGACACTCCAGGCGAGGAGTTTCATGTGGTGCGAAACAAGGCAGCGAAAAAAGCGGCCAAAAAGCTACTCCTAGAAAAAACAGACAAAGAGCTCAACCACGAAAGAACAAAGAACCCCCCGATATACCGCAGAAAACAAAAAGCGAACCGCGGCGCAAACCCTTGCGAGAGGCACTGCTTATTAAACCCACTAAGGGCCGAACCTACGCAGATGTCCTCCGTGAAATTAAAGGAGCGGTCAAGCCAGACGACACCAAAACTGCCATCAAAGCAGTTCGACCAACCCGGACCGGTGGCCTGCTGGTGGAATTCGGGCCAGAGGCCACAAACAAAGATGCATTCCGTGACGCGGTTCAAAAGGTTCTTGGAGATGCGGCAACGGTTGCCTCGCTCGAACCAATGGCCACCCTGGAAATCAGGAACCTCGACTGCGTCACGGACAAAGCTGAAGTAGAGGATGCCATCAGGAGGGAGTTCCCCAGCTTAAGTGAAGTCAAGGCAAGATTGACACGTGAAAACACAAGGGGGCAACGCATGGCTATTGTCGAACTAGCTGATAAAAGCGCCCAGCAAATCCTGGCGAAGGGCAAAATTAAGATAGGTTGGGTGATCTGCAGGATACGGAGAAGAGCGATCCCTATCCGCTGCTTCAGATGCTTCGAATACGGACACACCGCGTATGGCTGTAGGGGACCCGACAGGAGATCTCTGTGCTACAAATGTGGTGAAACGGGGCACAAAAGGAAAGAGTGCACGAACGAGGCAAAATGCATTCTTTGCAAGGATGCTAAGCTAGCACCCGGCGACCTCAAACATGAGCCGGGGACAGGGAGATGCCGGGTTTTCAAGGAGGCCCTAACTAAAGCCAAATCGATACTCAAATGATCCGTATCCTGCAGGTCAATTTGCACCGAAGCACAAACGCCCAGGACCTACTTGAGCAGTTTGCGAGGGATAAGAAAGCTGACCTCCTGTTGCTGAGCGAGCAACATCATAACAAGGACTCACAAGCGTAGAACCCATCTGGGTTCGAGACAGCGCCCGCCTTCAGGTGCAGGGCCATGGACGCGGGGATGGTTTTGTGTGGGTGCGGTGTTCAGGGATAACATATTTCAGTGTTTATCTGACGCCTAACGAGGCAATGCGATCTTTTCGAACCAAACTCGATGCCCTGGAGGATGCTGTCTCGAACACAGAGGGCCACATGCTGGTCGGGGGAGACTTCAACGCTAGAGCCATTGAATGGGGTATGCCACAATCCGACCCAAGGGGAAAGCAAATCTTGGACATGGCGGCCAGAACAGCGCTTTTTGTCCTAAATACTGGTAACACCCCTACTTTCCGCCGATGGGGTTGCGTAGGAACCATACCCGATGTGACACTCGCTTCGGAGTCCCTGGTACCTAGAGTACACAACTGGCGAGTACTAGAGGACTACTCGGCTAGTGATCACCAGTATATAGCGGTTGAGATTCACGACGGTGCCACTCTGCGTGCATATGCCCAAACTTCAATCCTCGGATGGAGGACTGGGAGGATGGACGTTGAGAGATTCGCTGACGCACTTACGGAGGCGCACCGTTGCTGGGAGCTCCGCCAGGGAGTGGAGGGCCCACAGCCAAGGACTTGGTGAACTCAACTATGAGTACCATCATAGCTGCTTGTGAGTCTTCCATGCCCCGTCGGAGACCCCGACACGGTAAGCCTCCAGTATACTGGTGGTCAAACGAGATCGCCGAACAAAGAAGCGAGTGTCACAAACTTGGGCGAGAGGCCCAGCGGGCGCGAACACGGGAGGAGGCAGACACTAGGCTAGCAGCATACAGGTCCGGCAGGAAATATCTTCGCAGGCTTATTAACAAGAGCAAGGAACGATGCTGGCAAACCTCGTGGATGATGTAAATAGGGATCCGCGGGGCCTTGGCTACAAGCTGGTCATGGGGAAACTTGGTGCCCTACGGAAGCCTTGTATACGTGATGCGGAAAAGATGGACGCGATAGTGCGGGGACTCTTCCCCGCCCCACCCCGTCCGTGTTGACGCTGTCCGTGGTGAAACAGCAGTCGAGTGCCCACTCTTCACACAGCTGGAACTGGAGGAGGCAGTCCTCTCCCTGAAAGCGAGGAAGGCTCCAGGCCCAGATGGTGTTCCAGCTGAGGTTTTGCAGCTCGTCTATCCCCATTGTCCTGACTTGCTGCTCAGCACATTCAACGCTTGCCTACGGGACGGGGTTTTCCCGGTACGCTGGAAGGTGGCGAGGCTCGTGCTGGTCAGCAAGGGGAAGGGAAATCCCGAATCACCGTCTGCATACCGCCCGTTATGCATGCTAGACACGGCTGGGAAAGTGCTAGAGAAGCTCATCAAGGGAAGACTCACTGACGCGATTCGTGCTGCTGGGGACCTATCTCCTCGGCAGTACGGCTTTAGAGCAGGACGTTCTACCATTGATGCGATTGCAGAGGTGGTGATCGCGGTCCAAAAGGCAGAGGCATGTAGTCGCACCAAGCGACGGATCGTCCTGTTGGTGACACTCGACGTCAGGAATGCCTTCAACTCCGCTAGATGGGTGGATATCCTGGACACGCTGGAAAACTCTTTTCAAGTTCCAGAATATCTAATGCGGCTTTTGAGGAACTACCTAAAAGACCGAAGCCTGCTCTACGACACGACACAGGGCCAACGAAGGATGGAAATTACATCGGGTGTTGCCCAGGGATCTATCCTTGGTCCGGACCTGTGGAACGTGTCTTACGACGGGCTACTGAGACTTGAGATGCCAGATGAGTCGCGCTTGGTCGGCTATGCGGATGATGTTGCGGCTCTGGTCGCCGGACGCACCGTTGAACAAGCGCAACTTAGGCTAGGTATGCTAATGCGCCGAGTGAGGGACTGGATGACTGTTCGCGGGCTCAGTTTAGCACTGGAGAAAACCGAAGTGGTCATCTTGACAAAAAAGAGAATCCCTAGAGTAAGGATGATCAGTATTGGAGATATACAGGTCGAATCGAAGCCAGCAGTGAAGTACCTGGGGCTACTGAGCGACTCAAAGATGAGTTTCTCTGAGCAAATCAGGGCAACGGCTGAGAAGGCTGCTTCGGGAATATCGGCCCTGAGTCGACTTATGGCCAACGTAGGGGGACCCAGCCCATCAAGAAGACGCCTCTTGATGAGTGCTGTAGGGTCAGTGCTACTGTACGGAGCAGAGGTATGGGGTGACGCTCTCAGCAAGGAGGTATACCGAAAACGATTGGCACAGGTACAGAGAAGAGGAGCACTGCGAATTGCATATTCGTATCCAACAGTCTCCGACTCGGCGGTGAGAGTGATTGCAGGCGTGATACCTGTCGCCCTCCTTGCTAGAGAGCGCCGCGCTATTTACCTGCGCCAAAACGAGGATGCGAGGGAGATGGTTGTCCGCGAGGAGAGACAACGCTCGCTCAACGATTGGCAGCAGTCTTGGGGGGAATCGCACAAAGGGAAGGTGGGCTGCGCGCCTCATCCCGGATGTGAGACCGTGGCTAAATCGAAGGCATGGTGAGACTGACTTCTATCTGACCCAGCTTTTGAGCGGGCACGGGTGTTTTCAGTCTTACCTGCACAAGATCGGTAAGTCACGGTCCCCCGATTGTCGGTTTTGCGCAGGAGAGGAGGACAATGCCTGTCACACATTTTTTGCGTGTACCAAATGGGCCAGGCTGCGAAGGGAACTCTACAGAGAGACGGGAGAGCTCACCCCGGATAATATAGTTGCGGTGATGCTCGAATCGGTTGACAAATGGAACCAGGTGGCACATTATGCTCGGGCAGTCCTAAAATGTAAAAGGGACTCACAGCAGCCGGAGGTGCTGGGGCTGGGGGATCGCTCTTCTGGCATTTCCTCTTCCCCTCTCCGCTCCCGCTAGGAAAGGGACTCCCCAGCTTGAAGGCGCCCCACGGCGTAACAAAACGAGACCTGGCCCGAAGTAATGTGTCAAACGGCAGGCTAGGTTCTCAGATTGACAGGGGAGGTGTTTAGTGGGTAGTCCAAGGGTATCCTCCATGGGAGTCCCACACTGCCAGACTCGGCGGGCGTAAATGCCTTCACCTCCCTACCACAAAAAAAAAAGATCACAGATTCACAAACTTCCACTCCAAACGGTTCACCAGCCTCCATACCAGAGCCTGAGACTTCACAGCCTACGCCACAGCTTAGCAGCTCACCGCCTCATTCGCCAACATCCGTTACTCCTTCGTTACCTGCTCAGCTTCCATCACCGGCAAATATACCGAAGGCCAAAAAGCGCGTTACATTTTCATTCCCTTCGCATCCCGCGAAGCTCATTGGGGAGGGAGTAGCTGTAGCGCCTCCGCTTCTAAAGTCTCAGCGTAAACAAAGAATTATACCAAGGGGGATTTTCGCGTGCCTTGGTTGAGATGCAAACACACGCACATGCAGAGTGTGGACACGTCGTTTTAGGCATCATGGACGCATTTTTCTTTCGATCGTCATTCGTTCCTTGGCGACGCTTGGATCCTTTGCAGCGAGCATCGAGTGAAAAGGGAGTTGCGATACATGCATCGCAGCATGCAGTAGCTTATTGCACGAGCAGCAAGACGCGCCTTTCATTCTACGTTCAGCCTAGCCCAACTTGTATCTTGTGAAATTCTGTTCGCGAATTAATTTATTAGTGTTAATGAGGTACCGTTTCATTTCCCTAAAGATATTGTGTGTACTTTTTCTCGACTGCGTCATGAGCTTTGTTTTATTTTCATTGATTTGTAGCCCTACTAGTTTTGCTTCGCTGTCAAGTTTCAGGAAGAGTTCTTTGGCAGTTGTTAATTCAATTGCGCAACTTTGGTCTAAACCGAATCGCTTTAAAGTTAGGAGTGAGAAAAATAGGAAAAAAATCGGGTTTTTTAATTATTCTTAAACATTTCGATTTATTTATTAATGTTCCCGACTTTTCTGAGAGGGACGATAAGTCAATTTTTGTTATACAAATTATTCCACAACTTTTTCTCTAAAAATCAGTGCCCCCTCTCAACAACTAACTGAAAACAGATCCACTCTGGTCTAAGAGTGAATTTAATAAGGATTGAACTCAGAGAAGAAACTTCATTCACAACCCGCATGATTAATATTAGGCATAGTTTTTTTGAATGTAATAATGTTTAAAAGATAAAGATCTCCAATCTTTACGGAAAAAAAATTTTATTCAAAAAATAAAATAGTAATTTAAAATCAATCGACATCTTATCGAAGATGTACGAGTATATTAAAGTTTTCCAAGATGTTATTCGAAATGCGATGCGAGGAATACACCTGGTATGCCTGGCATCGCATTTCCTCACTAATTAGCGTCAAATTAAAAATATTGCTTCTTCGCAACCGCATACCCTCAAACTCTAAATCAAATAACTAACAAATAACAAGTCCACTATTATTTAATCTGCATACATAATTTTATGAACACATTCCCACAAATGCTCGTAACACGATGACCCCAATCATGTAAATATTGTTTTATTTGATCCACCTTTCAGCGTTATTTGTTGAAGTGACATCAACATTTTACTACCAATCTTCTATTCGTATTAACCGCGCACATAGCTAGTAGCGAAGATGCCGTTAATGTACCAATTTCCCAGCGGTACGGTGGCCTGGAAATCTTCGCCGCACCACCAGCAAATTAACACCAGTTTACTATTTTTCGCTTGCATAACAAGTGCAGGTCAGTAATGAGTTCAAATATATGATCTAATTAATTATATGATTGTTTTCTCGCCGGACAGAAACCGTACAAAACTCACCATTAACTCCAATAACGATTTTCAACTGCTGGCTGTGATTTTTACGCGATTTAAATTTAATTTTATATAAAGTCAGACAATGCAGAATCGTTCATGTGAGATTTTCCACCTTATTGCGGTGTTCGCATGCTAGTTTGACTAAATGAAGATTTACCCGAAGGAAAGAAGTTCAAATAAAAAAAAAATATTAAATGAAAAAGATGAAAGAAATTGTCGGTTTTGCTGCTGAAAATGAAAGTGGTTGCTCATTGTTGCAGTCGCATTAGATTGGCGATATGTTAATGAGTTGAATGTTCGGTTTAATTTGGATTTTTGTATTGTTACGCTTTCTTCAGCGGTTATTATTGCGTGGGCATTTCAGCAACACGATATTAAATAGCAACATTATATGAAAATGCAAAAATGCAATTACATAATCGCAACGAGTGGTCAAATCGGTTTACCCACTACAAGTAAGTCGATGGTATTCAATTATTTCTAGTCAAGTGCGTTCTTAAAGAGTCCAACAAATCAATCCTCGTGATTTACTAAGTAGTTTGGCGTTACTAAGTAGTTTAGCTTTTAATACTGACTTGATTTTTAAAAATAATGATTTATCAAATATTTCAAGTTAGCATGACTCGGACTGAGAAGAATACTCGTATGAATGATTCGAATATTTCAAAAATGCTCACTACGGCACTTACAAACATGATTTGTAAGAAGTATCTCGAGCAGAAAACAAAATGATTCGAACGAAATAAATAATAATAATAACTCATTAATGAGGCTTAGCTTGGATGATCGTTCCAAGTGGTGCCAATGTTTGCTTTTTTAGTGAAGTATGTTTGTTTGAATAAATTAACTATACCTGTTCATCAATCGGACATCCTCGCTCGTCCAAAAGTTTTTGTGAAGTTTCTCCGAGTCCATCTAATGCAGCACAATCCACGACACGAATCCCAATTGACCTTGGTAAAACAGCGCGCACAGATAGCGTGGTTGCTTCTCCAACTTCAACAGATCCACCTCCATCCGGGCCACCTAATTCTAACCACACACGAACCCGAGGGGGTGGTGGACTAGGATGTGTTGAACTATCAAAACGCATTCTTCCATTTCTGAAAGGAGACAACAGAGATATCTCAATAAATTTATTTAAAAATATCATTTATCAAGCTGCAGGTGCTTATAATTTATTAGTTGGGTCAAAGATAGCCCTGAATGAATAAAGAAAAACGCTGATATAACTCAACATAACATCAAAAAAAGATAGGTAGGAGTATCAAAGGCTGCTTTGTATAGAGCTCTCAAAAATTGATTACCCACTGAATATATAACTGACAAAAACGTATGAAAATTTCCAGCCAGCCACATGGGGAAAAAATGAAGTTATGTGAACCTCAACCTGTGTTAACACTATAATTGTCGTTAGAAAGAAAAAAAAATAGTCCAATTCAATTAGCTTCAGTTAAATATTAGTAAACAAGGTATGTACGAGGATTAATTGAGGCGCTCAGCGCTAATTTATTTATTTATTTACTCCATATAACAGACTGAACAATCCAATAACAAAATGGAACGCAAGGAATAAATACAGCAATATTTAAATGAAAACATAAAATGACGATAATTGTAAGTTAAACTAGTAGTAAGTCTCTTAGTTTTTTCTTAAATGCTATGTTAGAGGAGGGGAAGGACCAAGCTCCAGGTTATTATGATTTCGTACGATTCTTAAAATTGGTGAATGGTAATATAAATCAGATCTAGAATATGGGATAACGAAATAAAAGCTCATCCGAAACGAATGAAATGTTTGTCGGAAACGTAGCTCAGAAAAAATATTTAACGAAACTTGATGGTAGCAGAGTTTATACAAAAAATATTGGTCTAAATAAGTTCGTCGGGATATTAGAGATGGAAGAGATAGGAAGGATAAACGACTTTCATAGGGCTGATACGGCAAATTAAACTTAAGGAAAAGAAAACGCGTAAACTTTCTTTCGACAGTTTCTAAGGAAGACACGAGATAGGAATATCAGAGGGATCAGCTAACAGAACAGTTTTCAAGCAAAAGGCGAACAAACCAAACAAAAAGGCGCACAGAAGAAGAGATGCTATGCTATTGAATTTATGTACATGCCTAAGGATAAATCTGGAAATTCTAGACGCCTTAGTTATCACACTTAAAATATGTGCATCAAATTTGAGTTTTGGATCAAAAGTTACTCCAAGGTCTTTATGACTGAACACTTCAGAGAGCAAAGCATTGTCATGTAAATGTATATGTGCTCGTACTACATTTGAAGAGAATAAATCAGTTGCAATTAAAACTCGGACTTGTTTGGCCATGTCACGCTTAACATAACATTTTTTTTTGTGGTAGGGAGGTGAATGCTATTTATGCAGAGAGTGTGGGACTCCCATGCGCGACTAGACTACCCACTAAACACCTCCCCTCTCAACCTGAGAACCCAGCCTGGAACCGTTTGACACATCACTTCGGGCCAGGTCTCGTTTTGTTACGCCGTGGGGCGCCTTCAAGCTGGGGAGTCCCTTTCCTAGCGGGAGGGGAGAGGGGAACAGGAAATGCCAGAAGAGCGATCCCCCAGCCTCAGCGCCGCCGGCTGTTGTGAGTCCCTTTTACATTTTAGGACTGCCCGAGCATAGTGTGCCACCTGGTTCCATTAGTCAACCGATTCGAGCATCACCGCAACTATATTACCCGGGGTGAGCTCTCCCGTCTCTCTGTAGAGTTCCCTTCGCAGCCTGACCCATTTGGTACACGCAGAAAATGTGTGATAGGCATTGCCCTCCTCTCCTGGGCAAAACCGACAATCGCGGGACCGTGACTTACCGATCTTATGCAGGTAAGACTGAAAACACCCATGCCCGCTCAAAAGCTGCGTCAGATAGAAGTCAGTCTCACTATGCCTTTGATTTAGCCACGGTCTCACATCCGGGATGAGGCGCGCAGTCCACCTTCCCTTCGTGCAATTCACCCAAGACTGCTGCCAATCGTTGAGTGAGCGCTGTCTCTCCTCGCGGACAACCATCTCCCTCGCATCCTCGTTTCGGCGCAGGTAAATAGCGCGGCGCTCTCTAGCAAGAAGGGCGACGGGTATTACGCCTGCAATCACTCTCACCGCCGAGTCAGAGACTTTTGGATACGAAGATGCAATTCTCAGTGCTCCTCTTCTCTGTACCTGTGCCAAACGTTTTCAGTATACCTCCTTACTGAGAGCGTCGCCCCATACCTCTGCTCCGTACAGTAGCACTGACCCTACAGCACTCATCAAGAGGCGTCTTCTTGATGGGCTGGGTCCCCCTACGTTGGCCATAAGTCGACTCAGAGCCGATACTCCCGAAGCAGCCTTCTCAGCCGTTGCCCTGATTTGCTCAGAGAAACTCATCTTCGAGTCGATCAGTAGCCCCAGGTACTTCACCGCTGACTTCGATTCGATTCGTTAGTCGCCAATACTGATTATCCTTACTCTAGGGATTCTCTTTTTTGTCAAGATGACCACTTCGGTCCCTCACTCGGCGCATTAGCATACCTAGCCTAAGTTGCGCTTGTTCAACGGTACGTCCAGCGACCAGAGCCGCAACATCATCCGCATAGCCGACCAAGCGCGACTCATCTGGCATTTCAAGTTTCAGTAGCCCGTCGTAAGACACGTTCCACAGGTCCGGACCAAGGATAGATCCCTGGGCAACACCCAATGTAATTTCCATCCTTCATTGGCCCTGTGACATGTCGTAGAGCAGGCTTTGGTCCTTTAGGTAGTTCTTCAAAAGCCGCATTAGATATTTTGGAACATGAAAAGGGTATCCAGAATATCCACCTATCTAGCGGAGTTGAAGGCGTTCCTGACGTCGAGTGTCATCAACAGGACGATCTTTCGTGCGGTGCGACTATATGCCTCTGCCTTTTGGACCGCGCTCGCCACCTCTGCAATTACATCAATGGTGGAACGTCCTGCTCTAAAGCCATACTGCCGAGGAGATAGGTCCTCAGCAGCACTAATCCCGTCAGTGAGACTTCCCTTGATGAGTTTCTCTAGCACTTTCCCAGCAGTATCAAGCTTGCACAACGGGCGGTATGCAGACTGCGATTCGAGATTTCACTTCCCCATGCTGATCAACATGAGCCTCGCCACCTTCCATCGTACCGGGAAAACCCCGTCCCGTAGGCAAGCGTTGAATGTGCTGAGCAGGAAGTCAGGACAATGGTGATAGACAAGCCGCAATACTTCAGCTGGAACACCATCTGGACCTGGAGCCTTCCTCACTTTCAACGATAGGACTGCCTCTTCCAGTTCCGGCAGTGTGAAGAGTGGACACTCGACTGCTGTTTCACCATGGACAGCGTCAACATGGACGGGATGGGCGGGAAAGAGTGCCCGCACTATATCGTCCATCGTTTCCGCATCATGTATAGAAGGTTTCCGTAGGGCACCGAGCTTCCGCATAACAAGCTTGTAGCCAAGGCCCCGCGAATCCGTGTTCACATTGTCCACTAGATCTTGCCAGCAGCGAGCATTGCTGTTGTTGATCAATTTGCGAAGGCGAAGGGTTACCCCAAAGTAATAGTTCAAACGGCTTCAGGCTAGGTTCTCAGTTTGACAGAGAGGGTCCAGAGGCCTTGTGCGCTTTGGAGCCTCACATTCAGGGTTAAAATAGCCTTCACATCGCAACCACTAAAAATAAGGAAAATAGGAAAATCAATTTTACTAAGACACATAAATAAACATAATATATAAAATAATATATTGAAAATCCTTTGGAATCTTTTAGGCAATCCCTGTAGGAACGGCCTTAGGGATGGGAGAACTGGAAGATCGGCCAGGGCGACCACACTAAAAGGGCCACCACCCCGACACATTTTAAAAATTTTTGAAAACCTTGACACAAAGCGACAGGCTAACTCCCCGTCCCTGGAACACCTTAAAATATTTCGAAACCTGCAGATGGGTCTCGGAATGGATTTAACTCACGGGAACGAACTCGCAAACGAAAAATGGACTATGACATTGGATCCTGCAATGTCTGACCACTCAATTACTCTGGCGCTGTTAAGGACCTTTTACAACAGGCCAGTCAATATCAATTAAAAATACTGGCAATCCAGGAAACGAACTGGATTGGAAATGACATTCAAGATATGAGATCGCACACAATATTCAAAAGTAAAAAATGAGAGTTCGGAGTGGCCTTCATTGTGGATAGGGAGTTCAACCGCACGTTATTGACTTCAAGGCAATAAACGAACGGTTGTGTGAGATCCGTATAAAGGCGAAATTTTTCAAAATCAGGCTAATAAATGGACGAAGAAACGAAGGAAACGTCCAACAATCACCTGCAAAGACTTGTCGATTCATTGCCTACAAATGACAAAAAAATAATTCTGGGTAATTTTAACGCTAAGGTTGGCAATGGGCTATCTCATCGGGGAACGAATGGAGGATATAGCCTCCACGGTGTAACAAATGACAACGGCCAGCGCCTGATTGACTTTGCATGTAGCAGAAATCTAGTCATATGTTCGACTTGCTTCTATCATCGACGCATACATAACATTACCTGTGTGTCAGCGGATGGCAACACACAAAACCAGAGCGACCATATTCTGATCCAACAACGTTGACCTTCGAGCATTCTTGACGTCTGCACATACCGAGGAGCCAATTATAACTCAGATCATTACTTGATCAAACTATCCTATCAATGTCGTATGTCAAAGGCATATTCGGCGAAGACCAGCCCGCTACTAAAATTTCACACCGAAAGGCTCCAAACAGCATCGGTGGCCAAAAATTTCACGGAAATCCTCGACAACCAGCGTGCTCCCATTTTATGGGACGCATCGTTAAAGACAAGCAACGAGCTCTGGATGGAAGTGAAAGCGGCTATTAAGACCACGGCAGAACAGACGATTTGACATCAAGCCCGGCGTAGGAGAAATGAATGGTTCGACGATGAGTGCCAGAATGCGTTAGACAAAAAGAATCAGGCGTACAAAGATTACAAAGGTTGGAAAACCAGGCTGAAGAGGGAACACTATGAAAATCTCAATTAGAACTAAGAAAAGAAAATACTATGACGACCAATTGAGAAGTATAGATGTAAGCTTAGCGAGCAACAGCACAAGCCAAGCATACAAAGTAGTGAAAAGCCTGCAACGTGATTACCAGCCCAAAACCACGCTCTATCGTGATGACATCGGCAATATCATCGCTGATCAAACCAAGATTAAGAAAAGATGGGCATAATTTCAAGAACCTCCTTAATCCTCCATACAGCTCTAGGACATCGGAGCCTAGGTGTCTGTATGAAGTTTGTTCCATCATCAAAGCCCAAAAGAATAATAAAGCGCCGGGCATCGATGAGATTCCAGTCGAGTTCATCAAATATGGTGGCAGCAGTATTCATAAAGCTATTCACAAAGTCATCCAGCGCATTTGGAAAGCACAGCGTATACCGAGAGGGTGGAGCCAATTCATTATATTTCCTATCCACAAAAAAAGGTGACAAGTAACAGCGTGAAAATTATAGAGGCATATCACTGCTTTGTACGGCGTACAAAATTTTTCAAAGATCTTAGAAAATAAAATTGGGCCATATGCCAACAATATTATTGGGAAGTATCAAGCTGTTTTTAGAGTAGGTACAAGTAGATTGACAAAAGACCAATTGTTCACAGTCATGCTGGAAGTTCAACATAGACGCACACAAATTTTCGTTGATTTCAAGAAAGAATACGACAGTATTGATCGTAATGTACTGTACCAAATAATGCTTTGCTTTGGCATCCCAGCCAAATTAGTCCGTCTTACTAAAATGACAATGACGTCGACAACCTCCCAAGTCCGCATCAATAATAAACTCACCGATGTCTGTGACACAAATATAGGACTAAAGCAGGGAGATAGGCTTGTCATAAGGAAGCTACCTGTCGATACACGAGGCACATTAATACACAAGTCGAGCCAAGTAGTAGCCTATGCGGATGAAATCAACATTCTGTCAAGGTCATTAACAACTGCCAAGGAACTCTTCCTGAAACTCGACAGCGAGGCTACAAATCAATGAAAATAAAACAAGGCTCATGATGCAGTCGAGGAAAGATACCTCAAATACAGAAAATATTATACTTAGCGCATACAGTATCGAAAATTTGAGCAAATTTGTGTACTCAGGCGCCAAAATAACGAAACTGGGTAATGAAAGAGACGAAATACGCCGAAGAATACAGCTCACAAATAAAATATTTTATTCAGTATTGACGATCTTGAAGACCAGCTGCATACGCAGGAAAACAAACCTCCAAGTATACAAATCTGTGAGAAGATCTGTGTTATGCTATGGATGTAAAATATGGACCCTAACCCAAGCATCCGCAAATATAATGAACGCCTTTGAGCGACGGGTCCTGCGGCGAATAATCGGAGCGAAGCTAGACGGAGACCAATGACGAATTCGATACAACCAAGAGCTGTATAAAATTATTGACGAACCGGTGGTCTCAACGATTGTAAGACTGCGGACGCTCCAATGGGCTGGACACATGAATCGTATGGATATACAACGGATACCCAAAAAGGTATTCGTTGGGAGAACTGAAGGACGGAGGCCAGTGGGGAAAGCGAGGGAACGCTCGTCTGACTCGGTCGATGAAGACAGTTCATCGCTGCTCGGACTTCAAAATTGGAGGACTGGGTCAATGAACCGAGACAGTTGGAGGCGCTATTTGCAAGAAGCGAAGCCCCGAGAGGGACTGTAGTGCTACGAAGAAGAGGAAGGTAGTGCGGCGCTTTATAGCAAGGAGGGTAATAGGTATATGCCTGCGATGACTAGCATAGCCAAGTCAGAGACTGTCGGATATGAAGATGCAAGCCTGAGTGCTCCTCTTCTCTGTACCTGTGCCAAACGTTCCCGGTATAGCTGCTTGCCGAGAAAGGCTGCCCATATTTCTTCTCCTTACAGTAACACAAACTCTATAGCGCTCATCAAAAGTCACCTTCTTGATGAGTTGGATCCTCTTACGATGGCCATTACTCAACTCAGGGCCAACCCACCTGAAGCGGATTATCAGTCCCAGCCGATCATTAGCCCTAAGTATCGATATATATACGTACTGATTGTCCTTACTCTGAGGAATCTCTTTTAGATCAGGAAGACCACTTCGGTTTCCTCTGGTGCTAGACTGAACCCACAAGCAGTCATCCAGTCTCTCACCCGGGGCATTAGGATACCAAGTCAAAGTTGGGGTCGTTAAACGGTGCGTCCGGCAACTAGCACTGCAAGATCATCCACATAGCCAACCCGGCGTGACTCTTTCGGCAGCCTTAGTCTCAGCAGCCCATCATACGATTTATTCCACAGGTTTTTTTTTTGTTTTGGAGGTGGATGCCCATTTTCACACAGAGTGTGGGACTCCCATGCTCGCAAAAAGGCGACTGGACTACCCACTAAACACCTTCCCGGTCAACCTGTGAACCTAGCTTGGAACCGTTTGACGCATTATTTCGGGCCAGGTCTCGTTTTGTTACGCCGTGAGGTACCTTCAAGCCCAGCTCCAATGCCCCCGGCTGTAGTGAGTCCCTTCTATCTTTTAGGACTGCCCGAACATGATGTGCCACTTGGTTCCTTTTGTCAAACGATTCGAGCATCACGGCGACTATATCATCCGGGGTGAGCTCTCCCGTCTCTCTGTAGAGTTCCCTTCGCAGCCTGACCCATTTTGTACACGCAAAAAATGTGTGGCAGGCATTGTCTTCCTCTCCTGGATAAAACCGACAATTGGGGGACCGTGTCTTACCAATCTTGTGCAGGTAAGACTGAAAATACCCATGCCCGCTCAAAAGCTGCGTCAGATAGAAGTCAGTCTCACCATGCCTTCGATTTAGCCATGATCTCACATCCAGGATGAGGCGTGCAGTCCACCTTCCCTTCGTGCAATTCACGCAAGACTGCTGCCAATCGTTGAGCGAGCGCTGTCTCTTCTCGCGGACAACCAACTCCCTGGCACCCACATTTCGGCGCAGATAAATAGCACGACGCTCGCCAGCAAGGAGGGCGACAGGTATCGTGCCTGCAATAACTCTCATCGTCGACTCAGAGACTGTCGGATACGAAGATGCAATCCTCAGTGCTCCTCTTCTCTGTACCTGTGCCAAACGTTTTCAGTATACCTTCTTACTGAGAGCGTCACCCCATACTTCTGCTCCTTACAGTAGCAATGACCCTACGGCACTCATCAAGAGGCGTCTTCTTGATGGGCCGGGTCCCTCTACGTTAGCCATTGGTCGACTCAGAGCCGATACTCCCGAAGTAGCTTTCTCAGCCGTTACCCTGATTTGGCCAGAGAAACACATTTTCGAGTCGATAAGTAGCCCCAGGTACTTCACCGCTGGTTTCGATTCGTATGTCTCCAATTCTGATCATCCTTACTCTTCTCAATTTTGAAGATGACCACTTCGGTTTTCTCCAGTGCTAAACTGAACCTGCGAGCAGTCATCCAGTCCCTGACTCGGCGCAGTAGCATACCTAACATAAGTTGCGCCTGTTCAACGGTGCGTCCAGCGACCAGAGCCACAACGTCATCCGCATAGCCTATCAAGCGTGACTCATCTGGCATCTCCAGTCTTAGTAGCCCGTTGTAAGACACGTTCCACAGGTCTGGACCGAGGATAGATCCTTGGGCATCATCCGATTTAATGTCCATCTTTTGTTGGCCTTGTATCATGTCGTAGAGCAGGTTTCGGTCCTTTAGGTAGTTCCTCAAAAGCCGCATTAGATATTCTGGAACTTGAAAAGGGTTTTCCAGCGTATCCAGGATATCCACCCATCTAGTGGAGTTGAAGGCGTTCCTGACATGGAGTGTCACCAACAGGACGACCCGTCGCTTGATGCGACTATATGCCTCTGCCTTTTGGACCGCGCTCACCACCTCTGCAATCGCATCAATGGTAGAACGTCCTGCTCTAAAGCCGTACTGCCGAGGAGATAGGTCCCCAGCAGCACGAATCGCGTCAGTGAGTCTTCCCTTGATGAGTTTCTCAAGTACTTACCCAGCCGTATCTAGCAATTATAACGGGCGGTATGCAGACGACAATTCGGAATTTCTCTTCCCATTGCTGATCAGCACGAGCCTCACCACCTTCCATCTTACCAGGAAAACCCCGTCCCGTAGGCAAGCGGTGAATGTGTTGAGCAACAAATCAGGACAATGGTGATAGACAAGTTGCAACACCTCAGCTGGAACATCATCTGGACCTGACGCCTTCCTCGCTTTCAGCGAAAGCACTGCCTATTCCAGTTCCGGCTGTGTGAAGAGTGGGCACTCGACTGCTGTTTCACCATGGACAGCGTCACATTGTCCACTAAATCTTGCCCGCAGCGAGCCTTGCTGTTGTTGATCAATTTGCGAAGGCATTTCCTGGCCGACTTATATGCAGTTACCCGGTTGCTTGCCTCGTCACGGTTCCATGCACGTTGAGCTTCTCGCCGAAGCTTGTGACACTGCCTTCGTTTCTCAGCGATTTCAGTTGACCACCAATACACTGAGGGCTTGCCGTTCCGGGGTTTTCCACGGGGTATAAAAGCTTTGAAAGCAGTCGTGATGATGTTCCTAGTTGAGTTCATCACGTTTTGAGCTGCCAGTTCTTCCAGCCACTCGGAATCTCCCTGCAGCGGGCACCTGCTGTGAGTACCTCGACAAACCTCTCGACGTCCATCCTTCCGATATTCCACTCAATATTAGAAAGCCGAGAGCAAGGACGTCGGGAGACAACATCACTGATCTCAAGCAGAATGCACTGATGATCACTGGTTGAGTAGTCCTCTAAAACTCTCCAATTGTGTATCCTCCGTACTAAGTACTCCGAGGCAAATGTCACGTCCGGTATGGTTCTTTCACAGCCACTACGGCAGAAGGTTGGTGTATTGCCGGTGTTTAGTACGACGAGCGCCGTCCTGGCCGCCTTTCCTAGGATTCTTTTGAGGTATGCCCCATTCGATTGCTTTCGGGTCGAAGTCTCTCCCGACGAGCACGTTCGCGTCTGCGTTCAAGACAGCACCCTCCAAAGCATTAAGCTTAGCTTGGAAAGATGATATCGATTCGTTTGGCGTTAGATACATACTAAAAAAGGTGGTCCCTGAGCGCCGAACCCACACAAAACCATCCCCACGTCCAGAGCTCTCCGCCTGGATATCACTATTTCGAACCCAAATGGCGGCAGTACCAGTTTCATCAGGATACCATGATGCTGAATTTGTATCATGATGTTGCTCACTCAGCAGCAAAAAGTCGGCTTTCATGTCCCTCGCAAACTGCTCAAGCAAATTTTGTGCGGTTTAACTGCGGTGTAGGTTTAGCTGCAGGATGCGGTCATTTAAGTTCTGATTTTGCCTTGGCTAGGGCTTCCTGGAAAACCCGGCATTTTCCTGTTCCCAAGGCGTGTCCAAAATCATGTTTTGGATCAGCATCCTTGCAAAGAATACAGTGTTCCACTGGTTTGGATGGAGCCTTGAGCAACGCCCGATGTAACTTCTATCTTTTCTCGGCCGTGTATAGTATTATAAGGCAGGCTTTAACCCTTCAGGTAGTCCCTCAAAACGTACATGAGATATTCTGGAACTCGAAAAGGATTTTTCAGCTTATCCAAAATATCCACCCATCTAGCGGAGTTGAAGCCGTTCCGAATATCAAGTGTCTCTAACAGTGCCACCCGTCACTTGGTACGCATTGTAGCAATGGCAGAGCGTCCTGCTCTAAAGCCGTACTTCCGAGGAAATAGGCCTCCAGCAGCACGGCTCGAGTCAGCGAGCCTTCTCTTGATAAATTTTCTAGCACTTTCCCAGCCGTATTTGGCATGCATGGTGGGCAGTATGCAGACGGCGACCAGGGATTCCTCTTTCCCTCCTTGATCAAGACGAGCCTCTTCACCTTCCAACGATCCGGGAAATCACCGGCCCGCAGGCAAGCGCTGAATGTACAGAGTAGCACGTCAGGTCAATGGTGGATTTCAAGAACATAAAATATCCCGTTGGCACCACCAGCCGGAAAGGCGAAATTTGCCTTTCCGGCAAATAATCATTTTATTGACCCCCCTTTTGAAAGTCAAGCACTGTTTAAGGACCATTAAAAGTATCGGGATCCTCTTCTACCAGAAGGGTATTGTAAAATAATTAGTAAATCAAACAAGGTCTTCTGAATATCAAAACTTGGCTCACATATATATTTCATGAATTGAGCTCAGAAAAATAATATATGATTATTATATATTTTAACTTTCCGGCATTTTATTTTCAGCCTGTTGTCCTCAATGTTTGAATAGTCATGACAACATGTCAATTTTTTAATATATTTCTAAAATTTTCATCAAAACACATTATTACGTGTAATTGTTGTTGTATATGATAACTATTATTTAGCTGTTTACAGCTTGATTTTTCTGAAACTTTCAAAAAACGTTTTACATCAGAAAATTGAGATACGAATTTTTACTAAATTTGAGAGTCATCCAATTCGTAAGCTCGCTGCATTGCGCCGTGACAAATTAATCGCGAAAGCAAAAGACTCGCCCAATCCGCTAATACATGCCCTGGCGAATTGAAAATCAGCAGTTGCTACCACCTATCTTTTGGCCGTAACCTAGCCTCATCGATTTTAGCTAGTTATAAGTAGAAAGTTGTTATGTTAAGCTAATATAAGTTCAGTAGAGGTTTTTGCCTAAATTTTCCTCTAGCTAATTGTAATAATCTCATAGAAATACGATAATATGCATAGTTTTAAGAAATGTTCAAACGATGGTGAGATGACTTTGTCAGAACACCTACTATATTATAAGGCTTCTGTACCGCATACATTCCAATAAAGAAAATTATATATATACGAGGTGTGTTCAAAAAGTATCACGAATTTTGAATTTTCGCGGGTTACGTATATTCGAATTTCGATTTTTTTGTGGCGTTATGTTGGTACTCATGTCTGTCACTTATGTCGACAAGCTCGGCCATTTTGAATGTTCACTTAATTGGTGATAGCTGCTTTACTTGCACGTGTTTTCAATCGTCTTCGATTTTTACTTATTCAAAAAAATGGATCAAAGAACGTGTATCAAATTTTGTGTGAAAAACGAAATTAAGTGCGCGCATGCATTCCGAATCTTGACTGTGGCATACGGAGAAGCTACCTTGGACCGAAGCAACGTTTATCGGTGGTACAAAATGTTTTTAGAAGGCCGAGAAGATGTGAACGACGAAGAGCGTGCCGGACGCCCGAGCACTTCAACAACAGACGAAAAAATTAATGAAGTGGAGAAAATGGTATTGGCCAATCGTCGAATCACCGTTAGAGAAGTTGCTGAGGACCTAAACATATCGATTATCTCGGCCATTCGATTTTTATCAACGATTTGGGCATGAGACGGGTCG
This sequence comes from Odontomyia ornata, assembly GCA_963969285.1. Lineage (NCBI taxonomy): Eukaryota > Metazoa > Arthropoda > Insecta > Diptera > Stratiomyidae > Odontomyia > Odontomyia ornata. The sequence continues at coordinate 218,910,313 of OZ017742.1, forward strand.
CCGCGAAATTCGTACCAAAATTGCTCAATTGCGACCAAAAACAGCAACGCATGAACATTGCTAATGAGATGTTAAACTCTGTCCGCGACGAACCAAATTTGCTCCAGAGGGTCATAACTGGTGACGAATCGTGGGTTTATGGTTATGACGTGGAAACCAAAGCTAAATCATCTCAATGGAAGCTGCCGCATGAACCAAGACCGAAAAAAGCGCGCCAAGTTCGGTCGAATGTGAAAGTTTTGCTGACAGTTTTCTTCGATTGCAGGGGCGTGGTGCATCATAAGTTCTTGCCACAGGGAAGAACGGTCAATAAGGAACATTACCTGCAAGTTATGCGCAATTTGCGCGAAGCAATCCGCCAGAAACGCCCGGATTTGTGGGAGAACAAAAATTGGCTTTTGCACCACGATAACGCCCCTGCTCACACATCGTTGCTTGTGCGCGACTTTTCGGCCAAAAACAACACACTAATGATGCCGCAGCCACCGTATTCCTCAGATCTGGCCCCCTGTGACCTTTTCTTGTTTCCTAAACTGAAGAGGCCCATGAAAGGACGACGTTACGCTACGCTTGACGAGATAAAGACGGCATCGAAGGAGGAGCTGAACAAGATTAAAAAAAATGATTTTTTGAAGTGCTTCGAAGATTGGAAAAACCGTTGGCACAAGTGTATAATATCTCATGGGGATTACTTTGAAGGGGACAAAATAGATATTCATGAATAAATAAATGATTTTTGAAAAAAAACAAAATTCGCGATATTTTTTGAACACACCTCGTATATATATATATATATATATATATATATATATATATATATATATATATATATATATATATATATATATATATATATATATATATATAAATGATTGAATTTTAACTTCTGATATATTTTCTGGCCTTGTACTCATAAAGGCCTACTTTCATTATTTTTTTTAGATTTTTCGCTTCAAAGTTATCCAATAGCGAGGGGGCAGGATACAAATTTTTCGTACGTTTTCTCACACTCTGCACCCCTCCTTGCAAATGCCTCTTGTTTAGGATCTGTTTTAAAATTTCTCACCAAAACCTTTTATTTGACACCCATATTGCCTACCTTTGGTAAAAAAATTGTTTGAGTCATTCGCTTATATAGAGCGATATTTTTTTTGCACTGCAACTTTTAAGGGGGTATCACTTTTGACCTACGAAGAAAGCTTCATCACTCTACTTTATGTCGTTTGCGAGCAAACTTGCTGTGACTCACGGACAGACGTACGGACAGGCAGACAGACAAGTCACGATTTAAGTAAGGTATTGTAAAAATATTTTACAATTACTTAGAAAGAGTATGTTGTAGATATATTGTACTTCCAAGTTAAGTCATTAAATGCGTTTCATTATTTCAGTTGCTACTAAAATAGCAAATTGCACTTGCTTTCCGATCTTTAAGAGCCGTCATTTTGAACGCATTCAGTTAACTTTGAATTTTTTTAAATGTTTGTTTCTTATGTATATAATCTCATCAATCAATATGCCAAATCTCGTTGAATCGGAGTTTCACTCTAGACAGGGCAAAAGTATTAAATTTTTAGTGAAAATGGCATCAAAATCCGTTGGGAAAAATCGCATATTTGATCCGCCGCCATTTTGAAACTAGCCCATGGATACTCACCGTGCTAAATGTTATTTTTTATTATTTCACACAAATTTTTTTTGAGTATATATAAGTTAACACAAGTGAAACTCTATGTGTTCTTTGTTCTGTTTGATAAACTCTATGAATATTAATTAAGGTAAGGAACTATCCAACGGTTTTTTATAATTTTCTAAATATTACAAATTGACAATCAGTTTTATTTTAAATTCTAGCAATATTTCGTAATTTCTTCCTCTCGTAAACTCAGTAATGAATTGCAAATAAAAATCAGTTGGTGTTAATAGTTTGCACCGAAAAAGCATACAAAATCAAAATCCAATGCTAGATGCTCATTATCTCGGCTCCTCCCACCAAAATTTGCTGTCAAAATGTCAGCTTCTTTTTTGTCTTTAAGTTGACAGTTGCAGGAGTGGCTGCCATTGCCACAATCCATGTTATATGAAAGCCTGTGGCTATGCTTTCGCAACCTCTCCTAGGAAAAAGCCTATTACTACAAGATCTCACCAGAGCCATATAACAGCACAAAGTTGACTAGTGATTTGTAAATATGCCGCTTATTTTGACTGTGCACAACTCTGGGCCTTAGAATGGGAAGCGCGGAGCGATAGACTTAATTTGCGGCATTTATTCGACGTTCAATCTCGTCCTTTTTGGCGCCTCTTCGATTCAGGTCGGGTCCAAGATAAACAAATTTTTCCACACTTTCAAGGTTGTAGTATCCTACAGTCAATTTTTTGTTTTTTTTTGTGTTTTAAGTCACGAATTTTGATTTGATTAACTCGTAGGTCAATTCGGTTTGCTTCGGATTCTAAGAAATGCTTCTTTGGATTCTGAGAAATGATTTTTTAGCATTTGAGATTGACTCTGCCATAATATTGACATCATCAGCAAAGCTACCAATTGTGTGGACTTGAGCATTCGAGTATCCGAGGTTTCAGCTGATGTCTTCCTGATGACGTGTTCCAACGCAATATTCAAGAACATAGGGACAAGCCTATCCCCTTGTTTTAAGCCCTAATTCCATTTTGAAGCTTTCTGTTAGTTCACCGTTTGCCTTGAATTGAAATTCTGTGTTTATCATTGTGACTTTGACCAAGCGGACTATTTTTGTTGGGACAGCAAAGTCAAACATTATTTTGTACAGGGCATTTCTGTCGGCACTGTTGTATGCTTGCTTGAAGTATACGAGGAGTTGGTGCACATCTTTTATTCCCAGCTCTTTTCAAGCGCCTGCTGAACTGAGAACATTTGGTCTATTGTAGACCGTCTACTTTGAAAGCCTCACCGATACTCTCCTACAGGGTCTGCATAATAAGTAACCGAACTGACCTCAGGAAATTTTTTATTGGCAAAATATGTACAATTTTTCTTTAGAAATCTTCAAAGTAGTCCCCATTGGAGTCGATAACACGCTGATACCGGATTTTCCAATCCCCGAACGCTCCCTGGAAGTCGGCAACCTCGATGCTGTCTAGAGCCCTCGTCGTAACACGTTGAACGTTTTCCAGAGTCCCGAACCGCGTCCCCTTAAGGCGTCTTTTGATCTTAGGGAACAGAAAGAAGTCCGCTGGTACCATATCCGGGCTGTAAGAACTCTGGTTCGGTTTGCAGTCGATCAAGGATTTCCGAAGCGACAGCAACACGACGCTCCTTTTGCTCATCAGTCAGGTGTTTGGGTACCAGCTTCGCGCAGATCTTCCTCATGCCCAGATCGTTCTTAATAATGTTGTGAACGGTCATCTTATCAATTCCAACCTCATCTGCGATAGCCCGAATGCTCAGACGACGATCACTGTTCAACACATCACGCACTTTTTGCACATTTGTGTCCGTGTGACTCGTTGATGGAGGACCGACGCGCTGTTTGTCATGGACGTCATCGCGGCCCTCCCGGAAATTTCTGTGCCACTGAAACACTTGAGTTCTGGACAGAGCATCCTCACCGCAAGCCTCTTGAATCATTTGAAGAGTTTCTGTGGCCGTTTTCTTGTGTTTGACACAAAATTTGATGCTAACACGTTGCTCGATCGAACGCTCCATTTTCACTCCGACGACGTAACTGAACACGCACTCCGCTCTTATTGCTATCTCTCCAAGCGCTTGGACGCAACTGCTGCAGCCCGGTTCCCTTTACCTAGACCCCCACCACCACTACAGCACCAGATACCGGTTAGCAGACGCTTTGACTGCGCGGGCAGGCTCAGTCTGGTTACTTACTATACTAACCCTGTATAATACTTTCATAGTACGGCTTTAATTTTCTCTCCATGATTTTGGAGAGCATTTTGTAAGACGTACACAGTAGAGCGATACCTCTTTAATTTTCATATCTTAGCAACTGCTCTTCTGACCATATTCGACGCATTAATCGGTGGGGAAGTTACTTAGATGGGGACGTTTCTTCTAGAGCAGTTCTGCTGGTATTTCATCTATTCCAGGAGCTTCATTTTTTTTGAGGTCATGTACTGCTGCCAGTACTTCATCTCTGGATGGTGGTGAGACTGGGACCTCTTGTTCTGCTTCTGGAATGTTCACAGCTTCAGGGGAGCTATGCTTCACGAATATTGTCTCAAAATTATAGCATTGTAAAAGTACGTTATGAATTGCCTCGTCATGGCAACTTTAATACGAGCTGGCGCACTTTTGTAACCCACAATATGGACTGCCAATTATTTTTAGATTTAAACAAACATGTAATTAACATAATTATATAATAATTTTTCAATATTTTCAAAAATTAACGGTTAACAGAACCATGTTTTCTTAGTTAATTAATATAAAATAATCTTTTTGCAAAATTCTACCCTTGCCCGCAACACGTTACTCAGATTATTCCTCGTAGACTATTTACATCTTATCCACTTTATTCTCAATCATAAGCTAACTTTCATATGTGCTCAGTAACGTTGCTGTCCTTTCCTATTCATCAATACATCGTTAATCTCTGAATCTACATTAAAAATAGGCTCCCACACTATTTTAGCGCCCATAGAAATAAAATTGAAGTTACATCATTAAATACTTTTCTATTGTCGTAAGTTTAAATGATGCAAGTTTAATCACTCCGTTCAATTAGCCTTAATTATTTTCAATTGTAATATGATGCGTATATTTGGTTTTATGTAAGAACTTTCTTTTTTATACATTCTTCATAATATGCGTTAAATTTCTTTTGATATCATCATGAACTGATAACTGATACAACCCATGAGTATGTACAGTACTTCGACTCCAATCTGATTATGAGAGTAAAAGTTACGACTTCCATATATACATATTTTGACTCCAATGAAATTTGCAACCATTAGTGATGATATACGAGCATTAATATGTGTTCAAAAGAACCCGTTATCTGCATTAATTCATGTTTATTTTGCGAAAAAGGAAAGATTAGCATAATCACTTGGGCGCGAGTATAAGTACGAGTATACTGGATTGGTGTGCTAAGAATCAAAGAAAAGGTCGCGAAGACGCTAAATATGCAAATTTGCATTGACAAGAACTGCTTATCTTTAACGAAAAGCATGAATAAATAATGTGTATTTTTTCAATTGGATTTAATACCCCATTCGTAACGTACTGTAGCCGAAATAGCTCAGTTGGGAGAGCGTTAGACTGAAGATCTAAAGGTCCCCGGTTCAATCCCGGGTTTCGGCAACCATTCTTTTAGCCAACATCACATAGCTACCATAAGAGCGAAAACAACCCATATTGATAAAAGCATTTGTTATACTAACGGTTTATTTTCAGATAACAAATCAATTATCTTATCTGTGCAAAAGTTAATTATTTCATATGCTTCGTCACATGTGGAAAAGATTTGAACAGATGCATCGGTCATGAATTAAAATTTCGAAATGGTGGACTTTCTATAGTTTAAATTTAATTTTGATTTATTGATTGAATTTAGAGTGTTTTAAAACTTGTGAATGATACCAAGAATCGGTATTTTAGCGTCAATATAACTTACCTTGTCATCTTTTTAGACTCAACAGCGTTCACAATATCAACCATCATTAAATTTGCTGGAACTGTACATTTCACCAACTTTTCAATATCCCAAAGCTGTCTCAATTTCTCGTCCATCTGAAGCATCACTTTCACAGAAAGCTCTAAGCTTCCATCCTTTTTAACTTCCGATCGCACACCACACCCCGACGTTGGCAAACGTAACGTTACGTGATTTGCTTGATTTCCTCGCGAACGGCATTCTTCAAGAAAGTCCTTCGCAAATAAAACACCTCGAAATATCCTGCCTAAATCTATTTTGATTTCAAAAAGTTCACGAGTGCAATTAGTCTCCACAGAGACTATTTGATTGCCCTTAACTTTAGGACTTAGTGTTCCTGTAACATTCGGGACTATATTTTCAAAAGTTGTTGTTTCAATTGGAGGAGGACGTTGAGACCAGCTACCGTGACATAGCAACTGATGAAGAAGGATAACGAAGAGCTGACGGAGCATCATTTTGTTGAGCTGATATTACGAATTTATTGCACATCTGAAACGAAAAAGATTGAAATGTTAGGAAAATATATAACAAATTACGCAAACATTTTATTAATGGTACCAGCCATATGTTGGAATCAGCCGGTGTCCATAGAGCTCAAAGTGTTATTAATTTGATAGTCAAAATGCTCGGGTGAAGAACAATTTAGTTTTTTGGCTTAGGACACCTGCACTAACTAAACGAAATCCATTTATATATAACCAAGTTAATGTAATGAATTAAACAATTGACACAAGCATGATGACATGGTACTCTAACTGAACGAGTAAACCTTTTATTGAAAATAAAATAAATAAACAAATGCACGTTCTCAACAGAAGGATTTAATATTCATTGTATGAAATGAAGACTTTTAGGCCAACAATGAATAAATTTAACAAATAAATTGAAAGTATGTCCTTAATATCTATGGTCTCCATTGAAATGCTATATTTTTATTCGACATATATATATATATATATATATATATATATATATATATATATTTTGGGAGCAAGTTTCGCCCTTCTTCAGTGTCAATTACTTTCTGATTCTACATGACCTTTTCGGGGATGTTTATACTAAAATAAACCAAATTCTAATTGCGTAAGGTCTAATTGCTTAAGGTTTAATTACTATAAGATTTTATTAGCTGCCTACATGTCCTAATCTTATGTAACTTATTTGTACTTGGTCTAATTACTTAGCCTCTTGCTACTTAGGGATTAATGGTTTGTTTTTTTATTGTTTCATTACCTGTTTATACATCTTAGTATTACTTTAATTATTCTCATTTCTATTATATCTAGCGTTTACTATACAAAAAAAAATTTTTTTTTAAATATAACCTTATTTGAATAACCGGAAAATCCCAAATCCATAACCCTACATTCACAACCATACAATGGGATGAATAAAATTATTCTCGCCATACGAGAGGGATTCTGACAGTTCTCGATTGAACTCGATGCGCTGTAGTACACCCGGTCGGATTTATTCTCGAATAAAAGGTTATAAAAATTCAGCCACACTTGTTAATTTTACTTGCCATTTAGTATTCGCCTTAACCCACAAATCTGTGACAACGGGGTGATCTGAACACGCAGTGCGCGAAAACGAGGAAAATAAAATAACAAAGGGGGTAAAAAAACAGCTAAGTACCACTAACAATTGCGAACGAAATCGACGCTCAGGGTGCTAATATGCACGGAAACGGAGCTGCGATCAGTGCCCGACAGTGTGCAGTGAAAGTGAAATTACCGGAGTTCACGCCTGGAAATCCCGTGCTGTGGTTCACGCTCATCGAACTTCATTTCGAAACGGCGAGAATTACAAGCGAGGAGGCAAAATTCAGCCATGCAGTATTAGCTCTTGGTGCACATTATACAATTGAAGTGGAAGACATAATGCTTAACATGCACCCGTAAAATTTATTTGCAACTATAAGGAACACATTAGTGAAATGACTCGGTACCTGGTAAGCGGATAAAACGCGCAAAATACTCGAGAAAGCTGTTATCGGCTACTGAAAACCACCACCATTATTTACGTGAGTTACGTGGCCTCGGCGACACATCGTTCAGCGACGAAGTGATACGCACGATTTGGACCAGCCGGTTGCCAGCGAACTTCCAAGCCATACTGGCAATGCAACAGTCTCAAACGCTTTCAAAGGGGTGCAACTGCTATTGTTGGGTTGTCGTCTCTGATTCCAGTGAAGCCGACCGGGACTGGTGTTCCTGGGGAACCCGCATCGCTTAGTAAAAATACTAGGATTAGAACTGGATCCGAAACATAGTGGCTTTGTGATTGTTCGATAACAAGATCAACTCATTGCTGCGATCCTCAACCCTGGAGGTATATTCAGGTACCACGGGCAGCTGATGAGCTTCCATCTTAAAGGTCAGCTGATTGGTTGCGGCCCTTCGGGGAGTATCGTGGTGGATAGTGGTGCAAACAAAGGTTGGCGTTGACCTTATATCGTCAGATATAGCTAGGCCTCAGATCTACCAGTATGAAAGTTGAGAGTTCCCTCAATGTAAACTGGTACCGAAGTTGGGGGGCGAATGATTGGCGCTTAAACCAATCGCCGTCTCATGGTGACCGTGAGATTAGGCCTATAAAAGGAAGGTGCTCACGTTAATCAAGCGACACATGTCTCAAACGCTTCCCCCAGGGCGGAACTGATCTAGTAATTCAAAGGGGTGCAACTGCTATTGTTGAGTTGTTGTCTCCGATTCTAGTGAAGCCGGCGGGGACTGGCGTTCCCGAGGTACCCGAATCGCTTAGTAAAAATACTAGGATTGGAACTGGATCCGAAACATAGTGGCTTTGTGATTGTTCGATAACAAAATCAACTCATTGCTGCGATCCTCAACCCTGGAGGTATATTCAGGTACCACGGGCAGCTGATGAGCCTCCATCTTAAAGATGGTCAGCTGATTGGTTGAGGCCCTTCGGGGAGTGGCGTGGTGGATAGTGGTGCAAACAAAGGTTGGCGTTGACCTTACAGCGTCAGATATAGCTAGGTCTTGGATCTAGCAGCATGAACGTTGAGAGTTTCCTCAATGTAAAGTGGTACTGAACTTGGGGCGCGAATGATTGGCGCTTAAACAAATCGGTGTCTAATGGTGGCCGTGTGATATAGCCCATAAAAGGTAGGTGCTTACGTAAGTAAGCGACAAATGTCTCAAACGCTCTACCCCCAAGGCGGAACTGATCTGGTAATTCAAACTGATGCAACTGCTATTGTTGGGTTGTCGTCTCCGATTCCAGTGAAGCCGACGGGGACTGGTGTTCCCGGGGTACCCGAATCACTTAGTAAAAATACTAGGACAGGAACTTGATCCGAAACATAGTGGCTTTGTGATTGTTTGGTAACAAGATGAACTCATTGCTGCGTATCTCAACCCTGGAGGTATATTCAGGTACCACGGGTAGCTGATGAGCCCCCATCTTCGGATGGTCAGCTGATTGGTTGCGACCCTTCGGGGAGTAGCGTGGTGGCTGATGGTTAAAAACAAAGATTGGCGTTGATCTCATAGCGTCAGATATAGCTGGGTTTCGGATCTACCAGTATGAAAGTTGAGAGTTCCCTCAATGTAAACTGGTACCGAACTTGGGGGGCAAATGATTCGGGCTCAAACAAATCGCAGTCTAATGATGACCGTGAGGTTAGGCCTATAAAAGGCAGGTACTCACGCTAATCACGCGACTCATGTCTCAAACGCTCGATCAAATAGCTGGTCTCGTGGATACACTCGCGTCAACGCTGAGGAGCATCGCGCAAATCCACAAAATCTCGCACGATGCAAACTCCTTTGAAACCACACTGGGTTTTAAAATGGCGCAAATGATATTCAGATAGGAGATCTTTAAGTACGACATTAACGCCTTGTGAGTCTCACAGCGTTTACGCAGTTGCAGCCACCCACGCCCGAACTTTCGCAGCCGCTAGAACTCCGAATCGCAAAAGAGCGAGCACTGTTGATATCGGCAATGTTTCGATACTAACGCCAAAAAGTACAAAGGACCATGCTCGTTCTTGGGAAACGCAAACGGCAGTCACTGATGCCGGTCAGCGATAACAGCCAAAAGGCTTGCCGCTTATTCGTCCTCGATCGAAGCTCGAGCTTCAAGGGTAGCGCGCCGCTAAAATGGACACCTGCAGCAAAGGAAGCGTTCAACAAATCGAAAAATTGCTCCGTACAAGCTCCAATGCTGGCGTATCCCGTAATCTGTGCACAGCTCGCGATCGTGTGCGACGCATCCGATTTTTCTATCGGAGCAGCCTTACAGCAACAAATGAACATTTTCTGGTAGCCGCTAGCTTTTTTCTCAAAGAAGCTCACTTCGGCTGAGATGCGCTACAGCGCCTTCGATCGAGAACTACTGGCGATTTACCTCATAATCAAGGACTTTTCCTGAAAGCACTAGTGTTCATTGTATACAGTGATCCCAAGCCGTTAACATGCGCTTTCAATAAAAAACCCAAAACAGCTTCACCACGACCACGACGCACTCTCACGCAAAGAAATAATCGAGCCTACAATTGACTGGCTGCAGCGCATGAAAGCGATGAAGGGTTGAAAGCACTGTTGAATTCGAGGACAGGCTTGCAGCTCAAATGAGTGGATATTCCAGGCACAGACGCACAAGTCTTGTACGACGTCTCGGCGGAGAAAGCTCGGCCATACATCACACCAGCCTTTAGAAAAGCCGCTTTTACTTCAGCGCACAGCCGTGCTCATCCAGGCCTGAGAGTATAGAAGAAGAATTGTCGAGTTTGGGCACGAGTATGTCTCCAATGTTAGCAATCAAAAACTTCTCGACACGTGCATGTACCTGTCGGAAATTTCATGCCGCCGTCTACATAAAAGACTCGACCATGTGCACATAGCCATCTTCACCATGTCGCGCTCAGAAGTAGAATGCTATTGCGTCACATGTGTCGACAAATACTCACGATGGCCCGAAGCGATCCCTATAGAAGATCAAGAGGCAGAGATAGTCGCACGAGCGTTCTGGGAAAATAGGATTGCACGTTATGGCTTGCCACATCGAATCACCACCGACCATGGACGATACTGCGAATTGCACCTCTTCAGGGCGCTAAGCCCCCTAGCAGGTACCACACTCCTACACACGATTGCTTACCACCCATAAGGAAACGGCATGGTACAACGTTCCCACCGCGACCTTAAGGCCACGATTCGATGCCATCAGCCGCACCAATGGGCGAAAATCATACCAGAAGTCATCATGGGTATACGCGTCAGCCATCGCGAGGACCTGGGGTACTCGCCGGCTGAACTATTCTACGGCTAGCTGATACATTTGCCAGGCGAATTTTTCACCCCGGCGCCATACCAATACGAACCGAGCCATTTATTAAGGACTTGCGACGACGCTTCGACCTGATTCGCCTTATGCACATCACTCGTCATGACTCACGCGCGCCATTCGTTTTCAAGGACTTGGCAAACTCTACACACGTGTTTGTGCGACATGACACCGTAAAAAATGCACTGCAGATGCCATATGACGGTCCGTACGAGATAGTAAAACGCGGCGACAAAACTTTTCGATAAAAGGTCACCGTCTCAATTGATCGGCTGAAACCTGCATTTATGCTAGCCAAATCTTCAACTAACAACCGAGAAGCAACAAATCACAAATAAACAGCTCCGATTTTGTACGACCGGCCGACACACAACAACAACAAGAATAATAACAACACGGCCTACAGAATGAGGTGGAGCAGCTATAGCGGCAGCGGTAACAAGAACTTTTACGTCGATCAGGGCGACAGGTCCGCTTCATCGATCGCTCTAGGTAAGAGCGATACGCAGACACATTTACTTATACGTCTGTCACGCACACTCACATAGAAACGTCGCATCTTCGGATTCTATTTAATTTTTAATAGTTGGATTCCCTATTATATCAGAGTCTACTATATGTATTTTTTGTTGTTATACCCTTCAATAATTGCTATGCAAACCAAACAAGCAAAGATTGTACACGCCCACGTTATAATTATATCCTGATTTCACTATTGGCAAGGGGGTACTGTAGCGTTGACTATACAAACAAAAATTTTTTAAATATAACCTCATTTGAATAACTGGAACATCCAAAATTAACAACCCTATAATCGGATAAATAGAATCATTCTCACCATACGAGAGAGAGAGAGAGAGATTCTGAAAGTTCTCGATTGAACTCAGCGCGCTGCAGTACGCTCAGATTTATTCTCGAATAAAAGGTTATACAAGTTCAATCGCACTTGTTAATTTTACTCGCCACTTAGCATTCGCCTTAACGCACAATTATTATAATTTATTATTAATTAAGAACAGTCGTAAGAAAAGAAAGAAAACAGAAACCCCACAGTTATTTCACTAAATTCAGGAGGCTAAAGTATCCATTGCCCAGGTCATCGTTGAGTCTTGTTTCGGTTGGCTTCCTCATAATCCACAATGATTCGTACACGTCAAGTTTGCGCATGTTCCTTACTTCCTTCAATACCGTGAGATCGTCCCATTCGATTTGATATCCTTAAATTAACCGGCATACACGTTGCACGAATCACATTTTATTTTCTATCTATTAAATCCTGGCTTGGATACACACTATTATATTGTTAGCGGATCACGTAAATTCACGTTTCGGTAATCCGTTGCTTGCGTGTTACTCACGGAAAACTTTATATACGCTCGTCCTGGCATAAATTATAGCTTTTCAAATCCCTACAATACAGGTTCATTTTATTTTAGTCCGCATTTCAATATTTTACGCATTGTTATAACTTTCTGATATCTGGTGTGCTAACTGTAGTATTGTTGCCTGCATGCCTCAAAGAAAATCAAACTGCGAAAATTATTACAATTCGTACCATTAATTTTTTTCTACGCTGAAAATATTTGATCTACTTATGTATATTTAATAATTTTTGCTGAAATAATTAGAATAAATAAGTTGAAAAAAAAAACACTTGTGCTCAACTCGTTTTCACAACAGAGGCATTTTCCCCTACAATGAGAAAGTTATTGAAGAAAAAGTCTCCGTTGTGAAACGAGTTGAGCACAAGTTTATTTCCCACGTAACGGGTTAATGCAGCTGTTATGTTGTTTGTTATAGGATATTCATGAAGATGTTTACGAAATTGCAGTGTCTAGGTCGATCGCAAACGTATATTAAATTAAAGAAGTACAATTAAATATTATTTGATTCTTTTGAAAGTTGTAGGATATGACAGTCTTATATACTCGTATACAGTGTTGGGCAAAATTTCTAGCACACTGCTGTTCGTTGAATAAAACAAGCAATAAAACAAAGCCAAACGGTAATATTTGTTTCATTATTTTTTTGAAAAAAATTATTTTTCCATAAGTCATTATACATCAAAAAATTAAATCGTTAAAATAATTATCTTATTCCGAAAAAAAAACAAATTATTTTAAATCGGTCGGTTTGGCCTAGACGAAAGTTTTGGCAAACTATATTTTGAAAGTTACTTACATTAAGTAATGTGCAACACAGGAAAGATTAGTATTGATAATATAACGGGAAAGATATTGGATAATATTTGACAGAAAAAAGAATGTTTTTGTGTGCATAGTTTATTATTAAAGTTGTTAAAGTAGTGATCATGGCACCAAAGTCAAAGGGAAAACCGCTTCTTCAATATTAATCGTTATAATTTTTCAAAGCATATAAAGTAAATTCCAAGCAATAAATATTCTAAAACTCTCTAAATTTATACATTATTAATCAAAAACATGTAATCAAGTACCAATATCAAATTCAATTTAATTAAAACTATATATTTTTGGATTCAATTGGAAAAAGGAAAAAAACCAACCGACACTATTCACAAATTAATTATGATAATACAACAAAACTGTGAACATTTATCCTATATCTAATATGTTATAACCTACGAGGTGTGACAATTAAGTAATGAGACTGATTTTATTGCCGCGCTTGTGGTAAACCTGCGACCTTGAAATTCTCTTCCCCTTCCCCGACATCTTATCCCTCTCCTCTGCTTGAGCAGTTTGCGAGGAACATGAAAGCCGACTTTATGCTGCTTAGTGAGCAGCATCATGATAAAAGTCCAGCATCATGGTATCCTGATGAAACTGGTACTGCCGCCATCTGGGTTCGAAATAGTGATTACCAGGCGGAGAGCTGTGGACGTGGGGATGGTTTTGTGTGGGTTCGGTGTTCGAATCGATGTCATCTTTCCAAGCCAAGCTTAATGCTTTGGAGGGCACTGTCTCGAACGCAGACGGGAACGTGCTCGTTGGGGGAGACTTCTACGCTAAAGAAATCGAATGGGGCGTGACTCAAACAGATCCACGGGGAAAACGAATCTTTGAAATGGCGGCCAGGAGGGCGCTCGTCGTACTAAACACAGGAAATACGCCGATTTTCCACTGACATTCGCCTCGGAGTCCTTAATACGGAGGATACACAATTGGAAAGTATTAGAGGACTACTCAGCCAGTGATTATTAGTACATTCTGCTTGAGACCAGCGATGTTGTCTCCCGACGTCCGTACTCTCGGCTTTCTACAATGGAACATCGGAAGGATGGACGTCGTGAGGTTCGTCGAGGTACTCACAGCGGATGCATCGCTGCAGGGAGACTCGGAGGGGACAGAAGAACTGGTAGCTCAAGACGTGGTGAACTCAACTATGAGCATCATTACGACTGCTTGCAAAGCTTCTATGCCCCGTCGAAAACCCCGGCACGGCAAGCCCCCAGTGTGCTGGTGGTCAACTGAAATCGCTGAAAAACGAAGGGAGTGTCAACAAGCACGGAAGTGAGGCTCAATAAGCACGGAACCGTGACAAGGCATGCAACCGGGCGGCAGCATATAAGTTGGCCAGCAAATGCCTTCGCAAATTGATCAACAACAGCAAGGCTTGCTGCGGGCAAGATCTAGTGGACAATGTGAACAAGGATCCGTGGGGCCTTGGCTACAAGCTAGTTGTGCGGAAGCTTGGTGCCCTACGGAAACCTTGTATACATGATGCGGAATATATGGACGAGATAGTGCGGGCACTCTTCCCTGCCCATCCCGTCCGTGTTGACGCTGTTCATGATGAAACAGCAGTCGAGTGTCCACTCTTTAGACAGCCGGAACTAGAAGAGGCAGTCCTTTCACTGAAAGCGAGGAAGGCTCCAGACCTAGATGGTGTTCCAGCTGAGGTGTTGCAGCTTGCCTATCACCATTGTCCTGACTTGTTGCTCAGCACGTTCAACACATGTCTACGGGACGGGATTTTCGCGGTACAATGGAAGGTGGCGAGGCTCGTGCTGATCAGCAAGGGGAAGGGAAATCCCGAATCGCCGTCTGCATACCGCCCGTTATGCATGCTAGACACGGCGGGGAAGGTGCTAGAGAAACTCATCAAGGGAAGGCTCACTGACGCGATTCTTGCTGCTGGGAACCTATCTCCTCGGCAGTACAGCTTTAGACGTTCTACCATTGATGCGATTGCAGAGGTGGTCAGCGCGGTCTGGAAGGCAGAGGCATATAGTCGCACCAAGCGACGGATCGCCCTGTTGGTGACACTCGACGTCAGGAACGCCTTCAACTCCACTAGATGGGTGGATATTTTGGATACGCTGGAAAAGCCTTTTTTAATGCCGGAATATCTAATGCGGCTTTTTAGGAACTACCTAAAGGACCGAAGCCTGCTCTACGACATGTCACAGGGCCAACGAAGGATGGAATTACATCGGGTGTTGCCCAGGGATCTTTTCTTGGTCCGGACCTGTGGAATATGTCTTACGGCGGGCTATTAAGACTGGAGATGCCAAATGAGTCGCGTTTGATCGGCTATGCGGATGATGGTGCGACTCTTGTCACTGGACGCACCGTTGAACAAGCGCAACTTAGGCT
The DNA here is from genome assembly GCA_963969285.1 of Odontomyia ornata. Lineage (NCBI taxonomy): Eukaryota > Metazoa > Arthropoda > Insecta > Diptera > Stratiomyidae > Odontomyia > Odontomyia ornata. Next base: position 218,925,863 of record OZ017742.1, read on the forward strand.
AGGTATGCTAATGCGCCGAGTGAGGGACTGGATGACTGCTCGCGGGTTCAGTTTAGCACTGGAGAAAACCGAAGTGGTCATCTTGACGAAAAAGAGAATGTCTAGAGTAAGAATGATCCGTATTGGAGACTTACGAATCGAATCGAAGCCATCGGTGAAGTACCTGGGGCTACTGATCGACTCGAAGATGAGTTTCTCTGAGCAAATCAGAGCATGGAGAAGGCTGCTTGGGGAGTATTGGCCCTGAGTCGACTTATGGGCAACGTAGAGGGACCCAGCCCATCAAGAAGACACCTCTTGATGAGTACTGTAGGGTCAGTGCTACTGTATGAAGCAGAAGTATGGGGCGACGCTCTTAGTAAGGAGGTATACCGAAAACGTTTGACACAGGTACAGAGAAGAGGAGCATTAAGGATTGCATCTTTGTATCCGACAGTCTCTGATTCGGTGGTGAGAGTTATTGCAGACGTGATACCCGTTGCCTTCCTTGCTAGAGAGCGCCGCGCTATTTACCTGCACCGAAACGAGGATGCGAGGGAGATGGTTGTCCGCGAGGAGAGACAGCACTCGCTCAACGATTGGCTGCAGTCTTGGGTGAATTGCACGAAGGGGGTGGACTGTGCGCCTCATCCCGGATGTGAGACCGTGGCTAAGTCGAAGGCATGGTGAGACTGACTTCTATCTGACCCAGCTTTTAAGCGGGCAGAGGTTTTTTGAGTCTTACTTGCACAAGATTTGTAAAGCACGGTCCCCCGATTGTCAGTTTTTCCCAGGAGAGGAAGACAATGCCTGCCACACATTTTTTGCGTGCGTAAAATGGGACAGGCTACGAAGGGACCTCTACAGAGAAACGGGAGAGCCCACCCCGGATAATATAGTCGCGGTGATGCTCGAATCGGTTGACAAATGGAACCAGGTGGCACATTACATTCAGGCAGTCTTAAAAGATAAAAGGGACTCACAACAGCCGTGGGTGTTGGGACTGGGGGATCGCTTTTCTGGCACTTCCTCTTCCTCTCTCCCCTCCCGCTAAAAGGGGAATCCCCCAGCATGAAGGCGCATCACGGCGCAACAAAACGAGACCTGGCCCGAAGTAATGTGCCAAACGATTCCAGGATAGGTTCTCAGGTTGATAGGAGAGGTGTTTAGTGGGTAGCCCAGTCGTCTTTTTGCAAGCGTGGGAGTCCCACACTCTGTGCGTAAATGACATTCACCTTCAAACCATAAAAAAATGTAGTTATGAAAGCTAAAGGCACAACAAGGCATCAATATTATCAACTTTATTTTGATTATTATTTTGGATCATTGCTTTGCTGGAGTATTTAGCTTAAGAGAGAATATTGATTCTCCGTTGAGTATGTGGCTGATATGAATGATGTTGTTGTGTTATAAGGAAGGAAAACAAAATTGTACTGGTATCATTTTTTTGTGAATCTCCTGTCTCAGATCAAACGCTACGATAAAGCCAATAAAAGGTACATAAGTATTGATCGCCCCTATTTTGTAGGAGAATATAATCAACTTTTGTATGGCATAAATTAGGTCGATAGAATTATAAGCAGATATAAAACTAGAAGACGCAGCAAAAGATGGCTATTTCGAATATTTTACCATCTAGTAGACCTGACTGTGGTCAATACTAGACTTCTACACCGGAAAGTCTGAAAGATAAAGCAGTTAAACAATCTTCCACCCCAGTTCCGATATTGTATCGAGCGTGAGACGCGCAGTATGAGGTCGCGCGTCATCCTGGAGAAGAATCGCACTTCGTGCTGGAATGCTCCTCCGTTTCGAGCGATAAGCGGGTTTCACGTGTGTTTACAGAAGGTTAGAGTAGTATCCAGCATTGATGGAACGTTGGGTGTTCAGGAAATCGACGTACAGCACGCCCCGCAGGTCCCAGAACACAGTATACATAACCTTATCTGCGGACCTTTTCAGTGATTGGCCGACCTGAGCGAGGTGCATTTTTGACATCAAAATTTCCAGAACGAAAGCAAGCAAACCATCTCTTGACCGTGGCTTTCGATAAAGCATCTTGACCGTAGGCACCACAAATTTATTCACAAGCCTGCGATGCATTCTCACCTTGATCGCAGTGATATTGTAAAATATAACCAATTTTTCAGAAATTTCGCTCATATTTAAATGATTACAGCTTTTGAGACGAATAACGAAATACAAAACTGTCCATATGAAAATTGTAGACTGGAATGTCACATTTCAAACGCATGTCAGTTTGATCCAATCTGATTAGTATTGTCCGATATATGATAATGAACACCATCTAGTAACAACTTTTAACTTACTTTTACGACTATCCAATATTACTTTTATAGACTATTACTTTTTAGACTGTACAATATTTGTAGAATAGAGAACGTGTGAATTTAGGCTGTACAGTTTCAACAGCATCCGATAGACTGGTATAGTGAGGAGACCATACTTGGGAGGCATACTCAAGGATTGACCGGGCTAGGAGTACAAATAGATGGACGCTAGTAAAATTGTGATCGGACTTGATGGAGGATCGTAAAATAAAACCAGCGACACGTGAAGCGCTGGTGGTTATGCATGAAATATGGATGTTAAATTTCAAACCTGGGTCAAATACTACTCGCAAATCTTTAAATTTGTCCACAAGTGCGAGCAGCGATCCATCAATCCGATGTTCATATAATACTGGATGAATTTTGTTGGTGAATCTCATGTGACAACATTTTGAGATGTTAAGAGGAAGTAAATTACCTTAACACCAATTTCGGAGATTGTCAAGATCATTTTGAACGTATGAGCAGTCTTTACTGGAGTTAATTGAATGATAATTTTTTAAATTACCAGCGTAAAGAAGACAATTAGAGGACAGGCATTGGGGAAGGTCAATAATGAAAATGTTAAATAGCAGAGGGCCTAAAATTGGTCCTTGACGAACACCAGATTTCGGACTAAATGAGGCCGACGAAAAAACATTATTCCATGAAACGATGCAGGAGCAATGGAATAAGAAGGATAAGATCCAAGAGAGGATTGAGACGGAAACGCGGAACGATCGGAGCTTGTTAGTTAGAAAGCCATGATCAACACTGTCAAAGGGTTTAGCAAAATCAGTGTATATGACATCAACTTCTTGGCTCTTGTCAAAAGCAAGAGAGATAGTATTCGTAAGTTCTAACAAAGTAGTTGTTGTCGAACGACCTTTAATGAAGCCGTTGGTCATTTGCAAACAGGATACTGATAGCATCGTATATTCTGTTATGCACAATTCGCTCAAGGAGCTTGCCAAAACAAGACAGCAAAGAAATCTGACGATAGATGTTAGCATGCTTCCAGACGTCGGGAAAGCAGGAGGAAGAAAGGCTAATATTGAAAATAATTGATAGTGGGGTAGATAATGAAGAAGTTAATGACTTAACGAACAGATTTGGTATTCTATCAGGACCCGGACCACCATTAAGGTCAAAAGTGAGCAGTACATTTTCAATTTCCGATTGAGAGGTCACGATTGAATATACAATAGGGGAAGGAGAAGGACAAGATGAGTATATAGTGGGGTTCAAAACCTTAAATGTGGAGGAAAAAAATTGAGCAAAAAGGTCACAGATAGCTTGCCCATCAGAAGCTTGGCAGTTATGCCATGAGAAGATATTAGGGTTATGGGATTTTGCTTTCAGGGAACGGATGTATGTCTAGAAGCGCTTAGGACTATTAGATTGCAGTGATGTTTCAATCATATAATAATTAGATCACATTACGTTCTTAACTGCTTTTTTGGCTTCTCTACAAAGCGGTCAGTAGTTGGCGAGGTCAGTGTCAGAGTTGGAATACTGAAAGTTTTTGCGAGTCTGGTTCTTCAAATAAAGAGCGTCTGAGACTTCAGCGGAAAACCAGCTAGGGCTCTTTTTCCGAGGGGAACGGCAGATAGGTATATGGTTTGTAATTATGCTATTGAGATTTTCATAGAAAGTTGATAGCGCTGAATTGACATCGAGCTTCTGTAGCATTGAATTCCAGTCAATATTATCCAGCTCAAGCTGAATGGCTACATAGTTGGCTTTGCGGAAATTAAATCTTGGGGAAAAGGGAGTGCGTTTGGACTGAGGTGCGAGAAAAGATAAACGAACCTCAAGCGGAGGATGATGGGGATCAGGTTTTACATATTCAGAGGAAGATTTTGAGATTGAGGAGATAGACGCAGGATTGGTTGTAAGGATGAACTCGAAAAATTGGTTGTTTGCGTTTGGGATCGTATTTAATTGCGATAGGGAGCGAAGCGATAAAAAAGAAGAAAACAGGATAGAGAGATCATTGAAGGATGTGAGGGTATGAGAGCTTGTATCCCAACTTGGGCAAGGCATGTTGAAGTCACCACAGATTAAAATAGTGTATAGTGGGTTGATGCTGCTGAAATACGAAGAGAATTCAACAAAAAAAAAAACGATTCTAAGCGCGAAAATGCGTATTGCAAGGGATGTAAACGCAACCAATGCTAAATTCACGGCTTGAGCGATATTAAGGAAGACAGTAATGCATTCTACTGGAAGTGAAGGGGAAAAGTCAGCGCATATTTTGCTGCCTAAAGCTTTATGAATAGCGATAAGTACACCACCACCGTCAGAATTATCTGAAATCAAAACGATCTCTATCAGTGCGGTAGATATCATATAGTGAAAAAATTTCACTGGTGACGACATCAAGAGTCAGCCAGGTTTCTGTTAAACAGATGAAATCATCGCCGGAGATGAAAGAGGCAATTTTAATAGCCTCCAGCTTGGTTCGCATACGACTACATTTTGATAGTAACGATTGAAGCTATGAGTGTTTCGAATATCTAAATTTAAATTCCTATTTGAAAAGGGTTTAGGGTGACCAATAGTTAAAGTCTCAGAAAAGAGCTCACCACACGACGAAAATTTCTTCTTTTGGTCGCCTCAAAAGGTCTAACTAAAGTTCCAGGAGGCCATAAGCCTGGGTGAAGAACTATGCTGCAGTTTGATGGTACAGTTAGCTTAAAGGAAGTTATAACTCTTCTCTCAATGTTATCCTTTGTCAGTTTGTGGCAGCTAATGATCTTTACCGAAGGTCTAAATTTCGTTGAGACGTTATCACAGATGTCATTCGTCGATGTCTCATAAGCCAGACGAGATATAAATATTTGCTTTGGTGGGGCTACGACATGAAGAAATGGAACTATTTGTGGTGCTGGCAGAGTTTCAGCGGAATTAGAAACATTCGCCGCTGACACTGGTTGAATATTTGTAAAGTTTGAAGTTTCCGTTGTTGGGTGATGGGGCCCATTTTTCGATATAGCACCTCGACGAGAAGATGACGGCCAGGTGATGGTTGAAAAACAGCCTCGGAATCATTGCTGGCCAACAGTCCAACATGTCCTTTTTTAGGCATTAGTTAGCTCTACAGCCCCTTTCGGGCTTTCGCTTAGAGATAGTTAGAGTATCTCATTATCTTGATCGAATATATCGGCACTCCACAAGGTGGTATGGTCAGTACCACGCTTTAACCATGTGTCCGTCCACCCAGCTACGATACGTTCTGATTTTAAACCAACACGCATCATAACTGAGCGGGCTTACAGTCTGTCCGAAGAATCACTCGAACTGAATCTAGTTGGAACCAACGAGACTCGAACCAGAGATCTTCGGCTTACAGGTTGAGTGCTCTAACCACTACACCACGCGGACTACTGATACATAGCCTTTACCTTTATTTAATTTCCATTTCCTTCAAATGGAACCTAATAGAAACTAAGTCCTATGCTTTAGCGAAAAAAAGACTCTTCTACTTATCTCGGTTCTAGACTGATGCCTGTCCATACGTAGAAAAAGCACAAACAGCAGCAAAATCGGTTGAAAATAAATACTCGCAAAATTTTTTTATTGATAACAATAAAGCTCTTCAGTAGCTACTAAGTAAAAATAAACCAAAAGAAAATCGGTGGGAAAAAGAGGAGATAATGGTACCGGACTGTTTTGTCTTTACCTATTTATGTGTAGATATTCCACATGTATTTGTAACGTATTATTAAATAAAATGTTCAGGCGTCTTGAAATAAAACGCAGGAATGCCCTCAGTTTTTTTAGGTTCAAAATAGTCCCTCCTCTAACGCATTATAGTCTGACTCTAAAGAAGCAAATGAGTGGGAAATTGTGCGAAATTTCTAGACCTTATTTAAATTTAATATTTATTAAATGTTATATTGGTTGTAAATCATTAAACTGTTGCTGTTTGTATATGATTAGTTTATACGGCAAACAATTTCTCTTAGAGTTTAGCTACGTGTTCGTGGATTTGAGTATTCGAAAACAACGCTGTATTTAAAATATCATCTCAAGTTATGACTTTTAAATGCAAGGTGAATCTAAAAAATTACGATGCGTTACTTTCTACTCACTACGTGTTTGATCTTTCTGAAAAAAATGCTAAAAATAAAGCATCATAAAAGTAACATTCTTCTTTGATGTACTTAACACCTTTTTAAATTGAGTATCATAAATTTTTAATCGTACCTAAATCAATGATTAAATGATTGTTGTCTTCAATGAAAGTGTGTCAGTTTCTTGCGGATTCTATCAACATCAGAAAAGGTAGCCCCAAATTAGTTCGCTATAAACGAACGAACGCGTCACACTGAGCGAAATATGTCCATAAATGAATTAAAACACTTTTCTTTGACCCAATTCGACAATTACCCATTTATCTAAAGCAGCATTTTACGACCACTGACCAATTAATCTCGCATTATGCAAGGCTACAGTCGCGGTCCGCTCTTTATAATCCGCACTATTGTCCGTTAAGAATAAGAAAAAGCGAAAGTCAATAATCTTTTTTACGTTACGCCGATACGCAACGCTAGTCAAAAATTCATCTCAACAATCCGCGGGCAATCTTCTCCCAACATAATCTTCCTTTTCCTATTGTACTACTACTTAAATAATTAAATTGTTTTTTTGCGATACTTTGATCACATCTTCAATCTAAGATTGAGCTTTGACTTAAGAAATTGTCTTAGAGGCACTGCGAAACTCGTCTTATTTAGTTTCGTCTCCAATCAAAACAGCATTCTCATCATTCATCAAGATTGGGATGCCCGTGTTGTGATGTCCATCAAATCAAATCCCGCTTCTCGTCACGACAAAAAGTCTTAACAGCTGCTCCATCGCCATCACTTCCCCAGATCCGGTGAACTCGATTAATCCGCAACGGCACAGCATCTTTGCAACTTCGACAGCACTTTCGTTTTTATCGTGGAAGATGCTGCTCAAGCATTTGACCATTTCTTAACCCTCTGGCAAGCATCTCGTGGCTTCTGCATCGCAGATGGGCTTGAGGTGGAGTTCGCTCCACTTCGTCCAGCAATAAATACCCAGGTTTATTGAGGTCTCTAAATTACCCATCTGCTTATTGGAGACTAGCGTTTTTCGTATCTAGAACATATTTCCTCGACTTAATTTCCTCGAACCATCTTAGATACTTGGGGGGTTAACAAGTCTTGGCGTTCTTTGTTCTGAGCATTAATGCCGGCCGTTACATCAGTGTATCCACTTTATTGGGCGAAGCACTGGCTGCAGACATAACTGAATGCTTTTTGTGTGGCATCTTGGACTAGGCGCAAGAAAGATACATTCTCTGAATTTCGCTGATTGTGAGGGGCTTAGAAAGTGCTCAAATACATCTTAATCGGGCTCAGAGCTTTATGGAAAGATTGTAGAGCATCAAAGAAACATTAAAGCCAATTTGGAGTATTACAAAGCCGCATTCAGGTATTCAGCCATTCTAGGCGCTACGAAAGAAAGCTAATTCCACAGCAAAGTGAATAATAGTTTTACGGTATTGCTTTAACCTAATACTTATACGTCAGTTACGAACATTTGATTATTTCGGGACTTGCGTTCTCAGTGTGAATTGTCGGTGGGGTCACTTCACCTCGCTTAATTTCTCTCGGCCGCAGCATTTCTTCTTATGCTCAGAAGACGTTGCAAGCGACTTTGAGGTCAACTGCTAAGCCTTCACCGTACTCCATGCGGCGAAATGAGGATACAGTTGTGCTTCTACATTATCTTAATGATTCTTTCGAAGAAGATATTTATGAAGAAACATTAGGATCTAGTAAAAGTTAATATCATTGATCCAAATTTTATCGGGAACACGTGGTTTTCAAATGTGTATGAATAGAAAGAAGTTGATGTAATTTGAGGAAATGGCATAAAGACATTTGGAAGTATGCTGAGAATTGAGGAAGTGATTTTTCGCTCAATTTAGAATTTCTAGGTTATATATTATGTTGGATGTAATTGGTTTAAATATAATGAAAAGATTGAAAAATGGGTCAAATTTTTATTGCAAGTAATGAATGATCAATGCTTCTCCGTATGGGGCTTTCCGTCCCACATCGGACGCGTCCAAAGGTGGCGGATAGAGAACCACCTAAGTCAAAGCTTAGCATTTATTTGCTATGGAATCAGGACAATAGTCTCGAATCGGATTGGATGAACAGCAACGATTAGTTGCGATAAAGGATCAGTCTTTTGGAAATTGGTATGTTCGATCATGGAACAGACCAGATGCAGTGCGACAACTTCTGGATAAAATAAAGAAATACCTAATCAACATCCACGCAGTGCACTAAACCAGATGGTAACCGTATTGAAAAGCGGTAAATTGCAAGGAAGCCATGAGTTGGGAGTGGCTTTCATTGTTGACAGCATATTTAATCAAATTATCGCAAACTTCCAGCCCATTACCAAAAGGATCTGTGCAAAAAAAGAAAAAAACAAGTTGGGTAAACAGACCTACGCTCATGTCAGAAGGGTTTTGTACCCAACTTCTCAGAAATTCAGTCACCAGTAATGAATAACGTCAAGAAATATGTCAAAAAGATGTGCACGTTCAAAGGAAAATCCATTGTTTTTCTACGTTCAAGATCAAGTCAAAACTGCAGTGACTGATTCGATGGAAAGTCCATAAAATACCAAAATCATGTGTTATTATTGTTGTAATTCGAGAAATTTCAAACGGCTATAACTTCCGTGTATATCATTTGATTTTCATCAAACTTACAAAGTTTAAGAAACCTTAGTAGGACTACTTTTTAATATTGAATTTCGTTCAGTTTAAGGGTACCAATGCGATTTTATTGGGAAAAATGTGAAATTCGAATATCATACTATTATTAACAAAGTTGAGCGAATTTCGACTTCTAAGGTATTTGTTGTTGTTGTACTCATAAACACCTACCACCATAATTTTTTTTTCAGATTTTTCGGATCACAGGTGTCCAATCGCGAGGGGGGGACACAAATTTTTCGTGTATTTCCCCTCCCTGCGCGTCCCTCGAAGCAAAAAGTATCAAATTAAGCCCTGTTTTGGGAAGTCCTCATCAAGACCTTCCATTTAATACCCATATCGGCTACCTTTGATGAAATATTTTTTTTTCGAGGGCCTCTCCCCTATATGGGAGACTCCCCTTAAATACCTTATAAAATTTTTTGTAGGTGAACTTTGAAGAGAGCACCACTTTACACCTGTATACGAAATTTGATGTTTCTAGCTTAGGTAGTTTGCGAGAAAAAGTGCTGTGACACACGGACGGACGGACGGACGGACAGACGGACGGACGGACGGACAGACGGACGGACAGACAGGTCGCGAAACTAGTAGGTTTTTGTAAAATTATTTCACAAAACCCTAAAAAAGAAAACAAAAATAACAACAATGACAACGCGATGTTAACAGCACATCAGGAGCGGTACTAACGATTACAAATACGGCGATGAATACAATGACAGCAAAGACGGACGAAAAACGGAGATTAACAGCCAGTCTTGTCCAGAGTGAGATTCCTGCGGTGTTCGAGCGCAGCAGCAAAATATTGCGAACGCCAGAGCGTCCTAGAAAGGAAAAGCGGGAAACTCTGCAGGACGCGCCAGATGTTTGAACGGTGGAGGAAAATATAAAGAACATCGAGAATTCGATGGTAACTGCTGCGATCGCTACCGAAGCGACCAAAGCAAGGGTCGTAAATCCTGAAATGATAACGAACCATCCTGAAGTCCACAAAGTGATTGCGGCAGGAAAAGACAGGAGTGACCAGACAAATATAGGGTTATCCATTTTACGCTTGGGAAAGTAAAACTAAAGAAAACACATGAAATATTCAGGTGGAAACGAAATTTTTTATTCAATATACGTGAAACACAACATCATTCAAATGTCCTCCACGGGACCTCTTACAGGCCTCAATCCTTTTGAGGTAATTTTCAATGACTGTTCGGCACATTTCCGGCAATATCTCGGCCATAACTTCACGAATATTGGTTTTCAATTGCTCAAGATTTTGAGGATTGTTCGGGTAAACACGACATTTCGCATAGCCCTATAAAAAGAAAGTGTTAGGTCGCAGGATCTTGCGGGCCAATTGACATCACTCAATCTCGAAATTAGGCGTCCTGGAAATTTCTCTTGCAAAAGTGCACGATTAGCCTGTGTTCTGTGGCTTGTGGCTCCGTCCTGTTGGAACCGCATGTTCTCCAGATCATAATCTTCAATATCTCTCCAAAAATAATCGGTTAACATCCGTCCATAGCGGTCAGAATTGACTGTAATGGCTCTTCCTTGATCGTTTTCAAAAAATACGGGCCAATAACACCACCAGACCATAATGCACACCAAACGGTCACTTTTTCCGGATGAAGGCCTTTCCGCGATCACCTGAGGATTTTGAGAGCCCGCCCCATATGCGGCAATTCTGTTTATTTACGTAACCACTAAGCGAAAAATGAGCCTCATCACTAAAGGAAAATTTTGGTCGAAAAATCGTTATCAATGGCTTGTTGTTCAATCTCCCAATTCGCATATAATCTGCGTTGTGTATGGTCTTGAGGCTTAAGTTCTTGAGTGAGTTGGATTTTGTACGGATGGAGATGCAAAATCCGCCACAATGAGCCTTAAGACAAGCCCAAATGTTGAGCACGTTGAGGATTCGACAAATTCGTGTCTTCCTCCACACTTTGAGCAACGACAGCGATATTTTCAGCAGAACGAATGTTGCAATGATGCACAGGCCTTGCAATATCAATAACCGCATCAGTCTCTTCAAATTTTCACACTGTGTTTGAAATTGTTTGCTGTGTAGGTCGATTTTGTCGACCGTAATCGGCTCCTAAAGTCCTAAATGTTGATACAGCAGAATCACCATTTTTATAATAAAATTTAATAATTTTAACGCGTTCTTCGACTGTTGAATGATCCATATTTCTAAATGGCAAACCTTCAATTAAAAAAAACACGCTTTGGATGACATTTAATTCTGACAGATGTCAAATGGCAGGATTATACTTTCCTACCACGAAATGGATAACACTGTAAAGCGCCGTTGTGTCGATTTCATCGCCACCGGCGAAAATTTGGCGGAAGTACTGTACTTGGAAACGGAAGCCGATAGCCTCTCGAAAGAAAAGTGGTCGCAAAGTACAGTTGCCGCCCAGTGACATGAAGAAGAAAGGCTAATCTAAAAAGCGGGAGATGTTTTAAAAAGAATAAAATCTGCATGCGACTCGACAAAAATCAACAAACCAGCAAAGATTGGGCTCCTTGAACCAGAGGAGCTCCTAGACTGCATAGGGCATTATCGGAGGAGCTGGTTACAGGGGGGAAGAGGACCAGAAGGCCGAAGAAGAGCAAAAGGCTAAAGAAGCGCTGAGGGTTAAACCTTAAGAGTACGCTCAGATAGCTGCACCACTAAATATCAATAAACGAATGGCGTCCAGCCCAATCAAAGGAGATAGGGGTAAAAGAAGGAGGGAAGATGCACTTGATGGGCACGGAACGTCAGATCAGGTGTTCCAGATAATGCTGACAAAAGAAGCGAAGAAAGCCGCAAAGAAACTACCTCAAAAAGTGCCAGAAAATAAAGTTTGCACGGACGCCCAGCAAGAAAAAGACCTCAAACCGAGCTAGAACAGGCCATCAAAAGGGAATTCTCTAGCATGGGCAGGATCAAAGCGAGGCTAACACCAGAAAACTATAGGGGACAACGCATGGCCATCATTGACTAGACCGACCGGGTTGTCTGCTTCTTCAATGTTTCAAATGCTTTGGCTATGGTCACACCGCACAAGTATGCAAAGGACCCGACAGAAGTTTTCTATGTTACAAATGCGGTGAAATGGAACATAAAAGAAAAGAGTATACAAAGGAGGCACACTGTATTCTTTGCAATGATGCTGATCCACGGCCTGATTTTGGACACGTCTTGGGATCAGGAAAACGCCGAGTGTTCCAGGAACCCCTAATCAAGGCAAAATCAGAACTTCGATTACCAGCATCCTACAGCTAAACCTACACCGCAGTTCAACCGCACAACCGCAGTTCAACCGTACCTTCTGGGTTCGGAACAATGGTTTCCAGGCGGAGAGCTGTGAGTGGAGGTATGGTTTCGTATGTGTTCTGTGCTCAGGGACCACATTCTTTAGTTTGTACCTAACGCCGAATGACTGGATGTCACCAAGCCAAGTTTAATGCTTTGGAAGGCGCCGTTTCAAACGCAGTTGGCAACATGCTCGTTGGTGGAGACTTCAACGCTAAAGCAATCGAATAGCACATGTCTCAAACAGATCCGCGGGAAAACGAACCCAAGCAATGGCGATCAAGATGGCGCCCGTCGTACTAAACACCGGAAGTACGCTGACTTTCCGCCGTATTGGCTATGAAGAAACCATACCGGGACACAACATTCACCTTGGAGTTCTTAGTACGGAGGATACAGAATTGGAGAGTATTAGAGTACTACTCAGCCAGTGGTCATCAGTACATTCTGATTGAGATTAGTGATGTTGTCTGTAGGCATTCGTGCTCTAGACCTTTTACAATTGGGTGAAAGATCTGAAGGATGGACGTCGAGAGGTTCGTCGAAGTGCTCACAGTAGGTGGCTCGCTGCAGGAAGATTCGCAGGGGATGGAAGAGCTGGCAGCTCAAGACGTGGTAACCTTAACTATGAGCATCATCGCGGCTGCTTGCAAAGCTTCTATGCCCCGTCAAAAACCCCGGCACGGCAAGCTTCAGTGTACTGGTGGTAAACTAAAATCGCTGAAAAGCGAAGCGAGTGTCACAAGCTTCGGTGCGAGGCTCAACAGGCATGGAATGGTGACGAGGCATGCAACCGGGTGCATGCCTCACATTCTGCTAGGAAATGCCTTTGCAAATTGATTAACAATAGCAAGACTCGCTGCTGGCTAGATCTGGTGGACTATGTGACCAGGGACCAAGCATACATGATACGGAAAAAATGGACGAGATAGGGTACACTTGGCAGGCCAACGATGCCAGGTGCTTTGTAAGTTAAGGAGATGTTTTATTTGTTTATCGCTCTGGGCTTTATTTCAACGCTTGAGAAGCATAACGAATGACAGGGTACTAGAAAAGTTATCTAAATTAAGTAATCTGTCAGTAAAACCTACAATAGGTTATTTGGGAATTTCAGAAAGCTGACAGGAAAGGCTCATACTTCTTAAACTACATATATCGTAAACGTAAGAATGCTTAAACTATACATATTGTACACGATTTGTACATGTTCTCGAGGTTACAGGTTTGATTACTCTAGGAAATTTGTTTTCATATACAGTGAAAATTTTCTATAACAGACATCCTCGGTGCCTGAATTATTGTCCACTGTATAGACACGTCCGTTTTTGGGAGAAATTAGAAAAAATTAAAACATAGATTAGGCAGTAGACAACTTTTGAATTATGTATACATTTTTGTTTGTACAAACATAGAAACAAACTAATTTATTTCATAACATAGAGCACAGACAACAGTTAATGAAAATATTTATGCATGTGCATCTGGAATACATAAATATGTACATTTTGTGCAGGAAACCTCATTAAAAAGTAAACATGCATCACTCACGTGCATATATATGTCTATTTGTAACCAGATGTATTGTACATAACGAAATTTCTCCGAAATATATAGAAGCAGCTTAAAATATTTATGGCCTAGTAAAATTAATTAACAAAATAAACGTTTTTGATTGAGTTTTCTTTTTAGCAATTGTAATTTTATTCTCAATATTTAAATAAATCTTTAATACTAAGTCGCGTTCTTCTGCGTCATAGCTTGGTATAAAAACTTTTCAAAATTTTTTTGATAGCCAAACTTTCAACAGACAGTCATTTTTGATATATCTAACAATTTTAGTGTTCGTAGCTAAAATAGATTCAGAGTAAAACTGCTTTGACACACAGATGAACGGATGAACAGGTCGCGATTTCAATAGAGTTTCTTGCGTTAATTTTAAACCTTATAAAGAGTTTGTTTGACATGAATTACATGGACACTACAAATGTTTGTATAACCACTAGAAATACTTGTCTCCTTTCAGCAAGTTTTTAGGGCTTTGTAAAATGAATTTTAAAAGTTTTACTAGTTTCGCATCCTTTTCGTTCGCCTGCCCGTGCGTCACATCAAGTTTTCTCCGAAACTATAGAAGCTGGACATTGTGAGAAGCTAAAGAGTAGTGGTCTCTCCAAAGTTAAGGTGCTATCCAAAAATTTCAAAGGTTTTTAAAGGGTGTCCCACCGTGTACTGAAGTGGCCCTTGAAGAATTTTTTGATTTAAGGTAATCAAGTTGGGTATTTAATGAACTGAAATACACGAAAAATGTGTTTCGCACTTCGCGATTAGACACCTGTGCTATAAAAATCTGAAAAATTAACAAGGGAGATATTTATGAGTACAACAATGACAAATACCGCAAAAGTCAAAATTCGTTCAACTTTGTTAATAATAGTATGATCTTCGAATTTCACATTTTCTCCAATAAAATCGTATGGATGCCTTTAAACCCAACAAAATTCGATATTTAAGTAGCCTTACACAAGGTCCTTATAGTGTTTAAGTTTAAAAATTCGAATCATATTCACAGAAGTTATAACCATTTGAAATTTCTCCAATTACAATAACAATAACACACTATTTTGGTATTTTATGGACTTTCCATCGAATCAGACAGTGCAGTTTTCATTCAATCTTCTTAAAATTTTCAGATAAGATTGATGACATTTGATTGATTTTTGTTAGTTGAAAATGGAGAAACAATGGATTTTCTTTTAAACGAGGAAATCTCGTTTCTTGATTTTATTCATTGTTGGTGATTGCATTTTCTAAGTTGAGTAAAAAACCCTTCTAACATGAGCGTAGGTCTGTCTACCCAACATGTTCAATTTTACATTTAGTCCCATAAAATGGAAATGGTATCCTTAAAATTCTAAAGTGTGTACTTCTTGACTGAGCCACAGAAGCTTTTGTAGTTATCACTTCTACTCCAAATTCGACCAGTATAGGATTATTCTTACTGCATTTGTGGCAGTTGTGGTGTCTTCTAGCATTAAACCTCTTCTGATCTCACGCAATGCCTATACGTAAGTTGGTAGTCCTTGGGTTTTACGATTAGTGCCTGTTTTAGGGGTCTATGCAGTGGCGTTTTTCTCTCTGCTGCGAATTAGTTACTTCTTTTTGTTGTACCTCATGAGAAAGTATATTTTCAGGGTTAAGTATCGATGCCGCATCCTTGCGTATAGACATGTCATTAATCGCTTCTGTCATCAAATAGAACGATCGTGTTCATCGCCAAAGATGACGGGCGAGAAAAAATTAAAGCGAAGATTCGAGAACAATGAAGAAAAGGAAAAACTGAAAATTTTATCAGTTGTTGAAATCGAGCAACTAGTCAAAGCTAATGAAAAAGTTGAGAAGTATGAGAGGGAAAACGAGAAACCTAGACTTAGGATCCAGTCGCTAGAAGAGCTAGTTGGCAAATCAACGTTCAACAAAGAAAAAGAAACCAGCAAGAAAGAAAAACCAAAAGTTTTGTCTGCTGGTCCGTCTGTGAATATTAATCAAAAGAAAGAAAAAGTCCGACCAATTAATGTATTTTGGCAAACTGGCAAAGATATGGTTCGGCTTTTGGAAGCCGAAAATAAATTAAATGTGATCAAAAGAGTTTTTCTTTATGTTTAGGAGGTGGATGCCATTTACGCACAGAGTGTGGGACTACCCACTAAACACCTCCCCTGTCAACCTGAGAACCCAGCTTGGAACCGTTTGACACATTACTTCGTGTCAGGTCTTGTTTTGTTACGCCGTGAGGCGCGTTCAAGCTGGGGGATCCCTTTCCTAGAGGGAGGGGAAGAGGAAGTGCCAGAGAAACGATCCCCCAGCCTCAACGCCCCCGGTTGCTGTGAGTCCCTTTTATCTTTTAGGACTGCCCGAACATAATGTGCCACCTGGTTCCATTTGTCAACGGATTCAAGCATCACTGCGACTATATTATCCAGGGTGAGCTCTCCCGTCTCCCTGTAAAGGGCTCTTCGCAGCCTGTCTTATTTTATGCACGCAAAAAATATGTGGCAGGCATTGTCCTCCTCTCCTGGGCAAAACCGACAATCGGGGGACCGTGATTTACAAATATTGTGCAGGTAAGACTGAAAACGCCCATGCCCACTCAAAAGCTGGGACAAACAGAAATCAGTCTCACCATGCCTTCGATTTAGCCACGGTCTCACATACGGGATGTGGCATGCAGTCCACCTTCCCTTCGTGCAATTCACCCAAGACTGCTGCCAATCGTTGAGTGAGCGGTGTCTCTCTTCGCGGACAACGGTCTCCCTCGCGTCTTTTTGATGGGCTGGGTCCCCCTACGCTGGCCATAAGTCGAATCAGAGCCGATAGTCCTGAAGCAGCCTTTTCAGCCGTTGCCATGATTTGCTCAGAGAAACTCATCTTCGAGTCGATCAGTAACCCCAGGTACTTCACTGCCGGTTTCGATTCGATTTGCATGTCTCCAATACTGATCATCCTTTCTCTAGGGATTCACTTTTTTGTCAAGATGACCACTTCGGTTTTCTCCAGTGCTAAACTGAACCCGCGAGCAGTCACCCAGTCTCTCATTCGGTGCATTAGCATACCCAGCCTAAGTTGCGCTTTTTCAACGGTGCCGGGAAAACCCCGTCCTGTAGGCAAGCGTTGAATGTGCTGAGCAGCAAGTCAGGACAATAGGGATAGACAAGTCGCAACACCTCAGCCGGAACACCATCTGAACCTGGAGTCTTCCTTGCTTTCAATGGAAGGACTGTCTCTTCCAGTTCCGGACACTTGACTGCTGTTTCACCATGGACAGCGTCAACACAGAACGGATGGGTGGGGAAGAGTGCCCGCACTATCTCGTCCATTTTTTCCGCATCATGTATGCAAGGCTTCCGTAGGGCGCCAAGCTTCCGCATAACTAGCTTGTAGCCAAGGCCCCACGGATCCTTGTTCACATTGTCTACTAGGTCTTGCCAGCAGCGAGCCTTGCTGTTGTTAATCAATTTGCGAAGGCATTTCCTGGCCGACTCATATGCTGCCACCCGGTTGCATGCCTCGTCACGGTTCTGCGTCCGTTGAGTCTCACGTCGAAGCTTGCGATTTTAGTTGACCACCATTACACTGGGGGCTTGCCGTGCCGGGGTTTCGACGGGGCATAGAAGCGCAGCAAGTAGTCGTAATTATGCTCATAGTTGAGTTCACCATGTCTTGAGCTGCCAGTTTCTCCGTCCCCCCCTGCAGCGGCTCACCTGCCGTGAGCATCTCGACGAACCTCTCGACGTCCATCCTTCCGATGTTCCATCCAGTTGTAGAAAGCCGAGAGCACGAACGTCGGAAGACAACATCGCTTATCTCAAGCAGAATGCACTGATTATCACTGGCTGAGTAGTCCTCTAATATTTTTCAGTTGTGTATCCACCGTACTAAGGACTCCGAGGTGAATGTCACGTCCGGTATGGTTCCCTCACAGCCAATACGGTAGAAAATCGGCGTATTTCCGTTGCTAAGTACGACGAGTTCTGTCCTGGCCGCCATTTCTAGGATTCGTTTTCCCCGCGGATCTGTTTGAGACATGCCCCATTCGATTGCTTTCCCGTTGAAGTCTTCCCCAACGAGCACATTGCCATCTGCTTTCAAGACAGCGCCCTCCAGAGCATTAAGCTTGGCTTGGAATGATCATATCGATTGGTTCGGCGTTAGGTACACACTAAAGAAGGTGATCCCTGAGCACCGAACCCACACGAAACCATCCTCCCGTGCACAACTCTCCGCTTGGAAATCACTGATCCGAACCCAGGATACCATAATACAGGACTTTTATCATGGTGTTGCTCACTCAGCAGCATAGCGTAGGCTTTCATGTCCCTCGCAAACTGGTCAACTAGATTTTGCGCGGTTGAACTGCGGTGTAAGTTTAACTGCAGGATGCGGGTCATGGAAGTTCTGATTTTGCCTTGGCTAGGGCTTCCTCGAACACCCGGCATTTTCCTGATGCCAAGACGTGCCCAAAATCAGGTTTTGGACCAGCATCCTTGCAAAGACTACAGTGTGCCTCCTCCGTCCACTCTTTTCTTTTATGTCCCATTTCACCACATTTGTAGCATGGGGAACTCCTATCGGGCCAAGGCATTTGAAACATTGAAGAGCCATTGCTGTTCGCCGTATCCTACAGAAAACTCACCCTTTTTGTACTTTGCCCTTTTTCAGGAATGGTTCGGCGTTTTTATCGGTCAAGTCAACTATGGCCATGCGTTGTTCCCTATTGTTTTCTGATGTCAGTCTCGCTTTGATCCTTCCCACGCTAGGGAACTCCCTTTTAATGGCCTCTCCTACCTCGGCCAGATTCGTGACGCAGTCAGTCTCGTATTTCGATCGTCGCCATCGGCTCGAGGGAGGCTATAGTTGGACTTCTGCCAGAGGATTTCTTTAATGCGTCACAGAATGCTTCTCTATTATCGGCCTCTACTCCGAATTCAACCAGTATGTGGCCCGACCGCATTGCTAGTACTGCTTTAATGGCCGTGTTAGTGTCTTGGGGCCTTACATTTCCCCTGATATCCGGCAGCACCTCCACGTAGGATCGGCTATCTTGGGGTTTTACGAGCAGTGCTTGTTGTCAGGGTATTCATCGGGGCTTCTTTCTCTCGTGTTTCGAATCAGGTCTTTTTTCTTGTTGGGCGTCCGTATGAACTTTAATTTCTAGCACTTTTTGAAGGAGTTTCTTTGCGGCTTTCTTCGCTCCTTTTTAAGCACTCTCTGAAATCCGTGATCTGGTGCTTTACGCCCATCAAGTGCCTCTTCCTTCTTTCTTTTATCCTCCTTCGATTGGGCTAGACGCTATTCTTTTATTGATTTTTACTGGTGGAACTATCTGCATGTGGGCTTTAGATTTCACCCCCAGCGCTTCTTTAGCCTTCTGCTCGTCTTTGGCCCTTAACCAGCTCCTCTGATAATGCCCTATGCGGTTTCGGAGCTCCTCTAGTTCAAGGAACCCAATCTTACCAGCTTTGCTGATTCTTGAGGAGTTGCATGCAGATTGTATTCTTTTCAGAGCATCTCTCACTTTTCGGAATATCCTTTCTTCTTCGTGTCGCTGGGCAGCAATTGTGCTTTGCGACCATCCTTGGGAGAGGTTATCGCTTTCCGTTTCCGAATACAGTACTTCCGCCACATTTTCGACGTTGGCGATGCAATCACACAACGTCACTTTATTTGTCTGGTCACTCGTTTCTTTTCCTGCCGTAATCTCTTCGTTGGCTTCAGGGCAATTCTTTATTATGTCGGGATTTACGACCCTTGCATCGGTCGCTTCAGTAACGATCGCAGCAGTGACCATCGAAATCTCGAGAGTTCGGGCGCAGCAAAAAAATTGTGCGAACGCCCGATCGTCCTATAAAGGAAAAGCGGGAAACTCTGCAGGACACTTCAGTTGTTCGAGCGGTGGAAGAAAATATAAAGATCAAAAGAGTGAATGTCGACAAACTGACAATTAAAACTAAACCACTGGTTGACTTTCAGACACCAAAACGTGCGTTGAATTTAAGAGAGATTCGGCACTTTCAGTACACCCCCAAGAGCGAGAAAAACCAGATCTTTTTGTTGAAGGGTCTGGACTGCGGGGAGGACCATAAATAGAATTCATTACAGTTAAAGACTTTGCAACAAGGAGATCGATTGTCGAACGTAAAAGTTTGCCTTTTTAGTTAGTCCAAATTTCAAGTAAAATCAGTCCAAGTGCCCTTTAAAAAATAAGGTACTTGAATTTCTCAGTGGTGAAATGGAAACGCCTTCAGAAGAGTGAGGTCAACCAGTGCTATAGGTGCCAAAGATTCGGTCATTCGGCTGCCAATCGTGCAATGAATTACAAATGTGTGAAGTGTAAAGATGTCCACGCCCTCGGCGAGTGCAAATTGGCTCAGAGAAGCCAAAAGAAAAACTATATTGTGTGTACTGCGATGTCCTTGGTCATTCAGCATCATATCGAGGATGCCCCCGGTATGAAGATACAAGAGTAAAAGCTACTCTAAAACAAACTCAAGTGCACCGCAATGTGATACCTGCCAACTTCGTTGAGCCCAGGGTGTCATTTGCATTTGCTGCTAGAGGACCAGCAGATAATGTGAATAAAATAAATAATGTAAGTGGCAATAATGAGCTGCTTCTTAAAATTTACCAGCAATTAAATTCTTTATCGGAGATAATCGATAAACAGGATTCAAAAATTATCTTTGTTGTTCAGCCTTTAGGGCTTTCAAATGCCTCAAAATGGTCATCCAGTCACATTCCCATGCATAGGCATCGTCTCATATCGATCAATGTTAACTCCATTATGAGTCTACATCGACTTTACTGTGTCTTGAAATTCATCTTTCTCACTGAAACCCACCTCAATTCAAGGCACTCCATGACATTCGAGGATTTTGAATTCGTGAAAAACGATAGGGTAAACGGTGATGGGGGAAGTGGCACCAGGATATTGGTTAGAAGACTCTATTGTTTCCAAAATATTCATAAAGTCGAATTCAAAAGCTTTGAATTTTTTGAAGTGTCCGTTATCAAAATTTTATTGCTAAGTAGAGATAACCTCTTCGTTATATCAGCGTATGCAACTGGTCAAAATGTTCTCAAGTTAAGGGAGGAGCCCAATTCCTTGTTTAAAATACTCAAATTGAACAGGTTGCATTATTATTGAATTTAGCTTTAAAAGTCCTCAACGGAAACTGCAGGTGTTTTCTTATGATAGCGACCATAACGCAAATGGGATGGAAATCAATCATCAAAGAGATGATGTCTTCCTCATTTCAGTTCAACATGAAAATCATCTGTTCAATTTCAAAACAACGGATCGGGGAAAGTTTCAAAAGAAGTTTGATCGGGATTACCAGAAGTGATGTCCTTCTTCTGATGATGGCAACTCTTGCTCAATGGTTCCCAATGACAGAAATATACCTCTATTCGCTGAAGTTAGAGAAGCTGATGTTGGAAACGATTGAGAAAGTAGTTCCCGAGATTAAACATCGAAACAATATGGAAGGATATGGAACACCAACCATTGCAAAGTTGAAAAGATTGAAAAGCCTTCTTCTCACATGCATCAACAATATTTATCGGCGATTTTTGGACTACAACCATCCCTCGTTGGCTTTGTTGAAATTGCACCTGAAGACTGTCTAGAACTTCATTCGTTCATACTTTAGGACTCAGGTCAGCAATCAATGGGCGAAAAAGCGGAGGGGTATTAGCCCACAGGACCCAGATGGCATTTTCACGAAAACGAACAGCTTATTCCGTAAGAAGTCTCGAGCGAAGGTATCGAATCTTGGAGTCACTAGTGATGAGATAACAGGATTATATAGGATGGATTGCAGAAACTTGCCCTGATTACAACTCATTTTGAATTGGTTCATCTACCAAACCCTGAGAGAGGGAGCGAAATATTTTCAGAGGTCGTTGAAGCAAAAGTTTCCGACTTCAAATTAAGCCTGAACGGCGAATCAATTCTTCATTTTAATGAAACATTAACATCTGACCTCATGCCGAGCTTGAATCTTATTGATTATTTTGTCAGCTATGAAGACTTGTGTTTCATATTTCGCAGGATAAACAACAAGAAATCATGTGGTATTGACGGTATTTCAATCATAGTTCTTTGACATTTGCCTCGGGCTGCTATTAGGAATTATTGCATATTGCTCAACAACATGTTGAGCAATTCATATTTCCCAAATGAGTGGAAACAGGCTAGGGTATTTCCGATCTTGAAGAAAGGAAAAGAATGTTCATGCCCTAAAAGCTATTGCCCAATTAGCTTGCTGCCTAACATCAGCAAGGTGTTTGGAGCGATACTAAACAAAGCATTAAACACCCATATTGAGAAATATGAGTTGATAACGAAAGTAACCTCAGACATCTGTTCGAAACTAAACAACAGAGAATCTATTTGAGCGTGTCTCATTGATATAGAGAAAGCCTTCGATACGGTGTGGTTAGATGGATTAATTTTGAAACTCCTTCAGGACAGGTTCCCCAGACACCTTATCGCAATGTTGTGCAATATATTACACGTGAAACCATTTGTTGTAACTGATGGAAATCTGACGACAATGCGTGACTTCAAGTTCTTGAAGGGTTTACAGCAGGGAATAGTTACTGCACCTCTGATCTTCTTCTTGTTCTCTTCTTTGTAGCACTACAGCCCCTCTCGGGCCTTAGCTTAGAGATAGTTAGAGTATCTCATTTTTCATGACCGTATTGATTTTTTCGGAAGTTGATTTGGTCAGTACCATGCTCCCGTGTGCCTGCTCAGCTATAATATGATCTGATTAAATCAGTACATATCACCACTGAGTGAACACTCGTAGTCTGTCCGAAAATCCCCTGAAGTAAATCACGGTGCTCCAAACGAGATTTGAACCTGGGACCTTCGGCTTGTGCGTTCATGCTCTAACCACTAGGCCACACAGACTGCCTCTGATCTTCTCAATATGAATTATCAAGCTATTGAACGGCTTTGATTTTAACGTCTCGCCAACGCGATCATTGGTAGCGCTTGGTGATGTCTGATCATCTATACGGTAGACCGATCAGCTACAGCACAATTTTCAAAAAATGTTTAATAATGTGCTGCTCTGCACCGACAATTGACGAATAAAAATCAACAATTTTATTTCGGATAGTGCTAGAGGCTGCCAGTCAAGACCTGAAACGTAATTAGAAGTATTTCCATATTATGGCTGGTGAGGATAGTTTAGAACAGGTTCCATCCTATGTTCGATTCCTCTGTGCTCATCTCGATCAGTATCTGTACTATACTGAACATATCAAAATCATGCTGAGTAAAGCACAAAAAGTAGTCATGGCCCTTCAACGACTCTTCCATTCCAGATACAGTGATCAAAAGTCAAAGTTATCTGTCACAAGACCCTGATTAGACCAGTTTTGACATATGAATGTCAGATCTGGTACAACCGGAGTGCTATTACTATGAAAATATTGAGAGTTTTCAAAACCCAATGTCTTCGTGTATGTACTGGTTTACACAGAAAGCCTGAGATGGATTGGAAACACCATACATAGAATAGAAAAATTTATCAAACTGCTAAAGTGACGAGAGTCGATATCTTCATATTAAAACTTCTTCGGGATCATATCGCATGATCTGTAACTTTGAGCGAAAACCCTTGCATATCACAGCCATTCCACCCTACAGACGGGTATATTGTGACTTGTCCCGCTACTGGCTTCGTTCCTCTAGAAGGATTCGTGTATTTGGACATGAATCGATGTTTTTGAATCTGAGGGTATCTCAATTATACCTGTATATCACATATTAGACGGGCCTCCGATAAGAAGAATTTCATTTCAGGAGACCAACAATTTCAATGGAGATACTCATTTGTTAAATTTGTTGAGGCTGGTCGAGCTGGGAAGGAGCAGTCTAGGTGTTGGTGGCTGAATGACAATGTCTAAGTTATTTGCGTTTAGGGATTCAAATCATTACTACTACACCGAGTATTATTGTTGTGCTTTTTTATGTTAAAAATTAGGGATTTAAATTCAATATTTAGGATAGGTACATGTTATAGACGGCCCAAGCCCGTTTGAGAAAGGAGGAGGGAGCCCCTTGTTTCCTCAACCCACAGCTATCATGATTCTTCATCCTCAGTCCCACAATTAAATGGTGGTAAATTGACTCAGGGTCGCACATTGGGTTTACTGGCTCTCCAATGATGGGACATTAAATGCCGAGAAGTGCTAATAACTGTTCATACATCTACAGCTCTCCTACTAAGTATTACTTATACCTTCTCTGTCGGGACGTAAGAGGGTGAAGGCGAGTCTGCCACGGTTGATAACAGAATCGAAGTAATAACTATGCCAACGGAAATTAGGTTGGGCGACGGTCTAGCTCCCTATCCCTGGAAAACCCTAAAATGTTTCGAAACCTGCAGAAGGGCCTCGGAAGAGATTGGACTCACGGCAACGACCTCGCGAATGGAAGAAGGATATAGCATTGGATCCTGGAATGTCAAACCACTCAATGACTCTGGCACTGTTAAGGACGTTTTACAATAGACCAGTCGATACACATTGAAAGTACTGGCAATCCAGGAAACAAACTGGACTGGAAATGATTATCAAGACCTGACATCGCACACAATATTCAAAAGTGGGAAGCCTACCAGAAAATGAGGATTCGGAGTGGCCTTTATTGTGGATAGGGAGTTCAAATCGCACGTTATTGATTTTAAGGCAATAAATGAAAGATTGTGTGCAATCCGTATAAAAGCGAAATTTTTCAAAATCTGGCTGATAAATGTTCGCGCCCCGACCGAAGAAAAGGACGAAGAAACAAAGGAAACGTTCTAAAATCACCTGGAAAGACACGTTGACTCATTGCCCACAAACAACACAAAAATAATTCTGGGGGAATTCAACGCTAAGGTTTGCAATGAGCTATCTCATCGGGGAACGACTGGGTGATATAGTCTCCATGATGAAACAAATGACAACGGATAGCGCCTGATTGACTTTGCATGGAGCAGAAATCTAATCATACGTTCAACTTGCTTCCCACATGACCTGGGTATCACCGGATGGCAACACACAAAACCAGATTGACCACATTCTGATCCAACAACGTTGGGCCTCGAGCATACTTGACGTCCGTACATACCGAGGAGCGATTGTAACTCAGATCATTACTTGATCAAATTGAACTATCGACGTCGTATGTTAAAAGCATATTCGGTGAAGACCAGCCCTTCACAAAAAATTGACACCGAAAGGCTCCAAACGGCGCCTGTAGCAAAAAAATTCACGGACACCTTTGACAGCCAACTGGCTCCCATCTTATCAGACGCATCACTATAGACGAGCAACGAGTTCTGGATGGAAGTGAAAGCGGCTATTATGATTGTCGCAGAATACACAATCGGACATCAAGCCCGGGGCAATAGAAATGATTGGTTCGATGATGGGTGCCAGAATGCGTTAGATAAAAAGAATCAGGCGTACAAAGAATACGTAGGTAGGAAAACCAGGATGAAGAGAGAACATATGAAAATCTAAGAAGAGTAGCGAATAAGATAATTAGAATTATCTAATTCGCAGGTTGTTTGAACAACCTGCTTACGTAATCATTTAATTTTTCCTTACCTTAAAATCATTCTGGTTATAATTAAATCATTCAGTTCCCATGTCTGCAAATTTTCCTGCACACGCAAATGTAAGTTCATTTTTTCCAATTTCGTAAAATAAATTTAAATGTAATTGGACCATTCGTTTCCTGTATCTGCATATTTTCTCTATACTCATTAAGAACACTTGGTTCTTAATAAGAAAGGTAACATTTTTTGGTGACCCCAGACTAAACTTTTTATAATTTAGATATGGAGAAGCTGCTGTTGGATCAATCATCTGCCGGAAAAGTTCTTGAACGTGTGCTGGTGAATTTCTACAAGGATTCAAAGTCAAGGAAGACAGTGCGATACTTCGAGAATCGAATCAACAAGTTAAGAACACTGAGTGGGTGAAATTTTTTAAGCGAGATGTAAAACTGCAAAGTTAGAGGAAGATTTCTTTGGCCAAGTCCGAGACGTGTATGAGGAACTCAAATGTGAGCTGGAGAATCGCCCTTGAGAAAGCAAAGACAGTCACCAGTCTGAAGTTGGCCATGATCTAACCACATCTTCGCCACCCAACCCCCCCCCCCCCCTGGAGGAGATGAATAAGAGGTCCGCAAAAGGCTCACCACTCAAGAGTCTAATATCATCACTGGAATGAGTGCTGGTTACTGTTTGAAAGGATCTCAAGGATCTTCCTGCCCACTCTCACAAATTCTACCCACAGCATTTCTCGAGTATGCGTGGTTATTGGACATCAATAGCAAGCAAACATCACGCATTGGTTACTGAAACACAAACGATGATGCCTCGCGGTTCAGCACGCTGGAAGACAACTACAATGTAATGGTTGTTAAGTTTATGGAGCTGGACATGCAGAACATACAACCACCAGCTACGGAGGTGAAGCAAGGGCCAGAAGCAATAAGGTTGCCAAAGATTGTTATACCACCTTCGATGGCGATTATATCAAGTAGCCTTCGTTTGCAGAGCTCTTCACACAACTTGTAGATAGTCAGAATCCTCCAAGTTTGTAGAAAATGTTTTATCTGAAAGCCAACCTTGCTGGGGAAGCTGGTCGATTGATCCAACATTTTCAAACATCCGAGCAGAATTATGCCACAGCATGGCAAATTCTTAGGACACTCTATGACAATCAGCGGATGATAGTAGCTGCATTTCTCAACAGCGTGTTGAATGTTCCTGTAGTTGGTCGAGAATCTGGTGCCTCTCTCAAACGACTTCACGACATAATGAATAAACCACTGTTGAGTTTCAACAATAAACCACTGTTGAGTTTCAACAATCTTGGAATTGAAACAAGTAGTTGGGATCCATTAATTGTCCACATATGTCTTCAGAAGGTGGACAAAGAAACCCATCGGCTATTTTAGTAGTCACTTTCCGATCCCCGGAAAGTTCAACTACTTTCTACCTTGCTGACCTTTGAGGCAAGATTCCAGATGTTGCAGGGTTTAGGGGATTCTACGATGGAACCTAAAGGTAACAAAAGGCCCTCCGCTCTTTTAACCGCAAAAAAGGAACAACAGTGCCAACTCTGGAAAAATGAATTCAAGAAACGACGGCAATCCCAGAAATTTTTGCAGATTACCATAAAAGACAGGTTCAGCACGGTTAAAAAGCTACACTATTACATCAACTGTCTTTAGAAAGGGCATACACGTAAGGATTGCAGCTCTGGCTCGTGTTTGAAATGTAACAAGCGACATCATACGAGTATAGTGATTCACTTTGAAATTGAGCCAGTGACACCCAACGCAGCAAATGAAATTAGTATGAGTCATTCAGCCCCAAACCGACAGAATACTATGTATTCCTTGGCACTGCATCCATTAAAATTAAGGACAAGTACAGGCGATTCGTTATTTGCAGAGCAATTTTAGACTCAGGATCACAGCTAAACTTTATCTCTGAGCGCCTTTTTAATCAACTTGGATATCTGTGGTACAGGAAGTTCAAAACTGCACAGTAAAGGGAGAATGAGTCTTATTATCCAATCCCAAGTCAGCGAGTTCTCCACTGCACTTGAATTTGTAATATTGCCAGAAATAACTTTGTACCAGCCTGATCAGATTTGCACTACAAATTCAGCAAACATACATCTGGCCAATCCCGACTTCAATACTTCTAAAAGGATCGATATTTTAATAAATGCCGAGACTTACGCCGACCTGATGTCATCAGAGTTTATTAAACTTTTTGCTGATCTTCCAACGCTACAGAATTCCGTTCTTGGTTGGATCGTTTTAGAAAAATTGAATGATTATGTAAGCAGGTAGTTCAGACAAATGCTATGACGACCATTGAGAAGCATCGATGTAATTCTAGTGAGCAACAACACAAGACAAGCACACAAAGTAGTGAAAAACCTGAAACGTGGTTATCAGCCCAAGACCACTCTCTGTCGTGATGACATCGGCATTCTCATCGCTGATGAAACCAAAATTAAAGAAAGATGGGCATCTTATTTCAAGAACCTCCTTAATCCTCCGCACAGCTTCACAACATTGGAGTCTATAGATGTCTGCGGAGAGCTTTCATTGGCCCCGCCAACTCTGGATGAAGTTTGTTAGATCACCAACGCCCAAAAGACTAATAAAGCGTCGGGCATCGATGAGATTCCAGTAGAACTCATCAAATATGGTGGCAGCAGTGTTCATAAAGCTATTCACAAAGTCATTCGGCACATTTGGCAACAAGAACATATGCCGAACGAGTGGAACCAATAAATTATATTCCCTATCCACAAAAAAGATGACAAGCTACAGTGCGAAAATTATACAGACATATCATTACTTTGTACGGCGTATAAAATATTTTCAAAAATCTTGGAAAATAAAATCAGATCATACGGCAACAGTATTATTGGGGAGTATCAAGGTGGTTTGAGAGCAGGTAGATCAACAATAGACCAATTGTTCACAGTCAAGCAGGTACTTGAAAAGTACTGGGAGTTTAAAATAGACGTACACCAAATTATTAATCGTAGCGTACTGTACCAAAAAATTCTTTGCTTTAGTATCCCAGCAAAATTAGTCCGTCTTACTAAAATCACAATGACGTCGACAACCTTCCAAGTCCGCACCAATAATCAACTCACCGACGCTTTTGACACAAACATCGGACTAAATCAGGGAGATGGGCTGGCCCATTGCTATTCAATTTAGCTCTGAAGGACGTCATAAGGAAGCTTCTTGTCGATACATGAGGTACATTACGATACAAGTCAAGTCAAGTAGTAGCCTATGCGGACGACATCAAGATCATTAACAACTGCCAAAGAAATCTTACTGAAACTCGACAGAGAAGCAAATCTACGAGTAACAAAGCTCATGACGCAATTGAGGAAAAATACCGCAAATATACAACATATCACACTTGACAAATACGCTATCAAAAATGTGAATGAATTTGTGTATTTAGACGCCAAAATAACGAGAACCGGTAATAAAAGAGACGAAATACGCCGGAGAATACAGCTCGCAAATAAAATATTTTATTCAGTTTTGATGATCTTGAAGACCAGCTTCATACACAGGAAAACAAAGCTTCAAGTATACAAATCTGTTATAAGACCTGTCTTATGCTATGGGTGTGAAACATGGACCTTAACCCAAGCATTCGCAAATATATTGAACGCCTTTGAGCGACGGGTCCTGAGGCGAATAATCGGAGCGATGCTAGACGGAGACCAATGAAGAATTCGATATAACCACGAGCTGTATGAAATTTTTGACGAACCGGTGGTCTCAACGATTATAAGATTGCGGAAGCTGCAGTGGGCTGTCCACATGAATCGTATGGACGAACAATGGATCCCCAAAAAGGGTATTTGTTGGTAGAACTGAAGGGCGGAGGCCACTGGGAAACTGAGGAAGTGCTAGTCTGACTCAATCGACTTGGATTTCGAAATTGGAGGACGCGGTCAATGGACCGAGACAGTTGGAGGCGCTATTTTCAAAAACCGGGGGCCCGAGAGGGGCTGTAGTTTTACGCTGAAGAAGATATATTATGCTTATTACTTTATGTCTAGACATAAGATATAACGTTTAGGTTAGGAATATTGTGATAGCATTTTATTTGTATAAGATAAAGTTTTTGATTGAATTTTATTAGAATTAGGTGATAACATATTAGATGTAGGATGAAAGTTCACTGTTTTGTTAGTATTATAATTAATTTCTGAATAGTGTTGATTGGTTTTTCCTCCTTTTTCCAATTGAATCATAGAAATATACAATAGATTAAATTTGATATTGTTTTGTTTCAATTAGCCATTTGAGCCATTAGGTTTTTAGTTTTTTTATTGTTCGGGATTTGGTTTATATTCTTTGAAAATTTATAACGATCAGTATCATATAAAGCGCTTTTGACTTTGACTTTGAACCACAACAACATGTGATATTGAGGAGATACCTCTTTTTGAATGTCCTAGAGCTGCATATATGGTTAGATTTTCAAGACAATTTCAAAAATAGTTTGTAATATTGATGTGTTATCAGGACTATTCATACGATGAATCTAAGTATGAATCAAGTTGATGATATTCAGAAGACATTGTTTGATTTGGTAATTTATTTACAAACTCCTTCTGGCAGGAGTGCTCTCTCACTGCTTCAACTTGTTCTTTTTTGCTTTTCATTTTTATCTAATTTTGGTTTTTAATTCTTTTGAATATAATATTCCAGTTTATATTGTTACTGAATTTATTGTGTATAATATAGATATATCTAATTCATAAGTACAAGCACACTTTAATCATTTATGAATTGTCATACACGTCTAACAGTAATCTTTAAAATTACTGCAGAGTAGTACAGTTAAAAGATGAACCGTTCTATATACACGCTATACATCGTCTATTAAGATTGTTATAGTTTATTTTAATCGTACCTAAAGCCTAATTATTAGAAACATAGATTGAAGGAATTAAATCGGAATGGTCGTTGCAAAATTTGATCCCTGCATTTCAAGTTTACCATCTACCTCGTCGTAATGAACAAAAATCCAAATTTTCCCACCGCTATCAAATGTATGAATGATTTTTCTCAAGTACAGTAAGTTTAAATTTGCGTAGCCATTTCAGCTTCACAATCGCACTCTTCTCCGAAACGATCATATTGCTCTATGATTAACGATCCCGATTAAATTTTTCCAGCTACTTAAATGATAGGTTATTAAGAATTCGGGAAGCCTCATCCGCATACCATAATCAATCAATCCAAGCAAACACTAGTCTTAAAGTGCTACTCATTCAAAATTACCTGAAGCTCATGTAAATTAATCACTAGGATGCCGGGCCAGATGAATGAAACATCGAATAACAGTGGATTCCTAATCACATTCCATTTAAATCTAAAATCTTAAACGCACAATCACAACGCAGAATAAATTTCTGATAACTTCCGAGACACCGTTCATCCAATATGCACTCAAATTCCACTATCTGGATGCACTTGCACAATGTTAAGCGCGCGAACAGCGGAACAGCATCACATATGACGCGACATATGTAGATCTCTGAATCGCGTGGGTTTCTTGGCTTTCTTTTACCGATCCAGCTCCTTAAGAATGAAACCGTAACAGCGGCAGCACTTTGCGGTGATCTCGAAATGCGAACAAACTGCAACAAACACTAGAGTCCGACCGGTAGATCGCTTCCGAACCGCTGAGTACCTCAGTCTTCCATCAAGTGAAGACGCTCCAACTGAAATCCGCCGTGGCCTTCTTTTCTTTTTCCTACCACCGACCAAGAAGAAGCCTTCCACTTCTTTTTGCATTTCTTCGCGGCCCGCGATTGTAATCGAGCACTTGCTACATGGACTTCATGATGATGATGATTGTGTTGCAGCCGTGGATGCCGCACTGCTGCTTGTTCCAATCGCTCAAACTAATAATCCATGGGAACGTCTTCCAGCTTTCTAGCGGATTGCATGCTTCAGTTTGTAGCAACTATCCCAGTGTTTACATTCTAGCTGTGACGACATACATTCTTTGCCGTAAGTGCTTACTGTTCAGTTCCGTGCTCCGGCGCATCGTACAGCTGTAACTAACGCAACGTTCTTTTACTTCTTCCATAACTTCCTACGGTTAATATCGTTTTACATACTCGTACAAACCAACTGCCAACGTACTATTAGGCAACAAAGTAGAGCTTTTGTGCAATCATTCCGTCCAACCTTTGACTGTTAGCCCGTTTAGTTTTCTTTCTGCCCAAGTTCTATGTAGCGCCTTTTGGACCTTCTCAAAATACGAGTACTATAATTGGGAGCCAAATAGATTCTCAGGCAAGAACGAGCGTGCTTGGGATTCTTGAGCTACAGTTACTGCTACCAATTAGGTTTTCAATCTTGCAGACCAAATGAGATTCCGGCCATTAGTTAAGTAGCTATTATTGATATGTTGCGAACCATATTGTTTGTTAAATTCAGCCCCGAAAATTGTTCCACCACAAATCGTTGATTGCTTTCCCGGATGAAAAGCGGAAACTGGTGGCTCCCTGCCGTTCCTGAACCGTTGGGTTTGATTGCTTTCTTAATTTGTAAATTACAAGCACACGAGTATAGAAATTTGCTTATATAGAACAGTTCCATAACCCGAAATCAGATCAGATGATAAATACGCGGGATGAACAGCCATAAAATGGCAATCTATCAACAGATAATTACAAATACTGTTTCTGCGAGAAAACTTCAAGCAAACATGTCTACGCGGTCGCAGAAACTGTGTCAGTGGAATCATTTGCGAGCATTTTCTGGCTCACAGCGCACAGCACATTCATAACCACACAGAAGACATTAAAAGGAAATTCATTAGGAGTCATACAACGATTCGACCTGAAGATGGAGTTATGTGGAAAATCCACTGAAAGTGGACTTTAAAGATGAATGAAATGAAAATCCTTTTCACTCTAAATTGCGTGGACTTTCAGCTTGATTTATAAGAAAGTATGATCATATCGTTTGATACATTAATCACAAATATCTTTCAATAAATAATATGGAAATATACGAGAAGGTAACTATTTCATTTCAAGAGTTCATTTATGGAAATGGAGAATGATGCCGTTAATACTATATATGTTTCTCAAATCCACATTGACTAGCAAAATTTGATTAATAAAAATGAGTATAAAAATTTAACACAACTTTTTATTACGGTTTTGAAGTTCTTACAAAGCTCTATCAAAATCAGTTTGGCCCGTTCGTCTGACTGTGTACCACACCAGTTTTTCTCCGAAACTTTAGCAGCTAGTGGTACGCAGATCACAAGTGATAACCCCTTGAAACTTTGGGCATCAATAAATTTTCAACGGTTTTTCAAAAGGAGGGGGTCCTACATATCGGAAGGGAAGCCTTAACATTTTCTTTGGCGAAGGTAGTTGGTGTGGGGTATCAAATGAAAGGGCTTGATGAGAACTTTCCAAGGAAAGGTCTTTAAACAATGTAAGCAAAAATTGGCCTCCCCTCGTGATGGAACACCTGTAAACCGAACAATCTCAAAAATTGTATAGGTAGATCTTAATGAGTACCACAACAAATTTTTTTTTGTGGTTGGGAGGTGAAGGCTATTTACACCTTGAGTGTGGGGCTCCTAGACACGCAAAGCGTCTGGACAACCCACCAAACCATCCACGTGCTTCATAGCCCTGCCAGGTCGATGTTCAAAGTTATAATTAAATTCGTCGATTAAAAACGCCCAACGTGCCACTCTTAAGGACGCCTACTTTTTTGCCATGGTTAGGGCAAGAGCTTGATAGTCTGTAACAATCTTCACCGGGTTATCCAGCAAATAAACACGAAACTTCTTCACTGCTCCAATTCATAGCTCGTATACTTCTCCTCTGCAGGCGTCGTCTTCTAACTCGCGTAGTAAACTGGATGTAACTTTCCACCTTCATAGTCTCTCTGGAAAAGTATGGCACCCTTATCATCTTCTTGTTTAGTAGACGATAGTCTACACACATTCTAATCTTTCTTTTTTTTTTTTCATATAGTACTATTGGGCTGGAATATTTCGACGAACTAGGTCTCACCACGCCCTTTTCGATCAAATCATTGACTAGATCGCTCACGATATCGCGCTGCTCCACCGGCAAGCGTCTTGGATTTTGTTGTATTGGAATATCGTCCTTTAGGATAATTCTCATTTCTACCCCGGCATTCTTTGTCGGTCGCGGTTTATAGCTTTCAATCAAATCTCTTAATGTACAGCCTATGGTTCGGTCTTTAATGTGCAGCAACTGCATACTGGCCACTTCAACGATGTTTATGCGCATAATCTCCTTTACTGCATCTTGGAAGTTGTTCTTTGCTTCGAGCTTATCCGTATGAGATTCAGCGTTGAGCTCTACCAATATAGCATTGCCATTTCTTAGACGTACTTCAACGGGATTAGTCAGCTCTGCTCCGAGCAAAATATTGCATCCCACATAATCGTCCGGAACAACGTGCATCTGCAAAACAAAATTAAATCCATTCACACATACCGGCGGAGTGAAGCTACCAAGCGGTCTCAAACCAACTGAGCCTATGCCGTCGAAGAGTACTGTCGACGCCTTCAAAGCAGGTGCATCCAGACTCTTTTAGGTGCTACTCGTCATAAAGTGAAGATGACTGCCCGAGTCGAGCATAGCTTTAAAATCCTTTCCGCACACCTTCACTATTTTGTACGCTTTCCTGTCCATTGTATTTAATGCATTACAGTGTTTTCTATATGCCTCCCGTTCCATTCCTTGTTGTGCTCGTTGGCATTGTGCTTTAGTGTGTCCAAACTTGTTACCCCGAAAACGTTTCAACGCCTTCAACATATCCGGACACTCTCAGCTCAAGTGTGTTTTATCCCTGCAGTTATAACATCACTTCAACAAGATACCGCTTGGACGTTTTTCATCACCAGCATTTTCGTTCGAATTCGTCGAACCTTTCCAATCTTGCAAGGATTTTTCCTCAAACGCAAGTAGTAAAGTGGGCATTGACCCAAAACCCTGTAAACGAGCCATGTCACGCAATTGTAAATCCGGAATACCGTCAATGGCATAGCTTACAATTTCCTCTTTGTCCAGACCAAGGTGATTCGCGAGAATCGTCTTTTCATGAACGTTGTCACAGAACGTCTCGTTTCTATTCCAAATTCGATCTGCGAATGTCGTTGCATTATTATTTTATTTGTTCAGCGATTAAACATCTTCTTCAATTCCCGTAAAAGTTCGTCAGGGGACAACGCAATATACTACGGCTTGGACTGAACCCACTCCACTGCTTTCCTCTTTAGCCATGTTCCTATCAATATTTTCGTCGTATCATCATCGAGTTCAAACGCCCGTCGTAAAAACAAAACCTGCTGCTCTCATGTTTCGTTGATATCCGTCTTTTCATCGAAAACATTGAGGTCTGCTAGCGTCGCAACATTTATCTTGGGTGTAGTGTGCACCACCGAACTCGAGCGCACTACCCGCGAATGTTCTATGTCGGCTTGCACGTCTGCATTGTTCTCGGTACGACTACCACTGTCGCCACTAACACTCTCACCAACTGATTGGCTTTGCCCTAACATCTCTATTTTGCGACGCGATAAGGCGAGTTCCTGTTCGGCTAACTCTATCTCACGCTTAAATAAAACGATTTCGCACTCACGGACAGTCTCCGCCACGAACACACTTGCATTAATGCCATTCTCCTCGCAAAGCACCATTCACTGAATTGTTTTCCGCCATTTCTCACAATTCCACCATCCACTGTCCCGACGGATTTGTTGTGGCAATGCGTTTCACTAATTTGGTTTTATTTCCCGATAGACTAAGGTCTTTTGCTTTTAATATTTCTTTTAACTGCGGCACCGTGAGCTTACACGCATCTTCTTCCACTTCGCTCATATTCCGTGATTTTTCAACACAGTTAGCGTCACTGTTTTTGCTTGCCGTGTCGAACACCTGTTAATTTTCACATAAAACTCCTTAATATCCCGGACGAGCCCCCATGTAAGAAAATCACCTAATGGAAAAATGAGATGGGCACCAGCAAATAAAAGCACTAGGTTATGTCTTAGTAGTATACTTTATTTCTGTTTATTGTAACCACGCGCACCGACGGGCAGATCAAGACTGTCCCGATTCCCGTGTTGCGGTCGACCGTGTCATCTCTTTATCTCTTTCTTTCCGACATATATGTATGTTTTTTTATCATAAATATAAATTTTATGCATTGTATATTTTTTTTTCATATATTAAATTTAATTTTTTTTTAAATTTATCTTTTTTTTACTATTATTTAAATTTTTCTATATTATTATCTTATATTACTTTAACTATTTAAATCTACAATTAAAATTTGGACACGGCAACACCTTTATTATGTAGCTCATCTACGAATTGCATTGCCGAATGCAATCTTTTTCCGGAAAAAGCCTTCTCAGCCGTTGCCCTGATTTTTCAGAGAAACTCATCTTCGAGTCTATCAGTAGCCCCAGGTATTTCACCGCTGGCTTCGATTCGATTTTTATGTCGCCAATACTGATCAGTTTGCCATTGGCTTTAGCAATTTCAACCCTTAGTAAGTTACCTCGGCCTCGACTCCGGTGAATACGTATTTGTATCAAAAAATTCATGAATGTGAATTTTTTTTTTGTGCTGAGGAAAAGAACCCGCCCCACGACACCGCGATGCTAGCCTGCCAGCGCATTCACGCGTCCTCAGACAAGGCCAATCTCGGCGAACGCCACCACCCGCTCTCGCCGAGGCAGCAGAGCATCGTTGCAGTTCTTTAGGAACAGTTTATCTACCCCATAATCCCTACAGGTACTTTAGATGCGCCACTTTCTGTCACACGTTTCATTAATGTACGACTTGACTGAGGTGATTATGTTATCGTAATTTTCGTGAATTTGAAAAAAGCATTTGATACAGTTGATCATGACCTATTACTTCGTTAATTGAATCGTTTGGTATTCAAGGCAGACCTAACCATTTGTTTAGCTGTTGCTTGGAGGGAAGATCTCAGAAAACTTTAATCAACAGTGTCTTGAGCAACAGAGCATCTACGAATTCAGGAGTTCCCCAAGGCTCAATACTTGGTCCAACTTTGTTCCTGCCACACACATCAATCTAAATACATGTGGACTAACGGGATATCTGTAATAACCGCCAATCTCGCGTAAAGATACCCTGCCGAGATATGTCATCCCTATACAAATTTCCCAACCCGCTGATAAGGTTTGATGACAGATCTATGCAACTGGACCGAGACTTGACGTTGGCGAGGAGTGGATAACGGCCGGTCGCTAGAAAAGATGTTCGGGTGCGAGCGCTCCAGAATCTTTAGAAGTCAAATTTTCATTTATTTATTTATGCTGGGTATCATGACAATGCAGCGGTGATCAATACAACTTACGCAAGTTTGTTTTAGATGTTTTGCAACGTAACATGAGATTGTAAATAATTTATATTCAGCGCTGTAATGCAATGTTATTTATCGACCGCAAGACTGTTGAAGAAGTTGAAAAGGACTGCAGGTTGGGATTCCTCTTAAAGAAGGGAATATGAACTAGTGAAGAATGCTTTTGTATGAAGGTAACTGGTGATAATCCAAAATGTCTTTTGTATGAAGGTAACTAGTGATAATCCAAAATGTCGTTTCTATTCGATTTTTAGCTTGCTTAGCCGTGCGAGCTCATCTGGACTGTTGGCGTTCACTTGGGAAGATAAAGAGCTGGAAAGTTATTTGCATTATTTAAGCTAAATGAAGGGGAGTGAAATGTAACCGTGTTATTTTCGGCTGTATCTTCAGTTGTTGCGGCTTTGAGTTTCTTTTTTCGGAGACAGCTAGAAAAATTGGCGTTGATGGATTTACTGTGGTGTTAATGTTAAATGAAGAGTTAGGAATAGTTTATTTAAATTAACTTCAATTGTTGATAGCTCGATTGCCAAAACAAAAAATTAAGCTAGAATAGTATATTCAGAATACTTCAGTCATCTAAAAACGAAGTAGTAGTTGACAATTTATTCACAATCGATGCGGTTGAACTCTTTAGAGTATCACACATAGCTTTAAAAATTGACTTACCTTTCGAAATAAGAAGGGGCAAAATGAAATCATTGCTTAAATGCAACATTTTTAAGTGTCTCGCGCTTATTTTACCTTTAAAAATTCTTTAGCTTCTAGTAATGTTTATTGGTAAGAAATTTACTTATTTTATAAAATGTGAAAACTGGAAAAATTTAAGTAAAAAAATCCTCCTAGTTGTAAGTAATTCAAAAGAGTTTTAGACTTCTTGCTAGTGATTTTACCGTCAATTTATTTGAAAACTATATTGAGCCAAATTTATAAAATCAGGTTAGGTATAGAAATACTGGTAAATTAGAGCAGAACTTTATAAAACAAGGGAACCTACAAAAGATTTTAAATTATTTTTAATCACAGTTCAAGATTAATGATCTGTATGATCCTACAAAAAAGGACTAGTGTAAAGATCATGGAGGGACTAATGGAAATTCAACCTAAAATGTTAAACAACATTTTTTCAAGGAGGATAATAATCAAAAATTGTGATTTTCAATTCACTCTATTTGTAAGCACCGAAGTAACACTTGCATATGTGCAGCAGATTACAAAAATAGTGTGAAGTCTAATGAAATGAAAGTGGTATGTATTGTGACTGGGTGATGAAAGTGACTAGTTGGTATGATGAGACAATAATAATACACACGTTAATTGATACATATTTGTATTGAACACAATAGACATGTTACATCGGGAAAGGCCGATACGAGACTGACTGTCAAAGGAACGGCACATAGAAAATAACGATTCACAATAGTCTCCCCCACTTAATTAAAACATATAGAAATATAATTTTAATTCTATTATTCGGTGACATAGTCCTTCAAGAAGTTTGGAGGACATCGTTGACGAGCAGATCTGCGTGGTGGTAGCGTCGGGTTGTTTGTGTTCCCGTCTGCTGGTGTCTGTTGGTCAGGAGTGCCAGTAAGTGTTTCTGGCTGATTGACACCTGGCGCAGTCAATGGCGTAGGCTGTGTGTCCATTGGTGGTAGCTCATCAGCTGGCATGTGTCGATATGGAACACCTGGGCTTTGGGCTGGTCTTTGTTGAGATGAAAAGGTGACTTGATCCTCGGGACCATTGTTGAAATTAGTTGGTCGATGTGGCTTTTTATAGTTCGGCCTGAGTCTAAGTCAATGACCCAGTTTTTGTTCGACAGTCCAAAATTGCCAGCTATCTTGATTGTTCAGGTGCATTCTTGCCTGAACTCTCTCTCCCATTTGGAATGAGCGGATGTGACAGCTGCTTCGGCTCGTTGGCATTACTGCTTTTCTGTTAGGCAGGAGAGCATCAAGGCGTATTCTAATTTTCCTTTTCAGGTAAAGTTCTGCTGGTGACCGTCCGGAGGCTAATGGTGTGGCACGGTATCGAAAAAGGATATTTTGTACTTTTGTGGCTATTGATGATGAGTCTTCAGCTGCAGCTTTCAATCTTTTTTTCAGGGTTTGTATATTTCTTTCTGCAAGGCCATTAGTTGATGGGTGACCTGGCGCAATAAACTTCTGAAACATTCCCCTTTCTTTACAGTGTGTCTGGAACTCTTCACTTTTAAATATGGCAGCATTATCTGATACTAGGACAGATGGGTAGCCATGCACAGAGCATATGGTTTCTAGGACTGTGATAGTTGATGCTGATGATGGTGCTTCTTTGAGTATTCGAACTTCAGCCCACTTGGATTTTGCATCGACACACATTAAGAAATAATGGTTGTCAAGAGGGCCTGCATAGTCAATATGTACCCTCTCCCAGTTGTCATCTGGTGGGTCCCATGGATGAATAGCGGCTTTCTGTGGATTGTGCCGGGCTTGGGCACAGGATTCACAGGTTTTAACAATTTGCTCGATGTCCTTGTCTAAACGTTCCCAATATACATATCGTCTGGAGAGTTGTTTCATTTTTGTAATGCCCAAGTGTGAGGCATGCAGTTCTTCCAGGATTTGGCGTTGTCGAGATTTTGGTATGACTAGGCGGTCCAATCTGAAAAGCATACCGTTAAAGATGGTGAATGGTGAATGGTTCATCTCTTTGACTGGTTCTGAGGCTGGTCATCAGGGTTTGAAGGTTTTCATCTTTGGCTGTTTCTTCAATAATAGTTTCTGAAGTTATAGCTGGGCTGGAGATTTGAAGTATAGTTTCAGCATACAACGCATTGACTTCTTCATTCATTGATGTTTCAGATGTTCTGAGCATTTGGGGAATTGGAGCCCGAGAAAGACAATCTACGTTCTCGTTGTCTTTTCCTTTTTTACAGCGTACCGTGAAGTCCAATCCACTTAGAAAGGAGGCATAGCGTAAAAGACGGGCAGATGTCATCTGGGGTAATGCTCGATGTGGATGAAAGATACGAGACAGCGGCTCGTTATCGGTGACAAGGGTGAAGTTTCTGGCATAAACATAGTTGTAGAAGTGTGTGGCTGCGTAAATGATAGCCAAGGCTTCACTATCAAGTTGACTGTAATTGCATTCAGCTTGGGTCAAAGCTCGAGAGGCATAAGCAATAGGCTTTTCATGACCTTCCACTTCATGACTCAAAACAGCTGCAATACCGGTCGGGCTGGCGTCTGTTGTGAGGATCAAGGGTTTTGCTGGATCAAAAGGTGTTAATACCCTTTCGCTACACAACTCCGACTTTAGGTTTAAGAAAGCAGCTTCAGTGGAGGCTGATCAAACTAATTTTCCATCATTTTGGAGTAGGCGTCGTAGATGAAAAGATTTTGTGGAGGAATCAGGAATGAATTTTGCATAATATGTCACCATACCCAAGAATCGTCTTAATTCCTCTACATTTTTAGGACGTGGCATGTTGAAGACGGCTTGAATTTTCACAGGTGACATTTCAACTTTATTAAATGAGACTATGTGACCAAGATAGTTGATACTTTCATTGAAGAAGGAACACTTATTTTTATTTAGATGGAGATCGTTTTCATTGAGTCGTTCTAAACAAGCAATCAGGTTTCTTGTACATTCTTCCATTGATGAGCCATGGCAGATAATGTCATCAAAATATGCTTCAACGTTTGATAGGCCATTGAGAATTTATGAGAGTATTCTATTGAATTCAGATGGTGCTGTTTTGATACCAAAACTGAGACGAATCATTTGAAATGTGCCCTTGTGTGTCGTGATTGTTTGGATTTTCTGTCCTTCCGCATCCACTTTGAAGTGTAAATATGCCTTGTACAGGTCGAGTTTGCAGAAGTACTTTGAATTTCTGAGGCTGTGCAAGACTTCATCAATGTGACGAATTGGATGATTAGCTGAGACTAATTTTGCGTTGACTCCACATTTGTAATCAACACATAAACGAACCCCTCTATCAGGTTTAGGTATTACGACGAGTGGTGATCCCCAGTCGCTTGAGGATACTGGAGTAATAATACCTTGTGACCCAAGAGTTGCAAGTTCTTCCTCAACTCGCTGGCGCAGTTCGCGTTCCCTAGTAAAGATGGGTTTTACTCCTTCCCTGAGCTGAAGTTTTATTTCTAGGTTTGGCACACAACCTATGCGTTCTTCGAAAATAGTTGCGTATTGTCTGAGTATGTCTTCAAGAGGAGTGACAGCGTTGATTGTAACTACATGACCCGAAGTGAGCCGTTCTTTATCGATTTCTTTGAGATCGATTCCGAGAGTGCGAATCCATATTCGACCCAGAAGTGCATCAAATCCTGCAGGAACAATGAATAGGTCCGCATCAATTTCTCTATTTTTATATTTTACCGACAGTGAGACTTTCCCTAAGGGCTTTATTATATGAGCTGAGTAAGAGCGGAATGATACCTGTGTTGGTTGTAGTGTAGCATTGAGACCAAGACGTTTGAATGCTGTCTCTGATAGAAGTGAGAATTTGGCTCCTGAATCGACTTCAAATGCCTGTGGCTTGCCATTGAGAAACACTTTGACGATAAATTTATCAGAACCTGGGCTGAGCTCGTATAAGTCTTCAGTGCAGTGAATGTGACCAATACCATATTCTGAGTCAGAGTTTTGATCATTCTGAGAAGACTGTGTTGCGATGGCATGTGTCTTTGAATTTCGAAGAATGGTGGTGATACAGACCTTGGACACATGACCAATTTTCTTGCAGGAAGTGCATTTAAGCGCGTTGCGGTCAATTTTGCATTGATTTGCCTTGTGGATTGCCCTACCACATTTGAGACAGAGTCCATCAACGCCCAAAGAACGATAGTCAACCCGTGTCATGTATTGGGACTGTGAGCGTTGGTGTGAACTAGGACTTGTATTTCGACTTTGGTTGGGTTGTGATTTCCTATGTGACCTGTTGACCCTTGAGACATTGTTTGTGTCGCTACTGAGATTGGTGAAATTATATGGGATTTTGGTAAACTGGTTGCTTTCAAAACGTGATGCTTCCAATGCTGTGGCTTTGTTGAGCAGCTCATCGAAAATTTAAGAGCTGTTCTCGAATCCAGTTGTCTTTTACTCCTCTAACAAATTGGGCGCATAAAAAGGTGTCAGCAATGGAAATCACTGATTTGCATTTACATTCAACATAAAAATTACAATCTTTCGATTTCTCCTTCAGGGATGCAACGAATTCTGAGATTGATTGTGTTGGCTGCTGAGTAACATTTAGGAAATAATGCTGAGCGACTACAGTTGAGACAGGCGGTGACAACATATTTTTGAAAAGTTTGATTAGCTCAACAAATGGAATATCTTTCATGGGTTTCTCAGGACCCAATAATGTAGCTAAGTTGTTATAATGCGTAGAACCAATTGATGCACACAACAATTGAGACATTGTGATAGGGGAATCCACATTTTTGAGACTACAGTAATTGTCAAAAAGTTCTAAATAAGAAATAAATCTTTCCTTCTTGGCGTCATATGATTCGAATGGTGAGACTTGGGGAGCTTAACCGGATCCACTTGTCCCCAATGCGGCAGTGAAGACTGAGAGAAATTGTTCGAATTGTTGTTGATCCATTTTCCCAGCTGGAGCTGTCTCGGAAACGACACGAAAATAATGGCGGCTGAAAACGTGGCGGCTACGCGGCGGAATCTAACTGTTTCACTGGGCCACACTGGTTTTCACTGGCAGTTGCAAACGTTTTAATCCTCGTCGCCAACTTATTGTGACTGGGTGATGAAAGTGACTAGTTGGTATGATGAGACAATAATAATACATACGTTAATTGATACATATTTGTATTGAACACAATAGACATGTTACATCGGGAAAGGCCGATACGAGACTGACTGTCAAAGGAACGGCACATCGAAAATAACGATTCACAATAGTATGTGTATATTTTTTAATTGAATACTTTTAAGAAGGATTAAATATCTAAATATATACATATATATATATATATATATATATATATATATATATATATATATATATATATATATATATATATATATATATATATATTTACAGATCATAACTGATCAACGTTGCAACAAATGGTTGAGCTTTTGTATAAGAAAAGATGAACGAAAGATACAAGCCATATGAAATCAGTATATAATTGAGTTTAAACAAAATATTTAGCAAAACTGTAAAATAAAAGTTGCAATTGCAAGGATTATCGTCAGATTTTATCAAATATCCCATGGTGGCTTTATCTGTCGAAAGAAATATTATTCTCAGCCAGACTTTTGCTAAAGGAAGAAAAAGTGACATACGAAGCATACAAGCGCGCATTATCAAGAGGAGTCGTCACGAGTTAAAAAATAAACAATGCGAGTAAGGTGGAATCCCCCGATCGAATTTCATAACAACCGATGTTAGGATCCCTGGCCGTAGTAAACAATTGAAATGCTGACATGGTTTAATGATCGAGGTGAAATGAGGAAAATAATGCATATTGTGCAGAAAAAAAGTATTGAGGTATTGGACGTGCGGTGGTTGAACTTATGGAATTAGGGTTTTCTTCAGCATGCGGATTCCAAAACAATTTCTTGTACGAAATTGGGATTTCGGTCAGCAATGTTCGCGAATTTTATGGAATAATTGGATTGAGGTCTACGCAGCGTCGGCTTTTTTACCCAACAAAAGCAACGGTTCGTGATAGAGGAGTGGGCAGTATTTTTCTACAGTGCAGTATGTTTCTACAGTTCAGTATTTTTCTACAGTTCAGTATTTCTCGACAGTGCAGTATTTTTTACAGTTCAGTATTTTTATACAGTGCAGTCATTTCTACGAGTTTCTTATACGCATCAGTGTGTCTAGGCATTGAGCCGAGGACACAGTGCAGTCATTTCTACGAGTCTTTCATACGCCTCGGTGTCGCCAAGCATTGAGCTGAGGACACAGTGCAGTCATTTTTACGAGTCTTTTATGCGCGTCCGTGTCACTAGGCATTGAGCCGAGGGCACTCGCTCGCTCCCAAGGTCTGAGGTTGTAAGCGCGACCGCGGAGCCACTGAAACGCACCTCAAGGACTCCACGCACAGTACACAGGATGGTGAGATGAAGGCTCTCCGGAGGCGCTGGAAAAGGAACACGGCTGCTGGCGTTGAGTATAAACGAGTAGAAACATAATTGTAATTATATTGTGAAATTTTTTACTACCTTGTGAAATATACTGCAGACCCGTTGCGTATAATTGGTGTTTCATTACCAAA
This sequence comes from Odontomyia ornata, assembly GCA_963969285.1. Taxonomy (NCBI): domain Eukaryota; kingdom Metazoa; phylum Arthropoda; class Insecta; order Diptera; family Stratiomyidae; genus Odontomyia; species Odontomyia ornata. The sequence goes on from OZ017742.1 coordinate 218,970,048, forward strand.
GGTGGAGGTTTAAAGGACTTGGATGTGTAGGGTAAAGTGGAGTCCAGGGTACCACTGGAATAGGCCAGGAGTACACCGGGAAAAGGTTATAACATTAGAAACCCGAGGTTGATATTACAAAATCTACAAGACTTTAAAAACATGGAAGCCAATGTCACGCACACTTCAGTCAGAGCATGGCTTTATACTTTGAAAATGAAACGAAATGAAAATATTTTAGATTTTATCGAAAAATTCGACTGAATTCTACGTGAATATGAAAATAGCGAAGGAGCCGTTCCTCTAATTGAAGTCGAGAAGGTTTCGGCATTCTATAATGCTGTAATTGATGCAGAACCAGACATTATCAAGACCAATTTTATTTACAAACAGAATAACAACAGAGACATATCTTTAAACCATTTGAAAATATCCACTCTAAGAAAAAGCAGATCGAAACGGAATCGTAACCAGACTAAGAACGAACCTGGCAGAGCATATGCTGCTCAAGCCAAACACATTCAAATTAAAGACAGAAACAAGTGCACCAGATGTGCAATATACGGCCACAAAGATGACGGTTCTTGCCGATTGGAACGTGAAAATAAATGGTTTCGCTACAGTTGCGGTAAAGTTGCTGATCATCAAATTTGAGTGTCCAATATGGAGATATTCAAAAAGATCAAAAGGATCAAACAGATATAACCGTGGACGTGGATCACGATACTACAGCAACAAAAACAGTAAATCAAACAAAGGCAATCAGAGAAACTACAGAGACGGATATTCAGATAAAAGAAGAAAGAAGAAACGAGGGAGGTAAGAAGAATAATCGCAAACAACAGAGGCAAGGCAGATAAGATCGCAAGCCATATGATGATAATTAACAGGACAAATCAAATACTGCTAATCAAACAGGTAAAATTGAAAATTCTTTAAATTTATCTGATAAAATCACATTTACAGCCGATTCAGGTGCGACAGAGCACATAATAAATAATGGTATAATTTTAACAAATTTTGAAAAATGTAAATATCAGAGTATTAAATGTGCAAATAAAAACAGAAAGGCAGATATAACTTTCGATGGTATACGCAATTTGTACTTACAAAATAATTTAGAATTAAATCAAACGATAGAACTGACAAATGTTTCAGCTGCGAAAGATATTGCAAATAATTTGATTTCTTTACGACGCTTTGCAGACGCGGGCTTAGGTATATATTTGGACAACAAAACCTTAAGAATATTGGGCAAAGAGTCAGAACATGATTATTTAACGGGTATTTATCAAAGACCAAATTGGCTCATTACACTGTCAGTTAAACAAAAACAATCTTCCCATAATGGCTATGATTCTTATCATTGTACAGCTAAAATTGTATCGCTTGAAGATCTCTTGAATCAATCTCAGACAGATGTACAAGAATTCAGTAAGCAAATTTCAGAGGGAGCAGAAACAGATTGACAGACAAATGAACATCTTTCTGAGTTTGAGAGGGAGAAAAACAGAGATCCAGAAATAAGGTCAAGCGAAACAACTTTAGAATCAGACCCAGGCTTAAACATATACACTTTGATCAGAAAAGTTCAAGACTTGAATGACTTGAACTTTGAAGGCATACCAAAAACCCTATTATCCAAAGAAATGAAAAATATCAGATGTGTTACTATGGCATAGTAGATTTGGCCATGCTTCCATTAGCTACTTAAAACAAATACAGAAAAATAACAAAGAACTGACAGGTGTAAAATTTGATGAATCTATACTTGAATGTGAGATTTGTCAACTGTCTAAATCACGAAAAGTTGCAATAAAACTCTTCAGTGGAAAATCAGAGCCATGTTATTAGATTCAGGAGTTCGACCAAGTATGTGGAAAGCAGCAGCTGAATTTGTAGTACATGTATACAATAGAACACCTCATAAGTCTTTGAACTTTGAGACAACATTGAAAAGGTTTGCACCAGGTGAAAAACCACATCAGGATAAGCTTAGAAGATTTGGATGTATAGGGTATATAAATATATCTAATCCAGAAAAATATACCTAATCAGCTAGAGCAATTAAGGCCATTCTGATTGGTTATTCAAATTCTAGTTATTTCCTATGGTATCTTTCTACTAACAGATTTCTAAATTCGAGGAATATCCAGTTTAACGAGAAAATAAAGTTGAGTACAAAACAAATTCAGATATCGTGACGAAAAGTTCAGAAAAAACTCAAAACACAGAAAGTCCAAAAACAATCCCTGAAGCAGAAACAGAAAAACTCCAAAGTAAAATTGACAAATTTCAGAAAATTCATTTTGTGCTGGTATATGTTTCAAAGATTTGCAACTCACTTAAGAAGGAATTCAGCAAAGTAAATCTTAGGATTGTGCATAATAACACCCGCAAGCTTGGCTCACTCCCTGCCTCTACGAAAGATACATTTCCATCAAAACAAAAAAGCGGAATCTATCAATATTGGACAAACTAGAGATGCAGTTCAATTTCGTCTCAAGGAACACGGAAGATACTATACATCAAGAATAAAGACGTGAATAAAGGTATTGCTGCACACGCATTGAATTTGAACAACCCAGGAAGACACTACACGAGACCGTTAGCTGATAATTTCAAATTATTAAAAAGTGTAACTTAACCGCGAAAGCTCGACGTATATGAACCTCTATTCATACATATAACGGACAATTTAGTAAATATCGTCAAACGCCCAATAAATTCATATTTATTTAATTTGACTAGATAATATATTGTTATATGCGGACATAAAGTTTGGTAGCACTGAATGTGCTATTTAGCGTATATGCTCTGTTGAATAGCACTGGCAATCGATGAGCTGTGCGAATGACAAGAGAAAAAGGAGACGGATTATAACGGATGATGTAATTTGGTTTTTGGTTTTGCAAGGGCGAGCTAGAGTGTGTGGAGCTGAAGACAGAGATGACCGGGACGAGCGTGGAAAGCAAGCAAGACAGGATGGTAGTAATTTGGTGGATACAAAAAGTATGTTAAAGAGCTTCTAAAACGTGTTTAAGCGAGATGGTTTGTTAATGTGGTTTCGATCAGTGTAATAAAAGGAAGTTGTGTGAGTTTCGATTGATTTCAAAAATCTATATACAACAAAATGTATTCTTGATATGTACGAAACTTTAATGATAATAAGATATACTCATTTTGGATACAACAATATATTAACGGTTAACTTGATTAGCTTTTGCATCATTTATCAAAAACTCGTAATATGTTGAAATAACATAACAGAATTTTTATGGAATATTGACAACAGTCCGGCATTTAATCCGACTGAATCCTTTATGTTAAAATCAACTGTTATTAGCTAATGTCTTTGCTTTTGTTGTAATTGTTTCAATTGTAGTTTCGCGTCTAGTGCTGAAGCTGGTCGACAATACCGACCGAAATTCATTCGTGTAGTTTGGAATAAAATACATTTATAACATCTGAAGTGTTATTATTTTATTTTTAAACTTGATTATTTGCGGTCCATAAGGGTGAAAAAACTTATTAAATTTTAATCCAGATTGGGTCTTTAAGAGAAAGACGGGAGAAGATCAGAAAACGAGTTATAAAGCCAGATTGGTAATCAAAGGATTTAAAGACAGAAAAGAATATGAACTCAGAGAAACTTATGCTCCGGTATCGAGATTGTCACTGATCAGAACTGTTCTGGCAATTGCTAACAAATACGGTTTTGACCTACACCAAATGTATGTTAAAACAGCCTTCCTTAATCTCTCACGTAGACAGGTTAATCCCGCATTAAAAGATTGGGAAGATGTTAAAAGAGTATTGAGATACTTGAGAAGAACTACAGACTTAAAAATTATTTACAGAGCTCAGACTGACGTACTGGAAGCAACTACAGACGCTAGTCATAGTACCGTGTAAAATAAAATGAAAATAAAAAAAAAGTTCAAAATTAACTGTTAAATTTGAAACTCGGTCTTTCTTTTTGTCAATCCTGACCGGGTATGGGACTCGCCACGTTGCCGGGCCTCTCCATTATAATGAGCTAGCTATCGGGTGAGCTCACCCCTTTCTATGTGTTCACAGGTGCTCTTGCAGGGTAAGGTGGCCTTCCGCTCGCGTGTCTATTTATGGCATAGGGTTATGTGATTCTCTCACATAATACTATGACATAAATTTGCCACGTTTATATTTTTCATTTAAAGGATAATTTCATTCAAATTATGTTTGTATGAGTTTTTTACTTAAATGGAAAATATATGGCCTTGATGCCCAAAACTTATTTGGGGGCCATAAGTATCGTCAGTAAAGACGAAGTCAACTCAAGTCCGTCTGTTTTCTCCCGGCCCGGTTTGTCCTTTGAGTCACCAATTTCTAGCCCTTAGTAGGTTACCTCAGGCTTGACTCCGGTCGATATGTTTTGAACGTCGAAATTCGTGGATGCGAAATTTCTTTTGTAGTGGGTCCTTGTGCTGGGGAAAAGAACCCGTCCCACGACACCGCAATGCTAGCCTGCCAGCGCATTCACGCGTCCTCAGACAAGGCCAATCTCTCCGACTCCCACCATCCGCTCTCGCCGAGGCAGCAGACCATCGCTGCAGTACTCCTAGGACGTTTTATCTAACCAATAATTCACTACAAATATATTGAACGCCTTTGAGCGACGGGTCCTGAGGCGAATAATTGGAGCAAAGCTAGACGAGGACCAATGGCGAATTCGATACAACCATGAGGTGTATGACATTTTTGACGAGCCTGAGGTCTCAACGATTGTCAGACTGCGGAAGCTACAATAGGCTGGACCATGAATTGTATGGACGAGCAACGGATACCCAAAAAGGTATTCGCTTGGAGAACTGAAGGTCGGAGACCAGTGGAGAAACCGAGGAAACGGTGGTCTGACTAGATCGACGAAGACAGTTCATCGCTGCTCGGATTTCGAAATTGGAGGACGCGGTCAATGGACCGAGACAGTTGAAGGCGCTATTTGCAGGAAGCGAAGGCCCGAAAGGGGCTATAGTGCTACGAAAAAGAAGAAAAAAAGTAAAAGTAAGTAACTTATGGAACTTATTTCCATTTTCTTAAATTAATAGTTTGAAAATCTGATTTAACAATAGTTTCACGCATATTATTATTATTAGTTTTGTTAAATAGAAGGAGTTTTGGAGTATATTTAACAAACCTCTGGAAGGGTGCCAGGCGTGGCGCAGTCACCGAAAACACGCATTAGCTTAGGAGAAAGAGGGTCAGTGCACATGCATTAGGAGCTCGGTCTTATTAATAAATTTAGATTTAGTTTTACAGAATAACCACAGGCTTTTAATTGTGTTTTTTTTTTGTAGCACTATAGCCCCTTTTGGGCCTTCGCTTGTCATTATCGAATGTATCGGCTCCACAAGGTGATATAATCATTATCACCAGCTGCGATACGTTCTGTTTTTATTGTGTTTACCTTCATTAAATAAATAATTAATATAGCGTTGCTCCATCATCATATAGCATTGATCCATCAAAAATTTAGAATATTTATTTCATATTTCTTTTGTTTCGCATTTTATATTGAAAATAATTATATAGAAATAGAAAAAAAATTAAAATGAATTGCTAAACAGAACTAACTTCTTTCCTTTCCAGTATGCGCTCGTTCTTTTTCAGAGGGATATGCAGGCGTAAGGTGAGTATGCCACCGAGGGGGTAGGGTTTCGGTAATCCACGAATGGTCGGTTTCGTGTTGTGGTCGATACGCGGTGCCATATTTTGAACTTTTGGTTAGGGTAGATTGTTTCGGTTTTGGATTCGAGTCGGTTATTTAGGGCGTCGGTGAATATTCGGGAGCGGGTATTTTTGGTTAATGGTTTTGTGTGGTTCTTCTCGAATCAAAAGTAAAAGAAACGAAAGAACAGTAAGTTAAAGTAGAGCCAGTGGAAGTTGTTCGACGCGTTTTAAGTCGGGCATTTGAACCGTTGGCTGATTTTTGTATTTCGGACTTAGTCTGCTCGCGGAAGACTTGCGACCGAAATTCCTCTTCGAACTAGCTAGCCAGCCAGCAGCCAGCTCGGAGTAGACTAAGAGCGTCCGGAGTTGTCGACCTGATGGGTATAGTCTTTTGTCATCTTCCAAGACTTCACGTCTATAACCGATGAGAGATCAGTTTAGATTTCCTTCGGAAAAGCTCTCTCGAACGAACAGACTTAAAAATCATTACATATCATACATTATATGCTGACGACACGGTTTTACTTTATTTGCGACGAGACAAAACTGACATTGAGAAAACTATCAACGAGGATCTAGGAAAATATCACGAGTGGTTAATGGAAAACAAACTAGCATTGAACACTGCAAAGATAAAATATATTATTTTTAAGCAAAAGAAGAAAGAAGACATAGATGTCGACATAAATATTAACGGCGAAAAATTGCAGAGTGTTAGAAATTAATTTATTTATTTAACCATTTAACAGACAAAATGTCCAATTACAAAATACAAATTAAAAGATAATGTGTTAAAACAAATGATAAGTGTGTAAAGAGAGAAAAAAAAAATAAACAAAACAAGAACACAGTAATTATGGATTGTAATTTATAACTACATCTTTTAATCTAGCTTTGAAACAGAAATAAGCAGAGGAAAAAAAACAAAGCTCAAGTGAATTGTAGTTTCTTATCATGTGCAAGATAGGAGAGTGAAAATAGAGATCAGTGCGAGCAAATGACACAGCAAAAATACTTCTATTCGGAGAGGGGTATACCCCCTGTCGGGTACGCAGTTCCGTACGTAAATTTAAATCAAAGTGAAAGCGACAGAGTTTATACAAAAACACTGGTGTGAGAAAACTCTACGAGACTTCAGAGTAGGAAGACAGATGAAGGTTAAAAGATGCTGATAGGATTGGTAGGGTAAATTAAACTTTTATATTAGAATAAAGACCGAGTGAACCTTAGCTGAACAGACTCCAAAGATGAATAAAGGTAGGAACAGCGAGGAGGCCAGAAAACAGTACAATATTCAAGAAGTGGACGAACAAGGCAAACAAACAATGTTGCTAAATTTATTTGCATGTCTGAGCACGAATCCTGAAACTCTTGATGCCTTCGATACCACATTCAAAATATCTGCATCGAATTTAAGTAACGGATCAAACGTGACACCTAAGTCTTTAAACGTACTCACTGAGAAGGGGAGCATCACTCAAAGTATAACTAAAAACAACGGCAGATCACTTAAATGTAAAGGTCATTTTGTGGAATTTGGCAATATTGAGGTAAAGGAAATTTGATTTGTACCAGTTCCTTAAGGCAGTAAGGTCTTGTTGGAGGTAAAAGCACCTAATTACAGACGGAAGGTCATTGATAAAAATAAAAACAGAAAATGGAGCCTTGTGGAAGACCAGATGAAGGGAAGAATGGTAAGGAGATAGTACCAAGAAGACACACACGGCATGCATGCAAGGACAGATAGGAAGAGATCCACGAGAGAAGGACTTCAGTGATTCCGTAAGACTTCAATTTATATCATAAAAGGTTATGATTCACAGTGTCGAATGATTTAGTAAAGTCGGCGAAGATGAAATCTACTTGATGTTGATTATCTAAAGCATTTGCAATGTAATCGGCAAATTCAATTAAATTAGTGGTTGTTGCTCGACACTTGAGGAACCCATGTTTTTGAGGTGTTCAGTAAAGCAGACAGTCAGTTGAGAGCCAGGCGCTCGAGGAACGTTGGAAAGCAAGGTAGTAGGCATATAGGATGATAATTAGTTACGGATGAAGGGTCACCACTTTTGAAAATCGGGACAATGTTTTCTTCTTTCCAACAAGTGAGAAAGTTTCTAGAACAAAGACTAAGATTAAAGAGATGGGATAGGGGAAAACTTAAAGAGGATGCAAGCGATTTAACAAATATGTTGGGGAGTCCATTTAGACCAGGACTTATATTAGGATTTAGGGAATTGATTAAGGGTTCAACTTCTGTGTAATCTGTAGAAAGAGAATAGAGGAATAAAGGGTGATTTGTAAATTTGTTCTTGAAGGAATTAGTACCCGCAAACGCAGAGAAGGTAGAAGAAAAAACCGATCAAACAAACCCAAAATTGTTTGAGGAGTTGAAGCCACAACATGATCCCAATGAATTGTATGAAGAATGCCATGTGAAGGTTTGAAAGATCTAATATAAGACCAGAAAGGTCTTACGTTATTGGCAATCAAAGAGCTCTCCAGGTAATAAAAGTACGTTTTCAGTGCCAATTTTATTTCTTTTCTTGCAGTAGCCCTTAACTGAGCAAACTTCAATAGAGCTTCCTGACTGCGGGTAGATTTAAAGCGGTGGAGTCCTATGTCTTTCTCTTTGAAAGCTCTTAGAACTCGCTGAATAAGCCAAGGTTTATATTTGGCCTTACGGCTACGTTTGAGTGATGTATACTGCCAAATTGTTATTAAGGCAAGTATAAAATTTGTTTGTGGCATCCTCACAACCAAGATCTTCAAAAAAAAAGAAGACCAATTAATCGATTGAAGGCACGCGCATAGCGTCAAAGTCAGCTTTGAAGAAGTTAAGCTTAGGAGATGGATTATTTCTCTCAAACTTCATAGCTTTAATGCGAGCATCAATAGACAATGGTGAATGATGCAAGTTCATTGGTATATAATAGGTACAGGCGGTTGATATACAACTGGCTCGTATATTGGAAAATACCAAGTCAAGCAGCCGACCGTTTTGGTTCCGTATGAAGTTATACTGTTAAAGAGAACAATGAGACATAAAGGAAGATGCCGACACGGAAAAGCTATCAGTTGATGAGATAGTCAAAGAATCATTAGTAATCAATTCTATACTCTCAAAATGAAAATTACCACAAAGTAGTATATACGAATTTAGATGATGTGTCTAAATATAAGAAGAGAAATCATCAAAAAAAATTCATAAGTGACTAGGGAGGATTTACAGGGTATATACACAGTAATAAAGAAGTATGAGAAAGGAGAATTTTACAATAACACATTCTAAAGAACGCAAAAAGAGAAATCGCCACAATGAGAGCTGGCAAGTGAATTGCTTGCTGCAACTAATAATCCATCACCATCACTTTTCATAGTTGCTAGAGTATCACGGTCACATCGATAAATTGTGTGTTCTGGAAATAATTCTGAATTTAAAATGTTATAATTTAACCATGTCTCGGTCAAGCATATTACATTATCAGTTGTCAGATTGTATGTTAAAAATAGTTGATCAAGCTTAGTTCTTAGACCTCGTACATTTTGATAGTAAATTGAAAAGTTATAGAAAAGAGGAGTTTTATTAATTAAGTTTTCGGTAACCGTTGTTGTGCATCTTGCAAATTCTTCCTAATGGAGGGTGCAAACGTTTTGACAAGAACACTGTCCGCACAAAACGCTGAATCTCAAATGACTGCATAGGACTCAGGTATGGTTACTTTAAAAGAAGCAACGATCGGATTCGATAGATTTTTCTTCGTAAGTTTCAGGCACTTTATGATTACTTGTTTCGTTCCTTGCTTATCTTCTATATAGTTTATAATAGGACAGACAAGAAACAATTATTTGAAGAGGAGCCTTGACAACTTTGAGTTTGTACCTAGAAGCTGTATTTTCATCCGAAGTTTGAGTAGACAATGTCGAAAAGGAGGCGGAAGCAGCCGGTAAAGACTCCGTTCATACCGATGGGCGAAAGTCTATATTTTTATCTTTAGAAGATAAAGGGGAACTGTTGGAAATAATTGCCGATCTTTTGGCACTGGCTCCCTTGCTCCTATTCAGAGGAATCTTGTCATTCTGCTGAGCTGCGACTTCGCCCGACATAGCCACAATTGGTGTGGCAGGATGTACTGAGGTGGGTTGATTTACGGCACTATTAGAATAATCATCAGCCAACGGATGATTCATCCGACCCCGAATATCGTTGGTCGGTTTTGTTGCTCTTTTAAGCATACGAACTGTATCCGCAATAGGCACAGCTTTACAGTGGTCACATCGAAAAGTGATGTTTTTAGAATGTTTAGCACGGATATCATAAAAAACAGCTCGAATCGACAAGCATTTAAATGGTACGATTGGGCACAGTAACCGTCACATATGATTAGTTTAGCTCTTGCGGGTTCAGGTTACTTACAGATAACACATTTAATATCATACACTGGAGAACTTGCCATTATCAAATATTGAGGAATATCTTGGTTTTATCATTGATCATCATTGGACCTAGTTATCACACATAAATAGCTTGAGACAATTAGCTCTAATAATAGCATAGTTAATAAGATGAGAGGATTTTCCTATGCACATGAAGAAACTTGTTCTAAATGCATTTGTGCTGACAAAATTACATTATAGAGTAGTTATTTGGAGTCAGACGGCAAAGCAACATCTTAATATTATATCCAGGCTATTGACCAAAGCATATAAAAATATCCTAAATCTTCCAATGCTCATTCAAACTAGATTGATTTACCAATCAGCGAAATCATTAACTTTAGTCAAATAATTATAATGGAGAAAGTTAAATTTATTCACAAGTATTTAAAAAACTGATGGATCGAACCATATAATGAGAGGAATGCAAATAAATTTGTAATACCGTTTGCCAGAACGGATTGTCTAAAGAAAGATGCCCTGAATGGTGCTCTACGTATATATAACAATCTTCCCGAGATGGTGAAGGACGCAAACTCACTTTTGGTTTCTAAGAGAAGACTTAGGGATCATCTAATGAGCACTGATAGAAGCGTGTATCCGGAAATTTTTCAACTCAATATTTTAGGACAATTTTCGACCCTATCATCGGGATACTAGAAGACAGTTACTCAGAGTTTTTTTTAATACGTCGTATTATTTGAATTTTTTCTTTATTTCTGAGAGCTGATCAGTAATTGGACTAGATAAGCATGATGGGATTAATTCAGATTTTTTTGTGTGCCTCTTCTTCCGATGTTCTGAGTAACTATCTCTTCAAGTATCTCGCCGATAGGGTCAAAAATGTCCTAGGATACTGAGTTGAAAAAATGTTCAGGTCTGCGCTTCAATCAGTGTTCATTAAATGATTCCCTAACTCTTCTCTTGAATATCAAAAGTGAGTTTCCTTTCTTCACCATCTCTGGAAGATTGTTATATGAACGCAGAGCATCATGCTTTAGACGACCCGTTCTGGCAAAAGGTATTACGAATTGATTTGCATTCCTTGCATTATTCCGGTTGATTTGCGATACTTTAATTAATGTTGTTTGGTTCGATCCATTATTTCTTGAATATTTGAAAAAAATTTAGCTTTCTCCACTTTTAATTGAATAACTGTAAATTAACGTTCGTTAATGAAAATATTTCATGTCTTTGTAAACGTTCGATACAATATTTCATTAGCACCGGTCGCGGCATTAACGTTTACGATAAGTCAAGTCAAATGCAATATTTACCTTGTTCCCTGTTTTTACACTTCATCCGCTCTCAATTATTGTTTTGTTAATCCGGTAAGGCTTGAAAATGCCATGACATCTGTGAATATGATTGTGAATTGATATCTTCCTCCTGTCATAACAGTGCTGTCCCAGTCCCAATGTCCCAGCCGGCCAAACAACTAAAAATCAAAATCAACAAACAACTACCTGTCAACACTCCAATTGTCATTTTCTCAAACAATACCGACCACTAAAGTTGAATTCGTTTCAACAAAAATTTCTCAAGTTATGAGCTTGTTAGATATCGAATTTGTTAATCCACAGTACATCGCCATAAAAGCTGAAGACATCAAAGATGATGCATCAACCGTGGATGAATATAACGTGAGCGCTGATGCTAAGTCTTCCTATCTGAACGCCGCCAATGCAACAAAATGTGGAGAAATATTTACTACCAACGATTTGAAATTCACTTTGATTTGCGAATTCTGTCACGAATCTTACGACACAATAAACGAATTTGGTGAGCATTTACAACATAAGCATAATTTCAACGAAGAAAAGGAAGAAATTGTCGAATATAACAACGAACCAGAAGAATTCATTGATGACAGCGTCAGTGTACACGAATTTCACGATGTCGATGATCGTTCGGGAGATGCAGTTAGTGAAGATTATATCTCAGACCCTAAGGATGAATTATCCGAAACTCCGCTGTTTTCATGCAAGGTCTGCAATAAACAGTATCCCTCAGAGGAATCTATTCATAACCACGAATGTATATCACAATGCGAATCCAAAATGGTGAGTGCTGCAAGTCCAGATACAAAGCCTGCTATAGAGGATACAAAACCTCAAAAAGAAACATCAGATTTTTGCTGTGAGAAGTGCCATAAGCAGTATCGCACGCGGACTAGTTTCACAAGGCATAAATGTCGAGCAAAAAGTGAAAGCAGCCAACAGCCCGATTTGCAAGATGTTCCTGATGAAAGTGCCCCCGCTGATTCGAACGAAAAAACACCGATTAATCCTGAGGATCCACTAAATTCCAGTGAACAGCCAGAATGGAAAAGCGGTAAAATAACGAATCCAGACTTGTACTGCGAAATTTGCGACCGACAGTTCAAATATAAAAATATTTTCAAGAAGCACGGCATGCAACACTCTGTGCCTCCAATAGCATTACGGAAGGATCCAGAATACCTCAAGTGTCGTTACTGTGGTATAAAAGCAAACAACAACGACGAATGGTATCGGCATGAAAATTCACACACCGAATTGACTCCTTATCAATGTACTTATTGTCCGAAACGGTTTAAGAGCCGATTGGAGGTTGAAATGCACACCAATAGCCACACTGGTAATCGTCCGTTCAAATGCGACCAATGCGGTGTTGCCTTCGCGCACTCAAACAATTTGTCGACGCACGTGAAACGCGTGCACCTGAAATTGACACCCTTCTCGTGTAGTGTCTGTGATAAAAAGTTCCTGAGAAACGTCGAACTGCGCATTCATATGCGGCAACATACAGGCGAGCGACCCTACCAATGTGAAGAATGCGGTAGAAGTTTCATGATTGCTGTACAACTAAACGAGCACCGAAAGAAGCACACAAACGTACGTGATGTAAAATGTCCTGTTTGTCCGATGGCGTTCTTCACGAAAAAGATGCTAAGGAAGCATATGGTCAAACATTCCGACGAGCGGCCCCACGTTTGTTCTATTTGCGGGCGGACATTCAGTCGCAAGAAGGCGCTAATGGTGCACAACAAAATCCATCAAGACTTCAAGGAATATGTATGCGCAATTTGTGGAAAAGCTTTCGCTCAACCAGCCGGACTGTACTCGCACAAAAAATCACACATCAATAGCGTTGACTCAACGTAGCAGGATTTGACATCAGATTGCAGATGAAGTTTCGATCAACATCAAGACCTGGACGCCAACGCAGAAGTTCACAACTGGCCACAATGTAGAGTAAGCAAACTTATACTGTTCACTGTATCTTTATTATATTTTAATTCAATTTTTTTGATATTTAAGTATGCACTAAAATTTAAAAGCAGTAGTATAATTAGTATGACATATTTTAACAGTATTTGAGGCATTCAAATAGGATAACTGAAACTAGATAGGAAGATAAATGTCTACAGTACGTTTACCAATTTCAATACTACATAGTAAGCCTTGAAAGTTGGGTATTATCTATAGGTTTTCCGAAAACGATAAATACTTCGTTTCATTTAAAATTAACAATCAGTAGTTCAACATCTGCTCTGCAATCTGAAGTTTCTCGATCTGATTGCTTGTTTATCGAAAATCTAGTGTCGCTTTTTTCACTGGCTTTGGCAAAAATTGAATCATTTTCTGCAATATCTTTTATTCGATTAGCATTATTAGCTTTATTTTGAAAAACTCGGCAGATTCCGAAATTCTGCTAGGAAAATACGAAAATTTTAAATTTGTAGATCATTTCCTTTGTAATTAGTCTTGGCACACACGCGTGTGAACAAAGCGAACTGAAATCAAGAATGAATGAAATAAAACAAAACGATGTTTGCTGTATGACAAATGCAGTATTTAATGTGAACCGTTTGAGCGCTTGAACAAGAATGAATCTAAAAATGAAATGAAATGCTAATAATGCAAATATGAAAATGCATAAGCAATATATAAATGAGTCATACATGAATTGGTGACCGAGTGTCGCATAGACAAACTACAAGAAAAATTCTGAAATTGAAAAATGTTTACTTTACATTAATTATTATTGTTGATCGATTCAAAGAAAATATTATAAACATTAAATTTCGGTCAACAAATAATCTAGAATGTTTATTGCTTATGTCAACACTCCTCCTCATTCTAACTATTTGTTTAATTCATTTTAATCCGCATCGCTCGCATAACATAATATTGTGGGGGTTCTGACACCACTCAATAGTAAAAATAATCTCAAAGTCAATAAATATTTAACCTTTATTTTATAATTATACTAAGTGACGCGCACAATATAGGGGCCGATAGAAGGAAGGACGTTGAGCGTTCGTGTACGAGTGAAAAAGGAAATTATCGCTTTTTCCTTAAAATGATTACAGCACTTCGTTACGGTAGCGGTGAAATTCTCTACGACACCTCAGCTATTATTGTCTTGTCGCTACAGTACTCTCTCCTGAATGGCTTTGACGTTTGTAATTATCAATATGAAATTGTCATGAAATATTATTTGTCGAATACCATTTTGGTTGTTCGATTTTTGCTTTCGGTCCCGTATACGTTCTCAGAGGTTGACTTTGTTGAATAGGCGGATGTATCGCTGGATTAGCAGTGCATTCATAATATGCAGGCTTGATACGCTCAACGCTGACATTAATTTCTTTCCCGTTGATTGCCAATTTAAATGCTTTCTGTGTTCTTTCCAGAACTTTGTATGGTCCGTCATATGGAGGCGCCAAAGATTTTCTCACGCGGTTTACACGCAAAAATACATGTGAGCACGTTGCGAGATCTTGGTGTACGATTATTTTCCACTTGTCGTGGCGGGATGCAGGTGTTGCGCGGACTTCCTTCATATGCTCGCGGAACTTTTGAACTTACAGTTTTGGGTCCGGTTGCATATCTTCGTCGAAAAAGAATTCTCCGGGTATTCATAGCGTTGTTCCGTAGACCAATTCTGCAGATGTTGCTCCAATGTCTTCTTTAATACTAGTGCGAAGTCCTAGTAAGACTGTTGGTAAAACTTGCATCTATTCCTGGTTATAATGGCACATAATGGCAGCTTTAAGTTATCGGTGTCAACGCTCCACCATGCCGTTTGCTGCAAGATGATACGCAGTTGTTCGAACTTTTTTACAGCCCACTAAATACCATACATACTTCTTAGCTATTACTTTCTTCGTTGAACGTCCGCTGGAATGAGAAAGGTTATGCGTTACCTCAAATACCTTCCTCCTTAGTATTTTTGGAACGTATGGTCGAATCTCGTTCGTTGAAACATCACAATAGATCGATGTATCATTGTCGATGTATCATCTTATTTTCCGAAAGTTGATGCTTGAGTTAGCCTTCATCCTCCTCCTGAGCTTTTGCCAAATCCTCAACGGTGATCATTACTGGCATGGAGATACTATCAATTCGAGATAGTGCATCCGCTGTTGCGTTTTCTTTTCCAGTGATGTGGACGATGTTTGTGGAAAACTGACCAATGAAATTTAACTGTCTTAGTTGACGTGGAGATGCTTTGTCAGACTTCTTGTTAAACGCGTTAGTGATCGGCTTGTGGTCTGTTTTGATGATAATCGGGTGTCCCTCGATCATATGGCGAAAATATTTTACTGCGCTATAAATAGCTTGCCGTTCACGGTCGTAAGTGCTATATTCACATTGCGTTTTGCTGAACTTTTTTGAGAAGAATCCGAGTGGTTCCCAAGAATTATCGTTTATCGGATGTATCGGATTTGATCGCAAGGGTAGCGTTTTCGATGGGATGGCACAATAATGTTGCATGAGCAATTTGCCGTTTACATTCCTCAGAAACCGATTCCGCTGATAGATTCCATATTATTAGTCGTTTGTCTTTTTTGTTGCTCCAATCAGATATTCGTTTAGAGGTGCTTGAACAGATGCTGCATGTTCAGCGATTTCCTGTAAAAATTGATTGCTCCTGTCAGAATGTGTAGTGAATTAGAATGGTTTCAATATGTCCGTAAAGGACTGCAGCGATGTTCTGCTGCCTCGGCAGAAGAAGGTGTCGGTATCTGCCGAGAATGCCCTCGTCTGGAGACGCGTGAATGTGCTGGCAGGCTAGCATTGCGGTGTCGTGGGGCGGGTTCATTTCCCCAGCACGAGGACCCACTACAAAGATATTTCGCATTCACGAATTGGACTGCTGGAAGTCAGGAGGCGACCGAAGTCGCAAAAAGTGTAGATAACTACACAGAGGGAATTAGAGCTTGTCATGAGAACAAGGGGAACCTGAAAAGAAAGGCGAACTTGGGGTGACCTCGTCATTACCCGACGAAGTTCATGGCCCACAAATGAAAGAGGGGCAAACGGGTGGTGGTGGGGCCCCTTCGTACCCACCCAACCGGAATAAATCCATAGATATCTTGTTGAAGTGGCCAGGTATTCCTCTTCTGAGTGGAAAACTTATACAACTTGAATTGTATGAACTTTCCCATCAGAAGGAGAGTACCCCGGTGACCAATTTATGCCATAGAATTATACAATTTGATTGCATAACTCTATGCCATAAAGAGGCACTCTGCTTGGGCCACTCAACCCACGACGTCACCTGAAACAAGAAGGATTATTAAGTACCCGGTGGCTGGCTCATGTTTTGAGGTGAAAGCCTGCCACCGTACCGGGTCCTATACCCGGTTAGAATTTGAGGAAAGGAAAGACCAATTTGCGTTACTTTACACAAACATTATTTCAAAAAATTCTATAAACATCTTTCGACAATAGCAAATTCTTCATTACGTTACGTTACTAATTTCAGTGTTTATCATAATTTAGAGAAGTAATGGAGTCATTCTCTTGTATAAGATCATTTACCTCTAAAGAAAACTACCTCTAAATTTTGGTGAACAAATTTTACATGCAATAATAAAAAAAAAATATATATATACATATATATATATATATATATATATATATATATATATATATATATATATATATATATATATATATATATATCAAAAGGGTAACAAAAAAGACACTTACCCGCAGGGTTCTCCGAGCGCTCGATGAGACATGCGGGGCGGGGGGGGGGTCCACTGAAATTATCATTAGTATTCTCTAATTCAAAATTTATTTAGGTTGTTTTCAAAAAAAACTACAAAAAAGAAAAAAACAATATCCTCCTTTCTCTCGGACACGCCGGGTTAGTATCAAATCCACTTCAAAACCCGTAACTCAACTCTCAGCCCCTTATCGTTTATTCGGATCAGATGAACAAAGCCGATGACCATCGAATAAATTGTTCCACTATTAATTACCGCTGTTGTAGCGGAAGGATGTAGTCTTGACAGTTCCGTTCTATAGAACCGGGCGGTTAGCGTTTGACGATCGCACTGCGATTCGTATAAGCATTACTGAAATTGGGGAATAAATTCCGTATACCAGCCATGGGATTCGGTTCCCCGCGGTGTCATCATTTTTCAAAACTTCCCTAAAGGTATTGCGAATTTCCCGCAAACATTGAGCAGGCGGGGAAGGGAAACGTTTAACTTTGAGTTAAGATAGATATCAACCGCAGTGGCACACTGTTATATTCACTGTCACAGGAAATCTCGATGACAACGGTCAACACTTGTTTTATTTAGAAACATTCAAAATTGAACTCAAATCAGACCGCAATAAAATTTCATGTCACTCGGATAGAATTCAAAAAAAAATCTTGCATTTAATATTTTATTCTTAAAACATTTTTTTTTTATTCCAATCACCAGTCTTGCACTCGGGCCGTTATTCAAAATAATTTCCACGTCGCTTGCCAATATCTCATTCCGCAAAACATTTACAACAAACATTCAAGCACTTCTTTTTTTTATTTCATTTACTTTTTATCTTATTTCCCGACGAAGCGTGACATATGGTCGCGTTATATAACGTTTTTCCGCACAGAAATTTACTTTCTCCAACCTTGGTCACTCGGAAACAACCATCCGAAAACGCTTTCAACATTTTTTTTCTCACTCACGATAAGATGCAACCACCCATCATGTTCAAATTCAGGTTTGCACATTAGATTCACGTTAGTATTTCCGTTACTTATAGGTTGGTAGTGCACTCACGAAGCACGGAAAAAGGGAAATATGATCGATTTTTACTCGAGCCTCGACTCAATCCTGATTTTTCCATTACTCCCTTTTTGACGCGTCGATTCGAACCTAATTTCCGCTAAATAAAATTGAATCTCCCCGTATCGCGCGGACCTCGTGTCACAAGCTCTCATTCCAAAAACTTTCTTTCCATTCGCGTCCGAAGTGACCGCCGTCAAAGTCAATCGCAGACTCCCCATGATCGTGCACATCGACGGTCAAACCCATCCCGCAATCCACTTCCTCCACTCCTCCATGCACATCTCAGATTCTAAACCTGATCCATCATCTTGCTTTGTTAGTATTGCGGGAACCGGTTCCTTTTCTGTTTTCCCTTTTATCTCTTTTTCTTTTGTTAAGCTACTACATTAGGAATGGCAGCATCAAATAAATTGTAAGTATTAGAGAGAAACAAGAGAAAACAAAGAACATAAATTTTGTTGTACTCATGACACGCACTAGAAAATATCGAACAAACTTTTGGTAATATTGAGAAAATATATAAAACAATGTTCAGAGAACAGGTTTTGTCGTACGAGATCTATCCAATTTCTTTCTTCACGTGAATTCAATTTGAATATGAAGAGGCGTTTGAAGCCATGTTTGTACAATTCGTACTTAATCTTCGTAACTATTGAGAATGAGGAAGATTTATTTCTGGTGTAAGTGCATATTTCTCTTCCTGTAAAACAAAACGATACATAATAAAAAGACTGATTGGGGCATAAAGAAGAGGTGAGCAAAGCCGACTACTTATCAATTTGTATTACAATCGATCAGAAGTATTAGTGAATTAGTATAGTTCACAAATAAGAATTGATGATAATCGAATATGCTCACCTTTCATAAAAGCAAACATGCTTTAAATGTTCAAGCTTCACAACCCGGTATGGTCAGAATGAGTAGGATAAAGTGGACTTGAAACTGAAAGTTCAGATTTATTCATTCTCCGATAAAAAACTTACTTTATTATTTTACGTTAAATCATTAAAATTATAAAAATGCGTTTCTCTTTCAGTTACGCGAAGAAAGGAAATTGATGAAAGATTTGTCTCTATGAACACAATGTAGAAAATTATAAGTATATAATCCTTAACTATAAATGGGTAATGAATGAAGCCAATCGAGTTCAACCAATTTAGCTTTTTTATTTAATTAATTTATCTCCGTAAGCAACACACGTCTACTCGGCTTCGCTGGCCTGCTCGACTGACTGCATTTCACGACTGGCATCCGTTGTTGCCTGTTGTCCAGTTTCTCCTGTGTTGACAGCTCCTGGAGTGACTCGCCCCGAGACACATCTTCAACCAAGGCGGGATCGAAGCTAACTTCTGATTCATCATCCGTTGATTCATCGTCGCTGTTCGCTTCTGGTCCCAAGGAACACGAGGGTTTCAACCGCTCCGCGTGGAATACAGATTGGAACGATCGTTGATTCCGTTGGCAATCTTCTAAATCTCACATGAAGTATCGGTCGCAATCCAATAATTACATACATACGGTCCCTTATAGCGTGGCTGTAATTTTCGAGATTCACCAGTCTCCCATTTTCGCTTTTCGATGTTAATAATATTCGCGATTTCGTCATAGCAAATTTCCGTGGATTTAGTCCCTTCTACCTCAGGTAGCGCTTCGAGTAGCTTATTCGAAAGAATGTCACGTAGCATTCGGCGTGTGACCGGTAGTCGAGTTTGCTTGGAAATTTAAACAAACTGAAGCCTTTTAAGATTTCGGTCCCATTTGCGTTCGTTATCTGTTGAAGTTCGCAAATATAGAAGAACAGATTGATGCGCTCTCTCGATTTGACCATTTGCCCTGGGGGTCCTAACCGCATTTAAAACATGGCTGATATCGTTATCAGCACAATAACTTTCAAACTTTTTGGAAGTGAAGGCTGCGCCTCGGTCTGATATGATTCGTCGCGGAAGCCCAAAAAAGGTAGTTAGATCATTTAGCGCATGAATTACTGGGAGCGTACTCGCCGACTTTACAGCTTTTACCACAATATATTTCGAAAATGAGTCAGTTATTTCTAGCAGGTATTGGTTTCCAGCGGTACTTTTAGGAAAGGGTCTCAGGTGGTCTACGTGTATCGTTTCAAACGGGATAGGGACAACCGGGCTAACATACAGTTTCCCAACTGACTTCCCAGCAGCCCTTTTAAAATAACAGCATTCGATGCAGGCAGCGATATATCCCTTAACGTAATTTCACATTCCCCCCACCCCAAAGTGTCCTCGGTCATCATGAGCTTCCTTCACAACTCTCCAGCGTACAGCTTTTGGCACGACCCATCGAAGCTCTTCCCGCTCTTTCCGATATAGTCGGATGGTATCCAGTATGTAATCCTCCCGTAACTGCGCCAGCTGGTCGGAACACTGTTCGCCTCGAATTATCCGCGTGATATTTGGTAGTGCCTCGTCCTGTTGATGCATTGTAACCAGCCAGTCTTCGTCCGTAATGTTGACTGTTAAAATCTTCTCAACAACTTCAGTGGTGTTTTCGGTAGGTGGACGACTTAAGGCATCCACATGCTGCATCCTGCGGCTATCCCGGTGAATTAGTTTAAAATCATACACGGACATCTTCAGCCACCATCGTGCTATCCGTGGAGGTAGGAGCTTCTTTAGTCGCACCGTGGTAACTGCAGAGCAATCTGTTTCTCTAACACATAGATTCGGAACCTTTCCAATGATTCTACGATAGCGAGTACTCCCAGCTCGTACGAATGGTAATTTTTCTCTGCCTTGCTACAACAACGGCTATAGTATCAAACCGGTTTAATCTCACCCGAAGAATCTTCCTGCAACAACACCCCGGCCAGCCCTTTAGAACTTGCATTTATATGGATCTCATGGCGTTTCGTCTGATCGTACAAGCACAGAATAGGCTCGTTGGATAACATCTCCTTCAGACGGCTAAATGCGGCTTCTTGATCATCATCCCATAAGAAAGTAGCATTTTTCTTCAGTAGGTGGGTGATTGGCCGTGCTATTTCGGCTAACTTTTCAATATACTTCCGAAAAAATCCGGTTAACCCTAAAAATCTTCGAACGTCGTTAACATTTTCTAGTGTTGGGAAATCTTTTATCGCTGCTACTTTTATTCTCCAGGTGCTATACTGCTGGCGTTCACTCGGTGGCGCAAAAAGTTAATCTCACTTTCCAAAAATCTGCATTTTGAGCGGCGGAGAGTAGTTCCGACTGCTCGAATCACTTCGAGTACCTTCCGCAACTTTCCCATGGCTTTGGCAAAATTTTTGCTTTTGATCATTAAGTCGTCGAAAAATGTAATGAGTATCCCAGGAGGCAACATACGCTCAATTTTTTTCATTACTTCCTGGAACACAGCTGGTCCATTTACAACTCCGAATGGCATTCTTAGAAATTCAAAATGCCCATCGTGCGTAATAAAGGCAGTATATTTTCGTGACTCTGGCTCGACTTCGATTTGGCAGTATCCGGATAGCAGGTCCAGAGTTGTGAACAGCTCAGCATTTGCAAGTTGTGCTAGCAGCTCATCCACTACAGACATCAAGAAGGGACGTTTCACCGTAATGCTATTAAGTTCTCGGTAGTCCACACATAGTCTATCTTTTGAATCTGATTTTTTTTATAAGTACCACCGGAGAAGCATACGACGATTCATTCGGCTGAATAATGTTTGTTTCCAATAATTCGTCTATAATTTTTGTCACCTCAGGTCTTTTCGCAAAAGCAATGCGATGAGGTCTGTGGTAAATGGGTTTGTCTAATATTAACCTGATTTTCAGCTGTCCCAGTTTACACTTCCCAATCTCTGATAGATTCTCGGCGAAACAGTCTTTGAATTCGCATAATAGCTCATCTAACTTGCGATACTCGTCCTCGTTCAAGTTCTTTCTGTCTTCGATTTTACAAACTCCATCTCCAATGATTAGGTTTAGACGTTGGCTTATTAGGAAATCGGCTCCCACTAGAGCAGCAAAAGGCAACATTCCATCTTCCACGATATAGAATATGTGAAGAAAATCCCTATTATCAAACTGCATCTCCGCTTTGATTTTTCCCGTAGAGCGATATTTTACTCCACCGAAGCCAGCTAATAATGAACGTGAGCTTCCTGAGTCTACTATTGCGAATATACTTTTTCCCTTGACAGTTATTTTTTCGGCGGCAATAGCGGTCCAGAAACAATTGATAAATTTTCCTCTTCCTGTATTTGCAATACGACATCTGACTGCAGTGGTGTAGATGCTCTCGATTATTGAGCTCTGTCGAGGCATTCACTCGTTCTATGTCCCGTACGCCGGCAATGATCGCAACGCGGACGTCGTTGTGGATGCGGACATCGCACTGCCAAATAACCTCACTGACAGCAATTGAAACATGCCGGTCCGGTTTCGCGCATTTCGACTGGCCTAGTATACGACACTCGTACCGACTGGTCGCGTAGCGGCACAAATTCACCACGTAATGCACGCATCTGATGCGGATCTATAGCCAGCACAACATTCTCCTCGAAGCGGCTAATCACCATGTGAAATTCTTGTTGTTCTGCGAATTCACTCCCCGCAAGAGCATTTTGCAGTGCTGGATGACTGAGGTCTTGTCGGATATACTTTATGATTGCTGCGTCTGACACTTCTCCCCGTCGCCCAATTGCTGTCATTTTATAAAAGTATTCGTCCAAATTTTCCGGATTTGCACGAATCGTTCTCATTAACTTTAAATGCACATCGGCTTCGTCAATTCGAGTGGGAAAGTCGATCACTAGTTTGTTCGCAAACTCTGGGAAACTTTTAAATACTTGCATTTGTCCGTCGTTCCATATTTTTGCATATCCGCACAGTCTTAATTGTGCTGCAAAAAATACCAATTTATCGTCCCAGGCGTATATCTCCTTTAACTCGCACATGCGCTTAATAAACTGTTCTGCCGTCCAGTCTCGCTTGTTCGGGTCGAAACTTGGCAACATCTCCGCAATGTCGCGGACGGAGAAAAACGTTCTCGTTTGTCGATATGTTGATTCTAGGAATGCCTGTTCCCTTTCCAGCAAAGTGATTTAATCGCCGTGGCGCCTCATGCTCATGCATCACCTCCTCAGCTTCTCGGGGTGCGCTCGTCTCCTCCGTTAGGGTGATTTCGTCGTCATGACCACTCGCGTTGCCACTTAAATCTCGCACAACTTGAACTTCAGTCATCTGCCTTGGAGTGCTGCTTGCTTCTGGGAAATCTGATTGCACTAACCTTTTGATTAATTCGGGTTTATTTCCCGACGTCGGCAGCCCACGCTCGCGGCACATGTGTTGTGTCTCTTTTTTTCGTTTTAATCGCGCACATGACTGATCCCACTTCTGAACTGTCAGAATGGCAGAATGAATAAAACCAATCGATTTCAACCAATTTGGCTTTTTTATTTAACTAATTTCTCTCTGTAAGCAACACACGTCTACTTGGCTTCGCTGGCGTTCTCGAGTGACTGCATTTCACGATTGGCATCCGTTGTTGCCAGTGTTCCAGTTTCTCCTGTGTTGACAGCTCGGCCATCCTGGAGTGACTCATCCCGAGATACATCTTGAACCAAGACGGGATCGCAGCTAATATCTGATTCGTCATCCGTTGATTCATCGTCGCTGTTCGCTTCTGGTCCCAAGGAACACGAGGGTTTTAACCGCTCCGCGTGGAATACAGATTGGAACGACCGTTGATTTCGTTGGCAATCTTCTAAATCTCCAATGAGATTTCTCCTGTGTTGACACTCCTAGGAATCTTCTGAGCTCCGATATGGTTGATGGCTTTTTAAACTTTAATATTGTTTCTACACGGTCAGGAATATGTTTTATACCGTTTTTATCGATAAGGTAACCCAGAAACTATACGGTTGAAACGCCAAATGTGCGTTTGCTTATGTTGATCGACAATCCATATTCCTTAAATCTGTTCAACACAAATTTCAAATGTTCATGGTGTTTATCGTTTGACTTGGATGCAATGAGAATGTCGTCGATATATGCATAACAAAAATTTTGACCACGTAGTGTTATCAATGTATCGTTGGAATGTTTGCGTGGCGTTGCGAAGTCCAAACGTTATTACATTAAACTCGTACGGTCCAAACGATGTTATCACTGCTGTTTTGGGAATATCTTCCGGTGCTACTGGAATTTGGTTGTATGCCCTAATTAAGTCCAAGGTTGAAAAACACGGTGCATCCGTGAAGGTTGTGAGCGAAATCACTAATTCGACTTATAGAGTACCGGTCCGGGATAGTAATAGCATTGAGGCGGCGATAATCCCCACAAGGCACCATATGTAATGGGCTTGCCCACGGGCTGCTCGAAGGCTGGCTAAGCATATATTCAAATTCTGCCTTTGCTTCGCGCAACTTTTCTGGAGGTAAGCGTCTTGCTTTTTCATCGACCGGGATTTACCATCATATTCTAGATGGTTAATCCCATGCGCAGTAACCTTTTGGTTATCGGAGGCAATTGTGACATCGATGAACTCTTGAAAAATGCCTTGATAATTTACGTCTTTGTTTATAGTCGAGATACATTTACTTGGCTCATCCGTACATAGTATTGTCGTGATCAGATTGGTTTCACGGTCTATTAATTTTTTTCTGTGTGGGTCGAATATTAAACCGAAATGTTGCAGGAAATCAATTCCAATTATCGGTTGCCGTACGTCTGCAATATTTAAATGGTCGTCGTAATCCGAAATTTAAAGAAATAATCCTGTGGCTGTAAGTTTTGATTGGTATATTGTTTGCAGCACACAGTTGGAACTTCGTGGGAATATTCTGATTTTTGTCTCCTGGAAGGACTGATACGTCAGCTCCAGTGTCAATAAGGAATCGGTTTTCACTTTGTTGATTGTGAATTATAAGTCGGCGATTATTATGTGTGGTTGGTCATCCTCGCTCGCCGCAATTCGGGACGACGAAATTAGTTTCCCGCTTTGCCTTGCTCTTCGACTGTCCACTAACATTGTTGTCGACAATTTCTGGCGCGTTGTCCGAAGCGTTTATGGTAAAAGCAGTTTCGGTCGTCTGATCTAGACTTTGATCGTTCCCTTGTTCTGCGAGACGTTGATTTTGATCGAGATCGCGTCCGGAGCTTCAGGCGGTCAATACGACTCAATATTTGCTGTCGCACTTCGCTATTTACGTTATCTGGCCTTTGCATAGATGCAATAGCGGATGGCTGCTGTAATTCCATCATCAGATTGGCCATCTTCGCGAGTTTGTCAATGTCGGGCTCGCTGGAAATAGCCAACACAACCCGAATATTTTCTGGTAGCTGGTCTAAAAGAAGCGATCGTAACATGGCGTTTGTCACCTGTTGTCCTCCAGTCTTTCGAATATGTTGCAGGTAATGTAATGGCTTCCTTCCGTCCAGATTTTGTCCTTGAAATAAGCGAACGCTGTTAATATACGCTCCTTAACAGCATTATATTTGTTTTCCAACGGTGGGCTTCTTGCGAAGGGAATGATATGCGGTAATATTTCTGGCTCGGCGTATTGTATCATGTACTTGGATTTTGTTTCATCCTGCTTGATGCCATGCGTGTGGAATGTGGCGTCCACAAGTTCGAACCAAAACTCGGGGTCCAGTTTAAAAAATGTTGGGAGTGTTGTTATTCGCGATGCTTCTACAAAAAGATTCGCACTTGTCGAAGGTCTGGGCGCGATGGGCGGTAAATTAAAACCAGAACCCTTTGAATTTTCGGGGTTTCCACGGTATCACTTGGTCCGGTAGCCATTTTCGACACTTCATGGCGTCACCGAGAACTTTGTTTGAGTTAATACTCGAAAAGATTCAAGATCCGGTAATTCACCACGGTGGGGTTTCTGAAACCATTCAATAATATAAAGAATCCCAAAGTCAATAAATATATAAACTTTATTTTTTTTTCTTTAAAAGCCGTCGGGCCTTGCTTAGTTGTGTGAGCAGACGCGTTTCGACTGCTTTGAGTCATCTTCAGAGACACTGAAGATGACTCAAAGCAGTCGAAACGCGTCTGCTCACACAACTAAGCAAGGCCCGACGGCTTTTAAAGAAAAAAGAGGATTGGCCTGCGGATATCAAATAAACAAAGTTATTGACTATATAAACTTTATTTTATAATTATAATAAGCGTCGCGCAGAATATGGGGGCCGGTAGAAAGAAGGACGTTGAGCGTTTGTGTACGTGTGAAAAAGGAAATTATCGCTTTTTCCTTAAAACGATTACAGCGCTTCGTTACGGTAGGGATGAAATTCTGTACGACACCTTAGCTTTTTTTGTCTTGTTGCTACAATATGCCAACACGCATGATACAAATTCTCGTTGCACCCAATCTTTGACAAAATGATAACGTGTGTCGACATGTTTTGTTCGATTCGACAATTTTTCTTCTACGATGAGTTTCAAACAGCGTTGATTGTCTTCATAGATTGTTGTTGGTGTTTGAATCAGCTGTTGCAAATCATTCAGAAATTGCCGTAACCAAAATGCCTCTTGGCACGCTTCGGGCAATGCGATGAACTCTGCTTCCGTCAATGACAATTCTGTTTGCGACATGCCCAACTGAAGATGTCACCATTGGGCGAGGTCAGATGCTTCAGCTTGTTGCCGGCTTCAATCCAGTTTTCTTTGACGAGAAGGATGCGACGTCGAGAGGAAAAAAACAAGACGCATGAGTCCAGGAAATTTTCTAACGACCTAGCCGCACGCGCTGCAACTAATGCGTACCTATTTCAGGCGCCTCAAAAAATTTCCTAAGTCTCAAGGCAATCATTCATCTATCGATAGCTCAAGGGGAAAGATCACATAGGGCAGATTGGAAACGCGTTCTTATTTTCAAGGTGAAACAGGTCAGGACGCACATCTCATTTATGCTACTTGTGTTCACTTGTCGATGGCTAACAATGAAATGGACTCAGTGATACACATACGAAGGCGGTTCGAATATGATGGAGAAAAATGCTGTAGATGGCGCGCATGAATGTTTTGAAGCTCGTGGCTTAAGTATGTGATAGCAGGGTCCCTTACAAATAGTGTGGCATAGTTTTCGTCGGGAATGCATGCTACAACCATGAGTGAACGTCCGTTGCACGCAAGGTATTGTCACAGTACAAATGCTTTCCACTCTTCTGTACTCTCTGGAAATCCAATGATGTTTCCGAGTGTAACAGACTTTGTAACTCGCTATCGTGTTGCTGTTCCGCTGCTACGTCTGCCATATCGAGTGCTTTATATGCGGTAACTGCATCAAGTCGAGATAGAGTGTCTGCCATAACATTTGTTTCACCTTTAACATGGAGTATATCCGTCGTGAACCGGGAAATATACTCCGGTTGTCGGATTTGGCGTGGTGATGCTTTTGATGACTTCTGTGTGAAGGCGTAGCACAGTGGCTTTTGGTCGGTTCGTATCACGAATTGGTGTCCTTCTATTCTAGCGCGAAAATATTTGATAGCTGAATAGATCGCCAAGAATTATTTATCGTAGACGCTGTAGTTTCGTTGAGCGTCGCTAAATTTTTTGGAATAAAATCCTTGTGGTAGCCAAATTCCGTCGACAAACTGTTCCAATCCCATCGCGAGATTCGAAGCCAGCTGAGCGTTTTTTATAGGATGTTTGATACAAGCTGCTGCTGCTAACAAATTTTTACTGTCTTCAAAGGCATTAATTGTTGTTGACGTCCAGTTTGCAGGCTTTTTTCATTTTTTCGGGAATCGTGCAGGAATACATTTAGCGGAGCAAGAACTTCTGCGGCTTTTTTTTTAGGAATTTCCGATAAAAATTGATCATGACTAAATATCTTCATAGACTTTGAATACTTTTTGGCTTTTCACATTCTAGTATCGCATTGACTTTTTCTTATAGCGGCTTGATTCCTTCGCTACTTGCCAGAAATCCCAAATAACGTACCTCAGTTTTTCCAAAATTGCATTTGGTGACGTTAATTTTGATGCCGTGTTCCTTTAATTGAGTGATGTTCCTCTTCCGAGCTGGACGCGATAAGGATGTCATCCAGGTATCCAAAACTGCAGCTTAATCCAGAGAGAATAATGACGATGTACCTTTGAAAGGTTTGGGCTGCATTCCGGAGTCCAAAAAGCATCGTCAAGAATTCAAAGAGTCCAAAGGGTGTGATAACCGCTGTCTTTTCAATGTCCTCGTCTGCAATTGGCACTTGATGATAGGCGCGGATTAAATCTATGGTCGAAAACATTGTCTTTCCGTGCAGATTATGGTTGAAATCTTCCATGCCTGCCACTGGATATTGATCTGGTATCGTAACTGCATTGAGTTTCTTGTAGTCGCCACAAGGCCTCCATTCTCCTGACTTTTTCGGGACTAAATGAAGTGGACTAGCCCATGGACAACTTGAAGGATGACACTTTCCATTTTCCACCATGTATTCAAACTCAGCCTTTGCGGATTGATATTTGTCCTGCGGTATTCGGCGAATTCGTTCCGCGATTCGCGGGCCTTTCGTCAATATGATGTGTTGGAGTATTGCCTTTTTGGTTCGCGGCATTGTCACAGAACTCGTAAGCTCGGGAAATTTGGCGACGATGTTGTAAAATGGCATCTGTCGATTCACAGTGGTGATTGCTTCGGAGAGTGTTGCGACCGCTTCGAGATTTATCTTACCATCCCCCAACCGCTTCCGCTTGACGTCAAGGAGCAAATTGAAATGTTGTAGAAAATCAGCTCAGAGTATAGGATGATCCACTGCAGCAATGCGAAAACGCCATTTGAAAATCCTCCGCAGTCCAAAGTCGAGCGAAAGGATCTGTTCTCCGAATGTGTTGATGGTCGTTCCATTTGCAGCGTACGTTTTCCGTTCTTCTTGACGTGTTTTGCTTTGGCTAGGGATTACTGATACCTCTGCAACTGTATCCACGAGGAATCTTAGCCCTGTTTGCTTGTCGGTTACTAATAGGCGGCTCTTGTTTAAGTGGACGTCATCGCTGACCGCATTTGACGATGACGGTTTTAGTTTTCCTGTTCGGAAAATTGGCATGGTGGATGGCATTTATTCGCCTTTTTCCCAAATTACCGGTAGTAAAAACAATTTTTCTCGTCTGTACCTTGATTTCGTGTGCGTGTTTGAGACCTTGGGTGCCAGCGAGCACGTGAACGGGATCGATTTTTAGAATGTGGATCTTGATTTCTTGCGTTCACTTCTAATCTGTCAAGTCGATTTAGTATTTCCACGAGAACTGGATCTGACCTCGGGGTTGATGTCGATGCTATTACAGCTGGGGCAGCGTTGAACTCCTCGACAATTTTGTCTGCCATTTCGAGTAGTTTTGCAATGTCCCTTTCAGTTGATACGAACATGATGGCGCGTACATGCACTGGTAAACGTCGTAACCATAAGGCCCGTAGAGCATCTTCTTGCAGCTGCGAGCCTGTCATGTTTTGCATCTGTAAATAGATGCGATAGCTTTTGGTCACGCAATTCGAGCTCCGTTAGCACTTGCGTTAGCTGCTGCTCAGGAGACGAAGCAAATCGAGTAATCAATTGCGTTTTTACCTCCTCATATTTGTTTCTGACCGGTAGATGTTTTACAACCTCCGCAACTTGCTTGAGGATGGTAATATCCAGGGATGTCACTACCGCGTTAAATTTTGCCGTGTCTGAATATATTTTGTAATGTCCGAAGGTGGATTCAATTTGGGAAAACCAAAGTTCGACTTGCGACTCCCAAAATGGCGGTAACTTTACATCACGCAAGGCTTCTAGTCGAGGAGGTTCACTACCAGGCCAGAATTCACGTGTGAGATTCAGCGAAGTTTTCGGAGTTTCCGTAGTATATCTTTCTCCGGGCGTTGACGATTCGCCACCGGTCGCCATTGTTTTTACGTAAAGGTCACCAATTATAAGAACTTGTCTTCGCGTCGTTTCCTATATTAACGAAACATCTAAATTTTGGATAATCGTAACTTGTATTTATTGAGCGCACAGAAATGAACTTTATCGTTCGAAGTATAAAGCCAGAAGAAATTATATACATAATAATTTAAGCTATACTTATTAAAAAGTAGTTCGGCATCTTTGACCTAATTCACGGAGAGATTGCGCTTTGCCGCTTTCAGGTCTGCTACAAAAACATACATGCGCGCCATCTACAGTGTTTGTCTCCATCATATTTGAACCGCCCTCGTACATTAAAAAATGTGTATCGAATACAAAGTGAGCATGGATACAATGTTGGACCATGTAGACCTCAGACAGGGTTCAGCTAACCTGTATGTTGAAATAAGTCGCAATCCTGTTTATACGAATACGTCTGATCTGGCGCATTCACAATGAAAATGTAGCCGGTCTTCGATTTTCTGTCCTTTTTATTCTCAGCCCAATTGGTATCGGCATATCCGTAGAAAAATTCCCCCGAATTGTCATCACCGCTTAATGCCAATTTTAAATTCCCAGTGCCCTTCAGATATCTCAACACTCGCTTTAATTCGTTCCAATCTTGTTGACGTTGCTGTTGCACTCGTTGCGCCAATATCAGGTCGTGTATTCACCGATATGTAAAACAAACACCCGATGAGCTTCTGATAATTTGCATTCGTCAGTAAAAAATCATGTTCGGTATCTATCTGCTGTGTCGTAATTTATGTTCCTCGAAACGTTTGAAATCTTTGCATCGTTGAGACCAAAATCCGCTGCAACCTTTTGAATGTATTTCGATTGACACAAATGATAATTGTTTTTTGCGTCCTTGATGATTTCCATTCCAAGCTAAAATTTAATTTCACCCAAATCTTGCAATGCGAATTTCGATGCGATGATTACCTTTATTTCGTTGATTGTATTGATTGATTTCGCTGCCACAGTTATGTCGTCGACATAAATCAAAAGAAACGACCATTCGCCGTTTTTGTTTCGTGAGTACAAGCATTGATCGGCTTTGGTTTGCTGAATATCCGCATTCATCAATACTTCGTGAATGGCTTCGTGCCACGATTTCGCTGCTTGCTTTAGACCGTATAGACTTTTCTTCAGCAAACAAACAAGCTCACTTTTCTCTTCAAATTCCGGCGGCTGTTTCATGTAGATCGTTTCATTTAATTTGCCATTCAAAAATGCTGTTTTGGCATCAATATGTTGCACGGAGTTTTTCGTTCGATGCAATCGATAAAAGCGTTGCATGTCGTTTGTCGAGCAATATTTGCAGCCAATCGCTTTTCGATCCTTTGGTAATTCAACGAATCCATTTCTTCGTCCATGGCGCGAATGCCTTTTTCTTTGTGCTCACCTGGCAAGGCCTCTTGTAAACTTTTCGGCTCGACGACTTTATAAACCATTTGGATTTCGGCGATCAGTCGTCGTAGTGGCACACCTTTATTTTCACGTTCTGATACGCGACGCGCTGGTACGAGTATCTGTTGTTTTGGTTGCCTCTGAACAGTTGATTCATGCCTTGAGCGAATGATTGAAAATCATTCGTCGCCGCATCACCGCTGCTTTCACAAACATTTGTTTTGCCTGCATCACCGCTGTTGTCACGCGAACTTGCATCGTCTGCCGTTTCAGTTGACTCATTCATATCGACGCCGATGGTGCTTGATTCCACGGTCGTATCACATGATGATAAATCAACGCTGATTTCACTCGCAGAATTTTCCGTAAAACGAACGTCTCGAATCGAAGCATCTGAATCCCTTTGAATATTCATCATAACTAACAAAAATCATCGGCGCTGCCGTATCATCCAATTTTCGTCGTTTCTCTGATGGAATGTGAACGAAGCATTTATACACCGAAAATTGAAAAATGTTTGATACCTAGATTTCGCTGATTCCACGCGTTGTACGGTGTCTTTCCGATCACTCCGCTTGGCAAACGGCTTTGAATGTAATTCGCTAGTGACAGCTTCCGCTCAAAATTTATACGGCAAATTCGCGTCCAACAACATGCAACGCGCCATCTCGATGAGCGTACGATTTTTTCTTTTGGCAACACCATTCTGTTGCGGTGTGTATGGTGTTTTATACTGAATTTGAATGCCTTCACTTTTCAAAAAATCGGCGACACTTTTTCTGACGTATTCTCCTCCTCGATCCGACCGCATCACTTTCGGTTTCGTTGAAAATTTATTTTCTACCATTGCTACGTATTCCTTTATTTTTTCGTCGCTTCTGATTTATTTTTCAGCAAATAAATCACCGTATAGCGCAAAAAATCATCGATGAATGTAAGCACGTGTCGCTTACCGCTTGGCGAAACTGTTTGCATTGGCCCGCATACGTCCGTGTGAATGAGATCGAGTGGTGTCTTTGATTTCGTCGTTGACTGTTTTGGAAATGGTAATCGTGTTATTTTACCATGTCTCGAAGGTAAAACAACACGTTTACCATTTCCAATGCAGTCTACACATTTGACCTTGATGCCACAATGGACGATTTTGATGTCATCAACCAGCCTTTTTGAAAATATTTGTTTGATTGCGTCTGGATCGCGATGACCGAAAATGCGATGGCAGTGACGAATACAATTTTCTCGTGTTCGCGTACTGCATATGCTTTGTTTGGTTGACGCAATTTGAACAAATTCGATTGTGTGTCTGCAACTGCAATCTGCTCTCCGAATTTAATTTCACACGTTTGATTTGCTGGGCTGAAATTCACTGCGTAGCCCTTTTCCAGCAACCCTTTCACTGACAGAAAATTTCCTTGAACACTCGGCACGTACAACACATCTGTTACTGTTGCCACTGTTGATACACGTTTTTCATTGACCATTTCGATGCGACAAACACCTTTGCCTTTAATCTCCACACTTTCATTGTTTGCGAGGTGTAAACTCTTGCTTTCCTCTTGATCGAGTGGAACGAAGAAATTTTTGCTGCCTGAGATGTGTTTCGTAGCACTCGAATCGAGAATCCAACCGTCTTGATTTTTATTCGATGAAATCGTGAACAAAAAATCGTGTTTTTCTTCAACTTTATTGGCTTGTCGCTGGTCGATGCACCGTTCATTTTAGATTGCTGTTCTTTCTGAGATATATGTTTTCCGTAATCGCGCTTTACGTGGCCAGATCGTTTGCAAAAGAAACGCTTAATTTTGCTTTTTATTTTGCGGCGTAGTTTTCAATGCCGAATCTGTATTTTCGCTGCCGTTGCCGTCCATTATTTCTTTTCTACGCTGATATTCCGTAATTAGCTTTGACTGAACCAATGACAATGTAACATCTGTTTCTAGTCGCACTTCGAGTGCAACAATTAAATGATCGTGGCTGTGTGGCAAACGGCTTATAATGACACCGACATACCACGACGTTGATAATTGACCTTCGCCTAAATCACTTAATTTCTGGAACAAATTCGTGAATTCATTTAGATGCTCTTCCACATTGCTTCCTTCACTCATTTTTAATCCACAAATGCGACAAATGAAATGTTTAAACGCGGCCCACGCCATTTCGTTGTGATTTTGTTTCGAATGTGGCACAATTGATTATCCTCGACAGATAAACAAATCCACGCATAAGCTTGATCGTCACGAACTTGCTAATTGGTGATCGCTTCTGTATTGGCATTGTTTGCAGCCAAATTCGGGTTTGCTTCACACAAAACACACCACAATTTCTCTTTCATGAGCAGCAATTCGATTTTATATTTCCACGTGCAATAATTGTCATTGTTCAATTTCGTGATCAATACTTTAGTTGTTGATTCTGCCATTTCGGCCGTGTGCACTCGTATTCAAATTTCGCGAAAAAATGTTTTTTTTTTACTTGTTTTATTTCGTATCGAATGTCACTCGTTCTTTCACTAGGCCCATAACCTGTTGGCTTACACGCGCATGAACAAAGTGAACTGAAATCAAGAATGAATGACATAAAACAGAACGATGTATGCTGTAGGACAAATACAATATTTAATGTGAGCCATTTGAGCGCTTGAACAAGAATGAACCTAAAATCAAAAAAAATGAAATGAAATCCCAATAATGCAAATATGAAAATGCGTAAGCAATATATAAATAAGTAATTACATGAATTGGTGAACGAGTGTCGCATAGACAAAAAACAAAAAAATTCTGAAACTGAAACTGTGCATTAATTATTATTGTTTATTGATTCAAAGAAAATATTGTGAACATTGAATTTCGGTCAACAAATAATCTAGAATGTTTATTGCTTATGTCAACAATGAATGAGCATGAAGCATATATGAAATAGTAAATTTAATTTGCCTTATAATACATCGGCAAAAACGTTAGCTCTTTAAAGTTAATCTACTCAAAGGATAAACTACTGAACGAGTTTTCCTTAAGATTTTTTTAAGAAATAAATTGAAAATTGATTTATTTATTTTAGTCAAGAAACAAAAAGTGTTACAATCAACTTACATAAACTGTGGTTTTTTACAATGTAAACATTTTTAGTTTCTCTAAATTTTTCCTTATTTTTACGCAGTGCAATATATGCCTATTTATGTTTGTAATGATTTTTGCGTCTAAATTCACGAACGAAGTCGGAACCGACGTCTCATCGATTCTAGACGTGACGTCTGAGTCGTGCCAACGAATGGTACCAACCGGTCAACCAGTCCGTGCATTGTAATCCATTTTCGCGGTGGCTGCTTGTCGGCCAGCTAGATCGGAGAGGATTTCGGTCGCGGGTCTTAAAATGGATTACGCTCAATTACATATTTCAGCCACCATTAAACGCCCGTTTCAAACGCGTCGAAAACACAAACATACGGAAAAGAAACCTACTTTACTTTATTCCGTATTTCTTCATTATTCCAGTCAAGTACAATAATCTAATTTCCATTTCGCGTTCCCGAATTTTACCGACGCGGTACCGAAAAATACACGACGTTCACTTGAACCCAACGAAAGCTACGCTAAGAAAAAGACAAATCCAACAAAGGTACCGCGTACCGCACGCGACGCGAAACCGACCTCACGGATTTTTCCAAACCCTACCCTCTCTCCGGCATACTTACCCTGCACTCTCACTGCCTCTGGAAAAGAAGGACCACTGGAAAGGAAAGTCTGCGTTAATTTAGCAATTCATGTTATTTCATTCGCTGTTTCACTCAAATAATAAAAGTTTAGTTTTTTGCAAGAAGACGAGAAGTACTGCAATTC
This sequence comes from Odontomyia ornata, assembly GCA_963969285.1. Taxonomy (NCBI): domain Eukaryota; kingdom Metazoa; phylum Arthropoda; class Insecta; order Diptera; family Stratiomyidae; genus Odontomyia; species Odontomyia ornata. The sequence goes on from OZ017742.1 coordinate 219,005,349, forward strand.
CTGTTTCTTCTTTGACAACTGTAGTGAATTAGGTGTTTCAACTGTCCGTAAAGGACTGCAGCGATGTTCTGCTGCCTCGGCAGAAGAAGATGGAGATATCTGCCGAGAATGCCCTCGTCTGGGGACGCGTGAATGCGCTGGCAGGCTAGCATTGCGGCGTCGTGGGGCGGGTTCATTCCCCCAGCACAAGGACCCACTACAAAAAATTTCGCACTCACGAATTTCTTGGGGTCGAACAAGGACAAGGCAACCGAAGTCGCAAAAAGTGTAGGCAACTACACCGGGAGAAAAAGGACTTGTTCCGAGAACAAGTGAAACCTGTAAAAAGGGCCCTATCCCTAGGCCGACGTATCTTCTACTCCCAACCCCCGTACGTGAAACCGATCAACCACGTGTTCGCCACTCACAACCCACAGTACCGAACATTACCACGTTCCGCTAAACGTTAGGTGCCGTAATCCTTCACTGCACTCCAATCACTTCGCGATTTCCCCGGTCTTTCTTTATTTATTTGAAATACAATTTCCGCGATTATTTCCGCGTTTTCTTGTTGTCCCCGTCCCGTTTTTTCGTCGTCTCGGTCGCCGTCGATTTCTCACGCCACTCCTTCTCCTTCAATCTCCCCGACAAAAAAAATTTTCCTCGCGCGCGGGAACTCAGCTACCGGCGCGGCGTCCGCGCTGTGTGGCGGTTTCAAGCAGACTCCCACTCGGGACAATCTCCCGGCAACAGCACCAGCAACACCAGCAAATGCCACTTCAGCCGAAGACGCACGGCCAACTCCCGAGTATAGTTTTTGTTGTTTTGCGTTTGCTGCGTGAATTCTGTGCAGCCGTTAAAGTCCTCACTGAATGGTTTCGATCGCTAATATTCTTGATATTATTTGTAGCGTTTGGTCGTGGCAGTATGGATGGTAAGGGTGCATTATGATCATTCAGTGCAGCATTGTTCGAATGCTGTAGCTGATTGTAATGCGAATGGTGGTTTTGTTGCGGACCGAGTTCTTCTAATCGCTTATCTACGTATATTGCTACTTTGTTGTAATGCTCGTAGGTTTTATTACCCAAACCAAATACATTGTTCGGTAAAAATGATTTGCTAGCATGATACAATAATTTCGTGTAAATAATTTACGAAACATTTTTAAGCTAATAATTTAACGGCTAGCTATATAAGCAAGACTTTATCTTAAATTATCACAATGAAGTAGTAAAATTATTTAACAATGCTACGAGTACTGTGGGGTTGAGGTTAGAAAAGACTGCAAAATATCAACGAAACTTCCGAAAACGGATAATTAACTCTACCGAACCACCCACCATGTGGCCGTCAATTCGACTTTGACATCCCACGACAAAACTGACGTGGGATGGAAAGCCGTCACGACAACGTGATATGGAAAGCCACATGGCAGCAAGGTGTAATTGTAGTGGTCGCCAGTGTCGTCGAATGATTCATTACATGTTCATAAAGAGTCGTTGTTACGAAAAAAAAATATATATATTAAAAACAATCCCATTTAATAATCGCTTTGATAAATAATCGTTTTAATAAGCTGAATTTAAAAAACTGGCAAATATAACAGCGCTAGAAAATGTCTCATTCTGCAATGGACAAATTATAACAAGTTATTTTGTATGTAGCATATTCTACTTACTGCCTTCACAAAAAGAGGTTTCTCATGGAAGTTACGTTCACATCTATGAATCTACATTTGAACTTACATAAACTGTGGTTTTTTACAATGTAAACATTTTTAGTTTCTCTAAATTTTTCCTTATTTTTACGCAGTGCAATATATGCCTATTTATGTTTGTAATGATTTTTCCGTCTAAATTCACGAACGAAGTCGGAACCGACCTCTCATCGGTTCTAGACGTGAAGTCTGAGTCGTGCCAACGAATGGTACCAACCGGTCAACCAGTCCGTGCACCGTTATCCATTTTCGCGGTGGCTGCTTGTCGGCCAACTAGATCGGAGAGGATTTCGGTCGCGGGTCTTAAAATGGATTACGCTCAATTACATATTTCAGCCACCATTAAACGCCCGTTTCAAACGCGTCGAAAACTCAAACATACGGAAAAGAAACCTTACTTTATTCCATATTTCTTCATTATTCCAGTCAAGTACAATAATCTAATTTCCATTTCACGTTCCCGAATTTTACCGACGCGGTACCGAAAAATACACTACGTTAATTTGAACCCGACGAAAGCTACGCTAAGAAAAAGACAAATCCAACAAAGGTACCGCGTACCGCACGCGACGCGTAACCGACCTCAGCGGATTTTTCCAAACCCTACCCTCTCTCCGGCATACTTACCCTGCACTCTCACTGCCTCTGGAAAAGAAGGACCACTGGAAAGGAAAGTCTGCGTTAATTTAGCAATTCATGTTATTTCATTCGCTGTTTCACTCAAATAATAAAAGTTTAGTTTTTTGCAAGAAGACGAGAAGTACTGCAATTCCTGTTTCATCTTTGACAACCACCCACCATGTGGCCGTCAATTCGACTTTGACATCCCACGACAAAACTGACGTGGGATGGGAAGCCGTCACGACAACGTGATATGGAAAGCCACATGGCAGCAAGGTGTAATTGTTGTGGTCGCCAGTGTCGTCCAATGATTCATTACATGTTCATAAAGAGTCGTTGTTACGAAAAAAAAAAAAAAAAAAAAAAAAAAAAAAATATATATATATATATATATATATATATATATATATATATATATATATATATATATATATATATATATATATATATATTAAAAACAATCCCATTTAATAATCGCTTTGATAAATAATCGTTTTAATAAGCTGATTTTAAACGTATAAAAAGAAAACTGTCAAATATAAAAGCGCTAGAAAATGTCTCATTCTGCAATGGACAAATTATAACGAGTTATTTTGTATGTAGCATATTCTACTTACAGCCCTCGCAAAAAGAGGTTTCTCATGGAAGTTACGTTCACATCTATGAATCTACATATGAACTTACATAAGCTGTGGTTTTTTACAATGTAAACATTTTTAGTTTCTCTAAATTTTTCCTTATTTTTACGCAGTGCAAATATGCCTATTTATGTTTGTAATGATTTTTCCGTCTAAATTCACGAACGAAATCGGAACCGACCTCTCATCGGTTCTAGACGTGAAGTCTCGGTCGTGCCAACGAATGGTACCAACCGGTCAACCAGTCCGTGCACCGTAATCCATTTGCGCGGTGGCTGCTTGTCGGCCAGCTAGATCGGAGAGGATTTCGGTCGCGGGTCTTAAAATGGATTACGCTCAATTACATATTTCAGCCACCATTAAACGCCCGTTTCAAACGCGTCGAAAACACAAACAAACGGAAAAGAAACCTACTTTACTTTATTCCGTATTTCTTCATTATTCCAGTCAAGTACAATAATCTAATTCCCATTTCGCGTTCCCGAATTTTACCGACGCGGTACTGAAAAATACACTACGTTAACTTGAACCCGACGAAAGCTACGCTAAGAAAAAGACAAATCCAACAAAGGTACCGCGTACCGCACGTGACGTGAAACCGATATATTCCTTAAACACATCATCAATGGCGCGTTGAAATATCGCTGGTGCGTTTTTCAAGCCAAAAGGGAGCCTCGTGAATTCATACTTTTCGTTCATTGTCGAAAAGGTTGTCTAAGGGATGTCATTTTCTTCCATCTCAATTTGATGAAACCCAGATGTTGTCAATTGTGAAAAAAATTTTGAATGACCCAAACTTGAACTTGTTCTCGATATATCTGGGATAGGGTAGGTACCGGGAATTGTTATAGAGTTCAACTTCTTGAAATCAATGACGATTCGATATTTTTTTTATCTCGGAGGCATCTGGTTTCTTGTCTGCTACCCATAGAGGAGAGTTGTACGGGCTTTTCGATGGTCTTATTATTACGTTTTCTAGAAGTTGTTTTATTTGGGTCCCTACCTCATTTCTCATATTCGCAGGATATGGGTAAGATTTCATGTACACAGGCCCATCTGTTGTGGTTTTGATTACTGCCTCTACTGATGTATCAAAAACTTCGTGGGCATTTACAGGTCCAAAGAGTTCTTTATGTTTCATGAAAATGGTTTTAAGTTGCGCTTTTGTTCCGGGTGAGAGATGATTGTCTCTTATTATTATGTTATTGACCTGGATAGAAGCTTTTTCTTTCAGTGGTATTATGATGTTAGGTTTGATTTGAAGTATGCTATTTTTAAGATCAATAACTGCTTCTAGATCTTTCAAGATTCATCTACAATGATTCCATCGCAGGATTTTGGTCCTGGTAGGACGAAGAAGTCCACCTGCATATAATTTCCGATGCTGCTGAAAAACTTTTCTCTAACTTTTTCTTTTATTTCTATTTCTCCTCCTGCCGACTGTATTGTAAATTTTTTATTAGTAGGAACTTTTTTACGGGCCAACTCTGGTTTAACGAAATTTTTGTTTGCTCCCGTGTCAATTAGAAATTTTAGGATTTTGCCTTCATCGTTCGCTGGTCGTCCATGTACAGGTAATCGTCTGAAGCTAGGATTTCCTCGGGTTCTAAGGTATTAATTCGTTGTTGTTTGTGTGGAATTTTCTCAACCTCACAGCTGCTTTCCCTTTTTTGTGGATAGTTATCTGCTGCTGGTCGATTCATATAATTTATACGCCTTGTTTGAATCGAGGGATCCACATCCATTGGTACTGGTGGCTTCGGAGCAAAAGGCCTTGGAGGTGGAGTTGGGCGTTGATTGTGTATAATTCCATACATTTCGTTCCTTTGAGCCATTGGAAGTGTTACTGGCATTGTCCTAGGTGCTGGTCGTGGTGGTAGCCTAGGAGTCTGTGACCTGTTTGTTTGAGATAAGAATTGATTTAAAGGTGTTGTTATTAAGTTCATTGAATAAGGGTTTCTGATAGATACGTTCGGAAAATTTCAAACATGAAGAATATGCTTCCGGTAATGTAGAAAGTTTTTGAATGATGAGCATTCGTGCGATTTCACCATTAAGTCCCCTAATAAAAACGTCAAGGGCTCGGTTCCTATACGTCTCAACAAGGATTTTCATAGTATCTGCACTATAATTTTCTGTTTTTATTTTATTCACAATGAGTGATAACTGATGGTTGACGTTTGCGTAAAACTTGTCTCATGAAGCTCATCTCGTGCTCAAACGTGCGAATGTCCGTTTTGTCCACATAGTGCAGTGACAAGCACTGTTTGATTGTGCTCCAGTCATCGTCAAATATGTTGTAAGAGATCAAAGCAATATCAGCAGGACCCCTGATTTTCTGCCGTATGCATTGAAGAATTGCTTTATAAATAGGTTTCCCTCTAACCACTTCGAAGTCTTTCAGGATAGCTTCGTCACACTAATCCAAGAAATGTATTGTGTAGGGTCCCCTTCGAAAATTTGCAGGTCCTTCACACAATCGGGTAGTTTACTTATCTGTTTGATATCTTCTGCGTTTTCATGCCTGCGAAGCGGTTTATTTTCGAGATGCGGTGGTTGATCCTGTGGACTTCGCTCTAGTTTCCAGAGCCTCTGTTCAACCTGTTTCAGTTTCTCTATTTGCGTGTTAATTGCTCTATTTAACTGCTTTCTTGCTTCGTTTGGGGTTTCCATCTTCTTTTCACTTCCTAATCTTTTCTTTCAAATAGAAAAACACTATTTCCTTCTGTTTAACAAGGAAGTTCACTTTATTCTAAAGCAATATTTTTAATATAACCAGGTTTTCATAGAATTAAGCCGTTCTAAGGTATATTTTTTAAAGACAGTGCTTTGAATTTCAAGTATAATATGCACTGGCAACTTTATGCACTATTATAATTTTGCCGTTTTCTTTTAAAATATTTGTAATTTCGAATTAAAACATTTTATATTCTTTACTTACAAAAGTTGCGCGACTAAGAACATCCTAATTCTCGGAGTAACTCGGTTTGCAATGCCAAGAGGGTTTTCCTATTCTTACTTCACAAATGCACTTCACTTTGTCGTAAGATGCACCGGATAGGCCGTTTAAGTCCCTTTTGAGTCCATTTGTTGATGAGTTAAAAGTCTCTACTTGCGGTATGTCACTAATCACAGGCGCAATGATTCGCGAAGCGATAAAAGTGTTTTCCTTCCGGTTTGCATGATATTTTTTATCTGTTACTATCGTAGCAGATCCCAAACCAGCCTCAGCTCAGGATTTAAGCGACCTTAAGGGTTATCTTGTCGCACTGCTTTATTTGAATTTAAAATTAACTGCTCGGGCGCCAGTTAACAAGCCTTCGACTCGTTCAATAAAAAATGATACCGAATAGAATAAAACACAACTTTACAAGTTGCCGAACCGTTTATTACTGCTGCACATCAAAAAGTTTTCCATTTATTTTTGTTAGCTAGAAATTTTTACTAACATGAAATTAGATCGTTGTCCCAAATGTGGGAACCAAAATATGCCAACGTTTACGTGAATAGGAAAGTAATTTAAGAACATTAAGAAATCGTGTGCACGTTTTAAGCTACGTGAATGGAAATTTAGTAAAGTAAGTATTGCATTTGATATGCAAGGTTTGGCTTGATGATAATATGAATGATAGCGTTAACTTTAATGTTTGATGGCACTCCTGAATTTTCTATTCTTTCGCGTGCCATATCCCGAACCTTCACGCGATCACGATCACTTTCATTTGAACTTTTATCCCTTAAGTACTCGAGGAGATTGTAGTGAAAGTAGGTATGTTATATGTCCGTGAAGGACTGCAGCGATGGTCTGCTGCCTCAGGGAAAGAGGATGTCGGGATCCGCTGAGATTGGCCTTGTCTGGGGACGTGTGAATGCGCTGGTAGGCTAGCGTTGCGGTGTCGTTTGGCGGGTTCTTTCCCCCAGCACAAGAACCCACTGCAAAAAAATTTCACATCCACGAATTCCGGGGTCAAATAACAGTCGACCGAAGTAAAAAGAAAGGAGGTAACCAACTAAGGGTTGAAAATTGCTGACGAAAAAGGACAAATTGGACCTGAGGAAGACAGACGGACTTAAGGGGTACTTCGTCGTTACCCGACGATTCTTATGGCCCACAAATAAGAGTGGGCCCACCAGAGGTGGTGCCCCCTCGCAGCCTCCCAATCGGATCAAGATCGAAACGTAGACGTGGCCATATATTTCCCATTTGAGTGGAAAACTCATACAAACATAATTTGCATGAACTTCCCATCAAATGAGAAATATAGACGTGGCCGATTTATGTTATAGAATTATGTGCTCGAATCACACAACTCTATGCCATAAAAGGGCACGCAAGCGGAAGGCCACTCTACCCGGCAAGAGCCCCTGTTAAGCGACAACAAACGGAGGAGCGCGCCCGATGGCTAGCCCATATGAGCGGAGGAGCCTGCCATCGATGCGGGCCCTATACCCGGTCAAGTATAACGGAATAGAAAGACCGAGTTGTTAATATTTAACAATTCGTCTTGACTTTAATTTCTTTTGTTAAGTTACAAAAATAATAGAATAGAATATTCTCCATTTCTAGCTTGTCTTTGTCTTTTTTCTTAAATATCCTATTCCAAATGCATGTTTTTATTTTAAATGACGGATTAGCATCCCAATTGACACAATAAATTGTTGTAATATTTGTGTGTATTTGCTTGCGACATCGAAGAATGTTTTGATGAGGTATAGATTGATTTAAATAATTAAAATACTTAAATATAATATTATTAATAGCTTGTTTGAATAAATTATTTTTAAAATTACTCTTTAGATAAAAAGATGTTTAGATTTTTGTGGGACGAGAAAGTATTTTTCGGGTGAAAATTCACATTAAAATATTGGCTTCTGAAAGTGTGTTCGTCTGAAGGTTGACCCGGAAAGCAGAGAGAGTTTGTAAGGCGAGGAAGTTTAGTGGCTGTTTGCGTCAGGACTCTTTTGTCCTGGCCTCTCTTCTCTTGCCTGTACAAACAAACTTGAAGCACTGAATTTAGAATTCACAAAATATTTACATTTATTAAAAAATTTAACGTTGATCTGTTTCAATTTATTTTAAATTACTTTAAAAATATGAACCAAGTTGTGACACAAAATGATTTATTTCTACCTATGGTTTTGCACTGACTACTTTACGCTTAAACGAACCACCACTCTGGACTTCCGAATGCTGACTACTTCTTCCAGCATCAAGCGAACAAGTGTCGGCAGTTTCCACGCAAGAAAACGCTGACTCTTGAGCGTCCATAAGCGTCTCTTGCCTGAAAACCACCGACGCTCGCGTCCGATACGAGAAAGAATGCGGAGATCCACATTACATGATATCTGATACATTCGCAAGATAAGATCCCAATACACTTTGCCGACTCCGGCGCGTCAGCAAAATGATCCGTATCTAACTAACAATGTATGCTGATAAAATGCTTTGAACAATATTTTGCTGACTCGTACGCGTCAGCTTAGAAATTTCAACTTAGCATACAGTGGCTTCCAAAAGTTTTAGAGTCACATAAGGTGAAAAAATTAATTGTGCGTCGAAATTTATAAGATTGTTTGAATTGCATTAAGTACTAACATTTACAAATTGACTAAATTGAAATTAAGTTAAAGCCACATTAATTAATTGCATGAACGGAAATTTAAATTTAACCCAAATTAAATTCGCGCTTGAGTTCGAAATTCAACATAAATTAAATTTGCGCCGCTGGCCAAGTGGGCATTAACAGTGGCCACATTAGAGAAAAATTAATGCTAGATATATGCATTTAGAGTTTGAAAAATGCATATAAGAAATATTAGAAAGCATCAAAACATAAAGTGCTTCGTCAACGTTCACTGTCTGGGCGTAGTTTTTACAAACACGCTAAATTCTCCTATCTAAAACTCAAGCAATAAAACCAACTCATGCTGCTATCATAAGAATTTCTGCACTTTCTTGTCGCTCACTTAACGTTTTATTAAAAATTTTAATGTCTTTAAAATCGTTTTAAGGTTTATTCTCTAATTTTGTTGATTTCTTTCAGTTCAATTATAAAAAAAAAAATTTCGTAATATTTTCACCTCATTGTCTCTTATTTGAAGATGCAATTCCAAATACTACAGAAATTATTGATCTTTTGCGATAATGAAAATGGGCTAATCCGATGCCGTGGTCCGCTAACAATCATCGGTGAGTAATCCTTTGATTTTGAAGTGTTGTCGAATGTGCTAGACATCCTATCAAAGTAATACGCGCTTGCGGGGATTCTAAACTGCTCCAATTCACTACTAGATCGTTCAAAAGAAGATAAGAACTTCTTATCGAGATTATAAAAGATGATGAATCATGGGTTTACGGTTATGACATCGAACCGAACACGACGTTAACCTAATCTCGCATATAATCACCGTTAGGAAACGTCTGTCACCATATGTCAAATGCAAACTTTTTATAGCTGCACTATTTGTAATCACACTCGGGGTCTGGCATCATCCTCTACAATGTGGATCCTAATACCAACCAGCATAGGTTATATTCCAGCCTTTTCTTTAGTTTTCCTTTCTTTTTATTTTTTTTCTTTAACTGATAGAAAATGTAGCTTACTTGGATTGTTGATGGGTCTACCTTAATTGACTCGATAAATTCGTTGAGGAGTTTCCACTTTTCCAGCGTAAATTTGATTTCAACCTCTTGATCCGATGGTTCGATTGCCGGTTCCAAAGCGGCCAAAATTCACCGTTCCAAGTTCGCCCACGCGGCACGTTGACATCCAAGAGATTCTAATTTTTGCCATAATACGCGATTCTAATTTTTGCCAGAATACGCGCCCACCAATTTACAAATCCCCTCTTATCTATTCGGGATTTCGTCGTCGAGCAGCTCCACACCACACCCTCTCAAATTTTTCTTCTTTTCGTCCACCTCCCAGACATCCCTGTCATCGCTTTTCTCTTTCCACTCTTCCGAATTTAGTACACCGGTTCGGCGTACGAGATCAACGTTCCTACACTGCTAATTTTATCTGGCGGATTTTAATTGTCCTAAATGAACTAAATTTGAACGAAGTAAAGAAAAATGGATAGGATTTGAATTAGCAATAAAAGTTAAATCTCATAACGAAATAAATCTCATAACGAATATAATTAAAGGGAGACATCTAAATTTCATATAAAAGAAAATTGATATTAAATTACATTTAATATAAAGGGAAATTGATATAAAATTACCTTTGATAATAATACTAAGAAGAAAAATTATTTTAAAAATTACGATTACAATGGAAATGATAACATAGTTTTTCTAAATCTACCACATAAAATCACAAGTAGGGGATAGGAAGGTTTTCGAGCAATTTGATCGTGTAACTGCTTGATTAATATAAGATAATCAACACTAGGACCTCGTTGGTTTATCCCGAAGAGTAAGCAACTTGGCGCGACTCCTGTAGTTTTCTGGACAGTGTTGTTTGGACCATATTCTATAGGTTTGAATTGCCTGGTCCAGTCGACCTGTTGAAACGGCTCAGTCAGTTTGCCAAGCATGGACTTCAAAACGTGATTCACTCGTTCCATCTGTCAATTTGCCTATGTAGAATAATATGCTTAATATTATGCTTACTCGTAAAGGCATTAAATTCAGTTAACGTAACGCATGTTCTTCCGTCGTAGACAATTCTGGACGGGGGACTGTAATATTTAAAATATTTTTCTAGTGCACAACACACATCTTTCGTATTCGCGTGTATTTCTTGAAACCGTCAGTAACGACTAAAATCTGCTTACATTTGTAATGATTTGTTTTTTCATCCGTGTCGTTCGTTCGTGATTCCCCGCAAGAAATCTAAACTGACCTCTCATCGGTTATAGCACTGCCTTCTTACTAAGGCCCATAAGGAAATCAATTAACGTACCTGATGTCACTTCGCGTGCCGGAAACAGCTGCTCAGTAGCCCTAAATTTCCGAAAACAGCTGGCCAGAAAACTTGAAAGCAGCATCTCAGTAGGCCGAAAGTAGGCTTTTGAGATTGTCAAATATTACATTTCTCAGATGAAATTTAGCCGAAATGATACAAACGAAAAGGAAATATATATATTTGCGCGCTAATGTCTTCGACACCTTATATCTAAAATGCTTGGTTGACGTAGAACTGATAAAATTTCAAACTAGAGTCAAATGTACTGTCAAAAATCTTTGGAAAATTTGAACACTAGATGGCGCTGATGAGGCTACTCGAAGATGTTAATTCGTTAATTCGAGCCTGAGTAAGAAGGCAACGGTTATAGACGTGAAGTCTTGGAATGTGCCAAAGGAATTTACCCAATAGGTCAACAAGTCCGGAGACCCTTAGTCTACTTCGAGGTGGCTGCTGGCAGGGTAGCTAGTTCTGAAAGGAATTTCGGTCGTAGGTCTTCCGCGAGCAGATTAAGTCCGACTACAATTTATCAGCCACCGAATCAAATGACCGATTAAAACGCGTCAAAATAACTCCCAACAACACCATCGGTTCTAGACGTTAAGTCTGAGTAGTGCCAACGGATGGTACCAACAGGTCAACCAATCCGTGCACCGTAACCCATTCATGCGGTGACTGCTTGTCGTTTCTTATACTTAATAATGATACTTAGCTGGCAAATATGATCCTCCACCGCCTCCTTGAGTTTTCCTCCACATCCTTACTATATGCGAACAGCCCAAATGGTTCACTCCTTCCAAGAATGCTTCGACCATCAGCTGTGAGCCGATCCAGCAGGAACTGTTTGGTTCGGCAGCCGACGACCGTCTTGGAGCGAAGAAGTCCCTCTCGCCAGACAAGCTGAATGCCTGATGCTTCTGCGTGTCCGCAATCCAATTCATGGGATTTTCTTTCTATAGATTTTCGGCACAAACGAGCGCGAATACCGGAATCTGCCGCACCCCACAATTAGCAGCTGCTATTCCCGATTGCTTTCGATATTTCGCGACAATGGACACTAATAGAAGACGACAGCCACGAAAAACCAAGCCGACATGTGGCTGTCAAAAATTTTCAGTTGTCACCTCGGACAAAACATCTGTGTGTGGAATGGCACTTCATATGGCGGCAATGTGCCTCTCCAGATGTCGCCAGTGGCATAGTTTTCTCGATGGCCATGGTGGAGGGGCATTTCCAGATGGCTATGTCTCGAAATGTGCCGGGGTTGGATTAATTCTATATTTCGAATATTTATATCCACGGGTCTAAATATTTGGACAGAAAAAAAAATATTTTCTGCACAACGATATCCGCACAACAGATGAAGTCCGCTGGCACTTCGAGGACATATCCATCTGGCCGGTTACAAGGGTTCGGGATCGGAATCACCTCGATTCCTGGGCGTAGGCGTCACATTACACATTTCCCCCCCCAAAATCGAAGTAATTACGATCCCGTCTGCTATATAAAAGGTCTTGGTTAGGGCCGTGGCGGGTCGAAGGTCGGTTTCGAAGGATAGGATACAACCATGTTCGTGATGACTCGACAGTGACTATATAGTAGGAAGTCAGGTGTTATTCGGAGGCCTTCGTCTAGGCATAGATTGGGGTAAGCCAAGGTTTCTCGTGGGAATTAGTTGCACTTCATCGTCTAAGGTCTTTTGCGTGGTAAATTCCCAGGGTTTTACCAGTCATGTCCGCGATGAGGTATCGGGTGGGGCTTATGACTTGTATGACTCGACACTTCACGAATTTCTTGTCTAGTTTGGCATTGTAATGTCGGGTGGCATCGCTCTGTCGGAAGTTTCGACGATATATTTCGTCGCCGGCCTTAAAACCAGAAGGATGAGATCGCAAGTTGTACCGCTCCTCTCCCATCCGTCTACTTTCTTCAATCTTCTCCCGCAGTTGATCTCGCAGAAGTTGGAGCTTTTCGTGCGGTTCTAGAACCACGATTGGGTCCTCTAGCGATTTCAGTTGCCGCAATAGCCGGTAAGCGCTCCCATGACAGATCATGTACTGGCCGAACACTGCGAAATACGGCGAAATGCCGGTAGTGGCGTGGTACGACGAGCGCAGCGCACTAGTGATGGCGGACAATTTGCGATCCCAGTCCCTCTGATTCGGGTGGACATAGGCGCGAATGGCCGCTATGAGCGTACGATTCAGTCGTTCGGATGCGTTGGCTTGTGGTGAATAGACGGCAGTTCGTTGGTGGATGATGCCGTATTTGGACATTAGGTCTCGGAACTTGCTGGAGGTGAACTGAACCCCATTGTCGGAGACAAGTTTCTCCGGAACTCCAAACATGTGAAAGACTCGTTTCTCCAAAAAGCTGATTATAGGTCCAGTGTGCATGTTACGTAGTGGTTCTATGATAGGGAATTTAGAGAGCTGGTCCAGGACCACGACAGCTCCCGTGTGACCAGAAGCAGATCGAGGGTAAGGACCGATAAGATCAATGTACAAGCGCTGGAACACGCGTTCGGGGACCTCAACCTTACCCATGGGTGGCCGAAGAATGGTGTTGGGCGCTTTAGTGCACTTGCATAGCTCACAGGAGGCTACGTACGCTTTTATCTGTTGTGCCATCTTAGGCCAAAAGAAACAGGTTTTCAACCGCCTAAGTGTACGACCGTATCCGCCGTGCGCACTTGATGGGTGGTCATGAGCCCGCCTGATAAGATCAGTGGTTAATTCTTCGGGCACCCACAACTTCCACTGTTCTTCTTCTTGTATGGGGTCTCCGGATGCGTGTCCCATCCGTTTGTAAATAAATCCATCCGTCAACCGCAGTTCAGGAAGCTGGGGCTGTTGATTCTGGATAGTGTGAATCAGTTGGGTGTAGCTGGCTGACTTGAAGGCAGGATGGTCCAAATCGATCAATTGGGGGCTGTCGTCCTCTTGGACCAACTCGGCTCCTTCAGGGGCAAACATTCTGGATAGGGTGTCGGGGACTACATGCTGGCTTCCTTTTCGGTGGCGGATTGTGAAGTCAAATGCCTGTAATTTCAGTGCCCACCTGGCCAATCTGCCGTTGAGGTCAGTCTGGCTCATGAGCCATTTCAGAGAAGCGTGATCCGTAACGATTTCAAAGGTGTGTCCCTCCACATAGGCTCGGAAGCGTTTCACTGCCAACACCGCAGCTAGACATTCCTGCTCGGAGACCGTGTAATTTCGCTGGGCTGGGTTCAGCTTGTGAGACATGAAGGCTATAGGTCTCTCCTCGCCGTCTTGTGCAACCTGGACTAAGACTGCTCCCACCCCATGTTGACTCGCGTCACAATGGATTGAGAACGGTTTGTCAAAGTCCGGGCTGTGCAGTACGGGGGCTGTAGTCAGACTCTTCTTTAGCTCTTCAAAGGCTCGCAAGCTGGGCTCTTCCCAGACGAATTTACGTCCCTTACGCAGCATGTCGGTCAAAGGAGTGGTAATGGTGGCATAGTCACGTACAAAACGCTGGTACCATCCGCATAAACCTAAGAATCGGCGTAATTGTTTGGTGGTCTTGGGTAATGGAAAAACGTCAATCGCTTGAGTCTTTTCCGGATCGGTCTTGATATGGCCATGCCCAATGATGTGACCTAAATATTTCACCTCCGTCATCACGAACTGGCTCTTCCTTATGTTGATGGTTAATCTTGCCCTCCGGATGTGTAGAGCCACCTCCTGAAGCAGGTCGATGTGTTCATCGAAGGTCTCGGTTATAAGCAACAGATCGTCCAAGTAAACGAAAACTTGGTGCCGCAAATGAGGTGGTATCACCTTATCCATAAGGCGCGTCATTGTTTGGGGGGCATTACACAATCCGAATGGCATGGTCACGAATTGATATAGGGGCCGACCTGGGACTGTGAAGGCTGTTTTCTCCTTTGAACCGGGGTCTAAAGGAATTTGCCAGAAGGCGTCCTTGAGGTCTAAGCTCGTGATGAAATGGGCTTTAGGCAATCGACTCAAAATGCCTTCGATCAACGGTAGAGGATATGCGTCCTTGACTGTGACGGCGTTCAAGCGTCTGGCATCTAAGCATAACCGGACCTTGTTCGGCTTGACAACTAAGGTGACTGGGGAAGCCCACGCGCTCTGTGATTCTTCGATTACGCCTAATGCTAACATTCGATCCACTTCGGCATATAACGATTTTTCCTTCGCCGGAGATATGGCGAAATGTCTCTGTTTTATGGGTTTAGCATCCCCCACATCTATAGTGTGGAACACCAGGGCAGTCCGCCCGAGACCTTCTTTCTCGTGCGATGGAAAAGCCGATATAGCCGAGTCAAGACGCAGTTGCTGAGTTACATCCAGTGTATGCCGTAATAAGTTAGTGGGTTGAGATTGGTCAGGAACGGTGGTGACGGACTCCAGGGTCGAACCGGAAAATAGTGCCGGGGCCAAGTTAAATTTTCGAACGAAATCCACTCCTAAATAAAGATTCTGGGTTAACTGAGGTATGATGAAAAATTCCATAGGTTTAGTTACCCCTTTAAAGGTGACATCCGTCATAATTTTTCCCACTACAGAGTGACGAGTTCCGTCCGCCGTGCTTAACCAGGAGGCGAAATGACGGATTTGGTCCGCGTGCTTTGCCAGTACCTCCCCTGCAAACTCGGCAGAGATGCAATTCACACTGGCTCCCGTATCGACTAAGCCTGATACTCGTTTTTGCAGGAGGTGTACTGACGCATATGGCCGAACATCATCCCTCAATAATTCGTCTAAGTATATGTCCTTCAACACTTTCCTCGACTGCCTGACTTTTCTCCAGAAGCTCCGCATCCGACGCGTGGCTCGCTTGCTTCGCGGTGGGACATTTGTGGCCAATTCCTCATGGAAGATGCGCTGTCGAGTAGCCAAATAATTCCGCAACCTGACATGAAAAGGTTTTACATGCCAAGGAACCTTCGTCTCGCTATCATTTCCCTGCGCATTGGCCTCGGCGAAGGACGGCGTCGGTTGTGGAACTTCGAGAGAACTGTGTTTAGCGGTGCGAGTCAGCAGAGTTGGAGTCATGTTGGGAGCTGGGTCATAGCTGGTGATGGGGTCTGGATTGGTTCGTCCGGGGTCTAGGAGTGCCGACGGGTGGTCGCGGCACTCGGTGGCAAGTTTTTTCGCCCTTTGCAATTTGCACAGTCCGGTGCGTATGTGTCGGCCTTCCCGCATCGGTAGCAGAAAAGCGTTGGCTCCGCTGGACATGCGTAGAACCGATGTCCCGGTTGTCGGCAGTTCCAACATACCGTCGGGCTTGTAATTGCTTCAAGGGAGGGTCGATCAATCAATGCTGGGTCCTCAAGCTCCGGTGGTGCTCCGCTCCTCGGTACTGGTACTGGATCCGCAAGCAGGTGGTCCGCTGCCATCAACTCCGCGGTGTGATGATTTCGGGGATTTGGTCCCGTTATGCGAGGTTGTGGACGGAAGGTACCACGCCGCTCATCCAAGTGTTCTTGTCTGCGGGCATGGAGGCGCAATCCCTGTATGGTGTTGATGGGAAAATGCAGAAGGCTGTTCTGGAGATCCCAGCGCATATTCTCTCTGATAATTTCTACCAATTCGTCCTCGGGCATGGTATTTCGCAGGCGAGTGCTCAATCTCACTATACTGGTGTAGTACTGGTCGAACGGTTCGTGAGCGCCTTGTTTCCGTTTCTTTATTTGCTCTCTTAGCTCTCTCTCAGTGAAGCCATCCTCAAATCGATTGCGGAAGGCTGCACTGAAAGAGTGCCAAGTGGGACGTGGCGTTGACTCTTTAAAGCTCCAGTACCAGTCGGCAGCGTCGCCGCTGAACAAAAGATGTGCATGCCGGAGGAAGGCCGAGGAATCACCTCCCAGGGTGCTGGATACCAACGCCTGAATCCGGAAAAGGAACCGGTCCGCCGATATCATATCGTTGAACCCTGTAAAGTTCAGGCGCCAACTCTCCATGATACGAGGTGTCGGGTCTCGAAAAGGTGCCAATGCGTTCCCGGGGGGAATCACATCCTCGATTGACCTGTGGTACTGAACTGCCTCGGGGGCTGGAGGTACCAACGGAGGTCCGGTACTGTGTCGCGGTCTGTATTCGGGAGCTCTGGGATCCATTCCCGAGTTCCTTGGAGGTGGGACCCATTGCTCGGATTGTCGGGAGTGGGGCATCGCCACACTGGGATTTGGCTCCCAGCCAAGCGGAGTTCTCACGCGGCTGGGTGGTTGGCTCAACGGGAGATTCTGGATCTTTCCCTCCAGGTTGCCAATCCTCTCCGACATGTCCCTCATCAACGCCACGAGGGTGTCAATGGAGTGGGCGGAAGGCATGGTTGTCACCTCGGACACGACACTTGCAGCCGGAACTTCACCGCCTACTGCTCCTTGCAGGTCTAAGAGTGGTTGTGACGTTTCGGCTTCTGGAGCTCCTTTCGCCACTGCTCCACGCGTTGGTAGGGGCGTTCCGATGGGGACGTCTAGGGCGGTCCGCTCGATGGGTCGCCGACATAATGGGCAACTCTCTGACGTGAGGAGGAGCTGTTGTACACAGGCACGATGGAATAGATGTCCACAATCCAATCGCACGCTGTGTACGCCCTCCACTACGTCCTCGAAACAGATTCCACAGTTCGCGGGTTGGACCGTTTTGGACCGGGTCCACCGCTTTTCTGGAGTCCGCTTCGTTGCCATTTTTACTGGTTTTGGTGGTTGTACGTGTTACTGTGAAAGAAAAGAAATGTAACACTATAATATAAAAACTTAAGACTAACTTAGTGGCCGATAGTGGCGAGCTAATGATAGAGGGAAAAAAAAAATGTATTTAAAGTATACTTTCCTTTTCAGTGGTCGACTCCTTCAACGGGAAAAGAGAGTGCGTGGTAATCTGTCGAAGAAAGGATGCTTTCGGTCGATTTACGAAAATTACCCCATAACCCACATACATTACAAACCGTTTCTAATCTACGTTAAATGACTCGACGAGACAAGTGGTAGAGCTACCGTAACGACTTTGTACGCGGTCAAAATTCCCGACGCGTGGAAGCATTCCGGGCTTCGCAACTCCAGCATACGCCATCGAACGTTGAACCGATACCACTCGTCTAACACGCATACGAAATAGTTAGAATCCTTCCGCGACATAAAGGCAAGGTAGCCTTCTATCTTCTTGAGAGTCCATGCTGATAGGTAAACCCATCAGACTGGCAGTTCCATCAAGAAAATAGAAGGTCCTTACAGGGGTTAACCTGGGACAACACATCGGAAGGATTCTGTCGCGAAAAAAAAAAATCAAACAAAGGAGAGCGGAAGCTACAACTCACGTGAAGCGACTTCTAGTGTGTATCACACAATTCCACTGCTCCTGATAGTGGGACTCGAGTACCAAAGTACCTTACATCCTCCGTAAAGGACCAACTCGTCAGAAGACGCGAAGTTCTTTTCCCCTTAGGATGTTTTTGGCCCCACGTTGGGCGCCATTTGTAATGAATTTCTACTCTTCAAGATCGAACGCGGAACCGACCTCTCATCGGTTCTAGACGTTAAGTCTGAGTAGTGCCAACGGATGGTACCAACAGGTCAACCAATCCGTGCACCGTAACCCATTCATGCGGTGACTGCTTGTCGTTTCTTATACTTAATAATGATACTTAGCTGGCAAATATGATCCTCCACCGCCTCCTTGAGTTTTCCTCCACATCCTTACTATATGCGAACAGCCCAAATGGTTCACTCCTTCCAAGAATGCTTCGACCATCAGCTGTGAGCCGATCCAGCAGGAACTGTTTGGTTCGGCAGCCGACGACCGTCTTGGAGCGAAGAAGTCCCTCTCGCCAGACAAGCTGAATGCCTGATGCTTCTGCGTGTCCGCAATCCAATTCATGGGATTTTCTTTCTATAGATTTTCGGCACAAACGAGCGCGAATACCGGAATCTGCCGCACCCCACAATTAGCAGCTGCTATTCCCGATTGCTTTCGATATTTCGCGACAATGGACACTAATAGAAGACGACAGCCACGAAAAACCAAGCCGACATGTGGCTGTCAAAAATTTTCAGTTGTCACCTCGGACAAAACATCTGTGTGTGGAATGGCACTTCATATGGCGGCAATGTGCCTCTCCAGATGTCGCCAGTGGCATAGTTTTCTCGATGGCCATGGTGGAGGGGCATTTCCAGATGGCTATGTCTCGAAATGTGCCGGGGTTGGATTAATTCTATATTTCGAATATTTATATCCACGGGTCTAAATATTTGGACAGAAAAAAAAATATTTTCTGCACAACGATATCCGCACAACAGATGAAGTCCGCTGGCACTTCGAGGACATATCCATCTGGCCGGTTACAAGGGTTCGGGATCGGAATCACCTCGATTCCTGGGCGTAGGCGTCACATTACAGTACGTCCAGCCCAAAAAAGAGAAACAATTAAGAGATCACATCAATCAAAAACCGCGAGTTCCCGATAATTCACCGACGCGGCCAGAAATAAACGACTCGAATCCAAAAACTGAATAAATCTACTCTAACTGAAAGCGCAAAGCCGAACTACGGCACCGCGTACCGAAACGAACCTCCGAATCGATTAGTCGCGGATTATAGAAACCCTTCTCCCTCGCGGCATACTCACCTTCCGTCTTCCTCACCTACTGAAAAAGAACGACTATCTACTAAGAGGAAAGAATCTGTTTCGGTTAGCAACTCATGTTATTTTTTTATTAGTTGTTAATGATCAGAAATTAAATGTATATAAATGGCAAAAATGAACGATTATCTGAGGCTCCCCGACTCTCTCTCTTCTAGAGGTTAGAATTTCTCATATACAGAGGTTTTAGAGGCTAAAAATGACGGTTGCTGGCAATTTCTCTCACTTAAAGAGTTTTCTCGCTTACCCAGTTGTCACTTATACATGTTTAACTGTATATTGTTTTTAGTGCTAAAACCGAATGCTTCTAATGATTTATTTTTGATGCTTTGTGCATTCCAGTATAACATTTTAAGATTATTATTCACAAAGAAACTTAACTGCTAAACTGACAATATATTAAACTGATCAGTTTTGGATTTGCAAGATTTTTAATTAATTCCTGGGATATTTCCAATAAATGCAGGAGAGAATAAATTGTTGTTCAAATGCGATGAGTTTTGAGATGAGCTCGGTTGTTGTTTGGACTTCATGATAGAATTATAGAATTGACTGTTAGGTGGATTTTGTGGAGTTCTATCATTTATGTGGGTTATATTTTTGCTGATCAGATTGATAAAGGTAGAAAATATTGGTCGTGATTAATGTTTTGGATGTTTACCATTTGCATTTTACTTGGCGCTTTTCGTTTTGCAAGCTTTTCTTTGATTTAAATGTACTCTTTTCTTGCTTTGCACGTAGTCACGTTAGAGTAGTGATCACCAACACAATTGCAACATTTTATTTTATCACGTTGAGCGTCGGTGAGAGTGTAGGCAAGTCGGCAAAAGGAATTGGAAGAGTTCTCATCTTTGTTTTTCCTTTGTTAGCAGCTGGTTCACTAACATTGTCATTGCTGTCCTGCAAGTTCGCAAGTGGTGAAAAGCGGTTGGATGATGTCGCGGTATTTTTGCCATTTTAAAATGGTCTCTGAGGAGCATTCTTACCGGGGAAGGCTCCCGGTTCCTTTTCCTGTTATTAACAGGAGTGGCACTATCAATTGCTTTAACACTCTCTTTTAAATTCTACTTGCACAGAAAACAAAAATGATAAGTCCGATTAGTCATTGAGTAAAATATTAAAAGTTTTCCTTTTATTTATTTCCAGACTTTTAATGCGTTTAATTTTTGTCCTCCTTACCAGAATGAATTTATTGTTCTACTATTTACTGAAATTAATTTATTGTTCTATTATTTATACATGTTATTGTTGCTTTTTACTTGTAGATGAAGTATTTTGCTGACTTGAAATTTGCAAGAAATTAATTGGCTCGATAGGAAAATTTGATGATGGTTGCAGCTCGTGCGGAATCGTGCGAAGTTCAATCATCCTAAAGGTTATTGATGTTTGTCGCTGATGGATATGCTGACATGCGTAATCTGGTGTTGGGTAAAAGTGATTTGGGTTTGTGAACTTGGAGATAATGTGGTGTGTGGATTTTCAAACTATAGAAGATGATGAGCATACATGAGATTGAAGTATAGTTTCGGATGTATCTTGCACATTACCACCCGCCATGAACCGTCCGAGGTTCTTAGTTCTTAGGGTCTGTCGACATTTCGTACCACGTAGTCCTTTGATGTTTTGATGTTGTTGGACTTTTTTGCGTCGATACTGAAGTAGAAGAAAACATGCTGATGTCATAGTCAAGGTTATTAAAAGAGACAGGCTGATGTTTGTTCCGTGGTGACCAATGGTTGACCAAGAGATAGTTTGGATGTCTTCAATGTTGTTCCGTTCTTGTTGAATGTAAGTTCCACAGGATTCCTCGGATTTAATGATCTTTGAGGAATGCTTTGTTGGCTTATTGTCTGATGGAGGATAGGTGGGTGCGGAAGCATCACAGTTGATTTGGCCTTATGAAGCCTAGTTACGTAGGCAGCGATGTTATATTTTCGGCATTTTTGGTAATACCAGTAGACACCGGTATCCTTTTTGATGATTATGTCAGCAGTGGTCCCCAACAATTCTACGCATTTAGCATGAAGTGGTAATCCACAGAAGCCATAACAGGTAACAAATACTGTTTTCATCGATACATGTTTAGGCTGCGCAATTCGACATGATGCTGATGTTAAGACTATCGGTGAATACAAGGAGACTTACGTATGATATAAGGAAAAAAGTCGTATATATTTAAATGCTTCAGTATATAATTGGACTAAAGCCTTATTTGTTTTAACTAGAAAAAGTATAAAATAAGCCACTAGCCCGGTTTGAGTCGATGCTACATTAGGCGTTGACGCAGTATAAGTAAATAATAATAAGAGTGGGCATAAAATGCACATCTAAAACAAGCGCAGGTGCCAACCGTCAAGCTCAAATTCAAATCAACTACGCAGTATAAAAGCAAAATAAGTCGGGCGATTCTCACACACACACATGGCGTTGTCAACTTGACAAGATTGTAAGAAAGTTGTAAATAATATCTTTGTTTTGAAAGAAAAATGGAATATAGGTACGAAAGCACTGTCACTTACACCACTATAAATTACCAGGAACTAGGCTTTGAACCTTGTATGTTAGTATGAAAACAATCGCGGTTGGACGCCAGAAAAATTAAGATTAATGCACAGCGAAATTGAACACGTCGGATATACCTGTATACGATGAGTTATTTTTAATCATATTGCGACTAATGAACAGTAAATAATAAAGCCCTGATTTGTGTTAAGCAAAATTTAGGCAAAATTTAATATATTGATGTCAGCCGCTAAGGTTATATCGCTTTTATACTCTGAAGGTGGGGAGAAATTTTCGAAGGTTCAATTTAAGGTTTTCAAATTAGAGTTCGGGCCCCCTGAGTCTTAGGACCCCAGTGCACGGCACCTCCTAGTACTTTAGTAGCTACGCCCCTGCTTATGGGTAAATTATTTTTGTGCAATATAACTAACGAACTCAGTTTTGGGGGCGAGGGTTCATTTGGATGATGGAATGATAAGGAGTACTATCAAAAATAGAGCAATTTTTGTACATCATAATAAGAGATTTTTGAAATGACTCTGTAGGGTCCTTAACCAACAAACTAAAATTATCTGAATTCAAAAATTCCAATATTTTATCAATGTAATTAGTTTTGTTTGCGATAAAAATCTGTCCTTTGTCAGCTCTGGTAATGTCTACATTATTAGTATTGATTTTAACTCGAATAGTACCAGTTATGCATACTATTTTACGATTTGTTATCCTCGATGTACGATTAGATTTAATAATATCTGTTAAAAATATCTTTCTAAAGTATCATTATTTATGAAATTTTCCGATAACAAATTTTGTTTTTTTAATAGACTTTCGCATTCTACTCCTAATTTCTCTATCATTTGTGGACTAGTCAAATAATTAAAATTAAATTTATACCCTTTTTCTAATAAAGTTCTTTCCTCATCACTAAAATTTCTACTTATTCGTCGCAGAACTACATCCCCTTTCAGGCCTTCGTATACTCCAATAAGCTCCTCCAACTGTCTCGATACATTGACCACGTCCTCGAATTTTGAAATCCGAGCAGCGATGAACTTTCTTCATCGACCGAGTTAGACCAGCGTTTCCTCAGTTTCCCCACTGGTGTCCGCCATTCAAAAAACAATTAGTAACTTCAGGCCAACTTGACTTCACAAGGCTCTTGACAAAACTTTTCTCTTCGAAACAAATCTTTTCTACTTTGACAATGTCTTTCAAAGGAAAAATGCTGACAATAAAAATTTTTCCTGAACTTTACCATGTACGAAAAAACTTAAAAAATAAAATCTTTAACAATGTATTTGAACGAACTGCTGAATTGAAAATTGAAATTAATGCAACTTTTCGAAATGATTATTTCAACTTTGCGCCCGCATTTTAACATACTTGGGACAAAATTTCCGATTCAAGAATAGGAAAAATGTTGTTCAAAATTTATCACATTGGACTGCGTACGGTATCCGAACACGACAACGTCGACAATAATTTTTTTTTTCAGCTGATGCAAACGCTTTGCTTATGTCGACGAGACTCTCATGTCGCAACGGTGGTTTACTCGGCGAGCCCTCTGCCTGCCGTCAACAGTGATTTCTTTCCGACGAGATAAAAACGCAATTTATTTTCTAAATTGCGGAAAATGCATATCAAATTTCATATTTAGAATGAGTTAATTTTCTTTTTAGGATGAAAGTTTTATGTTAAGGTGTTGCCGTAACTCGCGCCATTGTGCTGCGCTAATCCTGCATATGAGACTGCATTTAAAAAATATTTTGACTTAGAACGGTTACTATATCTAGTGAAAATATTATTACAATCTAGATTCAGTAAATTATAGTTATCTGAAAAGATACAGAATCACAGCTATGATTCTCTTGGATCCGTTCAATTAGATTGCATGTAGTGCATAAAATTTGCAGTGAAATGGGAAGATAAAAATGTCCGTACAGCAGCAATAGCCTGCTGCCTCGGCAAGAGAGGATGGTAGGTTTCGCCGAAATTGGCTTCGTTTGAATACGCGTGAATGTGCTAGCAGGCTAGTGTTACGTGGGGCGGGTTCTTTCCCCTAGGACAAGAACCCACTACAAAAAATTTCGCACTCACGAATTCAAAGAGACAAATAAATATCGACCGGAGTCGAACCTAAGGTAACCCACTAAGGGTTAAAAATTGCTAACGCAGATGACAAACCGGGCCGGGAGAAAACAGACGGACTTAAGAGTAATTCGTCGTTACCGACGATACTTATGCCCCCCAAATAAGAGTGGAGCATCCAGGTGGAAGCAGTGCCCCCTCGCATCCCCCCAAACAGATCAAGATCCAATGTAAGCATGGCCATATACATATTTTCCATTTAAGTGAAAAACTCATACAATGAATTTTTCCCTTAAATGAAAAATATGAACGTGGCAAATTTATTTTATGGTATTATGTGAGGGAAGCACATAACCCTATACCATAAATAGGCACGCGAGCGGAAGGCCACCCTACCCTACAAGAGCACCTATAAACGAATTAAGAGGGGGTGAGCTCACGCGATGGCTAGCTCATTATAGTGGAGGGGCCAGCTAACGTGGGGGGTCCCATACCCGGTCAGGTGTTTAAATGAATGTAAAGACCGGGTGTATAGTTTAATGATCCATCTTCAATATTTAATTCGAGCTATTATACACTGATATTTAAGATACAAGTGCATTTAAAAAGAAATAAACAAAAGTATCTTTGCCTATTATATTAAAGTGAGCTTGTGTGATGAAGAATATTTATTAATGAAACTCTTCATTCCATTTTTAAACAGGCTGATTTTAGTTTCTAATTTATTGGATCTATGGGAAACATGAATTCGTTTGATATTTTTGTACATATAATTCTCTTAAGAAATTTCCAAAACTCCTTCATATAAAATTTCATTGGGTTTCCAATTAAAAACCATTTTTAATAAATAAATTAAAAAAACAGCTTTACTCACCAACATCCCCGACAAGCGCCTGTTGATGAATGTGGATGATGCCTGAAACTTTAAGAAGTGATCGAATGCGATACCGAGAATAATGTTCAGGGGTCACAAAAGCGTACTAGAATTTGAACAATACATTTGAGGAATTTGTCAACAACATTCTGGTAAATATTTCAACGCTGATGTATCATCTTTCGTAGTATCATTGGCTGGGGAAAGTATCTCCAACGTTTGTACTAATCCTTTCAATAAGCAATCATGCACGAGTGAGTCGCGAAAAATGACGCTAGAATCGCCTTCATCTTCGACAAGAGAAAATTTTGCGCGAAATGTAGTTATTACATCAAGAGCATCTGATAATAATTCTTTGTTCATTGAATTAGTCAACCGGAACGAAAACTGATCAATGAAATTTCCACAGTTTTCTATGTATTCGAACCTAACCGAATCGTCTACATCGAAATCCGAAACGAGAACTTCCTTTAACAATCGCATACGTTGAACTAAAGTTACGGTATCGGCAATCAAATGTCGGAGTGCTTATTTCCGCACTTTTATGCATATCATTGGATATCTACGAGTATGCACTCGTAAGAATGGAGAGAACACTTTCACTCGACCGAACGACACATTTGGATAATGGAAAGATCACATGGATTTTTGCTTAATCGCACGATTTAAATTCCAACTCTCCGGAAAATGTTTTCATGCATTCAGCGGCTTTACTCGTACTTGCACGGCTCTGCAGAGATACCAACTGATTTTATTATAATTTTCCATTCTTATATACCATCTTCGCATGCTGATGGTTTTTGAATGCTCATATTTTTTCGTAGAATTCATACTAAAACTTTAGCGTTGAGATATTTTCACGTCATTGAGTACTATGTTAATTGCTAATTTAACAGCGCCTACTCCAATCTTCCTTGGTTGTATAGAATTTAGTCATGAGCGCGCGAATGGATTGATGATTAGGAATGAAAGCGTGGTGAAGAAGATTTCGAGTTATTAGCAACCAAAACACCGAAGGCGCGCTAATGCTGTGGGAATATAAATTATGTAATTCACACGATTGCGAATAATATTGTTTGCTTTTTGTCGTTGATCATAAAAGCAAACTCAATTCGAGGAAATATTGGTGTAGAGGTTTGCTACACACAATTGGCGTCCAACCCTCGACCCGCTCATCATCTGACTCTCTAATTACCTCCACCCAACTCCTCGACTCAAGTCCGACTGCTCCTAATAATCTCACCAAAACTCTCTTGTCCCCCAACCAAAAGTTAATCATCCGCAAACTGTCGTTTTTGATGCATCCTGTTCGAAAAACGCACAGCTGATGCTCCAGGGTACTTGTTTGGCTGGTTCTTCTTAGCTGTGCGCTTGACATTCTGTGCCGTCGCCACGCCAACTTGCTGGTGCAAATAACTCTCAGATGCTCGCACCATTCGATAGTAATGCAAAATCTGCCATTGAATAACGCGAACAAATGCTCGTTGTTATTGTCACATAATGAAAAAAATTACTCCAGGCTCGATATTTACTCATTAGCAATTTTAGTTGGTTGATTTTTTAACCCATGATTGCTAATGATAAAAATTCAGCTAGATGAGAATAAATTTCCAACATGCGACACTTGCTGATCGCAACACTACTTTACTTGTAAACAAATTCCAAAAAAGTTGTTTTTCTATTTTTATGTTACACGACATGTTTGCCAATTGTGAACTGATTCCAATTACTCTTTCTAAAATGAATTAGTTGTACTCGAAGTTGGATTCATTTAAATTTAAAGCAAATGTAACCAAGATCCTGGATGTACTGAGTACCTATTGCCCCAGAGTCGTAAATGCTGTACCCATTTCTTTCTGTAAATGCTGCTAACGACAATTACTAGGAATCATTGGCATGATTGCAGTTTTTCCACATATATTTTTTACTACTAAAATCTAGGACCCGCAGATTCTTTAGATATACGCCGATATTCTCACGCCTTAAGCAAACACGAAGATACGCACCAGAAGCTTTATAGGTATGACGTAAAAGTAATGGAATCATGACAGATCACAGTAGCAGTAATAGTTCACCATAGGAGAAAAAAGGCGGGAGAAAATTCAATATTTTTAAGAATACTCTCCCACCTGAGAACTTTCACACGAATTCACAAAGTTCTCACATAAAAAAACCTATACAAAAGTTCACGGGCAAAATTTTAAAGACAATTTAATTGGGCGTCCCCGTGATGTCGCTCTCGACATGCCACTGCGCTGTCGTACAATGGCTTCGCTGGTCACTCGATCCCGAGCTACTATATCCCTTGCTCGCTTTCATAAATTCCATTTCGTGGGGATAAATACATGAGAGTAAAAGTTGTCCACCAGCCGCGTCCAGACGAACTAACCTGATGAATCCATCGTGCCCCAATTCGAGAATACGTACCAAACACCAATTCAGTCGCTTCTTGGAGTCCTCTCCAACAGCTGGTCGACTAAACGTTGCAAGTAGCGATATCGTTTATTCAATGTTGCTCGATCCAACATGTCACATTCAGGCAAACTTTTTGCTGCGACAAAGCCCAAAAACACAGGAGAGGTAAGGATCGCCAAGTTCGCAGTATCAGGAGGCATGTACGTCAGTGATCTCGAATTAACGTTCGCCTCCCATTCGTACAAGACTTTAACAAGGTCTTCGAAAGGAAGGAAAGCTGCTCCCAACGTTCGACACAAAGGTCCCTTGACCAGGGCCACCATTCGCTCAAAAAATCCTCCCCACCAAGGGCTCCATGGAGAATTAAATTTCCAAGAGACGCCGTCAATTTCCCCCGCTTCGCTGACTGTCTCCCAATGGATTCTCGAAAACGCATTCGCCGCACCAACAAAATGAATGTCATTAACGGTATACAATATTTTTGGACGGCCTCGTCTCGCAACAAATCATCAAAAGTGTTACGGGTGGAGCAGAGAGGCATCAACAATAGCTCACCCCAAACACTACCATATTAGTCGCGTTATACGTTAAACAAGATAATACTAAGCCGCACTCGATTAGGGTTTTGTTTAATAATTTTTAAATGTACTTGTCATGATAATTTAAGTACTTGTAGTGATAATTTGAACAAAATAACCCATACTGGTAGATCTATAGGCTTCCGGGAAGGTTTATGCCACTTCAGATCCAGCAGTAACCGAGCAACAACATAATGTGGAAGAAATATACTGAACCACTGGTTGACAGCATTCATATCCTGAACAAGGAGTATATTGCCACATATCCACATGCTACCACATCAAGTACGACAGACGATGGAAATGATAAGTTTTTTGGGCTTGAATATTAAACGAGCATTCTATGCGATGTACGATTGCACCAGGATTGCACATCGTTTAGAGGCAGAAAGCGCACTAAGGAGACGATTTGCGGAAATGTACCGATCGACTACGATAGTGTATCATACTTGATATACTCGTAGGTATTGCATGCAGCTAAGAATAACAGTTTTAGCATCAGCACTTTTGCCATTCAATTTTTTAAGTTCAATATATTCCCAAAATGCAACTCATGCAGTACATCCAGAAACGTATTCCTTAAACGCTCTAGTACCATTAGCCTATGTTTAATAAATCTTGTTCAACAAAGATATCATACCTTACTTTCCAATAAAATTTTATATTATCAGGCACTTTATCTTCAGATTTTGTCCATTCCGTCCTACAATAGAACCTAATTTGCTTTAACAATTCATATTTTTCTAATGCTTCTTTAAATCGATCATATTGGTTTTAATTAAAGATCAATTCATGTACTACATAGTCTACCCCTTCATCGACTATTTCTAAACTGTCCTTAATATTATTAGAAGAAGCTCTGGATAATGCATATGCAATAAACATCTTAGGGCCTGGAAGGTATTGACGTTAACAATTTTTACCTAATGCTTTTCAATCGTGCAGAATTTATTTTGCTCAAGTCTTTTTTCATTGATGCCACTAACGGCTGATGATCAGTATACATAATTTCAAAATTCCGCTGCCTTTGATTTCCCTAGTGTGTATTGTATGCTGACAAACAATATCCAGTGTTACGGTTTTTAGAATTGAAAATATCCAACTATTTTTGCTTTCTAGCTGAACCCAATAATTGTCAGTGGGTGTTGCAAGTTTTTTGACTTTGCAGGATTGTGATATTTCTTTCGAGTGAGTAAGCAAGGACATCTCACATTTACTAACGTCCGACTGCAATGTGTATAAAGGATGGCTTTGGATGCAGATAATTGATTCTGATTCGAAATGTTGGCATTTATTTTTCTCCGAGTCAGATAACGGATAGTCATTTTCTCTTTGTAACGTAACTGCTATCAGATGAAGGTTGGAATTGAACAATGGAGTTTTCTATTTTTGTAGGATTGGGTAGATTTTTAGCAGTTGATAGTGTTTGGGTGAGATCAGCGGTATTCGAATTGTAGTGAATATTTATTTCAAAGTCCGTGAAGGACTAGAGCGATGGTCTGCTGCCTCGGCAGAAGAAGATGGAAATATCCGCCGAGAATGCCCTTGTCTGGGGACGCGTGAATGCGCTGGCAGGCTAGCATTGCGGTGTCGTGGGGCGGGTTCATTCCCCAGCACAAGGACCCACTACAAAGAATTTCGCATTCACGAATTTCTGGGGTCGAACAAAAGCAAGGCGACCGAAGTTGTAGTGGCCAGGTATTCCTCTTCTGAGTGGAAAACTGATACAACTTAACTTGCATGAGCCTTCCCATCAGAGGAGAAGTACCCCGGTGACCACTTTATGCCACAGAATCATGCAATAACCCTATGTCATAAAGAGGCACCTTGCTCGGGCCACTCAACCCGCGAAGTCACCTGAAACAAAGAGGTTATTTAATGCCCGATGGCTGGCTCATTTGTGGCGTGGCGAGCCTACCATCGTACCGGGTCCTGTACCCGGTCAAAAGAGAAGGAACGGAAAGACTGACGGTTCATTTAAAGAAAATACTAATTCAACTGGACGTCATGAGTTCCGGTTAGGGTTTTTGCCACTTGTATCGGTTTTGCAAAGTCTGCAAGAATTCTTTTGACCACCGCTGCCAAAATTCAACATGTAATGATTGAACTAGTTTCTATTTTGTAGCCATGCTTAAGCTTTCGGGTTGCATTGGCGGTTCTGGCAAAGTGGAAAGTGGTTGTCCAATCAAGAAATGGCCAGGTGTTAATGCTTGAAGGTCATTTAGATCACATGATGGGGGCATAAGTGGCCTTGAATTAAGTACAGCTTCGACTTGGCATATTACTGTGTGTAATTGCTCGGAGGAGGTGATATTTGGCAGACTTTCCTGCTGCCTCCCAAAGTCCACCAAAATGGGATAATCTTGGTGTTAAGTGCAGCCGATTAATCCCTTCTTTGCTGCAGTGGGTTTGAATTATATCTTACCCATCCTGACTGAATATCATATCGTCTACTTCTTTTAATTCCGATCGTGCTCCAACGAAATTCGTGGCATTGTCACAGAATATTTTAGCCGGATGGCGTCGTCTTTAAATCAATCGTTTGAGACTTCCGACGAATGCAGCAGCTGTCAAATCAGATGCAAGCTCCAAATGTACGGCTTTTGTCGTAAAGCAAATGAAAACTGCAACATATGTTTCAACAGGTTGTTTCCCTCTTATTTGAAAATTAATTTTAACTGGGCCACAAAAGTAAATCCCAGTATTTAAGAATGACCGGGACTGTTGAATTCTTTCTGCAGGAAGATTGCCCATGAGTTGAGTAATAGTTTTCGGTTTGGCTCGAGCACAACAAGTACATTGTCTTTCAGTAGTGTGAGCTAAATCTGCTCCCCTTGTGCACCAGAAAGTTTGTCTTGAGATGTACAGCAAAGTTTGGGGGCCTGCATGTAGATATTTTCGGTGAAGGTCCTCAAATATTAGCTTGGAGATTAGATTCTGTCTTGAAATGATCATCGGGTGTTTTGATCGAAATGGTAGGTTACTTTTTTGAATTCTTCCCCCTGCTCGAAGTATTCCATCATCAGCCAAGAATGGCGCTAGTGCTCTTATGTTACTTTCACTGTTGACTGTCTTGTTTTTATGTAGGTTGTCCAGATCAGAAGCGAAACCTTGGGCTTGCATGCTCTTTGTAATTAGCTTCAATGCGATTTCCATTTCTATAGGCGTTGGTTTGCCGGTTGTGTGCTGATCTTTTGGTATCCTACAATTACTTGCAAATCTGATGATGAATACTAGTACCTCTTGTAGGCGTTGAAAGTTGTTTTTGTGAAGAATTTTTTGAACTATATCTGATGTTGGATTGTTCGTAGAAAGTGCGAATTTCGTCCTTCTTATTTCCGGAAGAGAACTTATGGTGCTTAGGTAGTCTGGAGCTGGGTTTACTCGGTATGGGATAGCAAAGAAAGCTTGGTCCTTTAAACCAATGGTTTGATGCTATTAGTTGTGCAGGAAGCATTCCTCGGGATATTATGTCTGCAGAGTTATCTTTAGATTCCACATGTTGCCAGATTGCTGTCCCTGTAGACGACTGAATTGATGAAATTCGATTGGCCACAAATGTTGTAAACTTTGATGATGGGGACGATATTCACTGCAGAACAATTGTGGAGATCGTCCACAGAAACGTTTTTTCGATTGTTAGCGGAAGAATTGCTTTAACTTGACATAACAAGTTAACAAGCAAGTGGGCTGCGCATAACTCCAATCTCGCGATGGTCGTTTTCTTTGTAGGTGCAACTCAACTTTTAACACATTACAAGTTTTTTGTTTTGCCATTTTTACTTTAGGTTCTCAAATAGATGCAAGCACCGTAGGCCAATTGACTTGCATCCGCAAACCTATGAAGTTGATAAGCTTTGTCGCTAGTGACGGGTCTAATTTGCCGTAATATTTCAAGCATGTTTAAGAGAGGAAGTTACAGTCGATACATAGTCCATTTTTGTTGCAACTTTTCTGGCAGTGAAGTGTCCCAATCAAGCTTTATCTCCCATAGTTGCTGCATAAATATTTTTGCTAACACTATAACTGGATCTACAAGTTCAAGTGGGTCGAATAGTTGCGACATTTCTGAGAGCACGGTTCTTTTTGTGATTTGATTCTCACTGTTGGATTTGAGAAGTGTACGGTTGTTGGAGCACCACTTGCGTAACTGGAATCCTCCTTTTCGTAAAAGATTGATTATTCGTTGCTGTAGATCTGAGGCGGCTTTGAGTAAATCACACCCAGTTTGTAAATCGTCCACGTAAAAGTCTTGCTGAACTGTTTTCTTTGCTAGGGGGTACAGTGCACCTTCATCGAGAGCGAGTTGGTTCAAACTCCTTATTGCCAAACATGGAGCGCTTCGTGTGCCATATGTCGCCGTTTATAATCGGTATGTCTGTATTTCTCCTCCAGGCGTATTCTGCCAGAGAATAAGTTGGAAGTTTCAGTCCTCTGGAGTCACGATTATCTGGCGATACATTTTTTCTATGTCAGCCGTTATCACGTATGTGTGGCATCGAAATCTAACAAGATATCGAACAAGTTTTGTTGCAACATTGGTCCAGTATGTAGAATATCATTTAGAGACTTATTGCTTGATGTCTTGGCTGACCCATCAAACACGAATCTTAGTTTGGTAGTTTTGCTCTCTGGCCGCAATATACAATGATGAGGAAGAAAATAGCATGGTTTGCTCTCATCGACTTCAGTGATCAGTTCCAAGTGTCATAGCTTCCGATATTCTTCAATAAACGCAGTGTAATTATTTTGTAACTTGGATTTCGAAGAAATCTCCTTATAAAGTGCACTGAGCCGCTGTAATGCTATCTGTTTCGACATTCCCAGGCAATTGGGAGACTCCTGGAATGGAAGACGTACTATGTATCATCCAGTTGAAGATCTCGTTACTGTGGCCGTGAAGAATTTCTCACATTCTTTACCTTCCTCCACATTTGTTGTTACTGAAGAGGGTCCAGCTTCCTCAATTTCCCAGAATCTTTGTAGTTGTTGGTCTAGGTTTCGAAATACACCACAAATTTTAGTTTCTGCCAATGATTCTTTCGCCTTCCCTAGCACCATCCACCCGAATACCGTATTGTGCAAGTTAGGTAGCTGTTCTCCTAAAGGAATTGTTCGTGGGACCATTATAGCTCAAAATAGCTCTGCACCAAGTAAAAGGTCAATATGTTGAGGTATGTTGAATGAGGGATCTGCTAACGCAAGATTTTTCGGAATTGGCCAGTTGGAAACTTCTATCCATCGATCGGTGTGTTTGCTCGTTATATCTTTTAGTACAAAAGTTTCAAACTGCGTGCTAAAGCTGGTGCATTTAGATTTTATTGTCAAATTCACTCGCTTTGATGATTGTTGTCTACTATTGCCACCGCCTGCTATGTCTTGCTTGTCCCGTGTATATCCTACATTTAATTTCTTGTAGAGTTTATCGGTGATAAAGCTTAACTGGGATTCGGAATCAATAAGTACTCTTGCGGAATGTTTTGTGCCATGCCAGTCCAATATATCTACCACCGCTGTCCCAAGCAAGACGTACGACCATCCTTGGTCTGGTAACGTAGTTAATGTTGTGTTAGCTGAGGTGACGGTTGAGTTCTTCACGAAGTAAAGTAGCGTGTTATGTTTTTTCTCACACTTGCAGGTTTTTGAACAATATCCTGTCTTGAAACAGTTGAAACATCTGTTGAGCATCTTGTAGTGAAATGGGTAAGTTTGCCGCTGTACCACCAATGGATTATGGCTACTCTGAAAACCTTCGCAGTCTGCCATATTCATACTTTGACTGCTCTAGTTTCTGTTTTTATTTTCTTTGGTTGTACTGGCATTGAAGATGCCTTTTTGTGATTGCTTAATCGATGCCAAACGTTTGGATGGACGCAATAATAACGTTCCAATAAAAGCTTTCATAACGCGTAACACTTTCAATAACACCGCAATGCGCCAATGCCAATCAAATAACTTTTTTTTCCTCAAGCAACTCAGCCCTAAATCCGTTAAACCATTGCAACGCGAAATGCAATTTTCTCTTTATTGCGAAACAACTCCCGTAGTAACACCAACAACCATTTATTAATCTTTTCACAGTCTAGCGTTCAAACCGTTTTCCTTGATCATGACTCGTGCCACTGGCACACCTAATATTCCGCTAAACTCTGCTCTCCCAATTGCGAATCGTCGTTGAATCACGGTTGGTAAAATTTTTTTAATCAATATTTTTCGCCACTCAATTAAACTTCCATCTCAACTGGTCAATATTCATTCCACCG
This sequence comes from Odontomyia ornata, assembly GCA_963969285.1. NCBI lineage: Eukaryota > Metazoa > Arthropoda > Insecta > Diptera > Stratiomyidae > Odontomyia > Odontomyia ornata. The sequence continues at coordinate 219,039,574 of OZ017742.1, forward strand.
GCGCGGTTCTCGTGACGTCTCCCCTTGGCGATTTCAAGCGGACCTCACACAAGTGAATAATTCTTAGATATCATTGATACGCACGCCGTGTACCAAATTTGCAAGATGAATCAAATCAAAACATTGTTTTTCGGTATCACTTCACTTGGACATTTTCGTTTGATTTTGTGTTTTCCGACATTTCATAATTTCAGAAGCAAATCATAAATGGTAAATGCACAATATGACGAGTGGGACAAGATCAAAACTTGAGTTCTTTGTCCGACGAAATTTACAGGGAAAATCCCCGACATTTACGCGACGCCGAGATCTTCTCACCTCCACCCTCGTGCCTCATTCTTCCACTCCCCCAAAATGTCTCGCGGCAGGTTCTCCGCTCCACGATCATCGCAATCTTCAATGTAAATGTGCACCCGTGGATAGGATGCATCGAATGTCAAGTTTTGTTGAGTGGATTGTACACTCATACGAATTGTTACTAACAGTTCGATGAGTGTAAGTGTATATTTTTGGGTATGATTATGATGACGATGAGCGGAATGCGAGAATGTGTAATTTCAATACTACCAAGCCATAGTAGGATTTCCTATATGAAAATGGTTTGTTGGTTGTGTAGTGATTTAACAGGTTTGGCCTCTACTATACAGGAATTCCCTTTAACCCTTTGCCTGCGCCGAATTCTAATCGAGCATTTTTTTTATTGAATAATAAAAAATATAATCTATAAATTGACATAAAAAAAAAATAAAATTTAAATTTTACCTAAGATTATCAAACAATTTAAAGTAATAATACAAAATAATAAATTTACAACCTGCTCGATTACTACAATCTTGATGCGAAAGAAATGGTTTTGCCATTTTGAAGCATAACATTTCCTAAACCATCCGCAGATGCATTAATCTGTATTACTATAACTGATTCATTATCGAAATTGGCCAGAACTCCTGAATTTATAATCATGCTATTGATTTTGTTCATCGCGGTATGAGACGGGAACCATAACCACTGCGAATCCTTCTTAAGTAACTGTCTTAACAACTTGTTATTTGTGACAAATTGGGTATAAAATCTCTAAGAAAATTTAGCGTTCCCAAGTATCGTAGTAAATCTTTTTTGTTATTTGGAAGTCGATAGTTGTTTGCGGCCGGACTCTTTTGTCCTGGCCTCTTCCTGTCACTTAATTTTCCAAAATATGAACTCGTAGCACAGTAACACATCAACGCATTTATTATCTCCCCTAATATTAAATTAGATATTGTCAGTTTTAAATTATATTCAATTTTATTTACATCCGGAGCTAGTAACGTTAAGGATTTTGTTCTCGCTGTCGCGACGATCTGTTGACGACTGACTATTACCTTCCCACACCGAGCAAAAGGCGCCAGCAGTTCCCACGCACGAAAATGCGGACGCTTGAGCGTCCACAAGCATTCGCTTGAGCGTCCACAAGCATTCCACGAAAAAATGCTGACGCTTGAGCGTCCACAAGCATTCCATGCCCGAACGGGAAAAGAACCTTGGTTTCACATTGCAATGCGTTCATGCGGCCACATCATGCATGCAAATGTGGTTTCGCGGACGCGTATAAGTTAACAAGATGATTCGAACATCACGCGAAACTGCTGACGCCCGCGTCTGTGGCGATGCAAAATGTGGCCACATGAGACATGCACGCATCTATGATTTAGCAACTAAGTCAAACAATATTAGTCACATAAGGTGACGAAATTAATTATCCATCTTTGCAAATACGATTTGTGAAATAAAATTTTTACTTAAGTCTAACACCACTGATCGTGTGGACGGGCATTAACATCCACCCCCCCCCCCGTTGAACGGTCTGTTCAACCTCTTCCAGTGTGTGGGGCAAGCTGTGACGTCTAGGCAGTGGCACTGGTCTCGGTCGTTGCGATCGTGGTTGGCAGCTTACATTTTTGGCCTTGCACCATAGGAAGGCGACAATAGCGAGAACTGCGACGAAGCTCAGATATCCTAGTGCATACTGGTGAACATCATGCACATCCAGCTGGTCCCTCCAGGATAGATCCTGCTCCTTGAGTTGATTTCGCAGATCGTTGATCTCCGAAGTGTGCGTCCGGAAAGGTGTGGGCTCAAGGAGCTGTTGTACATGTCCCAGGTTGTCGTGATTAGTGTAATAATAGGTCTTCGGCTGAATCGTTTTGATTGAGGATTCATATATGCGGTGACCCTTGATAGTTACTGCATCGGATTTGAGCGTGCAGTCGGGAGTCAGCTGCAGAATTCCGGAGCCCTGCAGTGTCAGGATGGATGTGTTACCACTGCACACCAGCTGGGCCACCATCGGTGTGGTGAAAGCATAGATCCACTCATTGGACTGTGGGATATTCGTCCACGAGAAGGATGTAAGCAGCTCAACTAGGTGACAGTTGGTCATCGTCGGCATTCCCCTTAGCAGCGTCACTTCGCAAGTGCTCATATTGGCGTCCTTGTGATACAACGGGTGGGACTGTCGGCACAAGTGGGTGTTTGGCTCCATCCAGTTACAGGCAGCATAATCCATCTCGTTGAGCGGATAGTAGACGTCGCGATGTGGGCTGATGATCAGATAAGGAGCGGTTGGCTGTATAGCAACGAGATGGTTCCGTTTTGCCGTTGGAATTGGTAGGATTCGATAGAGCTCAAACGTTGATACATCGATGAGTGGCATCTTGAGCTCGAAAAGAATGAAGTTCGCATTTGCCTTGGCCTTGATAGATGTTAGCCCAAATAATTTCAGAAAGTCTTCTCGGCCAACAGGGAGACGCTGATTTTCCGGCACGTGATCCCTGATGTCGGTCATTGCCGCATTGAGTTGCTGTTGAGACAACAGCAGAGGATTTAAGTTCCCATGCTGTGTGTCTGTGATTACGTCCAAGAGACTGGATTGGATGCGCTGCAAATTGAGTGTTGCCAGGGTCATCCCGTTGGAGAGTTTTGTCAGTTCGTGCTCTATGGAGGCAAAACGTTTTTGAGCCATCTGTTCCGTTTGACCGAGGAGATTCAATGTCGAGTCGATGATTGACGTTTGGTTTTTGAGTAAGGAGTGCAGCTTGGTCTGATTTCCCTGCATCGTCTTAATGGTTTGAGCCATTTGATTAGCGTACTCTTCGTCCAGAACTCCGAACAACGATCTGGCCAGTCCACCCACTGCGTTTATTGCGCCTCGCCTTGACCTGATCCTCAGCATCTGGTTTGCGCTAGAAAACTGATCGGTCAAGTGTCGGAACTGCTCATGCAGATGCGAGCAGTCGGCTGGTCGAGAATCACGATCACATAGTTGTTGCAGCCAAATCGTGCCGTTCTGCAGCGTAGCCAGCTCCGTCCAGTAGGCTTCTAGGTCATAGTAGACCAAGAGTTTCCACTCGCTTGTCGACAGGAAGGCATTTCCCAATGATTGAAAATGCAGTCCTGGATGTGGTCCAGTTGATGACACCTTGATGGGGTTGGTTACTGTTAGAGGGCTCAGTAGGCAGACCAGCAGGAGCGATAGAAGAGGCGTCCTTCTGCTCCCGGATCGGAGCCCGGTGTGGCAAGTATCGGGTGTGTCTGCTTGATGCGGTGCCTCAGGTTGGTTTTGAGTATTCGCTTCAGGCCCAGCTGCTTCAGGTATAGTGGTCTCCGTCACTGGTAGTGGCGCTAGACGATGAATGGGCCTTCTTACTATTCCAGTGGCTGTTTTTACGTCTGCAACTCTGACAAAGCCATCAGCCCCTTGATGCGTGTCAATGATTCGTCCCAGAGGCCATTTGTCGTCCTTGATGATGACGATGGTTCCCCGGGTAGCATTTGGTTGACCTTGTTGCCACTTAACGCGAAGTTGCAGTTGGTTTAAATATTCGCGGGACCATCGGCGCCAAAACTCGTTCTTCAAATGATTTATCCGCTTCCATCGTGTATGAAGTTCGCCTGCGACCGGCTCTGCCCGAGCATCCACCATGGCCGTGAGGGGCTCACCGATAAGAAAATGGCCCGGAGTCACCGCCGCCAGGTCATTGGGATCGTCGGACATCGCAGTTAAAGGTCTGGAGTTGAGGATGGCCTCCACCTGGACCACCAGAGTATGCAGTTCCTCGTACGTGAGTGTGGCTGATGAAGCGCCCCTGCGAAGCAGGTTCTTGGCTGATTTGACGGCCGCCTCCCACAATCCACCAAAGTGGGGGGCGCGAGGGGGGATGAAGTGAAATTGTATTCCCCGTGTGCTGCAAGAGTCGGTCACCTTGTGTTGACCCTCGGCTGAATGAAGTGATGAAGACAGCTCGCGTAGTTGACGTTGCGCACCTACAAAATTGGTCGCATTGTCGCAATAGATGTCCTTGCAGAGACCTCGTCTCCCGATGAAACGCTTCAGAGCACCGATGAAGGCTTCTGTGCTGAGATCGCTCACCATCTCCAGATGGACGGCCTTGGTAGCGAAGCAGCAGAATATAGCGATGTATCCCTTCTGAGGCCGCACGCCTCTACCCCGGTAGTGTATCAGCATTGGCCCGCAAAAGTCGACGCCCGAACGGATGAAAGGGCGAGCCGCTTGCACGCGAGCACCTGGTAGATTTCCCATAACTTGATTGAACAGTTGTGGCCTTGCCTTAACACATCGCACGCATTTTTGAACAACCGCCCGGGCCAGCTGCTTCCCCCTGATGGGCCAAAAGCGTTGTCTCGTGGTAGCTAGCAGTACCTGAGCTCCGAGGTGGCAATTATTGCGGTGGATATCCGTCATCAGTAGTCTAGTAAGTGGATTCGCGAACGGCAGCAACATAGGATGCTTGGCCTCGAAAGCAAGTTGTGACGCTTCTAGCCTCCCGCCAACGCGCAGGATTCCGTCCGAATCCAGGAAGGGAGTCAGACTCGATAGGGGGCTGTTTTTGCTGACCTGCCCGTGTAGTTGGATGTCTCGCCGATCCTCACGAAAATCGCGCTGCTGAATACATTTAACGATCACTCCGGTTGCTGTGGAGAGTTCATGAGTCGTTACTGCGCGGCTGCGCGCCTGAGAAGACTGGGAGCTTGCCCTGCAATGTGTTACAAAACGCAGCATATAAACGATCACCCGTTGAAGCCTTCCAAATGAGTTGCCGTGTTGAATTTCGTAAACAAAATGGTTGCTTGCATTAGCTGTTGTTGTCATTGCAATCCTGATTTGTTTTCGCTCGACTTCGCAGGCCTCAGTGCCCTTGTATGGAGGCGGCCAGTCCGCCTCAGGTCCAGTCAAGAAGGAGGGCCCCTGTAACCAGAGCTTGCAGTCCCTTAGCGCAGCTGGCGCCAGGCCACGGGATAGGATGTCCGCAGAATTGTCGTGGGACGCCACATGTCGCCACTGAGTTGGTCGTGACAATGTTTGGATGGTCGAAACACGATTGGCCACGAAAGTGCTGTAGGATGAAGCGGTTGAGTTAATCCACGCCAATGCGACCTCTGAATCGGACCAGAGAACGTGAAAGACATCCGGCAGACTGAGCGCTCTCTTGACTCGACTCGTCAATTCCGCTCCCAGCTTGGCGGCACACAACTCCAAACGCGGTACTGTCAACACCTTGATGGGGGCTACCCTGGATTTGGAACAGAGCAGTCGAACGTTGACTTGACCGCTCGGGGACGTTGAGCGAACATAGATCACAGCGCCATACGCCCTCTCCGAGGCATCGCAGAAGGTGTGTAGCTGCAGCTGAATTGGTTTCTCGCAGGCGATAACGTGTCGGGGAAAGCGAACCCTCTGCAATGATGGTAGCTCACTGCGGAACTTGGCTCACTGTGTATGTATTTCGAGTGGCAAAGCTGCGTCCCAGTCTAATTCCAACCGCCATAGCGCCTGCAGGAACAATTTTGCGGTTACGATAACCGGCGCCAGGATACCCAATGGGTCGAACATTCGGGCGATGTCTGAAGCGATCGTCCGTTTTGTGAACTTGACCTCAGCGAGGTCCAAGTTAATGCCGATTTGGAAATCGTCCGTTTTTGGGAGCCAAATTACCCCCAAGGTTTTGATGTAGTCTTCCGACAAGCTACCAAAATCCAGCTGGACCTCCTGATCCTCGACACTGATTTGCTGTAGAAGATGCGGATGATTGGCACACCATTTGTGCAAATGCATCCCTGCACTGGTAAGAATCTGACGCAATTCCTCCTGTGTTCGGATTGCCTCCGTCAAGCTGTCTGCCCCTGTCATGACGTCGTCTATGTAACAATCATGCTGCAAGGCGCTGCTGCCTAAGGGTGCTCGATTTTGTTCGGCTTGTGCCAAAACCTGGAGGCATTTAGTTGCCAAGTACGGGGCACACGTTGTGCCGTACGTAATGGTCTTGAGTCGATAATATCGCAAAGGCTGAGTTGGACTTGTTCTCCAAATCACCAATTGAAAATTGCAATCGTCATGCTGAAGCCTTATTTGCCGATACATTTTGACAATGTCGGCAGTGAAAACGAAGCGTGGCAAACGGAAACGGATCAAAATCGCAAGTAGATCATCCTGAATCGTGGGTCCTGTATGTAGGATATTGTTCAGAGAAACGTTCGTTGATGTTCTGCTGGACGCGTCGAAAACCACCCTCAATTTAGTGGTACTACTACCTGGTTTCAAGACGCAATGGTGCGGCAAAAAATAATGTGCTTTCTTATTCGCTAACCATGTGATTCGCTCCATGTGTCCCAGTCGTTCGTATTCGTCCATGAATTCGCAATACTGCCGTCTTAGGTCGGGGTTCTTCTCCAGTCTGCGCTCTATCGCCATGAATCTGCGTATGGCAACGTCCTGCGAGTCACCAAGCCCTTTGGGATCTTCCTTGAAGGGGAGCCGTACCAAGAAACGGCCATCGGATTCACGTTGAGTCGTCTGGGCGAAATGTACTTCGCACGCTCTTTCAGTCGCTGTGAGATTGTGTTGTGGATCCGATACGTCCTCAACCTCCCAGAATCGCTTGATAGCTTGAGTCAGCTGAGTCTCTTCCGTGAGGACTCCACACGTTACTGGTAGCCCTTGAGGTGTTACTACCTTTCCGGCAACAATCCAACCGAGGAGCGTGTTCTGGAGCACAGGGAGTTCAGGGCCCAACTTGATTTGCCCGATGGCAAGAACTTCGTAGAAATGCTCCGCACTCAGCAGCATGTCGATGCGCTCCGTTCGATGGAATTCAGGATCCGCCAGCTTGATATTCCCAGGAATCTGCCATTCCGATGTGTCCAGACTCTGAGAAGGTTGAGGAGATATGATTTGATCGAGGACGTAGGCCTCCAACTGCGCGGCATATCCAGACACTCTGGATTTTAGGCCAAGCTCCACCTTACGATGCGCCTTCTCGATGTTTCCGCCCACTCCCTCAATCAGTGCAAATTGCGGCGAAGCCGCTAGCCCTAGTTTCTTGATAACGCGCTCGGTTACTAGGTTGATTTGCGAGCCAGGGTCCAATACTGCTCGGCAGTCGGTCACTCTTCCATTGCTGGCAACCACCTTCACAACGGCTGTGCTCAACAGAACATTTTTCCTCGCTCCAGGTTGCATGAGAGCCGTCAACGTGAGGGCGGGCGGCACAGGTGGCGGCTGAATGTCTGGCTTCTTGACTGTGGAGCCAGGCGTTGTCATCTTGGTCTGCTTGGAGATTTTGCTTCCCGTCATATGTAACAAGGTATTGTGTTTTCTGGCGCACTCCTTGCAGCTTCTTGCCACGCAGCCGGAAGACTGGTGACCTTCTCGCAAGCAATTTACACATAGCTTCTTTAAACGTACAAAGTTTAGCCTTTTCACAGCGTTGTCTTGGAGAAACTCAGGGCAGTAGTATAGCGGGTGATTCTGCGAGCACCTTGGGCATCGCAATGCAGCCACGGCGGCCACGGTAGCTTTGGTAACCTTCTTGTGATTGCGGTCTGGGTCCTTAGGCGTACTACCAAGCGCTTCGAGTGCCTGGAATCGCACTTGTAGGAAATCCAGTAAACCCTTCAAAGGTGGCAGCTCGCGCGGGTTAGCTAAAGATTGCTGATAAAAGGCATGCGTTGTCGAATCCATTTTTCGCAGCAAAATGTGCAGTAGCAATGGATCCCAATCCCTTGTGGATATTTGCAGGTTTTCCAGGCCTCTGAGACACTCTTGTGTGGTGTCATGCAGTGACTTTACGGCTACCGCTGACGGTTTTTCACTGGCCTGAGATGGCTGCCCCATTAATTTGTCGATGAGGGCCGACACCAAGAGTCGTCGATTGTCAAATCTCTCATTAAGTGTCTTCCAGGCAGTTTGATAATTTTCGTCTGACAACGCAAAGTTTCTGATCAAGGATCCAGCCTCTCCTGCAAGGTTAACCTTCAGATACCACAGCTTCTGGCACGCGGACATCGGCTGGTTATGCACCATTTGCATAAACAAATCCCGGAAATGTCGCCAGTGGAGGTAATCTCCGTTGAAGGTGGGCAAAGCAATTTTTGGGAGCACCAAGCCTGGAGTCGCAGCAGGCGTAACAGACGAGGGCGGCATTTCGGTGGTGGCGTTGACCTTTACTTGCAAGCGAACAATGCAGTCCTGCACGTCCTCCTCCAACCGGATATGCTCTTCCAAATTAAAGCCCTGCGCTTCAGGATCCTCACAGGATTCATAGACTTGCTGATGAAGCTCATCCAATTGTTGCCAGCCTCGTTGCACCGCCTCCGCTCTAGCCTTACACCAAGTCTTCGTGTTTTCTGGCGGTTCTGGGCGAGCCATCGTCCTTCTCAGTGAATCTGCCGAGGCCCGATACCGTCGCAACTTGCATGAGAAAACTGGATTTTTCTGTACCGAGACCAGTGCGGCTGAAGGCTTGTCATTGCTATCGTGTGCTGATGAGGGTGGCTGCGACATTGGCAGTGCCGTGCCCTTTAGAGCGTTGATCCTTTCGAGGAAGTGCTTCTGAAAAGTGTCGTAATTTATCTTGGTCGTTTCATACGTTTCGTCCTTGAAGTAGTCGTGTTCCGGTGTGATTTCGGGTAAGGATCGAACTTCGGTGTCCTTGCTTTCGAATTCCTCCCAGGCAGTTTCTAAACGCCGCAGCCGCTCTTCATAGTAGCTGACATCTAGTTTGCGGCTGGCCGAATCCTTCTTATAGTTGGAAATTACGGCCTCTACAGCTCTGGCCAATAACTTCAGCTCCCGGAACACGACCTCCGTATCAACCATTTTATGTTACGCACGCACGACAGGCACGTTTACCGGCACAACACCACCACCACTTGACACTACCACTTGACACTGGTAATCCAAATTCAGACGAGATCGCGAGTTCGAATCTCGCCGGGGCCTCCAAAATGTTTGCGGCCGGACTCTTTTGTCCTGGCCTCTTCCTGTCACTTAATTTTCCAAAATATGAACTCGTAGCACAGTAACACATCAACGCATTTATTATCTCCCCTAATATTAAATTAGATATTGTCAGTTTTAAATTATATTCAATTTTATTTACATCCGGAGCTAGTAACGTTAAGGATTTTGTTCTCGCTGTCGCGACGATCTGTTGACGACTGACTATTACCTTCCCACACCGAGCAAAAGGCGCCAGCAGTTCCCACGCACGAAAATGCGGACGCTTGAGCGTCCACAAGCATTCGCTTGAGCGTCCACAAGCATTCGCTTGAGCGTCCACAAGCATTCCACGAAAAAATGCTGACGCTTGAGCGTCCACAAGCATTCCATGCCCGAAAACCGCTGACGCCCGCGTCTGGTACGGGAAAAGAACCTTGGTTTCGCATTGCAATGCGTTCATGCGGCCACATCATGCATGCAAATGTGGTTTCGCGGACGCGTATAAGTTAACAAGATGATTCGAACATCACGCGAAACTGCTGACGCCCGCGTCTGTGGCGATGCAAAATGTGGCCACATGAGACATGCACGCATCTATGATTTAGCAACTAAGTCAAACAATATTAGTCACATAAGGTGACGAAATTAATTATCCATCTTTGCAAATACGATTTGTGAAATAAAATTTTTACTTAAGTCTAACACCACTGATCGTGTGGACGGGCATTAACAATAGTTTTTTATAGCTTCGACGTACTCTTCATCGGGCAATTATTTGACATTTTCTACCCTACAGTGAATTTCATGAGGGTTAAAATTTATGTTACATTTCCTAGCTTTTTAAATGACATTTTCCAAATTCCTGTTATGCTCTTCCAGTGTTGAACCACATACTAATATATCATCCACATGTATGTGGACACCAGGTAATGAACCAAAATATTTGCTGTTCATTTTTTGGAACTCCTCTGCAGCAATATTCACACCAAATGGTAAACGTTTGAATTTAAAACAACCGAAAGATGTACTGAATGTGCATAACTTCGAGGATTCTTCGTCTAATTCCAGTTGCCAGAACCCTTCACGAAGGTCTAACACTGAAATATTTCTGACCATCGTCGTAAATCCTCCAATGATGGTATTTCAAAGTAATTTTTTATAGTATTTTTATTCAATCCCTGTGCATTTAAACAAATTCTAATATCCCCCTTCTTTTTTACTACTACCATTTTGTTAACCCACTCACCAGGCTCATCTATCTTTTCAATTGTTTTTCCTTTCACCATGTCTTCTAACTTAGAAATAACTTTTTGTTTTAATTTGAAAGGTATTCTATTCGGAGGATTCGACACTGGCCTGGCACTATCTTTCACAGTTATTTTGATTTTATCTGGAAATTTACCACCCGGGGAAAATACATCCGCATTTATTTTAAGAAATTTTTCTTTTGACATAGTACTATCTTCTATGATGCTATCAACTCGTTGTATAAGTCCTAGTTCTTTGCAAGACACTACACCTAGAATTGGTGTTGTGTTTATATCAACAACAACGAAACTATGCTCGGAAATACTGTTTCTAACTCCCACGGGCGATTTAATGATACACATTTAATGATACACATAACCTCCGTGCGTTTCTAATACAACCTGTTTTTTATTAACTTTTCTTTTTAAATTATATTTTTAATTAAATCTTTAGAAATTACATTATTTTCCGCGCCCATATCCAGTTTCATTTTCACCATTTTATCGCCTATCCTTATTTTTCCAAACCAACATTCACCTTTAGTTAGTTTTTCCGACCGAAATTCGTTATTTTCTACTGCATGAACAGATATGGATTCTAAAAATAAATTATCCCAATTTTGATCGCCTTTCGCTACTTTTATCTCATCTAAACGTTTGGTTCTACACGCCGCGGAAAAATGGTTAATTTGGCTATACACTTTTTTGGAGGTTTTGTTCCCCATTACACTTTTTACAAACTAGTTTATTTTGATTGGGTTCAACTTTTTTGAATTTTGAGTTATTTTTACTCTGTTTATCCCTAATTTTGTTATTTTTTTTTTGAAAATGTTTGGTTTACTTTGCAATGCTCGATGACTTTGCTCAATGTCAACTCATCATCTTTCGTACGTAGGAGACGTTCTTGCAACGTTTTGTCTTCCAATCCCAGGATAATTATGTCGCGAAGAATTGAATCTGCTTGGTTGCCAAACTCGCATAACTTGTTTAGCTTTTGTGGATCCGACAAAACGTGGTCAGAATCTTCCCCTGGTTTCTGTCTTCTTGACTGAAAAATATACCGCTGGTAGACCAAGTTCTTCAGCGGGTTATAATATTCGTGAAACAAAGTAAAAAACTTTACCAAAATCAGGCTTGTCGTCTTCATTCAGGGGAAGTGTGTTGTATATCTCGATACCTTCATCCCCCAGCAAGCTCAAGAGCATCGCTGTTTTTAATTTCCTTTTTCGATGCTTCCAGGAAAATTTGAAATCGCTCGGAAAACTTCTTCCAATTTTCCGCCAAATTTCCGGAAAATTTCATCGGCTGCGGTGCGTGAAACTCCATGCCGTTGATGTTATCCATCACCATCCATCGAATATGCCGCTCCGATTATAAAAATGATATATGGCTCAGTTGATGTGAAGGTGTTTACCTCTAGGGTGATATTTCTAGCTGACTTTACACGGTCACACAACTTTAAATTTAAATTTTTTCGATCTTGTGCACCGGCTTCGCCATGATAAGTCATGTTGACGTCTTGTTTAGAACCAATTTTAATTTTGACACTTAATTATACTAAAGTATGGTACTAATGCTCTTGTCAATTAGTATACCATTAATTTTCATTTTAATAATAGCATTAGTTATTATACGACACGAGAGATTCAGGAGGTATTTCCTGCTTGTTTCAGTACCAACATATGTTAGGCCGGGTTTTCTGAGTTCATCGCAAAGCTCAATAGATGAGAAATAGTTATCCGCGGTTGTGTTATGGTTGGTACTTTAGATCGGTTTAGACAACCATAATACACATTGCGTCGATAAAAGTAATTTCTTTTCAACTTCTGAAACACCCAAGCCATTACCTTTCTTTCTAGTATATAAATAAGCATGATATAAATATCATGTTCTTCTGTCGGTCAAACACTGTATTTGCAACATGACTCTTTATGTTTTCAGTAATAAACAAACTAAATTAACTTACAGGGCCACTTTCTGCAGGAACATTCACATTTGCCACTGGTATCACACGATATTATGAATGAGTGTACGGCGATTTCTCGCTGGAGGTTCTTTTGCCCATTTCATACACTTTTTTCCATAAAAATACCTTCTCGTGAACTCGGTGGATGTTGAACCTGTTCTAACCTCGCTTCACTTAGATGAATGTTATGATAGTCATCACCAAACGAAGAATTATTTACAGAATCTGGTTCTGAAATGTCATCTTCATCAGCTGATAAATCATTCCACTCCGAAAAACTGATATTCTCCAAGACAAAACTTCTAATATTTTCACTATTCATGTTACATGAGCTTTTATTTGAAGTCGAGCAACCCGCAGTTGAAGGGCATTTATTAGAAGCCATTTTATCGCTTAAACAAAAATAAAACTAAAATGCGAAAATTGACACTAGCTCTGACGCTATGTCTCACAGACGTAGAGAAGTTAATATTTACCTGTTTGAGACACTTTTAACATGAACTTACCCCCCACTGCTCGCATATCGCTGGACCCTAAGAAGGTACAAGAAAGGGCGATTTTTTGCGTGTCCAAAACCAAAAGATATGATGGATTTAAGGGACGTAAGGACACCTACGTCCCTGAGACGCACGTCAGTGGTTAAGGGTAGAAGTTTCGTCGATACAATGACGGCACCAGAAATGTCATGGGAATACAGTGTACCGTGCCGAAGCGGGTGGGACTACAGCACCGCCTTGTGTGCACAGCCCAATATGATCACAAAGTATTAAAGCCCAGTGGGAGAGGGCACCGTTTCGCCGTGTCTCAAAGTAACAATGTGCAAGCACATATTGCTGCTTACATCATTCCACTTGAAGAAAATATCAAATACCTTGGAGTCCATTTTAATAATCGACTTAAGGTGAATAGACATGCCAGGAAGACCCTCAATAAAGCTAAAACAGCGTCCGTAATTATATCGTCTCTCATTTCCTCGGAATCACTCTGCCCAGAGTTAAGGTCTTAATGTACAAAACTCTTATCAGGCCGATTATTAACTACACGTTTCCGACATGGCTAGCAATCTCGCCTACGGCTGCCGAAGAAATCCAAATCTTCGAGAGGAAGATTCTTAGGAAATGCCTGTCCAAGTATCGATGGCTTAATAAGAAGTACTACAGAAACTCTGTCCTTTGCAAAGATACGGGGATAGAACCAATTCTCTATTATATGTTAGCAACGATTAAAAAACGCCTAAAGTGGCGGGAGCACCCTATTCGATGTATTCGCGCGCTTTTCGAACCTACCACTGCAAATAATCCCTAAAACTTCTGTACCTTTAAAATCCTTGAAGAATACCACCACAATCCCAATAATTCTGAAACCATCAATAAACCAGCATTTTACGTTTCATGCGAACCAATCGCATACCGGGGTTAAACAACACTGATGTAAATTTTGTTAGTTCATAAGTTTCATAAAACAAAAATGTCTACCTGCTAATTAAAAAATTAAAACTTATACAAGAATAAATATAAGTATCAGGTGGTGTGCTATACTAAACGGCTCCCAGTTTTAAGTTAGATGTAGGAAAAAGGAAAAAATATCAGGGATACTCACCCACTCCTCCGATGAGCGCTCGTTGATTTGTGTTACTGCCAGCACCCACGTGGCTCGGGTAAATCTTCCATTAGCACCTCGAAAATCCCCGACAACTCCTTCTCGCCGTTGCTATCAACTCCCGGAATGAATCTTTTCGGCTATGATTTTTCGACTTTTATCACGGAAATCTTCGAACTCCTTCTGGTTCAAATCCGTTCGAGACACACACCCCTCCCCATTGCTCGGCACCCTCTTCTCGACTCCCACCCAGTCATCAGTGGAACTGGTAATCATTCTCATGTGCGGATCATTTTGCTTGGTGTGGCTGGTTCAGCCTTCGTTGCTGTCTTTGCCGGCGGAAATGATAGTCTGTGCCAAAAAATAGTTGGACTGCTATTTGAGTTGTGTTTGTCGTAAATGAGAGTTTTGCGTCGTATTGGAAGATTTAATAATTGTTCCCTTTAGAGATTTTCTGATGATTAGCATACGTTGCCCTAGACTGCATCGGGGAAGGAACAATTTCTAGTTTCGCTTCATCATTTACTGGTTTAATTTCTTTTTTAATTTTTCTTCGCTGTCGTGAAGGTTCCTCGAGCAGTTTGCATATGCAGACTGCTCGATTACTACAGTTTCACTCGAAAGGACACACTTATTATGTTTCTTCTTTTTCTCCTTTCTTTTATGTAGTTTTTCTTCAACTATTTCTTACCTTGATCGACTCGTAATTCACTTTATACACCTTAGAATTAACTGTAGTAAAAGAAGGTTAGGTATACGAGGTGTGACAATTGAGTAATGAGACTGATTTTATTGCCGCGCTTGTGGTAAATCTGCGACCTTCCAATTCCCGTCCTCTTTCTTGACATCCTTCTCCTCTTCATTGATATATTTACCATTGCTCTAGCCTTTTTTAATTTGTCTGCTAATTCGCTTGAGTAGACGTGTGTTGGTGGTGCTCATCACGAAAATGGAGAAACGAAATCAAAAGCAATGCGTCGATTGGGCAAAACAGCTTCGGAAACGTACGTTAAAATTGTAAAAGTGCATGGTAATAGTGGTCTTAGTCGTGCCCAGGTGTTTCGATGGCATAAAGAGGAGGGGCGAGAAAGCGTGGAAGACGAGGCGCGGAGCGGGAGACCAGTCGAGGTTCGGACTGACGCGAATGCGCAGCGTGTGCGTGCCCTAATCCGTGAAGATCGGCGTTTAACAGTTCGAATGTGGGCCTCGGAATTGGGTATGAACCGTGAAACAGTCAGATAAATTTTAACCGACGATTTAGGGATGGAAAAGTTGTGCGCGAAGATGGTTCTAAAGAACCTTTCTGAGGAGCCCTCAGCGTGTCCCAGTATTTGGCCTCTAAAGGGATCGCCATGTTGCAACGGCCACCTTATTCGCCTGATATGTCAACGTGTGACTTTTTTTTGTTCCCTAAATATACGGTTTTCATGGAATCAGTCTCATTACGTAATTGTCACACCTCATAATGTCCGTAAAGAACTGCAGCGATGGTCTGCTGCCTCGACGAAAGAGGATGATGAGATCCGCCAAGATTGGCCTTGTCTGAGGACGCATGAATGCGCTGGCAGGCTAGCTTTGCAGTGTCGTGGGGCGGGTTCTTTTCCACAGCACAAAGACCCACTACAAAAAAATTTTGCATTCTCGAATTACAAAGGGTCGAATGCCGATCGACTGGTGTTGACGCCGAGGTAACCTACTAAGGGTTGTAATTGCTTGTTCAAAGAACAAATTGGACCTGGAAAGAAACGGACGGACTTGAGAGACTTCGTCGTTACCGACGGTACTTACGGCCCACCAATAAAAGTGGGGCATCTAGGTTGAGGCGGTGCCCCCTCGCAATCAATTCTGTCCCGAAATTGGACCTTTTCCTTTGCCGACGCGTTTTTTTGTGACGTCAAGCAGTAGGATTTGACTCGTTTGGCTTTTGCATGCTCCGATGCAGTTCAATAAACTCCAACGCGGCTCCAATGGCTATCTTGCTACTATCAATGAGTGCATGGGCTCAAGCAAATTGCATTTCTAAGCTTTTTTTACAAGAAGTTCACTTGGAATTGAAATACACTCGCTCTTGAGGGAATCGACTGCGGCTTGTTACAGTGCGGAAGATTTATTGAAGAGGCAACGATTATTAATGTAATTATGCATTTGTTTGCTATTCGTTAGCCTTCAAGACGGAATTTGATGTATTCGGCATTCAATGAAATGATGCGTATTTTTCATTTTTTCCGACCGATGTTACTTTCATAAAGCTTCTGAATCGTATGCTTTGTCACGGGGAATTTGAGACGGTAGCCAACTGAACCACCACTTAAACACCACCACCGGGAAACGTGTTCCAAAGGATGCATCCTCGAGCCAAACCTGGAGTAGGGAACTTATGTATTGTACATAGTTATAGTAAGGTTAGAAAAATAATCAATTCTAATATTAATGTTCACAATAGAGTAGATTTTAAATTTCCTTAAGTTAGATTAATGCAGCTCAACTTAGTTTAGTTAGGCTCGACGAAGTTCCCGATACCACTACCGTATGTGCACGGTTGCTCCACAACGACATCATCTGTGATCAGCAACTGCAGAAAAAACGAATCAAAAGGATGCGTGAGAAGCAATCATCGTAGGAACCGACAAGATGAGAAAATTCATCGCAGCAATTGCAACAAAAAACATCTACCACCAGATGCACATAAATGCATCAACGGGCGCCTTCACATCTCATCAACACCTATCTACGATGGAAAAAAAATGTGATAGTCTCACAAGCCGTGAAGACGTCCTCCAAGCTCACTTATGTGCCTGCTTTATCCCCGGATTCTTTGGTATTTTAAACACCACGATTCCGTCGAGTTTGGTACATGGATGGTGCTTTCTCAGACAATTTTTCAGTTCTCGATGACAATACAGTAACCGTATCGCCATTCTGCGGTGTAAGTGATATCTGCCCGCGTGATCAAAGCTCACAACTGTTTCATGTTAATTGGGCGAATACTAGCATTGAAATCTCAAAACAGAATATCAATGCATTTGTAATTGCAACCGATGTATTGCTGTACAATCGACTTTTGTTGTTTTTGAGACGCTATCACAAGATAATTCAGTGCGTAAATACAAAAGTTCGGGAATGGAGATGATCAAGAAAATGAAGATGACTATGATCCAGAGTGCTTGGATTGTATGAAACATCGAAAAGACGCTATGAGTGGCAACTTTCCCGAGACTGTGATGACTGTAATACAAGAATATATTGATTCAGCCAACAAAGGATTTGCAAATTGGCTGTTCAAACATAAAAACATCAAACTACCATCACTACCAGCAACAGTTCCAGTTGATTTCTTTTGTGCCACAATAACTAAACCTTCAATCCTCGCTCCTGCCATCAGTAAGCAATTACGTCTGCTAATAAAACTTTTGATGGTCGAAATAAACGATGCCTAAGATATCCAGCCCCAAAAGACGCAGCACCCGCCAAACTACAACGGATCTAACAACACCGCTGAATGTCGAAGCTTACATTCACCAGGAAATCTAGATACCTGGAAAAGAAGGAAAAAGGGAACACAAAGTGTCTTGTCCAAGGGATAAAATATAAAAGTGCTACTTATCTGATAATCCTCAGTGATCCATTCAAAATCCGAGTAACCGCCAGCATCCACACCGCACCAAACATAAACAAAACAACATTATGTCTATACTTGAAAAACGTCAAATGTCCGTTACTGTGACAATTCCGAAAACAATACCTACGACTTCAAATTTCGGAAACACCAGTTGAAGTGTGGTGAAAATTGCGATGGAATTGCCCAATCGCACGAACCGGGTTACAATCTCGGCAAGAAAAGGAGAAATATAACGTTCACTTCGAAATTAGCGGTGCTCCGTTGGGAGCGAGCTGATAAAAGGGCGAGGGACAAAGGAAAAGCCCTCTTTTTGGTGATCAGCACGTGGAGTGAAAAGGCAGAAAGAAAAGTGTTTAAAACAAAAGTGGACGTTAAAAGTAATCGTCAGAAAAGTTTAAAAGTAATCGAAAGAAAAGTTTAAAACAAATCGGAAGAAGAGTTTAAAAGTAATTGGAAGAAGCGTTTAAAAGTAATCGGAAAGCGGAAGCTTAATAGGAAATCGGAAGAGGAAAAAAAGGAGGAAACAAAGGAAAGGAATACGAAGGAAGGAGGATATCTCCCATCGATTGGCCATTACAGCGCAGGATCTTTTTCGCCGTGCAGTCGACGACGGGAACCTTACCAGGAGGCTTACCAGGAAAAAAATATCATTGCTTATTTATTTGCTTTATTAAATGTCAAAAAGAGTGGAATTTTCTTTGTTTTTTTTTTTTAAGTGTATTCACATGAAAAATTTCAGACACTGTTCTTTACAGGAAGTGTAACGGAAAGTGGTGGTTTTTTTATCTTTGGTGGTGTTTGAGTGATGTCGAGTTGGCTAGAGGAGATAGGGACCCCCCGAGAAGTGATATTCGTTTTGTTGCAAGTTGCGTTCATCTAACGAGCTTCGGCAAACCGCCTTACTCGCTGGGCGGTCAAGTGTGGGGCCAAGACCAAAAAAGTGAATTGGCGCCCACGCCCGTCTGCGGCGAGCAAAGCCCCCGTTGCCGGAGCACCCCAGTGGTTAGAGGTAACAGCTTGTCAGCGACGATAATCCTTGCTAAATGTCACCTAACAATGAAGCCCGAGTCACTCAACACGTGGATCAGATCAGATTTCTAACCTTACAACAAGTATAACTCATCGAGCGAATCTGTCTATCGAACACAAGCATCGATGGTGACTGATTCGTTACAGGGTGTATCATTACCCGGGAGTTCAGTAAGATGTTGCATAAATTCTTCTGCAAACCAGACACTACATTTAAGTGCTCTGAGTTTTTCCTTAATCGTACGAACGTAGCGTTCCACTTGCCCGTTTGTCGCAGGACGTTCTGGGGCTGAAAGCTTATCAATGACTGGCTGAAAGCTTATCAATGACTCCGATCATTTCCAGAAATTGTTTAAACTCATAAGAGGTTAATTGTGTCCCGTTGTCGCTAACGAATACTGACGGAATTCCAAATGTGCAAAATAATTCCGACATTTCTGAATCGTAGTTTCTGTTGTAACGTCGGAAACGATAAAAACGCTGACCCTTTTTGTGTAAGCGTTAACAAGTATTAAAAATTGTTTACCAATAAAAGGTCCAGCAAAATCTGCACGTAAACGTTGAAATGGTCCAGATGGTCTTTCCCATGCATGAACAGATGCTTCGCTTGTATTACGTTTAGTGTCCTGACACTGCTTTGTACAATTGCCTCGATATCTTTATCAATATTGGCCCACCAACAGTGATTACGTGCCTGTGCTCCTGGAGTACTTGTCTGCGCACGGTCCTGGGAATATAAACTCTAACTCCTCGCATTAAACATTGTCCTTGTAGGTTAAATTCGGACTGTTCGATACCAAAGCGGTCCTTAGCATTGACATCCCGTCCGTGCATCAACCCACTGATTAGAGTTTTCAACGCAGGTTCAGCGTTGGTTGCCTTCCCAATCTCCCCCGCTGGCAATGGGAAAACCTCAATAGAGTTAAGCTCGACAACACCGCTTTCTTCAATGGCAAGCGTGAGAATGCATCTGCGTTAGCATGTTGTTGTGATGGACGATATTTGATGCCATTTATTTGCTTATTGTCGAACAATAACTTACAGGCTAATGCCCAATTACAAGTGTATATAAAACAATAAGATCAATAAACGGTCATAGTACACGTTAATTAAAAATTACTGGAATTGTATTTAAAAAATATTTTAAGGGCTGGAGCCCGTGTTTATTTGTCCAAATCTTAATAAAAACTGACTTAATATCTAACATTAAAATCGTTACTAAAACTAATCCATGGGA
The DNA here is from genome assembly GCA_963969285.1 of Odontomyia ornata. NCBI lineage: Eukaryota > Metazoa > Arthropoda > Insecta > Diptera > Stratiomyidae > Odontomyia > Odontomyia ornata. The sequence goes on from OZ017742.1 coordinate 219,059,548, forward strand.
ACTGCTGCGATGGCGGTTTCGGATCGTTCCATGAATATGAAAATAGAAAGATCACGTTGCAGTTGTTGTAGCCCTGGCGTCAGCAGGATTTGTACCGTGAGAAGATGCTAACTTACTATTCTAATTTAGATTTAAGCACCATTTTTGAATCTCAAAACGGGTTGCGGAATAGAATCAAGCTCCAAGGAATTGTTCGTTCTCGGTGAGCGAACCATGGCTGAGTTGAATCTTACATCTGTACGTGCAAATGATACTCTAAAAATTTCCGACAAACGAGTTTGTCTAACTGCATTCCGAACCTGTATGCAATTAACCAGTTGCGAATCTATGCGATGATGGAAGAGTTCAAAAAGCAGACACTCATCTAGAAATGTACAGCGAGAGTTTAACGTTGGTCATTGGAGTAGGGAAAGACGATCTTCATAGGAATGGTAAGGTAAATTGAAATTATACAACAAAATTCTGACAAACCGCCTCTGGACAGATTCAATAGTGGCTAAAAGGTTGCCTTATGCGAAGACCATATCTGTAACCAATATTTGAGGGTACATCAGACCAGTGTCACAAACAAGTGGACTGTTATTTGAATATTACGAAATACTTACGTAGCGCAGTATGAAACCAGACATTTTGAAAGCTTTGTTTGCCATATGTTGAATTTGGACATCAAGTCTAAGGCTAGCGTCAAAGAAAACTCCAAGATCCTTTATATATATATATATATATATATATATATATATATATATATATATATATATATATATACTTTTTTTTAATTTTTTTTTTTTAATTTTTTTTTTTAATTTTTTTTTATTTTTATATATTATTTAAAAGGGACTCACAGCAGCCGGAGGCGCTGGGGCGCTGGGGCGCTGGGGAGTTTGTCTAACTGCATTCTGAACCTGTATGCAATTAACCAGTTGCGAATCTATGCGATGATGGAAGAGTTCAAAAAGCAGACACTCATCTAGAAATGTACAGCGAGAGTTTAACGTTGGTCATTGGAGTAGGGAAAGACGATCTTCATAGGAATGGTAAGGTAAATTGAAATTATACAACAAAATTCTGACAAACCGCCTCTGGACAGATTCAATAGTGGCTAAAAGGTTGCCTTATGCGAAGACCATATCTGTAACCAATATTTGAGGGTACATCAGACCAGTGTCACAAACAAGTGGACTGTTATTTGAATATTACGAAATACTTACGTAGCGCAGTATGAAACCAGACATTTTGAAAGCTTTGTTTGCCATATGTTGAATTTGGACATCAAGTCTAAGGCTAGCGTCAAAGAAAACTCCAAGATCCTTTATATATATATATATATATATATATATATATATATATATATATATATATATATATATATATATATATATATATATATATACTTTTTTTTAATTTTTTTTTTTTAATTTTTTTTTTTAATTTTTTTTTATTTTTATATATTATTTAAAAGGGACTCACAGCAGCCGGAGGCGCTGGGGCTGGGGGATCGCTCTTCTGGCATTTCCTCTTCCCCTCTCCCCTCCCGCTAGGAAAGGGACTCCCCAGCTTGAAGGCGCCCCACGGCGTAACAAAACGAGACCTGGCCCGAAGTAATGTGTCAAACGGTTCCAGGCTGGGTTCTCAGGTTGACAGGGGAGGTGTTTAGTGGGTAGTCCACTCGCGCATGGGAGTCCCACACTCTGTGCATAGCATTCACCTCCCTACCACACAAAAAAAAGATCCTTTATTTCAGTTGTAGTGAAAAAGTATAAATAAAGATGTCCGTGAAGGACTGCAGCGATGGTCTGCTGCCTCGGCGAAAGAGGATGATAATATCAGCCGAGATTGGCCTTGTCTGGGGACGCGTTGCGGTGTCGTGGGGCGAGTTCATTCCCCCAGCACAAGGACCCACTACAAAAGAATTTCGCGTTCACAAATTCTCGGTTCTCAAAAGAAAGGTCGACCGAAGTCGAAAACTGTAGGTAACTAACGAAGGGGAAGATTGCTTGCTCAGAGAACAAGCCGAAACGAGTCAAAACAGTCGGACTTGGGGGAGACTTCGTCGTTACCCGACGATTCTCATGGCCCACAAATAAGAGTGGGGCAACCGGATGGATGTGGTGCCCCCTCGCACCCGCCCAACCGGATCAAGATCTCAAAGCTCAAAAGCATCAATAACGTGCAAAAGATCATTTCATATGTTTGCGTCGTTCCCATACACTAACATAAGAGTCCGCAATATCTAATTAATGTATCTTGCTTTCAAGCTTCCATTGCAGAATTGCACCGGTATAGTTACAATACGCTGCTTCCACTTGTACGTGTTTCTTAACCCGTCTGAGTCGGCGTAGCATCCTTTTACATGTACAATTAAAATAGGGCAGCTTCGATGCATTCAATTTAAGGACTTTGTTGCGAAAAAATTTAAAAATAATTTCACAGTTTAAATTATATGATTAAACAATGGCGAAGAATTTAATAACCACCTCACATCCAAATCATCTGATTAAACAACTTTGACGCGAAACGTCAACTTTGCATTCCTCTTCAGCTGAAATTTAATTCATCGGAGAGCAAGTCGTGGCAATGCACGAATAAGAAAACTGAACTTAAATGAAGCCAGTGGGCATCGAATTCGCAGTTTAAACCTAGCTGAACTTTGATTTGCGCTGACCAATCAAATATCACCAATTACCACTATCGTCATATCACCGCCAGCATCAGCCTCATCATAACAAAGATGTCCTACATAGGAGCTCGCGAATTTAGAAATTATTCATTTAAATTATTTGCATGATATTGTACTGGTATCATCACAAGAGCATAATGAGCGTACGTGATTAATTTCGACAGTTCGTTTATTTACAGACGTGAAACGAAAATTCGCGTGGAAGTTGATTGAATGGCGTCAATATTGCAGTTTGTTTACGTCGCGCTAACTTTTCACCTTTATTTGCAAACTAATTTTCTTCACTCAGCACTTGCATGAAAGGTTATCGAGAAATCACTTTTTAAAACGTAGATAAACTCAAATGCCGCTTTTCTCGTTTTTCGCCACTGTCTTTCACGTTAAAGGTAAGAAGCTTTCAATATTCTGCCCATTCTCCAAGGATACGCGACTTGAACTCTCCCGCTATTTCCAGCGGACTCCCCCAATCCGTAAGCAAACTCGTCTTTCCTCTCTTTTTCCTCGTGTCGCTACCGCTTAAAATTTTATCAGCCACCCACTCAACTGAACTCGAATGCATTTTTATGTAATGCACCGTTGCTCTGCACTATATCAGTGGTTCTACATCCTAAATTGTAATGGGCAGATTAGAATTTTTTTTAAAAACCAAAATTTAACTGAAGTAGGAATATTTTAAAAGAACTAAAGAAATTAAAATGAAGTAAGGAAATTCAAATGAAGTGAAGAAATTTAAATGAAATAAGGAAATGAAAATTTTAAATAGTAATAAAATTTACATTTTATGGAAAAGATAATTAAAGGAGAACATTTAAATTTTAATATCGAGGAAAATTTGATACAAAGTTACATTTAATATAAAAATAAGAAGAAAAATTATTCTACGAATTACAGTTCAAATGGAAATAATTACATGTTCTTTTAAAATCTGCCATTACAATTTTGGATAGGAGATAGAGCAGTTTGCTAGTGTGACTGCTCGATTACTTCACCAGTAGCACGAGCTAGCACCTCAGAATCAATTGAACATGTGAAAAAGATGGGGCATTTAAACGACATCCATCACTTATAATATTAAGATCGTTTGATAAATCAAGGCAGTCTTGTTAGTTATCAACTCTTCTGTATAGTTGCAGATCATCTGCACAAAGTCATGATAGTGAACTTAAACATGAAGGCGACTGGACTACCAACTAAACATCTCCCCTGTCAACCTGAGAACCTACCTGGGGCCCTTAAAGGGGAATTGCAAGGAACATAGATATTAGCAATTGATAAAGAAGACTGGTGTCTGGTGAAAAAGGAAGGAAATCATTGCAAACAGTACATTAAAGATCGTGTATGACTCCAATGAAAACTCCTCCAGCATCAGACTTAGACGACATAGATGTATCACGACCACGACAAATTTTTTTTGTGTATAGAAGAGATATCAAAATCACTAATGGTATCATTCAGCCACGGCTCTATGATGCAGACAATATCATCATTAGCCACTGTGATTGAAATTAAAAAATCTTGGAGCTTATTTCTAAGTCCTCTGACATTCTGATAAAAAATACTTAATTTATAAATTTTTCTGTTGAACGATAATTGACGGTCCGTGGATTCCTCGAGCGTCGAAAATTTTTCCTTCTACCGGAGACGAATTCCTTCACCAGAGCACTTTTCGATTAAAATTCCTGCAATAAGATAGCTCGGCACTCAGCATTCACATCTATTTTGAAAGAAGCCAAGAAACGGCTCTCATCAGTGGGCTTCTTGCAGCATAGATATAATGGAGCCACACCTAATTTTCGTATAACGTATTCTTCAATTTGCTCGCATGGGGTATTTGATTTGAATCGGAGGAGTGACGATTTGAAGACGCTCTACGTGTTGAGGACTACTGGGCTCATTAGCTTGGATAGTCGGTACATCGGCTGGTTGTTGCTGTGGCAATGAAGCACATGTAGAAGCATTGATTGGTGCCTTTGAACCAGCCAAGGTTTTGGGAATCGCTCCCTGGCAGGCAGTTGAAGATCCAGATGATGATGAAGGCTTCAGTTCGGATACCGGGCAAGCCGTATGCTTCGCATTGCCGAGTAGGGGAATGATGGGCGGCGATGAATCCAGGTTGATAGTCAACAGATCACCTGACACATATGGATCAGATGACATAGGTAGCAGTAAACGCGGAAAAGTCAGATTCCCTTCAGTTGTGGACGGATCAGGTAACATATCCGTGAATTTCAGCAACGAGTCCACCTCATTGCATGCTGATTGACATTTTGTTTGCAGAGCATTTAGTTTATCGGATAATCAACTGTTTGGCTAGCTTATCGGAGACGAGTGACGTATGTCGACAAAGAATAGCGCCTGCACGATTCACAGTACCAATGCACACCGTTTCCAGACTTGTTGATTACATCTGCCACTGGCCCTTTAATGCTCACACAAGCAGCATGATATGACCACAATAATAATGGCGATTTATTGGCAATGTCAAAACACTTTTTCGTACAGCAGGGCATTTTCTTATTTAATATCAGCTTCCAGCAAAAGTATTTTTCACGATTTCGAGTTTATAAAAATTATTTAATACACAACTTAAAAAAATTTATCATGCAGCTTCTAGGGTTAAATGTTTGTAGGGTTAATAGTAGTAGAATACCTCCAGATGTACTAGAACTAAAAACAAGCACTGGGTAACTTGTGTAAGTTTCAAAACTTTGGTACAGCGGTAAATCACTGACAAGCAGCAAAAAGCACAATAAAATTGTTAGGAAAAGAAAATACACTTTAAAATGCACTAGGCTCTAAGTCAAAAACCACGCCTAATAAATGCACTAAAGTCAAATAGGGCGCCTACGTTTGAAATTGATCACTTTTATTTAGCAAAAAAGGGTTTGCAAACAATAAATAACTAATAAATTAAACGCAGCGAATAAACACACAACTGAATCAAATGACTTCCAGAAAGGCAACCTAATTCTAAACAAATTCACGGTCGAAAGATTCTAAAAATACATCGTAATGTTGCATTCTTAAGGAGGATTCTATAATGGTAAAACTTTATGGTAAACCTTAAAACCTCCTTAAAAAATCGGTGTCTCACAGATTTATATATTTTTCGGGATGATTGTAAGAGGCTTGGGTTTGCGATTTCGCGTTAAAACGAGTTGATTTCCAAACAAAGTATATTGAAGCAAGGATAATTATTATGCATATGATGGTTAGATCGGATATTGTTGAAATCGTACTATTTGCTGAAAAAGTTTCTATTGTTCTCACATTTTCTAAATGTAGTCTATGAAGATAATGGAGATCGAGTTGGATATCCGTTTCGCTAAGGTTTTGCAGGAATTTTTCAGGTAAAAGATGTAAAGTTTCGATGGTACTACTTTGATATGTAATATCGTTTAGACGGATTGTGTCATTTTGAAAGGTTACTACAAAGGATCCCTTAAGGAGCTGTGTTTTATTTTGGAACTGCAGTTTACCTGCGAAATTGCTTACATATAATGCGTTATCTCCTATCACCTCTACGATTTGCTTCTCGTAGTACTGGTAAGTACAAAAGGTGTGCGATCCGTCAAGGATTTGCAAGATGCAATCGTCTTTGTCCAATCGTTGGATTTAATTCCTGTTGCAAATCGTAACATTTTGCACTTTAAAACAACCTGCTTTTACACTATACTGCGAATCATCTCCGACAAACAAATTTGAGAAATTCAGGAGAATGGCTTTGTTTTGTGATACCGTAGGTCGGACCAATAAATATTGTGAATTAGGAGATGTTCAATATGTCCGTGAAGGACTGCAGCGATGGTCTGCTGCCTCGGCAGAAGAAGGTGTCGGTATCTGCCGAGAATGCCCTCGTCTGGAGACGCGTGAATGCGCTGGCAGGCTAGCATTGCGGTGTCGTGGGGCGGGTTCATTTCCCCAGCACGAGGACCCACTACAAAAAAATTTCGCACTCACGAATTTGACTGCTGGAGATCCAGGGGCAACCGAAGTCGCAAAAATTGTAGATAACTCCACAGAGGGAATTAGAGCTTGTTACGAGAACAAGTGGAACCTGAAAAGAAAGGCGGACTTGGGGTAACCTCGTCATTACCCGACGAAGTTCATGGCCCACAAATGAAAGAGGGGCAAACGGGTGATGGTGGAGCCCCTTCGCACCCACCCAACTGGAATAAATCCATATATATGCTGTTGCAGTGGTCAGGTATTCCTCTTCTGAGTGGAAAACTCATACAACTTGAATTGTATGAACTTTCCCATCAGAAGGGGAGTACCCCGGTGACCAATTTATGCCATAGAATTATACAATTTGAATGCATAACTCTATGCCATGAAGAGGCACTCTGCTTGGGCCACTCAACCCGCGAGGTCACCTGAAACAGAAAGATTACATTGAATTAACTTGTACCCGGCGGCCGGCTCATGTTTTATGAGGGGAGCCTACCACCGTACCGGGTCCTATACCCGGTCAGAGGGGAAGGAAAGAAAAGACCGATTTGGGGTTAACATTAGTACTCCATTGTATTTAATTTAAATCTCCACTAAAATAGATACACATTGTTCTCCGTTTAATTTAACAAATTTATAATTTTACTTTACGGATAATGAAAGTTGTTGGGCAAACTAACGAAACTAACAAAAATCAACCTCAAAATTTTTCAAATAAAGATTACGTGTAATAAATGTAACAACCTCAAAATTTTTCAAAGAAAGATTACGTGTAATAAATATATCAACCTCAAAATTTTTCAAATAAAGATTACGTGTAATAAATATAACAACCTCAAAATTTTTCAAAGAAAGATTACGTGTAATAAATATATCAACCTCAAAATTTTTCAAAGAAAGATTACTTGTAAAAAAGATATATATACCAAAAAGGGTACTCACCCGCATGGTCCTCCGAGCGCTCGATGAAGAATGCGGGTGTCCTCTGAAACGTTCATTAATTTTTAAATTTAAAATTTATTAAGGTCGTTTTCACGACTGATGATACAGCCGGGCATTTCCTGTTGCGGGGAGGCAAATTACATAAAGGAGGAATGAATCTTTCATGAGAACGAGGGGCTCTGCGTATTCAATGGCCTACACCTCGTTTTCATACGGTAACGTTTCGATTCGGGATATAATTTCTTGAAGTTCCGCGTGGTTCAAAAGGTTTGAATTCACAATACAACGCTTCGCAAGCTGACAAGCCAAAACAATTTCTTTGATTTCGTCCTTTAGAAAATTTAGTCGGTTGAAAAGTAGCTGTTCGAATTTATCACGATTTTCATTGTCAATATCTGAAACTATTCTGTTGTTATTTTCAATTAGATTAGTCGAAAGGTGTGTTAAGTGTTGATTTATTTTGTATTGTTTGTTGCTATTGTTAATTAAGTTATTTTGGCTTTTAAGCATACTGTCCCAACCTGTTGCATCCGGGCTACTTGCGATCCACTTCCAAGCTGATCCTAACCAATTTATCGACCGCTTAGGCCTACTTGAACTTAACTGGTCCAATAGGTCGTTGATTTGTGTCATGGATTGATGTAGTTGTGGAAGGAGTATGCTAGATCTGTTAACATCTCGTTGTATGGTTACCCGTGCTGTATTAAGGATATCGTGGTACGTGGAGATATTGACGGTATGAATGATTTTAAAATTTCAGTCGAGAATCCTGCCATAACCTTGGTGCATGGTCATGAGCGGTCTTTTATATTCGTGAACAGTGGCCAATGAGTCTGCCGTGCAAAGGATGGCTCTAAAAAAAGAGAAAAAGATTTTTTAGGACGTGGGAGATTTGAGGGGTTTAATTTTAATGTGCGATTTGTGAATTCTTTTCCCGGTTGACATTGTCACAGTAGTTGACTATTTCTTTTTCGTAGAGGGGTTTAGTTTTAGCTTTTATTTGTTTTTTTGGGATTCTCCCGACATTTATTGTGGGATTCTAGTTGGGTTTCCTGTTTTCTCGCTATTTCTGTTTTTATATTCTCCTGCAATTTTGTGTTGTAGTCTGTTAAATTTTGATAATTAATACGTTGGGATCTTCCAAAGAAAATGTCAGCTGGTTTCGTTTTTGTCACCGAATGGAATATGTTGTTATAGCAATCTACTGAGATCTCTACAATTTCTCTTAGGCCCAAATTTGGCATTTCTTTTTCAAGACAATTGGAGCGAAAGTTATAAATTTGCATATTGATGAAAATATTCGCAAAAATCGTAATCAATGTTTGGGAATACTTACTGTAATGAAGAGATGATACGAACGTTGGAGAGTCAAGGAATCAAACGCCAAATACCACTCCATTTCGGTCGTCGCAAGGAGTTGAAGAAACTCAATCACTCTTTGTTTCCCAACTTTTGGGTTTAATTGGTTTGCTGGTACACTATCCGGACAAGCCTAGCAAAACAGGAAAAGAACGTTTATACAAACGAGTAACATCTAAGAGTCTTTTATACCTACCGAAAGTACAACCGCCAGAGACCTCCAATCGTTCTGGCATTCTACTCTACGTTACCGCGTCACGACATTCATTTTTACACTACCGCGTTATAGCTTCAACGACACATCACCGACGAATTTAAACACATTGGAAAAAAGACGCGACCACGATTTTTAATGTATTTTCCAAACAAACATTTGGCACGATATAAACAAACACGAAACTGACAGAGTGTCAGTCACTTTGACATTCTACACCTGATGGACGAGTGTACTAAAAAGGGACATTCAGATTTCAATTGCCCGATGCACCCCAGTTGGAGGATCTTAATTGAACATCGAATCGCCCAGGGAAAAAGTTAACGGCTCGCCGGTTGAAACCGAGCCGATGAAAAATCAAATAAGAAAGAACGGCTCTTTCTCTTTTCTGGCGGGTTCGAGACAACAGCGAGGACTAAGCGAAGATAGCGCCCTGAAACTTGAAAAAAATCCATCGAGGAAAGGAATTGCGACCGGAGGAAAATTTCAACAGCGGAGAAAAATTTTAACAGCGATCCAACTAAGGGAGATTGGCGACATCAGGCAATAATAAGCGCGCTGGCAGAAAATTGCAACGCAGAGTACTTCGGGGGGCCCCCGCTTAGGTAGAGTAAGTGAAATTTTAACATTTTAATGCATAATATTTTTGGAACTTCATTTGCATTTCGCAATTAAATACATAGTATAAAGTGAAATAATGGAAGTTTTTGTGTGCTTGTTGTAGGAAGAGTAAGTTTGCCGCGCATTTTTATTGTACACCGGGCTCGGGTGTGCTCGAAGGTAAATTTCCTTGCGATTTATTCAAGAATTTCTGTTAGCGAAAGTGTTTCTTATTTAGGCTTTCGCTCGGTGCGAGTTACGCCGGAAAATCTGAGCCCGGCAAGTCTGCAACTGGTCACCCGGTGATTCTAATCTTCCCCTGTTAGGGAAGAGCTTAAAGAGTGTTAGCCGAGTTGTGTGAGGGGTGTTCGGGGGCCGCGTTCTCGCTTGGCGGCTTTTTAGGACCAGGGGATAAGCGAGTGGCGCCACCTACGACCGTCTTCGACGGCAAGCCGGGTCCGAGGTCCTTAGCCGAAGGAACTCCCACGCGGAGGGTAACATGATCTCCAAAATGGTGGAGTGGGCACGCTCGATGGCACCGTTGACTTGGCTCTTCTGTGGTGGAGCTAAATACACTTTGATGCCGAGTGCCTCAATGAAGTTTAAGACAGTTGGACTAACAAACTTCCTTCATTATCCGAAACTAGTATCCTGGGAACAGTGAAGAAGTACAACAACCTGGCAATTTTATAGCGGAGATATGGGGCTGATTTATTTTTAATTCGGAAATACTTTACAAACTTGCTAAATTTGTCCACACATGTTAGGAATTTTTCCCCGTTAATAGTACATATGTCCAGATGTAAGACATCAGTTAGATATTTTGGAACTGGAGTTTCCTGTAATTCAGGCTTAAGAGGATGACGGTCATATTTACATGCGTTACAGATCTCTCACTCCGTGATGTAAGATTTAGTGAGCGGAGCCATGGCCGGGAAATAATAATTTTCCAAAAATTTGCTCCTTATTTTCCTTACCATTTCGAAGAACCCTACGATGAATCTCACATATGATTCTTAATTTGTTATCCTCGTTTGAGATATCTTCGACTACACGTTGGGTTATTCGGATCTTGAAATTTTGAAAGTGGTCCTGGTAGAGTTCTTGTAAATTTTGTATGTGGGTCTCAGAAATTGTTATTCCATTTATAACATTTGGGTTGAGATACTGTCGTAAGACAGGAAGTAAGGTTTGCCTATTAATAGTGGGCAGTTGAATGTAATACCGATGATAGTTGGGGTGTGGCTCTTCGTGAGCAATCATATTATTTCCCTCCGAAAAAATAAGCTGCCTTCTAAAAACATTGATAGGTGCTTCGCGGCATGGAATCAGGTCACTATTGTCTTCCTAACGCTGTGAGCCGTCATGGAGCCGGTGGTAATCATGTTGGCTTCTAGAGGCAATCTCGATAGAGCGTCAGTTACAAAATTTGTTTTCCCCGGTTTGTAGAGCAGTTCATAATTAAACTCCTCTATACGTGATTTCCATCTTTTTAGCTTGGCATGGAAATTCCTATTGCTTAAGGCAAATGTGAGTGGTTGGTGGTCCGTAACAATTTTTACTTTTTTTGCGCCATACAAATATGTTCTAAGTTTGTCAAGTGCCCAGACAATCGCCAGCATTTCCCTTTCTCCGGTCGCTTAACTTTTTTGTTCAGAGACCTCGATATGTAGGTTTTTTGCCTATCCTTACCGATTTCGCCTTGCGACAAAACCGCTCCAATCGCATGATTGGACGGTCATGATGAACGGTTTTTCGAAATTTGGGAAAGCCAAAATTTCGCTGGAAGTTAAAAGTGTTTTCAAGAGATTGAAAGCCTTCAATTCCGCTTCTCCTAAACTTATTTTCTTTTTCTTGGACTGACCAGCCTTAATTTGGGCATTATCACCCCTTGTGAGTTGTGTTAGTAGCCTTGCAACCTTCGCGAAATCCTTTACAAACTTCCTATGATAAGAAGCAAACCCGAGAAAAGCTTTGAGATCGTTGAGATTATCTGGAGGCTTTATCTTTTGTATGGCACTAATTTTCTTTGAATCCGGAAGAATACCTTCTTCCGAGGCAGTATAACCCAAAAACTCCACCTTTTTTTTGAAAAAAATTTAGGTTTCTCGACAATCACTTTGAAGTTTGCCTTTTTTAACTGCGTTAATATTTTAGGAAGATTCATTAGATGTTCATCCTCATTTTGACCCATGATGATAATGTCGTCGATATACACGAAACAAATTTTGCCGATGAAAGGCTTCAATACGTCATCTATTGCTCGTTGAAATATAGCGGGTACATTTTTAAGCCCGAACTCATATTTCCCATTCGCTGTCGAGAATGCTGTCTTGGGAATGTTGCTTTCCTTCATGCGTATTTGATGAAAACCGGACGTGAGATCTAAAGTCGTGAAGTTCTTACAACTTCCGAGGCTGGCTAAGGTATTAGTAATATCTGGAATGGGGTAAGTATCGGGAACGGCGACAGTATTTAACCTCTTAAAATCAATTACAACCCTGTATTGTTTAGCACCAGATGAACTAGCCTTTTTTGGCACCACACAAAGTGGTGAATTGTAAGGACTTTTTGATGCGCAAATTATGCCGTCTTCAAGCATTTTTGCGATATGTTTTTCGACTTCCAGGCGCAAATTAATGGGATATGGGTATGATTTGTTATATATTGGGCTTGAAGTAGTTGTTTTTATTTCAGCCCGTACATTAGTTTCGATCATTTTACTGTCAGATATTAAGCCAAAGATATTTTGAAATTCTTTGAGGATTTCGTTCAGTTTAGAATTTAACTCGGGACTAAGGTGTAGGCATTTAGCTTCGATCGCGTTAACCTGTTTAGAGAATTTGGGTTTTAAAGAAATCTTTATGTTAGGGCTAAGGTAGAGAATATTATGCTTCCTGTCAATAACAGCTTCTAATGATTTGAGCGTGTCATCGCCAATTATGCCGTTAAAGGAGGAGAGGCCAGGAAGAACGTAAAAATCAAGTATAGTGTCATTACCAACGTTTTTGACAAAAGCTCCACTGATTTTTGAATTTATTTCGAGTGCACCTGCTGCAAAATTAATGAAAAACGGTTTATTTAAAAGTTTAGCCTCTTGCGATAATTTAGTATTAATAAAATTTTTGTTTGTCCCTGTGTCCACCAAAAATTTAAGTATTCTTCCATCTTTGGCACAATATTCTATGTATGATACGCTGGATAGGCGTCCATCATAAAATTTAAGTCAACATTTCCCTCAGCAGATTCCTGATCAGATCCCTCATCTTCAGGCAGAGCCTCGATGCACGTGTCTTCTGGTATTTCGAAATCCTGTTGGGTGTTCTGGTCCTCTTCGACTTCAATAGTGAAAAGCTTTTGGGATTTCCGCGGGAACTGCAAGGAACTGTTAGGGCGTTTATGTGGCTGGAAGTTTCCAGATCTGTTCTAATAGTCTATTTGGCGGGTTTGTATAGTCTTATCAATGTCCATTGGTACAGGAGGTTTTGGTTGATGCGGCCTTGGAGGTGGTGGTCTATTGTAATGATATCCATTTTTATATGTATTAATCTAATATTTACCTTAATATCCATTCATTATATTAATCATTACAATAATACTTACCTTAATACCCATTCATTACATCAATATATTCATTCATTATGTTATTGCTTACAGCAATAGAAACACTGATAATAAATTTCAATCAAGTCCAAAGATCATCTCAAATATCCAACGAACATCAATATTAACAAACGCGAAACCCATTTCATTCACACCGTAAAAAGTAACATGAGTCTCTTACGAAAACCCATGTTGGAAATCCATTCACACTAATGTGTGAACTAACGTGTGATCGTTCCTTTGTACACGAATAGCACGCGACAGACACTTGAGATATAATTTGTCGAAGGACCAAGTGCATGAGAATGATTCATATGGGTTCGCGTATGGAATTTTCTTTGGTCAAGTGTATGAATAATAAATTAAGAATTGGGTCATTTTGTAAAGCGATACAAATGTAATTTATGACTAATAAATTCTTGTGATTTATGATTAGCTTGTAAGAAAGAAAATTGTATAAACATCAATTTAAGAAAAGAAAATAGATCCAGTTTAGACTAATCGCTGTTTAAATAAGGAACCGCTGCGAATCGTAGCGTCGCTTGTATTTCCTAGGACTCAGTGCTATTTGTAGCGCAATATTTCCTTAGGACTCGCTGCTATTTGTAGCGCAAATATATTTTTGTTAGTAACCATGGCGTTAGTGGAATTTAAGATTCCTCGCCAAAAATCTCTGCGGCCTAGCCGCTTGGTTAAGTAGGTGATGTGATATTTATCAAATCACTATTATTAATTATTCTATCAAATCATAGCACTGAAGTGACGAACGAGTTGGAAAGACGCAAAATATTATACTATTGTAACTAAGCGGTTTTTGGGGGGTAAGTGTTTCTCTGGATGTTGGTTTTGTTGAGTATTAAAGGGTAGTCTGGCATTACCAGGTTGTCGATAAAATGTTTGATTGATTGGAGCAGTCACTGTAGTTTTGAAAAATCCTTCGTGAATTGCTGCGTTCCTAAAATTCAAACTTTGGAATTCAAGGCAAGATGCATATGCCTCTGGTAAGGTTTGAAGTTTTTGAATAATGAGCATTCTAGATAAATCACCATTCAAGCCTCGAATAAACACGTCGAGAGCTCGATTGCGATACCTCCCAGTCAAGGCGGAAATTGTTTCTGTAGAATGGTCCTCAGTTTTAATTTTATTAATCAGCAACGAAAGTTGGTGGTTGACATTAGCGTAAAACGCGTCAACGCTCAAGTTCTTTTGGCTGGTACTCAAGCGTCCTTACATCACGTTTATCAGCGTAATGTTATGACAAGTATTTTTTTAATGCTCTGCCAATCCTCGTCAAAAATATTGTAAGAAATAAGGACGGCATCTACCGGTCCTCGTATTTTTTGCCTTACGTGCCTGAGAATGGCCCTGTAAATCGGTTTGTCCTGAACTATTTTATAGTCTTGCAGGATTGTCTCCGCACTGTGGATCCACGACACATATTGCGCGGGGTTTCCTTCGAACGGTTGAAGGTCCCTTACACAGTCGGGAAGTTTTTTTATTGCGTCAAGATCTTCGATGGTACTAGGACGTGCTCGAACCGTAGGGGAAGATTGAGACACAAATCTTTTTTACTCTTCTAATAATTTAAGCCTGCTTTCAATACACTTTGTTTGTTGAGAAATTGAAACTAAATGACTGATTTCACGCGAGATAAATTCTTCCGTCCTTTGAAAATTTATTTCAAGGTTTTGAAGTTGTTGTACCTGAGAACTTATTTGTTCAATCCTAGCTAGTCTTTGTTCAAATCTTTTAAATTGCTCTATTTGAGCGTTCACTGCCCCGGTCAGTTGAACAAGGGTATCGCGGAATTCCATTTCAAAATAAGGAGAGGCAAGAACACACAATAGGATTTAGCAAACGAAAACGAATGCGAACTTTGTCTTTCACATAAATGTTCACAATTCACTTTTACTTTATTCACGTGTTGAAGGTTATATTTATAAATAACAAAATAATCGAAATCTGATTGTCAATAAGATAATAAAATTAATTTGATTTTGAAAAATAAAATGACTTACAATGTAATAAGATACTCCAGCATATTGGACAGTCCGTGTTATTCCTTTTTTGATCCCGCTGTTGATGGGTTGTGGTATTGGCGAAAACGTACTGCGGCACAGGTGCGGTCACAATCCTGTATCTATCCTGATTTGGTCTCCCTTCGATTCGCCGATAGTTCGCTTACGGTTGAATCCTTTTCCTTATGAATGTTTGTTTAAATGTTCCGATATTCCTTTTTTACTGTTTATAGTTTATTCTGACTTGTATTTGGACTTTTATTTTATTATTTCCCACTTTTAATAGTGAGTATCAATAAAGTAACTTTTCGTAATCAGCTCCTTGTAGCTGATTTTTCCACTTGTATTCACACTTTTATTTAATTTGTTCCCACTGTTAATAGTGAGTATCAACTTGAAGTATATTTTATTTTATTAGTTTATATATTTTTTATAATCAGCTCCTTGCCGGCCTCTGCAAGAATTCAAGGACTCAAGGGCCTCAGTTAAGTCCACTGATTTGGTTTAATTATATTAAAACTTATTTATACCACACTTTTTGCACTGCTCGGGTGCCACTTATGGAATTCCTTCTCAACACGTTTAAAAAAAACACAACTTTACATTTAACTGAGCGTGTTTATCAATCTCGAACAACTGAACCTTAAACCTAAGTTACATTTCGTTTTTATTTGATAATTTTGCTGACAATGAGACACGTGGATTCACATGATGTGGGAAACTAAGACAGAGTTCACTTTAGCTGGACGAAATAGAACGCCGCGCATGGAATAGAATGCCTGCGTAGACAATTGACGGGAAACATGCAAATGTGGGAAGAATGTACGGTAATGGGAAACATGGAAAGGTGATATGGTTCAGGCATGTGTGTTAACTTACATGTTGGCAGAACTTTCGTATGCAAAATATAATGACGTATGCTTCGCGGTCAACTTGTGAATACTTTTGTTGAACCGATGATAAGGTTTGTGGTGCATATTGAATGGGTCGCTCGGTTCCATCAGGAAGAAAGTGGTTTAGTACAACATCGACACCGTAAAGTGACGCATCGGTTGCAAGCACGACGGGGAGTTTTTGGTTAAAATGTGTTAAGAAGGTATCTGATTTCATTTCATTTTTCAATTTACGAAATGCATCTTCGCATTTCTTCGACTATATGAATTTTACATTGTTCTTTAAGAGGTTATTAATTGGGTATAGCGTATGACAAGTCCTGAAGGAGTCTTCCGTAATAATTTACTAAGCCCAAGAAAGCTCGTACTTGATCTTTATTCCGTGGTTGAGGCATTTTTGTACTGCTTCAACCTTTTGAGTAATTTTATGAATTCGCTTTTTGTCGATAATATGTCCACAGCACTCAATTTTGTCTGCTAAAAATTAAGATTTTTCAAGGTTGACACGCATATTATAATCACTCAACCGTTTCAGCACTGTTTCTAGCCGTAGTAAGTGTAGCTCATCAGAAGGTGCAGTTATTTTGATATCTTCAAAAAATTCAGAGACACCTGCGATATCTTGAAGTATTAGTTCAATTTTATGTTGCCGAATAACTGGCGCTCACAGAATTCCGTACTTCATCCTGTTGGGCTGGAAGAGACCCGTTCGTCATGTGCACCAATCTGTAAGTACTCCTTTGTTATATCGATTTTAGAAATTTCATTCCTCCGGCCATAGTTGCAAGCAACTCCCCGATAGTTGGAACTGGATACTTTTCAACTACTATGTTTGAGTTCACCGTAACTTTGTAGTCGGCACAAATACGTACCGCATTATTTCCGAACTGGAACGATAGGTTTTGCGCAATGGTTACTGTTAACCTTATAGTACAGTCTATTTGGAAATAACCGTCCGAAAAATGACCTACCAAAATTTGACTTGATAAATCGTTAGAGGGGCATCAAATAAAGTTAATGTTAGATTTCCGAAGAGATCCCCCCTCCCTGGTTTTGAGAAAATCCAATAAAAATTAGAAACACGTTTTTCTCGGAATCTATGGGTTTTAGAAAAAAATTTACAGAGCAAAAAATGTAGAGGACATCTTAACTACATTTTATCTCCGGGAAGTGAAGCCGTCAGACTTAAATTACAAAAAGTAGGTGGCGCTAAAGTATCAAAAAAGTGGTTTTTTGGCATTTTCGTTGAAAATAAATAGTTTTTTTTTCACAAAAACGTAAATGAGAAAATTTTTCGTCATAAAATTTGCCACATTTTTTATTTAAACAATTTTTTTATAAAACTTACCGTTCTCGAGCTGGAGCTTGCCAAAGTGTAAAAATGGTACATTATGTGCCGCGCCGATACGCGTATTCCAAAAATTTCATTTCATTGTTATATTTTTAGATTAATAGGTCATAATGTTTACTTGGTATTCTTATTTTGAATCATATTTCTGATAAACAATTAATAATAGCACCCTTAGTGCAGCTTGTGTTAAACGATCAACATTGAGTTAAAACAAATGTAACACAAGATATTTGTGAAAGATTCACACAAAATGTGCAGACTAACTTTCTTTTAATTAAAAATTGTCCCTATTAATTTCAAAAAAAAAGTTTACATATTTTGAGTAGTTTATTGCAAACTTAATTTAACTTTTTGGTCAAAATTTTTGCAACATTATTGGTTCTTTTTATAACATAAAGTCATGATTTTAATTAATTGTATGGGATACAATTTCTTTTTGAAGCTATGTAAAAATTTCAAGACAATACAAAATTAGATTTGATCGGTCGCCAGTGAACGACTTGAGATGGGAAATCCAAGTCATCATCTTCAAAGGAAATTGCATCTTCTTCAATGGGTGGTGTCTTGCTGCAACTTTCTCCGCTGCAATGTTTACAAGCAATCGAGCAGTGGAGACCTGCCTTTCTACATTCACAAGCTGATCCAGAATTGCTGGTATCACAACCACAGGAGATCAGCTTCATGAGTTCTTCTGGTGCTAGCTCTTTTACCGTCCTTATTGGATCCAATCCTCGAGAAGTTTCTTTCCATCCCCAGATTGTTGGTTCATAATAATTTTGCAACCACGATTGTACTTGAAAGTAAAATGGTCGGCTATGAAAATTCACTGCATCAACCGAAGGTGGAAGAGAACTTAAATTCACTTTTGTTTTCGTCACAGACTGAGTAAATTTTTGGAAGCGAAGTAAAGCAAGTTCTTTTGCCTGGCTGCCGCCCAAAAATTGTTCATCTGTGGTACTTGAATCTTGACTTTTTCCAGTTTTCTTAGTTGATTTTCCGGATTTGACACCACTGTATAAAGCTGTAAACATCTCTTGTCTTGCCGCTTCGATCATGATAGTGCTGCAAAATGGTTTGTTGAAAATCTTGACTGTAGCTTGTAGAACTTTGTTGTTTTTCAGAACCGAGATAGTTTTTGTTTTCCCAGCAAATATGGAGCACATCCACTGAAGGCATGAATGAAAAGTACATGAAAAATTAATTCGAGTGGACGAGTAGACGCGTTCGGGAGTGCTTCCATGTTGTGGTTTTTTAAAGAACATATTCTCTTCGTTTTTGCGCAACGCGACGAGCAAAACTAGAAGGTCAAGGTCTTTTCCAATAATTGTAGCAGAGTCGTAATTGGCGGACACTTTGAGAGCTGTGGTAACTATCAAACGATCTGCATCTTCATAATCTTGTCCAGTTTCAATACCAACAGCTTGGAGTTCTCTTGTAAGAATACCAATAAGACGATCTTTGTTGTTGTCTTTCGACAAAAAAACTTTCTGCAAAACTGTGATAACAGTTGTTTTGTCAAACTCAATTGAAGGAGAGGTGTATCTGGTAGACCTTCGTAATCTTTCAGCAGACTTTGTGCAAGGCGAATATCCATCGAAGATCACTTTAGTTTTTCCACGAGCAGAATACTTCTGGAGGTAGGTCACGTACCTGGCACAGATGTCTTTGATTGACATGTTCTTGTCCCACATCACTTTGTGCAACAAATATCCACCATCAAAGATAAAAAGAGTATTATCTCCGAGGTTTGGGTTTGATACAGCTGTGAATTCCTTGTAAAAAGTCAATTTGATTCCTTTTCGCATGCCATTTTCGTCGAACAGAGATAATGGATAAGGCGAAAGCTCGAACGTTAAAAATCTCTTCCAATTCATCTGTTGTAGCCTGGCAAATTGCCATACGTTAACAACAGTATCATCCACTTTAACTTTTGCTGTCATGATTGTCAACGGTTTCACTGCTTTTTTCGTTCAAACTTTAGCTCGCCAAAGTTGCCAGTCATGTTGTTCATCATTTCAATGCCCTTTTCTTCAGTTAGATGACAGATGATGGTTTCATCGCCTACTACGCCTGTGCTTATTGAAACTATTTCTGAAATACTTGGGAACGGATTGTGGCTGGAGAACCAGGAGTCTAACTTTCCAGCATCTTCGTTATCTCTTTCCATTCGTTTACACCCCAAGTGAACATGTTGCTCTGATGATTGGCTGTGAACACAAGCAATTGACTCGAACTGCTCACAAATGTTTATCAAACTGTACATGCTTAAAATCCACTTTGCCGTTTCATTATCCGTTATTCCTCTACCTGGTGCTGTCAAACCTCCTCGAGTCTTTGCCAATCGCATTGTTGTTTGTTAGATCGTCTGATCTAGAGATATTTCAGAAAAAAATTTATCGCTTCTCCTAATTGTACAAAACGCCGCGTTCAGTAAAGTCTTCAAATTCCGTGGGTATCATCCTGTTCTTTGACGTAGCGATGTCAGAAAATAAAGGTGTGCGGATTTTTCGTAGTTGAAATGTCCACTTGATTGAAAGAACGGCAACATCTTTCGGATTGTAGTTACGTGCAGAGTCCAATTTCCCGCACGTTCGGCTTCAATAAACTGTTTTAGAAGACATGTCATGCGGTAGTTTTGAACCCACAGTTTTGACGTTGGACCTCTTTGTTCAAATTCAGCAAGTTTTTTTTTTTTTAAATACCTTCGCGAACCGATCGATTTCATCATTCTCCACAGTATCCAACATGTCAGTTCTATCGACGGATTCAACAATTTCGTCCAGAGAATTACGCGTTCCCTCGAAGGTTGGCTCATTTTGATCCAAAGAATCCAAGATTATTTTCACAAGAGCCAAATTGGTGAGAAGATGCGCTCGAACTGCTCTTGCATACGCTTTTCCCAGAAGCATTTGCGGTATCGATCCTTCAGCATAAATCGAAGCCCACAAACCCGCTAATCCGCTGCCTGCCATAATATTGCCAATTGCACCCATGAAATCCTCCAAGGCGAACAATAATGTCCTGTAATTCGGGATACTGTAATTCGGAATCATTGGAAGCGTATGCAACAATATCCCTTGCCTTCCAGTATAATTGTTGATCGAAGTTCACAATCTTGATAACTTGGCCGCATAAGTTTCCGATTTTGCAGATGTATAGAAGTGTAGTGAGTACTGTTGAGAGGTCCGTAGGGGGTGCGTTGATGAAAGGCAGAAACAATACTTTTCAAATTTCAAAGGATTTGCCTTCCGTAACTTGCTCCATGAAACCGTTCCAACTAGGAAATGTAGCATCGCACTTCCATTTTGCATAAGCTAACATCAAGTCTAGTTTTGTCGGCGAAGCTCGATCTAGAGAGAAGTATAGTTCGTCAAGATTTAACACTGAGATTTGTTTTAATCCAGTTAAAGGCTTAGGATCATGTGGAACCAATTCGATTTTCGCCAACTCGGCTGGATGAACAGATCTTCTCTTGCTTAACTCCCTACGTACTGGCTCGTCTTCCTGAATCGCAGCGGCTGGAGTGACGCACTGAATCATTCCCATGACATGCCATGAATTATGCCCGTCTAAGGTATTGATGTTGAAATCCGCGTTATCAGCAACCCATTGAGAAAATGCAGAAGCTAAAGGAATAAGCTGATTTTTTTCAGATAACAAGCCTCCAAGAGCTGGAATTCGTGATTGGAACAGGAGAAACTAATTGCTGCTAAAGCTTCGATGAGTTCTCTCGATCCGTGATTTTTTTTTCATGTAGCATCCAATAGCGAGAAGAACTTTAGACCGAAAACATCTTGGACGAGCAAGTTGAATGAAAGCATGTGCAATAGCTGTTATTTTTTTCTTTTAGGTAGGGATGGAAGTTACTTTCTTACCAGGAAGTATTATTTCTTCAATCAGAATCCTTAGTAACATCGGGACGTCTCTTTCAACTTCGTTCATGAAGGTGGTAGTAGGAGGATAATCTTTTGGATTTGATTTGTAATACTTGCAACGAATTTTTTCTCCGATGACACGTGCTATTTTACGAGTAAGTCTTTCTTTTTCAGCTTTTGCATTTTTCTTTCGAGAGGCGTAAAATGAATCTGACAGAAATTTTTGTCCAGCTTCACTTTGGAAAAGTATGACATTTCCTGCACCAGATACGGTGGTCGTAATAATCTTATCCTTATATTTTGCTGTAGGCTTGTTGTGACAGTTTCTGCAGTAGGCTGATCATCTTCGGGAAGTAGTTGAATGAGATCCTTTACAGCGAATTAACATACATCCCGACTTTCAGCGATGAAGGAAAAGAAAGTCTCCATGACTTTATCGACTTTTGTGGTTGGACGCCCAAGTTGTTCGCCACATTCGTTATTCCGTCTTTGAAGATTTGTATAACATTTCTTATGGTACCGAGCTTTTACTTGTACCAAATAAACATCTTTTATCCTATTTCTAATAATCTTACTTTGTTCATCCTTTCGGGGTGTTAAAATCTTCATCAGGGTATCCCGAACAGAAGATCCTTTCAATTCACTAGTGTTTTTCAAGAAGTTTTGTCCTTTGTAGCCGCATAGAAAACATACCTTTGGACTGAAGTCTGGGACGGCTGGTTCCGAATCCGATGTTGGGCCAGGCTTGGATTCGTCGTTTTCCTCTGCATCCTTTCGAATTCTGGTAAAAAATTACTTATTAAATGAATCGTGTAATGTAAATAGTGAAAGTAAGGGCTGCACAGGTATAAACGTCAGCGTCATTCAAAATTATATGACGTTAAAAATTCGATATACGTGCAAGCAACGCCGGATATTTATTTATTCATTCTCGTTTTAAAAATAATTTATATTGCATAAAATACCTTCTCCATTCTTGTCGAGCAGCAGCAACGGCAGCACGCCGTGCATCTGAATAACGCTTATGGCACTGGATGCGGACGACGACAGGATTGCTTTCATTTTCAAGCAATTCTTGGATGGCAGAATCACCTCTGATTTTGCTTGATCTTATCAAAGTCTTTCGCGCTTTCGGCCCCATGGTGCTCTTATCATTCACATCAACACTTTTCTCACAAACGAAACAGACATTCATTTTGAGAGAGCAAAGTTTAGACGACTTTGCTCTTCAAAGCAACTGAAAAATGAACGCTAATAGGGGATTAGGCAGATGTTAGAAACCGGTCCTTTGTCCAAACTATGCCGACCGGCCCGGCGAAAGTAACAAAGAACCGTTAACTATGCTGCGTTGCATCTTTTTGCCTACAGGTGGAGAAGGGTAAGTTTCACAAAAAAATTGTTGAAATAAAAAATGTGGCAAATTTTATGACGAACAACTTTCTCATTTACATTTTTGTGAAAAAAAACTATTTATTTTCAACGAAAAAGCCAGAAAACCACTTTTTTAATACCTTAGTGACTCCTACTTATTGTAATTTAAGTTGGACGACTTCACTTCCCGGAGATAAAATGTAGTTTACGATGTCCTCTACATTTTTTGTTCAATAAATTTTTCTCTAAAACCCATAGATTCCGAGAAAAACACGTTTCAATTGTTTTTTTTTGATTTTCTCAACGCCAGGGGGGATCACTTCGGAAATCTAACATCAACTTTATTTGAAGTCAAATTTTGGTAGGTCATTTTTCGAACGAACCCTATTTTTTCGTGCTAAATAGACTGTACTATTAGAAATTATACCATTTGCTTTAAGGTCCGCAAGTTCTCGTTCCACTGCCTCTTTAATTGCAAACGGAACGTTACGCGCTTTTATAAAGACTGGTTTGCATTTTCTTTAAGGTCAATGTGAGCCTAGATAATTTTGATTTTCCCCATTGTATTATCAAAAATTTTAGAATACTTACTCTTGATTCTCACGAGTTCTGATGCTGTATTTAGGGTAGGAGTAATCGTTTTAATATCAGTTTCGATATTATTATTCCGAAAAGTATGCGGTTGGAAAATTTTATTCCAGTTTAGGTTAAGTTCGTAGATCCATCCCCGACCGAGCAGTGAATGCCGATTCGACGATGTATAGTAAACAGAAATTTCATTATCACAATAACTCATCAATTTCATTTGAAGTGTTTATTTTTATCACTTACATTCATGATGCAAACCGGTGATCCACCGTCAACCTCGCAGTTTAACAATGCATTATTTACTTTAAGCAGCAATGCATTATTAACTTGGCGCGAGCATATGAGCTATTAAGAGTGTTTACAATATGGCAAACTTCTTCTGGGTCACCAGCAATTTTGGCGTTTAACTATATTCTTTGGATCTTTATTATCTCTTATTTTTCCTTCCTCGCATGTGGCAGCCGGATACACTTTTCAAATGCCCAACTTTCGAGCAAAAATTACACTTAAAATTTATGTGTTTGCAAGAGTTTGCAATGTGTGTGTCACTACTACAATGATAACACTTACGACTTTTGGTATAAGTATTATTGTTATTATTGTTACCTTTATGCAGCTGTTTGCTGTTTTCTGACGTTATGCTCGACATGTAGTACGTTTACGGGATTCCTGTGAATTTCCACTCCTCCTCGCTTTGAAAGTTCAATAGCTAGCGCCTTCTCCACCACTTTTTTAGGGTTAAGTTATCGATTTCGAGTGAACGATTCAAAATCTTATGACTTCGCACTCCAAAACAAATTGGTTGCGTAATAGATTCACTATCACCTTGCTTGCGTGGGTGAAACCGATAATTTTCGACGATCTCGAGCGGGTTGTGCTCCTAATATTCATTAAGAAGTATTACAAGATCTTCGTAGGCTTTATGTTGAGGTTTTTGCGGCAGCAGTTTGTGGGAAGATATTGTCGGTCTCCTCCTCCCAAAAATTACAAAAGTGCCCTCGAGCCGGTCCACCCAGCGTGACCTCGATGAAATATTTTGAGTAAATGGTTAGATGTTAAACAAGCCTTGAAAAGTAGGGTTAACCAAATTAACCACGTTGTTGGTGCCACGGCTGCTGGGGGGCACATTGTAATGATTTTCCGTCTAAAATCGTACGAACGAATTCGGAACTGACCTCTCATCGGTTCTAGACGTGCAGTCTGTGTCGTGCCAACGAACGGAACCAATTGGTCAACCAGTTCGTACACCCGTAATCCATTTCGCGGTGGTTCCTTGTCGGCCAGCTAGTTCGGAGAGGATTTCGGTCGCAGGTCCAGGGCTTCCTTACATTGACTATTTAGCCAACGCAAAATCATTGAACCATGTGGGGCAAGGTTATGGAGCATTGTTCTGCGCAAGAATTTTTAAAAGCTATCATTATGAAAGAAATGCGTTGTCGAAATTCAAAAGAGATTGATTGTAAACTGTAGAGTGTGATAATACACACTATCTAAAAATAAACACAATTAGAATTAACGACTCACTTATTCATATACTAAAACAAATTACCCATTATCATTGTCATTCAAAACCAAAACATGTGACGGTAATTCATTTCCGTACACAAACGCCTTGACATTGAATTCAGAGCATGTATACATATCTCAGATTACAAGAAATGTTCTTTACAGTACATTGCCATCATTAAAATGTTTTCCCTTTTGCATTGTACTAAGCTTCATATTGCACCACTGCTAGAAGCACGGCTAAAGATATTGTATTACATTACACTACTGAATTTTCATTCATAGTCTTGGCGATTGAGTCATTATAATGTTTGTAAATGATAATTGGAGTATGAATATGAAAAATGAGAATTTGTGAGTTAGCAATTTAGTAAATTGTATTGATGACACATTGATCACATGAAGAAGTCTTGTTCACAAATTAGTCATTAAGGAATTTAGAAGTAATTAATTAGGTCATAGATTTTGTTTTTAAGGCAATGTAAAACTGATTGGAAAATACAGTCGATCACTGATCGTTGTAAAGTATACTGCCACAATTGCCGTGACTTCGATTCAGTCTTCATTTCTGTCCCTTTAGAAATATCGGCTCTTCGGATGCCATCAGCGTAGCGCTTGCGCTACATAGGTATTTAAATTGAAGTCCCTTATAAAGTAATTCCCTAAATCTACAACAAAACTTACCCAATTTCGAAGTCGCTGTTGTTGATAAGAGCGGTATTCAATATCTAGACGATATTACTGTGAAGAAATCCTCTTGTCAGACACCATGGCCGTCCTGTGGTCTGGCCCGTTTGACATTCCCCGACTAAAACTGACGTTGGATGGGAGTGTCATCCAAAGCTGACGTTAGCTAGAAAGCCATATGGTAGCGATAGGCATGTGTGTTAGTCGGCAGTGGCGTAGGGTCGGATCATTACAACATGTCCTAAGTTCTCCGAAGTGTTTGGCATATTGTATATGCTTCAAAGTAGGTAAGTATTTATGTGCAGTAGATTCGTAGTTAAACTTGCCGGCTTTTGTTATTTCCTCCATCCTCGACGCCAAATTATTGTGATTGCGGAGAAGCAAAAGACGTCCGTATGCCTTGAAGGTTCTTGCTCGAGAGAGCGTTTATATCATCACAGTAGTTACATCAAAAACTTTAATTATAATTGGCATTAGGTGCCAGATGTGAATTATTTCTAAAAATGCATAATCGCGTTGAATTTTCCCTTTTGCTTGAGTCTTCTTATCTAATGACTAAATATGTTTCCATTTTGATTGTTAAACATTTTTTATATAGGGCCTAATAAATACGGTGGAATCTCTCATAACGAGCATAATTCGTTCCAGAATCTTACTCGTTAAGCGAAACACTCGTTAAATGAAGCAATTTTTCCCATGCAAATCAATTTAAAATACGATAATGCGTTCTATGCTGAAAAAATACTCATTTAAAAAAAAAATTCATTAAGATTTATTCAAATAAAATAACAACTTGGAATAAAATTTAGATTTGAAACAAAAAACGTAAATAAAAATATAAATTTGGGACAAATAATTAATCCTTTTTAACTAGAAAACTTTCTAAAGACATTTGTTATTGCCGATGTTTCAAAATTTGACGAAAATGTGTCACAGCATTATCATTGATAAATTTGTAGCGCGAATAGCCACCTCCTTATTAGGGTGATGCTTCTCAATGTACGATGCAACAGTTTCTCATGCTTTCAGCGTTTCTCTAATTACTCTAGAAGATTGTTGCTCTGCTACTTCATCCTCTTTCTCCTCCATTAATGAGATCTCCTCCATAATGTCTTGCTGTGGAACACGATGCAACTCGATAAGCTGTTCGTTGGTCAATTCTTGCCTGTGCTCTTCCACAAGCTCTTCAATATCGTTGTTGTCCACCTCGAGTCCCATGATATTGACACAATCTCGGTAACTGTAGAATCCACAGGTACTGTTTCAAAATCACATTCAACAACACTCTTTGGCCAAGGTTTTTTACAAGCAGAAGTGAGGGTCCTCTTGGTAACACCTTCCTAAGCCTTGTCAATCATCTTGAGGCAAGCAACGATGTTAAAATGATATTTCCAAAACTCTATAAGAGTGAGATTTGTCTCTTCGGTAACTTCAAAACAACGCTCGAAGAGAGTTTTAGTATAGAGTTTTTTAAAGTCAAAAATAAAATGCTGGTCCATAGGCTGGAGTAACGGAGTAGTGTTGAGAGGCAGAAACTGGATGTTGATGAAATGAAATTCTTCATGAATATCATCTTGTAGGCATGGAGGATGGGCGGGCGCATTGTCCATAACAAGTTGTAATAATCGAGCCGTCGCCTAATCAAACTGCTCGAAAATCTTCCTAAAACCTATCCGGAATTTCACTTGCAGATTCAAAGAAGAAATTTTTTTACTATTCCAATTTATAATTATAAATCTTGAAATTTTTTTTCGATTTCTCTATACTTTTATTAAATATAAATTTTAGACCACTTTGTTTTTATATATTGAATTTAGACTTTGCGTTATAGTATATTCTTTATGAGTTTTACCTTTTCCTATTATCACTTAAATTTTTCCATGATATTAATTTTCATATTCAAAAAAAAATTAAAATCTGCAAGTAAAATTCGGATGTGGCAACTCTTTTTCTGTTGCACATGCACGTATCGCATTGGCGAAGGCAATTGGGCAGCGGTATGAGTGGAAGGCCCGTCAACTGCCGTTGGAAGGATCCCGCAAGGGAGAAGAAGAGTCTGGTATGAACGGTCCCGACGAACGCGTCGTAGCTGTCCGGTTCGAATTCTGAGATTCTTCCTATCGGTTTTCGGTGGACAACTTGATGAGTGGTACTGGGAATTCGCACCGCAAAAAACAAGCAGCGGGTTACTAAGAAACTTACATTCCGTGGAATAATTTGTGATTCAACGGCGGGAACTTGATAAAAGGTGTGTCGAGCGGAATTATTGGAGGAGGTTGCGACGGTGGTTTGATAAAGCAAGTTTCTCTCTGATTTCTGCAAACTGAGTAGAAGTCAATGAAATGAGAAAGAAATCATCTTCTCTTGAAGTATCAACAAACCCGAGTTCCGATCTTCCGCGGTGTGATCATTTTTGCATAGAACTTACACGTTCGGAAATTGTTAGAGACGACTTCATACGTGACGGGTCGTATATTTACTTAGTTCCCTGCAGTGTTAAGTACATAAGCCGCTTATCGTTATTATGATGTGGAGCAATGGATCAAGTGTACCTACTTAGTTAATATTTCTTCAGTGAAATCAATTTTATCAAAACATGTGTTCCACATTTACATTCAATGTTTCCTCAAGACACACGGTCGCATTAAATTTTCCTTTTGTTGTGAAGAAGTGTGCAGATCCGATTGAAAGTCGCGCAAATTTAGCACAGTAAGATTCGTATTATGTGATTGGGTGTCTTGAATGACTTTTGCACCAAACAGGCTTTGGAACATCGACCCCTAGTTATATTTTATTTTATTTGAATCCTACAAACCCATTTCTATGATCAATGAGATTGGTAATTCTATTATTGAAGCTAACTTAATTGATTTCAAGTGATTATAACCGAATATTTGCATCTGAAGGTTGAATCCGTATTTAGCCAGTGAATATCGCGAATAATCGATCATTGTGCTGCGCCTGTTCGTTGCGATTCGCGAAATCGCAATCACACATACTTGTATCACCGCGAGTTGAACGATGTGTGGAGCATAGGCTGTTGAAACGGAACAATCAAAAACTTGTCACCTTCACCGTATATAATCGTAAATTTTTTGTGTTGTTGTTTATGTGCCAACAGAGCTCTTATACAAATAAAATGTTCAGAGCAGTGCCATAGATTAATATGACATACTTACGCTTCATTGTGGCATACATATGCTCATACAAGTATGTACTCGTATTTATAGCGAATCGCGATTCGCGCAACGTGAGATGTGTCGTGTTTGATGGAGAGGCACTACCTTGTTTACTAAGTTATAATGTTGGTTGAATGAATGAAAGACCGCAAATGTGTTTGGAACGGCATAATTTATTTGAACGGAAATAAATCAGTGTCAAGTGAGAAGAAAACTTTTAGAAAGGCAATATTTTCTTGAGCAGTGGTTGATTCGTGGCATTTGCTGAAAATTCTTTAAAAGTGAACTATCTCCAATTTATTTAAATATTGAAGTGATCGTGAAGAAACTCTTGCTCGGATGAAGCTATATAGTAAAACCGACTATCTTGAATTTTTTTTGTGGTAGCGCTCAGACTGTACATCAGAAAACTGGACTGAACTGGCTGCGAGATACTTAGCTGTAAAAATTTGGTCAAAAACTGTCGGTCCTCATATCGCCTTACAACTAGTCATGTCAACGTTACCAAGCCATATTAAGTAAATTGCTGTCCCGGGACAAAATCCATTTCGCTGTGCCGATTTATATAATCTATCGGAATTAATCCATCGTTTTTCTGAGAACAGCCTGATGTGAATTTTAATACGTTCTGCCTGATTGTCCCTCTGTGTAACATAATAGCAATTTAAATTAAATAAAGTTTGGCGGCTTCCAGGGACATGTTAAATCACACACATTACCAGCGGGCGCCCGACGAGGATGTGGGCGAGCTGTGTCTTTCTTTAAATTATTTATTATTTTATATTACTTTTTTCACTATTTGCTACCAAAATTCGCGTTGTGCATTGTATATTGAAATATATTGATGATTTGAAATTCAAATATATTGATTAAAAACGAAAAAACGTGAAAAAAAAAGAAATGGAAAATAGATGTGCGATCAAACGGCTCATGCATCTTGTTGCTGGATTGTTATCAATGCGTCAAACCCCTTGTCTGAGGACGCGCAAATGCGCTGGCAGGCTAGCAGTGCGGTGTCGTGAGGCGGGTTCTATTCCCCAGCACAAAGGCCCACTCCAAAAAAATTTGCATTGCCGAATTATGGGATAACACGATTCGGTCCGATGGTGCCAAGGCCGAGGTAACCTACTAGAGGAAAAGATTGCCAAAGCAAACAACAAACGGGGCCGTGCGAAAACGGACGAGACTTAAGAGTATTTCGTCTTTACCGAATATACTTATGGCTCCCAAATAAGAGTGAGCCATCCAGAAGGAAGCGATGCCCCCTTGCACCCCCCAGAATATCATAGATTCTGAATTTCGTTCTGAAGCTTTTTTCCTTTTTCAAATTCCTAGAAATACATTAACTTTAGAAGATGATAAAACATGCTAATAGATTATTCTCGTTTCTTTACAAATGGATATCCGTAGAGAATGTAAACTAAACAAAAAAAAACTTCTTTTGAAATCCTTTATTCGACAAGCGCGTAGCGTGAAAAACGCAAACGTAAAAAGAAAAACAAATGTAGGAGCAATGCCTTTCTAAAACCTAACAAGCCATGATACGGTGGTATATGGAGAAATGTGGCAGTGCCGCGGAAAATTCTAGGTTTTGTACGGTTTCGAGACGGATTTCAATTGTGAAATCAAGAAGATCCTTACGAAGTGAATTTCGTTTCAGTTCATACATCCGTTCATGTTTTATTGATGCTTAAAGTTAAAAGAATAGGAATTTGTTTACTTCCTCAAGCAAGCTGTCAGTGGAAGGATTTGAACGTGTGTTTCATTTGGTTGTTCTAAATGATGTAGGTGAACAGTAGACAGTGTAAGATGAATTTTTAGCATGCATGGTATGTGATTTGTACCTTTTTCATGTGAAACATAGAATATATCACGCCGTACAAACATTTTCATTCTGCCGAAGTAGGCTGACAGCTCACGCCAGCTGGCCATATGTAGGCCGACTACCACTAATGCAAATTTCTACTGGAAGGCTTACGTTAGTTTTGTGTAGAAGTATACAACATTCTAGATGCGTGATAGCATCAGTAGATACAAAGACGGTGCTTTTAACTTGGAACTATATGGGGGCAATGTCATACTCATATCTAACGCTCCCTCCTAAACTCTTATTGTTTCATTATAATGCAAAAATTTTAGCTTAATTATACCTAGTTTTATATATATATATATATATATATATATATATATATATATATATATATATATATATATATATATATATATATATATACATATATATATATATATATATATATATATATATATATATAGAAGATATATATATATATATATATATATATATATATATATATATATATATATATATATATATATATATATACCTGTATATGGAAGTTTCTTCCTTGATTGAAATGAAAAAATTTCTTTTTCTAGAATGAAAAATAATTTTCCCAATTAAAAATCCATATAATATTTATTTTGTTTAATGATGAATTATAATGTCGATTAATCAGATATTTGAAGTGTTTTAAATTGTTGTACAACTGTCTTATACAATAACTTGAAAAAATCTAACAAAAATTAATTAATTATGTCAAAAAGTTTTTTTACTTAGGTTACTCTTTTATCGGAATTGTATAATGTGTAAGTATTCATGTTGTTTCGAAAATTCAAAAACAATTTAATGAAAAATTGAATTAAAATTGAATTAAAATTGAATTAAAAAAAAGACATAATAAAGGAATCGCCACACACCCCCCTACCTGCAAGCTGTTACGCTGCGTTGAAAGCGGTGGTACTGAAACTAACGTGTCTCTTTGTGTTTTTTTTATTAGTATCCTGTGTTGTAAAAGATGTGTTAGACGTATTTGTATCTGTGAGGAAGTATGCTGGTTTAAGTCAATCCACTGAAATTGATAAATCTTTATTTTTTATCTTAACAGTTAAAATTTCAGCGTTTCAACAAACAACAGGATATGGACCATGATAGGGTTGTGTTAAAGAGGACTGAGTAGGTGGTTTTCGGATAAAAACATGCGAGCAAGAATTTAAATCTTTGAAGACAAAAGGTTTGAGTTTGTTGTGTGAAGTAACCTGTACAGGTTTTATGTTTTGAATAAAACGCTGTAGTTGGTTTACAAGAGTTACGTTGGAAAGGTTGTTCTTTGATGGTTCTGTAAAGAATTCGCCTGGAATGTGGATGTTCTCACCGTACACCATCATTGCTGGTGTGAATTCGGATGACTCGTAGAGAGTGGTTCGAAGTCCGAGCAAAAAAGTGCTTCTTTCAGGGTACGATGCCATCGTTCGAGTAAACCGTTAGTTTGCGGATGATATGGTGAAGATCACTTACGTTTAAAATCAAGTTTGATGCTAAGTTCTTTGAAGAGCCGCGATTCAAATTGTGGACCTTGGTCCGTTATTATGCATTTGGAAATACCGAAACGTGCGAACTAGTTTGAACAAAATGCTTGAACTGTTGAGTGAGATGAAGCGTCAATCATGAGAATGGCTTCCGTCCATTTAGTCATAGGGTCAATAATTGTTAGGCAGTATTTGAACTGATTGACCATAGGTAAAGGTCCGATTATATCCATATGAATAACTTCGAATCTTTCCGTTGGTGTATCAAATGCACATAATGGGGAAGAGACATGACGTGAAATTTTGGCTCTTTGACAATTGTGACAAGCTTTGACTCTATTTTTAATGTCTGCTTTCATTTAGCTCCAAAGAAATTTGGATGTTAATTGTTTGATGGTGGCTTTAATACCGGGATGGTGTAAATTGTGAAATTGACAGAAGACCTGTTGCCTGAATTGTTCGGGTATAAAGGGTCTTACTGAATTTTGACTATGATCACTGAGAGTTTTGAGGGAAGAATTTGGGATGGGGACTTCTTTAAAACAAAACGATGGGTTTTGAAGGAGTGAATTTAGTTCAGCATCGTTTTGTTGAGCATGAGTGATTTCCTTAATGTCCAAGATTGAAGACAACTCAATCGATTCTACCCTTGAAAGAGTATTGGCGACAACGTTGCTGTTGCCAGATATACATTGTATGTATATCAGTTGAAAATTGATCAATATAATTTAACTGCCGATTTTGAATTGGAGAAGCCTTATCCGGATTTTGTTGGAATGCGTAAATGAGAGGCTTGTGGTTAGTAAAGATTGTAAACTGACGACCTTCTAGCAAGTGTCTGAAATGCTTAATAGAATAGTATATCGCAAGAAGCTCTCTATCATAAGCGCTGTATCTCATCTGTGATGGTGACAGTGGATAGAATCCCAGGGGTTGCCATTTATCATTGATTTTTTGCTGGACAACTCCGCCTATAGCGAAGTTTGAAGCATCCACCACTAATGAAAGTTGAGAGTTTGAGGAAGGTAAATATAGTAAAGTGGCTTGGGATAGCTGATGTTTTGATTTTTCAAAAGCTTCTTCAGCGTGAGTGTCCCAATCAATTTTGCGATTGCCATCTTTTTTCTTTCCCACTAAAAATCGGTTCATATGGTGATGGATATCTGCAGCATTTGGAATGAAACGTCGATAAAATTTAATCATCCCGAGAAATCGGCATAATTTTCTTGGAGTATGGGGTTATGATGCCATTCTCTGATTAAAATTTCAATCAGCTGGCGCTTGGTGGTAATCACTTCTTTCGCCATCGCCCGTTTAGTGAGTTCCCACATGTTTTCTATGGGATTCATATCGGACGAATTTCCTGGCCATGGTAAAACAGTTATATTTTTTTCAGCCAAAAATGCATTGACACTTCTGGCTTTGTGGCACGGTGTGGAATCATGCATAAAAATGTAGTTGTCATCATCAGAGAACCAGTCATTGACCTGTGGCAGTAATCGGGTTTCGAATACTCGCTTATATTGGTCTTGCTTCATTGTCCCTTCTACGATGTAGAGGCGCCCCATGCCTTTGGCTGAAATGACAGACCACACCGTGACACTAACTGGGTGTTTAACCCTCTTTACAAGGCAATCTGCGAGGAATCGTTCTCCAGGGCGCCGTCTTACAAACGAACTTTTGTCAACCAAAATTTGAAAGGTTGATTCGTCAGAAAAGCACACCTTTCAATAGCCAAGAATGAAGTTGTTATTGTTATTGACCAATCCCACTATTCAAAAAAGTAATACTTACTCGACTCCAGTCTGCAATAGTCATATTTATTTCGATGTTGCCTAGCCCATTGCAGTCGTTTCTGCTTCATACTATTCGTTAGACGTGGTTTTTTGGCAGGCCGCCGCCCCATCAAATTTTCTTCGACCAACCGCCTCCGCACTGTCCTTTCAGGAATCTTTACACCCTTGTCGTTCATCATTGTAGTCAAAAGGGTGACGCTCTTTTTACGATTTTCGAGGCAGGTATCCCTGATTTTTCGATCGGTACGAGGTGTGGGGATCCTTTTTCTGCCACATTTACCAACACGATTTGCCTCAAGAGGTATTTTACTGTCCATTTTAATTTTAATTCGATTGAAGAGAGACTTGGAAACTCCAACAATAGCCGCTATGTCTCACTGGGAATGTGTGGAGTGCAGTAGCAACGTTTGTATCTCTCTACTTTTTCTTGGAGACGTGTCCGAAGCCTTACCCATTCTAAAAAGTATAAAATTTGAGGTTATCATATCGAATCATTAATAAAACGTAAATTCACGGACAAAACATGGCAAATGTATTGCTATAAGACTTGCTTACCTTTTGATTTATTTTATGCACAAAAGTCGGTTAAAAACTAAGAAAAACGAAAATTTCACACAACAAACCACAATACTGCAAACCGCACTTTTCAACGAATAATGACTCAATCAGACGAAACGGCACAGACTTGGCAAATGACGCACGTATCATGTGTTGCCACTTGACATAAACAATAACAATGATACCAGGAACAATATCAAATAAAATAACCCTTTAAAAATAACATTATTTTCTCAAATATATAATATAAATTATGAATTACATAAATTCGAGCACTGTCCCTAATAATTTGGCCACCTACTGTATATCCGATTCTTCGACAGGAATTCGATGATATGCCTTGACTAGATCTAGAGTGGAAAAGATTTGAGCTCCAAAACGATAATTTGCAGCATCGTGAATGTGAGGCAGTGGATAACTATCAGGAACGGTGATACTATTTAGTCGTTTGTAATCACCACATGGTCTCCATTCACCATTTTTCTTTTTAACGAGGTGCAACGGTGAAGACCACGAGCTTTTTGAAGGACGGCAGATGCTAGCTGCTCTTTTTCTGCATCGGATAACCGTTCGCCACTTAATCTTCTCATTTTTGAAGAAATCGGATGACCGGACGTTATAATTTTGTGAGTGACCGAATGTTTAATTGGCTTAAGAGTTCCGTCATCAACGATAATATTGCTAAACTGTTTTAATAACTCATTCAACTTGAGATTGTTGGATGCAGTTAATAAAATTGATAGAGATTCAAAAAGTTGTTGAGAAACTTTGGCTTTAGAGGCAATTTTCGTTAATTGGTCAATTAGTGATCTTTCTTTCATGTCTACAGTAAGACCAAATTTTTTAAGGAAATCTGCACCAATAATAGGTTTTATTACATCTGCAATGATAAAACTCCAAGGAAAATTTCGTCTAAGACCGAAACTGACTGTGATTTTTTTATAACCAAAAGTTTTAATGCGAGTCTCTGCTCAAATTTCTAAATCTATTTAAATTTGCTATTTGAGACTTCAGAGAATGTACTTCCAACGAGAGATTTGAAACGAGTGCTGTAAGCTCCTTCACTAAATCAGTATTCGGCTGATTGATTACATAAGAACTTAGATTATTTGATTTTGGAACCGCAGAATTAATTGACCATAGAGAACAGACTCGGAAGGACTTGGAATCTCGTGAATTTCATCAGCGCAGATTGCCATTTTATCCAGAGAACCTGTATAACAAGCTAGAATGGCCTGCATATGATGGGGTAAACGTTGAAGCCATAAAGTTTTAATAATGTTATTGCTCAAATGTCCTTTGTTTTTAGTTTTCATGTCACGTAATAACTGCGAAGGGAGATTATCCCCAAGAGTAAATTCAGTCAGAACTTGTTTCATTTTTTCAGATTCTGAAATAGAAAGTCTGTCAATTAGGGCTCTTTTGAACGTTGAATAAGGATCAAAAGGTAGGGGTGATGAAGAGAGCCGAGGGCAAATGGTTGAATTTGGTTTGTTCCGAGGTGATTCTTGCTTGGTCAAACTGACTTTCAAGCTGAAGGAACCACGCCTCAGGGAATTGCTTCCAAAAAGGACACGTTTTCACAGAAACTGCATTGATGGATCTGTTTGGGGAATTGTTTAATTTATTATCCCGATTACTTGCTGGTGGGGCTGAAATGAGGACGTTGTCTCTGATGTTGGTGACATTAACAGCGTCTCTAAATATTTCTTCACGTTGATCCGGTATATTTATAAACTCGGAAATATTTTTGAATTTTTTTTTAAAATTTGCTTAGTTAATATAGTTGTTTAAACTTTGTAAATAAAACCTAGGGGTTGAAGGGTGCCTCTAGGCGGGTATATCCCCCCCTATCGTAGGATATACCTTTTCCATTTTGCGAACTAAAATGTATGGAGATTTGTTCATTAAATATATGAACTCCGAAGGAAGATAGATACTCCGTAAAATAGATTCTTTGACTTGCTTTTAAAATGTGAATTGGCGCTTGAGCCCTGCCGATGGTCAACGGTATGGTGACAATAACACTTCTTAATAGAAGGCGCTTGTGCCTTGTCGGTGGTCACTATGTTAGTATGGTAATGGTAAAACTTCTTGGCGGAAGGCGCTTGTGCCTTGTCGGTGGTGACTATGTTAGTATGGTGATGGTACAACCTCTTGGCGGAAGGCGCTTGTGCCTTGTTGCTGGTCACCAGTATGGTGATGATGATAGTATGGGAATTTGTGCGTTAGTTTACAAACTGTGCAGGGTGTCGTCTCTCAGCTGACAAATATCAAATTTTCGCTAATTTTTTTTTCGTATCGATAACGCAGGTACATCTTTACTTCTTTGTTCGTTTCAAATGTGCATTCTTCAGGTGGCCCTGGTCGATTCGGAGAGGGTGGCCCTTGTGGTGGATTTGGTCGATCTGGAGATTGCGGCACCTGTGGAGATCTTGGCCGATATAGATTTGGTGGCCCCTGGTGGTGATTTGGGCCGATCTGGAGATTGTGGCCCTTGTGGCAGCTTTGGTTTATCCGGAGATCGTGGTCCTTGTGGTGTCTGTATCCGGAGATTGTGGCCCTTGTGGTGGCTTTGGTTTATCCGGAGACTGTACCCCTTTGACAGAAGGCGCTTGTGCCTAGTCACCAGTATGGAAGTTTGTTCCTTGATTGAAATAAAAAAAAACTTCTTTTTCTAGAATGAAAAACAATTTTCCCATTTAAAAATCCATGTATTTATTTTTTTTAATGATTAATTATAATGTCGATTAATCAGATATTTGAAGTCAACATTAATGTTTTAAATTGTTGTACAACCGTCTTATACAATAACTTGAAAAAATCTATCAAAAATTAATTAAATGTGTCAAAAAGTTTTTTACTTAGGTTACTCGTTTATCGGAATTGTATAATGTGTAAATATTTAAGTTGTTCAAAAACAATTGAATTAAAAATTGAATTAAAGTTGAGTTAAAAAAAAACATTAAAAAAAGACATAATAAAGGAATCACATGAATGCTAGTGCAGTTCCCCAGGATGCCATACGTCACTTGCTTTGTGATGAATAATGTAGAATACTTCACAAGAATCATTTTATTGTTGTTTATTGTGGATCGGATTAGAATTTAAACTGCGCGCGTCGAAGGATTTGGAGAATTATTTTTTTTAGGTTGGTAGTACTGTCAGTGACATCTATGTCAATTTTACATGTCAAAATATTCATTAGTATTTGGACGCAGTAGTATAACACATGTTTTGGACACAGTAGTATAACACATGCTTAAGTGTACATCTTTACCGTGTGCCATTAACTTGTTTATCTAACAGTATAGTTCCTTCACCACATACTTTGTTACTCTGTTTGTTACCCAATTGAACCGAATTGTTATATTTAGATTTGTTCAATTCTCAGAAGTGGTGGCGCTTGAAGGTCACGTCACGGGAATAATTTGCACCTTGTTGTTTTTTTTTCTTCTTTTCTCAGCGGTTGTTGAAATACCACCCAAGCCAAGGTTAATATTAAAAATAAAAATGTTAAAATAATAAAATGAAAAAGTTTAAAGATTAAAATAAAAATGTAAAGCAAAAAAAAAAAAAAAATATTCGCAAAAACCGCGCACCTCGTCCACTACCGCCCAACCTGGATACGTACTCAATGTTTGGGAATACTTACTGTAATGAAGAGATGATACGAACGTTGGAGAGTCAAGGAATCAAACGCCAAATACCACTCCATTTCGGTCGTCGCAAGGAGTTGAAGAAACTCAATCACTCTTTGTTTCCCAACTTTTGGGTTTAATTGGTTTGCTGGTACACTATCCGGACAAGCCTAGCAAAACAGGAAAAGAACGTTTATACAAACGAGTAACATCTAAGAGTCTTTTATACCTACCGAAAGTACAACCGCCAGAGACCACCAATCGTTATGGCATTCTACTCTACGTTACCGCGTCACGACATTCATTTTTACACTACCACGTTATGGCTTCAACGACACATCACCGACGAATTTAAACACATTGGAAAAAAGACGCGACCACGATTTTTAATGTATTTTCCAAACTCAAACATTTGGCACGATATAAACAAACACGAAACTGACAGAGTGTCAGTCACTTTGACATTCTACACCTGATGGACGAGTGTACTAAAAAGGGAAATTTAGATTTCAATTGCCCGATGCACCCCAGTTGGGGGATCTGAATTGAACATCGAATCGCCCAGGGAAAAAGTTAACGGCTCGCCGGTTGAAACCGAGCCGATGAAAAATCCAATAAGGAAGAACGGCTCTTTCTCTTTTCTGGCGGGTTCGAGACAACAACGAGGACTAAGCGAGGATAGCGCCCTGAAACTTGAAAAAAATCCATCGAGGAAAGGAATTGCGACCGGAGGAAAATTTCAACAGCGGAGAAAAATTTTAACAGCGATCCAACTAAGGGAGATTGGCGACATCAGGCAATAATAAGCGCGCTGGCAGAAAATTGCAACGCAGAGTACTTCGGGGGGCCCTCGCTTAGGTAGAGTAAGTGAAATTTTAACATTTTAATGCATAATATTTTTGGAACTTCATTTGCATTTCGCAATTAAATACATAGTATAAAGTGAAATAATGGAAGTTTTTGTGTGCTTGTTGTAGGAAGAGTAAGTTTGCCGCGCATGATTATTGTACACCTGGCTCGGGTGTGCTCGAAGGTAAATTTCCTTGCGATTTATTCAGGAATTTCTGTTAGCGAAAGTGTTTCTTATTTAGGCTTACGCTCGGTGCGAGTTACGCCGGAAAATCTGAGCCCGGCAAGTGTGCAACTGGTCACCCGGTGATTCTAATCTTCCCCTGTTAGGGAAGAGCTTAAAGAGTGTTAGTCCGAGTTGTGTGAGGGGTGTTCGGGGGCCGCGTTCTCGCTTGGCGGCATTTTAGGACCAGGGGATAAGCGAGTGGCGGCACCTACGACCGTCTTCGACGGCAAGCCGGGTCCGAGGTCCTTAGCCGAAGGAACTCCCACGCGGAGGTTAACATGATCTCCAAAATGGTGGAGTGGGCACGCTCGATGGCGTTGACTTCGCTCTTCTGTGGTGGAGCTAAATACACTTGGACGCCGAGTGCCTCAATGAAGTTTAAGACAGTTAGACTAACAAGCTTCCTTCATTATCCGAAACTAGTATCCTGGGAACAGTGAAGAAGTACAACAACCTGGCAATTTTATAGCGGAGATATGGGGCTGATTTATTTTTAATTCGGAAATACTTTACAAACTTGCTAAATTTGTCCACACATGTTAGGAATTTTTCCCCGTTAATAGTACATATGTCCATATGTTAGATTTCAGTTGGATATTTTGGAACTGGAGTTTCCTGTAATTCAGGCTTAAGAGGATGACGGTCATATTACTTGCGTTACAGATCTCTCATTCCGTGATATAAGATTTAGTGAGCCGAGCCATGGCCGGGAAGTAATAATTTTCCAACATTTGCTCCTTATTTTCCTTACCATTTCGAAGAACCCTACGATGAATCTCACGTATGATTCTTAATTTGTTATCCTCGTTTGAGATATCTTCGACTACACGTTGGGTTATTCGGATCTTGAAATTTTGAAAGTGGTCCTGGTAGAGTTCTTGTAAATTTTGTATGTGGGCCTCAGAAATTGTTATTCCATTTATAACATTTGGGTTGAGATACTGTCGTAAGACAGGAAGTAAGGTTTCCTTATTAATAGTGGGCAGTTGAATGTAATACCGATGATAGTTGGGGTGAGGCTCTTCGTGAGCAATCATATTATTTCCCTCCGAAAAAATAAGCTGCCTTCTAAAAACATTGATAGGTGCTTCGCGGCATGGAATCAGGTCACTATTGTCTTCCTAGCGCTGTGAGCCGTCATGGAGCATTTATTGTGGGATTCTAGTTGGGTTTCCTGTTTTCTCTCTATTTCTGTTTTTATATTCTCCTGCAATTTGATGTTGTAGTCTGTTAAAATTTGATAATTAATACGTTGGGATCTTCCAAAGAAAATGTCAGCAGGTTTGGTTTTTGTCACCGAATGGAATGTGTTGTTATAGCGATCTACTAAGATCTCTACAATTTCTCTTAGGCCCAAATTTGGCATTTCTTTTTCAAGACAAT
Organism: Odontomyia ornata; assembly: GCA_963969285.1. Taxonomy (NCBI): domain Eukaryota; kingdom Metazoa; phylum Arthropoda; class Insecta; order Diptera; family Stratiomyidae; genus Odontomyia; species Odontomyia ornata. Next base: position 219,100,142 of record OZ017742.1, read on the forward strand.
TAGAGCGAAAGTTATAAATTTGCATATTGATGAAAATATTCGCAAAAATCGTAATCAATGTTTGGGAATACTTACTGTAATGAAGAGATGATACGAACGTTGGAGAGTCAAGGAATCAAACGCTTAATACCACTCAATTTCGATCGTCGCAAGGAGTTGAAGAAACTCAATCATTCATTGTTTGTTAACTTTTGGATTTAATTGATTTGTTGGTACACTATCTAGACAGGCCTAGCAAAACAGGAAAAAAACGTTTATACAAACGAGTAACATCTAAGAGTCTTTAATACCTACCGAAAGTACAACCGCCAAATTGTTCTGGCATTCTACTATACGTTACCGCGTCATTACATTCAATTATACACTACCGCGTTATGATTTCAACGACACATTACCGACAAATTTAAAGACATTGGGAACAAGACGCGACCACGATTTCTAATGTGTTTTCCCAAACACAAAACATTTGGCACGATATAAACAAAACACAACACTGACAGAGTGTCAGTCACTTTGACATTCTACACCTGATGGACGAGTGTACTAAAAAGGGACATTCAGATTTCAATTGCCCGATGCACCCCAGTTGGAGGATCTTAATTGAACATCGAATCTCCCAGGGAAAAGTTAACGGCTCGCCGGTTGAAACCGACCCGGTGAAAAATCGGAAAAGAAAGAACGGCTCTTTCTCTTTTCTGGCGGGTTCGAGACAACAGCGAAGGACTAAGCGAGGATAGCGCTCTGATACTTTTGGGAAATCCATCGAGGGAAGGAATTGCGACCGGAGAAAAATTTCAACAGCGATCCAATTAAGGGAGATTGGCGACATCAAGGAACAATAAGCGCGCTGGCAGAAGATTGCAACGCAGATTACTTCGGGGGGGCCCCACTTAGGTAGAGGAAGTGAAATTTCAACATTTTAATTCATTATATTTTTGAACTTCATTTGCATTTCGCAATTAAATATATATCGTGAAATAATGGAAGTTTTTTTGTGTGCTTATTGAAGAAAGAGTAAAATTGCCGCGCATGTTTATTCTACACCTGGCTCGGGTGTGTTCGAGGGTAAATTTCCTTGTGATTTATTCAGGAATTTCTGTTAGCGAAAGTATTTCTTTACTTAGTTTGTCGCTCGGTGCGAGTTACAGGTGCAATCGGGAGGAAATTACCAATCCAAACTATTCCGGAATTGTTGAGCGCGGGTGTGTACCTCAGATTTTTGCTCGGTGTGAGTTACGCCGGTAAATCTAAGCCCGGGAAGTTGTGCAACTGATCACCCGGTGATTCTAATCCTCCCCTGTTAGGAAAGAACTTAAAGAGTGTTAGTTCGAGTTGTGTGAGGGACGTTCGGCGGCCGCGTTCTCGCTTGGCGGCTTTTTAGGACCAAGGGATAAGCAAGTGGCGCCAGCTACGACTGTCTTCAATGGCAAGCTGGGTCCGAGGTCCTTACCCGAAGGAACTCCCACGCGGAGGGTAACTGGAGGGTAACAGTCATGTGCATTGAGACTCCACTATCTAGTATCCATGCATCTTCAACATGTTCAGAAGAGTAACTTTCAGCGCTGAATACCAACATATTATTAGATTTCTTATCATTAAAAATTTTCTTTGGCATCTGGCAATCTCTAGCGAAATGGCCTCTTTTATTAGGATTGTAGCAAGTAAATCTATGACTTGAATTTCTTTGATCATTTGAAGTATTATGTTTATTTCCATTTCTTGGTTTGAAATTTCTTTTTAACGTCACTAACGCAGCCTCACTACTATTTATATCATTAGCAAGGCTTGATTCTTCATCTATTAAGCGAGAAGTGCGGTTTTGAATTGTTTGGCTATCTTCATCGAATGACAGCCATGCTTGTCTAAGCGAGCGATATGTTGTTGGTAATGTGCTTAGAATTTATGTCATTACTGCGCTGTCACTGATCTTCTCATCAGTCTCCCGTAGCTGTTTTGCTAAGCCTTCCGCCTTGGAAACATGCTATGCCATCGTGTCACGGGCATTATATGTATATTGGTAGAATTTCCCATGAATTAACATTTTGTTATATTCTGACTTCCGTTCATAGACTGCTTCTAATTTCGTCATAACTTGCTTTGCAGTCTCGCAGTTTACTATAAGAGATACTATGTTCAAATCCATGGACGACATTAAGTAGATTAAAATTTTTTGCAAACGTAATTTTTTAGGTAGTCCGCAGTTGTATGGTAGCTTAGGCGCGAAATAAAGATCTCCTTTGGAGGGGATACGATGTCAAGTGGTGGGACTTGTCATGCGAAATCAGAGTAGCCACAGCCGATTTGTCAACACCAGAAGGGGTCGGAAGACTAGGCAAAGGATTATTTTTGGTTTTAGCGATCGCCTCCCGATTGATTGATAAGGGTCCCGGAAAGCTGTCACGTGTTGTGCACTTGAGCACTTAAATTGAAGCTGTTTAAGCTCTTCCGTTAGCGATCTGATTGTTTTTCAGCTAATTGCAGACTAGAAACATATGTTGACAAAGAATATCTACTACAAGAATCACAGTATCAGTATACTCCGTTACCGGGCTTATCAACCAGGCCGGTTGCAGAAACTCTAAGGTTAATACATGCCGAATGGTATGAAAGATCACAAAAGCCGAAGCAAAGGACCATAGGGGTTTTATTGATTGGATCAATGCATTTAACGGCACCGTACGACATACTGGAAATTTCTAGTTTACAGTTCACAATGACTTTTAATTATTAACTTTACTTAGTTTTAGTTTATTGTCTTTATTCAATTATAATTATTGCCTTTATTTAATTTTTAATGATTTCATTCATTTAATTATTAAATTGAAATTAATTAATTAATATTATTTTCCAAACTTGCAAAAGTTCAAGTATTCCAGTCTTAATGACTCTTCGGGTTAAACTATTTTTCAAATTGTAGTTTTAAGTTGCCTAAATTTGGGCTGATCAATAAATCATCATTAATAAAAAAAAATGGCAAATTTTGTACGAATTGCCTATCCTGAGGCGCACAATTAAATGATTGTAAAACAATTGACTAACTCCTGATTAAATTAGTTGAAATAAACACTATCCACTTCACAACAAAGGAAACAATGAAGGTGAAAAATGCTTTAATGTTTTAGCACTTAAAAACGCACTTAAAAACGCACTATGCAGGGCAAAATACAAGCACACAGCACAGCCGGAAATCAAGCTTAAAAAGTTTAATTCGGTTTAAAGAGGTAAAAAGATTAAATTATAATTAAATTCTGACGGAGCACAAATGTATGACGTTCAACGAACCAGAGCGTGTTAAGGTGTTCTATAGTATTTATTGGTTGTGAAATTTGGAATTCGTAGTACCATCAAAATAATGGATTTTGGTTGGGCTACTTCTTATATTTTGTAATTTATAAATGTCGATTTTATGATAGTTAATTTCTTTAGTATTTAAGATACTTCTACTTAATATTCCTAATTTACTTGCCATGATGACATCTTTTATTTTAGATAACGATCTAAGATTGCCCGTAGATTTTCTTTCAATTTGTATTCTTCTAGATCTCTTTTCAGAGAATTTGTTTCAGCCATGAATTGATTAATTTTATTAGTAATGATGAATTGCTTGGAGTTAATATGGTCCATTAGTTTCCATATGTTGCTGTCAATGTTTCTGTTAATCGTCTGCTATATTGCTGAGTTCATTTTCAATTTTGTCGAAGTGGTTGTTTATATCTTGTCTATCGCCATCGTCCATAGTTCCTCCTACCCATCTCAAAAATTTCCCATGCAAACTAGTTAGACCTCTACTGACCCTATGTGGTTTCAGTGTGTTCAATTTATCTACGATTTGTTTTTCTAGTAGTTTGACAGATAGGTTATTATAAAAAGCTGAGTTATTGATACTAAGGTGAACAGATTCTAGGGCTTTTTCAAATTGTAAGATTAACAACGTGTATAGTGCTTGTGAAATTATCTATAATATTAACAGGTTCCATTCCATATAGTTTATTATTTCGTGTTTATTACAGTTTTATTTTTGATAGTTTAATTAGAGTTACACTCGTATTTACACACTGACATAAAATTTACAAACTACATTCATAAAAATAAACATAAAAAGCAGAGCAAAATCTTCACGATGGGCGCGAGCAACGCTTGGATGCCGAAAAGCACAGACATAATCTCTCCAGCAAAGCTGATGAAATTCCCTTGCCGGTTGTCGTTCAGCGACGATAATCAACTCGTCTGTCTGCTTGCCGTTGCTAGTTTTCTTATACATCCCGGTTTGCCGCGAATGGCTTTTTGCCTGTAGTTGTTACAGCCGTTTACAAAATTACTTTAATGCGAGAAATCAGCAATTGCTTGCGAGGGTGCCACTCGGGGAAGAAATTCACAACCACATCGCGCCGAATAGTTTGGGATTCCGAAAACCCCACCAAGCCATTTCCTTCTTTTACTTCGTTGACTTCTATAAATTGTGATTTAGTACTTATGATGCAGAGACATAAGGCGAGCAAGACGGCGATACCTTTCATAAGATTTTTTGGTGAATCGGTCTGTAGTGATATGGTAGATAAATGCCCGTACAGGACTGCAGCGATGGCCTGCTACCTCTGCGAAAAAAGATGGTAGTATTCACCGAGATTTGGCGACGCGTGATGCGCTGGCAGGCTAGCGTTGCGGTGTTGTGGGGTGGGTTCTTTTCCCCAGCACAAGACCCTTTACAAAAAAATTTTGCATTCATTAATTGAAGCGATCTAATGCCGATTCACTGGTGTCGAGGCCGAGGGAACCTACTAAGGGTTGAACTTGTTTATAGCCAGTAACAAACTGGGGGCCAGTAACAAACGGGGCAATTACAATGCACACAAATTGTAAGGTTAATATATTAATTTGCTTGGATGGGGTGCGTATGGAAGATTCGCTGTTTGCAACTTTTGGTATGCTTTATTAGTGAGTGTTCTTTAAATTATTTCTACAACTTGAATTTTAGTGGCCTTTGTTAAACTGAAATGAAAGAAGATTTTGAATCGGAAATGACTCGATATAAAAATACAAACACATTGTAATAGATCAGAAAGTGTTGATCAATAAATAAGCGAAATTAGTTTATCAACATAGAAGCTCGAATTATATTATGGCGTTAGTGCTTGCTTACTACCTTTCTTTGCTGTATAAACTTAATGACTCAAAGTTTTAATAAATAAAGCCAAACGGTGTACTCACCTAAATCCTCGGCGGGTGCCCGCTGATGATATGGTGATTGACAATATCGCTGCAAAATGGTAGTGAAAATGACGATGCTGACCAGTGCATCACTGTTTATCTTTTCCTGCTCTATCAATCTCACACTATATTCCAACATCATTTTCTAGAAACTACCAAAGAAATCACCCATCCAATTTGAAGAAGAATCTACTGAATTTCAGTTCGTCAAACGTTAATCTTGATAACCTGTCGAATTCCTTCAAAATACTAATAAAGATGCAATTCCAACAAAATATCCTCCAATATGTCGCCATTCAACCTGGTGATCCAATTGGGTCCTTGAAACACTTTTTGCATCTAATTCACGCGATTTATGCTCGCACATCAGTACATAACCACACCGCGTACCAGTGTCAAGCAGGTTGCATTGGAAAGAATCAATTAATCGCATTTTAATTTGCTAAAACGGAGATCCCAAGCAGGCAATATTGCGAAATACATTCGGCGATCGTTTTAAAACAGCATCCCACGATGCCCGCACAGTCATAAGATCTGTTAATCAATTCCCCCCAAAACCACGAATTTTCGTTAAACGCACGTAACTCATAGGCGTGAAACAATATTACGAGTACCTGTCGTCCTTTTTTGGCTTATTGCTTCGAAATCAAGCAGTTGTTACTTCAATTCAAGGAATTAAATGGACGCTTCGCGCTACATATGAACTACCGGCGAATTGACGTTTTGTTGTCAAGAGGCTCGTGGGGACTTTTGCACCCAAAAATATACACAAAATCTAAATTCGTAGAACCTGGTTTGTGATTGAACAGTTATAGGCTACGGTGGGCTCGCACTGTTTCACTTGCCTTTCATCAAATTTAAGCCCACTCGCGAATGAAAATCCTTCTGGGAATTGTCATCAGGAATTAAATCGAGCCTTTTTGGCAGGCAACGCGAACTAGCAAACCCACGAAGTGATACCAGAGAGCATTTCCGTTCGGTTTTTCCATTTCGATGAACAACAGCTACGCTTTCCACTTGAACACAAGAAGAATAACATTACACTCATTGAACGTTATCACACTCTTTCCTGTAGTCACTGTTTATTGCGCCGTTCATTTATTTGGTAACAGCCAACGTTCTCGTGCCTTGCACAATTTTCCACGACGGCGGATGGCGAATTCCGCGTTAAAGTTCGCGGCAAGCACTCGACCAGGTGGTGGAGGCGACGCGCGGTGGTTCTTGCCGCGTGCTCGCTGCTGGGCGATCCGTCCAAATCTCCGCATGATTTTTCTGCCGCACCTGTAGATCCAAATCCACTGCTAGCTCAGCTGAGTTAAATTGCATTCCCCAATGCAATACATGGATATGATGCACTTATTCAGTATTCCCATGTCCGAAATTTCAATTTGCAGATTTGCGTAGTTAAGTTAATAAAATTAATAATAGATTAAAAATTTAAATCATAATAAAAGATAAATATTACAACGAATATCAATGCAAAGCAAAAATTTACGTTTAATGAAATTCACAAAAAAAATATACATTAATATTTTTAGTAAAAAAATTTAAATTATTTTTTCCTTTTCAAATTTTATAATTTATAAAAAGTTAAATTTGAGTAACTAAATTCTTCAAATCTGCAATTGAAATTTGGGAACAGTGTTATGCGGTTTGTAATGATTTTCAGTTTCGTTCTCTCCTTCGGACGAAGTCGGAATAACTCTTCCCTTTGAATTCTTGTGCAAAATGACACACAGCTTGCTTGAAAAACAGCATTTTACCGTTCCTGATTTTCACACGAAAAACAGTCGACACTTTAAAATATGAGCGACGCAAATAACCTAACTCAACTGATGCACACGTGTATAGCGCTTTCATTCCTTACTTCTTGTTTTGTTGCGTTTCTTGCACCGGTAGCCGAACTTACTCGCCCTCGCCATGTGGCTGTCCACTCAACTTGACATCCCACAACAAAACTTGACGTGGGATGGGTCACAACTGACACGAGATGGGAAGTCACATGGCGGCAATGTGTATGTATTCGTCGCCAGTGGCGTAGGGCCGATTCATGACAGGTTTTCGGGCAGTTGGCTTGGTTGGCTGCTCGATTACTACAGGTCTTTGAAGTTTCGGTCTATATCTAAAATGGGGTTCTAACTTTTTCTTTCTGTGAACATTTTTAACATAATTTGGGTTAAGTCGTCTTGGATTCTTTCTTTATTATGGTATTTGAGTCGTTTTTCCGGGGCTTTTACAATTTTCTCTTTAATTTTTCCATATTTTCCAGAAGATATTGTGCCGTTATGTATTTCTATTGGTTTTTCCTCAGTTGTTGAGTGAAGAGTATGGTGTTAATATTTAATAGCTTCTTGTAGAAAAACAAAGTAATCAGGTCTATTTTGTTTTTCTACGGTCATTAGTCTAATGTGTTCGTTAACCCCAGACACCTAACGTTCGCTTGCCCACCATTAATCCTAACTATTCGTCGATTAGACGAGCATTTATTAATGTGTTTTATTTTTAAGTAAGAATTTAGTTTAGGTAAAAAGAGAACAATAAATTTCTATTTAATTTAGTTTTGTAATCCACTTTTTCTTATGAGATCAAAATAACAATTAATTTATAAAAATGAAAATTAAAAGAACAAAAAAAAAACAGCCTTATATTCTTTGGCATATCTTCATCATAATACTAAAACTAAATTGGGAAAATACAAAAGACTAATATTTTGAGGTACATGTTGTGCGAAAATCAACTTTATGTTCACCGCAAATTGCAGAGTTACAGTTAACACAAAATGACTTTGTCATTCGCCTTTTTTATAGGAACATAGACCGCAGATTTTTCTTTTGCTACTATTTGATACCTCGGGTGGTTGCAGGTAATTTCAAGATGATGATTGACTTGGCTTTTCGTCTTTGTCATTTTTTGAAGGAAATATATCCGTTATTTTTTGCTTAATGTGCCTTGCCAGGGTTCGAGCTTCCAATCGAACTTTCAACCAGGGTTCTACAAGCTGTGAATGTATCTTCTGCATAAAATCACGCCTATTCATTATGCTTTGACCATGTACGGTAGCATTGTGGCAGTAAATTATGTAGCTGTTGGTACATGCTGTATTCATAATGCCATAGAAAACACACATTGACCATCTATTAATTTTTCTACTGTAGAATATTACTGAACACATTTGATCGAAAGTATCTACGCCACCTTTGTGCTATTGTAGAATACAATCATGTGTGGCTTTTTTCTTTCAGCATTGACTGAGCCCGCTTCATCACAAGATGAAAGCATATATACTATTTTTGATGGTTTAGGTTTATATTAAAGAAGTGTAATGTGTCCATCATATACAAACATGGATGTGTTAACGTTTCTTGGTATATTTACGTTGCTTTGCTGATTTTTCTTGTGTCTCTTTTTCTTATTTCCTCTGGAATTTCCCTTTTATTGGATCGTAATGTCCCTACAATCGTCAAGTTGTAAAGCTGCTGAAGCAATTGTTTAGCTATAGGCACTGACGTAAACTAATTGTCGGTCGTAATATTTCGGTTCATATCATGTATACTGCGTTTAAGCTCTTGTAATGATTTTCACTCTTCAACTCGAACGCGGAACCGACCTCTCATCGGTTCTAGACGTTAAGTCTGAGTAGTGCCAACGGATGGTACCAACAGGTCAACCAATCCGTGCACCGTAATCCATTCACGCGGTGACTGCTTGTCGGCCAGCTAGTTCGGAGAGGATTTCGGTCGCGGGTCTCCGAATGGATTACGCTCAACTACAATATTTCAGTCACCTGAAATTGCCCGTTTTCTAAACGCGTCAACATTCACTCATCCAGAACGAGAAACCTACATTACGTTAGTTCTGGATGGGATCTATCCACAGATCTCAAATCAAAAACGCTACAAAAATCCACAGGCGCGTTACCGATTCACCGACGCGGTACCGAAAAATATACTACTCGAACTTAAACCGAAGAAAACTACTCTAAAGAAATGGCGAAACAAGCAAAGGTACCGCGTACCGCGCGCGACGCGAAACCGACTTCAGCGGATTTGCAGAAACCCTACCCTCGCGACGGCATACTTACCCTACACTCCCTGTTCCCACTGAAAAAGAAGAGTCACTGAAAAGGAAAGTCGTGGTTAAATTAGCAATTCATTCTTAGTTTATTCAATTCTTACATATCATATATTCTTATATATCCTGGGCAATCTATGTTGAATAATGACAATGAGAGGGGACATAAGAGCTGAACAAAATCAAATTATGATATTTACCCTCATATCAAATATTATTTTTACTTAATTTAAAATATATTTATTATGTGTGTATAAGTGTATTTTGAAAAGAAAAACAAACAGAAAAATGAAAATATTGTATATATATGCGAAAAGCTAATATCAAAAGAACTGTCTTTTCTTTACTTATTTTATTGTACATGATATCCCAGTATATAATTCATTGATTTTTTCGTTCCATATTTTTTTTATTTTTCTCATTAAATAAACCTTAAAAATTCAATAAAAAAATAAGAAACATGGCAAACAATTTTCATTTAAAAGACGGCGATATTATGTAAATATAGTTCTTTTCTTTATGAGGAAGACAGCCGAATGCAAAAGAAGTGCGTTTTGATTAATGTCTGAACATGGAAACATTATACATAAGTCATTCGCGGTAATTAAAAAGATTTAAAAATATATCCTAATATTATCAGAAAAAAACACAGAGAACTTCCCCAAACATGTTGTGAATAAGGTTATACCGATATTATTTACAAAATAAGAAAAAAACTATATGGATACGATTCCGGGATAAATAAGAGGTAAAATAGCTAAAGTAAATATAAGTGAATTAGAGATCGTGCAGTAAAGAAATGAAATCAGGGGCGGCAACTTGTGGAAATTAGTTTTCTGATTATCTTCATAACAGCTAACATCTAGCATCTAATATTATAGTTAGCACTTTTTATTCTCATTTCTTCGAAACTTTTTGCATATCATATCGTTTGTTTAGCGACTAAGTTCAACGAGATATTGCAATCAACTAATCAAATTAAGCTATGTACTAGCAACGTAAGTTAAAAAGTGGAAAATAATGCAGAAACATCAGCTTCCTAGTTTAAGCTATACACAGGGATTTATCTTCAAAGATGAACCCAAAAATCTAATAACTTAAGGAGAGAGTATCAGTTGCAGATTTGCGATTTGAATTTTGTTCTTTCTTTCGAGTAAGCTAACATGGGTTTATGTGTGTGTAAAACATATGATAAATCGTTTTGATTTAACAGATACGATATGGAAAACGAATGAACAAAGCAAAAATGGTTTTGAACTGTTGAATACTCCGTTGGGCTTGGAAAGTCATTTTATTAGCTGTTTTATCTCTATCGGCAATCAATTCATGAATATAAATCTCCCAACATTTGCGATTCGATATAAAATCTCTCGACTTTCACTAGACTAAAATGCGTTACTGAAGCTCAGTATTTAAAATATATTTTTTTCGAAGAAACCGTGAAAAGCTAGGACTCAAAATACGGACGAAACAAATGATTTAAATCAGTAACATGAAAATCACTCAAAGGAAACAGCGTTAAAGCAAATAATATTTTTGTAGTAGTGAGTTGAATACTATTTACGCCCTGAGCGTGAGACCTCCTGGAGCGCAGAACTTCTGGACTATCTAACAAACGCCTCTTCTATCGGACTAAGAACCAAGCTTGGAACCATTTGACACATTACGTTGGGCTAGGCCTCGTTGAACAAATAAATCAATGGCATTGTTTAATATTATCGTATTCTGTGTTCCTATCTTTCAGGGATACCTTGTTCCTGAATATAAGCTAAACTTTCTGAGACTGACACACCAATGTCTTGATTCGATTGAAAACAAAATAGGTTCGAATGTCCTACATATGACAATAAATACAAAGTTAATTTGAATCCGAAGTAAATTATACGAAAATAACGTTCAAAGTTGGGATACATTAAAGAAAATTATGGTGTCATATAAATATTGAAATTGCGAAAGAAAAGTATTGTATGGGTTGTTGAACACTATAAAGACTACTTTTGTGTCTATTACTTTTTCTCAGAAAACTTAAATTGTGCGGAAAACCGGGATTTATCAATAGTGAAATGTATCTGTCTATAATATGATTTTTGATATTTTACTTATTGTGAAAACTAGAAAAATTAGTGCTTACGTTGTGTATTTTAAATGGTATAATTTCCGATATCTCATTGAATATATTCAGTTATCATTTTTTTTTTTAAGACATTCATTCATTTATTCTAACATTTAATTGTTTCATTTAAGTTTAGTATTTTTTTTCTGAATTTAGTACTCGATTCACTAATCATTGAGATTTTTAGTTTATTTAGTTTATGTTCAAGTTATGTTAGCTTGACGTTTTCTTCATATGAAGCTTGTTTACGTTTGAAGTGTTGATTTTTAATTTTACTTCTTATAATTATTCCAAGAAAGCTCATTCAATTATCGCATATCAGTTGTCATTTGAAATCATTGATTAAAGTTTTAAAAGATTTCATTGGATTTAAAGAATAGTGTTTAGTTGACATTCATGTTATACCATCTTTTGACATGCCCCCGATTTTCATCTAATAATACATGTTTAAAAATTATATCAAGAAAATCGAACAGTTTTAGTCCGGTTAATACATTTTTGTCTTTTATAATTTGTTAGTAATTTATTTTGGTTTTTTTTTTTCATAAATTCCTAATCATTGTAAAATTCATGGAATCAGTGGCATAGTTTTCTCGATGGCCACGGTGGAGGGGCATTTCCAGATGGCTATGTCTCGAAATGTGCCGGGGTTGGATTAATTCTATATTCCGAATATTTATATCCACGGATCTAAATATTTGGACAGAAAAAAAAATATTTTCTGCACAACGATATCCGCACAACAGATGAAGTCCGCTGGCACTTCGAGGACATATCCATCTGGCAGGTTACAAGGGTTCGGGATCGGAATCACTTCGATTCCTGGGCGTAGTCGTCACATTACACATTCCCCCCCCCAAAATCGAAGTAATTACGATCCCGTCTCCTTTGTAAAAGGTCTTGGTTAGGGACGTGGCGGGTCGAAGATCCGTTTCGAAGGATAGGCTACAACCCTGTTCGTGAAGACTCGACAGTGACTATATAGTAGGAAGTCAGGTGTTATTCGGAGGCCTTCGTCTAGGCAGAGATTTGGGATAAGCCAAGGTTTCTCGTGGGAATTAGTTGCACTTCATCGTCTAAGGTCTTTTGCGTGGTAAATTCCCAGGGTCTTACCAGTCATGTCCGCGATGAGGTACCGGGTGGGGCTTATGACTTGCATGACTCGACACTTCACGAATTTCTTGTCTAGTTTGGCATTGTAATGGCGGGTGGCATCGCTCTGTCGGAAGTTTCGACGATATATTTCGTCGCCGGCCTTAAAGCCAGAAGGATGAGATCGCAAGTTGTACCGCTCCTCTCCCATCCGTCTACTTTCTTCAATCTTCTCCCGCAGTTGATCTCGCAGAAGTTGGAGCTTTTCGTGCGGTTCTAGAACCACGATTGGGTCCTCTAGCGATTTCAGCTGCCGCAATAGCCGGTAAGCGCTCCCATGACCGATCATGTACTGGCCGAACACTGCAAAATACGGCGAAATGCCGGTCGTGGCGTGGTACGACGAGCGCAGCGCACTAGTGATGGCGGACAATTTGCGATCCCAGTCCCTCTGATTCGGGTGGACATAGGCGCGAATGGCCGCTATGAGCGTACGATTCAGTCGTTCGGATGCGTTGGCTTGTGGTGAATAGACGGCAGTTCGTTGGTGGATGATGCCGTATTTGGACATTAGGTCTCGGAACTTGCTGGAGGTGAACTGGACCCCATTGTCGGAGACAAGTTTCTCCGGAACTCCAAACATGTGAAAGACTCGGTTCTCCAAAAAGCTGGTTATTGGTCCAGTGTGCATGTTACGTAGTGGCTCTATGATAGGGAATTTGGAGAGCTGGTCCAGGACCACGACAGCTCCCGTGTGACCAGAAGCAGATCGAGGGTAAGGACCGATAAGATCAATGTACAAGCGCTGGAACACGCGTTCGGGGACCTCAACCTTACCCATGGGTGGCCGAAGGATGGTGTTGGGCGCTTTAGTGCACTTGCATAGCTCACAAGAGGCTACGTACGCTTTTATCTGTTGGGCCATCTTAGGCCAAAAGAAACAGGTTTTCAACCGCCTAAGTGTACGACCGTATCCGCCGTGCGCACTTGATGGGTGGTCATGAGCCAGTCTGATAAGATCAGTGGTTAATTCTTCGGGCACCCACAACTTCCACTGTTCTTCTTCTTGTATGGGGTCTCCGGATGCGTGTCCCATCCGCTTATAAATAAATCCATCCGTCAACCGCAGTTCAGGAAGCTGGGACAGTTGATTCTGGATAGTGTGAATCAGTTGGGTGTAGCTGGCTGACTTGAAGGCAGGATGGTCCAAATCGATCAATTGGGGGCTGTCGTCCTCTTGGACCAACTCGGCTCCTTCAGGGGCGAACATTCTGGATAGGGTGTCGGGGACTACATGCTGGCTTCCTTTTCGGTGGCGAATTGTGAAGTCAAATGCCTGTAGTTTCAGTGCCCACCTGGCCAATCGGCCGTTGAGATCAGTCTGGCTCATTAACCATTTCAGAGAAGCGTGATCCGTAACGATTTCAAAGGTGTGTCCCTCCACATAGGCTCGGAAGCGTTTCACTGCCAACACCGCGGCTAAACATTCTTGCTCGGAGACCGTGTAATTTCGCTGGGCTGGGTTCAGCTTGTGAGACATGAAGGCTATAGGTCTCTCCTCGCCGTCTTGTGCAACCTGGACTAAGACTGCTCCCACCCCATGTTGACTCGCGTCACAATGGATTGAGAACGGTTTGTCAAAGTCCGGGCTGTGCAGTACGGGGGCCGTAGTCAGACTCTTCTTTAGCTCTTCAAAGGCTCGCAAGCTGGGCTCTTCCCAGACGAATTTACGTCCCTTACGCAGCATGTCGGTCAAAGGAGTGGTAATGGTGGCATAGTCACGTACAAAACGCTGGTACCATCCGCATAACCCTAAGAATCGGCGTAACTGTTTGGTGGTCTTGGGTAGTGGAAAAACGTCAATCGCTTGAGTCTTTTCCGGATCGGTCTTGATATGCCCATGCCCAATGATGTGACCTAAATACTTCACCTCCGTCATCACGAACTGGCTCTTCCTTATGTTGATGGTTAATCTTGCCCTCCGGATGTGTAGAGCCACCTCCTGAAGCAGGTCGATGTGTTCGTCAAAGGTCTCGGTTATAAGCAACAGATCGTCCAAGTAAACGAAAACTTGGTGCCGCAAATGAGGTGGTATCACCTTGTCCATAAGGCGCGTCATTGTTTGGGGGGCATTACACAATCCGAATGGCATGGTCACGAATTGATATAAGGGCCGGCCTGGGACTGTGAAGGCTGTTTTCTCCTTTGAACCGGGGTCTAAAGGAATTTGCCAGAAGGCGTCCTTGAGGTCTAAGCTCGTGATGAAATGGGCTTTAGGCAATCGACTCAAAATGCCTTCGATCAACGGTAGAGGATATGCGTCCTTGACTGTGACGGCGTTCAAGCGTCTGGCATCTAAGCATAACCGGACCTTGTTCGGCTTGACCACTAAGGTGACTGGGGAAGCCCACGCGCTCTGTGATTCTTCGATTACGCCTAATGCTAGCATTCGATCCACTTCGGCATATAACGATTTTTCCTTCGCCGGAGATATGGCGAAATGTCTCTGTTTTATGGGTTTAGCATCCCCCACATCTATAGTGTGGAACACCAGGGCAGTCCGCCCGAGACCTTCCTTCTCGTGCGAGGGAAAAGCCGATATAGCCGAGTCGAGACGCAGTTGCTGAGTTACATCCAGTGTATGCCGTAATAAGTTAGTGGGTTGAGATTGGTCAGGAACGGTGGTGACGGACTCCAGGGTCGAACTGGAAAATAGTGCCGGGGCCAAGTTAAATTTTCGAACGAAATCCACTCCTAAATAAAGATTCTGGGTTAACTGAGGTATGATGAAAAATTCCATAGGTTTAGTTACCCCTTTAAAGGTGACATCCGTCATAATTTTTCCCACTACAGAGTGGCGAGTTCCGTCCGCCGTGCTTAACCAGGAGGTGAAATGACGGATTTGGTCCGCGTGCTTTGCCAGTACCTCCCCTGCAAACTCGGCAGATATGCAATTCACACTGGCTCCCGTATCGACTAAGCCTGATACTCGTTTTTGCAGGAGGTGTACTGACGCATATGGCCGAACATCATCCCTCAATAATTCGTCTAAGTATATGTCCTTCAACCTTTTTCTCGACTGCCTGACTTTTCTCCAGAAGCTCCGCATCCGACGCGTGGCTCGCTTGCTTCGCGGTGGGACAGTTGTGGCCAATTCCTCATGGAAGATGCGCTGTCGAGTAGCCAAATAATTCCGCAACCTGACATGAAAAGGTTTTACATGCCAAGGAGCCTTCGTCTCGCTATCATTTCCCTGCGCATTGGCCTCGGCGAAGGACGGCGTCGGTTGTGGAACTTCGGGAGAACTGTGTTTAGCGGTGCGAGTCAGCAGAGTTGGAGTCATGTTGGGAGCTGGGTCATAGCTGGTGATGGGGTCTGGATTGGTTCGTCCGGGGTCTAGGAGTGCCGACGGGTGGTCGCGGCACTCGGTGGCAAGTTTTTTCGCCCTTTGCAATTTGCACAGTCAGGTGCGTATGTGTCGGCCTTCCCGCAGCGGTAGCAGAAAAGCGTCGGCTCCGCTGGACATGCATAGAACCGATGTCCCGGTTGTCGGCAGTTCCAACAGACCGTCGGGCTTGTAAGTGCTTCAAGGGAGGGTCGATCAATCAATGCGGGGTCCTCAAGCTCCGGTGGTGCTCCGCTCCTCGGTACTGGTACTGGATCAGCAAGCAGGTGGTCTGCTGCCATCAACTCCGCGGTGTGATGATTTCGGGGATTTGGTCCCGTTATGCGAGGTTGTGGGCGGAAGGTACCTCGTCGCTCATCCAAGTGTTCTTGTCTACGCGCATGGAGGCGCAATCCCTGTATGGTGTTGATGGGAAAATGTAGCAGGCTGTTCTGGAGATCCCAGCGCATGTTCTCTCTGATAATTTCTACTAATTCGTCCTCGGGCATGGTATTTCGCAGGCGAGTGCTCAATCTCACTATACTTGTGTAGTACTGGTCGAACGGTTCGTGAGCGCCTTGTTTCCGTTTCTTTATTTGCTCTCTTAGCTCTCTCTCAGTGAAGCCATCCTCAAATCGATTGCGGAAGGCTGCACTGAAAGAGTGCCAAGTGGGACGTGGCGTTGACTCTTTAAAGCTCCAGTACCAGTCGGCAGCGTCGCCGCTGAACAAAAGATGGGCATGCCGGAGGAAGGCCGAGGAATCACCTCCCAGGGTGCTGGACACCAACGCCTGAATCCGGAAAAGGAACCGGTCCGCCGATATCATATCGTTGAACCCTGTAAAGTTCAGGCGCCAACTCTCCATGATACGAGGCGTCGGGTCTCGAAAAGGTGCCAATGCGTTCCCGGGGGGAATCACATCCTCGATTGACCTGTTGTACTGAACTGCCTCGGGGGCTGGAGGTACCAACGGAGGTCCGGTACTGTGTCGCGGTCTGTATTCGGGAGCTCTGGGATCCATTCCCGAGTTCCTTGGGGGTGGGACCCATTGCTCGGATTGTCGGGAGGGGGGCATCGCCACACTGGGATTTGGCTCCCAGCCAAGCGGAGTTCTCACGCGGCTGGGGGGTTGGCTCAACGGGAGATTCTGGATCTTTCCCTCCAGGTTGCCAATCCTCTCCGACATATCCCTCATCAACGCCACGAGGGTGTCAATGGAGTGGGCGGAAGGCATGGTTGTCACCTCGGACACGACACTTGCAGCCGGAACTTCACCGCCTACTGCTCCTTGCAGGTCTAAGAGTGGTTGTGACGATTCGGCTTCTGGAGCTCCTTTCGCCACTGCTCCACGCGTTGGTAGGGGCGTTCCGAGGGGGGCGTCTAGGGCAGACCGATCTATGGGTCGCCGGCATAAGGGACACAGCTCTGACGTGAGGAGGAGCTGTTGTACACAGGCACGATGGAATAAATGTCCACAATCCAATCGCACGCTGTGTACGCCCTCCACTACGTCTTCGAAGCAGATCCCGCAGTTAGCTGGTTGGACCGTTTTGGATCTGGTCCAACGCTTGTCTGGGGTCCGCTTCGTTGCCATCTTTGATTTTTGCTGGTTTTGGGTGGGTGCTATGTCTTAGTGACGAAAAAAAAAAAGAAAAAATGTAATTATATAATATGACTAAAGGCTTAAAAATACTTTAGTGGCCGATAGTGGCGAGCTATTTACGTAAAAAAATGAGAAAAAAAAATTTAATTAGTATATACTTTCCTTTCCAGTGGTCGACTCCTTCAACGGGAAAAGAGAGTGCGTGGTAATCTGCCGAAGAAAGGGTGCTTTTGGTCGATTTACGAAATTTAACCCCATACCCTCATACATTACAAAAAAAACCGTCTCTAAACTACGTTAAAGTGACTCGACGAGACAAGTGGTAGAGCTACCGTAACGACTTTGTACGCGGTCAAAATTCCCGACGCGTGGAAGCATTCCGGGCTTCGCAACTCCAGCATACGCCATCGAACGTTGAACCGATACCACTCGTCTAACACGCATAAGAAATAGTTAGAATCCCTCCGCGACATAAAGGCAAGGTAGCCTTCTATTTTCTTGAGAGTCCATGCTGATAAGTAAACCCATCAGACTGGCAGTTCCATCAAGAAAATAGAAGGTCCTTACAGGGGTTAACCTGGGACAACACATCGGAAGGATTCTGTCGCGAAAGCAAAATCAAACAAAGGAGAGCGGAAGCTACAACTCACGTGAAGCGACCTCTAATGTGTATCACACAATTCCACTGCTCCTGATAGTGGGACTCGAGTACCAAAGTACCTTACATCCTCCGTAAAGGACCAACTCGTCAGAAGACGCGAAGTTCTTTCCCCCTTAGGATGTTTTTGGGCCCCACGTTGGGCGCCATTTGTAATGATTTTCACTCTTCAACTCGAACGCGGAACCGACCTCTCATCGGTTCTAGACGTTAAGTCTGAGTAGTGCCAACGGATGGTACCAACAGGTCAACCAATCCGTGCACCGTAATCCATTCACGCGGTGACTGCTTGTCGGCCAGCTAGTTCGGAGAGGATTTCGGTCGCGGGTCTCCGAATGGATTACGCTCAACTACAATATTTCAGTCACCTGAAATTGCCCGTTTTCTAAACGCGTCAACATTCACTCATCCAGAACGAGAAACCTACATTACGTTAGTTCTGGATGGGATCTATCCACAGATCTCAAATCAAAAACGCTACAAAAATCCACAGGCGCGTTACCGATTCACCGACGCGGTACCGAAAAATATACTACTCGAACTTAAACCGAAGAAAACTACTCTAAAGAAATGGCGAAACAAGCAAAGGTACCGCGTACCGCGCGCGACGCGAAACCGACTTCAGCGGATTTGCAGAAACCCTACCCTCGCGACGGCATACTTACCCTACACTCCCTGTTCCCACTGAAAAAGAAGAGTCACTGAAAAGGAAAGTCGTGGTTAAATTAGCAATTCATTCTTAGTTTATTCAATTCTTACATATCATATATTCTTATATATCCTGGGCAATCTATGTTGAATAATGACAATGAGAGGGGACATAAGAGCTGAACAAAATCAAATTATGATATTTACCCTCATATCAAATATTATTTTTACTTAATTTAAAATATATTTATTATGTGTGTATAAGTGTATTTTGAAAAGAAAAACAAACAGAAAAATGAAAATATTGTATATATATGCGAAAAGCTAATATCAAAAGAACTGTCTTTTCTTTACTTATTTTATTGTACATGATATCCCAGTATATAATTCATTGATTTTTTCGTTCCATATTTTTTTTATTTTTCTCATTAAATAAACCTTAAAAATTCAATAAAAAAATAAGAAACATGGCAAACAATTTTCATTTAAAAGACGGCGATATTATGTAAATATAGTTCTTTTCTTTATGAGGAAGACAGCCGAATGCAAAAGAAGTGCGTTTTGATTAATGTCTGAACATGGAAACATTATACATAAGTCATTCGCGGTAATTAAAAAGATTTAAAAATATATCCTAATATTATCAGAAAAAAACACAGAGAACTTCCCCAAACATGTTGTGAATAAGGTTATACCGATATTATTTACAAAATAAGAAAAAAACTATATGGATACGATTCCGGGATAAATAAGAGGTAAAATAGCTAAAGTAAATATAAGTGAATTAGAGATCGTGCAGTAAAGAAATGAAATCAGGGGCGGCAACTTGTGGAAATTAGTTTTCTGATTATCTTCATAACAGCTAACATCTAGCATCTAATATTATAGTTAGCACTTTTTATTCTCATTTCTTCGAAACTTTTTGCATATCATATCGTTTGTTTAGCGACTAAGTTCAACGAGATATTGCAATCAACTAATCAAATTAAGCTATGTACTAGCAACGTAAGTTAAAAAGTGGAAAATAATGCAGAAACATCAGCTTCCTAGTTTAAGCTATACACAGGGATTTATCTTCAAAGATGAACCCAAAAATCTAATAACTTAAGGAGAGAGTATCAGTTGCAGATTTGCGATTTGAATTTTGTTCTTTCTTTCGAGTAAGCTAACATGGGTTTATGTGTGTGTAAAACATATGATAAATCGTTTTGATTTAACAGATACGATATGGAAAACGAATGAACAAAGCAAAAATGGTTTTGAACTGTTGAATACTCCGTTGGGCTTGGAAAGTCATTTTATTAGCTGTTTTATCTCTATCGGCAATCAATTCATGAATATAAATCTCCCAACATTTGCGATTCGATATAAAATCTCTCGACTTTCACTAGACTAAAATGCGTTACTGAAGCTCAGTATTTAAAATATATTTTTTTCGAAGAAACCGTGAAAAGCTAGGACTCAAAATACGGACGAAACAAATGATTTAAATCAGTAACATGAAAATCACTCAAAGGAAACAGCGTTAAAGCAAATAATATTTTTGTAGTAGTGAGTTGAATACTATTTACGCCCTGAGCGTGAGACCTCCTGGAGCGCAGAACTTCTGGACTATCTAACAAACGCCTCTTCTATCGGACTAAGAACCAAGCTTGGAACCATTTGACACATTACGTTGGGCTAGGCCTCGTTGAACAAATAAATCAATGGCATTGTTTAATATTATCGTATTCTGTGTTCCTATCTTTCAGGGATACCTTGTTCCTGAATATAAGCTAAACTTTCTGAGACTGACACACCAATGTCTTGATTCGATTGAAAACAAAATAGGTTCGAATGTCCTACATATGACAATAAATACAAAGTTAATTTGAATCCGAAGTAAATTATACGAAAATAACGTTCAAAGTTGGGATACATTAAAGAAAATTATGGTGTCATATAAATATTGAAATTGCGAAAGAAAAGTATTGTATGGGTGGTTGAACACTATAAAGACTACTTTTGTGTCTATTACTTTTTCTCAGAAAACTTAAATTGTGCGGAAAACCGGGATTTATCAATAGTGAAATGTATCTGTCTATAATATGATTTTTGATATTTTACTTATTGTGAAAACTAGAAAAATTAGTGCTTACGTTGTGTATTTTAAATGGTATAATTTCCGATATCTCATTGAATATATTCAGTTATCATTTTTTTTTTTAAGACATTCATTCATTTATTCTAACATTTAATTGTTTCATTTAAGTTTAGTATTTTTTTTCTGAATTTAGTACTCGATTCACTAATCATTGAGATTTTTAGTTTATTTAGTTTATGTTCAAGTTATGTTAGCTTGACGTTTTCTTCATATGAAGCTTGTTTACGTTTGAAGTGTTGATTTTTAATTTTACTTCTTATAATTATTCCAAGAAAGCTCATTCAATTATCGCATATCAGTTGTCATTTGAAATCATTGATTAAAGTTTTAAAAGATTTCATTGGATTTAAAGAATAGTGTTTAGTTGACATTCATGTTATACCATCTTTTGACATGCCCCCGATTTTCATCTAATAATACATGTTTAAAAATTATATCAAGAAAATCGAACAGTTTTAGTCCGGTTAATACATTTTTGTCTTTTATAATTTGTTAGTAATTTATTTTGGTTTTTTTTTTTCATAAATTCCTAATCATTGTAAAATTCATGGAATCAGTGGCATAGTTTTCTCGATGGCCACGGTGGAGGGGCATTTCCAGATGGCTATGTCTCGAAATGTGCCGGGGTTGGATTAATTCTATATTCCGAATATTTATATCCACGGATCTAAATATTTGGACAGAAAAAAAAATATTTTCTGCACAACGATATCCGCACAACAGATGAAGTCCGCTGGCACTTCGAGGACATATCCATCTGGCAGGTTACAAGGGTTCGGGATCGGAATCACTTCGATTCCTGGGCGTAGTCGTCACATTACACTCTTTTACAAAGTACTCTGCTAAAGGTATATTGCATATAATTGTTTCTTTTCCGAAGTATGGTATACAGTCGACCATTTCAAACTTAATCCCATACTTGGCAGGCTTATTTGGGATAAACATCCTAAATTTACACCTCCCTCGGAATGCTAGTAGCTGCTCATCAATAGTTACATTTGTTCCAGGAATATAGTTTTGGCGACACTGACTTTTAAGCTTTTCCCATATATTCCTTACAGGTGTGAAAGGGTCGTTTTTCTGTTTTTTGAAGCAGATTGCTTTATCATCAAAACGTAGACATCACAGAAGAAACTCACACCTTTCTTTGCTCATGCACGATGCACGTCCTGCGCCACAGTATTCAGTGTTGAACCATTCCTTATAGGTCTGATGATTGTCTTTCAGGGCTGCAGTTAACACGAGAATACCCAAAAGAGCTCTGATCAATTCTTTGCAAGTGTCAATTTGGGTCGATGTATTTTGGTTATATTTTTCTCTTTTTATTGCAATTTCAATGTTTTCCATTTGACAATCTCTTCTTTTGTTAGGTCAGTTATGAACTGTTCAAATAACAGAAGTGGGTCGACAATACCCTTTACTGCGCTGGCTGGTCTCCTGGCAACGCGCACAATGTTTATTGCTGCTGTTCTGTTTGATGTTCGAAACCGTAAGTTGCAAGAGAATATACGTAAATCCTAACGATTCGTCAAAACGACGAGCACAATTATAATATCCGAAAAAAATATTGGACTGACCTGCACAACTCAACTGCCTAGCAAAAGAGCTCAATAAGCACTGACTTGACCAGAAACATTGCAATGATCGCTGCAAGCACTAGAAAGAGACAGCGATTCTTAAGTCGCGTAGTCGTCGAATCGACGAAGGTTAGGTGTCTAGGGTTAAGAGTATTGTGAAATCTTTCAATATCTGAATTAGCAGTTTTTATGCCTGGGGTCGTGAAATGAAGGTGGACATGTTCTATGTCGAGGAAATTTTTTAAATTAAGCGTAAATGTTGCTTCGCTATCTGTGACGATTTTCTTTAGAATGGAACATGTCCCGAAATATGTATTTAGGGCTGTTTTCATGTATGGCCAATTGCGGCTCTTGATCTGAATAGCTTAAGCGAATTTTGAAAATTTATCTATAATAGTTAGGTATATATTATGTTTGTCTTTGAATCAAATATCCATGTGTATTATTTCATGCGGTCTACTAGGAATTTCTGTTTCCTGAAAAGGTGGTTTGTAGGGTTTTCGTTCATATTTCGCTACGTTACAAGTACTGCAATTATTTAATTGTTTAGTTATTTCATTTTTCCGATTTGAGCAATAGTATTTATTTTTGGTTTCTTTATATACTTCGTCAATTCCCCTGTGGTTATTTCGCAGATGTTCTTTAATTATTTCTTCTTAAATTTGGTTTAAGTCTTCGCAGTCATATAGGACATAAGGACACTTTAGAAATCTAATTTTGCTGAAAGGGATAATAAATTTGAAGTATTCGTTTTGAAATGTGTTAAAAACTTCAATGTCGGGGGCATACAGTCCGATAATCCCTTTTTCTGATAAATGATTTTCCAAAAATAGTTCTAAATTTATCGTTAGGATCTCTACTTATAAATATTGTCCTCTGTCTGCTGAATATTATGCTCTTTTTTTATTGAGTCAGTTTTGCCCTTTTTAATTATAATTTGGTTTTTATAAAGATTAAGAGGTTTTTCCGAAATTTGGATATAAAGAGAGTTGTCTTCTTCTGCCCTGTGGACCGTGGCTCCTGTCGAGATGTTTTGCTCTTCATTCATATTAACTTCAGGCCTGGAAAGAAACGACATTATCTTTCCCTTTAATATATTCAACTTCATAATTGTATTCATCTAATTTGGATTTCCACCTTTGGAGTTTCGGATTAGGTTCCTTTAAATTTGCGACCCATATGAGGGGTTTGTGACCTGTTCTTATCGTGAATTTCCATCCGTAGAGATATGGTCAGAAATATTTTGTTGCCCAGATGAGTGCCAGTAATTCCTTTTCAATTATGGAAGAGTTTATCTCATGTTCATTGAGAGTTCGACTGCCGAAGCAAACGGGGTGTCCTTTTTGAGACACCACCGCCCCGATTGCATAATTGGATGCATCTGTTGTCAGAACGAACCTATCGTCAAAGCTTGGGTGGATCAGGATTGGGTCGCTCATTATAAGTAGATTAAGTTTTTCAAACGATTCGACGTAGTCTTTGTCTTGAGGGTTTATTCTGGTGTCCTTCAAACGCAAAGTCAGAGGCATAGCAACTTTAGAACAATCTTTAATAAATTTCCTGTAGAAACCAACAAGTCCAAGGAACTGTTTGATTAGTTTTACTGTTTTTGAGATTCTGAACTCTTGAATGGCCTGCACCTTCTTCGGATTATGTTTAATTCGTGTTTGTGTTACAATGTGACCCAAAAACTCAGTTTCGCTTCAAGAAACTCAGGCTTATCCACTTATATCTTCAAATTATGCTCGTGCAAGGTTTTAAAAATTTTCTCCAGCGATGCTAAATGTTCTTCAAGCGATGTACTGAAGACAATAACGTCATCGAGGTACGCAAAGCAAATTGTTCCTATATATGGCTGTAAGATGTTATTCATAAGCCTCTGAAAAGTGGCTGATGCATTCTTGAGTCCGAAAGGCATACTGGTGAACTCGTAACGTCTACTGTTAGCTGAGAAGGCCATTTTGGGAATATCAGATTCCAAAATTTCGATCTGATGGAAGCCCTTGGCCAGGTCAATTGTGGTGAAATACTATTTTAGCTTTGTAGTTTAGAAGAATGTTGTTTCCAATCAGTCTGTCGAAAAACTCGTGAAATTTTGTTTCCATAAATTGAAATTTATCAAGACCACCAAACTCTGCGAATGGTTTGATCTCTTACATTCAAAATTTGAATTTATAGTAGAGACGTTAAACTTGGGGGTTGGTATGTACGAACTTGAGGCGCGTGGATTCAGAATCCTTATTGTGCGCCTGACGTTACATTAAAATATAAAATCACGGCTAAATACAACGTAATGTCTTTATTCACGGATAACAACTAACAAAACATAAAATAGAATTCTCATTGATTTTGATATTCGCATCGGAATGATCGCGTATGTAAAATAATGCTCTGCTGCTTAATGGCGTCGTCAGTCGAAGCGTTGTTGAAAGCACGCGATAGAGTTGGCGTCTCGGACAGGACTGTATAGAATGAAACTTCCTTTGTTCCTTTTTCGATGTTTTGCGAAAGAAACAGGGTTCATTCAAGCTATAAATGTTTTTGCTGGTTCGAATAGCATATGTCTAAAAACTCCAAGGGCCAATCTCCTGATTGACTCAATTTTTCTTGTAAAATCTAGTGAATTTTTATCCAATTCTACCTCAGTTTTGAAATTGAGTTCACACAATTTTTCAATAATTTCGTTATAAAAATCAAGAATATTACTATTTGGGGTATTTCTAGCCAACTCATCGGCAAAATTAAGCTATTTCTACTGCGCGTAAAATTGGCATACAATAGGGATGTAATGTCTTCCCATTTAAAATACAGATGGCTTTTAAAAGCAATAATAATTCTAGCTTTACCTTTGATCCGGTTCTTAATGACGTTTGACATTACAATTTGCGAGCTCCGATTGTACTTCCCCAAAGTCGGTGTAGATATGTCGACTGCGTCGACGAAATGTTTCAATGGTGTGCTCTCCCCGTCAAAAACTGGTATTTGGTTAAGGTAGGTTATTGGGTCCATATTTAGATTCATGGTAGCCTCTTGTTCCGGCTCCTGATTTAGTTGAGGATTTTCCACTTCGTTGTCTGGCATCTTGTAGGTATTTACCATTTCCTCCGTTTTATTCCGTTGAAATTGTTTTAATATAGGTGCGTTTGGCTATAGATGGATTAAGTTTGTGGCTTGGTGAAAAATAATCTGAAAAATAATAAGAAGTCGGCTGCTTTTCCGTCGTTGTTCGTGATGTTGATGACTCCAGTTCGTAAGCTTTATAATTTCAGCAAAATATTGTTCGGTTATAGTCTCTGTCTTTAATTACAGGTTTATCTGTCGTATTAATTTGAAAACGAAGTTTTCCACAAAATACAATATTTGATTTTAATTGTTTTGTTTATTTAATTAATATGTGTGAGACGTCCCACATGCCAGCCTCAGCAGTGAGCTTAAGGATCAATTGGAGTTTAGTGGTCCACGTCTATTTTATAGTTTTGCCGCCGCGAGCGCGTTAAGTTAATATATTCAATTTTTAAATGTTAGATCACTTTTATTTTATACACCGATCCTCTGGATTTTCGATTGCGTTGTACACCAGATCGACTTGGCGAACAAATGTAGCCACATCTTCTTCTCCATTAAATGGTCGTACTGTTGACATCACCCTTGCGGTTGTATCTGTAATGATTTTCAACTTTTCAAGTTCGAACCCGGAACCGACCTCTCATCGGTTCTAGACGTTAAGTCTGAGTAGTGCCAACGGATGGTACCAACAGGTCAACCAATCCGTGCACCGTAACCCATTCACGCGGTGACTGCTTGTCGGCCAGCTAGTTCGGAGAGGATTTCGGTCGTGGGTCTCCGAATGGGTTACGCTCAATTACAATATTTCAGTCACCATGACATGCCCGTTTTCCAAACGCGTCAATAACTACTCATCCAGAACGGGAAACCTACGTTACTTTAGTTCTGGATGTGATCTCTCCACAGATCTCAAATCAAAACTCTACAAAATCCTATAGGCGCGTTACCGAATCACCGACGCGGTACCGAAAAATATGCTACTCGAAATTAAACCGACTAAAACTACTCTAAGGAAATGACGAAACAATCAAAGGTACCGCGTACCGCGCGCGACGCGAAACCGACCTCAGCAGATTTGTCGAAACCCTACCCTCGCGACGGCATACCTACCTTACACTCTCTGTTCCCCCTGAAAAAGAACGAGCCACTGAAAAGGAAAGTCGTGGTTAAATTTTTAGCAATTCATCTTTAATACTACAAAGATATTGAACAATTTTAGATTTGCTACTTTAAGTAGTTCTCGTTTGAAATATAAAGAAAACGAAAAAAAACAATTATTATAAACCTAATAATTCTCTTCCTAATGAAATATCTTTCTCTCTCTTTCTTAAGTTAGCTCACTTGTTCGTATACCCCATAACACAAGAATTTCTTTACAGAATCGAAATTATAAAACGGAATTATAGTTAAATTTGTTTCTATATTTAAATGAATAATATAGCAAGGGCGCGCGCGATATTTTTTTTTCAATAAAAACTTCATCACTATATACGTCAATATTATGTCTTTAAATTAATTGCTAGTAGTTTTCATTTGCTTTAATTCTACAACCTATTTTACATTTCCTTAATTTATTTTGTTATTTAAGAATTATTTACAATCAAATTTTTTTTTTCATATGCATCATTCCGTTCAAATCACATATCAATATCAACTTTTCAAGACATTCATTTTACAAATTCTCTAAAAAATACGTGCACGAAATCTTTGAGAGTTGGGTTTTTTTTTTTTCTTTATCTGAGCGATCGGCCAATAGAGGGATTACAATTGACAATTGAGTTTGACAGCACTTGCACGTAAAATGGCGTCATTTCTTATACTTAATCTGAAACTTAGCTGGCAAATATGATCCTCCACCGCCTCGTCTCAAAGGAAACCTCGAACTGATCGTCGGCTTGCTTGGGAGCTAGATTTTCGTCCTCCTGGGGTACGAAGTAAGTATCTACTAATGTGAAAGCCTGGCTATAAATATCTTCATTTTCGTGATTTTGCAAAGCTTCAAGTTTGTCCAAGGCTCCTATTTCCTTCGGTATTTTCGGCGAATCCAATTCATGGGGCGAGGAACTACAAACAAAACAGGGTAAAGCATTCGTCGATGTAACTCGAACGAAGAAAAATTTACCTCTTTATTCACAATCACTCCTTTGAGCTCGAATAATCAGGTATTGTGGACGAATTAATTAATTATTATAATTTAAATAAATACTATCTGAAAGTCAAAGTTCTCTTTTCAGGCTCAGAACTTGTACTCCTTCGCCTCCATGTGGCTGTCAAATCCACCGGTTGTCACCTCGGACAAAACAGCTGTGTGTGGAGTGGCACGTCACATGGCGGCAATGTGCCTCTCCATTTGTCGCCAGTGGCATAGTTTTTCGATGGCCACGGTGGAGGGGCATTTCCAGATGGCTATGTCTCGAAATGTGCCGGGGTTTGGATTACTTCTATATTTCGAATATTTATATCCACAGATCTAAATATTTGGACAGGAAAAAAAAATATTTCCTGCGCAACGATATCCGCACGACAGATGAAGTCCGCTGGCACTTCGAGGACATATCCATCTGGCCGGTTGCAAGGGTTCGGGATCGGAATCACTTCGATTCCCGGGCGTAGGCGTCACATTACATATCTACTATCGCTTGGCGGTTTACATTTTCCGGTGGATTATTTGGTATGTCTATAGCATTTAACTGCTGCCGAATGGCTTCCATTTTTCGCTTTTTATTTTCACTTTTTATTCCTTTAAAACGCTGCCCATTATTTTCCAACTGAGTTTTTGCAGTCTTCTCAGGTTTTTTATTTAATTGGTTTTTTTAAGTTATCATCTGGATACGCGAACGGGTGTCTCCCCGAAGTGTTTTTAAGTCCCTTATTTAAACGCTTGTCGGGATCTCCAGAGAAATAACTAGCACTCGATTTATTATTTGAGCGGTTACGTTATATTTTTTATCACAAAACTAAGTCCGTGCGATTTCACTGTAAAATTAATTTTACGCGATCTCTATATGCACTTCTAATAGTTCCGTTTGGACGCGTACAGAAACTTAGTTTCACGTATTTCGCGAAAACTTTCTTGTTTCATTAAGTCCGTTTACCGACTGCGCCAGTTACGTTGAGTCTTAAGCCGATGCACAAAAAAAAAAAATAAAACGAGTAACTTTATTCAATTGAACCATCTCGATGAATATTGACTTAAGACTAACTGACAGGACTTTGATATGTTCCCATGACACCTCTGGATACAAAGGGAACGTTGCTTATCTTCTAAAGAGGAGCCAATGCAGACAAAACATAAATATCTGAACGGATGCAGTGAAGGGTGCGTGATTAAACTTTTGTCACTTTGAATTGAAACGCAGCTTTAATCGAACTATAATTTATTAATTTTTATCTTTTCGAGACAGATTCACAAACTGGACTAACTTTAATTTCTAAGTTCAGAGATATTTAGCCCGGAGAACCATCAATGGAATTCGCCTGATCAACGTTATCTAATAGTTGAGATATAATTTATTCGAAACAGTTGTGCATTCATACTATGGTGCCAAAGATTTCAAAATAATCTTTGTAACGCAGGATAAACATAAGTTGAAGATGAAGACAAGTTAAAGGTAAACAAAATTTATAGATGAAGATGAATGACATGTGATACTAGTGATAAGGAACCAGACATTAAATAATCTTGAGTAAGTCTGGAGTAAAAGGATGGGCATGTTTGAGTTGGTATCGATAGTTTTAGAATATTGATTCTGACGACGAGATAGGTGTTGTAGTGTTAATAATTTCTTTAGGTTTGAGGTTTGATCTGATGCATTCACAGGCACAAGGGTTGATGTCCTTGTTCATGCTAGGCCAAAAGTATTTGGAAATGATGTGCTTGCGCATAGCGCGAATTCCAGGATGAGCAATATCGTAGAAATAAGCGGAGACTTTCTTTCGAAACGCTAGAGGGATGTAAGGTCTGGGAGTTGGGTCAGACTCTTCACAATGAATGTCTGAATCGGAACCGAAAACTTGAACCTCGAGTTTTTTTGGAGGACTTCAAACTCCGGGACACCGAGTTGTGACTAAGCTACTGCGGCAAAATTCAAAGTACTGGGAAATGAAATCTCTTCAAGATGGGGAAAGTGCGTCTCCGACAACGTTGTCGTGACCGGATACATGCCGAATGTCAGTAGTGAATATCAGTAGAGTTGCTTCAGCAAGACCATTTTTAACGACAGTGAAGGCCGACATTGTTTTGGGAGTCCAATCTATTTTCCTTGACTCGTCTTTTTTGGATCCACCAAGAAAAGTATTTAAAACCCGTCGGTGATCCACTGTGTGACGGATGAAGCGGCGGTAAAAGTTAACCATGCCTAAGAATCGTCTTAGGTCTTTCACTGTGAGTGGTAACTTTGAGGTAGATATAGCCTCGCCTCTGTCAGGGGAAGGCTTGATACCTTGTGATGAAATCATATGCCCAAGAATTTTATCATGTCTTTGAAAAAAGTACATTTCTCCAAGTTAATAATGAGGCCTTGGTCTACAAGCCGTTTGAACACCTGCTCAAGATGGTCGAGGTGTTCTACTTCAAAAGACGAAGCGATAAAGATAACGTCTATTTAAGCAGAACAGAAAGGAAGGCCGTTTATGAGTGCGTATTTGAAACTCTAAAACGACTGTGCTGCATTGCATAACCCAAATGTCATTCGAGTAAACTTGAAGAGTCCGAAAGGTGTGATAATTGCGGTCTTTGGAATGTCGTTCGGAGCCACTGCAATTTGATGGTAGGGCTTAGTTAGGTCTAGCGTAGAGAATACCGATTTACTGTGCAAATGGTGGCAAACGTCTTGAATTATAGGTATTGGATAGCGGTCGGGAATCGTGACAGCATCGAGGTGTCTGTAGTCGCCGCATGGACGCCACTCCCTATTCTTCTTTTTAACCATATGAAGAAGAGAGGACCAACTCTAATTAGAGGGCCTACATATTCCTTGTGCGACTAAAAAATTGAACTCTTTTTTAGCCGCCGCAAGGTTATCAGGAGCTAAACGACGGGCTTTTGCTACTATCGAAGGACCTGTAGTGAATTAGGTAAGTTGAAATGTCCGTAAAGGACTGCAGCGATGGTCTGCTGCCTCGGCAGAAGAAGGTGTCATGATCTGCCGAGAATGCCCTTGTCTGGGGACGCGTGAATGCGCTGGCAGGCTAGCATTGCGGTGTCGTGGGGCGGGTTCATTCCCCCTGCACAAGGACCTACTACAAAGAATTTCGCATTCACGAATTTCTGGGGTCGAACAAAAACAAGGCGACCGAAGTCGCAAAAAGTGTAGGCAACTATACCAGGGACAACTGACTTGTTCATGGAACAAGAGAAACTAGTAAAAAGAAGCGGAAGCAGGATAACCTCGTCCTTACTCGGAGAGGCTCAAGGCCCACAAATGAGAGAGGGGCAACCGGGTGGTGATGGAGCCCCTGCGCACCCACCCAACCTGATTAAAATCCATAATTGTTGCAGTGGCCAGGTATTCTTCTTCTGAGTGGAAAACTCATGCAACTTAACTTGCATGAGCCTTCCCATCAGAAGAGAAGTACCCCGGTGACCAATTTATGCCATAGAATTATGCAAGTCGATTACATAACCCTATGTCATAAAGAGGCACTCCGCTTGGGCCACTCAACCCGCGAAGTCACCTGAAACAAAGAAGATTATTATGTAACCGGCGGCTAGCTCATGTTTTATGGGGAAAGCCTGCCACCGTACCGGGTCCTATACCCGGTCAGAACCAGAGGAAAGGAAAGACCGAAAGTTACGGGGTATTAATTCATTATTTTTCCCAATATATATGACAAATATCCCTTTCCTTTTTCCTGTATTGAATTTATAATTGAACAATTTTTAAAGTTGGATCAATGAATTAATATAATTAAATCGAAAATAATATTTTTTTTAATATAATAATAACTTTAATAAACCTTCTTTTCTTGATAAATATAGATAGAATTAAAAAAATAGAAAAAAAAATTTTAATTTGAAAAAAAAAAACAATTTAGAAAAAGAAAGCAAATTCAAATCAAAGATATGAGAAAAAGATAGGCACTTACCCGCACGGTCCTCCGAGCGCTCGACGACGATGCAGAGGTGTATAAGTCCTCTAAAATTCCACTTTAATTGAATGATTAATTCTTGGCAATTATTAAATTCTATGAAGTTTTGCTTAAGTGTGAATAATTTCATTAAGTACAAATACAAAATTCCCTTTTTCACTTTGGGATGCAATAAATTTAGGTGTCATGCACACAAAACTTTTTTCCCACTCTGATCCCGAAATGGATTTTGGCGGTCACTTTCCTTTGTACTTCCGCTCCATCTTCTACGGCGATTTAAAAATTTGCGCAAGCATGCACAATGCAAATCTTCAGCACATTCCATCAGACTACACACATAAACTATATGGTGCGGACATTCTATTTCCCGAAGCTTAACATTTACTTCTTCAATATCCTGAATTTGGGTCCAAACGGTGGAGCGAAATACGGAGACACGTTAACACATCTTTTTTCATACAATTAAGACTTTAAAACTTCGAAAGAAATGTTTTAAAGAAAAAAACTATAACTAATTATGTTACAAACTATTTATTCATGTTATCTGAGAAATACAAAACTAAACTGAGAAAAGAACTTAAATTATCTCGGCTTAAATACTCTAACTATTTCTTACCTACTTAGATTATTTACATTCTTATCTTAAAAGAAATCCCATCCTTAATACATAATGGGATTTTCCCGCGTCCTGTCTATTACAGGGCGAAGGATGTTTTATTACTTGTATATTATAATAGTTATGAGTATTTGTTTCCTGTCGCCTGTTCTTTCACGTGGTGACGGATGTTTTATGACATGTCTTATGCTAATTGAGAGTACATATTTCCCGTCGCCTGTACTTTTACGTGGCGACGGATATTTTATGATCTGTTATAATGTAACTATACTCAGTAGAACGCCGCGAGCTCGCCGAACGTTCGAGTCTTCACCACGCACCCACGCTGGTGCACAATCCCGAGCAGACTCCTGTTCACGAGCTGCACACCATTCCCATTCCGATGAGCGGAATCGAGAATCCGTAATCTCCATGTTTTCTAGTCAGAACCGGATTTTCTATATCGAAATGATTTCTGGTTGTGTAGTGTATAAGTTGATCTGGGATATATATTATGCATGAATTTCTTTTAACCCTTTGCCGGCGCCGAATTCTAATCGAGCAGTTTTAGTTGTGCTGAATATACAAAAATATAAAATCTATAAATTGACATAAATAAAATTTAAATTCTACATGAAATTATCATCATTAAATAGTAAATTTAACTAACTGCTCGATTACTACAGACCTTTAGTGAGGATGTGGTGTTGTAGGTCGTGTTTCGTGAGTTGAGTGAACGTATCATCGATCGTGATGGCACGATATTTGAAGATAAGTAAATTTATCCGTGGGTTCTAATGAGACTGGAGTTGAACACAGGGGTTCGAAAATGTAGTGGAAGCGTAATGTCCGGAAGACGAAATTGTGGTGAGTGAGTCGACCAGGATACAGTTCGCCCAGTCTACTACTAGCCAATAGTGGCACAAGAAATATGCGCCTAAAATAGGTTTAGATACATCCGCTGTTACAAAACTCTATGTAGTGAATGGGCTCTTTCACACGGGAATGGTAAAAACCCATATCCAAACAGGTTTCGCGCTTACGCCCTTATGTTTACACGTTGCATAGTTCAGCCAACCTTTTTTTGTATACGATACACGTCTTGCGAGTGTATGTGTCAAAAGGGTCATTTGATCGTTGAACATCGTGCGGAAAACATGAGAGCGAAGACAGAGAGATAAGCGATTGAGAATTGATGTTTTAGCCTTGAATTGTGCATGAGGTAACAAAAACTGGAATGAAAAATGTATTTTATGATTGTTAAAGTTTGTCGATTCAAACTTCTATTGGATTTATTTCAATCCTCCTTGTTTTTCCGCTTTCTGCAAAATATATTCCAAATATGAATATCTATTTAAGTCGCATATTTTTCTTGATGTGTTGTAAACTTGCTTATTATAGTGTGATTCTATGAAGATTATGCGTACTGTTAATTTTCTATGGATTCACAATAGGCAATTTAACTTTATTGAAATCTTGATATTCGTCGTGTTGTTTCCTGAAATTGAACATGGCCTCCGCTTTTATAAATTTATTACATAACGCGTAGCTTCTCGCGTCCACGCATCCATTTTGCACGCAAATTAAAGAAAGGCAATCGTTTCATGACGACTACCTTCTTCACCGAATGTTCAATTCGGAATGATTACCGGCGTTTGTTTAAATTTCCCCCACCAAATGATCAACAAATTGCGTTTGTGTATGTGCGTTACGCTCGTTCACCCTACAAAATGTTGGCTTGTTTTTACCATCAGGTCCCCTCAATGCCTCTCACTCTTCTTGCCCATATAACCTGTTTAACGCTCACTTTTAACGCTGCGTCTGAAAAAGCCCAATAAGAGTTTTCAATAAAGTCCGTGAAGGACTGCAGCGATGTTCTGCTGCCTCGGCAGAGGAAGGTGTCGGTTTCTGCCGAGAATGCCCTCGTCCGGAGACGCGTGAATGCGCTGGCAGGCTAGCATTGCGGTGTCGTGGGGCGGGTTCGTTTCCCCGGCACGAGGACTCACTACAAAACAATTTCGCATTCCCGAATTGTCTTCAGAGATCAAAAGAAAACGACCGAAGTCGCAAAGTTGTAGATAACCTCACCGAAGGAATTATGACTTGTTACGAGAACAAGTGAAACCTGAAAAGAAAGGCGAACTTGGGGTGACCTCGTCTTTACCCAAATAAATTCAGGGCCCACAAATGAAAGAGGGGCAACCGGATGGTGGTGGAGCCCCTTCATACCCACCCAACCGGAATAAATCCATTGATAATTTGTTGAAGTGGCCAGGTATTCCTCTTCTGAGTGGAAAACTCATACAACTTGAATTGTATGAACCTTCCCATCAGAAAGGGAGTACCCCGGTGACCATGTGATATTAATGTTTTCACCCTTAGTGTTAATAATTGTAGCACACTTGCCTGCACGCACGTCCTAGATTCGCACCGTCTTATCACCACTCGCCGTGCTCAGCAAATCGGGCATAGATGGGATGCAGCAAATAGGGGTGGATGGCTCAGCAAACGACTCTGCAGGCGAAGCATTCACTTCAACTGTTAAATCTTGTGTTTCTAAGGATGCAGACGCTTTTGTTACTGGACTTGTGAGGCGACCACGTGTTAACTTACCGGTTCTGGAACAATCAACTCTTGAGAGTCTACTTCTTCCACACTTTCCTCATTAGTATATTCGTCAGCGAATCGTATAATTACTTTTGGAAAAGCATTTCTTCACAACGAATACCTGTCTCCAACCTTTATCAAATCTTTTGGCTCAAAATGTCTGGAACAAATGCGCGACTTAGCGTTGATTGTCGTATTTGGCTGTCCAATTGCCTTCAGCCATAATTGCTTCTCTGCTGCCGACTCCCGAAATCACACTCCCACTCGCGATCTCCCTGCGGTTTTTTCCAAGTTGCCAAATTGGCGGGGCCGAACCATCGAGCAACGAAACAGCAATGGAAAATCGCGCAAAATTTCGGTTAATAGTGCCATCTATGAGTGAACCCGCGATGGTGATAATGCACACTCGTTTCGGTTGTTTTTAAATTCTAAGTCGTCTTTTGTAGATTCGCTTAAGTTATCAATTGAAAGCAATTTTCGTTTATTATGATCAGGCGTAATTAAGTGGGAAAAATCGGAAGAATTAGACAAATTTTAAGGGGTTTAAATGATACAATGATTTTAGCGTTCATATAATTTAAAAAGGTTAACCGTTTCGTTCTAAGCATTTGTATCCCGCGTTACACCGCAATTTGTTAAATTATATTCAAAAGATATTGTAGTAAAATCACTACACATAAAAATATTAAACAGTTTTAGAATTTTGTTTCCCGGGAGTTAAGTACAAAAGACATTTTCTGGACCTATTTTCCATGCAAAGAAAAAAAACGAGTGTTGCGATGGGGAAGGTGACTGAATCGACTGAATCCTTGTTAAATTGCGTTCGTGCTGTGTGCCTGTGTCAGCGCTGGCTTTTAGAGCCATAGCTCCTAGATTACTACATCTATTGAAACTCACGACAAATGCCCAGGTCTAATGTTATAGTTCTTTGTCCATACGTATTGAGGGATATGTGATTGGCTGCCGAAAGCCTGAGGCCAGAAGAAGGTAGACTTTCGCAGTGTATGTTTGGCAAAACTGAAATGTCCGCACCTGTGCCAATCAGATAGTGCTCTTATCGAGCATCACAGGGCGACGGCTTGATGAAAGGGCGCATTTTCCTATCGTCGGAGAAGAGCGGTTGATTAGTTTTTTGGCTCAATGGAGCCGACAGACTGATTGCCTTAATAGTTGCACGGAGCGACGCATTTGACTGCGTTGTCGCCATATTTACGATGATACTAACAAATTGTGATGCTGTCTGTTCGAAAAAGCCAAAAAACGGCGTCCAGAATATGAACTTGCTCGCCTACCCGATGCATTTTGTGTGCGAGAGAAAGTATTGTCAAATCTTTTTAAAATCATGGCCATTTGCTTAGATAAGTCCGCAACCTTCTGCTCCAAAGATAGCGGTCGTGAGTT
Source organism: Odontomyia ornata (assembly GCA_963969285.1). Classification (NCBI taxonomy): domain Eukaryota; kingdom Metazoa; phylum Arthropoda; class Insecta; order Diptera; family Stratiomyidae; genus Odontomyia; species Odontomyia ornata. Next base: position 219,136,400 of record OZ017742.1, read on the forward strand.
TTGAAAAGACTGTGAGGTTGATGCACAAATTTCGGCTTGAAAAGATTGTACCGACGACGGTTCAATAGACGTTGTGAAAATTGATGGCGATGTTAATATTTTCCATGCTTTATCAACCGTCTCAGCGAATTGTTGTAAAAAACATGTCCAGATAAACGCTGCAGCCACAGAGTCCTAAGGCATCTCCCTGCGCAACTGTGATGGTCGCTTGTCACCCGATTCAAGTTCGCGTAAAAGATGATTCAGTCAGGTAGTTTCACTGGCTGTGAGACGAATAATCAGTGCCTCTTTAATTTGTGAGTATGGGTACAGAACGTCAGATTGTTTTACTATATCCTGAAGCACAACCAGATCGTTCATGCTGTGCGGCAACAACGACTCGATATTTAGAGGTACTCACTGACATACCAGCAGCCGCGAATGGACCTCTAGCTGGTCGAACCACAGCTCTGGCTCTGTTGGTCAGAAGGCAGGGGCTTTAACTGCTAAAGTGCTCAAACTAATCGATAGAAAACATTTTAGTTGACTTCCGAATGACTTCACGACAACATCAGAACGATTTTTTTTTGAATGTATATATTCAATTTTTTTTCAATAAAAAATAAGGTGACTGATAATAAAATGATTTGCAGAATATAGTGTATAATACGTATTGTGAGTGTAGTGTAAAGTGTATGCTCTGAGTTGTCTTTCAATGTAATGTATGATAATTAGATGTGGCGAAACCCCACAAGTCAAATTTCTAAAAGCCTGTTCTCTTCGTTTAAAAGATCCAGTGAGTTTTAATGACTGCTTCGTGCTCTTCCTCAGAAAATAATGCATCTTTGACTAACAACTGTAAAGTGTGCGGCATGCAGCCTAAAGATTCGTATTCACCACGCATAGCACTAACCATATTTTTTGCACCCAAGAGAAGAAAAAGGTTAGGATGTACTGATATTCCATTTATTTATCATTTTGTAGTGAATAGTTAGATTTCAAAGTCCGTGAAGGACTGCAATGATGGTCTGCTGCCTCGGCAGAGGAAGGTGAAGATATCCGCCGAGAATGCCCTTGTCTGGGGACGCGTGAATGCGCTGGCAGGCTAGCATTGCGGTGTCGTGGGGCGGGTTCATTCCCCCAGCGCAAGGACCCACTACAAAGAATTTCGCATTCACGAATTTCTGGGGTCGAAAAGAAAGGCGACCGAAGTCTCAAAAATTGTAGGCAATCATACCGAGGGGAAATGATTTGTTCAGAGAACAAGTGAAACAAGTAAAAATGGGCGGACTTAGGGTAAGTTCGTCGTTACCCGGCGAGGATCATGGCCCACAAATAAGAGAGGGGCAACCGGGTGGTGATGGGGCCCCCGCGCACCCGCCCAACCGGATCAAAATCCATAATTGTTGCAGTGGCCAGGTATTTCTCTTCTTCAATTGCCTTCAGCCATAATTGCTTCTCTGCTGCCGACTCCCGAAATCACACTCCCACTCGCGATCTCCCTGCGGTTTTTTCCAAGTTGCCAAATTGGCGGGGCCGAACCATCGAGCAACGAAACAGCAATGGAAAATCGCGCAAAATTTCGGTTAATAGTGCCATCTATGAGTGAACCCGCGATGGTGATAATGCACACTCGTTTCGGTTGTTTTTAAATTCTAAGTCGTCTTTTGTAGATTCGCTTAAGTTATCAATTGAAAGCAATTTTCGTTTATTATGATCAGGCGTAATTAAGTGGGAAAAATCGGAAGAATTAGACAAATTTTAAGGGGTTTAAATGATACAATGATTTTAGCGTTCATATAATTTAAAAAGGTTAACCGTTTCGTTCTAAGCATTTGTATCCCGCGTTACACCGCAATTTGTTAAATTATATTCAAAAGATATTGTAGTAAAATCACTACACATAAAAATATTAAACAGTTTTAGAATTTTGTTTCCCGGGAGTTAAGTACAAAAGACATTTTCTGGACCTATTTTCCATGCAAAGAAAAAAAACGAGTGTTGCGATGGGGAAGGTGACTGAATCGACTGAATCCTTGTTAAATTGCGTTCGTGCTGTGTGCCTGTGTCAGCGCTGGCTTTTAGAGCCATAGCTCCTAGATTACTACATCTATTGAAACTCACGACAAATGCCCAGGTCTAATGTTATAGTTCTTTGTCCATACGTATTGAGGGATATGTGATTGGCTGCCGAAAGCCTGAGGCCAGAAGAAGGTAGACTTTCGCAGTGTATGTTTGGCAAAACTGAAATGTCCGCACCTGTGCCAATCAGATAGTGCTCTTATCGAGCATCACAGGGCGACGGCTTGATGAAAGGGCGCATTTTCCTATCGTCGGAGAAGAGCGGTTGATTAGTTTTTTGGCTCAATGGAGCCGACAGACTGATTGCCTTAATAGTTGCACGGAGCGACGCATTTGACTGCGTTGTCGCCATATTTACGATGATACTAACAAATTGTGATGCTGTCTGTTCGAAAAAGCCAAAAAACGGCGTCCAGAATATGAACTTGCTCGCCTACCCGATGCATTTTGTGTGCGAGAGAAAGTATTGTCAAATCTTTTTAAAATCATGGCCATTTGCTTAGATAAGTCCGCAACCTTCTGCTCCAAAGATAGCGGTCGTGAGTTTTGAAAAGACTGTGAGGTTGATGCACAAATTTCGGCTTGAAAAGATTGTACCGACGACGGTTCAATAGACGTTGTGAAAATTGATGGCGATGTTAATATTTTCCATGCTTTATCAACCGTCTCAGCGAATTGTTGTAAAAAACATGTCCAGATAAACGCTGCAGCCACAGAGTCCTAAGGCATCTCCCTGCGCAACTGTGATGGTCGCTTGTCACCCGATTCAAGTTCGCGTAAAAGATGATTCAGTCAGGTAGTTTCACTGGCTGTGAGACGAATAATCAGTGCCTCTTTAATTTGTGAGTATGGGTACAGAACGTCAGATTGTTTTACTATATCCTGAAGCACAACCAGATCGTTCATGCTGTGCGGCAACAACGACTCGATATTTAGAGGTACTCACTGACATACCAGCAGCCGCGAATGGACCTCTAGCTGGTCGAACCACAGCTCTGGCTCTGTTGGTCAGAAGGCAGGGGCTTTAACTGCTAAAGTGCTCAAACTAATCGATAGAAAACATTTTAGTTGACTTCCGAATGACTTCACGACAACATCAGAACGATTTTTTTTTGAATGTATATATTCAATTTTTTTTCAATAAAAAATAAGGTGACTGATAATAAAATGATTTGCAGAATATAGTGTATAATACGTATTGTGAGTGTAGTGTAAAGTGTATGCTCTGAGTTGTCTTTCAATGTAATGTATGATAATTAGATGTGGCGAAACCCCACAAGTCAAATTTCTAAAAGCCTGTTCTCTTCGTTTAAAAGATCCAGTGAGTTTTAATGACTGCTTCGTGCTCTTCCTCAGAAAATAATGCATCTTTGACTAACAACTGTAAAGTGTGCGGCATGCAGCCTAAAGATTCGTATTCACCACGCATAGCACTAACCATATTTTTTGCACCCAAGAGAAGAAAAAGGTTAGGATGTACTGATATTCCATTTATTTATCATTTTGTAGTGAATAGTTAGATTTCAAAGTCCGTGAAGGACTGCAATGATGGTCTGCTGCCTCGGCAGAGGAAGGTGAAGATATCCGCCGAGAATGCCCTTGTCTGGGGACGCGTGAATGCGCTGGCAGGCTAGCATTGCGGTGTCGTGGGGCGGGTTCATTCCCCCAGCGCAAGGACCCACTACAAAGAATTTCGCATTCACGAATTTCTGGGGTCGAAAAGAAAGGCGACCGAAGTCTCAAAAATTGTAGGCAATCATACCGAGGGGAAATGATTTGTTCAGAGAACAAGTGAAACAAGTAAAAATGGGCGGACTTAGGGTAAGTTCGTCGTTACCCGGCGAGGATCATGGCCCACAAATAAGAGAGGGGCAACCGGGTGGTGATGGGGCCCCCGCGCACCCGCCCAACCGGATCAAAATCCATAATTGTTGCAGTGGCCAGGTATTTCTCTTCTGAGTAAAAAACTCATACAACATAACCTGCATGAGCCTTCCCATCAGAAGATCAGTACCCCGGTGACCAATTTATGCCATAGAATTATGCAATTCGATTACATAACCCTATGCCATAAAGAGGTACCTTGTTCGGGCCACTCAACCCGCGAAGTCACCGGAAACAAAAAGAGGTTAGTTAAAACCCGATGGCTGGCTCATTTCTAACGTGGAGAGCCTACCATCGTACCGGGTCCTATACCCAGTCAGAGTTAATAAAAGGAAAGACCATGTGTTATATAATTCAAATAGACATGACCATCTTTTCTGTATTATTTCCAAAAAACTTATAAATTACATTTCATTCCTCCTCACAATTTCACTAAACATAATGTTAGAAAAATGGGTTTCTCTATACAATATTCAAATTATTCAGAAAAAAAACGACCAATCTATTTTGAATTGAGATATTCACGGAGATAAATTATTTTAATAATAGTAATTAAAAAAATATATATACACAATTTTATGTAAAAAGTAATGTGATAAAACAAATTTTAAAATAAAACCGGGTACTTACCCACATGGTCCGTCGAGCGCTCGATGAAGATGCAGGTATCCTAGTAGGTTAAGCTTTATAACAATTAGCTTATTCAATTGAACTTCAATACTAAACATACAAATTCCCGATGCAATTATTTCAATTTCACGTTTTCTTCTCCATTTGATCTGATAAAGATCGCAAATCAAATCGTTAAAACAGTTACTCAATAGATTCGCAAAACACTTTCCGTATTAACGCTCGTGAAGTTCGCGTTGGCAACCATGAATTTTCTCTTCAAATCCCCTTTTGGTCGATTTGTAAATCACACAACCTTCGAAGCAAGCTTTTCAAGAATGTTCTATCCACTCCCTCACCATTTCGTTCTTTTTCTATCCATACCCAAAGCCCTTCAAATTTTCGGCGTTGCACCAAATGATTCAATGCTATGTGTGTACGGAACAAGTCTAAGCCCATATCCCAAATAGCAAGTATTGTTGTTCACTGCTAAGAGTTGTTACTCACAATTCTATGAGTGTAAATGTATATTTTGTACGAGTATGTAGTGAATAAAGATGTTCAATAAGTCCGTGAAGGACCGCAGCGATGTTCTGCTGCCTCGGCAGAGGAAGGTGTTGATTCCTGCCGAGAATGCCCTCGTCCGGAGACGCGTGAATGCGCTGGCAGGCTAGCATTGCGGTGTCGTGGGGCGGGTTCGTTTCCCCGGCACGAGGACTCACTACAAAACATTTCGCATTCACGAATTGCTTGCAGAGATCAAGAGGACGACCGAAGTCGCAAATGTGTAGATAACCTCCACGAAGGAATTACGACTTGTTGCGAGAACAAGTGCAACCTGACAAGAAAGACTAATTTGGGGGTGACCTCGTCCTTACCCAAATACATTCAGGGCCCGCAAATGAAAGAGGGGCAACCGGGTGGTGGTGGAGCCCCTTCATGCCCACCCAACCGGAATAAATCCAATGTTAAACTGTTGAAGTGGCCAGGTATTCCTCTTCTGAGTGGAAAACTCATACAACTTGAATTATATGAACTCTCCCATCAGAAGGGGAGTACCCCGGTGACCAATTTATGTCATAGAATTATACAATTGAATTGCATAACTCGATGCCATAAAAAGGCACTTGGCTTGGGCCACTCAACCCATAAAGTCTCCTGAAACAAAAGAAGAAATTACTCTGTACCCGGCGGCTGGCTCATATTTTGGGGTGGAAGCCTGCCACCGTACCGGGTCCTATACCCGATTGGAAAAGACCGGAAGGGAAAAGACCGATTCTTCCAGTTTAATTCATCATTTTGTTTTTATTCGAACAACGCCAATGTAATGAAATTGATATATCTCCACAGTATGGTTTTTCTATGGCAATCAGCACAGCAATTTACAACACCATATTGAAAAGCATTTAACCATCGAAAGAGGGAAATTGATATTAAAAGAAGATTAACATTAGAAGAAAATTCATTTTACTCCAATTTCCTGTATTATTATAATTATTGTGGTTAGCTCTTGTAGATGCCACTCTTTCACCCTTCATACATTATGTTTCAAAACTTTTTACATGGATTTATACGAAATTGATCATTATTTCCTTTTAAAAAAAAAAAACCGATTTTATACGACGATTCTTCCTTTTTTCCTTTTTTTTTTTCTAAATAGACGGATGCATTGGGAGGACGATTGTCGTCCTATTACATTTTCATTTTGATCATTCAATAAATTAAATTTTTATATATATTCAATATAATTTGCTATGTGGAATAAATATTAATTTTTATATATATTCAATATAATTTGCTATCTGGAATAAATATTAATTTTTATATATATTTGATATATTTTTTTTTTTAAATTAAATAAATATATAATTATAAAAATGTTAAGAGGGTACTTACAGTACCTTTCCCTCGACGACGAGCGCTCGTTGACGATTTGGAGGTAAGCAAGTCCTGGAATTTTTTGTAGTGAAGAATCGCGTTCATATATCGAATATTAACACACGAGTATTAAGACATGGAATAGATCTTAAGGGTGTATAAAATCATCTAAAAATTCAGCTATCAAAGTGTAAATACATATAGACTTCCTTGAATATCAGAACCGTATGGTCTTCGAACGTGGTAATGCTCGCTGCTACTTCTTCTACTGCTTTTAATGTTTAATATTTCGTTTATATGCAATCCGTTGGTCAATATATGGATTGAGTGATTTGACTAATTCTTCTGGATCTAACTTTTCAGTTGATTTATCACTCCTTGTTGAACTATGTTTGAATACACAATGCGCCTTTTTGCATACAAACGGTGTGGTTTCCCAGAAACAGGGAGTACGGTCCCGCCGTTTCCCAATCAACATGTGCCGCTCCGTACGATGACGATCTTCACCTCGCCTTCCAACCACCTGTTGCACCACACTTCGGGACCTAATGCTGATGGCTCATGGCGATATTGGCAGCTGCTATCATTTTTTTACAGGCACTGTCGTAGAAAAAGTAGCAATAGGTGAAGTTTTTCCTTTTTTTTTCCTTCTTTTTTTTCCGCTGTGCATCCACAGGATGGTAAAAGTTGTCTCTGCCACAAACGTTTTATTAGCACGTCTCCCTCGCCAACCATCCAAACATACTTCTCAAATGATCACCACAAGCACACAAATCACTTCACCAGATCCCTGTTGGCACTTGATCGAATGCCGTCTTCTCTACGAAGCGGTTTATGGGAAACTGTTCCCTGAAAACATGTTCGAGGCAAACGCAATAACCTCGCTCGTACCATATGGAAATAGAAGTGCCATCTATGTGTGAACATGCGGTGGTGATAATGCACACTCATTTCGGTTATTTTTAAAATTCGAAATTGTTTATTTTTTTTGTAGATTCGATTAAGTTTTCAATTGAAAGCAATTTAGGTTTATAATTATTAGGCGTAATTAAGGGGGAAATAAATCGAAAGAATAGGACAGGCACGCGTTAATTACCAACAAACAAAACAATTTTTAATTAATATTATGGTTGGAATGGGTAAAATTTGACAACTTTTGTGGGGTTTAAATGATACAATGATTTTATCGTTCCTATAATTTAAGGGGTTAACCGTTTCGTTCTAAGCATTTGCATACCGCATTACACCGCAATTAGTTAAATTATGTTCAAAAGATATTGAAATAAAATCACTACACATTAAAACAGTTTTAGAATTTTGTTTCCCGGGTGTTAAGTACAAAAGAAATTTTTCCCTTTAATTATTTTTCATGCGAAAAAAAAAAACGAGTGTCGCGATGAGGAAGGTGACTGAATGGTTACTCCTTATTGAATTGAGTTGGTGCTGTGTGCCTGTGTCAGCGCTGCTTTTAGAGCCATAGCTCCTAGATTACTACAGGGCAGCTAATTTTCTCGTGATCCCGAGGCAATGCGGATTGCGAAAAAGGAGCTGAAGGATATTTCTGTGCATCATGGGTTGGCTTCGGCGTCGGGACTAGAGATGACGGACAATAAAAGAAAAACACAATTGACAGACGGACGGACTGACTTATGTTGATGTTTGCCCGGAAATATATAACCCTTGTGCGTTTGTTGAAAATATATGCGGACGGACAAACAGACGTGACTAATTATCTATCGACGCAGGTCTTTCGCGTGGTATATTCCCACTTCTTTTCCCGATGGATCCGTTATCAAGTAACGGTTAGGTCCCATTACCTTCTTTATGCGGCTTTTCAGGAATCGCCTGTCCAGCTTGGCGTTGTAATGCCCCGCGGCGTCACTTTGGCGGAAGTTTCGCCGGAAAACTTCATCTCCTTCTTTGAAATTAGCAGATCGTGACCGGAGATTGTACTGCGCTTCATTTGCACTACCTGCGGCCTTAATTTTCCGTCCGATCTGTTGGCGGAGGTCTCCTAGACGTTCGTGGGGCTCCAGCGCAACGACGGGGTCTCCCAAACACTTTAATTGCCGTAACAGTCGGTATGATTTACCGTGGCAAATCATGTGCTGTCCAAAGGCGGCAAAGTAAGGGGCGACACCGGTGACAGAATGATACGAGGATCGCAGGGCGCATGTGATGGCGGACAATCGACGATCCCAATCCTTTTGAGATGGGTGAACGTAGGAACGGATCGCAGCCAATAGGGTGCGGTTCAAACGTTCTGATGCGTTGGACTGAGGAGAGTATATGGGCGTCAGTTGATGTTCAACGCCATACTGCTCAAGTAGGCTCTTAAACTGCCGAGACCGGAACTGTACTCCATTATCTGAGTACACACTCTCTGGAACACCGAACACATGAAATACCCGGTTCTCTAAGAATTTCACGATCGATGGAGATGTAAACTTACGGATAGGTTCCACCATTGGGAATTTTGAGAGCTGATCTAGAACGACTATAGCTCCGATGTGTCCCATTGAAGACCGAGGATATGGACCGAGTAGATCGATGTATAGACGCTGGAACACGCGTTCTGGAACGTTGAGTTGACCCATAGGAGGTCGAAGAGGCTGGTTGGGCGCTTTGGTGCCTTTACAGGTCTCACAGGCGCTTACGTAGTCTTTGACCTGGGATGCCATTTTAGGCCAAAAGAAGTATTTCTTGAGTCGCCGTAGTGTCCGACCGTAACCTCCGTGGGCACTTAAAGGATGGTCATGTGCGCGGAAGATCAGATGTTGTGTCATTTCCTCCGGTACCCAGAGTTTCCAAGACTCTTCTTCCTGCCATGGATCACCAGTGGCGTATTCATTTCGTCTATACACATAGCCGTCTATTACCTTCAAATCAGGCAGCTGTGTTTGTTGGGTCGCTATGGTTTGCCTCAACTCTTTGTAGCTATCTGATTCGAAATGTGGGCTGTCCAAATCTATTTCGATGGGGTCCTCGTCAGTTATTGTTAATTCGGCTCCCTCTGGGGAAAACATCCGTGAGAGAGTGTCGGGTACGATGTTCTGGGTTCCTTTCCGATGTTTGATGGAGAACTTGAACCCTTGCAGTTTAAGAGCCCATCTGGCTAGGCGTCCACTTAAATCTGCTTGGTTCATCAACCATTGTAGTGACGCGTGGTCCGTGATGATCTCGAATTGGTGGCCCTCGATATAAGCTCGAAATTTCTTCACAGCCATTACCGCTGCCAAACATTCTTGCTCGGAAACAGTATAGTTTCTTTGGGCCGAATTCAGCTTATTGGACATGAAGGCGATGGGAGCTTCCTCTCCTTCGTCGGTCAGTTGCACCAGCACGGCTCCTACTCCATGTTGACTTGCGTCACAATGAATGGAGAAGGGCTTTGTGAAGTCGGGGCTGTGCAAGACAGGAGCTGATGTGAGGGCTTGTTTAAGCTCTTCAAATGCCTTTCGGCTGAGTTCGGTCCAAACGAACTTCCCCTTCCGCAACATGTCTGACAGGGGCGCTGAGACTGTTGCATAATTCCGAACAAACCTTCGGTACCAACCGCACACACCAAGGAAACGTCGTAGCTGCTTCACAGTTTTTGGTAAGGGGAACTCATCAATCGCACGAGTTTTGTCTGGATCCGTTTTGATAGTGCCATGTCCTATGACATGACCTAGGTATCGGACTTCTTTCATGACAAACTTACTTTTCTGTACGTTGATGGTGAGTCCCGCCTTACTGATGTGCAGGGCTACTTCTTGTAGGAGTAGGAGGTGTTGATCGAACGTTTCCGTGATGAGTAGCAGATCATCAAGGTACACGAACACTTGGTGTTTTAGGTGAGGTGGGATGACCTTGTCCATCAACCGAGTCATCGTTTGCGGCGCGTTACACAGGCCAAAGGGCATTGTGACGAACTGATATAATGGTCGTCCAGGCACTGTGAAGGCGGTCTTGTCCCTTGACCCCTCATCGAGTGGAATTTGCCAGAAGGCGTCTTTTAGGTCGAGACTGGTGATATAATTGGCTTTCGGTAGTCTCCCTAGTATTCCATCGATGAGTGGAAGAGGGTACGCGTCCTTGATGGTAACCGCGTTTACCTTACGGGCATCAAGACAGAGGCGGACTTTACCTGGCTTCACCACCAAGGTTACCGGTGATGACCAGGCGCTTTGGGACTCTTCTATGACCCCCAACTCGAGCATCCTATCTAATTCCGCATACACCAATTTCTCCATGGCTGGCGAGATGGCGTAGTGTCTCTGTTTAATCGGTTTACTATCGCCAACGTCGATGGCGTGTGAGACTAGGGTGGTGCGGCCAAGGCCTTGGGTAGCGTAAGATGGGAAAGCAGCAATGGATGCTTCCAGGCGTTGCCGTTGGTTAGGCGTCAGGTCATGCCTATCGGGAGTAGAAGTGATTTCGTTGACATTTCTGGTTTTTAAAGACAAATCGGTGAATAAATCGGAGGCCAATCCAAAGCGAAGGACGAAATCGACACCAAGGTATACATTCTGAGTCAAAGACGGGATAATGTAGAAGGTAATATCCTTCGTCTGACCCCTGAACGTCACGGGTGTTGTTAGTTTACCTCGTATAGGGTGTTTGGTGCCATCAGCTGTACTGATTTCAGTGCGCCAGGATTTAATCAAGTTCGGATATTCTTGGAGCACCTTCGAGCCAAAGCTCGAGGCAAGACAACTGATACTGGCACCCGTGTCGATCAAAGCAAACACGGTCTCGCCCAACACTTTAATTGGATGATAAGGTCTGATCTCATTCTCAGCAACCTCCGAGATGTTACAAGAGTTTACGGTTTGACGGCAGGTGCGCACTCTCTTGCGGAAATTCCGCCAACGACGGGTTGACCATTTTGTCGTGCACGAACGGGAAGTGACGACTTCGGAAGCAAATATTCGCTCTCGAGCCACCCGATATTCCTGCAGTCTAACATGATAAGGTTTTAGCGTGCGTACCTGAGGCTGCCGCGGTTCTTCTGGCAGTGACTGCGATGGTCGTTTTAATATTGTCGTTGGTGAGGTCTCCGGAAGAGAGTGAACATCCGCAGTCGTAATGGTCATGGCTGGTGGGTTAACGTCATGTTGGTTGGGGTGAGCCACTGATTGAGGAGCTACTGCTGGGGTTTCGAGTACCGCTGAGGTGGTCGGGTACTCTTTTGGCCGTTTTTTCGCGCGGCACATTCAGAACAGTCCGGGAAGTAAGTGTCCGGCTTGCCGCAACCGTAGCAGAAAACCTTACGTTCTGCTCGGCATGAAATGAACCGGTGTCCGGTTTGGTGGCAATTCCAGCAGGTCGTAAGACTTCCCACTGCTGCTACAGCAAGATGGTCTGGGTCCAAATCATCCTCCAGATCTAGGGTGGTATAATCTGGGGCCAATTCCGCGATTCCTCGTCGAGGACCCGTCCTGGTTAGTAAGTATGGCCGGTCCCGTAGGTCTTCCTCAAACCCTTCTATGCGACGCACATTTCTCAGCAGGGCCTCCATACTCTGTGGATCGGAGTTCACGATATGCCGACGAATCTCCGGTCTTAGATTTCGCTTTAGCAGGCGCAGAATTTGGGTAGAAGACAATGGCTCGGACAGCTGGTCATTCAACCGAAGGATATCGGCTCGATATTTATGGAAGGACTCGTCCGGACGCTGCCATCTAGCATTCATCTTATCCAGGACTAATGCGTCCATGTCGACCGTAGGGTATTCCATGCGGAGTACCTCCTTCAGCCGTGACCAGCGTATGGATGGTGGAGCTGAATGTATTCTCCAATATGTCTCCAGGGCTGCTCCCCTAAGCAGCATAGGCAAGTACCCTGCGAGCGCTGTGCGGTCTCCTGCTAGCATCTGCTCAATCAGTGACTCCACCCGACTTATGAAAACCTCTACCGTTATCGTGTTGGGTTCCCCACTGAAATGTAGATTCCATCCCTGGATGATGCTGGGGATCTGTGTCGGCTTCAGCCGATACATGTCGTGTGGATGGAAGCGTTGGTCCGGCGGAATCACGGGAGCCTGATTTGGTGGCGGTGCTTGGCTCAATCGGGGCCGGTAAACTGGAGCCAACGGATTCATGGCTGTACCTGGCCGGATCCGTTCGGGATCACGCCGCGAGTCTACTGGGAAATCCCACGGATTTGGGTCCGAATCCCACATAGGAGGAGTTCTTGGCCGGGATGGTGCGGGGTTCTCTCTCTGGCTCTCTAGAGAGGCTAGCCGGGTGGACATGTCCTGTACGAGCGCCATTAGATCTCTTAGAACTGTGGTTTCCACAGCCACCGGTGGACTCGCTTCTTCTGCAGGCGGAACTGCTTCAGCCCTGTAGTCATCGTCTCGTGCACTCCTTGTCGTGGATGGAAGGGGTCCGCTTTTGGGGACAGCTCCACTTGCACTGGAGGACTGAGGTCGTTCTGTTGCTGGCTGTGCGATTTCCAAAGGCTGACGACAGAGCGGGCACGTGGATGAGGTTTGCCGCAGTTGTGCCAAACACAGCTGATGTAGCCTGTGTCCGCACTGCAACCTCTGGCTTGTAGTTTCGTCCATGTCCTCGTGACAGATGGAACACAATAGAGCTGGTCCGGCATCCGACCGCAACTTTCTCCTTTCGGGAGTTCTTTTTGTAGGCATTTTAAATCCAAATGGTTTTCCTAATTAAATACCTAGATAAATAAATAATGAAGAATATGGGTATATAAGATTAGCTATATGAATAATGACAATAATGAAGAAAAGGTGAGAAAAAGTTACTAAAATTCTTATGTGGCCGTCAGTGGCGAACTACCTCAGAACCTCAAAAAAAAAAAAAATGTATGAAAAAAATTTAAGTGGTGATTGAACTATCAAAAAAATAATAACCGGTCTTTCCCTTCCGTCCATCCTCCCAAGTATGGACACCATGGCACAATCCTTCCAAAACGTTTCAGGGACACTCTCTTGTGGCACCATGAAAATCAGGGTTCAGAAGTGATCCCTCATTAGCAAATTTCTCAAGTTACAACTTGTCAGCCCAGGGTGGGATTCTAATCCACAAGCAGCGCGTGTCTTGTCATGGATAGTCATGGATTAGCTAATCAGCCAGTCACATGAAATCAAAATCCATGTAATTTAAGACACTTGGGCACCGCTGGTTTGGGGAGCGGATCAGAATCCTCCGCAAAATAGATGTTGGGATAATAACTTCCGAACACAAAAAGGGACTCTAATATCATTTGGCCTTACTAGTTATACAATGGTGGTAAACCACCAAAGTATAAGTCAAAAGCAGGACCAAACGACATTGATGTCCAGGGACTACACACGTTCGAAAGTTATTAGGCTGCTGGGGCACGATTAGTGCAAAAACCCTCGGGAGTTATCTACCCGCCAAAATTTCTAACACCTAGTGGGGACACCTAGAGACGATGGACTGTCTCGTGCTCACGACTGATGATACAGCCGGGCATTTCGGGCCCCACGTTGGGCGCCATTTGTAGTGAATAAAGATGTTCAATAAGTCCGTGAAGGACCGCAGCGATGTTCTGCTGCCTCGGCAGAGGAAGGTGTTGATTCCTGCCGAGAATGCCCTCGTCCGGAGACGCGTGAATGCGCTGGCAGGCTAGCATTGCGGTGTCGTGGGGCGGGTTCGTTTCCCCGGCACGAGGACTCACTACAAAACATTTCGCATTCACGAATTGCTTGCAGAGATCAAGAGGACGACCGAAGTCGCAAATGTGTAGATAACCTCCACGAAGGAATTACGACTTGTTGCGAGAACAAGTGCAACCTGACAAGAAAGACTTATTTGGGGGTGACCTCGTCCTTACCCAAATACATTCAGGGCCCACAAATGAAAGAGTGGCAACCGGGTGGTGGTGGAGCCCCTTCATGCCCACCCAACCGGAATAAATCCAATGTTAAACTGTTGAAGTGGCCAGGTATTCCTCTTCTGAGTGGAAAACTCATACAACTTGAATTATATGAACTCTCCCATCAGAAGGGGAGTACCCCGGTGACCAATTTATGTCATAGAATTATACAATTGAATTGCATAACTCGATGCCATAAAAAGGCACTTGGCTTGGGCCACTCAACCCATAAAGTCTCCTGAAACAAAAGAAGAAATTACTCTGTACCCGGCGGCTGGCTCATATTTTGGGGTGGAAGCCTGCCACCGTACCGGGTCCTATACCCGATTGGAAAAGACCGGAAGGGAAAAGACCGATTCTTCCAGTTTAATTCATCATTTTGTTTTTATTCGAACAACGCCAATGTAATGAAATTGATATATCTCCACAGTATGATTTTTCTATGGCAATCAGCACAGCAATTTACAACACCATATTGAAAAGCATTTAACCATCGAAAGAGGGAAATTGATATTAAAAGAAGATTAACATTAGAAGAAAATTCATTTTACTCCAATTTCCTGTATTATTATAATTATTGTGGTTAGCTCTTGTAGATGCCACTCTTTCACCCTCCATACATTATGTTTCAAAACTTTTTACATGGATTTATACGAAATTGATAATTATTTCCTTTTAAAAAAAAAAAAACCGATTTTATACGACGATTCTTCCTTTTTTCCTTTTTTTTTTTCTAAATAGACGGATGCATTGGGAGGACGATTGTCGTCCTATTACATTTTCATTTTGATCATTCAATAAATTAAATTTTTATATATATTCAATATAATTTGCTATGTGGAATAAATATTAATTTTTATATATATTCAATATAATTTGCTATGTGGAATAAATATTAATTTTTATATATATTTGATATATTTTTTTTTTAAATTAAATAAATATATAATTATAAAAATGTTAAGAGGGTACTTACAGTACCTTTCCCTCGACGACGAGCGCTCGTTGACGATTTGGAGGTAAGCAAGTCCTGGAATTTTTTGTAGTGAAGAATCGCGTTCATATATCGAATATTAACACACGAGTATTAAGACATAGAATAGATCTTAAGGGTATATAAAATCATCTAAAAATTCAGCTATCAAAGTGTAAATACATATAGACTTCCTTGAATATCAGAACCGTATGGTCTTCGAACGTGGTAATGCTCGCTGCTACTTCTTCTACTGCTTTTAATGTTTAATATTTCGTTTATATGCAATCCGTTGGTCAATATATGGATTGAGTGATTTGACTAATTCTTCTGGATCTAACTTTTCAGTTGATTTATCACTCCTTGTTGAACTATGTTTGAATACACAATGCGCCTTTTTGCATACAAACGGTGTGGTTTCCCAGAAACAGGGAGTACGGTCCCGCCGTTTCCCAATCAACATGTGCCGCTCCGTACGATGACGATCTTCACCTCGCCTTCCAACCACCTGTTGCACCACACTTCGGGACCTAATGCTGATGGCTCATGGCGATATTGGCAGCTGCTATCATTTTTTTACAGGCACTGTCGTAGAAAAAGTAGCAATAGGTGAAGTTTTTCCTTTTTTTTTCCTTCTTTTTTTTCCGCTGTGCATCCACAGGATGGTAAAAGTTGTCTCTGCCACAAACGTTTTATTAGCACGTCTCCCTCGCCAACCATCCAAACATACTTCTCAAATGATCACCACAAGCACACAAATCACTTCACCAGATCCCTGTTGGCACTTGATCGAATGCCGTCTTCTCTACGAAGCGGTTTATGGGAAACTGTTCCCTGAAAACATGTTCGAGGCAAACGCAATAACCTCGCTCGTACCATATGGAAATAGAAGTGCCATCTATGTGTGAACATGCGGTGGTGATAATGCACACTCATTTCGGTTATTTTTAAAATTCGAAATTGTTTATTTTTTTTGTAGATTCGATTAAGTTTTCAATTGAAAGCAATTTAGGTTTATAATTATTAGGCGTAATTAAGGGGGAAATAAATCGAAAGAATAGGACAGGCACGCGTTAATTACCAACAAACAAAACAATTTTTAATTAATATTATGGTTGGAATGGGTAAAATTTGACAACTTTTGTGGGGTTTAAATGATACAATGATTTTATCGTTCCTATAATTTAAGGGGTTAACCGTTTCGTTCTAAGCATTTGCATACCGCATTACACCGCAATTAGTTAAATTATGTTCAAAAGATATTGAAATAAAATCACTACACATTAAAACAGTTTTAGAATTTTGTTTCCCGGGTGTTAAGTACAAAAGAAATTTTTCCCTTTAATTATTTTTCATGCGAAAAAAAAAAAAAAACGTGTGTCGCGATGAGGAAGGTGACTGAATGGTTACTCCTTATTGAATTGAGTTGGTGCTGTGTGCCTGTGTCAGCGCTGCTTTTAGAGCCATAGCTCCTAGATTACTACAAGTATGTCTAGAATTACGATGAGCGGGGTGCGAGAATGTGTATTTTACATACTCTCAAGTCATAGTAGGATTTTCTATATGGAAATGGTTGGCTGGTTGTGTAGAGATTTAGTAGATCTGGTCTATATTATGCATGAATTTTCTTTAACCCTTTGCCTGCGCCGAATTTGAATCGAGCATTTTTATTTATATTTAATATATAAAATGTTAAATACATAAAATTGACATAAAAATAAAATCTAAATTTTATATAAAATTATTAAATAATTTAAATATAAAATAATAAATTAAAAAAAAAATATATTTTTTTTTTCATATTAACTGCTCTATTACTACAATTTCTCATAGTTTTTCATCAATGTATGAGCCGGTGTTGTCGTTTTCGAGTACTTGAGCACCTAGTATAACTTTAAGGCGCTCTGGTCCAACAATGAAATGGCCAGTGAGACTAGGGATCAAGCATGTTTTAGAAGGATTCGTCCATATATCACAGGTGCCACTGGTCAATTCGCATTTAGCAATCAAATCGTATACGTTTTTGCAACATTTTCTAGATTTTTGGCATCAGAGATCTTCTAAAATACTTTTCAGAGTTAAAATTATACATTTGAGTAACATGTGGATCTGCGAAATTAAGTCATCTGAATGCTTTGCTATCTACTAAAGAATATGGAAGCATGTCAACAATTATTAAGTCCATGATACCTTTATCGATTCTACGACATATCTCATGATTATCTGGCCACTTTGATGCCTTTGAAGCATATGCCTGCGTGATGTTGGGGATTGGGGTCTACACAAGTTTGCTACCACTAACGCTGTCAGTGCCAACCGCGGCAACTGAGTTTTGTGAATGGCATCGCTTTAATTTAATTTCTAATTTGTGTTCTTCGGTTTCCGATTGACATTTTAAATATTGCCTATGTTCTGTTTTATGAAACTTTGACAAAGTTAGCTTCAAACCCTGAACTGATTGCCTTTTAGGCTCAGAACTTCCTAACAAATATAATTTATTGCACTGTGTTGTATATGGCTTTGGGCGGATGGGACGCAAATTTTTCGAAGAATCGCCAAAGATAATTTTTATGCGACATTGTTCCTTGATCGATAATAATTCTAAAGCAAAAAATACTCGTATATCTTCTTTTAGATCTAATAAATTTTTTTGAAGATTTTTCACAGAGAATGAACCTAAAATTGTTATTGTTCATTTCATGTACTTGAAAATTTAAGTAACCTGTCGCGAACGCATATATTAAAATGAATTCGAAACACTGCAACTATAGTCTATATGAATTTTCTTGTCTCGCACTTAATCAAGGAACGTTTCAAATCACAATTCAAATTTGAACCGAACAACAGACTTGCAATCACACACACCTCGTGCACTCGACTCCTCTTCTCTAACCGTAAACTTTCCGGCATTGGAAAACCACATTGCTTGTCTCGATGGGCAATGTGTCAACTGTCATTCTTTTCCATCGTGTGCCTACGGTGAATTCCCATCAGCTGTCCACCAAGCTGAACTCGAATGCATTCCATCATGGAATGCACCGTTGCTCTGCACTAAATCAGTGTTTCCATCTCCAAAATTGCAATGGGCAGATTTAAATTTTTAAAAACCAAAATTTACCTGCAGTATGAATATTTTAAATGAACTAAAGAAATTTAAACGAAGCAAGGAAAATTTAAATGAAGTGAAGAAATTTAGATGAAGTAAAGAAATGAAATTTTTAAATAGTAATAAAAATTAAATTTCCTGAGAAATATAATTAAAGGAAAGCGTTTAAATTTACAATCGAGGAAAATTGGTATGCAGTTACATTTAATAATAATAAGAAGAAAAACTATTCTACAAATTACAATTAAAGGGGAAAAAATTACAATTTTTTTTTAAATCTGCCATTACAGTTTTGGATAGGAGATCGGAGGGTTTTCGAGCAGTTTGCTAGTGTGACTACTCGATTACTACACATATACAAAGAAATCATGAAAAATTTACTAATAGTAATGTATATTACTAAACAACAAAGTTATTGTTTGCGTCAGGACTCTTTTTTGTCCTGGCCTCTCCTATATCGTTTCCACTTGAGCTGCAATCAAGTCCTTCAAAGGCTGAAAGCACGACTTTTCACTCTTAATTTAATTTTACTTCACTTAAAATGTTCTTTAATAAAAGCACAACTTTTCACTTTCAATTCAATTTTACTTTACTTAAAATGTTCTTTAATTAATACATTGAAATTATTTAAAATACGATTAAACAATGCAATTATTTAAAACACCATTCCCAATCAAAAGCTGAACCCAGACTCCATAATTGAATACATTTTATAATCTTCAAGTTTCATTAAAACTAAACACATTAGTGTTTATCTTCTGACAAGCGTCAGCAGTTCCCAAGCAAGAAAACACTGACTCTTGAGCGTTCATAAGCGTCTCTCGTATGGAAACCGCTGACGCTCGGTCTGATGTGGAGATTCTCATTGCATGATATCTGATACATTGAATGAGATCTGAACAATATTTTGCTGACTCGTGCGTATCAGCTAAGAAATTTGCACTTACCGTACAGTGGCTTCCAAAAGTTTTAGAGTCACATAAGGTGACAAAATTAATTGTACGTCGAAATTTGCCAATGTTTGAACTGAATTTACAAAATTAAGTTAAAGCCACATTGATAAACTGAATTTAATGAAATTAAAATTTAACCTTAATTAAGATTCGCGCTGCTGGTCGAGTGAGCATTAACAGTTATATTAACCAAAAACATTCAAATGAATACCTAACCTTTGTTTTTACAATAGTACGTAACGTACGAAAACCTACGCATTGTAAACTTATTTTTGTTAAAGAAATAAAATTTTGTTATTCGCTAACCATCATGAACTAATTGTCACATTATTATTGAAATGAAACTTATATTCATTCGCAATTTCACACTAAACACTAAATGACTGTGAGCACTAAGCGCCAACGCAACGAAATGACACTTTGTCGCTCCAGCTCGATGCACCAAACATGTTTGATCGCAGCGTGAAATCTCCTGAATATAGTTGCGACTGGAGCACTAAGCGCCAACGCAACGAAATGACACTTTGTCGCTCCAGCTCGATGCACCAAACATGTTTGATCGCAGCGTGAAATCTCCTGAATATAGTTGCGACTGGATGGCAGCCGAAGCCGAATCTAAGCTTTTTTACAACTAGGCCGAAACCGAATGTTCGGTCGAACATTAACCTCCTCCCCTGAATGAAATGTTATCTAGCAAAAGGAGTTTCATAAAACCCTTGAGTATCAAAAAAATGTTCACCCTGTACAAAAAACCACAGTTTTGAATAATTCAACGGGTATCCAAGGTCTTCATTGACTCAAAGTCAAAGTCAAAAGCGCTTTATTCAATACCAATCGTTATAAAACAATAAAACTAAGAATACATAATGGCCCAAATGGCTTTCTAAATTTATACGTTATCAATGAAACACATTTAATGAAACAAAAACAATAGCAAATTCAAATTGATTAATAATTCATGATTACATATTTTTCGATTCAATTGGAAAAAGGAGAAAAAACCCAACCAGCATTATTCAAAAATTACTTACTTAGGGTAAAGTTTTAATTTATGACTAATTGTCGAACTTATCTAGTTTATATACCTTAGTGTAACAAATATATTGTAGTTTGTTACAAAACATTCCGAAACTATTATGTCTAAAGAGTTATAGTCGTTTTTCTGCAAAAGTAAAAAGTCTAGCCATTCTAGCTGTACAGCCCGCTCGTGGTTGTGGATCAGGGAGGATAATGGCGACATCGGTGATATACAGAGTGTGTATGTTTTCTATATCAGTGAAAAATAATGACCATGATGATCCCGGTTTCTTTCGAAGATAAGATATTTCAGCTCTATACCCGAACTGAGAACTTTTCCGACTTAGTAGTTTTTTTTTCAAACTTTGCCAAAACAAAACAATTATCTTGATTTTCTCTAGCGTCAAATTTTTAATTATTATCGATTATCAGTTTCTTTGTCCGTTTCGAAATTGATTGGAGATGTTGAATTCTCCTCCAAGCTAAATTGCGATCCTTCAGATTCCTCTGAATCTTCATCACTTTCTATTTGCTTTGCTTCCTTTTTCTTGAATTAAGTTCGTTCAAACTACGTTTCACTGCTTTGGCTCTGGCTTTCCTTTCCTGTTATATTTTGTTCAATTCTTTCTGTCTATATCTCTCTTCCAGTTCAGTTTTTTCAGGTGTATCTGTACATACACGGGATTTACCCGGTTTTCTTCGTTTATTGGTTTTTCTGTTGAAGTGGAAGGTTCGTCAGTTCCGGTAAAAATGTCTTGAGGATTTTGAAGCAAAGAAGGCGACTGTTCCCGAACTTCGATTCGCTTGTTAATTACTGCCCGTGTTCACAAAAGAAATTCAG
This sequence comes from Odontomyia ornata, assembly GCA_963969285.1. NCBI lineage: Eukaryota > Metazoa > Arthropoda > Insecta > Diptera > Stratiomyidae > Odontomyia > Odontomyia ornata. Next base: position 219,157,576 of record OZ017742.1, read on the forward strand.
CAATTCCGATAAATAATGACGGCACGATAGTTAACTTTTACTACACTCGTGTCGAAGGCGGTCGAGAAACGTTTCGTCGTTGGTTGTGCCTCGAAATCGTGCGATCACGACTGTAATTTTTCTTGGAAGCACAATTCCGCACGGGGATGGTAATTTATCGAAGTTAAAAGGGTGTATCTTTGGAAATTGTTTTTAATTAAGGCTTCTGAATTTACTACCCGATTTAAAACGGTTTTGACGGCGCTTTTACCAACAATTTTCGTACCGAATGTATTTTTTCAAGGCGGCTGTTATCGTGCGTGCTTCCCGGGTCGCGGTCGTCAGTAAACTCCAATATTTATTTTCCCTATAAATTTCTTTCACTTTCGAAAACGCACAATTAGGTAAGAATCACTTCACTAATTTTTCCGCTTTAATTTTGCAGCGCCCGGCGGAAACTCTCGAATGCAAAGTTCTCCTCGAAAACTTTCTTTCTTTGGCGTCGCGACGTGACCGCCTTGAAGGTGAATAGCAGACTCCCCGATCTGTCACGAAAGCTCGTCTCTCTTCTTTTTTCCGTGTCGCTACCGCTAAAATTCAATCAGCTGCCCACTCAGCTGAACTCGAATGCATTCCATCATGTAATGCACCGTTGGCCTGCACTAAATCAGTGTTCCCACATCCTAAATTTTAATGGGCAGATTTAAAATTTTTTTAAAACCAAAATTTAACTAGAGTAGAGAAATTTTAAATGAACTAAAGAAAATTTTAAATGAAGTAAAGGAATTTAAATGAAGTAAGGAAATTCAAATGAAGTGAAGAAATTTAAATGAAGGAAGGAAATTTAAATGAAGCAAAGAAAATTTAAATGAAGTGGAGAAATTTAACTGAAGTAAGGATATGAAAATTAAACTTCATGAAATAATAAAAATTAAATTTCATGAAAAATATAATTAAAGGAAAGCGTTTAAATTTACTACAGAGGAAAATTGGTACGAAGTTACATTTAATAATAATAATAATAAGAAGAAAAATTATTCTACAAATTATAATTACAGGGGAAATAATTACATATTTTTTAAATCTGCCATTACAATTTGGGATAGGAGATAGAAGGGCTTTCGAGCAGTTTGCTTGTGTGAGCGCTCGATTACTGCACGTGGAAATACAAATAGCGGAGGAATAGTATTTCCGCTTACAGAAATGATTGCGCCAAATGCCACCAATTCGCCGCTTTCCGCTGACACAATTTGTCCCACTTGTTTCTGTGATTTAGGAGCCAAAATTTTAAGAGTTTCTAAAACTGTAGACACGTCGGACTCGTCAAAGTTAATTATACTGTCGGCGGCAAAATTATGTCGTTGTAACACATCAGCCAAACTCTTGGACTGGAGTCTTATTGAAGGCGAACGATCTAGCTGCGCTTGTCTTTTCCTGTTTTCGCAGACTGAGATTGGTGTTTCTTTCTCTATACTTACGCATCCACTCTAAGCTGGCCATTTGGTTTTCATCTCATTTCGTGGGATATTTTAAATTTGACGCTTTCGCGCATTCGTAGGCAAGCTTGCGAATTTGTACTGTTGTTAGCCTATAATGCATTTTGCAGCAATTAATAATGTCGTCATTTAAGCGTGCCTCTTCTTTCAAGGGGAAGCCCTGTAGACTCGTGAACTTAGAATGAAATGTTCGTCAGGGTCCATCGGTGCTAGAGCCATCTTTGAATTTCTTTTCTGTTTACTTTATAAAAATATATCGTTTTGTTAGAAGTAGAATACTTCATAAAAGGAAAAATATGTTATCGTGCCGTCTTCACGATAAATTTAAAAGGTTTCTATATTTTATTTCATAAAAATCTGATTTTGATGTTCTGGTGGTTATAAAAATCTAAAGGAGAGCATGCGTACGCGCACAAATATGCCCCCTGTTTGGCTGTCCGAGTACACCCCATGCCTTGCACAAAATTCAAATACAACTTTATATGTACAAATTCTAATTTAGTTTCAGAAATATAACAATTAAAGCTCAAAATAATTTATATTAATCATCACAATTTTGTCAGAAACATAAACATTCTACTTACAATTGCGAATTAAATTCAGGTAAAAAATTAACTCACCGCGCGCGAAAACACGTTACGTCTTGTCAGCCGATATACTGTGGTGCGACACCCTGTAGCAATACGGCGGCCAGTATGTCTATGCGTACAAGCAAAAGCGCGTCTGTGTGCCGTGCAGTTTTCCTGTTATACTAACTGAATGTACCCCAGGTACGAATGGTGACCACTTTCCCCTACTAACACAACAGTGAATTTTTACCCTATACTTAATATGGTACACCCTAATTCTAAACAAATTCAATGGAAAAAAAACGTTAATTTATACTGAAATCTATCCCTAATTTATAATAGAAATAAACAACAACACTAGATGTAGCAATAATGAGATGGAACTAAAAAATTAAGTAACGAAAAAACACAAAAACAGAAAATAAACACGAATAACTTAGACATTGTCATTCAGCCACCCATACCTAGATTGCTTCGTCTCAGCTCAACCAGCCTCAACGAATCTAGCAAATGAGTATCTCCATTGGAATTGTTGGTCTAGTGAACTCAAATTCGGAGGATATTTTATCTTCTTATCGGTGGCCCGTCTATATATTTGATATATAATTGGGACACCGTCGGAATTAAACACATATCGATTAATGCTCAAATACACGAATGCTTCTGGAGGAACGAAGCCAGTATCGGGGCAAGTCACAATATACTTGCCTGTAGGGTGGACCAGCTGTGAAATCCAGGGTTTTCACTCACAGTTACAGATCTTGCGATATGATTCCGAAGAAGTTTCAGGATGAAGATTTCGACTCTCGTCACTTCAGCAGTTTGATACATTTTTCCAATCGATTTATAGTACTTCCAATCCGTCTCAGACTTCCTGTACAAACCACTACATGCACGAAGACATTTTCTTTCGAAAACTCTTACCCTTTCCATAGTACTAGCACTCCGGTTGTACCAGATCTGACATCCATATGTCAAAACTGGTCTAACCAGGGTCTTGTAACAAATAACTTTGACCTTTTGATCAACGTATCTGGAATGGAAGAGTCTTCGTAGGGCCATGACTACTTCTTGTACCTTACTGAGCATTATTTTCACATGTTCAGTATAGTGCAGATGCTGATCGAGATGAACACCGAGGTATCGAACACAGGATTTATATGACACCCGTTCTAAACTACCATTATGGAAATCCTTCCAATTACGTTTCAGGTCTTGACTGGCCCCCTGCAGCGTTGTCCGAAACAAAAATGTTTCTCACTTCTGCGCTTTGATTTTAATTCGCCAATTGTCGGTGTAGAGCTGCACATTAACAAACATTTTTTGAAGATTGCTCGGAACTATTGTATCTTTGTGGTCTGCCGTATAGATGATCGGATCATCAGCAAACGCTACCAATTATCGCGTTGGTGAGCCATTAGAATCAAAGCCGCTCTATAGCTTGCGAATGTATATTGAGAAAAGCAGAGGCGCAGTACCTGTTCCCTGCTGTAGACCATTCAAGGCTTTGAAGTCGCGCGTTGTCGTCAGACTTCCATCGGTTACAACAAATGATTTCCCGTATTACATATTGCACATTATGGCGACAAGGTGTCTGGAGGAGGAGTTTAAAAATTAGTCCATCTAACCACACCGTATCGAAGGCTTTCTCAATATCAATGAGACACGCTCCAACACCATCTCTATCATTTAGTTTCCAACAGATATTTGAGGTTACTTTCGTTATCGCATGTATGGTGGAATGCCTGGCATGGAAATTCGGGATCAACTCATATTTCTCAATGTGGGCATTTGATTCATTGTTTAGTATCGCTTCAAACACCTTACTGATTTTACGCAGCGAGCTGATTGTGCGATAGCATTTAGGGTTCAACGAATCTTTTCCTTTCTTCAAGATCGGAAATACCTTTGCCTTTTTCCACTTATTTGGGAAATATTAATTGTTCAACAATATGCAATAATTCCTAATAGCAACCTCAGGCAAATGTCGGAGAACTACATTTGGAATACCATCAGTACCACATGATTTCTTGTTGTTTATCCTGCGAAATATGAGACACAAATCTTCATAGCTGACAAAATAATCAATAAGATTCAAGCTCGGTATGAGGTCAGATGTTAATGATTCATTGAAATGAAGAATTGATTCGCGGTTCAGGCTTGATTTGAAACCGAAAACTTTTGCTTCAACGACCTCTGAAAATATTTGATTCCCTCTCTCAGGGTTTGGTAGATGAATCAATTCAAAATGTGTTCCAACCAGGGCAATCGCTTTCCAACATCAGCTTTTCTAACTTCGACAAATAGAGATCTATTTCATCGTTAGTTAGATTTCTGTTATTAGGACCCATTGGATACGCGTTGCCATCATCAGAAAGAGGACATTGCTTCTGGTACTTTCGATTAAATTTCTTTTGAAACTTTCCCCAATCAGTTTTTTTTTTAATTCAACCGATGATTTTCATGTTGAACTGGAAGAGGAAGACATCACCCCTTTGATGATTGATTTCCATACGATTGCATTATGGTCACTTTTATAAGGAAACACCTGCAGTTTCTGTTGAGGACTATAAAAGCTGAATTCATGTCTTGCGTCAGCAATGCAGAGGTTGTAACAACCTCGGGAGCCACCGCAGTTGAAGACGTTAAGTTTTAGCAGAGAGGTATGTAACCCGGGGTGGCATTCTGAGGCCGAGCGATCAGTCGTGGTCTGCTTGTGCTGAGCCACCCTACACATAAAAAATGTTACACGAAGGGATAAGGACGGAAAGGGGGAGATCATTTTAAGAAATGTTTAATTTGTACTTTTAATATATTATGGCCGGTATGTTTTCACAAAAAAAAAACTTTATTTCCAATACCACAATTCAGGAAAGAAAAATACAGAACAAAATTCAGCTAAATAAAGCTCCCATTTAAAAAGAAAATTTTGATTCAATTCAAAGATGTTAATATCAAATTGAAATTAATATAATAAATCCAATATAAATTAAATAATTTACAAAATAGATTGTTAGTATTATTATAAGCAATAAAAAAAGAGGAATAAAAAACAATATAAAATGACTCACCCTAGTACGGCTACGAAGCGCTCTGCAACTGGAAGGGGAACGAGACAACTGTTGAAAATTTTATAAAGTTTATTGTACATTTGTTTTTCCTTTTATTTTTTTTTTCCCCACTCGCGAACAAACGGGTTATCTCAGCAATAATTCACCCAATCATACATTCGTTGCTTGTGCTTTGCTTTCTTAACGTTCTCAATTTTTTTGTTTTTGTTTTTTTCTCTTTTTAGACTTCCACCGCGAAATTAAATCGTCTTTTCCTGACAAGGCCCACTATGAATTTATTTTCCGCAAAATGAACTGTACTTTTTCTGTCTGCACATAATTAGTTCTTAATACACTCTCGCGAATCACTTTTATTATCAATTCTTTTAATGTTACTGTTTTCACTCCGACACCATCTAAACAAAGAACCTACTTTAGTATCTCATTAACGTTTTTCTTCAGATACACTCGTGAACCGTCCCCGACTCAAAAAACGTTTTCTTTTCACAAGTTCCCAATCGAAACTTTTTCCTAATCATAAGATTCCAAGTCACTCTCATGCTGCAAAAACTCCCTCTCCTTTCAAAGCCAAATACAGACGGCCACTTGGACTCAAAAGCGCCAATTCCAATGTGATAATGCACATTTAATGAGTTGAGTAAAATACAAATCATCATTCATAAGATTCTTCCAACATCTGATGTTGGAAAAATATTATAACGTTCAAAAATTCAAGCGAACGGGCATCATCAAAACAATCAGCAAATAACTCGTGAAACTGGTCGGAAAGGGACAACCCTGGATGTTGATCTGTTGGCACGTTCTAAAGAAAACTTCGAACTACTATTGCAAGCAAAGGAACTCAACGGGAATATCGTTCAAGAAAAGTAGAAATAATATAGATCAGAAAAGCCAGACAAGCGATAATATCGTCGTTCTAACCCCTAGACAATTTTAATCTTTTTTTTTTTTTTCAAATGACGTACTCTTTTAACATTTGCCACATTAATTCCATTCATACATTTATCGTTGCGCCTCTCCAGTCGGTATTTTTATTGTGTTCATAAAAATTGGATGAATCGAAACTGGTCCCCGTTGTAGGAAAACGACCCCATCTTTAGGCAACCCGTATTTTATTTTCAAAATATATTTTTCAAACACTTTCATCCCCCTTTATTCAGAGGAAAAGGGCAAAGTCAAGGTTGAGGATTTATTTCAGTTTTTTTTTTTTGAAACGATTCTCAAGAATGTATGCTGGCTTCTTGCCAATTTTATTTGCATTTAAAAAGAAATGACGAAAATAAATAATGCATTTCCTTTATATATATATATATATATATATATATATATATATATATATATATATATATATATATATATATATATATATATATATATATATATATATATATATATATATATATATATATATATATATATATATATATATATATATATATATATATATATATATATATATATATATATATATATATATATATATATATATATATATATATATATATATAATATATATATATATATATATATATATATATATATATATATATTAATGCTTGCTCGCAGACGTAGATTTATCTATTAATAAGCTTGAATTTGAGTTCATCTCTTCAATCTGGCTTTGCAAATCAAACATTTGTTGGAACTGTTGGTCTTCTTTAGACTTTTGGTGCTGAGTTCTTCATCCGGCACACATCCAAACCACATCTTCAGTTATGGCCATTATATACCGGTATCTCTCTTCCGACATTTTGATGCACCTCAAATGGAACCCATCACATCCCATAGCCAATTGGCTATCCTCCACGGGTTTTCTACACTTCCCACACTTATCCTTGGCTGGTTTGTTAGCCATTATAATTACCCTTTTTTAAATCTGATTATTATTTTATCCTTATTAACTTTTTTTTATTATTTACTACTTATAAATGTTTATATTACCAGCGATTTCCGGTAGTTTTTATTTCTTATATTTTTAGTTAACCTTAGCTATTTTTTATTTTATATAATTAATGAAAAAGAGTAGAAAGCCGCACTAGCAAAAAAATAATTTTTAAATTGAAAAATATATATATAGAATTTATCTGTACGGGAAACCCACTCCTAAGCCCAAAGCAAGAATTCCCAGTTCCGTTATTTTTTCCTTCGCCTAAGTAAAATTGAATAAATGAAATTATTGTCTTAAAAAATCGCTACTTGTCTTTAATTTGATTGAGCGAAACTAGAATCACTTCACTTGTTATAAACAGCTGATTCTGAACACATGACTATAGTTATTTCTACACAAAAATACAGAGAATCTTAAGAGCTGACACTTTTGACACTTGTCGCTTCAAAAAAAAAAAAAAATTCAAAACTACTTGTGTTTGCTTTGGAGCAAATGTAACTATTACATCTTGATATCGGGAGCATTCTCGACATGATGCTGGATGACCAAAAACACCACAGTTACCGCAGTATAATTTTTCTTCAGGCTCCGTCTGAGCCAATTTGCACTCACCGGGAGGATGAACGTCTTCGCATTTGACGCACCGATAGTGTGTAATGATTTTTCTCGTCTAATTTCACGAACAAAGTCGGAACCAACCTCTCATCGGTTCTAGACGTGAAGTCAGTCGTGCCAACGAATGGTACCAACCGGTCAACCAGTCCGTGCACCGTAATCCATTTTCGCGGTAGCTGCTTGTCGGCCAGCTAGATCGGAGAGGATTTCGGTCGTGGGTCTTACAATGGATTACGCTCAATTACGTTTTTCAGCCACCATTAACATACAAACATACGGAAAAGAAACCTACATTACTTTATTCCGTATTTCTTCATTATTCCAGCCAAGTACAAAAATCTAATTTCCATTTTGCGTTCCCGAATTTTACCGACGAAAAATACACTACGTTAACTTGAACCCGACAAATGCTACGCTAATATAAAAAAACAAAGCCAACAAAGTACCGCGTACCGCGCGCGACGCGAAACCGACCTCAGCGGATTTTTCCAAACCCTACCTTCTCCCCGGCATACTTACCATGCACTCTCACTGCCTCTGAAAAAGAAGGGCCACAGAAAAGGAAAGTCTTAGTTAACTTAGCAATTCATTTGAATTAGTAATTCTCTGATCAGATTTTTATAATTTTTCATGTGTTTTCATTCGAAAATAAGGATAATTAGCGATCATCAATCAAATTACATACACAACATATGTTGTAACATGTCGCTAAAAATTTGACTTCAATTTTTACTACTTTGCCAATATGATTTTGCAATTAAATTAAAAGAGAAATTTACAATTTTGACTATATTTCCTAATTCCTTAAGTGTATTGATATAAAAAAAAATGTTTCTTTAAATAAGAAAAATAATCTAAGTATAAAACAAAGAAGTAGTTTTTGCAAGGTTTATAAGAACTACGCAACTGAGTTTTACAATGGATGTGAATGTATTATTGCGGTTTTATTAACAGCTTCATTAGGTTCGTAATCGTGTTCGATTTTATCATTAATTTAATTTTTATATTTACTTGAAATAACCGGAAAGATAAATCCATTTAACTTTTGGGTAATTTTCCAAGTTGGGGCGTATACGAACATTGTTTGATTTGTCGCTATTCAGTCTGATCTTTCCTTTTTACAGAAGTGTTTGTAAATATAAATTTTCTTTTCAATTATTAAAAGTATGGATGTACATTTATAGTGAACTATATTTTATTGCCTTTGACTACAAGTATTACTTTTCTATTTGGTTGAACTCTGACCTCCTTTCAAACTGAGGATTGAATTGGTTGAAATCTGTTCGACACACACACCCGCCATGTGGCTGTCACTCGACTTTGACATCCCACGACAAAACTGACGTGGGATGGGAAGCCGTCACGACGAAAGCGAGATGGAAAGCCACATGGCAGCCAGGTGTATTGGTAGTGGTCGCCAGCGGCGTCGAATGATTCATTACAAGTGCATGCCGCAGTTGGCAGCCGAGTGACCAAATCTTTGTCATGGGTAACACTGGTTGACTTCTCTTTTCTCGAGTGGTCCCACCTCACCACTCTGAAATTCACGTACCTTTTTTGTTTAAGGGCACTTGGACTCTTCTTATTTGTAATTTGTACCAGATAAAGTGGTAAATTCTTCTTTTCTATGGTCGACCTTCTTGTCGCAAAAGCTTTTACGAAATATAAATTAAACCCCGAAACCATTCATAGAAGGAAAGGATTCCTTGCACTCCAACATTTTTTTTCAGAAGATTACCAAGGAACTACTCCACGCGCTGAAGTACTGGTGGGAAGGATTAAAGTAAGGTTAGGATAAACGATGTAAATCATTGGCATTAAGTGATGTTATGTATTAAGTATTAAGCGGGAAAAAAAACAACTATAAGGTTCAATTGAAACTCAACATAGCAGCAATTTAAGCCGAAAGAAATGTATGCCGAAATAAGCACGATTGGTTTCAGAGAACCATCGAAAAAGAAAATGAAAAACGTATCATTTTATTAACACCTTTTAAAATCTGCACTCGCAAGTCTTATAATCTGACTGCAGCAGTTAGCCAAAATGCTGGCTTTGGGAAAGGTTTATCGGGAAACAAATGAACACAAGAGTGGCGTGTCTGCAGCAACTAAAAGTGTATTTACTTTTGGGAACTAAACAGTTAAGTCGGGCACGTCAAATCAACTCTCCAATCTTTCTAACAATAACAGTGCTTTGCTTACGCAGAAACCAGTTATCCTGTCGAATGGGGGTTATGGATTTGTGTTCCAGGCTCCTATACAGGTGACTTCATCGACACTTTTGGCAACCAAAAAAAATATAGCACCAAAAAGCAACTTCAAATTTAGTGACCCCGTTCTTGTTGAAGAGGCAAGGAAATTACCCTAGCCGAATAATTTTGTGTTTCAAGCTACTGGAGTGATGAATAAGCAGTAATCGTCATCATTTCTCAAAATAGTTTTGCAAATTTCAGTAATATACCGGCCGCTGCTCCACAACTCAAGACGACTGGAAGCGTGTTAGATGTGTTTAAAAAGCCAATGGCAGCGGAAGCTACGTCAACGATTGTATCGTCTTCATCTTCAAATTTGTTCGTAATGAAAATTCAGCCGATAAATGCGTGTCGTGTACAACTCCGAAGAGTACATCTGATCCTGTAAAACCTCCGGTGGAAACCGCAGCAAAACCACTTGAACCACTGAAAAGTTCTTTCGGTGCCAAGTTCAAACCAAATTCGGATACATGGGAATCTCCGACTTGTATCATAAGAAATAAGATAGATCTAAAACAATGTGAAGCCTGCAACACTGAAAAGCCAGGGGCAACACAATCTGCAGCGATACCTTCCTTAGTGTCTTCATCTTCATCATTAGTGCCAAACATTTCATCAGACTCTCGCTTTAAAAGCATAGTAGCACGGAAAGGGCGCGAGAAATCACTAGAATGAATCAATCAAAGTGTTTAGCTAGTGTTCAACTTCAAAACGATAAGAAAGAATATAAATTACCACCCGTACATGGGGTAGACAATGATGGAAACACTTCATCCAAGCATGAAAATAAAATTAAACGAAATTAAAAGGGTATCCTTGGCTGAATGGCGAACGAGACTTCCTTCTCAGCGCCGCACTGCGACCCTTCCAACTTGATGGATCAACATACGAACTTCGATTTCATCGCAGTCAAATTTGGGCGATAAGCAGGTTATATTGTCGGCACAAAGAAACCATTCTAGAACTGATCATGTTCGCTCCTCGCATTTCTCTTCATCTGAATGATCGAGGCAATCGTTGTGGCCGTTGCATTGATATCTGGCATCGATGCAAGTTCCATCTTTACATCGAAATCCATCCTCACGACCAAACACCCGTGCTAAAAGCTTGCGACGCTGGAGAGTCGCTAAAATCAAAAATGAAGTAGAATACCCTACGTCAATTGAGTGCAGGACAAGAGTATTTATCGAAATATGATATACTTACGAGATTCTCGGGCTGATCGCCCAACACATCCCCTCGCGGACACAACTACTGCGGACACAATCACTTTAAATGAACTCGCGTCGAACGTAAACATACGTCAACGGAATCACAAGTATCAACACAACGGACATTTCAATCAAAACAATCGGTAAGGTTGTTATTGATAATACAGTACAGTGTGCGAAAGGAAGATGGGCACCAAGTAAAAAAAAACTGGGTTTGCGCCCGAGATAAACGCTGCAAGGTTGAGCAGCCGCGATGAATGTTGTGGCCTTGAACTTGGGTTCTTCAACTCAAGTAAAAGAGCCGTTGGGCCAAGTCGATAAAAGAGCCAGCGACGATGAAAACGGTCTCTTTTTTTCACGGATTTCTGGCCAACGAAGGACGTCTAGCGAACCAACAGGCAGCGATCAACCTATTCTCAGGAGGAGAAAGTAAACATCGTGCACATCTGGCGAATCATCAAACTATCAACCCATTGGGAGAAGGAAAAGAAACACTGCTCGAGACAACCGACGAATTAAATTGGATCAGGCATATTGAGTTGAAAAGCGAGGACTTCGACCATCGGCGGGGCTCCCAACGTAGCAAGTAAGAAACTGTGTAAGTGTAAATATTTGATAAATACATTTGAATATTAATTTGCATTAAATTACTGTTGAATAATAATTTCCATTAATTACTTTTGAATTAGAATTGGATTTTTTAAATGAAATTTTGTGCAGTACTTTTGCAGTACTTTTGCGCGTGTACTTTTGCGCGTGGAGTGCGCAGTGTTGACAGAAGGCTTAGCGTTGGTCTGGAGTGCGCAAGAATCCTTCCGTCTAGGACCTCAATCCGCGTTAGTTCTCTTCAGGTTTTTTGCTTGTTGTAAGTCAGTGATTATCCTGGTGTAAGTTAGTGGTGTTAGGAGAACTCTGCGGAAGTGGTGATACGCGGCTCGACGGCCGAATAAGGGCCACCAGTGATTATCCTGGTGGAAGGACCATTCCGGGGAGCCTCAAGCTCGCCAATTGGCTCCTGGAGGCAATTCTAGGGTTGGCGAGTGGCGCTATCTGCCCCGTCTCCATGGGCTAGTCGGGACCTCAAGGCCCCCAACCGAAATCGCTTGTTGCGGCGTAGCGCCCATTTTCAACCTAACGACGCTTTGACTGAAACAAATTCAATTTCTGGTGCAGCTTGTTTGAGCACCTAAGGAAGATCGACTGTATCTTCTCCGCAGCCCAAACCTTTCAACAAAAAGGTCTGATCCTTTTCACTTTTTGAGGAATAGGTGAAGTGTGGAACCTCCCCAGAATTCAGCGCATCTTCGGCTGACTTGAAATCAACCAGTGGTTTCGTCCTGATACCTAATTTTTCGGCATAAATTCTTTTGATCTCGAAATTGGTTAGTTTATTTGCCGCTGCCAATAGCCGCACCATATCTTTTCCGCTTTGTCCGAACACGTTGATTTGCGTAATTTTTTCTACCTTTTTGGAAGCTTTTTCAGAGGAACCAGCAGAACTGCAGGCTGGTTTCTTCTCCTTATTTTTATTTTCTAAATACTGAATAAAATTTAAATCATTATCTTGATTAGAATTATCTTCAATGTTTTCTTCGATTTCCATTTCTTCGGTTAATGCCTCCAGCGCTGCAAAATAGTTTTGACTCTCGTTGGTGCCATCAGCACTTAGAACTTCTTCTTAATTTGCTTGTTTAACACTTTGCTTCACTTTTTTTACTTGTTGCCATTGATTTTGCGGCTACGTCTTTTGAGGCTTCATCCCTTTCTTGAATAGATATTGTTACATGTACAAATAATTCTGCGAGCTAGTGTCGCAATTGTTTTCACAACCATTAAGAACATCAACAAAATGAATTTACTCGACACCACGAGAACCCACCAAGCATGATCAACATCTGAAAGTGAGTCACTGGTCCATTCATTAAGCTGCTCGAATATACCAGATACCTCTCGGCAGAATATTCGCCAATGTACGAGAAATGGATTACACGGCTAGAGACCCTATATAAAGGCGAGCTGAAAGAATGAGGGGATTATTCATTACAACCGCAATAATAAAAACTGCGATAAAGGCGAGTGCGAATTAAAAGTGATAGTGAAACCGCGATAGTAAACTGCGATATAGTAGAGCGCGAAGTAAAGGCGATAGTGATTGATTGTTAAGTGGAAAGTTGTAATAGAAATTAATTTACAAGCGGAAGTTCGATTTTAATTAACTTTTGTGAAACAGTTAAATTTATGATTGTGCTTTTTTAGTAAATAAACTTTCTAAACTTAATTTTAAAAGACAGTGCGTTTTCACTTTCCCGAAACATTAAAATTATTGGCCGCGAACCATAACACGCAACAATATTAAAGGGACTGACTCTCTCGCCTTAGTTCACCATTTTGCAATTTGGTCATTTGTTGATTGTCCACTATTATTTGCAGCTTGCATCCTTCATCTGCGGAGTTCTCTTCGCTATGTTTTCTTTTGGTGATTATCGCCAGTTTCATATTCGTCATTTCCCCAGTTGCCCCAACGGTGGGAAGCCGTAGGGCTCCTCCATATCAGCGGTCCTGGTTTTCTTGGGTTCTTTGCTTTTCTTTACTAATCGAATTAAAATTGTAGTCGGTACAAATTTCCTGAGTCAATTAATTCGAATTTTTCCGATAAAAATTAACTTCGGACAGACGTTTTTTAAAAAATTAATTTAATTTTTGAAAACTTTTGACAGGATTAGAAGACGTCTACACGCAAAAACTGCTACGATCTTCTGTATCCGCCAGAACTAATCGACTAAAGTACGCTGCAACGAATGATGCTCTGCATATATAACAATTTTTAAGATCTCGACACCGGACAAATTTCACAGCATACAATAACGGAATATATTCGCTTCCCCAGTATCACAATTTATTAAATTAATCTTCAAGATCTCGACGCCGGAGAAATTTCACAGCATATAATAACGGAATATATTCGCTTCCCCAGAATCACAATTTATTAAATGAATTTACTAATGACTGAATACACAAATATACGCAAATTAGTCTTTGATTAAGGGGTTGTTCAAGTATTTCGTAAGCAGATTTATTACAATTATTTAGTCCCCCATCCCCCTTGTAGCAAAAGTTAGCAAAGCTCTTACCCCCTCCCATGCTTACGTAGACATTAAATATATCCTGTTTTTTTTTATTTATTCATGAGCAGCAGTTATAATAATGGAACTAAAAAAATAGATTTAGGATAGAAAACTTTAACGCACTTAATATTCATTCAAACAAACTTTATTGACATGGTATTCAACAAAGAGTGAGGTACAAATCACGGTCCCCCGATTGTCGGTTTTGCCCAGGAGAGGAGGGCAATGACTGCCACACATTTTTTGCGTGTACAAAGTGGGTCAGGCTGCGAAAGGAACTCTACAGGGAGACGGGAGAGCTCGCCCTGGATAATATAGTTGCGATGATGCTCGAATCGGTCGACAAATGGAGCCAGGTGGCACATTATGCTCGGGCGATCCTAAAATATAAAAGGGACCCACAGCAACCGGGGGCGCTGGGGATGGGGGATCGCTTTTCTTGCAGTTCCTCTTCCCCTCTCCCCTCCCGCTAGGAAAGAGATCCCCCAGGTTGAATGTGCCTCACGGCGTAACAAAACGAGACGTGTCAAACGGTTCCAGGCTGGGTTCTCAGGTTGACAGGGGAGGTGTTTAGTGGGTAGTCCAATCGCCTTCTTGCGAGCATGGGAGTCCCACACTCTGTGCATAAATGGCATTCACCTTCCTACCACAAAAAAAAAATATTGCAATCATAAGTGGTATTACAAAAAAAAAATTTCTTTTAAATTTTTTGATTACATATTAATTCCAATTAACAGTCTTCAGTCCATGACACCCGAATCCATGATTTTAAGTTTTCGATGATATTGGATGTTTGTACTAATAGAGCAGTTACCCTATCAAACTGCTCTAAAACTTTCCTATCTCCTTCATCCCTACAGCATGGTAATCAAGTAGACATTAATGATTATGCAGTTTAGAATTTTTTTTAAATATCCAATGTCTTCTTTAAAATAATCAATAACTAACAAACACCTTGCAGATCAATTTTGTTTCAAATCAACGTGATATTCCAAAAAAATAAAATTTTAACTGAATTTAAAATGCTATTAATTAATATACGTGAGACATAAAAACCTTAATATAAATTCAATTTTTCAACAACCAGAAATGTGGCTATAAATAAAAATGCTCGATTCGAATTCGGCGCGGCCAAAGGGTTAAAGAAAATTCATGCATACTATAGACCAGATCTACTAATTCACTACACAACCAGCAAATCATTTCCATCTAAAAACTCCCACTTTGACTTGAAAGTATTTAAAACAGACATTTTCTCACTCAGCTCATCGTAATCCTAGACATACGAAATATACATTTACACTCATAAAATTGTTAGTAACAAATCTTATCAGTGAACAATCTACTCAACGCAACTTCGTATTCCATGCATCCTATCAGTGGGTGCACATTTACATTTAGGCGCGTCGCACAAATCATGTACGCTCAAAACCTGAAACCACAGCAACAATTCCAAAAACCTGATTTGCACTTACACCACAATAGGATAAGCGAATTAATAGGGAATTGCAAAGCGTGAGTGCTCGAGATGGGGAGTCTTGTGAGGGACGTGAAGGAGTTTGGAGTCAAGATCTCGGGCGGTTGTCGGTGAAGCTCTGACAGTCGCGAGTTAAGTGGATATTGTTGTGGAATTTGTGGAGCCGGCAAATATGCCATTGTGTACATGCGGATATAATTCAAGTGTCGCACGACGCGGTATTCATTGCTAGGCGGAATTTCGCAAGTAATTATCGTCACAGACAACGGAACAATTGATTGAGAGTGCGGTGCTTCAGAATTATCTGCTGTAATAAAAATATCTTCCCATTTTACCTGATTGGTCAGCTCAACAAGAGTTTCGTAGTTAATTTTTTTCATAAATCGAATGTTGAATTTTATATCAGAATTTACATTCTCTTTAACAGATAAGCCTATTGTGTAGTGATCAGTAATTGAATTTTTCAGTATAACTGGGGTGACATTTCCAGTGAAAGTTGGGTTTTGATTTTGCCTTAGAAAGATGTGGTCAAGGCATGACTTTGATCTACCATCTACTCTTGTGGGTCTGTTTATATAAGAGATGTAACCATGGCTACAAAGTATATTTTCGTATTCATTTATATTAGGTGAAGTTTCAAGAATATTCAAGTTTTTATATCCTACGATTATTTCTAATAACCCATTTCTCTCCTTTGGGATCTGTAGTGAATAAGTAATATCCAAAGTCCTTGAAGGACTGCAGCGATGGTCTGCTGCCTCGGCAGAGGAAGGTGAAGATATCCGCCGAGGATGCCCTTGTCTGGGGATGCGTAAATGCGCTGGCAGGCTGGCATTGCAGTGTCGTGAGGCGGGTTCATTCCCCCAGCACAAGGACCCACTACAAAAGAATTTCGCATTCACGAAAAGCGACCGAAGTCGCAAATATTGTAGGCAACCATACAGAGGGGCAATGACTTGTTCAGAGAACAAGTGAAACAAGTAAAAATGGGCGGACTTAGGGTAACTTCGTCGTTAGCCGACGAGGCTCATGGCCCACAAATAAGAGAGCGACAACCGGGTGGTGATGGTGCCCCCTCGCACCCGCCCAACCGGATCAAAATCCATAAACGTTGCAGTGGCCAGGTATTTCTCTTCTGAGTGGAAAACTCAGACAACTTAACTTGCATGAGCCTTCCCATCAGAGGAGAAGTACCGCGGTGACCAATTTATGCCATAGAGGTATGCAATTCGATCACATAACCCTATGCCATAAAGAGGCACCTTGCTCGGGCCGCTCAACCCGCCAAGTCACCTGAAACAAAAGGAGGTTAGTCGGTGCCCGATGGCTGGCTCATGTCTGGTGGTGAAAGCCTGCCACCGTACCGGGTCCTATTCCCGGTCAGAACAGAAGGAAAGGAAAGACCGATTTCATTGGAAGTTTAAGAATTCATTGTATTTCTTTTTTACTTCATTGCAAAGGAAAAACAGAAAAAGAAGATTTACAATTTGTTGGTCGACATAATATTATAATGTTTTACTTCTAACTACTTTCAAGTATTGAGTGCATCTCCTGTTCGGTAATATAAAAAAAATAAATCTCTTGTTATTGTTACATCTATCGGTCTTGGGAAGAATCTTCTATATTTTCTTCTATACGGGTGGTTTCGTATGATATTGAAGACCTTTTTCTAACTCAAAACAAAAAAAAAATAGAAGATGCTCCTTTCACAAACACGTCAGTTCAATATAATATGCTTTTTGGGTTTACCTAGTAATATTCTATTCTTGTGCAACGAAAACCACTCGAATCATAAAAAAGGAAATATGTTCAATGAGCGCCTATTTTTGTTCATAAATTCGATGACGGCGCGGTATGGTAAATAACGCGCGTTTATCTTTCAAATTTAATTCCTAAATAGTATAAATAATTTAAAAACTTTATAAAACATATAATTTATACAATAATGTAATTTTAAAAAAAATTATAAAATGTATAATTTATACCATAATATAATCCGTGAAATGAAATGTTTTGTAGGCAAGTGTTTCTTTTTTTTGTCGTTCTCAAATTTGTATGTGAGAGGGAAACGCATTTATAAAACTAGGAACATGCTAAGGATACTCACAGGCCTTGTCCGACGACGAGCGCTCGTTGACGAATGAAAATATGTCACTTCACGCACTTTATAACCGCTTGTCGATGGTTCACCCTAGAGGTTTCAAGTCGATGGCAGATATTTACGGGGAATTTCAAGGATGTTCTTCTTCCGTAATTGCCACAAAAATCACCGCTCGATGCGAGGGAAAGACGGCACCGACCACACTGACGTTTGCTCTTCGACTCCATGCGTCGAGGAACATCGCAACCCTTCACACCCATCTTTTTATGCAAGCCTCAAGGTAGGTTGCATACGATATTTTTTTACATGTGTGGGTGCACACAATTAATGGATACGAATAAACAGAATTGCTTCTTCGTGGTGGTTTATGTTTTAGCTAATATTATCATCATGCGGTTTTGTTGGTAAATTTGCATTCGTTTCCAATGTAAAGAAACAATAATGGGTAATGCATAATAACACATCGTAGTTTTTCTTTGGTATCACGTTGATTTGGAACAAAATCGGTGTGCGAGGCGTTTATTAGTTCTGGATTATTTAAAAAAGAAGACATTAGGTATTTAGAAAAGAAAAATTCTACGCTGAATAATCATTAATATCTACTTGTCGCCGCCTATCGCAATATGCGTTTAATCAAACTGTCTTCCTTTTTCTAGTAAGAATTTCAATTTTCTGGATCACCGTGCTGTAGAGGTGACGGAGATAAGAAAATTTTAGAGTAGTTTGATAGGGTATCTGCTCTATTACTACAAATAGCCCCTGTTAATACAAAAAAAAAATGAAGGAGCGCACCCGGTGGCTAGCCCATATTTGCGGAAAAGCCTGCCATCGATGCGGGCCCTATACCCGGTCAGCTTTGATGAAAAAGAAAGACCAAAATTGAATTGTTTTAGCAATTCATCTCTTCAGGAGAAATGGTCAATTTAATTTGAATTGTAATATTTATAAAAACAAATATTTTTTTTGCATAGTAATTAAAACCAATATATATTATTTTCTGTAAAAAGCAATGTAATACAAACAAATATAACAATTTAGAGAGAATTTGAAAAAAAAAAAATTAATAATTGGGTACACTGACAAAAAGATTTAAGAAAAAATTTCCGAAAATTAAAAATGGTATAACAAGTAATGCAAAAACAACTTAGGAAAAAAAATATTTTTTAAATTTAGAATTGTATATAAAAAAATTTAAAATTTAGAATTGTATATAAAAAATTTACAAAAAGGTATTCACCTACATCGTCATCGAGCGCTCGTGGAGATATGGGTAAGTAAGTCCTGCGCCGATTACTTCGACAATAACATATAAGCTTTTTCCGATAAAAATTAACTTCGGACTGACGTTTTTTAAAAACAATTTAATTTTTGAAAACTTTTGACAGGATTAAAAGACTGCTACTGCTACGATCTTCTATATCCGCCAGAACTGATCGATTAAAGTATGCAAAGATGCAACGAATGATGCTCTGCATATATAACAATCTTTAAGATCTCGACACCGGACAAATTTCACAGCATACAATAACGGAATATATTCGCTTCCCCAGCATCACAATTTATTAAATGAATTTACGATCAACTGAATACACAAATATCCACAAATTAATCTTTGATTAAGTAAATATTGTTTTTTTTTTGTACGCAAACCAAAAGGAATGACTTAATTGCCTCTTGTAGTAGACCGGGATGTTACATAGTTTCAGATTTTGGATAGCCCTTGGATTCGCAAATTTCCCTATAACCATCAGCAGCTATCGGTGGCTGCCAGAGGCATTCGCGCAAGCCATCACAGTTAAACGTTCTTCATTTTTCTTCTTACCAGCAGCACCAAAATGTGCGCCTGAAGCCAATGTGCTATGCGGCATCATCTTATGATTGAGACCGGTTCCATCACAGCTTTATATTTGGTTAAGTGAGTAATCTTCTTCGTGCATCAAATTTCTTAGTTCCTCACAAAAAAATACACAGCCAACCTCATCTGCTGACAATTTCTAACCCGATAAACTGAGTTGACGAACCCCATAATGAGCTTTCCATTTTGAAAGCCAACCGTCACTTGCAGTATTAAAATATGACTCACCAGAAAGTTTTCGCGACAGAATATATGTTCTTTCTTTTAAAACTGGCCCAGATATGCACTAATGTAGCATATGGAAATCAAGAAAGAACTTGTTAAATTATAATTCCTGAAACAGCGTTTTCACACCGAATAGTGATGGCTTCCCCTTTAAGCTGAGCCGTTATTACTAAGAATAAAAGATGATCGATTTGTATATCTTAAATTACCAGTACTCTATGTAGTGCACTCGATAAGCTCTGTTATTCCAATCCCCCCTTTACAATATTTCCTATGACTATTTATACACAAATTCTATGTTCTAAATTTGTTGGAAACACACTTGTAGAAAACTGTTACCCATGTTCGAATTGACTCGGTCGATAAATCAATAGGTCACCCGAAGTGATCCTATTTCTTAAAACAACCAACATTCCCAATTCCTAATATATCCTCACTCATTCTTTTCACATACATGGCTCATATATCGGCCGCAATTGCTTCGACTCATAACATAAACAAAACGTCGGCGAGTGCCAAAAATGCATGCACATGTTACATAATCCACAACATACAAGTAAGGCATTCACCTTTTGCACATTATAGTTGAAACCATGCATAAACTGAAAATAAGTTTACAAAGAAACACACACACGACAAACTCTAGTAGAGAGTATCTACCGGTATCGAATGAAGGAAACATGAGACTAATCAAAGATTGTGGAGAGAATATCGTATTGTTATCAATTGTCTATATAAAGCATGCACACAAAATAAACAAATCTTAACCTCAAACACGCCGGTTGTGACTTAGATTGTCGGTTAATCAAAAATTTACTATAATGTAAAGGTTCAGCTCTTTTACAACTTGTTTCGAAGAAATAAACGGATCTTTTTCAAACGAACGAGCGCCAGAATTGACATTCCGCACTGTTCCAGTAACTTTGTACTTTTTGATTAGTCGAGAAACTATTGATTTACTAATCTTATGTTTATTGTCTATTGAAATTTGTGATTCGCAAAAACTATAAACTCAATATTTTTTAGCTTAAAGGCTACCCCGTAATAAGAACGCGTCGTTGCTAGAATTATGACTGAATATTACTAAATACGCAGAAATAACTAAAATGAGATTTTCTCTGTCAGAGTTAATGAGACTAAAATAACTGTTTCGCAAATATTGTCTGTTTGTTTATTTATGAAGTGTAAAGATATGAAAAACGAAAGTTTCTTAGGTTTCGAACTGCAAAATATTGAGTTTTTTTGGCTTTTGTTTTGTTTTTGTATTACATGTTATGGATTAGAACTTGATTTTTTTTTATTGTATTCTAAAAAATAGTATTTCTCTTTTTTTTTGCATCAGACAATGCAATTTTTTCAGTGTATGCTATTGTTAAATCTATTGAAAATAACTACTTATCAATTGCAGATCCGGATCATCTAACGCGGAGAGCCCTCTTTCGCAAAAAAGTTTTCCTATTAGTTTTCTCCCCAAATGATGTTTTATAGAAAAATGCTCCAGGGTGTTCTTTTTCAACCCTAAGAACCTTAATGTCATGCCACTTGACTTGATTTTTCTCCTCGTCAATATTTAAATTTGTGCCCCACGATTCTTGCAAAGCATTAACATCATAAAACTTATTATGCGTCATTTCTACGACCGTGTAAGGTTTTCCCGTCTTTTTCGCTGCACCAATCAAAGTTCTTTATTGCTCTGCTATATAGATTGCGCTCGACTGAAAGTATCTTTTAACTTGTTTTTCGACTACACTATAAACATTGTCACCTTCATTTTGTGAGTGGCCATGCATTAAAAACTTGTGAGTAATAGATTTGACTCTCAACTTGTTGACAGCGTAAGGATAGACAACAGAAATTTTTTTTTGTTGACCGCCGCAATTGTCCGAGTAGAAAATTATGTCGATTTCTTTTTTAGGATTTGATCTACTTGGAGCTTAACGTAGTCGAGTATGCAGCTGCCAATTTCAACAGCTCCTCTCTTTCCTTCGTTTTCATTCCAAAAGTAGCATTCAACTTCGTTTTCCCTTAAATCGCTGATATATTAGTAAAATTGAAGCAGTTGATCCTGGATTTATAGAAAAATAGGGATATTTGTCCGTTTGGAATCTTCAATACTGCCTGCAAGTCATAAACGTCTACGATATTATCATCGGTCCTACCTTTGCCATTTCTTTTTCACTTCTTGTTAATGCTTTTTCTTTCAGATACTGTTCACATTCTTGGCTTAACTTGCATTTTTCTTCTACGTCTGAGTTTTTGCACCTTTCACGCAGGTCACATTGGTCTTTTTTCGGTACGAAGAAAGAAATATTGAATTCCGTGTTGAATGTGGAAGATGTGGCAAAACAAACCATCCTTTTCACGAAGTTGTTTACAGTCTCTGTAGATATCGGCAAATGATTTATCACTTGAAATAAATTGTTGTTTGAGCTCTCAAGTAGTGAGATTCAATTTTTAGTATAGAACTTACAATAGCTATAACGCTCTGTTTGATTTGTAGATCAATAATTGGTTGATGGCCGTGTTTTCCTCTCAAATCAGTTTGTATGAGAGCTGATTCTGATTTCTTGGAAAGTGCCGTTTGTATCGCTTTGTAACTTACGAGTACGTCAAGAGTGGCTTTGGAAAACGGTTTGCATACTCTAATTTTGTGTCAATCAACCTCAAAATAAAAGGCGGTGTTAAGAGTTCTTAAATTTGTGTTCTTGAGTATCGATATTTAGGTTTAATTTTTTTGTGAGTGTTGCACTACGAATTCTCTCTGCCTTTCAAGATTGTTGAGTCCCCAAAATGCATCAAAAAGCTGTTGCCTTGAAATTTCATCAATTTTGTCTTTACATTTTAGCCGACATTTTCGTACTCTCTTTTTATTATTTTTTCTTCTATCCTAGGCTTTTGGGCGTTAACTTCAGCAACCATAGCATTTTGAGGGTCAAGTTGTACATGCGCACTATCATCTTCAGTATCTGATGAGGAACTACATTTTGATGAGCTCTTGTAGTGCTGGACGAATATAATGATGATGTAGTGGGTACGACCTTAGATGATGGATCATTCAGAAACTGAGATCCTCTTATGAGTCGTCGAAGTCACTTTCGTCACTTTGGATTGGCGAAATATAATAATTTGGAGTATCAGCCTGCTGTTGTTTGGATGTGCTAGGAATTGATTTATCAACTACGAATAAGACGGGATTAGATGCGTCTTTATTGCTTGATGACAACTTGACACCGTCTTCTGGCTGTGGCCTGTTTACTTATACCATCTGCTTCTGCAGTGTTTGTTCAAACTCCTGTTTTGAAAATCTAGTACCTGGTTGCATATTTTCAGATTGAGTCTCTTTGTTCCTTTCCTTGACCAAATGTACGAAAAACCGTCCACAATTCATACTAGTTCTGAAATCAAAATGTGAATTTCAATAACCATTCGGCTCCAAAACGCCACATTGATTTAATAATCCATATATAAAACATGTTCGATCTGATGAGTTTCGATGAAGTGACACGTAATGTGGCGGACTCCATCTAAACAGCTCTAACTTAAAAACTGTGCAGCAAAAACCAAATAAGCTATGTAGTTGCTTTGTTGAACATAAATTGTATTAAAATGAAAAGGCTTAAATCGCTACGATGGAAAAAGTTCAATTTAATTTGCTTTTTAATGAAATATAAGGGTTTGAAAAATGATTCAACAAAACAGAGTCAACCACGAATTCAAGAATGTTTCAACAACACGGTATCAGTTCTAAATAAAAACAAAAGGTTTACTCACCTTATTATGAAGACCAGTCAACTCAAAATGATGATTTAATTTACCCAGCACTAACCAAGGAAATGGTAACAAATTGAAATAAGTAAAAATAATTTCTTAATTAAAATCAACATGGCGGAATCAACACAATATAAATCTAATTTGGTTTATGACGCGCACATGTGTTTCATTTAGCATACTGGCTGCAACTAGCGATCTCCCTGCTTTGATGGAGAGAAGCGAGGTTCGCACGCTCTATAAAAACGGCTTTTAGCGTCATATAGCGCTGAGTAGTGGAACTAATTTTGAATCTGTTTTACTGGTGAATTAAGGAGTTCAATTGTCTCCATAACTAAAAAATTGGTATTTTTGAATTAGTTCTCTTGAGATCTAGGTGTGCGATGCTGTACCTTGATGAAAAAGTTGCTTATGTTTCGAATAATGCTATATATCTATGTATACACACATATATGCATATATAGATATATATATATATATATATATATATATATATATATATATATATATATATATATATATATATATATATATATATATATATATATATATATATATATATATATATATATATATATATATATATATATATATATATATATATATACATAAACTAAAAAAAATTGAAATGTAAAAAAACTTCACTCACCCAAAATTCCCGCGACGAACGTTTGACTTGGAATTTGGCTGAAACATAATAAATTGAAAAATATTAATCAACAATATAATCAAAATTATCAATTAATTCAATCAAATATTTGTTCGTTGACTTTAAGTAGTGTTCTTTTTGTATTTAAATTTCTTTAGAAGCAGCATTAATTATCAGTCAAAGTTTATTAGTTTTTTTTGTCAAACCGCACAAAAGCTTCTGTGCTAATGCTCCGTCATAAAACAGATCAGTTGTTGGCGCTTGCACCAAAACTGGTCTGAAGCCTAGAGGTGTTGAAATTCAAAATTTTGAAGATGGTAAACAAACAAATCAGAAAACAACTATTACGAACCTTAAAGTTTGTCACTCCTTCCGTATTTACCAACTCAAATCCTAACCACAACGGCATGGTTAACAATGTATTATAATCTATACATATCCCACCTGCATTACGCTACAAGCCCTGAATCAGTGCTCGGTGCTAGTCACCGAATGAATGTAATGTAATGAAAAATTTCACACTTAACATCAAGAGTATGGCTTACGATTTTGTTGCGACTAATTGAAAAGATAATGTTTAAGATTACTCATGGAAATCGCCGTCAGCTTTTAGTTTGAATTCAGGCACTTTGCGGTTCCAGAAGCCAAATACTGGTGCTGATTTGTGTGCTCATTTCCCTCTTAAGCTAGTCATTTTGGGGCGTTGGATCTTCTATGTATTCAACCCAATAACTTCCTGCTGCAGACACTTCTTGACTTTTGATTTCTGGCAATCAGTATATTCTTTGGTACAATTCTTAAAAACTGTCATAAAACCATTCTGAATAAACTTTTTATTTATTTCCTGGGCAAATTACGTCACCACCTCATCACTGTCGCTAAAAATTTTATCGGTGACTGAGGTGTTGTACCTAGCGCAGTCTTCTGTGACAGGTCATTTATCGGCACTGATGACCATTTTCTAATAATTTCCTTGCCTTGCGATGTTTACTTAGTTGTATACATTTAATATCCATTGCTTTCTACACTTCAAAGTCTAGTTCGAACTGGACTAAAAATTAAGAACGCGCCCCTTTTTCATACTTAAGGTTGCGTCAAGAACATCTTAGCTGATATAATACCTTCCCGAGATGATCTTTCAGCTCAGCTACGACATCAATCTCGTCATACGAGCTATGTACCCTTTTGAAAATTGGAGTCAATTTTATCTCTCGTAGAAGCGTGTAAGTGTAGCAAGACGTTTTAGTACACTTCAGGAAATTAAATAGGCTAGTGTGATTCTGCCGATTTCCGGTGGGTCGAAGTTCGCGATGAACTGTTGACCGTTACATTAAGCTCCGGCGGCTTTGCTGCATTTCGAGTGCATATCCTCAACGCTATTCCTGGAAGCCTTCAAGTCACGCCTATAGCAAACTTTTGATGTCACCCTCTCATTTTTGGTAGCACCTGCCTGGCTGCTGAATTTATGCTTTTCCTCCTTTTTTGCATCGTCCATTTTCTTTTGTACAATTTGGCCTAACGCTTGGGCTGGGTAAAGCTTCTCTGATAGTATCCATCAACCCTTTTGCATATCTCGTATTTTGCTCGCAGATGCCAATAAAGATAAGTTCGGATGATCCATTCAAATTTATTAATTTACCTGAACTAATTAAAATAAATAATCGTACTGGCAAAATGAAATATATTCAACATTCAAATTAAATTCACCTAGAACGTAAATTTTGTCGACATGTGTGAAATCGATGGATCCATCGATACGCAAAGAGAGCGCCAGACACTCATTGATTTTTCGAAATAATTCAGATCGATGTAATTTCACTATTGCAGTCATCAAATTTAAATGTCGTGGTGGATTTACATATTGCAAATTGATGCTGTCTGGTACAACGCTTTTTTTTGACCTTGTGCATTATATGCATATGAATTGCTTGCTTCTGCAGCGACATATCGTGAAGTCCATGAACTCGCCGATACATTTAATTGTTTTTCATACAAATAAATGGGAATCATGCATTTGTAATGTATTCAATTTGACGTTTCGTCGCCTTACTTATTGCAACATCCGTGGGTGCACTTCCCAATGATTGTCCTTTTTTGCTTTGGCACATTCTTGATGGTACGTACTGGTTAAATGGGCGAAAAGGATTTGTTCATAGTACCGAGTACCTGCTATATTCGCGATTGCTGGCGGTTTTTTGGAACATGCTGCTTTATAATATGCGGAAATTTGCAGCAGTAGTCACATAGAATAATTCGACCGCTTGTCGAGTGAAATGTTACAATGCCAGGCAGTTTGTTTCCTATTTTCTCGATATATTGAGTTGCAATGCCTACAATACTAAATAACAATAAAACTAATGATTCTAAGATTTTAAATTTACTACGTTTTTTGCGAACTTACAATTGTCATCAACTTTGACTCTGATTTCGACATTGTCATGCGCCGTGACTTCGATGTGTATATTCAGCGTCGAATCCGATCTATGCTCACGATCAACAGTGTTTTCATAATCAATATCAATAGTACCTTGATTGGTGCTTGTGCCTGCCAAATTGAGACACAACCAAACTATTGATTATTTCCATTTGCTGAGCCAACTCGCTCCATTCTCAAAGTAAATTGAATATTGTGGTTAGGTTTACTTGGTTTCGGCTCATTGCTGCTGATGCTACATAAACACTTTGATCGCTGTCGTTTTTATCATCTTCAGGTTTTCTGTTTAATGTAAAAAAATCAGCCAAACTTTTCCGCGTATTTTTTCTTTTCGATATGTTTTCCATTTAACCAAACAAAAAATGCAAAAAGAAATTTTCAAATAAACACAAAACACACTTTATTATTTATTCGTTTATTCACTCATTCTTTCACGTACTGTACGTGTGTGTTAGACTTAATGTCATGTCACGTGGTTTATTGTGTTGCTTATGGAGACATCTGTTTGGTGTCGTTAGTGACCAATTTAACAAATAAATTTTGGCGTTATATAAATTGATTTCAATATTAAAAAATAATCTGATTTCTTCCTTTAGAAACAAATAATAAAAACAATCATACTGACTATAGAAGTCCTTTCTAAATCAAAAAAATAGTTCCTATACACTCCATGTCTTAAATTATTATTTTTACCTTTTTTTGTAAGTAGAAAAAAAAAAGAGAAGTAAAAAATGCACCAAATATTCCCTCAACGAGCGCTCGGCGATAGGCTGCGATAAAAATATTTAACGTGAAGCAAATAAGATCTATATACACTCATTTCCCCTGAGAAATTTACTCTATAATTCAGCACATACGGGCGTAGGAATGACAATTTTTACACAAATTATTAGCAAATTAAAGAATTCCATAATTAAAATTATTATTGAACTGATTAATTCTAAACTCATATGGATCGAAATCAAGCATTGAACACACATTCAGACAAGTCAAGGCGTTCGATTTTTTTTTCCTTTATCCTCCCCATACACACATTAACTCTCGGCCTGCTCAATTCAATGTGTGATATGAAATCTATCATAGGAACTTTAAGCATTACAACTCAAAACTGGATGACAAGTTTGTCAAGGGTTGTAATGCAAATGTTCTTGGACCAGATAGACACCAGATTATGAACTTAAACGGCAGAAAAAGAGGTGTCTTTCATGCCAAGGATATATTTCGATAATTCAAAGAACTTTCATTCATTCCGTTCCGTAACCTTTGGAAATATGATAGTCAGCTGTTGAAAACATTTCGCATAAATATACTCGTATATTCAGTTCAAACGGTTGAATTATAGATGGACGGTAACATTATCAGCGAACAACTTATTACAATTTCCGACGCAATTTTTTCAGTAATAGACCACACTCTCCAACGGGAACGGAGGCGAGACGAACTAGAATAAACAGACATTCCGCAATCCAAAAAACAAAAATCGAATATCTTTCTACTTGACCTAATTTAGTACCTACCTGCTTAACCCATCCCACGCTTATATAAAGTTCTTTAGACACTGAGGATGACTCCAAGGAGTCAAAACGCGTCTGCTTACACAAAGAAGCAAAGCCCGAGGGCTTTTCAAGAAAAGAAAATTCCGTTGCCTCCCCAACCGGAAAGGCAAATTTTTCGTAGGTTCACTGGCCCCCACTTTGAAACTCAAACACTGTTTAACGGCAAGAAAAAGTAGCGGGAAAATCCTACCAGAGGGGGTTTGTAAAATTTTTCGGAGGTTCATTGGCCCCCACTTTGAAACTCAAACACTGTTTAACGGCAAGAAAAAGTAGCGGGAAAATCCTACCAGAGGGGGTTTGTAAAATAATTAGTAAATCAAACGTCTTCTGAATATCAAAACTTTACTCACACGGATATTTCATAAATTGAAACTAATAAATGGTTATTACGTATTTTGATTTGACGCCATTTTATTTTCAGTCTTTTGACCTCAATGTTTGAGTAGTTATGAAAGCATATCAATGTTTTAAAATATTTCTAAAGTGTTCATGAAAACCCTTACATATCTTTAGTGTTTGGGTTGTTTGCGAATGTGTACATATTTACACAGTATCACGTGCAATTGTTGTTTTAATTGATAAACTCCAATCGTCTTTAACTAGCTGTTTACAGCTTGATTTTTCTGAATGTTTCAGAAAGCGCTTTACATCAGAAAAATGAGATACAAATTTTTAGCAAATTTAAGGGTCATCCTTCAATTGTATGGATGAAAACGTAAAATTCATAAAATGTACCAATATTAACAAAGTTGATCGAATTTTAACAACTTTCTTTTGGATAAGCATTCGAGATAATAACATTTATTTTCTTTACGAACTCTGAATCCAAAAAAAAAACACAATTTATCCTTAAATTATGTGTTTTATTTTCACTTTCACAATATTTAGACACTTTTACAACATTTAGAATCTTTTACAACATATGTTTCGCACAATAACTTTATTGTACCTAAACCGTACCGAAAGAGTACCCTCACATTGGGTAACGAGGGTATTATGGCTTGCCCGTACTCTGTTACTACCGGAAAATGACTATCAACCCGAACTTTCTAATTGAATTTCTTTTATAGTGTTAAACATGCTGATCTGTTGCAATAATTAGGTCTTGCTAATTGTTGCAACAGAAAGATCGAAAAGGTGAGCATATGACACCTGTGCATATGCACTATGTATAAAAAACGCGTGTGGCGGAAATGCATTCGTTGCAATTGAATATTTTCAATGGGACGATTTTAATCTATGTAGAAAAAATGCGCGTGGCGGAAATGTATTTCTTATAATTGAATGTATTAACGAGAATGGTTTAATTAATAAAAAATGCGCGTGTAAGAATTTTAGAATCAGCAATTTAAAGGATTTAATTTAGACTGAAAAGTGGAGTATGTAAGGGATGCATCGTAACAAATAACCTGACAGTGACAGGCTAGTTATCATAAACAATGCTACAACTGCAACTGGCGACTCCGTTTCAATAGTTTTATTTGACGATTAGATTTTGCAACGAAAATTTTAGCGATCCTTTGTTCCAAGAGGAGATGAGAAAATAACGCCACTTGATCAGCACCACGATTTGTACCTAAACAAAGCAACTGAAAATTTAGACCATACAAATTTTGAATGGGAATTTCTTGAGCTCTTTCAATTTTTCGTTTAATGAGTGGTGGTTTTGATAAACTGAAGCAAGATTTGAGCTCCCTATTAAATAGTAACTTGGCTGGCGATTCCCCACTTGCCCAATGTTTCATTGCACGATAGCCAAAAAGAAGTCTGTTTAAAACCACTTGGAAATCAGAGTGATCCTTCTGCAATATTGCTTGTAAAGATTTTTTTAAAGTTTTTACGAAATTTTCGGCTTGACCATTGATGGCGAGGAGCAGTGAAAACATGTCTAATTCCATTCATATCAATAAATTTTTAAACTTTTGTGAAGTGAACTGCCGGCCATAGTCGCTAACCAATGTTTCCACCAAACCAAATCTACAAAATAGTTCACGCAGCTTATCAATTGTGGAAGAGAATGTAATATCTTTGATCTTGAATACCTCAACTCATTTAGAAAAGGAGTCCACGATCAACAAAAGATAATATTCTCTAACTGGGCCGGCATAATCAATATGAATTCTTGGCCATGCTGAGTCGAGAACCTTTAGGGCCATACACAAGAGAAAATATAATGGACAGAAAAAAAGAACCGATGATAACTCAAGAGAATTATTGATTACTTTAAAAAAATATATTGAAACGCGTAAAAATAGAGAGGATGCCTTGGAGCGCGATGAAGATAGGATGTTTTTGCTGTTCCTTTTATCATCTTTCAGAAGAATTCCCGAACACAAGAAGCCAGCTGCCAAAATTCAATTAGTAAGCGATATTGATGCTTTCAATACCTCTACATCACATGACATGTATTCAAACGCAGTGTGGTCAAATTATAGGGAAAATGAAAATGAGCTAGGTGATTACTTTACACAAAGGGCCGGGTCAAATACTGCACTAAATCAGTCAACGGTCTGAACTGCAGTATTACTACCTACTACCAACACAAACTCAGGCACATAAGAACAAACAACAGACTGAAGCTTCAACATCATATGAATGCCCAGATTCGCAGTTATCTACTATAACTTCAAACACTTCTCAAAACTCCGAAATTTGGGATTTATTTTGAGCTTTACTATTCTTTATTTTATTTTGTTTCTCAACAAAATTATGAATTTAACTAAATAATTTCTAAAAAGTATACGCTTTCATTTTTTGGCTAAAAATATAAGTACAAAGTTAGTAATTTTCCTTAGTGTTATCAATAACATTTCCTTCGGGGAAATACAGGGTCGCATATTAGTATCCTTGCCAGTTATATAAGGTTTCAGACGACACAATAGCTCATCAAACGAACGCACTGACATTATTGTGTCATTAAAAAGTTTACATGAATAGTTCCTTATATCACCCTAAAATAAATTAAACATTCGTTTCATTCTTCGCTCCAGCAGCAAAGAATGCACCCAAGACTCTTGTTTTTTTCTTCTTTTTTTTATTTAAAATAAGCAACCCTAATACGACTTCTTCCACATCCATCCTATACAATTCTACAAGAAATACTACTTTAGTCGCTCGGATAGTCTCCCAGCCTAGTCGCTGATATTTAAAGCGCTGAGCGACTAGTCAGTCGTCAAGCAACTAGTCGCCAGTATTCTGTAAGAAAATATTCGATTTAGTTAAGACACTATAAACAGCTCTGTCTGTTTTGCTTGAACGCAAACTGTTCCACTGTTTCTGCGCTGCATTCAAGTCTCCGCAAAGCAGACACCTTAGTTACTACCCTGAAACTTTGTAAGTCTTTCTTTTAGGAAGCCAACTTTTCATTGGTAAGTTTGATTGAATATGAGGTCCGATTGGAAGGAGAGGCAAAATGGTGTGAGGTTGTAGGGGTTGGTAAAGTATTTGCATAGCTGGCGAGCGGTGAGAACATGTTCTGAGACATCGTCCGTTTGGCTTTATGTTCGATTGCCCTGTCCAACAATCTTTTCCGTTCCGGACAGCCAGAACAATTGGCTGGATGCCCATGGGTCTTGCACATTGTGCAGAATGGAGCGGTTTCCGGTTTGTCCTTATTTTTTCTGAGGCAGCTTTCGGAAGTATGCTCCTCCCCACATGCTACACATCTCATGTTGAGTCCGCAATTGGTGGATACGTGCCCGGATATTTGATATCGATAGCATTGAACCAGATCACTCCTTTTGGGGCGTTCCCATACGGCTCGTGGGTTCAATATGTAGCGCAGCTTAATTATTTCATTTTTATCAGCTTTCGATCCCACAGTAATCCTAAATAAATCCAGGTCGATTTTCTTTGCTCTCGACCATGCAGAGGTAAGTGGACTGACAGTCTCGAGGCCTAAATTCGAAATTTGGCTGGCTATGTCCGCTCGAACAGTCTCCGCTCCGAATTCTGAACTAATACCCCATAGTATCACGACACATTTTTTCTTTTCTTTGGGGGTGAATGAGTATCCCACTGCTTCCGTGTTTTTAAGAAGGTTCATGATATAGTCGTTGGCCTCGAGCATGTCCACGGTGACTTTAAGTCGGGAGTGATTCGGTACTCTAGACGAATACCATCTGTAAAGGTGTACCTATCCATGATACCTTTAAGCACCGTTGCTTTCACGTTTTCAATAAAAATTGGTGGGAACCACACCTTCTTTGCTCCATTGTTAGTCGCGTTTGATTTATTACTTTATAGTGTAAACAACTTGTACTAGTCCTAAATCGAAAGAACTTAATTTTTAATGCATGTGTTCTGAGGAGGAAAGCCCTGACCTGGGAAAGAAGTTCACTGCAAGAGACTCCCAGCCACTCCACGGTTATCTGTTGTAGGCGTTCGACGGGATTAGGAGTCGGTGAAATAAAAGTATGGGGCGGAGTGCCGCTTCTTAAAACCTCTGAATATGAGGTCCAATTGGAAGGAGGGGCAAAGTGGTGTGGGGTTGTAGGGGTTGGTGTAGTATTTGGATAGCTGGGGAGCGGTGAGAATATGTTCTGAGGCACCGTCCGTTTGGCTTTATTTTCGATTGCCTTGTCCAACAATCTTTTCCCTTCCGGACAGCCGGAAAAAATTGGCTGGATGCCCATGGGTCTTGCACATGGTGCAGAACGGAGCGGTTTCCGGCTTGTCCATATTTTTTCTGGGGCAGCTTTCGGAAATATGCTCCTCCCCACATTCTACACATCTCATGTTGAATCCGCAATTGATGGATACGTGCCCGAATCTTTGACACCGATAGCATTGAACCAGATCACTCCTTTTGGGGGCGTTCCCATACGGCTCTTTGGTTCAATATGTAGCGCAGCTTAATTATTTCATTTTTATCAACTTTCGATCTCACTGTAATCCTAAATAAATCCAGGTCGATTTTATTTGCTCTCGACCATGCAGTGGTAAGTGGACTGACAGTCTCGAGACCTAAATTCGGAATTTGGCTGGCTATGTCCTCTCAAACAGACTCCGCTCCAAATTCTGAACTAATACTCCTTAGTATCAGGACACATTTTTTCTTTTCTTTGGGAGTGAATGAGTATCCCATTACTTCCGTGTTTTTAAGTAGGTTCATGATGTAGTCGTGGGCCTCGAGCATGTCCACTGTGACTTTAAGTCGGGAGTTTGACAACTTTGTGATTCGGTACTCTAGACGAGTACCATCTGTAAGGGTGTATCTATCCGTGATACCTTTAAGCACCGTTGCTTTTAAATTTTCAATAAATATTGGTGGGAACCATCCCTCTTTGCTCAATTGTTAGTCGCGTTTGATTTATTACTTTATGGTGTAAACAACTTGAACTAGTCCAAAATTGAAAGAATTTAATTTTCAATGCATTTTGATCAACCGATAATTTTTAAAGCGGTAAATAAAACAAACTTTTGCGACAATTATGCTTAAAACCGATTTGTGTAACCATTTTCTCTATGATTTCAATTACATATATATGATCGATTTATAATTAAATACTTATTTGGATTGATGGCATTTTTTCGATGCAATATAAGTATGAAGATTAACTACTTAAATTATTCTCTAATAACTTTAATAGAATATCAAGTAATATTTTGATGATTGCTTTTAAAAATTTTTCTTCATTTTTGATTCAAATTACTTTCAAATCAAGAGTGTAACATAATATTAGAATCTTGTTAAATAACTTCATTCAAAGTGTGTCTCATGTATATATTATTTCGTTAGAATAAAGAGCACTCTGTAAATGAGCATGTAATTTGCAAGGATAATCCAACTGGTATTTATGCGACATTTCATTACGATGGTTTATGATATTTTTCAGTCTTTGACATTCGGAATAATTTGTTACATTCCAAATTATTACTTTAAAGCCAACCGACTGGCAATTCAATTATCTCAGTAAATTTTCAAATTTTAAACATACAACCGTTTCCGACACCCTCATATTTATCTCTTTGCACTTCATACACGACCAATTATCATTTCGCACAAAAAATATGAGGCCTGCTCCCACGCGGTCAAATACACTTTTTTTCCGTCCACGTTGTGTAGAAGCTAGAACCGAACTCTCGGTTTGTTGCTCGTCGTCGCATTACGGGACCGTTCCAAAAACCAGTCGATGTGCCTTCCATCCACTTTCCATCTCATTGCGAAAGTGCGATCGTGGAAGAGTTCGCTCGGAGGGTTTCCGTATCCAGATTTCAATTGCAAATTAAAAATGATGAGTATTATTTTAAATTTACAATTGAAATTTGATGCGCAATATGTTGGTTTTCGAGCAGTTTGCTTAAGCGACTTCTCGATTATTACAAGCTTGAAATTTTGAACTCATTAGCGGATCCCCGTAGATAAATAGTTTGTCCATATAATAAAACAGAATCATAAAATTTATAGTTCACAAAATCATTGAAGTACTGCGTTCATCATTATTTCCGAATCTAACAAAAAAATTGCTTGCGACTAACATTCGTCTAGCAATTATCAATTTTCTATTTTACGTACATTCATTATTAAATGATAAGATGTTCCTCCTGATTGTGTCGAAACATTGCCACTTCTTCCTTGAATAAATCTATGACTATGTCCGGGAGTGATTCTCTCAACTTTGTCATTCTTTCAACCTCAGAGAATAGTTTTTTAGAACATTGGCGCGGTAATTTAATTTGCTATCGGCGCAATTTATGGAAACTTTAGTTTTGTTTTACTTTGTTATGAACAATAGAAATGTCATTTTTAAACTGTCACAATACGAAAGCTGTTTCCGCATTTCGAATAAGCTGTACGAAAAATTACCCGTTCATATGTATAGGTGTGGTACTTTCAGATTTCTTTTACTCGTTGATAACATTAAAAGCCAATTATTTTCAAATGTATTTTTTTTCTAATCTTTGATTAAATCAAGAGTGCATTTCAAATGCCTTTTAGATGTTAACTCATTTGAGACAAAAGCTCGGCGATTTTTCAAATTTAACGCTTTTTGCCGGCTACGCAATACCCGGACTATACTACTTCTTCATGGAGTGACTATAATCATGTCCATACATTTGACAGTTTCAGTATTGCATGGGGCCATTGCTTTTGTTTTTGCAATCGTTCCAACTGATGACTGTGCATAGTATTGGATTGATTTTTGGAAAGCCCATTTATTTCGGTTCCTTTGTAGATACAGAAGATCATGCACACAATCACGTTGCCGTAATGGGGGATTAGACTTCTTGTACTGAATTTCTCAATTTTTTAGATGTTATTTAAGTCTATACAGGACAGTGAGCTAGGACACTGAGCTCCGCTGGAATGACAAGGACAAGGGACATGTACGTGTGCTGGCAACAAGCTGTCTGCGGTGTCAGGGGACGAGTCCTTTTCCCTAACATACATTAAGAACCTATACAAGGCACACGCGTACAATCAATAATAAATTTATCATAAAAACTTCAGTAATTAAAAATATTCTTCCATTTATGATGGTCGCGAGAAAAGAAGCGCAGCTGACTTAAATAATTATTTTTGTTTAATCGAAGCTTCGCGTTGAGTGGATATAAATCTCCGTAAAGGACTGCAACGATGGTCTGCTGCCTCGGCGAACGAGGATGTTGGTGCTCGCTAAGATTGGCCTTGGCCGAGGTAACCTACTTAAAGGAAAGGTTGCCAAAGCAAACTACTAACTGGGCTTGGCGAAAACAAACGAGACTTGAGAATATCTCGTCTTTACCGACGATACTTACAGCACCCAAATAAGAGTGGGGCATCCAGGTGGAAGCGGTGCCCCCTCGTATCCTTCCAACCGGATCAAGATCCAAATGTAGACGTGGCATATATTTCCCATTTAAGTGAAAAACTTAAATGCCGTGATCGAATCTTAATTGTGAATTTAAATATTTTTATTTATAAATTTAAAATTAAAATTAGATCGCGTATAATGGTGTTTTTTGAGCAGTTTGCATAGGCGACTGCTCGATTACTACATGTGGTCAAAAGACAACCAAACTCCGCCATCTCTTTGGCTCAGCACGCATGAGCTTTCTGCATAATCACTGTCCACCGTAATATTTGCTTAATTTGCTTGTGGTTCAATCCGAAATGTCACAGAAATAAGTTCGATATAATTGCCTTCAGCTTAAGTATATGCGTGCTTGAGCTCAAGCCTAATAAGAAACTAAGTACCTGGGACCATGTCGCACTAGCTCCAATAATAAAAGCTAGATAATACCATCGCTCTGCTTCGCTGGCGGTACAAGTGAACATTTTCACGAGCCTATTTAACCGTTTCCAACTACAAGGCATCACAAGAGTTCACCAAAGTTTAAACACTCGCTTCGGTTTTGTTGTTTTTTCCTATTTTATCACAATCTTACTGATCAACGCAAGTAGCAGATCATTTTGTTCAACTTTCAGAGAGTTTTATTGGGGTCTCTCCAAATACGGGAGTGAACCTTGAAAAAATTTGCTCATCAAAGATTGTCGAGTGGGGTGTCTTGTTCAGATCTTTTCAAAACCGCTCTGAAAATTACCTGATCAGCGTGGGCAGTCGTTGTTAAACTTTTCACAGTTAGATGGGTGTGAAAAAATCACCAACGTTGATTCGGTGCTGTAAAGAAATTATGAAATCACTGCAAAAAAAATAAGCTACATTCAGCTGCACTTTCACTAACTAAGTTGAGCTAGTGTGCTAAGTAGGGAACATATTCGGCAAGGAAAGAAATATCTTTTATTTTAGCTCGAAGGCCATTTTATAGGTATGCACGCCAGGCATATTGGCAGCGTTATCATTAGATTACCTTCGGCAGTTTGTACCTCACTTATGTGTAACCAGATTTGGTTATAGTTGAGGTGACAGCGTTTGCTATATTCTGTGATTTATTGTGTTTTATTGGTTTATTTATTGTGATTGACAAGTCCACAAAAAATACATCCAGAGTTTTCGGAATATAGTAGTCACTTTCGTGAATCCTTTTCACCATTTAAAAGCTGGCATTTGAACAGGTATCTCAATAACTTTCGAACTCTATCCTTATTAGTGCGCTCACTCTTGTAAAAGTCAGATACAACATTGTGTTGAGCCCCGTTGTTACGAACCTGCGATGTTATGCATGGGCTGTATGCAATAACTTGTGCCGGCCTTACACTATATCCTGTGGCTCTACCTTTACCTTTACTCCAGTAAAAAGAACTTGAGGAGTTAAGAATTTAATTATTTATTAAATATATACATTTTAAAAATGACATTTTATATAAAGTGTATCATGGCTTCCGGACGGTGGGGATAATTTTCAGGTAGTCCTAGGCATGAGAGCCTTCCACATCTTCTCGTAGCCGTCCATTCCTCGAGGGGTGAAAATCTGCCTGTTGGGTACTCACTAGTCGGTCGATTCTTCTCCAGTTTGGCCTCGTCATGTTGGTTGCCGGCTCCTGGAAATAACAAAACCCCACAAAGCATCGGACTTATTATGTAAACAAAATATACTTATCTGATATTGAAGTTTTTTGCTGATCTCCTGCACGAGAATAAACCTGGAATCATCACATCGACACTTCACTTGGCAATGACATTTGACGTCTGTCTACAATGTTTTGAAGTGACAATGTCAAAATGTCACAGGGTGCCCGTAAACTATGAATATCGCAGAATCACGTAATTGTTTAGAATATTATGAATTTAGTATAAGATTAATTTACGCGGGAAAAATGTACCGAAATTTTCAAAACGGGAAACTCTTTGAAAGAGATTTTCCATTGTTCAGTTTGATTTTGTCCGTTCGTAAGATAACTTGGTCGCAATAAAGTAGCAGTTTGGCATTGTTCGTTCGTAAGATAACTTGGTCGCAATAAAGTGGATTAGAATTTTTATCGTGAAACATTTTTTCCTTTTTGGTTTTATTGTGAAACATTTTTTGGTCCGTCGAGCCGGATATAGTTCTGGATAATTTTAAATGGTGTGTTAGTTACAATTTAGTTTTGTTGAATTAAGTGCAGTGAAAAGGCGCTTAAAGGTCGGTTCGCGCGGGTTAATAAAGTGAGCAATTGAGCAAGGCAAGGTCTGGTGAGTTCCATATTTTAGTCCTTTCCTTCCTAATTTCATAATCGACATCATCTTTAATTTTTTATTTGCTTAAATTTGGTGCACAATTGCAAATCTCATTTTCTGTGAAAAAAAACGAATCGTGTCTCAAATCCGCACTACATTGGATGGATAGTGCGGTTGAATTTATTGGTCACACATCAACTTTATTTGCTAAAAGTTGGTGTACAATTGCAAAGTTAATTTATTTTGGGAAGAGCGAACCGTATTTCAAATCCGCACTACATCGGTTGAGTATTGCGGTGGAATTTATTGGTCAGACACTGTATCGGTGTCAAATTGGTATTAAATTTAGAATTTTATGCACAATTGCTATTGTTCGTGCATTTAAGAGTGCGAACCACACATCAAGTTTGCACTGCATCGGCTCATCGTTGCAGAGAAATTTAGTTGTTTGCTGTTGATTTGGGAAAAGGTTCAATCATTCGAAACTTGGTTTAGATTTGGATCCTTGTTGCGGTGCTTAGGTAACGGTACTTACTGGACATTGGGCGGAATTTGTGAACCGTCATTTAAACTTGAGTAAGTTCGAATCCTGTGCCGTGCCGCTTACTTAATAGTAACAAATAGACTTTCGTGCGACTGTTTATTACATTATTTGTTAAACTTCGATTTGATTAAAGTTAATAGTTTGGAATTTCGTATTGGGATCACGTCCTGCGACCTCACGAACGATGGATGGTTTAGTGGCACAACAAAGTGTACTAAGCGAGCAGCTAAGCAAAATGGTCACGAATTTCCGAAAGGACCCTAAGGCACGGAAAACAACCGCGTACGCTACAAAACTACTGGAACGGGTGCAACAAATTCGTCGGTCCTTCACGGAGAATCATCATCAGATTCTTGAATTGGTAGATGGAAAGAAGATCCTTGAAGCAGATTATTTTAAACAGAACGTATATCTGGCGTTTGAGGAGGCAGAGTTGAATTTCGAGGTAGAATTGGAAGAGTTGCGAGTGGAGCAAGTGGCATATGGAGCGCAAAGTTGTAAAGAAGGAGCGAGTCCGTCATCGAAGGCAATGGATGATACAGACGTTCGGCTCCCACGGATCAACCTGCCAAAGTTCAATGGAAAATATGACGAATGGGCATCGTTTAAAGATCTGTTCACGTCTCTGATCCATAAAAAAGCCAATTTACCGAAAGTGGAGAAGCTTCATTATCTGAAATGCAGTCTGTCAGGAGAAGCAGAACAATTATTGAAGCACTATTCGATTACCGAAGCAAACTATGAATCAGCGTGGAAAATGCTCGTGGAACGGTACGACGATAAAAGTGTGTTGTTGAAAACGCAGTTCAACCATTTACTCCATATAAGCAACGCAAGCGAAACCGCATCGTCGATCAAAGTGCTGTTAGACAAAACAATTGATTGCGTGCAGGCCATAGACAATCTAAAGGTAGGAAACATATGGGATGCAATATTAGTGCATTTGACGGCACAGCGATTACCAGCCGAAACACGACAGATGTGGGAGCAACAGCAAGCTAAGATTTCGGAGATATCATCGTTCCAACAACTGAAAGAGTTTCTACAATGCAGGTTCAGAGCGTTAGAAGCTGCTGGGGTAGAAAGGCATAAACCCATTCGCACATCACACAACGTATTTGTGACAAAGGAGGCGCAACAAATCGTGTGTATTCTTTGCAAAGGACCACATTATTTGAGACAATGCTCGAGCTTCCTGAAGTTAGATTATCCTAAAAGATTCGAAATGGCAAAGAAAAATGGTTTGTGCCTCAATTGT
Organism: Odontomyia ornata; assembly: GCA_963969285.1. Taxonomy (NCBI): domain Eukaryota; kingdom Metazoa; phylum Arthropoda; class Insecta; order Diptera; family Stratiomyidae; genus Odontomyia; species Odontomyia ornata. Next base: position 219,197,688 of record OZ017742.1, read on the forward strand.
CTAAACAAAGGACATTTTGTCGGGAAATGCCCCAGTAAATCGAGGTGTCTTCACTGTAAGAAGGCCCACCATACGCTCCTACATAGACCAAATGCCTCAATTATCGGAAAGGAGTCCCATCAATTGCCGCCCCCGTTTACCCCTAATAGTCAGTCACCGCAACTAACAGCGCAGAATAATCAACCTTGGACCCCTGCGCTAAGACAACAATTGCCGACATTTGGGTCACACAATGGACAACCGTCTACTTCGTCTTCAGCTGATCATCGATTTCCAACGGCAGGCTCAACCGTCGCCAAAGTTAACTCATCGACCATCAATGCTCCAAAAGCGGTAATGTTAGCGACAGCACTGGTGACAGTGGATTCTCCAATCGGGTTCGTGACGCTTCGTGCCTTGATGGACCAAGGATCACAGGCGTCCATCATTACGGAGAGCGCAGCTCAAGGACTCGGGATCAAAAGAGGTTGCACGAACATATCTGTAACTGGAATTGGGAAGACGAGAGGAATTCAAACCAATGGGACTTTGAAACTTAGACTGCGTACCAAGACAAATGAATGCTTAGAAGTGGACGTACTCATTTTGAACAAGCTAACTAGCTTTGTGCCATCGCAGTTGGTTTCCACGTCGATTAGGGATCAGATAGGAAACATTGATTTGGCTGACCCGTACTTCGATCATCCGAGCAAAATTGACGTCATTCTGGGAGCGGATGTATACGCTCAAGTAATTCTCAGCGAGATTAAAAAATTGACTTTAGGTCCAGTGTTACAGCACACCAAGCTAGGCTGGATAGTATCTGGGAGTGTGAACATTGATCAGCAGCAAGTCCTTCATTCATTCAAAGTTGAACTGAACGAAAATGTGGAAATAAGCGAAAGGTTAAAACGATTTTGGGAAATGGAGGAAGTTGATGGGGATAGAACTAGAACGCAAGATGAGGATGCCTGTGAACATCACTATGTTACCCATGTAAAGCGAGAATCAGATGGTCGGTATCAAGTAAGATTACCATTTAAAGACTCGGAAAGTCGAAATTCCTTAGGGCTTTCGAGATCAAGTGCAATTGCAAGCTTGTTGCACCTAGAGAAACGTTTTGCCAGTACCGAAGGTCTCCAAGAGGAATATGCAGCTGTACTACGAGAATATTTAGACTTAGGACATATGTATGAAGTGCCTCATTGCAACGAATGGGCAATGGAAAACGGTCGACAGGTGATTACATCTAACTTCCTTCCGCACCACGCAGTATACAAGGAAAGCACATCGACGAAAGTACGAGTGGTGTTCGACGCTTCCCGGAAAACAAGTTCTGGTGTATCTCTGAATGATACCTTGTTGACCGGACCAACTCTTCAGTGCAGCATGACAGCAATTGTAATGAAGTGGAGGCTAAAGCAGTACGCTATGATGGCTGACATAGCCAAGATGTACCGACAAGTAAACATGCATCGAGAAGATTCCAACTACCAAAAGATCGTTTGGCGGCCCGAACCAAATGGCCCAATTAAAGATTACGCCCTCAATACTGTGACGTTTGGAACTAGCTCAGCACCATTTCTGGCTATTAGAACTTTACACCAGCTTGCATATGACGAAAGGGAAACGTACCCTGAGGCAAGTAAATCGCTCTTGGAGGAATTTTATGTGGATGACCTATTATCTGGAGGTGATAGCGTGCAAGAAAGCGTCATTAAAAGAGATCAGCTGATCAAACTCTTGAAGTCTGGCGGATTCCAATTGAGGAAATGGTTAGCCAATGACAATCAAATTTTGGTAGGACTTCCAACGGAAGATGTGGAAATGAATAACTGCGTTAAGTTTGAAATGGACCATGGATATAAATCATTAGGGATACTGTGGTACCCAATCGGTGATTATTTTACATTTCGTCTCAAAAGCCATGAAAGATTAGAAACTTATACAAAACGATCAGTATTATCGACAATAGCACGTTTGTACGACCCATTAGGATGGTTAGCACCCTTCACGATAAGGGCTAAAATATTGCTGCAAGGTTTATGGTTGTCAGGTCAAGATTGGGACGAACCGATACCCAATGTTTTGAATGGAGAATGGAGTGCTTGGTTAAAACAGTTACCTGAAATTGAAAATATACAAATACCACGATGGGTAGCATACCAGAAGGATTCGGAGGTATCACTCCACGGGTTTTGCGATGCATCCCAACGAGCATATGCGGCAGCTATTTATTTGACGGTGCGATCAGGTTCCACAGTTGCAAGTCATTTGTTAGTGGCCAAAACTAAGGTGGCGCCGGTGAAGCCAATTACGATTCCGCGTTTGGAACTTTGCGGAGCTGTTTTGTTGGCCCGATTGCTAAAAGAAGTAAAGGCAGCATTAAAATTTGATCAAATACCTACGTGGTTGTGGACCGATTCCGAGGTCGTTTTGGCTTGGTTAAAAGGATTGCCGACACGATGGACTGTCTTTGTCAGTAACCGAACAGCTCACATTTTAGACGTCACCGGTAACATACCGTGGAGATATGTACCTTCGAAGGATAATCCAGCAGATGCAGCGTCTAGAGGAATAAAGCCCGGTGATTTACTCGATAGTCAGCTGTGGTGGCATGGGCCAAGCTGGTTAACTAAAGGTGTCAATGATTGGCCTAAAAATAAAACCATTCAGTTAACGAACATAGAAAAACGAAAATCCATGATGGTCAATGTGGGATTAAAGACAGAGTATTTCTTGGATGAATTGTTGAAAAAATATTCTAGCTTAATGAAATTAATTAGAGTCACGGCATATTGTTTCCGTTTTCTTAGAAAGAAGTCCACACAACCCAATTTGCCAAAGTATCTAACTAGTGACGAATTACGGTACGCTTCGGAGTTTTGGATCAGGCATGTTCAACAAGATGCGTTTCCGGAAGAAATATGTGAGCTTCAAAAGGGTACGTCCGTCGGAAAGAAAAGTCGGTTGGTCAATTTGAACCCGTTTATTGATAACAAGGGAATAATGCGGGTCGGTGGACGGCTCGAGCACGCGCCTTTAACATTTGATGCAAGACACCCGATGATTTTACCGCGAAATGGTGTATTCACCGATTTATTATTACAAGAAGTCCATCAAGCTACTTTACACGGACAGACGCAACTGATGTTGAATACGTTAAGAAGGAAATTTTGGGTAATTGATGGGCGCAACCGGGCTAAACACTCTATCCACAAATGAGTTCGTTGTTTTCGCGCAAAGGCGAAGGAAGCCAGCCAGTTGATGGGCAATTTGCCAGAAGCTCGGGTAACTATGTCGCGTCCATTCACACACACCGGCGTCGATTTTTGTGGCCCGTTTGAAATTAAAGATAGACGAGGAAGAGGCAGCAGGACGACAAAGGGTTATGTGGCTATTTTCATTTGTTTAGCTGTAAAAGCCATACACATTGAAATCGTTAGTGACTTGTCCACGCCTGCATTCCTAGCAGCATTACGGCGGTTCATGGGAAGACGAGGATTCAGCAGTCATATATATTCGGACTGTGGTACCAATTTTGTTGGCGCAGCCGCTGAGTTGCAGCGAATCACAAAAATTAGTAATGAAGCGGCGGAGATTGTTGCAAATGAAGGCGTAACTTGGCATTTCAATCCACCAGCATCACCTCACTTTGGCGGACTTTGGGAGGCTGGTGTGAAATCTATCAAGGCACATTTACGTCGGGTTGCCGGACACGTGTCTCTAACATATGAGGAACTATCCACAGTGTTGATTAGAATCGAAGCCTGTCTCAACTCCCGGCCTCTCTGCCCTCTCAACGATGACCCGATGGATACCGCTGCACTCACGCCAGCTCATTTCCTGATTGGCGACGTAATGATAGCACTACCTGAAGCTGAATTGGAAAATGTCAACGTTAACTACCTTGATAGATGGCAGATGACTCAGAAGATTGCTCAAGATTTTTGGAGACGTTGGAAGACCGAATACTTGAATCGTTTGCAACGTAGACCAAAATGGCTTAAATACGAAACCAACATAAAGGTGGGAGATTTGTGTATCCTCAAGGATGAAAAACTTCCTTCCTACCGGTGGCCATTAGCGAGGATCATTCAAGTACACCCCGGAAGGGATAATTTAGTTCGTGTCGTGACTGTGTGGACAAACGGCAAAAGCTATACAAGACCAATTACGAAAATTGCGCTGCTGCCAACGCAGGAATCTACACATTAATGTATATATATATAGATGTATATATTTGTCGCACCATCCTTACTTTCCCCTATCCTATCCTTCACTCAGACCTTGCGCCGAACAAACATTAATATCGTACTGCGATTGAAGTCAATTTTGCTTTAACCTAACAATTTGGAGGTGGTTTGCAGTATAGGTGGAGGTGGACGCCCAGCATAGGTGGGACAACTTCATCACGCCTAACTCAATGAATCAGTTTAATACAGCCGAAGTCAACTGAAGATAAAGCGTAGTGCAGCAAAGAACCGACTGGATATGAAACGACACCAAAGGTATTCGGAATTGCAAAACTAAATAATTACTATTTTACTTACAGGGCATTGTTGCTGCTGAGGCGTTGCACCCCTCAGCCGGGGGAGTATGTTGGGTACTCACTAGTCGGTCGATTCTTCTCCAGTTTGGCCTCGTCATGTTGGTTGCCGGCTCCTGGAAATAACAAAAACCCCACAAAGCATCGGACTTATTATGTAAACAAAATATACTTATCTGATATTGAAGTTTTTTGCTGATCTCCTGCACGAGAATAAACCTGGAATCATCACATCGACACTTCACTTGGCAATGACATTTGACGTCTGTCTACAATGTTTTGAAGTGACAATGTCAAAATGTCACAGGGTGCCCGTAAACTATGAATATCGCAGAATCACGTAATTGTTTAGAATATTATGAATTTAGTATAAGATTAATTTACGCGGGAAAAATGTACCGAAATTTTCAAAAACGGGAAACTCTTTGAAAGAGATTTTCCATTGTTCAGTTTGATTTTGTCCGTTCGTAAGATAACTTGGTCGCAATAAAGTAGCAGTTTGGCATTGTTCGTTCGTAAGATAACTTGGTCGCAATAAAGTGGATTAGAATTTTTATCGTGAAACATTTTTTCCTTTTTGGTTTTATTGTGAAACACTGCCATTTTAAAAACAATAGTTTGTTAGGGGTTGTCTAGTTTAATTATAGAGCGGCTAGACCCGCATATTATTTAGGCGGTTAACACCATAATAGAGTTTAATTCGAAGTCCTAGAATTAATTTTGAAGCGGCTAGGTCCGCATATGAGTTAGGCGGTTGACGCCGGAATAAATAGTTGGAGGGCTACCTAGGAATAATTGTAGAGCATCTAGGTCCGCATGTGGGGAAGGCGGTTAACGCCGGAATAGACAGATCAATGTTAGTGGCGTATCCGCCAGAGTACCCAACAAAGGACTGCCACTTTTCTTACAACTACCTGTACTATTTGGACTCATTTTCTTGCTCAGTTTCCATAATTTTAATAACTCCTTAGTATCTAAATCCACTCAAAATATGACTTCCCTAAAAACTATTCCTTAAAAACCGTGTGAAGGATTTTCTTTTCTGTTATTCTCTAAGAATATTCATGTGCAAGTCCAAGCTCAACCTGACACTTTTCATAACAATTTATTTGTTTGATAACATCTTCTTCACCGTAATTCTCTATTAGAATTCATATGCAAGTTTCTTAAAAGGCAAAATACATTAGGAACAAAACGACGACAGTCTCAGGTTCCCATCACTCATCGTACGGAAAGAGTCTCTGGCCGCTTTATTCATTAACAAGTTCAACCAAAACAATAGCAAAATGTGTACATCTGTACATAGTGGCACGAGCCAATCCTTTTGCTTTAGTTCGGCCGAGTGTAATTTTATCATCTGGTCGAAATGAACAGACGCAAGCGGTCTGCGGGGCGCATTCTTTCCTTCCAGAACAAGGTGCACTACAAAACATTTGTCAAGCGTACGTTTTTCTAGATTTCAATAGCAAATGCTTACTATGAACTGCTTGATCTAATTTGTCATTCTTATGCCTTAAATTGTAGTGAATTAAGATTGTTCATATGTCCGTGAAGGACTGCAGCGATGGTCTGCTGCCCCGGCAGAAGAAGATGGAGGTATCTGCCGAGAATGCCCTCGTCCGGAGACGCGTGAATGCGCTGGCAGGCTAGCATCGCGGTGTCGTGGGGCGGGTTCGTTTCCCCGGCACGAGGACTCACTACAAAACAATTTCGCGTTCACGAATTTGTCGATAGCTCACGAGGCGACTGAAGTCGCAAAAACTGTAGATAAGCTCACCGAAGGAGATGTACTTGCTACAAGAACAAGTGAAACCTGAGAAGAAAGGCGAACTTGGGGTGACCTCGCCGTTACCCAACGAAGTTCATGGCCCACAAATGAAAGAGGGGCAACCGGGTGGTGGTGGAGCCCCTTCATACCCACCCAACCGGAATAAATCCAAAGATAGCTTGTTGAAGTGGCCAGGTATTCCTCTTCTGAGTGGAAAACTCATACAACTTGAATTGTATGAACCTTCCCATCAGAAGGGGAGTACCCCGGTGACCAATTTATGTCATAGAATTATACAATTGGATTGCATAAATCTATGCCATAAAAAAACACTCTGCTTGGGCCACTCAACCCATAACGTCACCTGAAACAGAAAAAGGAATTAGCTTGTACCCGGTGGCTGGCTCATATTTTGAGGTGGAAGCCTGCCACCGTACCGGGTCCTATACCCGGTTAGAAGTCGAGGAAAGGAAAGACCATCGGGTACGGTATTTATACATTCTTTTATTTAAGCAATCCAAATTTAATACGTTTTCAATTAGCACTGATATAGATAAGAGCTTAGAGGAAAGATTAAGACGTTTTACTTTCAATTATTGATTTTTATCATCAATTATTTTATGAAGCAATAAATTATAAAGAAATTGAAGAGAAATCCCTTGCAAGCATGACTATTTAAATTTATTTGATATGAATCAATGAGTATCGGCAATAAGTTAAATATACATAAATAAAAAGGAAAAAGCTATCAAAAACACGAAAATACGTGTTATTTGTTTGACCATCATTTTGCTTTCATTGCATTTTGTATTTAAAAAATATTTTAATAATATATAAAACAAATCAAAGGCACTTACCTGCACGGTCCTCCGAGCGCTCGATGGGTGCAGGCTGTAAGCGGTGGAATTTCTTTTCTTTTGATTGAAGGTATCTTTAGTTAATAAGGGATTATCGATCCATTCAATTGAAACACTAATTACATATAAAACATTCATATTATAGAACGGTGCATTGCATCACGTGGGGAAATTCACAATTTTTTTAATTAATAAAAATATTTGTTCAAAACATTCATGAATCCAGGGAGAAGCACCAATGAATCATTGTAAGAATTTAAATATAACACTTCAATTTTAATTTTTGGCAATCCTCATTGAAAAATTTCACTAACGCCAATTTCTCACTATGTATTGGTGAAATGCAGTTTAACACCACTAAAACAATTTGTTGGAGTATATATATCGAAGGCATTCGGCCGCACTTGCTCCAAGTTTCCGTTCAACGGCTGTGATCATAATATTGTCACGAAAATGTTGATGCAGTCTATCGAAATTCACTCTCCTTGACGACAATGCTGGCTTGATCCCGTTGCTCTGCCCTTCCCCGTTTTGCAACTGTTGTATCAATTCACAGTTAGTACATGCTAAACAAATCTGTCGATAGAAATAACACTTGCGGACTCAAATGCGCGAATATCGATCAGATGCGAATCCTGCGCACTTTGACGAGCATGGATTGCTGATAGTGAAACCGTTCGAGCATCAAACCGAATGCAAAATTAGTGCCATAAATATGTGCAAAGGCAGAATATTAACGAATTTTATAGCGCGACGTCGCGATGCTGATAACGTATTGTACGATAGCGTTTTTTTATGTGGGTGACGGAGCCAACGAAATATGTCCCGCATTAAGATTATCTAGTGAAGATTATGCATGCATGCGTAAAGATTATTGTATGGATAAAAAGATCAATAAGATCGCCGCTGAAAATAATTTGGTACTCAAAGCGAAAACAATACGATGGGTGAATGGAGTCGAACTCTTAGGTGAAATTTTAAGTAAAAATAAAAAAGAGCGAGTGTTGCGATGGGGAAGGTGACTGAATCGTTACCCATTGTTAAATTGAGCTTGTGCTGTGTGCCTGTAGCAGCGCTGCCTTTCAGAACCCTACTCCTCGATTACTACAAAATCTTCTGCTATTCATTCGCTACCATATCGGTTAGTTCTTCAATTTTCTGACATTGATAGACAATAATAATTTAAATTCATGTAGCTTACAACTTTTCTCATCTCAAATAGAACTAGTCTGCTTGCTAGGTAGTGTAACTAATAAATTTGCTTCGAGATAAGAACTCCAATCTATCAAGCAAAAAGTTCCAAAACTTTACTATACAATATTGCACAGTTATTTGGCTCTACGGCACAGTTCAAAGGGTTAGGTATATCAATGCACGTGCCGTAGATTCATGTAAATTGTAATCTCCCAGCTGAGCCGGTGAACAGGAGATCACTACTTAATTCTCTTTTAATGCACGCACTTTCCACCACTCGTTATTGTTAATCTCCGACCACTGTTAATCATTTTCACAAATCAACATTCGTATAGTTCAATCCTTTATCACATGGTTTCACTGAACGTTGCTGGTAGCCTTCACTGATACGCGGTATTATATCTTTTCGAATTCCCGAGGAAAAAGCAGGAGAAAGCGATTCAACTCTGTAATGAGTCTTTCCCAACTGCCGTTTGAAAAATTCTACGAAATTATCGCAACTAGGCGACTACCTAGCCGTTTTCCAATACCACAGACGGCGATGCGTCAAGCCAGTGGCTGTCGCGAACAAACAAATCGAGCTGTACCGTCCTGATGGTCATACTTCCTCCGCGAAAAAAAATGAACCCACCACAACGAATGGAATCCTGTTGTAACCTGTTATTGATGGATATTGTAAGTAAAATAAAATATCGGATACTTTATTTAAAAGAATACAATTTAGGGCTGGTGCTCTGATCTTTATTCTCAACCAGCTAATTGCAAACTGAACTTAATATTCTAAAATGATGATAAAATTGCATTTTGATTCCGGGAAAACTGCATTCGTTTTCGCTCACACGATATTTGCAGACGCGTGGTCAGACTTTTCATTTTAGCTGTTGTCCGAGATAACTGGCACGCTCTACAACACAACAACTTGTATATGCTGTCGTTGTTTTTTTTAGTTGTCGCAGCTGCGGCAATTACTGTTAAAGTTGAAGATAGGGGACGTAGGCTAATTCAATAAAGAAATGTGGAGCATAAAAGAAATCCCCAATTATTACAGAATCGAGTTTATGAAGTAGCTTAACTAAATTTAGAACCTATTCAATAGTTAAAAATAATCAGTGTTGCGCGCCAGCACCCCATCACATACCACTCAAATCACAACAGCAACAAGTGACGTCATAACAACCTGCGCAACAAATTGATGAGCCAGCGCAGCAAACACAAAAATAGCCACAACTGACACAATAGTTTAGCGAGCGGAAAATTGAAATGACTAACGGCTACATGCAATAATAACAACACGTATTTATTCGTTCGACCAACTATACAACTTGGTAAATACACGTTCGAACACGATGACTTCTGGCATTAGAATCGCGGCATCATCCTCTCAACAACTTCTCGGCAATCCCGCCTGGTGGTCAGTTACGAAATGAATGAATAGTCGGCAGCAACTTTGACCCGCGGCGGCACAGTACTCCCCCTCAAGTGTCATTCAAATGAGACTGATACGTCAAACAAATCTACGGACGCGGTTCTTGCTCGGTGGATAAGTCCTTGTCCCGGCGGGTGGAGGACTAATTGGTGTAGGCCGCTGATTTACTGACGGGCGAAACACGTCAGGAATAGAATGCTGCTGTGGCGACGGGCTCGGAAGAATTGCTTAAGATGAACCCGAAACAGGCGCTCTAGCTGGTGCGGTGACCCTCGACGGATGAATTGTTCTCAGAGTGTCATCAAATGCAGGTGAATTAGTGGTCGGAACCTGGTCTTGATCGATTTCCATGAAGGCTGGCTTCAACCGCTCCGTTGACACGTTCACTTGGCGCCCGTTAACGTCGATTTTATAAATTACATCTGAAAGTCGCTGGAGAACTCGGTGGGGGCCTGAATAAGGTGGCGACAGTGGCTTACGAACTGCATCTACGCGCAGGAAAACATGCGAGCAGGAACTGAGCTTTTTATTAACAAAAACCGCTCGATCGTTGCGGTGGGCCGCCTGAACCGGTCGTAGCTCAGACATACACTTCTGCAGATGAATGAGAAATTCGTGCGGGCTTACTGCTGCAGTGGGGGGCTGATGAATTCCCCTGGAATTGACAGCGTGGTACCGTAGAGCAGCTCCGCACAGGATGCGTCTATATCCTCCTTGTAGCTAGTGCGCAGTCCCAGTAAGACCGTGGGAAGAACGTCCGGCCAGGATGGGCCACCGCCGTGACACATAATGGCGGCTTTCAATGTACGGTGCCATCGCTCGATGATTCCGTTCGACGCAGGGTGGTACGGCGACGTTCTAATCCTGGAGGTTCCGATGAAAGCGGCAAGAGATTTGAATAGCGATGATTCAAACTGAGTGCCTTGATCTGTCGTGATGAGGCGAGGTGTACCGAAGCGAGTAATCCAGTTGTTAAATAACGCCTTTGCCACGGTATTAGCCGTCTGGTCAGCGATGGGGAGAGCTTCCGGCCATCTAGAAAAACGGTCGATCACCGTAAGACAGTATTTGAAGCCCTGCGATGGGATGAGTGGTCCCACAATGTCCACATGAATGTGCTGGAAGCGACCTTCAGGCACCGGAAACGACTGAACTGGATTTTTCTGATGGCGAGTAATCTTCGAACGCTGGCACGGTATACACGAGCGAGCCCAGACGCGGACGTCTCTTCGAATGTGCGGCCAGACAAACTTCTCCGCAATGGCTTTGTGAGTAGAGCGAGCACTGGGATGCGCCAGTTGGTGGAAGATGTCGAAAACCTTTCTGCGCAGCGACAGCGGAACGAAGGGCCTTAGGCGACCCAGAGATTCGTCACAAATCAACCGCTGAAGAGAGCTCGTGGGGCTATGCACCAGTTTTAGGGAGGTGCTGTTGTTCCGGAGTAGCTCCTGAAGCTCAACATCCCGGTCCTGCTCTTGAGCTAATTCGTCCTCGCTGATGAGCGTTAGCATCTCGATAGTGTCCACCCGAGATAGAGCATCTGCGACTTCGTTACTGGCGCCGGATATGAAGCAAAAGTCCGTGGTGAACTGCGATATGTAATTGAGATGCCTGAGTTGCCGCGGCGAGGCCTTGCTTGCAGACTGGGCGAACGCGTAAATGAGCGGTTTGTGATCCGTTAGGACGAAAAACACAGAGCCCTCTAGATAGTGCCGAAAATGACGAACGCTGGCATATAAAGCGAGCAACTCACGGTCATAAACGCTATATTTGGACTCGGGCGTCGACAGCTTTCTCTGAAAGAACGCCAACGGGAGCCACCGACCATGTTGTTTCTGCTCCAAAACTGCGCCTACGGCTAAATCAGAAGCGTCGGTCGTTAGTCTGAGAGGTGCACTGGCCTGAAAATGGACGAGCAGGACGCAGTCAGCTAAGCTGTTCTTGCATTTAGCAAACACTTCCTCAGTATCCGGGGTCCATTCGATCATAGTTTTGCCTCCTTTTTTATTTCCTGCGCACAGTTTGTTAAGTGGGGCCTGAAGTACCGCGGCGTCGCGAACAAAGCGCCGATAAAAATTCAGTGCTCCCAGAAACCGCCGAAGATCCTTTACAGTGACGCGTTTTTTAAAATTCCGCATCGCATTTACTCGAGATGCTGGGGGGTGCACGCCCTTTTCGCTTACGATGTGCCCCAGGTACTCCACTTCTCTAACTCCGAACACGCACTTCGAAACATTCACCACAATCCCAAACTTTGACAGCCGTTCGAATATCAGTCGCAGATGCTGCAAGTGGTCCTTCTTCGATCTCGACGCGAACAGTATGTCGTCCAGATAACACACGCAGAAATCGAGCCCCCGGAGGACCTCGTCCATGAAGCGCTGAAATGTTTGCGCCGCGTTACGAAGACCGAACGTCATCACCGTGAACTCGAAAAGTCCGAAGGGGGTGGTAACCGCCGTTTTCGGGACGTCTTCTTCCGCTATCGGAATTTGATGGAACGCGCGCACCAAATCAACTTTTGAGAAATAGCGCATACCATCCAAGTTCATGGATGTATCCTCGATGTGCCTCATAGGATATTTATCCGGGACCGTAGCGGCGTTGAGGCGACGATAGTCCCCGCAAGGACGCCAAGTACCATCCTTCTTCGGGACGAGATGCAGGGGACTTGCCCAAGGACTCTTGGAAGGCCGGCAAAATCCTCTATCAAGCAGGAACTGGAATTCGTCTCGTGCTATTCGCAGCTTGCTCTGATTTAGTCGACGTGGGCGGTCCGCCACCGGGGGGCCAACGGTTGTAATAAAATGCTTAGTATGATGCACGGGTGTGGTTGCGGCGGCTGCAGGGTTGGTAAGGCTCGGAAATTCCCTGAGTAGTGACGAATACGTTGAATTTCCCGCGACGGTCGAAATGGACATCTGCTGATGACAACCGATCTTGCCAGAAACACTGGTGCAATTTACGGGGTCTGCGAGCTTATGGTTCTTGAGGTCGATGAGCAGGCCAAAATGCCTGAGGAAATCGGCGCCTAATATTGGGCGCGACACCTTGGCGACACAGAAACGCCAACGGAACGAGCGTGGAAAACCAAGTGAAATCGAAAGAATTCTGTCACCATATGTGCTGATTACGGTTCCATTTGCGGCAAACAGCTTGTACGGCGAAGCGCCTTGCATTGGACGCAGGTGCGAAACTGGGATGACGGAGATGTCAGCCCCTGTGTCAACGAGGAACCTGAACCTTGTGTTTGGGTCGAAAATTTCGAGGCGACTTTTCGAGGAGCCACCAGCTGTCGCCTGCTGGACTAGCGGCTCGACGAGTTTTCCGCTTGCTTGGAGACAAAAGAACATGGCGGCCGACATTGCTTTGCCGCGGCGCCGAAACGGCGATGATAATAACACATTCGGCCGATGTTCCTACGTGGGGCAGCCGATCGAAATGAGGAATGACAAGAGCTGCAACCAGAAGAGCTGCATTGCCGTGACGATGCTTGAATGCGGCTAATCTCCGTTCTTAACTCGTCGATGCCTTTAAGGATTAATTCGCTGTCATCCGCCGGGTGCGAGGCCGGGTCTTTCTGGACGCAAGATACCGCGTCGGGCGCACCGACACTGGCTATACGATCTGCGGCGGACGCTAACTCCTCGAGGCTACAATGATCGCTGACGGCCAGGATTGCGCGGATTTTAGAGGGGAGCCGTTGGAGCCACAATGACTTTATTAGGTTATCCGGTATGGATTTTCCAGCCGAGCATTGCAGGCGGCGCAAAAACTGGGACGGGCGCAGATCCTCCATTTCAAGTTCGAACAGCACGTGGCGTGTTCTTTCCTCCTCCGTGACGCCAAACACAGCCATCAGCCTTCGCTTCAGGGCATCACACTTTCCCGACTCGGGCGGCTCCTCCACAATGTCAGCGACATGTCCGATTCGGCCACAATTTTGTCGAAACGTGCTGAGTCTGAGGTAATCCTTCCGGTGCGGAACTGCGCCTCAACACGCGTGAACCACAGTCCCTGTTCGCTATGCCAGAAGGGCGGCAATTTGCAGATGATGGCGTTCGCTTCAACGCCCGCGGTGGTAGTGGCAGTGGAGGCTCGGCCGCCATCATCGGCATCGAAAAACTCGTTTGGCATTCTAACTCGCGTCAAGGTCACCAATTTAGCGAGCGGAAAATTGAAATGGCTAACGGCTACATGCAATAATAACAACACGTATTTATTTGTTCGACCAACTATACAACTTGGTAAATACACGTTCGAACACGATGACTTCTGGCATTAGAATCGCGGCATCATCCTCTCAACAACTTCTTGGCAATCCCGCCTGGTGGTCAGTTACGAAATGAATGAATAGTCGGCAGCAACTTTGACCCGCGTCGGCACAATAGCAACCATTGCAAACGTAGCTGAATGTTTGCACATCCATGTTGTGAAATGGGTAGGTACAATGTCCATGCAGGATTGCAGCGATGGTCTGCTGCCTCGGCGAAAGAGGATGGTAGGATCCGCCGAGATTGGCCTAGTCTAAAGACGCGTGAATGCGCTGGCAGACGAGCATTGCAGTGCCGGGGGGCGGGTTCTTTTCCCCGGCAAAGGGACCCACTACAAAAAAATTTTCGCATTCACGAATTGGGAGGATCTAATGCCGATCGACTGGTGTCACGGCTGAGGCAACCTACTAAGGGTTGAAATTGCTTATAGCCAGTAACAAACTATACCGGGAGAAAACAGACGGACTTGAGAGGACTTCGTCCTTACCGACGATACTTATGGCCCCCAAAATAAGAGTGGGGCATCCAGGTGGAAGCGGTGCCCCCTCACACCCTCCCAATCGGATCACGATCCAATGTAGACGTGCCCATATATTTTCCGTTTAAGTGAAAAATTCATAAAAACATAATTTGAATAAATTTTTCCCTTAAATGAGAAATATAAACGTGACCAATTTATGTTATAGTATTATGCAATGTAATCACATAACACTATTCCATAAAAGGGCACGTGAGCGGAAGGCCACTCTACCTGAGCAAATGCCCCTATAACGCATCAAAAGGGAGGAGCTCGCTCGACGGCTAGCTCAGTATAGTAGAGGGGCCAGCCATCGTTGCGGGTCCCATACCCCGTCAGGTTTCAGCGAAGGGAAATAAAAATATTGTATTCTCCACTTACAAACAATTACAGTGAAGCTGATCAGTGTCGTAAGAAACTAATCTGCTGCACTATAAAGTTAAAGTTAAAAGTATAAAGGATCTTAGTGAAACCTTTCAATTACGACGCTAGGCTTGTGTAAGATTAAGAATTATTTAGAACAATTTGTTTTTCATAAGATGCAGTAGAAGTTATATGTAAGCTACTTGTCTAATAGAAGTTTAGCACAAAAAAAAATCTCGCTTTCTTTTCACATAAATACATACTTCCTCTATTATTCCACTAGAAAATCGATCAGTTAAGATTATCTTCTTTACATCCTGTACATTCTAAAAATTCTATTCTTATGTCCCTTAGTTCAAACGCATTTGCGTTAGAATAAATCATGTTGTTAGCTCAATTTTAATTCATTAAAAGATTGATGTAATAAATATCAAATATTTCTTTGTCCCTTTGTTTTCTTATATAACCAACTTATTTATTCAGTATCGAATTTCGTATTTTTTTTATCATTTTGTTTTTCTCTTTTCAAACAATGACGGATGATAACTGATTGATTTAACCAACAATACAACAAAAATATTATTTTATCCCCTCCAGTAATTATTTTAATGAGGAATCCACAGCAAAATAAAATGGTAATATGTGTATGCAACTAATATTATAGTCACAAATGATTATTATATCATCATATTCATTTTACAAATTAAAAATTGAATTTAAAATGTAGTCAATCATATAATTAATAATAAAAAGAATATAAAAACAATAGATTACTTACCCAACATCCTCGCCGGCCGCCCGCTGACGATGTGGGTGATTTACTTTGAAGCCTGAAATATTTTCTACACGACTAAAAGTTTGAAAAAACTTAATGCGGTTTGAAGAACCAACCAGCCTAACTGCGATTTGTATCAGATTTGCTGTGAGGAAATAAATTAATGTTCAAGCAAAGTTATCTGCACCAACGGCTAATTCATCATCTGTAGTCGCACTCAACTGTTACTTCAGCTTGTTTATTTACATTTTTACTTTAACTATTTACCATTTTCTTATACTGTGGTGCAAAGTAACTAGTATTAAAAGATGTTTATATCTTTCAATCCGATGTAAAAAATTTAAAGAACTAAATCACAGATTCACTAAAATGAATCATTAGTCACCGCTCGGAAAATACACTCCAGGCAAGTCGGTCAATACAATTCCAGCAAACAGGAGGCGATATTTTTGCAATTATGGAGCCAAAAACATGCCGGTTCCGATTTTGATGATGAGATGCACGAATTAAATGTTGCTAACTAGAATTCCTTTCTTGTCCAGTCTAATTCTGTTAACGTCCGAAACTAGATTAATCTTTGTAAAATTGCGAAACTTCAAAAATTGAAAACCAAAAAGAATTTGTATCTCCAAAGTGATGATTTCTTTTAAAGATTTTTCGCATTTGAAACGCAACTAAAATTATGTTTTGATGTCAATATCATTCCCACGCTTCGCAAGAAGAGCGCAATGTGAACAAATTGCAGTAATAAATGAGTCTTTGGAGCTCTTTGCACCACTATATAGTAAAGTAGTTTTCTTCATCTGTACGAACATGTGTAATTGCCATTTCTTCTCGCATAAATCAAAAATAAATAAACAGGTAACTTTTAAATTGATTTCATAAAAGATTGCTTGTTCTCATATTGTCCATAATAGTTCGCTGATCCATCCGTTGGCCCACCAAGTCACAATTTATGTATGGGTTATGTAACGGAAAAGATGTCTGAAAAGTTCCAACATCATAATCAACATAACATTATTTCTGCACGACCTAAATCGCTAGTGGTTGGTTCCCGCGTTCGTCCAGTCATGCAACTCTTCATATAACGAGTCTCAAACAAAAGTAAGTCGAAATGCGCCAGCATCAAAGGAGTGCAAGTTTGTCGCTGATTGCTGGGGAAATCTATTTTGATGCAGAACGATTTCACGTGAGCAAAATTTTCGTACTTCGCACACATACACTTCTTTTAGTTTCTACCGTTTCGATGCACTTTGCGAGAATTTATATGATACAAGAGAACCCGTTAAAGTCTTCCAATGCTCAGAATTGTAACCATCGAACGGGTAAGTTTCGGCTGATTATTCGTCACGCCGTATTTGTAAATCATTTGTTGGTCGATTGTTGTAACTTTTGATCATTTGGTACGTTCAATCCAGGATGATTTCATTCGACTCCTAAACAGGATTTACTCCCAACAAACGGCTATCCCTTATATATGTTACGTTAGCCACTGTTTGCACGTGGGATACTGCATAAAAAGCTCATACACGCAATCATTCACTCGACTCCCCGTGATCGCTGTGGCGATTCAAAGCAGACTCCCCAATCTCGATCCCGATAGCGGTTTCCACAAGTAGTAGCAAAATCGGCGGCTACTTGGGCGTCGCAACGTGTCGCGTTGACGATTCATAACAGACTCCCTTTTGGTTGTCAATCGTCCACTCGCTAGATGTCCAATGGAACTCCACGAGCCTCTCATTTCTTCCCAATTGTATTGTGGAAGTGCAAAGCGTAAATAAGCTCCGTTTTAAAGGGATTGCCATGTCCGAATTTTAATTGCAGATTTGAATTTTTAAATTAATAATAGTTAATAATGAAAAAATTTTTAAACAGTAATAAAAAGATAAATATCATAACGAATATAATTAGGAAGAAAGGTTTAAATTTAATGTAGAAAAAAAAAATGATATAAAATTTACGTTGAAATAAAAATAAAAAAATTTTTATGACATAACTATCATTTGAAATAATTAAAAAAAAATTTTTTTTTTCATATCTGAAATTAGAATTTCGGATAGGTATTACTACAGCAAGCGCACACATTTCTGCGATTGTGGAAGTATGCACTCGTACGTATAACCGTTGCACCACGGAGCGCTGCAGCAACCCGTTGTGCAGACTGAAAAACTGCTGCTCTCGACAATAGTTCTTGCAGCGGTGGTTGGGTCGAGTTTGTTCGGGACTCTGAAGCCAATGACGGAAAAACATGGATCGGCCACGATAAAGTTAATTGTTTGCCGATTTTCCTACAGAAATAAAAAGAAGTGGATTCTCAACCAGCACGAAAAGCGATCGATTGGGTACAGTGAGTACACCATGAAGAGTATTCGATGAATTATCGTGTGGCAAGAAACAAATTGTCTTAAAAAATGTAATGGTTCGGAGTATTTAAAGTCTGTGCTTGATTTGGGTACCGATTTTTTGACCCAAGGGGCAACGGGCTATAAAGGAGAACAAGTTCAGCTCACTAGCTTCACTTTTCTACCGCATACGCGTGCAGACCGGCTAGGTATTTACAGGATCATATGGGCGGATTCTTTCTCGCACAACGAAACTGCTCTAAAAAACATTTTTACATTTATTATCTTTAGGTTTTTTTTATGTGTCAATTAACCTACTCTAAGATACAGTAATTCAAAGTTTTTGTCTCACCAAAGTAAACGAGCACAGAGGTTTGAGACGAATGCAAACATCAAATAAAAAAAAAACCTTCGTTCCTTCTCTGAAGAAGGTCGTTGCATTACAAGGGAAATGTCAAGCCAAATGATGTTAAAGTGTCTGAAGCGAACTACTCATCCCTACCTAAATGATGGAAACTTGACGGGTGTAGTCGACTATAATCTAGTAAAACAACTAACGAAGCAGTTAAAATTCAATAAGTTTTTCACCGTTATGGACCGCAAATAATCAAGTTTAGAAATCAAATAATAGCACTTCGGATGTTATAAATGTATTTTATTCTAAACTACATGAATGTATTTCGGTCGGTGTTGCCGACCATTTTCAGCGCAAGACGTGAAACGAGTAGTTTCGCGAAATTGCTTGCATCTGTTGTTACCTTCACACGTTGTGCGAAACAGGATGTCTTCGGACTGGGGCCAAGGTTAAGAATTTTTTTAACTTTTCGAAGGCCCCGACATATTCGCTGCCGTTCAGATTTAAGTATTTTGTCATCGGCTGTGCTACTTTGGCATAGTCCTTTATGAATTTCCTGAAGTATCCCGTCAAGCCTAAAAAGGATTTGATTTCCTTTGCACTTTTCGGAATCTGCACTTGAAGTACTTTTTGGATTTTGTCTAGGTTGGGTTTGATACCGTTGCGTTGTGACCAAGAAATTGTGTTTCTTTTTTAAAGAAAACACATTTATCAACTTGCAGCTTAAGGTTTGCCTCCTTTAATTTGTTAAAGACATTTTGGACATTTTGTATATAGTCAGGGAGGGAAGTTCCGAAAATTAAAATGTCTTCTAAATATACCAAACAAAATTTATTGATGTAATCTTTTAATATAGTGTTAATAAGTCTTTGAAAGGTAGCTGGTGCATTCTCTAAATCAAGTGGCATCCTTTTAGTAGGTGTCCTGTTGGTGTTGAAAATACAGTCTTCTTTATGTCAGACTTCTTCATTCGAATTTGATGGAATCCCTTCAACAGATCCAGTAGGGTAAAATACTGAGCTCCGGCTGGCTGTTCCAGGATTCCATCGATGTTTGGAATTGCAAACCATGCATTGATTTTCCTGTAGTCGATGACCAGTCTCCACTTCTTTTGTCCTGAATTGTCCATTTTCTTCGTAACTATTGCCACTGGTGAATTGTATGGTGAATTACTACCCCCCGTTGCCCCAGCATTTCCTGTATTTGTCGTTCGATCTCTTTGTCGTGAATTTATGGATTCCTTTCACTTTTTGTGGCTCTTTCACTGTTCAAAAAAGACACTGATTTATCACCGAATGTAATATTTTGATTCGCGAAATCAATTTTCAACTCTGTACACGATAATATATTTGTACAATTAATAGTAGCAAACCTTCTTCCGGATAAGTTATTACGGGTTAACATTGAGACTCCGTAGCGTTGCTCACCCCGAACACTACCATGCGCGATTTCGTAAGAGTTTAACCTACGCAATACTGAGCCGCACTTTATTAATTTTTTTGGTAACCTAATGATGTAACTATCAGCAAGTAATTTATATTTTCATTCACAAAAAGACTACCGGTTAAATTACGGAAAGAAAGCAACATAATAATTTTAAATTTAATAATTGGTTGAATTACGAAAAGAAAGCCACATAATAATTTTTGCTTTGTAACTTTATGTAAGTAAACTCAAGTAGCTAAGTCGCTTCCGATTTACACGGCACAATTATGGACAATAAAACCAGCAGCAAGTGCCAAAAGCATCAAGAACCAACGCGAGCTCGAAACGAAACGCAAATACACACGGTAGTTGAAACGTTCGTCATACAATCAACATATGTGGCAGCATAAAACATATAACCCCTCGAAGCAACCGGAATTACATCGCAAACAAATAACATGCGACGCTGGGAGAAAACCCGAAGTTGAATCGTTGCTCCCTGCACGCAACAAGAGGTGTTTGTGTTTTGCGCGATAATCTGCGAGCATTTACATCACTACCTCGAATCAAGGTTTCATACTGCCTGTGTTTTCATAGACTCTACGTTCCGGCATAGACTCCCAATGAATTTCGATGCAGTATATAATTCGACTAAGTCAAATTCGAACCTGGGTGCTGAGTGCGCAGCCACTGAGCTCCCGGCCAAGGACACAAACTTAACGATCCTGCCGCAAATGTCTTCACACTCACGCAACTCCAGCAGAGATGCTGCTGTAGCAGCAATGACACGTATACCGCAGGGAGACACTCGCGAGTTTCACACATCATTAGTGGCAAACACGGGACCAGTAAGGTGCGAATTCGAGGCGTAACGCAACTAAAGAAGCAGCAACAAGAAAACGGAAGTGCTAAGGAGGAGGTGAAAGGAATACTTCAAGCTCTAGAAGATATGACTGTGAACTACAATCAACAATCACCAGGAAGCGAGGCCAAGGGGCGCGATATATATAGCAGCAAAATTAAACATGAAGCTAAAAGTAAATATTGCACAAAATGACTCTTAAAAATAGCAAACCAAACTCACTTTGGCACATCAACAAACTAATCTACTAAAATACACGCAAGAAAAACGAATCTACTTGTTTAAACCAACCAATTTAAATTGCCAATTGAAATTGCCAGTTTAATGTGTCTATTATCACATTATCCATATGCGTTTGCATACATAACGATTACATATTTACGAATCAAACAATCAACCGAATCAAAAACAAGCTAAACTTATGTTAATGAAAAGAATCAATAGAATTATTATCAGCGTGAAAATCATTATCAACATCTTATGCCTTTTTCACAATTTACCATGCCCATTAAATCGATATATATGTATGTCGATATTATACTCGCGTCAATATGTATTTACGAGTATTATGGGAATTAACATACAATGGAACATGAATTCGTCATTCAAAGGAAAACTAGCAACCATTCATTTGGTTCTTTGATTGAAAATAAATAACAGCTCTACGAACGTGTCGGAGGCAGTAACATATATACTTATATGAGTTAGAATGCTGTAACCATTCATAATCTTATGCTATGGTTGAAATTATGATAATCGTGAACTTGATTCCTATGTTTACATTTCTTCTTGGGAATTCGCACTAAACACCATTCATTGTTAACCAACATTGAGATCGGAGCGTGCTTCAACTTACGGCTACATGCGATATAAGGAACTTCAACTTACGGTTACATAAAACAAATCTACTGAACTCACTTCATCCTGCCACGGAAACCGAAATTAAGGAATTCGCGCCATTCCCGGGAAGAGATTCAACGGCCGGAATTAGTGGGGAATGGATGGTAAATACACTTGAACGACACTTCCTGCGTTGGCCCGGCGATTAAACTACCGGCGGCGACAAGGAAGACGCAGCCGGCTCAAGGGAGGACGCAAAAAACAAGGATTACTCCGAAATCCTTACATACCGTCGCGACGTAAACAAACAGCGCGTAGTACACTCAATTCCCAATAGGATCGCCACCAAGTGGAACTTATGATGAGTGAAATCAAGCGAGGGGAATTACTCGCTTCAACGGAACAAAAGCACTCAAAACAAGATTTTCCCGATGGATGGAAGGGGAAAAAACGTTAACCCGACGAGTGGATTCAAACGGAATAATAGTGAACGAGTGATCAGCGACCGCTTTTCTTCTGCCGAGGAATTGGAGCCGGCAGTGAAAATTGAATCAGCACACGGGTGGCGAATTTCAAGCGGGTGGAAGCAAGGGGCCCCTTACTAGAATAGGGATTAAGTGTAAGTGGCTTTCCTTTAATATCTAATTTATCGAATCATTTTCTTGGAATAAAATTAACGTAGATTTAATTGTTCATTTTTCTTTTACTTCTCGCGACACAAGAGCTAAACCTTTTTTTCAGCTGTAAAAAGTGCGGCTCGGGAAATCTTCTCCCGCGGCGTTGACCAAGCCGGAAAACCTGGAGTACTTAAATCAAGTGATAGTGGATAAAACAAGTTGTAGTGTTTGTGGGTGGGTAATTTCGGTTCCTCTGCTGTAGGTAAGCCCGAATTTGTGTAGGTGGTGGAACACCTTAGCTCGTTCCGCGGGGATAGTTCTCCGTTGTAGGCGATTCTCGCGGCTATGGCGACGAGCCCCCAAAACTGTCAGGTTGAGATTTCGCTCC
Organism: Odontomyia ornata; assembly: GCA_963969285.1. NCBI lineage: Eukaryota > Metazoa > Arthropoda > Insecta > Diptera > Stratiomyidae > Odontomyia > Odontomyia ornata. The sequence goes on from OZ017742.1 coordinate 219,220,219, forward strand.
GGACGGTCGTCTTCTCCTTCGGACGACCCCTCCTTGAGAGGCTCGGAGAAACGAACGAGTTGCGCCCACGCCCGTCTTCGGGTGAGCTAGACTGGGTCGGTGGAGCCTCCGCCGGAGTAGCCGCAATAAAGCGGTGGCAGTTAAGGGGGATTGGAAAATTTTTCCGGTAGTAACATCACAAAAGGCAAGTGTCTTAAATCAAATTTAAATAAAATTACCGCCCGATTCAATTCAATCAAAACGTTTGTCCTATTTTTATATGAAATACTTAGAAAGCAAATTTTTGCGACGTATATAATTCAGAGATTACAATGAAAAGTATTAGTATTGGATAAATTCAACCAAATCGTTCTTGTGGAAATTAATCAGAAATGCATTCATAATATTTATAAAAGCAGATGTTATTAACATCATTCCAACCTGCAAAGAGCTTATGTGTTCTGAGGAGGAAAGCCCTGATCTTGGATCGGAGTTCACTGGGAGAGACTCCCAGCCACTCCACGGTTATCTGTTGTAGGCGTTCGACGGGATTAGGAGTCAGTGAAATAAAAGTATGGGGAGGAGTGTCGCTTCTTAAAACCTCTGAATATGAGGTCCGATTGGAAGGAGGGACAAAGTCGTGTGGGGTTGTAGGGGTTGGTGTAGTATTTGGATAGCTGGGAAGCGGTGAGAATATGTTCTGAGGTACCGTCTGTTTGGCTTTATTTTCGATTGCCCTGTCCAAAAATCTTTTCCCTTCCGAACAGCCGGAAAAATTATCTGGATGCCCATGGGTCTTGCACATGTTGCAAAATGGAGCGGTTTCCGGTTTGTCCATATTTTTTCTGGGGCAGTTTTCGGAAGTATGCTCCTCCCCACATGCTACATATCTCATAATGAATCCGCAATCGGTGGATACGTGCCCGAATCGCTGACACCGATAGCATTGAATCAGATCACTCCTTTTGGGGCGTTCCCATACGGCTCCTTGGTTCAATATGTAGCGCAGCTTAATTATTTCGTTTTTATCAGCTTTCGATCCCACTGTAATCCTAAATAAATCCAGGTCGATTTTATTTGCTCTCGACCATGCAATGGTAAATGAACTGACAGTCTTGAGGCCTAAATTCGGAATTTTGCTGGCTATGTCCTCTTGAACAGCCTCCGCTCCAAATTCTGAACTAATACTCCTTAGTATCACGACACATTTTTTCTTTTCTTTGGGGGTGAATGAGTAGGTTCATGATGTAGTCGTGGACCTCGAGCATGTCCACTGTGACTGTAAGTCGGGAGTTTGAAACTTTGTGATTCGGTACTCTAGACGAGTACCATCTGTAAGGGTGCACCTATCCATGATACCTTTAAGCACCGTTGCTTTCAGGTTTTCAATAAAAATTGGTGGGAACCACACCTTCCTTGCTCGATTGTTAGTCGGGGGGGGGGGGGGGTCCGTTTGGCTTTATTTTCGATTCCCCTGTCCAACAATCTTTTCCCTTCCGGACTGCCAGAAAAATTGGCTGGATGCCCATGGGTTTTGCACATGGTGCAGAATAGAGCGGTTTCCGGCTTGTCCACATTTTTTCTGGGGCAACTTTCGGAACTATGCTCCTCCCTACATGCTACACATCTTATGTTGAATCCGCGATTGGTGGATACGTGCCAGAACCTTTGACACCGATAGCATTGAACCAGATCACTCCATTTGGGGCGTTCCCATACGGTTCGTTGGTTCAATATGTAGTGCAGCTTAATTATTTCATATTTATTAGCTTGCGATCCCACTGTAATCCTAAATAAATCCAGATCGATTTTATTTGCTCTCGACCATGTCCTCTCGAACAGTATCCGCTCCAAATTCTGAACGAATACCCCTTAGTATCACGACACATTTTTTCTTTTCTTTGAGGGTGAATGAGTATCCCACTGCTTCCGTGTTTTTAAGTAGGTTCACGATGTAGTCGTGGGCCTCGAGCATGTCCACTATGACTTTAAATCGGGAGTTTGACAACTTTGTGATTCGGTACTCTAGACGAGTACCATCTGTAAGGGTGTATCTATCCGTGATACCTTTAAGCACCGTTGCTTTTAAATTTTCAATGAATATTGGTGGGAACCACACCTTCTTTGCTCGATTGTTAGTCACGTTTGATTTATTACTTTATGGTGTAAACAACTTGAACTAGTTCTAAATCGAAAGAATTTAATTTTTAATGCATCTTGATTAACCGATAATTCTTAAAGCGGAATATAAAACAAACTTTTGTGACAGTTATGCTTAAATACGATTTTTTTAACGATTTTGTCTATGATTTCAATTACATATTTATAATCGATTTATAATTAAATACTTATTTGGATTGATGGCATTTTTTCTCGCTGCAATACAAGTATGAAGATTAACTTCTTAAATTATTCTCTACTTCTACTCTACTTTAATAGAAAAATCAAGTAATATTTTTGTTGGGTGCTTTCAAATTTTTTTTTTTTTCATTGTTGATCCGAATTTCTTTCAAATCAAGAGTGGAACGTAATATTAGAATCTTCTTAAATAACTTAAGGCAAAGTGTTATTTCGTTCGAATAAAGTATTATTTCGTTCGAATAAAGACTAGTCTGTAAATGAACACGGAATTTGTATGGATAATCCAACTGGTATTTATGGGACATTTCATTACGAGGGTTTGTGATATTTTTCAGTCTTTGACATTGGGAATAATTTGTTACATTCCAGATTAATATTTTAAAGCCAATCGACTGACAATTCAATTAAATCTGTAAATTTCCAAATTTTAAACATAACACAACCGTTTAAATTGCCAATTGAAATTGCCAGTTTAATGTGTCTATTATCACATTATCCATATGCGTTTGCATACATAACGATTACATATTTACGAATCAAACAATCAACCGAATCAAAAACAAGCTAAACTTATGTTAATGAAAAGAATCAATAGAATTATTATCAGCGTGAAAATCATTATCAACATCTTATGCCTTTTTCACAATTTACCATGCCCATTAAATCGATATATATGTATGTCGATATTATACTCGCGTCAATATGTATTTACGAGTATTATGGGAATTAACATACAATGGAACATGAATTCGTCATTCAAAGGAAAACTAGCAACCATTCATTTGGTTCTTTGATTGAAAATAAATAACAGCTCTACGAACGTGTCGGAGGCAGTAACATATATACTTATATGAGTTAGAATGCTGTAACCATTCATAATCTTATGCTATGGTTGAAATTATGATAATCGTGAACTTGATTCCTATGTTTACATTTCTTCTTGGGAATTCGCACTAAACACCATTCATTGTTAACCAACATTGAGATCGGAGCGTGCTTCAACTTACGGCTACATGCGATATAAGGAACTTCAACTTACGGTTACATAAAACAAATCTACTGAACTCACTTCATCCTGCCACGGAAACCGAAATTAAGGAATTCGCGCCATTCCCGGGAAGAGATTCAACGGCCGGAATTAGTGGGGAATGGATGGTAAATACACTTGAACGACACTTCCTGCGTTGGCCCGGCGATTAAACTACCGGCGGCGACAAGGAAGACGCAGCCGGCTCAAGGGAGGACGCAAAAAACAAGGATTACTCCGAAATCCTTACATACCGTCGCGACGTAAACAAACAGCGCGTAGCACACTCAATTCCCAATAGGATCGCCACCAAGTGGAACTTATGATGAGTGAAATCAAGCGAGGGGAATTACTCGCTTCAACGGAACAAAAGCACTCAAAACAAGATTTTCCCGATGGATGGAAGGGGAAAAAACGTTAACCCGACGAGTGGATTCAAACGGAATAATAGTGAACGAGTGATCAGCGACCGCTTTTCTTCTGCCGAGGAATTGGAGCCGGCAGTGAAAATTGAATCAGCACACGGGTGGCGAATTTCAAGCGGGTGGAAGCAAGGGGCCCCTTACTAGAATAGGGATTAAGTGTAAGTGGCTTTCCTTTAATATCTAATTTATCGAATCATTTTCTTGGAATAAAATTAACGTAGATTTAATTGTTCATTTTTCTTTTACTTCTCGCGACACAAGAGCTAAACCTTTTTTTCAGCTGTAAAAAGTGCGGCTCGGGAAATCTTCTCCCGCGGCGTTGACCAAGCCGGAAAACCTGGAGTACTTAAATCAAGTGATAGTGGATAAAACAAGTTGTAGTGTTTGTGGGTGGGTAATTTCGGTTCCTCTGCTGTAGGAAAGCCCGAATTTGTGTAGGTGGTGGAACACCTTAGCTCGTTCCGCGGGGATAGTTCTCCGTTGTAGGCGATTCTCGCGGCTATGGCGACGAGCCCCCAAAACTGTCAGGTTGAGATTTCGCTCCGGACGGTCGTCTTCTCCTTCGGACGACCCCTCCTTGAGAGGCTCGGAGAAACGAACGAGTTGCGCCCACGCCCGTCTTCGGGTGAGCTAGACTGGGTCGGTGGAGCCTCCGCCGGAGTAGCCGCAATAAAGCGGTGGCAGTTAAGGGGAATTGGAAAATTTTTCCGGTAGTAACATCACAAAAGGCAAGTGTCTTAAATCAAATTTAAATAAAATTACCGCCCGATTCAATTCAATCAAAACGTTTGTCCTATTTTTATATGAAATACTTAGAAAGCAAATTTTTGCGACGTATATAATTCAGAGATTACAATGAAAAGTATTAGTATTGGATAAATTCAACCAAATCGTTCTTGTGGAAATTAATCAGAAATGCATTCATAATATTTATAAAAGCAGATGTTATTAACATCATTCCAACCTGCAAAGAGCTTATGTGTTCTGAGGAGGAAAGCCCTGATCTTGGATCGGAGTTCACTGGGAGAGACTCCCAGCCACTCCACGGTTATCTGTTGTAGGCGTTCGACGGGATTAGGAGTCAGTGAAATAAAAGTATGGGGAGGAGTGTCGCTTCTTAAAACCTCTGAATATGAGGTCCGATTGGAAGGAGGGACAAAGTCGTGTGGGGTTGTAGGGGTTGGTGTAGTATTTGGATAGCTGGGAAGCGGTGAGAATATGTTCTGAGGTACCGTCTGTTTGGCTTTATTTTCGATTGCCCTGTCCAAAAATCTTTTCCCTTCCGAACAGCCGGAAAAATTATCTGGATGCCCATGGGTCTTGCACATGTTGCAAAATGGAGCGGTTTCCGGTTTGTCCATATTTTTTCTGGGGCAGTTTTCGGAAGTATGCTCCTCCCCACATGCTACATATCTCATAATGAATCCGCAATCGGTGGATACGTGCCCGAATCGCTGACACCGATAGCATTGAATCAGATCACTCCTTTTGGGGCGTTCCCATACGGCTCCTTGGTTCAATATGTAGCGCAGCTTAATTATTTCGTTTTTATCAGCTTTCGATCCCACTGTAATCCTAAATAAATCCAGGTCGATTTTATTTGCTCTCGACCATGCAATGGTAAATGAACTGACAGTCTTGAGGCCTAAATTCGGAATTTTGCTGGCTATGTCCTCTTGAACAGCCTCCGCTCCAAATTCTGAACTAATACTCCTTAGTATCACGACACATTTTTTCTTTTCTTTGGGGGTGAATGAGTAGGTTCATGATGTAGTCGTGGGCCTCGAGCATGTCCACTGTGACTGTAAGTCGGGAGTTTGAAACTTTGTGATTCGGTACTCTAGACGAGTACCATCTGTAAGGGTGCACCTATCCATGATACCTTTAAGCACCGTTGCTTTCAGGTTTTCAATAAAAATTGGTGGGAACCACACCTTCCTTGCTCGATTGTTAGTCGGGGGGGGGGGGGGGTCCGTTTGGCTTTATTTTCGATTCCCCTGTCCAACAATCTTTTCCCTTCCGGACTGCCAGAAAAATTGGCTGGATGCCCATGGGTTTTGCACATGGTGCAGAATAGAGCGGTTTCCGGCTTGTCCACATTTTTTCTGGGGCAACTTTCGGAACTATGCTCCTCCCTACATGCTACACATCTTATGTTGAATCCGCGATTGGTGGATACGTGCCAGAACCTTTGACACCGATAGCATTGAACCAGATCACTCCATTTGGGGCGTTCCCATACGGTTCGTTGGTTCAATATGTAGTGCAGCTTAATTATTTCATATTTATTAGCTTGCGATCCCACTGTAATCCTAAATAAATCCAGATCGATTTTATTTGCTCTCGACCATGTCCTCTCGAACAGTATCCGCTCCAAATTCTGAACTAATACCCCTTAGTATCACGACACATTTTTTCTTTTCTTTGAGGGTGAATGAGTATCCCACTGCTTCCGTGTTTTTAAGTAGGTTCACGATGTAGTCGTGGGCCTCGAGCATGTCCACTATGACTTTAAGTCGGGAGTTTGACAACTTTGTGATTCGGTACTCTAGACGAGTACCATCTGTAAGGGTGTATCTATCCGTGATACCTTTAAGCACCGTTGCTTTTAAATTTTCAATGAATATTGGTGGGAACCACACCTTCTTTGCTCGATTGTTAGTCGCGTTTGATTTATTACTTTATGGTGTAAACAACTTGAACTAGTTCTAAATCGAAAGAATTTAATTTTTAATGCATCTTGATTAACCGATAATTCTTAAAGCGGAATATAAAACAAACTTTTGTGACAGTTATGCTTAAATACGATTTTTTTAACGATTTTGTCTATGATTTCAATTACATATTTATAATCGATTTATAATTAAATACTTATTTGGATTGATGGCATTTTTTCTCGCTGCAATACAAGTATGAAGATTAACTTCTTAAATTATTCTCTACTTCTACTCTACTTTAATAGAAAAATCAAGTAATATTTTTGTTGGGTGCTTTCAAATTTTTTTTTTTTTCATTGTTGATCCGAATTTCTTTCAAATCAAGAGTGGAACGTAATATTAGAATCTTCTTAAATAACTTAAGGCAAAGTGTTATTTCGTTCGAATAAAGTATTATTTCGTTCGAATAAAGACCAGTCTGTAAATGAACACGGAATTTGTATGGATAATCCAACTGGTATTTATGGGACATTTCATTACGAGGGTTTGTGATATTTTTCAGTCTTTGACATTGGGAATAATTTGTTACATTCCAGATTAATATTTTAAAGCCAATCGACTGACAATTCAATTAAATCTGTAAATTTCCAAATTTTAAACATAACACAACCGTTTCCGAAACCTCCTTATTTATCTCTTTGCACTTCATACACGACGAATTATCATTTTGCACAAAAAACATGAGGCCTCCTCCCACGCGGTCAAATACGGCTTTTTTTGTCCATATCGTGTAGAAGCTAGAACCAGACTCCGGGTTTTTTGCTCGTCGTCACCTTACGGGACCGCTCCAAAAACCAGTCGGCGAGCCTTCCATCCACTTTCCTTCGCATCGCAAAAGTGCGATCGTGGAAGAGCTCCGTTGGAAAGAGGGTTTCCGTATCCAAATTTCAATTGCAAATTAAAAATGATGAGTATTATTTTAAATTTACTACTGAAATTTGGATCCGCAATATGTTGGTTTTCGAGCAGTTTGCTTAGGCGACTGCTCGATTATTACAAGCTTGAAATTTTGAACTCATTACCGGATCCCCGTAGATAAATTGTTTGACCATATAATAAAACAGAATCATAACATTTATAGACCACAAAATCATTGAAGTACTGCGTTCATCATTATTTCCGAATCTAACAAAAAATTGCTTGAGACTAACATCCGTCTTATAATTATCAATTTCCTATTTTACTTATATTCATCATTAAATGATAAGATATTCTTCCTGCTTGTATCAAAACATCGCCACTACTTCCTTGAATAAATCTATGTCTATGCCCGGGAGTGATTCTCTCAACTTTCTCCTTCGTTCATCCTCGAAGAATCGGTTTTTAGAACATAGACGCGGTAATTTAATTTGCTATCGGCGCAATTTATGGAAACTTCAGTTTTGTTTTACTTTGTTATGAACAATAAAAACGTCATTTTTAAACTGTCACAATACGTTTACCTGACATTTCTCAAGTTCGAAAGTTGCTTCCGAATTTTGAATAAGCTGTACGAAAAATTACCCGTTCATATGTATAGGTGTGGTACTTTCAGATTCCTTTTACTCATTGATAACATTAATAGCCAATTATTTTCAAATGTGTATTTTTTTCTAATGTTTGATTAAATCGAGAATGCATTTTAAATGCATCCCAAGCTCTTCGTCTTTAATCAGGGATGAATATTCTCGTGGAGAACGATTTGTTGTTTGCAAACTAGTGGCATCACGGGTAAATTCTGGGTTTTCCGTGATTGTCTATTGTTATAGCTGGAGCAAAATCCACGTCAGCCAAATAATTGTAGCTACAGTTATAAAGGCTTTCCCAAATAGTCTAGCCGGCTTTACTCACCTACCACTCTACCTGGGAGGCACCGCAACCAATTTTTCATCTCTTTGCTATAATAAGCACTGAGTGGCTTCATAAATCCAACGTCCAGTGGCTTGAGGCGATGCGTAAAATGAGTTGGGAAACACAATGAGATCACTCCGTTTTGACGTGCTGTATCGATTGCCTCAATTAATTTTACATGAGTTGCATGTCCATCGAGCAAAAAAAGTACTGGATCGTCTTTACTGGCATGTGACCATTGTATGAACCTCTTGAGCCTTCTGAATCCAACCAAATTCATGGCATTCTTCCTTTGAGCCAAATGATACCCCATTAAATAATTCCAGCTTCATTCACTGTCTAGCAAAGATAAACATTGTTGGCATATAATTACCAACTGCACTAAGGCAAACAATGGCAGTCACTAATTTTCCTCTTCCGTCGTTTGTCGATGGAAGCAAGAATTACGTAGTGACTTTTGGGGACGGTAGAAACACCTGTTTTATCCAGATTGAATATGCGCTACGATGATAGTTTATGTTTGTCATAAACCTCTTCCAAAAGCTCATAACATTTTCCAACAGCCACTTTATTAAAACCGATGACTCTAGCTGCGGAGGTGGATTCCGGTTTCCTGTAGCTATCTAGGTACCTCTTCATAAAACTCTTCAGGCAGTTAAGCCTTACTAGACATATGTTTGTGTAAATTATGAGCTATTTGATTTCTTTCTGTAAGATCATACGACTACGTGAGTCTTCTCAGTTCAAGGGAAGTCAGACCATGAAACCTCGCTTCCATTTTCTTTATATGAGTATATTGAACCAATTGTTCCTCTTGTTCAGCAGAAAATATAGCTCTATGTTTAATGTCCAATAGTATCATTAGGTTTACTCCGATGGTGAGAAACATTCCGTTCAAGGGTTGTTTGTGGTACGCCGTGGACCGTTGCAGCTTTTTTATATCCATTTTCCCTCGACACAACACTTTTTACTGCTTTTTCCATACATTCTGACGACTAAAAATTTTGTTTTTGGTCTTTTTATACGTCCGAACCATTTTATCTGTAATAAATATAGAAAGGTGTACAAATATATAACTACCTATATATGGATATAGAAACATGATAAGCAATATCAAAAACCGATAAGGGGCAAAATAGGGCACAGTATAGTACAATACTCCACTATAACTCAGGCATAGTACCCCACTTTGCCCCTACCGCCATGAACAACATAACATAGACAGCGTCATCCTACCTTTGTAGTAAAGCGATTCTTGAGTTCAGCTATAAAATTCGGTGAACTGAATGATCACTTTACCACCGATTTTTACCAGAATTGCATCACTGAATTCTAAAATATTCTACGCTGAATTTGAAACAAATTTTCAAGATAAACTCTATTTCTCAATATATGAGTTGGTGGAAAATTCTAGCAACGAGTGGCGGAGGCCAAAGCCACGTACCGACTAAAAGTCAATCATTGAGTGACATCAAATCCGCCATGCAGTCATTTGTTTCCAAATTAATAAGGAAACCCCACTATACCCCAGGACACTGCTATGCTGGGAAGTTCATAGAAAGGAATTCCTGGTGCACAGAGAAGACGCTCTGAGCAGGCATCTGCGGTCTGTTAACCAATTCAGGTGATATCGAACTTTAAGGAGTATTTAATTTCCGTGAGCCGTAAATTTTTCAATGAGTTTTATCTTTTCATTGAACCTGAATCTTAAATCAAAATTTTGACATAAATGAGCGATTTGTTTTTGACCGCTCGTCTCATAATTTACAAATTCGAACCCATTGTCGTCAAATTATGTGCCCTGATATCAATTCTAGGATCACAACTTCGAAATTGGCACAGACCAATTGACCCCGCTTACTGCCAAATTGAATCAGTGCGACGTTTTGGAGGGTGAAAATATTTAAGAAATAGCCGATGAGAGTGTGAAATCACAAAGGTCGCATTAGAGGCACGAAATTACCCACGTAAAACGACTGCACATGCAAATAATATCTCATGTACACCTAAAAGCGTCCAAACTTTATCAAACTTAAGTGTCCGCAAAATTGTTTATTTATCGCTGAATAGGCCAAAAAAAGAAGGTGCTCAATATTTAGTAAAAACTTTCAAAGGAGTAGCTATATTCGCCTTCTCCTTAGATTTTGTTAGTTTGGTACATTGTTAAGTGCTAGTGAGCGAACTGTGGGCTACATTTCCCTGTATTTCTAAATTAAAATTTACCTGAATTGCTCGCGGCACAATTTGAAAGTAATGTTCTAACCTCCCGACAGCATTTTTTTTAAATTTCCCGATGCACGGAAATTACCAAAAGCATTTTGACGAAATTCATACTGACAGCCAGTAGTAATGTGACAATTCACAATGAACATGCTGATTACTGCGAAGGCTGCTATGATCGTTCGGGCTTCGATCGATATTAACTCCGTTATAACTTCCTTCTTCCTGGCAAACCTGCAATATCGCATCCTAAATATCGTTTTGAATAGTTTTGGATGTGCCCTTAAAAACTGTAGAAGATTTTAAATGTTGCTTTATGACCTTATCTAATTCGGAAACGAAATCAATCAAGCCTCTAAAAACTCCCTGATTCAAAAAATCCTTCTATTCGTCATGACCTCGCAACGCTAATTCAAATGCACCGCAAAAACCACATAGTCTATTATTTTTGATAATATGTACCTATTTTAAATGAACTGTGTCGTTGTACGTTTTTATTTGTAATCGATAGGCAGAACCTAACTGCTGCCTTATATCAACAGTTCCCAAGGCTGCCAAATTAATAATTTTGTCTAGATGTGATTAAGTGCAGTTAAGTTTATTTTTTTAATTTTTCGGACAGATGCGTGAGGTTGTCTACTCCCTTCGCTATCCATAATGAATCATCCTGAAAAAGTAAGCAGGGGAAACAAAAAAGTCTATTTACCTGTACACACCGACACAACTAATGTGCTTTCTCGTAAAACTCAATTTTAAAGCACTGTGTATACCTTTTATTCTTACACTCACACACTTGTTTCAATATTTAATATATTTAAGTATGGTCGAGGTTGATCGACTTTCTTTAAATTTAATTTATCGTCATATGTCAGATTATTTTCTTTTATATAACTAGCACTCATTTTGAACACTTTTGTCTATCAGACACTCCACACAATTGTATGAATTTCGTACGTTTAAACTAAATCAATCGAATCTTTTCTTCACCTTGTTTATTATTTTGTTTAAGTTGTTTATGCTTCTTTTTGTATTGATCGTAATTGTCTATATACCCTGTTAATAATAACTCTTAATAAGCTTCCTCTAGAGTCTGGACATTTTTCGTTCATAGATACATTCCGTTTGTCGTGTTGATTTTGCTTAAGAACTTTTCCAATATGCTTTTTTCATTATATTCAGGGTTAAATTCTAAAGATTTACTTATATTTAGAGAATATTTTAAATTTAACTTATCTAAAATCGTGATAAAATAATTATATAGATTCTTAACGCTCCTTGAACAGTATCTGTCTGCTTGTTCCTTTAATTTTAAATATGTTTCCTGTACTCTGAATGATTTGATTAGGGCTTCTGTTACGCTAATCCATGTTTTTTCCGTTATTCTCTTTACGACAATGGCAGCCTTCCCTTGGATTTTCGAATAAAGCACGAAAATTTCATATATGTAACTGCTTTGTTGTACTCCCTCTATTGGCGACATTATGCGTTCGACTTCCACAATATAGCTTCTAAGCTAGAATCCATCGCCTCCAGTGAAAGCTAGCATTGACTTTGCGTCTTTCAATAAGTCGTGGAAAGATATTGCCATCTTGCTACTTTTGTTATTGCAGGTTTTTGTGTACGAAAAATGTTAAAAATAAAGCTTATAGTTCTATTACCTTGGCGCTGCTCCTTGTTTTTATTTTTTAAGTCTTACAGGGGCAACTCTTCCTGTAGACTAGTTATTATTTGTTTTATGTTTTTATTAGCCTTGTCTGTTTCGAATACAGCAAGGAGGCGAATTCTTTTATAATTCTGACTACAGGCAAATGCTAGACCTTGAGTTTTTTAAATTTTGTTTCTAGGGGTTCAGTTAGTTTTTAAAGAAATTATAATTAGTTTCTGTCACTGCACAGCACTTTTGTTTTTGTCACGTCACTGGCACAGCACTTCCACTCACTAGATTCGTTTCACTGGATACCGGTAAGCAATTAACGCTTTTTAGTTCGTACACTAATAAGACTTACTTTATTGTTAACGTTTTTACTTGACGGAACTTGAATTTTTTTTTGCGACGAACACTACTGTATCCTACCGACTGCGCCAATTAAATTATTGAACACCCGATCACTCAAAAAAAAAAAATTGAAGGTGAGGACCCGTGTCCTGTAACAATTTGTCCTGTCAGCGCCTGATTGTGTGATGGTGTTGTTGATGGCGAACTACCATCATTAATAGATTGATTCGACACCTTTGTCGCGACAATTGTTGCTTCAGCACCGACTGTGGCTGCTACGACATCTTGCGCGTTATGTATAACCTTGAAATTCCGATAGTAACTGCTGTTGTGGTTCCGAAGGGACTAGGTGTATTTCCACTCAATGGGTGGGTAGATTGTTAGGCGGGTCGAAGGCTGAGGCGCTTCGACGACGAGGGGGCGATGAACTGTAATCAGAACATGGTAAGGCATTTGTCGACGTAAGCCGAACGAAAAAATATTACCTCTTACTAGTTTTTCATCACATCTAGGACCGCGCCAAGTCGCTACCGACACCACACCATGACACGTTCTGGACGACGTCGAAGAAAAACGTTTTATGTCGCGCGCACAGTTTTGCAATAATAACGAAATTGTCTACTTGTACGCCTTCGCCTCCATGTGGCTGTCAAATGCACCGGTTGTCACATCGGACAAAACAGCTGTGTGTGGAATGGCCCGCCACATGGCGGCAATGTGCCTCTCCATTTGTCGCCAGTGGCATAGTTTTTCGATGGCCACGGTGGAGGGGCATTTCCAGATGGATATGTCTCGAAATGTGTCGGGGTTTGGATTAATTTTACATTTCGAATATTTATATCCACAGATCTAAATATTTGGACAGAAAAAAAAATATTTTCTGCGCAACGATATCCGCACGACAGATGAAGTCCGCTGGCACTTCGAGGACATATCCATCTGGCCGGTTGCAAGGGTTCGGGATCGGAATCACTTCGATTCCCGGGCGTAGGCGTCACATTACAGTCCCTTCAAATCAAACACAGGTCATATTGGTTTTATTTGATTTTATATTTCAACAGGGCATATCCCAATAAAATAGTCTACAATATTTTCATAATGTGTGTACACTAAGTAAATACGGTTATACATATTAAATTACAAATTTTATTTATTTTTTTTAACAATTTTCATCTTTACTTAAGAGTATTACAATAAGCGCAGTACAATGTTCTTCATAGAATGTACTGTTGAATTATACAAATCAAATACATAGAAGTTTTTATTATATAAATCCGATCATCTCATAACAATCGATTGGTTTTGACCTATTCTTAGTGTTGGGTTAACAAAGTAACATCCATTTTTCCTCACATTCCTAGGAAAGACATAAATGAAACTTTTGAAGTAGGGAATTACAGTCAATGAGACTAGATATGATATTATATGCAAATATTAAATCTGCTTTGTCTCTTGCGGATTCCAGCGTAGAAATCAAGAATCTCAAATAAGTTTGTGATCATCAAAAATCATCGAATAACTCCTGAATGCAGCATTTCTTAAATAGAGTGTGTTTATCCTTTCTAGTTTATTAATAAGCTCATTTGTTCTTGGTCTCCAAACGGTTGAAGCATACCTCAATCTTAGATAAATGAAAGATTTAAATTTCGATGAAAATTTCTTAATAAGATATATCTTCTTTATTACACGTATGTCTAAGTACTCGATATGCTCTTTAAATGTCATTTCAAAGTCAAAGTCAAAAACAACACCAAGATCTTTTGTATATTGCACGCTTTCTAGTGGAATTCCTTTCAGAAAATATAAATTTTGGGGTGATAATGTTTTTCCGAATTTAAGTGAACGGTATTTAATAGTGTTACAACGAACTCCATTTAAGTTGCGCCATTGAACCATGGCATAAATATCGTGTTGAAGCAATTGCGTATCTATTGGACCTCTAATCACCCTGAACAACTTGGTGTCATCCGCAAACATTAAAATTTCACTAGACTCGATGCAATTTATAATATCATTTATAAAACAAGAAACAGTAAAGACCCTAAACGCGTGTCCTGACCTACCCCGGACTGAAGCTCAATAAACTCCGATAAAAAAGTGCTGATGTTAGCCCTTAGCTCTTGGCCATGTGAATAAGAGCGAAACCAGTTTAACAGTGATCCTCCAATTCCATTCCCGTTAAGTCTCCTAATCAAGAGCTCAAAATTAACTAAGTCAAAAGCACGTGTAAAATCGGCGTAAATAGAGTCAACCGTTTCCTTGTTGTTCAAGTGAAAACTCATAAATTCAGAATATACTGAGAGATTAGTGACTGTTGATCGACAATCCAAAAAACCATGTTGATTAAGGGGTTTAACTTCGAATGTACTAAGTATTCTAAAATTTTTGAAAAAATAACGTACTTACTGATTGGCCACTTTTAAAGAGTGGTGTTAAAAATGATATTTTCCAAGTAACTGGAAAAACACCAAGTTTAATAGAAAGATTAAATAGATCTTTTAACCAAAATTTAATGGATTCCCTGTATCTACTCACTATTAATCGATGAACTATATCTGGACCTGGACTATTTGTCGAATTGGCGATGCACTGCTCGATATCTTCAAATGAAAAGGTCATGCTATTATATAATCAAAATAATCAAATTGAACGACCGTTCTGCTCAGGTCCAGATTGCAATGCACGCTCCCAAATTTGCGCGCAAATAAGTTAGCTGTATAGGAACATGTGAAGGTAAACGCTTCTCGAACCTATAAAATATTCGTTTTAATCAAATCTTAAACAAACAACGAGAATAAGGATGTAATTTAGATTGTCGACTCGGCGTCGTGACGTTGAGAACCGAACAAGAGCAAAAGAGAGCGAGTCGTCCTCGCACGCTGCTTTAAATACTGCAATTTTGCTGAGCATGCACACGCGCAACTCGTCGACGCGATACAATCTCCAACATAGCGTTCCCAATCACGGCATAACCGCTGACCATGCACACGCGCAACCAGCAGATATGCTGAGTGGAGCTCTGGTCATGTTAACTGATAGCGCATGATTATCGCGGCGGCTACAACATCAGGACAATGTTGCGCCGCATACAAGGTTGCATGCCAGTGTGAAGCCTTGGGCAATGTTGCAATGCATGCGTTGTGTTGTCGCCACATTACCCCCCCCGCAGTGGCTTGGCCACGATACTTTATTCGAAGCGTACGGGTGGCCGGATCTTACGTCCACTGCGTGTGGTTGTTGTTGGTTCAGATATCGATGTCACGGTGCGCATCCTTGCGCGGGGTTTGGACATCGTCCTAGCGTGTATTGGGCGTGCTAGTCGTTGCATTCCAGTTGTGCCATGTTGGCGTTGCGCTGGCGTGTGTCGGTCGTTCGGGGCGTTGGTCGTTGGGTGCCAGGGTGAATGTCACGGTGCGCCTCCTAGCGCGGGGTTTGGAAATCATCCTGGCGGGCGTCTATCGTGTCTGGTGTTTAATAAGTGCACGGGAGCCGGCATTTCCTAGCCTGCGGCCCGTAATGTTGGTGGAACCGACACTGCTGAGGACGGAGCGTGGCGACTTCGCCATCTTCCGACGATCGATCATCTCGTTCAAGTTGAGTCGATAAAACCGCAACGGCGTCCTCGAGGTTGGAGACCCTGTTGGCGAGATCGCGGAATTCGTCAGTCCGACTCGGTCGGTCCGTCGACTCGATTAGCGTTGAGATGCTGGCGATGGAACGCGTGTTATCGGGGTGCGGGCTACTGCTTGTCGCGGCGTTGACTGGGAGTGTAGCTCGCCTGCGTTGGATGTCGTGGGCGGCCAACAGTGCGTTGGTGAGGCCGCCATACTTGTCCTTAGGCGGCGGGTTGGTGACTGCCTGACACACTTGTCGTAGTGCCTCCCTGTCGAGGCTTGCCACCAACCAATTGAATTTGGCGTCGTCCTGCGTGACGCCGTTTGTTGCCAGCGTCGCGTTGACGCGGGCCAGCCACAGGTCCAAATCGTCATGCCAGACTGGTGGGAGGTTGATTGTCGGAGTGGCTGCCGCTCGCTTCGCGTCGGGGATCCTTTCGTGCAGCGCGGATCCGGCTGGGGCGGCAGATGTTGGTTGTGGGTCCCGCTGCGGGCTCGACATCAGGACGCATCGATTACCAGTGGTGAGGAGATCTAGTGTCGGATGAAGTCCTGGATGTCGATCGGCTGTGTCCGAAAGCGAGCGGCGACGGACACGCTCCGTTGTAGTCTTCGTTGATAGCTGTGGTTTTACTGGTCGTGTTGGGGATGCCATCGCTGCGCTTATGACGCAGTGGGGCGACAGTTCCTCCAGGCGTCCGATTATGATGTCCTGCTAACTAATGGTCCTGTTGTTTGTTCGTGGATCGTCAGCGGTGATGTCGTTCGTGGGGCTCCTGTTACGTCGAAATGTTCGTGGTCCTTGAAGTTCCGTTCGTTGGTTAGGATCGCCAGTTATAGGAACATGTGAAGGTAAACGCTTCTCGAACCTATAAAATATTCGTTTTAATCAAATCTTAAACAAACAACGAGAATAAGGATGTAATTTAGATTGTCGACTCGGCGTCGTGACGTTGAGAACCGAACAAGAGCAAAAGAGAGCGAGTCGTCCTCGCACGCTGCTTTAAATACTGCAATTTTGCTGAGCATGCACGCGCGCAACTCGTCGACGCGATACAATCTCCAACAGAGCGTTCCCAATCACGGCATAACCGCTGACCATGCACATGCGCAACCAGCAGACATGCTGAGTGGAGCTCTGGTCATGTAAACTGATAGCGCATGATTATCGCGGCGGCTACAACATCAGGACAATGTTGCGCCGCATACAAGGTTGCATGCCAGTGTGAAGCCTTGGGCAATGTTGCAATGCATGCGTTGTGTTGTCGCCACAGCTGTATCAACTCCATTAGATGCCGTCTGACCGTCTAAATGCACGGTAGAGGGAATTGAACCAGTTTCGCTCTTGGAGTTAACATTTTTAAAAAATAAATTTGGATTTCCCAAAAGGGATTCCTACGTGAAAGCTAGATATTCCCTCTCATCCCTGGCAAGCAATAATTTAGACTATGCTCTAATTTACTTAAATTCTGCATAATAATTTTGCGAATTATATCTTTTAAATAATCCCTTTTTATTTATAATGGCTGCCTTCAATTCATTTGAGAAGCATAATGGAAACGGTTTATTTATTAGTTTGAATTTGGGTACGTATCTTTCTATAGTCTCATCAATCTTTAAATTTAGCACCGGCATAAATTCATTAAAATCGCCTTCCGAGCTAATTGTTTCAGGAACTGTTATGGATGCTAGCTCTTTAGATATTTGATTGAAGTTCGCATTTTTATAATCATAAATTATATCAATTACATAATTAAATATGATATTCGGCAAGGATATTACAATTGCTAGTGGTGAATGCGCTTCATCACACTTGATTAAATATTATCACTTATTCCAGCGGTAGTTGTATATACATGTACAATACATTTGTAAAAATTAAATCTAAAGTAATATTGAACTTATTTTTAATTTTATTTATTTGTATAATTTTGTGTATTTGACACCAAACACTAAATATTCTGGCTGCATCTCTAAAATGCCCATTAGAATGATAACCAATAGTGGTAGAAAAATTATTATCGGCAACCCATTCATACCCCGGTATGTTGAAGTCACCAACTAAACAAAATGTACACGTTTTCGCGTCTTCAATGACAAGATTAGAATCCAAAAACGAGATCTTAACAAAAAGCAGATTGCAGTGATCTGGGTGTATATAATATGCGAGCAGGACTGCAGCGATGGTCTACTGCCTCGGCGAAAGATGATGGTGGGATCTGCCGAAATTGGCCTTGTCTGAGGACGCGTGACTGCACTGGCAGACTAGCATTGCGGTGTCGTGGTGTGGGTTCTTTTCCCCAGCAGAAGGACCCACAGCAAAAAAATTTTCGCATTCACGAATTGGAAGGATCTAATGCCAATCGACTGGTGTCAAGGCCGAGGTAACCTACTAAGGGTTGAAATTGCTTGTAGCCAGTGACAAACTACGCCGGGAAAAACAGACAGACTTGAGCGGACTTCGCCGTTACTAACGATACTTATGGCCCACAAATAAGAGTGGGGCATCCAGGTGGAAGCGGTGCTCCCTCGCATCCTCCCGACCGGATCAAGATCCAAATGTAGACGTGGCCATATGTTTCCCTTTAAAGTGAAAAACTCATACAAACGTAATTTATATGAATTTTTCCATTAAATGAGAAACATAAACGTGGCCAATTTATGTTATAGTATTATGTGATGATGTAATGTTGCTGGAAATCTTAAGTGAAGTCCGTTAAGAGTGCTTGAACAAAATGAATTTAAATGGTGAGGAAAATTCCGTCTCACACTTATTTTAAAAGGATAAATAAATTGAAAGGCAAGGAACGATCTTCCGTAACTTGTGGCCAAATACTTTTTTCTGCACCAATAAGAAATTCATTTGTTTTGAGCCGCTTCAATTGCGAGTCTCAATCCCGAAGCATTTTCTTCTTAATTCGCAGAAGTAACACCCTAAGGAAACACGACTGTTTTACATTTCCAATTTGTAGCGGCCACGTATGCACTCCTCCCATAAGTGTCGGATAAATCAATCAAATCAAAGAGTCCCATGGTTATTCTTCTTATTGCACGGCTTCCCCGAATTATTCAATGCAATTGAAAAGTATTCAAAATGATGAAAATTCTACACAGTCGAAACCTTTTTCAACGTCGTTAGATTTGATCGGATTATATACACGCGATTTCGAATCAATAAATTGTTGCTATTAATCCTCATCTACAATGCAAAAATCTTTTTCCGGTTTCTTTTTATCTAAGTGAAAAGCTTACTGAAGTTTTTTTTTCTTTTTTTTTATCGTTCTTAATCAAAATTGGATTCAGGTAAACTAAACATATATTCAAAGGTAAAACAAAGCAATAACTAAATGGAAGTCTATTTTTCTCCATGCATCTCTGCAGTGAAAGTGTGCAACACTTTTCCAAGAACTATATTTCTAGAAGAAACTGTGGACCATCTTGTGCCTTTCCTACTTTCGGAGATAGTCAATTCTTAAAGTTATCAAAGCTTTCTATACATAATTCAGCAATTAAAACGTTATAAAGTCCATGTTAGACCGTTGGACAAAAATAATTAGCGCACGAAAATAAATTGTAGCAGTTAATTTCACTTCAGATTTAACTATTCTCGATGTAAACAAACAGATCCAACTATGTACATAGTAAGAAGCAAATCGGCACGGCACTACATATTATTTATGAGCACATCACTCAGAACGACATGAATTTTCGCCGACGGAAATTTTTGGGGCCACTTAGAATTGGAAATTTCATTCCTTTCCCGTTAGCACGGTAAATCACTTCTTGGGATAACTGCCAGTGCGCATATCGTTACTTTCGAAAGAGAATCTTTATATCCTATCAGAAGGCGCACAATAATCCTTGATTCTTTTGTTATTTAGACACAGCCGACTTAGAGCGTATTTAACATCACTCGCATCTGTTTCACCCTTGGTGAATAGAACCCAATCTTATTTATAGCAAAGCTTCGCCGTTACAGAGCCGAACACCGATTTCAAGTAATTTCCGCTCACTCATTCACCGTTTAGCATAAATCGTTTTTGTTCGAATTCAACAAAATAAAAACAAGAAACAAAATCAGAGCGTTGAAACCGCTACGCGATATATCCACTAAACACCTCCCGGCTCAACACTTGTGAAATTCGCGGGGCAACACGTGTGGCGATTCAAAGCAGACTCTCCGTTGCTGTCAGTCGTCTCGTGCTCTCTGTGTCGCACCGGGACTCGACCCGCTTCTCATTCATTCCGCTGCACACTTGCGGGAAAAGGTATTGCCATGTCCGCATTTCGATTGCAGATTTGAATTATTAAATTATGAAAAATTTAAATAATAATGGAAAATAGTAAATATCATAAAGAATATAATTATAACAAAAAGTCTAAATTTAATATAGAAAAAAAATGATCTAAAACTTATATTTAATAAAAAAAAAATATTTTATGATTTATTACTATAAACTGAAATGATTTAAAAAAATGTCTTTTTTCAAATCTGCAGTTAAAATTTCCGATAGGTGTTATGAAGATTTTCGAGCATTTTGCTTAGGCGACTGCTCGACTTGTCTGCAACTGGAATCTTCTCAAATTGTAAGTTATTTCTAATAACAATTGACACACCCCCTCCATCCACTCTCACAATTAAAAAAAATTGATCTATCACAACGGACAAAATTGTAATTTCTTAAACTTAATTCCGAGTCTGGTATACCTTCATTTAACCAGGTCTCTGTTACTATAAAAACATCCAGATCACCAATAGCGTCAACACGAGATCTTACCAAATTCAATCGCCCTTTAATGCTGTGTACATTTTGATAGATAATATTCACTTGCAATGGACTAGCTAATACCTATTGTTGCGATGAATTTCCCTTCGAACCAGATTGGGTGCCAAGTCTTGAAGAAGACGTATATTTCTTGCTGATTGTTGGAATGCCGTTTATGTACTTAAGAAAGATGCCATTTTCACCTTTATCAATGCGCTCTTTTACTATTTTGGTTCGATAATCTCGCTGTTTAATAGTCAGGTCTACACCGATAAACCTTCCATTTTTTCATGTTTTTCTCACGTTGTAAAATCCAATGGATCATTTCATTAGATGGTAGTACAACTTTTATCATGTGGTTATTTCCTGGAATAAGTTTATTACCAATACGGGAAACTTTTATATCCGTAGGCAAGAAAGGCGGCGATTCCCCAAGAGTATTTATCGAATCTACAAACGAATTTGTCACTAGTTTCGGCATTTTTAGCGTCGGGCAGATTGTAAACAATGACATTCTTTTCTCTCCGCTTTATACCACTAACCTCAAAGATAATCTCTTCTGAGGTGTATGTTGCGTTTTCCTCAAGGATCTCTAATGTTTCTTCGATACCAGTGTTGCACAATACCAGTATACCCTATATATACTGGCACGCACTGGGAGTTTGATATGATGTGTATCCTATATACACATCAAGGCTCCGGGGGAGAGAGAGAGATTCCTGTATAACACTTACCTGCTACTTTATGCGTATCAACTAGATCAGTGAAAAGGTGCTTTTGTTTAATGATTTAATTTTTATTTTATTCTTTGTTTGGTTATATAATTACACGTTCACTTGACTATATTAATATTAATAACATATTTTGCTATTGAATTCTTTTAGTAATTCATTTATTACAGAGACGTATAAAGTTCGAGCATTATTTTTGCCATTTATATTTACTTTAATTATACAATATGTATTAGTTATTCAGAGGGAAAAGGAAATTCGAAGAAACCAATCTATTTATTTAAGCTTTAACTGTTGCTCGGGCTGACGCATTGAGCACGCAGTTATATTAACGAACCAATTGATTAATAATCCAACTGCTAGCCCCGGGCACAAAGCCTTGGGATGCTAATACTCGGGCTAACGCCTTGAGTAAGCAGTCAGTTTAATAAATCAATCAATTATTAGTTCAACTGCATGCCCCGGGCATAACTGCCTTGGGGCGCTTATACTCGGGTGGATGCCTTGAGTATACAGTTAAACGTACTCCTAATTCGCTTATCCCGGGCTAAGTGCCTTGGGATAGAGTAAGTTTGCGCGCACGCCTTGAGCCAGCGAATGGAGAAATACTTCTCGTTTAACTTTTTAACTATCAGCTATCAATTTAAAGAGATCAGCAGCTTAGCAACTAAAATAACGAAATCAGAAATATTTTTGTCACGATTAGGCTCTTCAAGCCACTCGGGAATTTTTTTTCAGGGGAAGGAATGTTGTGGTGAACCTCGAGACAGTAGGCTCGGCCAATGTCTCGAGCACTACTAGCGCTTCGCACATTGGTTCTCGTAGGTATACTGCATCATGCGCAAAAGCTTGAGGAGTAAGTTTAAGCGTGAGTATGCCATATACTTCGTGCTCGTCCACTTAGCTTGGCATTGACCAACCCATAAATCTGGGCTAAATGAAAATAATACATATAGAAAATCACTTCTCGAAAAGCTTAAGCATTGTTGCTAGTCACCGATAGATGACCAGATGAAAATTTTCCATAACAATTTACTATTAATATTAATCGTTATTTTAGTTGACTAAGCAAAGAGGTAAATGCACCCAGTATGAAATGCAAATGAATGAGAACGAAGATAAACTTGAGGTAAGCATTATTTTTGTATAAATATTTATGGCCATCAACAAACCAAACACTCTTGATACTACGCTTGTCCTGCTCAAAGCCGTTGCACGAGCAGAATCGTCTCAAGGCATTTAGCCCGAGGCTGACAATTTCAAGAGAGTTCCAGCCAGGATGAAGGTAGCTGGACGGAAAGCAGCCCTACGCGCATCAGCCAGCTATTTTGCAGCCCATACGTTCATCAGCCAAACAGCGTTACTTGTCCTGCTCAAGGCCCTTGCTCGAGCAGTAGTTTACCTAAAGCATTTCACCCAGGGACGAGCAAGTTAATGTGATTCCGATCCAGTGTCGTGCGGACAACACAACAACAACGGCAACCAATTGACCAGCTCGCACCGCCAGCAGCCACCACGACCGACACGCATCGCCAGCAAACTCACCGGCACCACGCAGCAGCATCGTGCGGACATAATAATTCGCGCCAAATCGCCATCGGCAACGAATTGACCAGCTCGCACCGCCAGCAGCCACCACGACCGACACGCATCGCCAGCAAACCCACCGGTACCAATTGAGCCAAATCGCCATCGGCAACCAGTTGACCAGTTCGCACAACCAGCAACCACCACATCCGACGTACGTGGGCGGCGACTAGACAACCACCACCAGCAACCTGTGATGACGACGCAACCCCGTCCGTCGCTCGAGGAAGCAACTGCTTCGACGCCCGGAGCGGGTCCGAGGCCAATCACGGTCGTCGCGCCGGAAGAAAAGCGGCCAAGAGGTGGGCGTATTGTTGAGTACCGCCGCAAGAGCAGTGATCTGCACCGATTGGCACGTCTTGCGGTTACCAACGCGGAGGGCATTTAGAGCAAAAATCAAAGCATTGGAGTTGGAATTCAAGGCAGAACAGCGCCGTAAGCGGGAAGTACCCGCAACAGACATTCAAATTAGAAATTGTAATTGGAAGATAAAAAATGTATTTGATGGAGGAAACGTGTGTTTCATTGGGGAAGCTTTGAAGTGGGGTTGATTGGAGTTTACAGATATTCCAGAGCAAGCGAGTGGATACGCGTGCACACCGAATAAATATGGGTATTTCGGTGCTACGTCCAGCGGAACTCGCCCCAGGTTGGTTAGGCCTTCGTAATAGTCCTAACACCAGAGATTTTTTCATTAATTGCAGCGACGGTCAAATTCAATTTTTTCTCAAACAATTCTAGTTTATTAGAGAGAAGTTTGTATAAAATTTTAGATATCCCTTCAAATTCCCTTTCGTCATATTAATATTTAGAACATGAATATCAGATGCACTTGGAATAGCGACAATCATACCGCAGCATGCTTTATAGACACCTTTTGCACATGCACAACAGGAATGATGATAAAGTGCGCTGCGCTTTGTGCATTTAGCTACGCCTTCTGTCAATGTGGCCTTTTAAGCAGGACACAAATAGCACTTGTAAAGCATGATTGTCTGTAGTAAAATCACTATTGAGATTTAGGTAACCTTGAACAATATTGAAAAATATTGTTCGAAAATGACAGTCACACAAAACACTTTCTCAAAGCGAAATACGTAACAATGCGAACGTTTTTTTTTTTTTAATTTGAAAAAAATTTCACTTCGTAGACTAGAATTTTGATTCTCTCATTTTATTTCAAACAAATGTTTGAAATAAAATGAGAGAATCAAAATTTCATGACTTGTCACCATGAGCGGCACACGTAAAAAAAGTGAAAGTTTTAAAGTAATATTATACTTGTATTAGCGATTAAATTTACAAACACTCGGGGTTTTTATATAATAGGGGTGCCAGTTAATTCGTGCGGTTTTGTTTCGAAAATTGTAGCTTTATTGTGGATAAATGATTACAAATTTAATATTCAAAGTACTGTCCATCGCTTGCTATAACTTTTTCCCATTTTTCTGGCAAATCACGAATCCCCTCTCTGAAAAATTCGGCAGGCTTCTCCGCTATCCACGAATCGATCCAATTTTTGACTTTTTCATAATTGGAGAAGTGCTGGTCAGCCAGGCCATGTTGCATTGATCGGAAGAGATAGTAATCGGATGGCGCAAGATCTGGACTATATGGCGGGTGGGGTAGGACATCCCATTTGAGCGTTTCAAGGTAGGTTTTGACGACTTGTGCAACATGTGGCCGAGCATTATCATATTGCAAAATTACCTTGCCGTGCCTTTGTTCATATTCCAGCCGTTTTTCGCGCAGTACTCGGCTCAAACGGATCAATTGTCGTCGGTAGACTTCCCCTGTGATTGTTTCATTCGGTTGCAACAGCTCATAATAGATCACACCCAGCTGGTCTCACCAAATACACCGCATAACCTTCAGGCCATGAATATACTGAACGGCCGTTGATGATGATGCATGGCTGGGGTATCCATACGTTGCCCGACGTTTTGGATTATCGTCATGGACCCAATTTTCATCGCCAGTGACAATTCGATGCAAAAAACTTTTTCTTTTATGCCGTTGAAGCAGTTGTTCACACGTGAAAAATCGGCGTTCGACGTCTCTTGGCTTCAATTCATACGGCACCCAATGGCCTACCTTCCGGATCATTCCCATTGCTTTTAGACGATCGGAAATGGTTTGTTGAGCGACGCCAAGTGATTTTGCAAGTTCTTCTTGCGTTTGGGATGGATCTTGGTCGAGCAATGTCTCCAATTCTGTAGTGAATAGATAATTTGAAATGTCCGTGAAGGACTGCAGCGATGGTCTGCTGCCTCGGCAGAAGAAGTTGTCGGTATCTGCCGAGAATGCCCTTGTCTGGGGACGCGTGAATGCGCTGGCAGGCTAGCATTGCGGTGTCGTGGGGCGGGTTCATTCCCGCAGCACAAGGACCCACTACAAAGAATTTCGCACTCACGATTTTCTGGGGACAAACAAAACAAGGCGACCGAACTCGCAAAAATTGTAGGCAACTCTACCCGGGACAACTGACTTGTTCATGGAACAAGAGTAACAAGTAAAAAGAAGTGGAAGCAGGGTGACCTCGTCCTTACCCGGAGAGGCTCATGGCCCACAAATGAGAGAAGGGCAACCGGGGGTGATGGAGCCCCTGCGCACCCACCCAACCGGATTAAAATCCATATTTGTTGCAGTGGCCAGGTATTCCTCTTCTGAGTGGAAAACTCATACAACTTAACTTGCATAAGCTTTCCCATCAGAAGAGAAGTACCCTGGTGACCAATTTATGCCATAGAATTATGCAATTCGATTGCATAACTCTATGTCATAAAGAGGCACTCTGTTTGGGCCAGTCAACCCGCGCCGTCACCTGAAACAAAAGGAGATTAGTTATGTACCCGGCGGCTGGCTCATGTTTTATGGGGTGAGCCTGCCACCGTACCGGGTCCTATACCCGGTCTGAACCAACGTAATGGAAAGACCGAAGAGTATGGGGTATTAATTCATTTTTTTATTTTTTCTTCACATATATATGTAATTATTTTTACGGTTTGTTCTCATTAAATATGCCTTTCTCTAGTTCTTTTTCTTGTTTAAGTAATTGCTTAAATACAACGACTAGAGATTAAAGATCAACTTCTCTCGCATTTCTCGTTCTGAATGTACTCGTATGTATTAAAAACCAAGTCTCTTCTCTCTTGGATGTAAAACGATTATACTCGTATGTTAAATATTGATTTCTATTCACATCAAGTGCAAATGTTATCTGCAAATATCAGCTTGCTCAATGCGTATGCGTTCTTGCTCTAGCGTTTCGGATGTTATTGTTGTACATTAAATATTGGATGCATAAAAATCTGATCGCTATTTAATGTCAGAGGACTTCAATGTTTTTTTTTTTTTTTTTTATAATAGATATTCTTGACTTTTAGCTAGAAATATTTATCATTATGAACATCTTTTTTATTTAATTGATTACAAGAACTACCTAAAGCCGTAATTTTTACTCTCGTGTAATATGCCTTTTTTTATAATTTAGATATTTCTTAATTTATTTCAAAGTTTCGCAGAGCATTTTTAAACGAAAGAGTAAAATTTACATAAATATTTTTTTATTTATTTAAATAATTCGAGTATGAATATTTTTATAATTTTTTTTTTTTTAAATGGAAAAACATGCAGAAAATTTGAAACCAAAAGGGTACTTACCCAAACCTCCTCCTACGAGCGCTCGTGTTCGGGGCGGGTAAGGCTAATCACAAATATATATTCTTCATAAAAAATATCATTAGGCATCCTTAATGGCTGCTAGTATCCATATGACTTTGTCCATATGTATAAGAAAAACTAAAGCATAGATATCCAATTTTACGTTCGTTTAAATAATAATTAATATAAAATAAATAATAATTAATGTAATTATTTCGCGTAAATATTCCACTCTAGGAGGAAAACAACGTTTATCTCCACTTGCAGACAACGGAACTGACAACGGGGTCAATCAAAACAATTTCACAACATATTCCAAGTAATGGGAAACATTAGAGCGCCAATTGGGGTGAAATCGCTCAGCTGAGTTATGATGTCGCAACTTCCACTTCGGACGGATAGTAACAAGCATGGGAAAATACTGTCCACGATCACGTGCTCAGTTTGATATCGAAAACACGGCTGAATCTTTCACTTGAAATTCCACGTTAAAATGCCCGGCAAGCTGTCGACCAGGTGGTGGAGACGACGCGCAGGATAATTATTCTACGTATATGGTTTTATTGATAGCGGTTCTCGCGCGTGCTTCTTGCTTGGCAATTCCAATCAGACTCCCCCCTGAGCAAAAGAAAACAATAGGTTGAACGAATAGCGGGAAATGATCGCACTTGAAGACATTCTTCCCTATTGCACAATAGTTGGAACGGACAGGAGAGTTTTAGCGGAGAACATAATTCAGACGCGGAAAATCGCGATCCGACAGATGAGGAAGGACGGAACATAAGTCTCTTTGGATCACTAAGAATCATCTAGAGGCGGACGTCGTCATTTTATCACGTTTCTACATGAATTTCCTTGGAGTTAACGCGCACAAAATTCACCCACGATCCGAGTTAATGTGCAGGTGGATATCAACTCCTCAATTCCCTCGCCGACGTGGTCCCGGTGGCGGCGAATAACAGACTCCTCCACTAGCGACAATCTCCCGGCAACAGCCCCAGCAACACCACCAAATCCCACTCCCGCTACCGCTATCGCTCGTCTCGGCTCTGTAGTGATTAAAGGAATGTTCAATATGTCCATGAAGGACTGCAGCGACGGTCTGCTGCCTCGGCAGAAGAAGGTGTCGGTATCTGCCGAGAATGCCCTCGTCTGGAGACGCGTGAATGCGTTGGCAGGCTAGCATTGCGGTGTCGTGGGGCGGGTTCATTTCCCAAGCACGAGGACCCACTACAAAAATATTTCGCATTCACGAATTGGACTGCTGATCAAGAGGCGACCGAAGTCGCAAAAATTGTAGATAACTACACAGAGGGAAATATAACTTGTTACGAGAACAAGGGGAACCTGAAAAGAAAGGCGGACTTGGGGCAACCTCTTCATTACCCGACGAAGTTCATGGCCCACAAATGAAAGAGGGGTAAACGGGTGATGGTGGAGCCCCTTTGCACCCACCCAACCGGAATAAATCCATATATATCTTGTTGAAGTGGCCAGGTATTCCTCTTCTGAGTGGAAAACTCATACAACTTGAATTGCATGAACTTTCCCATCAGAAGGGGAGTACCCCGGTGACCAATTTATGTCATAGAATTATACAATTTGATTGCATAACTCTATGCCATAAAGAGGCACTCTGCTTGGGCCACTCAACCCACGAAGTCACCTGAAACAGAAGAAGGATTAATAAGTACCCGGTGGCTGGCTCATGTTTTGAGGTGGAAGCCTGCCACCGTACCGGGTCCTATACCCGGTTAGAATCTTCGGAAAGGAAAGACCAAAAGATTTCAGTT
This sequence comes from Odontomyia ornata, assembly GCA_963969285.1. Taxonomy (NCBI): domain Eukaryota; kingdom Metazoa; phylum Arthropoda; class Insecta; order Diptera; family Stratiomyidae; genus Odontomyia; species Odontomyia ornata. Next base: position 219,248,928 of record OZ017742.1, read on the forward strand.
ACTCATCATTATTATTCAAAAACAAAAAAAATTCTATATACATAATTTGCCGATAACGAAATTTTCCGTAATTTACGTTAAAATTTATTGTTTATACTAATTTACAGCTAAATAATTGCGTCATTCTCTCGTGTAGGATTTATGTACTCAAAAAAACAACCTCTAAATTTTCGAACCAATTTAACATGCAAAAAAGAGATATATATATATATATATATATATATATATATATATATATATATATATATATATATATATATATATATATATATATATATATATATATATACCAAAAGGGTAGCAAAAAGACACACCCGCAGGGCTCTCCGAGCGCTCGTTGACACATGCGGGGGGGGGGGGGTCCACTGAAATTTTCATTAATACGTTGATTCGTTATTTATATATATTGCATCAACACATTAAACACGATTAAAAAAAAATTTTTTGAGAGAGAGCGTCGAATTAGATCACTATTTTCATTTTATAGCCTTCTCCAAAAGTGTTTTACTTGTAAAAACAACAAAAATTGATAAGATTATTAGATTCCAAAATATAAGCGCAAAATTATCTTCCTCTTTCAATTCAACACTATCATCCGTCGTTACAGCATTCTAACCTCCTTTCTCTCGGACACGCCAGGTTAGAATCAAATCCAATAAGATGCACGAGGCTCTATTTTTGCACCCACACGAAACATAAACACTTCGAAATTCGAGTGTGGGAAAGACGGAAACTCTTTTGGGCGCCGATCAAAATGCACAAACGCGTGTGAAATAGGAAACGTGCTGCACAATACACGCATAAGTGAAAAAAAAATTATTACAAAATTGCGTTTAAATAGTTTAGGTTCACGAAAATTAATTAGCCGAAATGCTAGGAAAGTCATAAATTTTCAATCAGTTAAAATTTAGGGCCGTGTAAATTATTGCACTGTGTCGCTGGTTGATGTTTAAACACTTAAGAATGGCAATTTCCCACGCCTAAAATCCACTTCAAAACACCGTAACTCAACTCTCAGCCCCTTACGGTTTATTCTGATCAAATGAACAAAGCCGATGTCAATCGAATAAATTGTTCCACTATTAATTACCGCTGTTGTAGCGGAAGGATGTAGTTTTGACAGTTCCGTTCTATAGAACCTGGCGGTTAGCGTTTGACGATCGCACTGCGATTCGTATAAGCATTACTGAAATTGGGGAATAAATTCCGTATACCAGCCATGGGATTCGGTTCCCCGCGGTGTCATCATTTTTCAAAACTTCCCAAAGGTATTGCGAATTTCCCACAAACATTGAACAGGCGAGGAAGGTAAACGTTTAATTTTTGGGTTAAGGTAAATATCAACCGCAGTGGCACACTGTTATATTAAACCGTCACAAGAAATCTCGGTGACAACGGCCAACACTTGTTTTATTTAGAAACATTCGAAATTGAACTCAAATCAGACCGCAATCAAACTTCATATCACTCGGATAAAATCTCAAAAAAAAAATATCTTGCACTTCGTATTTCATTCTCAAAGCACTTTCTATTATTCGAATCACTATCTTTGCTCTCGGGCTATTAGTTTTACTTTCGAAAAGAAAACACTTGTTTTTAAAGAAAACGAAAGTTATTTATTATTCGCTGCTAATTTTACAGAATCGATTACTTCCCTAATTATGTGTGTCATACACATGAGACGCGAGCTCGTTAATAACTGCCGCGATTCGAAAACAACGGGTAATTTTTATCGCGAGAAAACTTGCTGAGATTGCTGAGCTGTTGCAAGAATTAGTTCTCGCTAATTCTTGCAGCAGCAACATTTCTGTAGACGTTAGATTTCGCTGACAAGAACTTCACGGGCGCGGATATCACATTACAGCAAGACATTGTTGCAATGAGGTTGAATGAACGAATGAATTGCATACAATGTTGCAAAGAAGTTGAAAAACGAATGAACTTATTTATGATTGAAATAAAAGTTGAAATGTGATATTTATGATGAGTTAAGATAAAATAGTTTGGGAGGAAGTGGGTTCACTGTAACACCCCCACCGTTAAATTGAGGCTCCGACGAAATATTCATTTTATGGCGATACCGTCTCATGTGCATGTAAAGCAATACTAAAAATACTATTATAATTATCATTACAAAGTCCAATCCAAAACTTATGATATTATTGTTTTTAGTGCTAAACACAATAGAGTCTAATTCATTTTGGTTCTCCAATTTTTTCAAATATAAATCTTCTATTTTGATATCGATCATTGTATTATTGGTTTTAATTGATTTCAAAAATTTAGATAGGATAATGTTTTCGTAAATTTTTAAATAGTGATTCGAATAGGTTTTGTTGGCAATTTTAATGTTACAATTTCTGAATTTAATCATGAAGGTTCCATTTATGTTTAATTTTTCCGAGTTACAATTGTGTTCGATAATGTTATGAAAATGTTTGAAAATAAGGATTCCTGGAATAACTTGTATTGTTTCTTCTTCATTAAATTCTTTGGTTTTACATTTCGTTTCCCCTGGTTGAATGATACTGTTGATACATTTATCTTTGATTATCTCTAAATTATTCTTTAAATTATCTTTATTGTTCAGGAAATAAGCCTTATTGTTGGAACCTACAAGGATTGTGTCAATATTGAGATACAATGACCTATTCTGGGTGGTCGGAATTGGTTCTAATCGTATTTTCGTAAAAATTTCTTTGGAGTATTTGGGAATTGAGAGATTTATTATAATGATTTTTGAATGCAGTGATACTGAAGTTTTTATATTCTGATATTCTTCAAAGTCTTCTATTAGATCAAGTTCTGTTTTAGTTAAGATATCTTTTGTAGGCAACCCAATTTTACTTGAAAGTATTATTTGTTCTATATCTCTGATATGATCCCTCAGTAAGGAAATATCGTTATCTACCTGGTAGATTTGCTCAAGAAAGTTGATTTCGTCCTGTAGTGTGGCTATGCCGTTTTGATTTATTGATTTAAATTTATTCAAGTAATTGGTCAGGATAATTTGCTGCGTATTTATGTGATTAGTTATGTTTTTGATTTGGTTTGATAAAAATTTATTAGCTATTATGTTTGCGTTTAATTTGTTTGACGTTACTTGTTCATTTTCAGAAATAGTTTTGATTGCGGTTTCAATATCAATTCTGTCTTCGCTGTCCATAGTTCCAGCGACGTACTTTAGTCCCTTTCCAATAAAATTAACCAGTCCTCGTTTTTGCCGTGGATGGGGTATAAAGTTATTAAATTTGTTTTCTAAATGCTCAAAGTTTTTCTTAACTGTTTCAAGCACTATTCTCGATTCCGCGGTAGACGCTGAGAGGGTGTTGATGTTACTTTTGAGAAGACTTATTGTCTGTTCATATTCCGATGTATTGATAATGTGCAAGACGTTAGTATAACAATCGACCAATTTGAGATCTTCCATTTTAATTGGCACGTATCCGTGGTTGTCATTCAAATCTTCGATGGACATAGTTTGGCTTGCAGCAAAGGCAAAAAGTGACAAGAACGCTGGCAGAAACATGTCTGGAAAAAGATACTGTAAGTTAAGGTTTTGCGAAAGCTATTATGTATTAGTAACGTGCTGTTGTGAGGATGATGGCGTTTGTGTGTTAATTCCTTTTTTCTTGTTAGGTTTGGAGGGTACTGTGGGGTTATTTATGTCTTGGTATTTCTTTTTAGTTTTGATATGGTTTCGAAAATATTTATTTTGGTTCAGGGTATCTACTATATGGTCTTCATCTATTTTTTCAGAGTTTATTTTCCTATATTTTGAGTGATTCTTTCCACCTCTTGTTTCTTTTATAAAGTTTTGTCCAGTTTCAATATCTTGGTTTGACCGACCTTGGTTCAATCTATCAACAGTCTTCTGTTTCTTCTGTAATATCATCTCACGAATGGTACTATATTCGTCTTGATGAACTTTCCCATTAACGAAATCGATCGGTTTTTTATTGGTGGTAGAGTGAATGGTGTTGTTATAGAATATTATTATTTTAAGAATCTTTTCTTCAACGGTGCCCTGATTTTTTACATCATCATGCTTTAAAAGGCGAATGTGCTCATTAATGGAGTTATGTAATCGCTCTACATCTGCGTTAGACGTATGATTACTACTCGATGTGAAATGTACTGCAACGTTTTCGTTCTTTAAAAATTCTCTTAAGGGAATCGCTTTGAAACCTAACTCGTTATCGACAATAATTTTCTTGGCAGAGCCGAATTGGCTGAAATAATACGCAAGGGCCCTCTTGAACTCAATCCAAGTTCGGCCAAGTAGCTTGATTGCACAAGCATGTTTGCTGAACTTATCAATGATTGTTAAAAAGATGCATTTTTCCAAAGTGTAGAATACATCGACGTGAATTATTTCGCCAGGTCTTTCTGGTGTTTCGGTAATTTTATAATAGGGTTTAGGTGGGTTGCGGACATATTTCTCGCAATTGCAGACATCGCAATTATTAATAAACTTAGTTATTCTATCTAGAAGCTTCGGACTATAGTATTTTAGTTTTAGTTCTTTGGATACCTCTTCGATTCCTCGGTGGTTGTTTCGAAGATGTTCCTTTTCGATTATACGAGCCAAAATCTCTTCGTCTGTGATATCCTCCAACAGTATGGAGCACCTTAAAATTCTGAACTTTGGGTTCTCCGAAAAGTGGTTGTTAAATGCTGTGCAAAGTGTTTGGAAGTACTCTTCATTCTCAATCAGAACTGCGTTTAGGCCGTTAGGGTTGAAATGGGTCTTCAAAACTGTTATGGCGTCTTGCTCATCCATTTGTTTGAAATAAATTGTTGTCCTGCTTATATCGAAGACTTTTTGTTTCCTAATTTTGAGCGATCCGGAATTCAGTTTCTTTATTACTATCTGGGTTTTGAAAACGTTCAGGCTAGAGTTACTATTAGGGATACTAGAAGTTCTTTGAGTGAGGTTTATTTCTGGTTTAATCCTTGATAATGTATCGGCGTTAATGTTTTTTGCTCCTTCTTTGTACTTTATGGTAAAGTCAAATTCAGAAAGCTTCACCCGCCATCTAATAAATTTTGAATTCGGTTCTTTCATAGAAAAGAGCCATGATAGTGGCCTGTGGTCGGTCTCGATAACGAATCTCCTACCGAAGAGATAAGGACGGAAATATTTCGTGGCCCACACGATTGCCAGAAGTTCCTTCTCGATCGTACTGTAATTAATTTCGTGGCCATTCAGTGTACGGCTTGCATAGCTGATTGGGCGTCCGTCTTGTGAAAGTATGGCGCCAACAGCAAAGTTACTGGCATCCGTTGTCAATACGAAAGCTTTCCCTAAGTCCGGGTATGCTAAAATTGGTTCGTTAATCAGCAAAGCTTTCAAGGTCTCAAAAGCCTGTATGTATTCAGGATCTGAAATGTGAAGAGTTGCATCCTTCTTTAGATACTTTGTCATTGGTTTGGATATTCGGGAGTAGTCCTGGATAAATTTCCGGTAATATCCGGTAAGTCCCAGGAACTGCTTGATTTCCTTTGTCGTTTTAGGGATAGGAAAGTTTTTCACGCATTCCACCCTTTGGGGGTCCGGTTTTATGCCCTCGACTGTGACTATGTGGCCAAGGAATGTGGTTTCCCGTTTAAGAAATTCTGACTTGGTTAATTGAACCTTCAAATTAGATTCTCGAAGCCGTTTGAATATTTTTCGAAGCGAATCGATGTGTTCCTGAAGAGAAGTCGAGAAAATAATGATATCATCGAGATATACCAGACAAATTTGATTTATGTAGTCAGAAAGGATGTTATTCATTAATCGTTGGAAGGTGGCTGGTGCTGTTTTTAGGCCAAATGGCATTCGGAGGAATTCATAATGGCCGCCTTCCACGCTAAACGCTGTTTTGTGGATATCCTTTTCTAATATCTCGATCTGGTAGAACCCTTTAGCCAAATCAAGCGTAGTAAAATATTGGCACCTGCCAAGTTTTTCCAAAATTTCGTCAATGTTGGGGATCGGATACTTGTCGTCGACCGTCACTTCGTTAAGTTTACGGTAGTCGATAACAAGCCTCCATTTGGGTTTGCCGCCTGCATCCAATTTCTTCGGAACGATCCAAACTGGTGCTGAATAGGGCGAATGGCTTGGTCTTATGATGTTTTTCTCCAGCATTTCCTGAATCTGGCGTTGTACTTCCTCCTTGTGGATGTACGGGTATCTATATGTTTTAGCGGTAATCGGTACGTCGTTTACTGTTCGGATTTCGTATTTTATTGCATTCGTGAAAGTTAGATCAGAATTGTCATTATAGAAAACATCTGAAAACATTCTTATGATGGGAATCAAATATTGTTTCTCTTCGGTATTAAGATGATTGGTTCTGATTTGATCTAATAAGGGGACTGAGCTGGTTTGCTTGCTTTCTATAATATTAAAATTTTCTTGAGTTACTGGGGTGGTTTTTTGGGTATGAAAGTGAACTTTAGTATGATCTCTGAGTATTTTTACAGAAGCGAGCATCCTATTATCTTGAACGTCGTAAATTCCTTCTTTTAGATGGACCTTTCCATCCTCAGAAGTCCTTCCAGCGAAATGAACCAGACCTTCACTTTGCTGTACTGGAATGGATACTTCATAGCATCCCATTTTATTAAACAGGCAATATTGGTCGTCATCGTTGACCTCGAAGAAAATTGGGACCTTCCTTTCATTTGTAAGCAAGATTTGATTTTTATAATCGATTATTGCGTTTAGTTGTTTAAAAGCGTTATTTCCGAGTATTCCATCATACTGATGATGGAAATGGCAAACGTACAGCTCAATCTTTTGAGATGTGTCTCCCAATTCCTCAAAAAGGGGTATACAGACTTTTTCCTGGATTAGTATAGTGTGTTGTAGTGTTTTAAGATTTGTACTGGGTACACTGGTTTTCCACTTCGGGTGACAAATTTCGAAGTTTGCTTTTTATAACTATAAATGGCATGTTTCTACCGAGGCTGTTGACTGAAAATTTTCAATCGTTTCGTTGGTGTTAACATCCATTGGTTCTGGAGTTGGTTGCCTATTGGGTTCTCGGTTTGGGTTCCCGAAATAGTTTGAAGAGTTAGGATGTATTCTATTATCCTCGTTGTGAGGTCTATAGCTTTGCTCCTGGTTAAAGTTTCGTCTTCGGTTTTTATCGTGTCTATTATAATTATTGCTAAATTTATTCGATTGTCTATCGTAATTATTATTGCTATTATTGATTTTACTGTTATCGCTATTATTTACAGATTTATTAGTTTTTTGTTCATCCTTTTGAGTTTGGTTGTTATGGGTTTGTGTCGGTTTTTGCTTATTTGGTTGGCCGTTTGGCCCATAATAAGCATAGCCGGCTGTAAAAAGGATGTCCATGGCAGCCTCCAAGGTATCGGGGTTTCTGCAGAAAAGAATGGTTTTCATAGGTTCGGGAAGTTTGTTTTTAAAAACATTGAGAGCAGCTCTCATATTATTACGGGTACACTCGTTAGTTTCATTGGTTGCACCCATAACTATCGAGGTCTTCAATTAAGGCGTCTAAGTTTACTTTTTACATCATTATAGAAATCGAGAGTTGTGGTTCTAAATTTTACTCCTCTTAAATTATCATACAACTCGTCAATACTCAAACGGTCTCCAAAATTGTGTTGTAAAATTTGTTTAATATCTGGCCAGAGTGTAGCATGGCAATTTATTTCTATTGTCTCTTTAGCTTTTCTTTTTAATTTGCTTTTGATCAAATCGCAAAAAAGGGTTTGTGACGCTTCATTAAACGTTCGGAGGAGGGGGTCAACTCTTTCAACTAAATTGATAAACCCTTGGAGATTTTCGGGTTTCCCGTCAAACTCTGGTAAGCTATTCAAATATTTGAGGGGGTTTATTTGAACAGAAGGAGCTTGTGCGATTTGGCCTGCATCTGCAACGTGTGCCATTATAAATGGGTACCTAATTCCGACTCACCCTTACAATATATATATATATATATATATATATATATATATATATATATATATATATATATATATATATATATATATACAAAAATGTTAGATAGTTAATGTCGGAATAATAGGGGAAAAATATGTGCAAAATTATATGTATATAAATAGATTAAAATATAATTGATTAAAATGTAAATTGATTAAAATACTCATAGATAGGGATAAAATATATATATATATATATATATATATATATATATATATATATATATATATATATATATATATATATATATATATATAGTTTCTTAGGCTACTTGCTTTGATGGCTTCAATACTTTTAACCCTTTTTGGGTTTTCTTCTATAAGTTTTTCTGGTGTAGTACGGAATACCGTTGTCCTTACACTGTTTTTTAGTTCATAAATGTACTGTTTTCGCAAGGGCCACTGGTTGAAACTGATATTCACTGGGTTTTCGGATTTTGACAATTTCACAAAATTTAAGTTGTTTTGTTGTTTGGGGTTTGCGTCCCTTGATAAACCCTTGGAGATTTTCGGGTTTCCCGTCAAACTCTGGTAAGCTATTCAAATATTTGAGGGGGTTTATTTGAACAGAAGGAGCTTGTGCGATTTGGCCTGCATCTGCAACGTGTGCCATTATAAATGGGTACCTAATTCCGACTCACCCTTACAATATATATATATATATACAAAAATGTTAGATAGTTAATGTCGGAATAATAGGGGAAAAATATGTGCAAAATTATATGTATATAAATAGATTAAAATATAATTGATTAAAATGTAAATTGATTAAAATACTCATAGATAGGGATAAAATATATATATATATATATATATATATATATATATATATATATATATATATATATATATATATATATATAGTTTCTTAGGCTACTTGCTTTGATGGCTTCAATACTTTTAACCCTTTTTGGGTTTTCTTCTATAAGTTTTTCTGGTGTAGTACGGAATACCGTTGTCCTTACACTGTTTTTTAGTTCATAAATGTACTGTTTTCGCAAGGGCCACTGGTTGAAACTGATATTCACTGGGTTTTCGGATTTTGACAATTTCACAAAATTTAAGTTGTTTTGTTGTTTGGGGTTTGCGTCCCTTGATAAACCCTTGGAGATTTTCGGGTTTCCCGTCAAACTCTGGTAAGCTATTCAAATATTTGAGGGGGTTTATTTGAACAGAAGGAGCTTGTGCGATTTGGCCTGCATCTGCAACGTGTGCCATTATAAATGGGTACCTAATTCCGACTCACCCTTACAATATATATATATATACAAAAATGTTAGATAGTTAATGTCGGAATAATAGGGGAAAAATATGTGCAAAATTATATGTATATAAATAGATTAAAATATAATTGATTAAAATGTAAATTGATTAAAATACTCATAGATAGGGATAATATATATATTGTCGCGTGTTATTTGGTTCGCGGCCAATAATTTTAATGTTCCGGGAAAGTGAAAACGCAATGTCTTTTAATTTAAGTTAAAAGTGTTTATTAATAAAATGCACAATAATCAGTTAACACTTTCACTAATTTTAATTGTCACTATTAAAATTATCTAACACTTGTCCATAAATTTATTATCGCAATTGTCTTCTAAATCACTTCACTATTACAAAAATCACTTTTCTACTACTCGAATAATTTCGCTTCCCACACACAAACGCAGTTCTTATCGCGGTCGAATGAATGATTCTCCCATTCATTCAGCTCGCCTTTATATAGGGTCTCTAAGTATTCACCCATTTCTCGCATATTGGCGAACGTTCTACCGAGAGGTACCTGGTACGTTCGAGCAAATTCATGAATGGAGTGACGTCGCTTGCAGATGTTGATTATGCTTGTTGAATTTACTCGCGGGTTCGAGTAAATTCATTTGTTGACGTTCTTAATGATGATGAAAATAATTGCGACAGTAGCTCGCAGAATTATTTGTACATGTAATTATTTGTACATGTAGCACTGCCCCTATCTCAGTTCTTTTCGCCCCGAAAAGATGTGTCGCTATTTGTAGTCAATTCTCCCTGGGTGTAATATGGGGCAAGACGGTCCAGATGCACGATTTTCATTTTAGCTCTCGGCTTACGATGTTCCTGTATTCGGTATACGACGTCGTTGATTCGCTTTGTAACTCGGTATGGTCCCTCCCAATTATGTTGCAACTTTGGAGACCTACCCTTTCGCCGTTGCGGGTTATAAAGCCACACCAAGTCATCTTGCTGGAAGCCAGTAGAATTAGCCTTTAGATCATACCTGGTCTTCATGCGGTCAGTAGCCGATTCGAGGTGTTTTCGCACTGTCCGATGTATCTGGTTCAACCGTTGTCTTAGATCACTTGCGTACTCCGAAACCGTTTGGGGTTTCTCAGGGGGTGTTCCGAACTTTATATCGGCTGGCAAACGAATAGTCTTTCCAAAAATGACTTTGGCTGGGGCTTGGCCCGTCGACGCATGTTCAGCGGCTCTATATGCCATTAAAAATAGTGGGATATGTCGGTCCCAGTCCCTTTGGTTCTCGTCAACCATCTTGGCAAGGTGTTTATTGAGCGTGCCGTTGAAACGTTCCACCATTCCATCGGATTGGGGATGCAGCGGTGTTGTCCTCGTTTTCCGTATTCCCAGCTGCTCGCACATTTCGCTAAAAACTAGTGACTCAAAGTTTCGGCCTTGATCCGAATGTAGTTCACAAGGCACGCCGTACCTGCTGACCCAATTTAACACTAGCTGTTCGGCTACCGTAGTTGCTTCCTGGTTGGGAATGGGGTAGACCTCGGGCCACTTGCTGAAATAATCAGCTACAACCAGCGTGTATCGATTTCCCCATTCAGATTCAGGAAAGGGTCCAGCGATGTCAACAGCAATCCTTTCGAATGGCACGCCTACGTTATAGGTTTGCATTTGTCCTCTCAGTCGTCGTTTTGGGCCTTTGACGGAAGCGCAAATGGTGCATCTGCGACACCAGTCCTCTACGTCTTCTCGAGCGTGGAGCCAGTAGAATCTTTCCCGCAATTTCGCTAAGGTCTTGTTAACACCAAGATGGCCTCCCGAGGATCCTTCATGCATTTCCTTTACCACATCGTGGATTCGGCTTTTGGGTAGTATAGTTTGCATCCTATAGGAGCTGCCATCTGCCGTTTCCCATTTCCGCTTGAGTACACCACCCTCCACCTGAAGGGAGTTCCATTGTGCCCAATAGCTTTTCAGGGTTGCGCCATGCGTTGAAACGTCCTTCCACTCAGGTCGCCCAGTCGTCTCCTTCCATACGAGCAATGGTCCGATGTCTTCATCGGCTAGCTGGGCATTTCGAATCTCCTCCGATGACCAACCTTCATCGAATTCGGCCGTTATCAGTCGCAGATCAACGGGCGGTTCCTTTTCCTCAATCCGTCGGCAATGCTTGCAGTTAGCTGGACATGGGCGACGAGATAGGGCGTCAGCATTTCCATGAACTCCGCCCTTTCGATGAACAATTTCGTAGTCGTATGACTGCAATCTTTCGATCCATCTCGCAACTTGTCCCTCGGGGTTTTTGAAGTTAAGTAGCCATCTCAATGATGCATGGTCCGTTCGAAGAACAAATTTCTGGCCATATAGGTACTTGTGGAACTGCTTGGTGGCCTCTATTATAGCCAATAGCTCCTTCCTGGTCACACAGTAGTTCTTCTCACTTTTTGAAAGAACTCGACTGTAATACGAGAGGACTCTTTCTTCGCCATTGATCTGCTGGGAGAGTACAGCTCCAATACCGCCGTTGCTTGCATCGGTGTCAACCACAAACATTTTTCCGGGTTTCGGATACGCCAGTACGGGTGATTCACATAGCTTTTCCTTCAGGGTCTCAAAGGCTGTCTGGCATTGTTCATTCCAGACATACGGACGATTTTTCTCGGTTAGCTGATGAAGACACTTAGCTATTTTGGCAAAGTCTTTGACGAATCTTCGATAGTAGGTTGCCAGGCCCAGGAAACTTCGTAGTTGGCGCTTGTTGTTTGGTGTTGGCCAGCTTTTCACGGCTTCAATTTTCTCAGGGTCTGTTTTGACCCCTTCAGCTGATACGACATGTCCCAGGTATTTTACTTCAGCTGCGAAAAGGGTACACTTGTCGGGACTAAGTTTCAAATTTGCCAGTCGCAGTCGGGAGAAAACCTCTTCTAAGTTCCGCACATGCTCTTCGAACGTTCTCCCGATGACGATGATGTCATCTAGGTACACCAAGCAGGTTTTCCAGGTTAGACCACGTAGCACGTATTCCATCAAGCGTTCGAAAGTGGCTGGAGCATTGCAAAGCCCAAACGGCATCACCACGAATTGCCACAATCCGGTCCCAACTGAAAATGCGGTCTTCTCTCGGTCCTTCTTGTCAATTTCTACCTGCCAGTAGCCACTCTTGAGATCGAGTGTAGAAAACCATTTTGCGTCGGCTAAAGTGTCCATGATGTCATCGATGCGTGGGAGCGGGTAACTATCTTTCTTAGTGACGTCGTTAAGCTGCCTATAGTCGACACAAAAGCGAGTGCTACCATCCTTTTTCTTTACTAGAACTACAGGCGCGGCCCATGGACTTACAGAAGGTTCAATAATGCCTTGTTTTTCCATGTCCGAGATCAGCTCGCTCACTTCTCCCTGTTTGGCTATAGGGAGAAGTCTTGGTGCTTGTCGAATCGGCTTGGCTCCCTGTGTATCTATGACGTGAGTTACCAAACTCGTTCGGCCTTGGTCATCCGGGCTTGTTGAGAAGATGTCACTGTACTTGGTGACCAGATCAGAGGCTCGCTTGAATAGCTGCACCGGCAATTTGGCTTGCTTCAATATTGCAGACGTGGATTCCCGGGCTTTGTCTGTGTCTTGCCTCCTTTTCCAATGATGGCCGTGAGTAGCTTCCAAAGAGGTGATGGTGGAAACAGGCTGGCAGCTGCCGATGACTTCTCCCGCTTTGATGCTCGTGGTTGAGTCTGCGGTGTTAAGGACTCTAACCGGCACATATCCGTTCCTTAAAGATCTTACAAGGCTTCGTCCTACAATCAAACTGCGCAATGCAGATGTCTTCGTTGGCTCTATCAGATAAGATCGGTGGTCTCCAGAATCACCATCAAGCTTGGCCCATACAATGCTTTCGGAAGAATTCGGTACATCAGTGTCAGTACATACCACTACATTCATCTTGGGGACTTGGACGCTGGGATCCTCCATCAGTACTTCGACATTCTGCCATTTCAATACACGTTGGCCCAAGTCCAACGTGATTCCATGTGGTCGCAGAAAATCCATTCCGAGAATGCAGTCATCCATAATGTTCGCGACCAGAAAATTATGTCGGAACACAAGGTCTCCCAACTGTATCTGGAGGTTGACCTCTCCATGAACAGGTGCAGTTTCTCCCGTAGCTGTCCGTAGTGAGAAAATTCTGCCCTTGTGAAGTTGTTGCTGTCTAACTAGGTCTGGTCGGATAATCGATCGGGTTGCACCAGTGTCGATTGTTATGGTGCAGTGTTCTCCGTCAATTTGACCCGGAAGGCATAAGTCCGCTTCTCCACGATGTAGTCTTGACACGGTGATGGTGGTGCTGGGGACGTCGATCCTCCTAGCCAACCTCTGCCCCACGAAGTTGGCTCTTACATGTTTCCCGACCCCTCTGTTTGAAGGGCTTCCATTCTGGGCTCCTGACTCGGTCTGGATCTCCTCCTAGCTGCACACCCTGGACAATAGCTCGGTTTTCTTCGCTTCTTGCAGTCTCTTTGCAGGTGCCCCTTCTCTCCACAATTCCAGCATCTAGGCGCACCATTTACATGCGGATCTCGCTCAATTTGCACGCGCTCGCACCTGCACTCGTCTGTCACTACCTCACGAACCCGGGCAGTGGTACGAGTCACATTTTTCGCTGCCTCAAAGTTCAGACTGTAAGCCAATGCGTCCTTAACCGTTTGCTTTTGAGCTAAACGCACGGCTTGTTGCAATTCCGGGTCCTTTAGTGCGCTGATGAATGCTTCTGTCGCTGCATCATCTCGATGTTCTGGGTCGTAGGCTGGGTAAGCCAAAAGTGCCAGTCGCTCAATGTCTTGGGCTAGCTGCTGTAGGGTTTCACCAGACTTCTGCATTCGATGCCTTAGCTGTGACCGATAAATCTGCTTTAGATGATCGTCTCCATAACGCATGTCGAGCGCATTCATTATAGCATTCGGGTTTGAGTGCAATTCAACGGGGATCGTCTGCAACAGCTCGGCAGCTGGGCCTCTTAGAGCAAGAATCAATGCAGTTGCTCGTTCCTGCTCATTCCAGTGATTTATGCGAGCGGCTGCTTCGAACTGGGTTTTGTAAATAGTCCAGACCGTTTGCCCATCGAATATTGGTGCTTGCACATTTCTGGATGAGCTTTGCGCTGCGGTTATAATTGGGGCTGGTGAGGCGGTTACTACTGCCTTCGCTGCTTCTAATTCTTTTTTCACTTTTTCCATCTCATGGTTTATTCTCTCTTCGACCTGGCTGACCTTTCCCTCGACCTGGCTGACCTTTTCCTCGACCTGGTAAACCTTTTCCTCGACCTGGTCAACCTTTTCCTCGACGCCTTTTATTTGTTTGTTCAGATGGCCGAGCTCCGCTTTTATTTCGGTTGACTGTTTCTCCAGCTTCTGTGTGATGTCTGCCTTGATTTCGATCGCTTGTTGGTCCAGCTTCACTGATTGTTCATCAAGCTTCGCAGTCAGACTGGATGACATTAGCATCAACATTTGCATCAGCGCATTTTCTGACTCCTTTGATTTTGCTGTGTCCACTTCTCCACCTTCTGCGCCTTTTTCCGCATCTGAGAGCTCACCCGAATCCAGATTCACGCCTTCCGACTCGATCGCGTCACGCAAGCGTGCAATCAGTATGGCCTTTGTACCTTGTGTGGCCAGATTCCGCTGTTCCAACTCCTCCTTGAGCTCCGATATGGTCAATCCATTTATTTTTAAGTTTAAGCTTCGTGGCATTTTTAATGTTTCTTTAAATTTTACTATTGTGCACTATAAAAATGTTCAAATTTTCACTTTCAAAATTTTTCTTTCGCACTTCTTGACACCACTGTCGCGTGTTATTTGGTTCGCGGCCAATAATTTTAATGTTCCGGGAAAGTGAAAACGCAATGTCTTTTAATTTAAGTTAAAAGTGTTTATTAATAAAATGCACAATAATCAGTTAACACTTTCACTAATTTTAATTGTCACTATTAAAATTATCTAACACTTGTCCATAAATTTATTATCGCAATTGTCTTCTAAATCACTTCACTATTACAAAAATCACTTTTCTACTACTCGAATAATTTCGCTTCCCACACACAAACGCAGTTCTTATCGCGGTCGAATGAATGATTCTCCCATTCATTCAGCTCGCCTTTATATAGGGTCTCTAAGTATTCACCCATTTCTCGCATATTGGCGAACGTTCTACCGAGAGGTACCTGGTACGTTCGAGCAAATTCATGAATGGAGTGACGTCGCTTGCAGATGTTGATTATGCTTGTTGAATTTACTCGCGGGTTCGAGTAAATTCATTTGTTGACGTTCTTAATGATGATGAAAATAATGCGACAGTAGCTCGCAGAATTATTTGTACATGTAACATGTATATATATATATATATATATATATATATATATATATATATATATATATATATTTATATATATATAGTTTCTTAGGCTACTTGCTTTGATGGCTTCAATACTTTTAACCCTTTTTGGGTTTTCTTCTATAAGTTTTTCTGGTGTAGTACGGAATACCGTTGTCCTTACACTGTTTTTTAGTTCATAAATGTACTGTTTTCGCAAGGGCCACTGGTTGAAACTGATATTCACTGGGTTTTCGGATTTTGACAATTTCACAAAATTTAAGTTGTTTTGTTGTTTGGGGTTTGCGTCCCTTTTAATTGTGATGTTCATTAATGTTCACTTTTTCCGTATACGTAGGGGTTGTATTTACATTTATTAATATTTGATTTTATTTTAACACTGTTTATGTTCACTTGGGTAGTTTATTATATTCACAAGTTTAGCACTTCTCTCTGCTTCACACTTTGTCGTTTCACTTGAATCTTTGGGAATTTCTTCCCATCTATCACTTCGATTTGCTTCACTTGAAGCTTCAGCGAAGAAAAAGGGAGGAAGAAAAAAAAAATTTTTGACCGCCGTTGAGCTAAAGGCCTCTTCCTTTTGGTTCACGCACGGTCGCGCGTCGCGCAAAAAGGCAGTTTCCTTCTCTTGAGGAATTTCAACTTTTTTTAAATTTTTCGCGACGCGGACACGCTATAAAGATTTAAAAATCACGTAACTTTACGTAGCGATCCTACCGACTGCGCCAGTTTTACTTTCGAAAAGAAAACACTTGTTTTTAAAGAAAACGAAAGTTATTTATTATTCGCTGCTAATTTTACAGAATCGATTACTTCCCTAATTATGTGTGTCATACACATGAGACGCGAGCTCGTTAATAACTGCCGCGATTCGAAAACAACGGGTAATTTTTATCGCGAGAAAACTTGCTGAGATTGCTGAGCTGTTGCAAGAATTAGTTCTCGCTAATTCTTGCAGCAGCAACATTTATGTAGACGTTAGATTTCGCTGACAAGAACTTCGCGGGCGCGGATATCACATTACAGCAAGACATTGTTGCAATGAGGTTGAATGAACGAATGAATTGCATACAATGTTGCAAAGAAGTTGAACAAACGAATGAACTTATTTATGATTGAAATAAAAGTTGAAATGTGATATTTATGATGAGTTAAGATAAAATAGTTTGGGAGGAAGTGGGTTCACTGTAACAGCTATTCTCAAAGTAATTTCCACGTCGCTTGCCAATATCTCATTCACGTAAAAAAGAATTTACCGCAAACATTCAAGCACTTAAAATGATTCCCCGTTACTTGGCGACTACTCCGACGGATATCAAAATCCGCGTAATGCCCAATCTTAGGCGGAACCAAAATCCGACCGACTTCAATGACTTCTCAACTCGCACTCCTTTCCATTTGAATGTAGAACTCAAAATTATCATGAATTGTCAGTGTTTTGTGTATTCTACCATATAATGATATCATGACAAATAAAATGGAACCAGAACAATGTTAGTTAAGTGATAGCTGTTGCATGTGTTGGAGATTTGAATGTTGTTCAGTGTAATGTCAGGGCCGGTGAAGATCTTTCATTTCATTTCATTTACTTTACAATTGCTCTGATCTTTTCATGCTCATATGGTGCTTGTCCACTTCGCTTCATGCTTGTACGTTGTTTTCCTCAATCGCTAATATATATTTCTCATCTATACATATATTTATATCTCTTTTTGTTCTTTTCTCTTATTTTCAACGGCACCGATTCGAGAAAATCACGTCTCTCTCGTTATGCGCGCAGACACAGCAGTTGGTGAAAATCCTTCCTCCCGTTTTTTCTGCTTTTCTCCGAGATCCAAATAACCCCTCCACGGTCGCACTGATCTCAAAGCAGAAATCATCTCATGCACAAGAACGACAGAGCGTCAACAAACGCAGCGCAAATGCTAAGCAAATTGGACACCGAACCGTGTTTTAGCTTCGGTTCGATGTGGGAACCTTGAAATTGCGAATATGAGGGCGACGATGGCGATGATTCTCCAGTTGCTCGGGGTGCTATGGCTCCGTTTGGCTGCATGCATTTTTCTGATGAATCACATAAACTGTCCACCTTCCTCGCTTACTACAGCTCGCTTTCAGCTTCCACTCTCCTATCGTTTGCTTTAATGTTTCCCATTCATCAGATTCCATGCGCAAAGCAGTAATTTGACAGTCTCTTCTTAGCAATGCCTTTCTCGCTTCTCTTCGTTCTTTGTTTAATTGTTCACAGCTGCAAAGTTTATCGGTAGGGAGAGTCATTGTTCCCATTTCACGACTATCACACCATGAAAGTGAGCGTGTTTCGTCGTGGTTGCTGTACTGTTTTGTTTTTCTGTCTTTCTGTGAAAGCTTTCTCGTTTCCTGTAGTTTTACGGTCAAGTTTTGATTTTTCAGCCGCAACTCGTCATTCTCTCCAAGCAATGTTTTAATTATCCTTTGCTTTTCATTTTCATCCGATTTTATCTGGTTGCACATTCCAACAGGATCATTTCTGCATTGCTATAACTTGAGGTTTTAGATTTCCTGTTGATATTGCTTTATTTTGTAAATGTGCATCTTCTACATTTCGTGAAGTTGTTTGAGTATTTCTTCCTTTTCTTTGTCTGCCGTATCATTCACACCATCTCTCTTTGCCGCTAGTTGCTGTTTCAATTCCTCATTTTCTTTTCGTGCTTTCATGAATTTCTCTAGCTGCGATTCTCATTCCGACTTCAGCTTCGATAATTTACCTTTCGCTTTTCAACCTGTTCTTGTTGTGTGGATGTGATAAGTTCTTGCAAACTGTTCTTGTTGTTTGGCTGTGATAAGTTCTTGCTCAGTTTGCAGACGTTTTATCTCCTTTTCTAAATCCGCTATTGTGTTTTCTTAATCAGAAACTCGAACATTAAGTCGTTCGTTTTCTGATATTGCGTGTGAGTATTTACTGTCCAGGTCGATATTGTTTCTATGCAAAATATCCAATTTCTCATTCAATTTGAAGTTGTTCTGATTGATTTTCAAGCTTTGTGTTGGTTTCTTTCAGACTTTCTATTCCTGTCGATAGTTTTTTTTTGAGATTTTCTTCATGTTGAGTATTTATATTTTCTATATTCAATAATGCACTTTTAGCATCTTTAAGCTGCTCCTGTAACTCTCAAATCCTTTTCTCGGGGCGAACGAAGGCCGCCACAACCTTACCTGCTCGATTACTACAATTCGGTTCGAACTTTTTTGGCTGTCCGGGCCGTTCATCGTCCTCCAAGTCAAAATTGCCACTTTTAAACCGTGCAAACTACTTCTGGCACGTACGCTCAGCTAGAGCATGCACACAATACACCACCAAAATACGATGACTTTCGGCAGCCTTTTTCTTCATATTGAAGTAATGAAGAAGTACTCCCCGCAAAAACACTTTATTCGGCACAAAATTCGACATTTTCAGAGTAAAAACAAGTATTGTTGTTTACGCTTCAGCTAAATGACACATACTGATTCTGAAATTGTATGACAGTAGCTTTCCAACATATATGTATTTGGAAAGGTGAATCACTGGAATAAAAATCAAGTTACGCCATCTGTTAGAAAACTGCACGAATTAACCGATACCCCTATTAGTTGTTAAGACTAATGTTAATCGGACTCCGTGAATTAATACGATCGATGATCTGTCGAGAACTCCTTCTTTGGGTGACGTCCAAGTGTATTTATAAATTACTCTTGTGGGAAGATTCAGACAGCGGCGGCCTTACCCATTGCGAGGCTCCGGGCGGCAGGTCTTTGCGAGGCCCTTTATCCTTCGTGAAAAGTATGTGATGGGAAAGTAGGTCTGGTTTTTTGGTTTAAGTATTTGTCATGTTTGACGAGAAATGCTAAAGTTATGCAAATAAATAAAATTTGAGTTTTAAAATAGTTTACATTGAAAGATTTAAAAAATTAACAAATACAGAGATGATAAATTTAAAAATTGATGTTTGCGGCTTTTCTTAGGACTAAAATTGTTAATTAAAGCACAATAATCTAATGAATGAGCTGCGTCATTGTCGATTGAAAGAATAGCAAGGGCTGGAAGATGATAAATTTAAAAATTGATGTTTGCGGCTTTTCCTAGGACTAAAATTGTTAATTAAAGCACAATAATCTAACGAATGAGCTGCGTCATTGTCGATTGAAAGAATAGCAAGGGCTGGAAGCCGATCTTGTGTCATCGAATTCCTTGAATATGTTTTAATAATTTTAAGCCTAGAAAAACTTGTTTCAGCAGCCACAACTGTAACAGGTGTGGTGGGAGTAATTCTCAGGACTATTTCGATAGTGGGTAAACTTCAGATAATTTTTTTCTATTATGTATTTCAGCACCGAGATAATGTCGTCGTTTCCTTCATACACACGGATGATCATATTCAGTTCTTCGTACAATTCATGTCCATCAATATCACATGATTCTCCTACTGTCATAGATATTTGCAAGTCGCTGCATTGCTTCGTAAGTTCACTATCACTAATTTCCTTTAATCTTTTTATATTATACATGAAACCAAATATGCTCTCATGATGATTAAGTGCCTCAAACCTAGGATGGCGGCTTGCGCGCACATTGTCGACGGAGACATAAATATAGTTTATTTTGGAAATCTCTTCCGCATTCAATTCATGAGCTTCATCTTCCCCTTCATAATCAAATGCCTTTTTTTACGTCGTCTTCTGACTTCTTTGAACTGTCTGTCAATATCATTTTCCTCGGCTATTTCTCTCGCTGTAACAAGGGATGACTGAAAACCTTTTTCTCGATAATTATCGAGCCAATTTGTAAATGCGTCTAGGTGTTGTATAGCCACATCTAAGTGCATTTTGCCACATTTTACTTATAACATTTATCTTTGTAAAAACGTCATAATATGACAAGTGAAACTACAAATTCGTAGGTAGTTATTTTCTTTTCTATCGAATTCACTGACTAACTGACAATCTGTTGTATTTTCTGCTAAGTCCTTTAAAGGATCACATACGAGTATATCGCTTAGTCGGTATTTAACGGCCTTCACCGATGCTACCCTGCACTCCCATCTAGTTTCAGACACTGGTTTTAGCGATAACGATTTTACATGAGCATTTAAAATAGCCCACCTCTGACTTGAGCCGGCAAACAGAGTGTGCAACCTTTGTAGCAAACCAAAAAAAGATTCTGCTTGGACACAAGGCGATCCTGCATCTCCTATGATGAGATTCCAGCTATGACTCCGACAAGGTGAACCATAAGCAAGTGGATTAATTTCAAGAATACGTTTTTTGGACACCACTTTTTTCACCAAGCATATTGACATCATTATCATATCCTTGGTCTCTGCAGTTTTGCAATGATAAACCTAACTGCTCTAATTCTGTGATTATATAATTAGTCAAACTCTCACCTTTGGTTTTTTTTCGACGGCTAAGAAACCAATAAAGCGTTCTTCAATTTCAGCTGTATTTGTATTAAAAAAATTTTATAACAAGTGAAAGTTGCTCAATACGAAAACCGTCGGGAGTACAATCAAGAATAATCGAGTAATATTTATTATTTTTTCAACAATTAGAGTCTTCACGTGACATGCCATTAATTGTATGAGCTCATTTTGAATATTTTTTCGGATATAGTGGTTACTAATCTCGTTTTATCCTTTACTTGTTTTAGGCGAAATCTCAACACGGGATCAAATCGGGATATTAACTTTAAAGTTGCCGCTTGTCTCATTCGAATCTGAGTCAGATGTTAACTTCTCTCTATGACCCGTGAAGGCCAAGTTGGGAGATGCTTAAAAAATTTACAATTGCGAGCAATCGTTCTTAAATATTTCTTCAACGTTGCCTTTCTTTTTCAGTTCGCGACTGAGCCAAAGAATCAATAATGGAACAGCTTTTTAAACCGTTCTCTAAATTAATCCATTTCAACATACAATCTTTGTGCTGTCGAGTAGATTTGTGAGACTTTAGGTAATCACCCAAGTGTTTCCAATCACACATTCCTTCACTTGATCCAATCTTTGTATTTTGTAGCCCGAATATTCGACACGAAAAGTAGTAAACGGCATCCTTTGTTTGTGAATAAATCATCCAGTGCCTGTCAAGCTTTTCACCTTTAACTAATATCTTGTTATAATGATATTCGCTGAATCGACGTCCATTATCATTTAAGGTAAATAAATCAACTTTAACCCAGATTGGACCTCTCAATACAATCTCAGTTCCATATGCGTTCGCATATGGACTTCTATTGTATTATTAGTTTGCGTAATCGTTGTAGGCGTTGTTATAGCTCCCGATGGTGATATTCCTGATATTTCCCTACCTCCCTACCTTTATTTTCGATCTTGGCAACACCATGAGCATATTCGTTTTTCTGAACCGCCTCACATGAGCCCCAATCGCGGCTCGAGAATATAACGGTGGATTTCCAGGCTCAACGCCAAGCACCTGTAGCACTTGTTGCGTTCTCCGTACTTTTCCACAGAAACCACCACGTGTTTTATTTTCTCGTCCGTTTTTTACGACTATCTATGGGGAAGCGATTTCACAATTTATTCGCGGAACTGTAACGCTGCCTAATACACTCAACGCGTTTCCGATGGTGAAATTTCAACAGATTGCGTGAAAGCGCGAACTGTTCTCCATCGCAAAAAGAATGACGTGACACTCTTCGACAAAACTGACGTAGGATGGGAAGTCATACCTTGGCGCATTGCGTATGTATTGATCGCCTACTAATGGTCATATGGGTGGTAGTGACGTCTGCTGCCATCTGTCTTTTCATCCAACGTCAACGACTGAATAATAGTCGGCAGTGGCGTAGGGCTGATTCATTACACTAGATTGAATGAGTTTTTATATTTACTTTAAATTAGGTGAATGACTAGATTGAATGAGTTTTTATATTTACTTTAAATTAGGTGTTGTTAGTGTGGGTAAGTATTATTCACTTTAGCTAGTTTCAAGAGTTTCAGTGTAATATCGAATAAAACTATTATTTTATGCTTGTATCATATTCTTCACATCATGGCTTCTAGTACTGAAAAATTATTTATGTATGGATTGCTCTAGTATGATTTTTGTCATTTCCGAATTACTTTAGCCATATCTTCAATAGGAACTTGTTAGTGTTTGAGTATGAGAATCTCTAATTTCTTATCTCCTTAGGAGAATGATGCATGCTTGGATGATGCCACTATTCAATACTTTTCGGATGCATGTTACCGCTTCCAGTGCCTACGTGATTGCATGAGAATTTACAAACCTCATACCTTGTATGCTTGTATTAAGCGTAAAGCCATTGCGGCTATATTCGTTTACATTTTCAATACTTGAGAATTAAGTAAAATACGTATTTACTACGTTTTAAATATACTAGATTGATCATCTTAGGGATTTTCGGGTATGTTAATTTACAGATTCAAGTATTATTTTCAC
This sequence comes from Odontomyia ornata, assembly GCA_963969285.1. NCBI lineage: Eukaryota > Metazoa > Arthropoda > Insecta > Diptera > Stratiomyidae > Odontomyia > Odontomyia ornata. The sequence continues at coordinate 219,271,941 of OZ017742.1, forward strand.
ATAAATAAAATATCTTCTTGTTATGTTTCTTATCAGAATTTTTCGGCTAGATGCTTGTTTGATTTTTTATATGATCTTATTAGTTTTCAACATAGGGGGGTATATTTAAGGTTAGCACACTGCTACTATAGATCACTTCGGCTAATGATTATGTAAGATATTTCAGTATAGATAACGATGTATGGTAACATATGAGTTTATGGTAGGCTATTTTTAGATCGATCTCATCGTACCATGTATGTATAGGCAAGTAGCATATGTTATAGGATGTTCTTGATAAGGGTGGTCGCGAGTCGTTATAGGCTGTTAAGGGATGATTATTACTTTGAAGAACAGATTTACTTGAGTTGAATGAACTCATGCGGTTTTTTTTTTGTCTCTCATTAGATATTTATGAATGGTAGAGGTAAATGTTTGATATTTAGGAGTTTCGGATATACTCGGAATGTTTAGATCATTATGCTTGGTTGTTTGAGATATTGAGTAATGCTATTTTCTGACAGATATAAATAAATGTTGATATAACTTTTGACAGCACATCTGATAAATGGCTTTATACGAGTATATTTATGAATTCTATAGCATATTGAACAATTTTCAAGTTAACTTAACTTAGGTTTATTCAGCTGCACTATTTCTGCTGTGGGACCATACTGATGCATAGTCAGTCCTCTCACATCTCCTCTAATGTATACTGTACAAATTGTACTTAATATCCTTGGCATGTCATTGTAGCTTATGTCCCCTTCACTCTGATGCAAAATATTGATTTGGCAACTCCAATATAGTTTTGGTTGTATGCTTTTGAAGAGTGGCTTGGTATGACAAAGCATCCAAAATGAGGGAAAAGTATGTCTGATAAGAACTTTCCAACGAAAATTGAACATCGACGATAAACTTTTTCATTCTGATAGTGCTGGCTACCAGTTGGCTCTAGTTTTGTTTGGACAGTTTATGCTACCCAGTGCTATAAATTATTATTTTGTCGTATGTACTCGAAACTGCAGGAGTATATACTGTTATATTAGTGTGAAAATATTTCTTGTATATCTATTACATGAATGACAAATGCATGTATCAGTACCTGATGTCTTATTCTTAGAGTTGGAACATTCACATATTTGATAGTGTATTCCATGTTAATTAGATACTTTCTCACCCATATTACCATATTTAAGCATATAATCCTTGATACGTATTTGATGTTGACTAAAAATATTATACTTGCTTACCAAGCCTTTCACAATAGTATGTCTCAATGTACATTTTCCTAATGAATAATTCCTTTTAGTGAAATAAAACATTGTTTATAGTGTTTGTAGTATTTTATTTCATCACATGGAAAATTAGATCATTACAAAGTACTGGTATTTCGTAAAAAAGTCTAGAGTAGTTTATGTTTACAAATGATGTTTGAGTTGGAGTGAAAAAGTCGTTGATATCCAGTTTAAGTACACTCTTTTCCCTGCATTTCACACAAAATTGGTCGTAGTATTCCTTCACACAATCGGTATCGGTATCGGCATGAGAATGTTGAAAAAATCCACCAAGATGAAAAGCGTGAAGAGCTCGGGATGTTTAAGTATTACTCTCTCGCCTCCAATACGCGTGTAGAAGAGTTCAAGAAGTCCGAGCTGATCTGCAGGGAACTCATCTACTCTATCCTTGAGATCAATAAGATATTGACGAAGTGAAGTCCATTGACTGTTATCTAACTCCAACTGATTTCGGAAGATTATTTTCGCTTGAAATGTCAGCGAGTTGAACCCAAATATGACTTTGCTTTTGTGGAAACCTTTATCAAGATAGTATGTATAGTTCAGCAAGAGGTTTTGGTCATAGATTCGCTGTTTCTCTCGATTCTTTTTTGGTTTCTTCTCTTTCTTACTCACTTTTCTGGCTGAAGTAGCCTTATCAGTCTGACTGGCCTTTTCATGCTTCTGACTAACTGACAAATTTACTGGAACTGCTCCGATCATTTAAACGACTGCTTCTAGTAGTAAAATTAAGGATGTATATTTATTACACCAGCATATGCATTCACTTCTCTGAATTTGTGGATGGAAGTTCAATACGTGTTGATAATTCGATCGTATAGCTAAACATGTTTAACCCTTTGATGCTGTAATGTTGCTTACTCTCATGATTTAAATTGAAAGTTAAGAAAGTACTATGAAGTTAAGATTTGAACCATCAAGCTAACAGGAATAGGTGTCAGTAACAGGAAATGACACATTGCTTTGTATTTCCTTTAGAATTTTTCGGAGTACCGCTGGGCTACAATGGATTGCTAATAAGCTAATTAGCTGTTTCTTTATCTGTTAAACTATCTGTCTAGTTATTGTTTTTGCTAATGAGCTGTCTATCGTATGTGTAATGCTTTATGTTGAGCTGTCTTTTTAGCTGATGCCCTGTCTATTTAGATGATCAGCTGTCTGTTGAGCTAATTGTTTAGCTGATACAGCCGACTGTTTAGATGGTATGCTGTCTATGTAGCTGTTTTTTAAGTCAAGTGCTGGTTCTGTGACTGAGTGTTACACCCACTTTTTACCAGGGAAACTGGGGTGCTCCGGCGAGGCTTATGGGCCCGGTTAGCTCGTCCGAAGACGGGCGTGGAGCGCCACTCTCTTTTCCCTCCAAGCCTCAAATAGCCGCCAAGCGAGAATGCGACCAACCGGATTACACTCGACGATATTCGGCCGATACCCTCGCTACCCGTAGTCCTAAACACCCTACGATCTTTACTTTAATCCTTCCCCTACACCACTTCACTAACACCCTATATTCTTCACTTCTCAATCAAGATGTCCCTCGCGTGGACCACAATACCACCCCCGACCACTATGACCTCCGATATCACGGGCTTTATTCAACCTCCCGACACTTTCACTTTGACTTGACCGTCCAAGCCGCACTCGTTACAACAGCGAACTGAAACAAAAAAAAACTTACTTCTTTAGTGTCTTGAACGGCACTAAAATTTCTTCCTTTGAACGTTAATTAAACACCAATAAATTTCAAATATCTACAATTTTCCACACTTGTATTCAACTCAAAAGAATCTATAACCTCAATAAAAGATACACTCTATCATAAAATAACTTACGTTACTTCTAACCCTACAAAGGGGCCCCTTCGACGATCGTATTCGCAGGTATATTCCGTCGCCTTTTTTTTTCCAATCGAAACTTGCTCGTCGCTTTACCAACAATGTTTTTCTTAATGTGGATTTCGCTCTGCTGCTTCCGTTGTCCTCCACTTAACGATTCCGCTGCGCTTCGACTTTTCTTCTCGCTGATTGTTCTCGTTCCGTTGCCGTCGTCGCCCACGATACAAGAGATCAAAGAGGAGGCGCCTCATTCTTCGCGTGCTTATATAGCCTCCTCCTAACGACTATGGTTCCGCTCGTTGGTCATCCACCTCTTCAGCGGGGTAATACCTTCTTGCCGCCACTTGGTCGCCGCTCCCCTCTGGTGGCGAGTACTCCAACTTCGACTGAATCAGCTGAACGTAATTCACTGACAGTTTGGCCTGTCAGTGATGTGTGTTTATGTCCATTTGAAGATTATGGTGGTTGCATCTAGCATTTCTGTAGCAATGTATCTCTGGAACGATTCGTAAACCGGACAATTATTCTAAATTTAGAGATGCGTTTCCATGGAAAATATAATGTGAACCGATGTTTTCTAAATGCACTCGTTGCTCCCGGAGAAACTGTAGCGTTTTATCGACATTTTCAAGATAGTGAATTCTCATCATCTGAATCCTCCTTGGCAACATCTGGCTCGATCTTGTTAGGTTTTGGTTTTACCGAAATATCTGGAGAACATTCCAACTTCGAACAGGCGGTGATTCTGATCTTCGCTCGATGACAATGTTTGCTTAAGACTACTAATAATCGTATTTAAACTACTAATATGATTACAATTTGGACTGGCAAACAAACCCTAGTCGAGTGCGGCTTAGCTTTCTGACTATACATAGTCACGCGAGTGTTACGATAGCGTTCGGGGTGAGGTAATCCTGGTGCCCTTCGGTTTTAACCGTAACATTTTGAGCTTTCCTCCGCACACTATCGACGTCAAGTGGTGAGTAGTAGCAGATACCCGAGATTCCAACACTTTCCAGCTGATTAGAATGGTTTAGGGATGACCGATATCTGCTGGGTATCGCTACGCCGGGTATACGAATTTTTTGTGTGCATTGTTGAGTTTGCGGGGTGAACTGCCCTATCAATACAATTGTAGCACTTAGAACTTTTCTTCGATTTTCCTTCGAAGTGGTTCCTCCCGAGAACCCGCCGGATGCACTACTACAAGCCACTAATTATATCACTTTCAATAATTTTAACTATCCCGTGATCCTACGAATTGTTACTTGCCAATTAACCGTCGGATGTTATGCGAAATTTTCTATCCGCCGCCGCCTTAGACTCGACGACGCCGATTAAGTCTAACGCTCGTAGACTTTGGTTTCAGAAAAAAAAAATGTTGTCTATAAAGTCGGTAAACGGACGATAATTTTACGTGATAACGTCATAAGAAAATATTGATGAAAAATTGCATACTTTTATGAATTAAATTATTATCACTGAATTATCATTATTTTGTAAAATACAAAAAAGGGTTTATTTGAAAATTACAATTTTTTCATCGAATACTAAGTAATAGCAGTTGACTTTTTATACGATCGTTATATGAGTCATAATATTTATTAGTGAAAACTGTAACACAACCCATTATTATTGCACTCGCCGACCATGCTACTTTTTTTTTTAATAATCAAAGAACAAATTTCTGAGATTATACCGCTAATCAAATTCTTAAAATGCAAGAATAAATTACCTTTTCTGCCGCAATTGTGGTTGTAATAAACAATGAAAACCACATTAACTTGTCACTTTACCTTGTCACGCATCAGCCGATGGAGTGGAAGAATAGATACATGCGTCACAAGCCCAACGCTTAGGCTGATCGTGCCTCTCTATCGCTTCTTCTGCGCTTTCGCTTGCGCGCTCGGATCAGGCGGAAAGTGACAATGAATCATGCTTTTTCGTGCGTGCAGCCGGCGCTCATCGATTTATAAGACGTCATCACGTCAAAAATAAATAAAATACAATTTTAATAGTAAAACACGTCTTAATTTTAATCTTGTCAAGTCCACACTGAATTACATTTCCTTAAAATTAAATTCTCAAGCTATGGATAAAAATGCAATTTTTCAGTTACGTGGGTGTTTTGAACTTTGTAATCTGAACTATGGTTTTAATGCAATGTGGAAAATGTGTGAATTGCAAAATAACTGAAATATGAACAATTTTTAGTCCGAGAATTTAGAACATAGTGAAATTTGAAGTCCGCGGAAATATGATGCTAGCTGTCCGGGTCGGATGTGGGATTGTTAGCCGGTATAAGTTTCTGTGCATGTAACTCGTGCGACATGCGTTGATCAAATCTGGCCCATGTCTTCTCGAAATTTCTCGACGAATATCTGCATGTCGGTAGATGCCTCATTCTACAGAAAAAAAATCACCTGATAATCTTAACATGGTACCATATACTTGTTCCTCCACCTGAGGTCATGATTGGTTCTTGTGGTGTTGTGGATTACGTTGAGTAAAAACACCACATGTACTCGTTATCACCAGGTTCAAAATTTATTCAATATAAATTAAATAATACAGTGTTGTTACACATGGAGATATGTCCGTTCGCGAACCGCCGGAACGTATACTGATTATACATAAGTACTATACATATCATTGGGCCGGCTAGTCCGCGCACACACACATACCTGTATCCACAGTATACAGTCTCGGCACTAAAGTATATGATACTCGTATTTTACTGTAAGTACTCTATTTATCTACAAGCGTATTCGCGTACACCACAGTTCTTAACCTCAATAAGACAATCGGTAGCTTTTCTGTCGATCGACGAGCGTCGTGAAAAATTAACGGTGTTTTTAGTTGTCGATATCAGAGTAAGTTTCCGTCTATATCGACGTGTACGCGTCGAAATTGTGCATTAAAATAAATACAAAAAAATTGATTTTTTACACTAAGTTACATTACTTGTGGTCTAGTTTAAAATACACGAATAACTGCAGTGCTGGAAAGCACGAACACTTGAATTTTTGTCATGAATGTGATTATGTTGCATTTCCCGAATCTTGGGAAAACTAATTTCGATGTCACTAGTGTCTGGTGCTTGCTCCAGGTAAATTGCTAAGCTTGTGGGAAGGTTTTGTTAACTGATATGCTGTGGTTGAGGTTGTCGGTGTATTTTACTTCGCTGCTGGCATTCCAGACAAAGTATCACTCAATTCGTGGTTGCTCTTTTTCAGGGTTAGGAATATTTGGGTCCTTAGAAGATTATTGAATTCTTTCTCGTGCTCATGCTCGTCAGCAATCTTCTCCGCGGTGATCGTTGTTGGCATGCTTATCATTTCAATCTTCAACAATCCATCTGCTACGACATTTTGATCGCCCGAGATGTGTACAACATATGTCGAGAACTGTAATATGTATTGTGATTTTCGGCACTGTCGTGAGGAAGCTTTGGCTGAACTTTGCTCAATATTAATAGTTTAAGGTCCATTTTGATATACAGTTCCGTCCTTCAACCATGCGTCAAAAATAGTGCATTACCATATAGTGTAGTGTATCGCATATGCATTTTTCTCTAATACCCACTTGATGGTATGCCCGAAAGAGGTCTAGCACCGAGAAAATTCGAAAATTTATTACCCTATAAGGTTCTGCGTCATTTTTTGGATGTGTGCAATTGGATCGGCAATAATCACCACATGGATGCCACTCCAAAGTTCTGTTTCATTACCAAAGAACTTACCCATACACTCACGGCCGGCCTTAACCATATTGGCGCCCCGGGCGAGTCGTCCATTTGGCGCCCCTGCATTATTCATATTGGAGCTTAATAAGAAACTGTTTGGAAAGTGACAATACTTTTTATTAAGCGCAGCATTAATTATTATTAATATTATTTAGCTATTCAATCTTGAAGCAATGTAGAAATTTATATCGTCTGTTAGTAAGCAGGTAAACATTTAATGACGAAAACTAAAACTTTATTTTTCTTGCTTTTTTGTCAGAAAACTCCCAGAAAACTGTCGCGAAATCTAGGTTTTCTGCAATTTCATTTTCTATGGACAGTGACGCCAAACTTGTTAATCCCGTTTGAGACAAATTAGATTGGAAGAAAGTTTTTATTAATTTTAGTTTGGAGAAACTGCGTTCGCCACTTGCAACAGTCACTGGATTTTTTGACAGAATACGTAATGCTATCCAGGTATTGGGATATAACTCTTGAGGATTGTACTTTTTAATAAAGTTTAAAGCTTCGACTGTCTTCAAGATAGTGTTGCAGACTCAAAATTTCATCACACAATAAATTTCCATCAATATCTGATTTAAATTTAACCGTTTATTTTTCTTGCAATGCAGAATAACTTCGTTTTAGCTGGTCTTTATTTTGATTTTTTTAAATATTAAACAAGAAATTCCGCGTTATAGAAAAATCTTGCATCTGTTGAAATTTTCCTTTAAAGATGTAGGTACGGTGTCCAAGAGTGTTAAAAAACTCGGCTTCAAATTTTTTTTCGAGGTTATTTATTTGTTCATCAACAGTCTCTTCATCCGGTCTGCATTTAATGCGTCTTAGTCGCATTTGTGGTTTGAAAACTGGTTCCTTATCAAGCTCTGATGTTAATTCTCTTGCTGTTACAAAAACTTTCTTGAAGCCTATTTACCAACCAAGTTTATTTTGGGTGACTGACCTGCTTTACTCACCATGTTAATTTGAAAAAGAACATCATACCATATTATCAAAGCAACAATAAAGCTAAAATCCATTATCTGTCCTGCCAACGTCGTCGCTTCCTGTGACGACACAGAATCGCTTTGCTTGGTAGCTTCGGCCAAAGAAACCAAAGCATTGTGCTTTTCACATAATTGATAACGTACTGCTTTGACGCTTTCAATTTGAGCTTCCCAGCAGGTATCCATAGAGGTACACACAGGAGACGGCGAAAGATCAAATTCATGAAGCCACGAGCTTTTGCCTTTGCTATTGTGAAAACTCGCATATGCTCGAAGCAAATTTCGAAATTGGGGTCGAAATTTCGTTCATCATATTGTAAGGTGTATCATACTCTTGGCGATAAACTTTATGAGAGTGCAGCGTTTGAAAATTAATTGTTTACTACAAAAAGAAAGTCAAAAAATTGTCATATGTGCTGATATTATTATTCTGGTGGAATTATCTTGCAAACGCTAGAGAGGGTACCACTTTTGACCTACGTAGAAAGTTTCATCATTCTAGCTTGTGTGGTTTGCGAGAAAACTTGCTGTGACGCACGGACGGATAGACAGGCGGACGAAAAGACAGATCGCGATTTTAATAGGGCAGTTACGCCATTAAAAATGTTTCCATGATAAACATTTTGTCGGTTATCTTCGTTTTCCGGTAAATAAACAAATATTTTCAAATTAAACCGTCATGCATGCATTTCTGCATCAATTGGCTCGATTTTCAACAATAATTTCAGTCCCATCACCACGACTTCAGAAACATAGAAAAACATTTTTAAATTCAACCGACCAGTTTTCGAAATTAATAAAACAGCTCCCATGTTGTAGGTGCACTGCACTGATACGAGATCTCGTATTTTAAAAAACTTTCAAAGTTTTTCAATTAAAACGTTTACTCCGATACATGAAACTTTTACAAGCACCTTCGCAACAACAAAACGAATTATTTTCAACAATTTAATCTTAACACCATTGTGGACGGAGTCGACAAAACTTCAACATTTGCGCGGAACATCTATTTCACACGCAATTTGCACTTTGATAATTACGAACTTTTACTTAAAAACACAATTAATTACTTCAACACGAAGTTTTAAGGATAACTTAGGCTCATTTAAATCCGTAGGAATAAAAATCAGAAAAAAAAGCGCGTAAATACTTACAATGCAGGTGAATTTCAGTTGCATGTTATCGGAATGCTATGACCGGCGTCAAATCTGTTTCAACCGAGAAAATCTTTAAATTCGCGTCTCCCATATATCGTTTATAGCAGGCACGTTTCACACGACATTCGAAATTATGTTTTCATTCACGAAACGCACCGAAAACCTGGACGGACACAGAAAACATCACGTAAATTATACCCGGACACATAATTGTTTCCTTGACTGCACTTTACTTACCTAAATAATGAAAAATACTCGATGACGCTTTCACATTTTTACTCACGTTTACACATTGAACACTTTATTTTCAAAATCACTTATACAATCCACCCGAAACAAGCGTTTTCATTGAAAATTTTAAAAAATTACGATCTTTGATGGAATTTTCGCAAGAGTTGTCAGCTGACTGTTTTCCATCAGCTGAAACATTATTTCCGGAATCAGGGGTGTCACAATTGTTGATTTCGATCGTGAACGATTTAAATGTGGCGCATTTCGTAGTTTGTCAGTACATTTTAAGGGAAAAGAAAGAAGTTTGTTGAACAATATTTGGAGGCATTGTTTACAATTGTAAATGCTGTATGGTCATTAGAGTGAAAACTAAAAATAATGAACTTTTTTAGCTATTTTGAAATTAATTTCCAACAATGATAGCATTTGGACAATCATACGTAAGCTCATTCGTGAAAGTCTAAAAGCTTTCGAAAATTGAAGTATACGTACATGAAATGTTTGTTCGTATTGAGCATGTATTAAGAGACTTCAATGTATACCTCTATGCAGGTATCACTTAAATTTTTCAGGGTGAATATTTTCAAGTGATCGATTAAAATTTTCCATCTATTTGCCGATCCTACAAATAAATTAAACATTTTTTGAAAAATTCCGCTCAAGGTCACTGATTTCACTGAAGATTTTGCCGCATTGCAAAATACCAAATTATAGCTGTGACATCCACAAGGTACAAAAAAAGCTAACGGGCTTAGGTTTGTAATTCTTTTCTGTACGCTTCATGTTTGTAGTGAAAATAGGTATTAAAATGTCCGTGAAGGACTGCAGCGATGGTCTGCTGCCTCGGCGGAAGAGGATGTTAAGATCGGCCGAGAATGGCCTTGTATGGGGACGCGTGAATGCGCTGGCAGGCTAGCGTTGCGGTGTCGTGGGGCGGGTTCGTTCCCCCCAGCACAAGGACCCACTACAAAAGAATTTCGCATTCACGAATTCTCGGGTCACAGAAACAGTCGACCGAAGTCGAAAAATTGAGGTAACTAGCTAAGGGTTGCTAAGATCATTAAAAAACAAACTGTGCCGCGCAAAAACGGACGGACTTGAGGAGACTTGGTCGTCACCCGACGATTCTTATGGCCCACAAATAAGAGTGGGGCATCCGGATAGATGTGGTACCCTCTCGCACCCGCCCAACCGGATCAAGATCCCAACGTAGACGTGGCCATATATTTCCCTTTTGAGTGGAAAACTCATACAAACATGCCTTGCATGAGCTTTCCCATCAAAAGAGAAATATAGACGTGACCCATTTATGTTATAATTATGTGATCGGATCACATAACCCTATAACATAAAAGGGCACGCGAGCCGAAGGCCACTCAACCCTGGCTAGAGCCCCTGAAAGCAGCAAAACGGTGGAGTGCGCCCGATGGCTAGCCCATATGAGCGAATAAGCCTGGTGCGGGTCCTAAACCCGGTCTGATAGAGAGAATGTAAAGACCGATTTTATAATTTAGCTTTCCATTTTTTATTTCGGTATTTCACAAAAAAACAATATTTATTCAGAAAAACGTAGGATAAAACTAAACAATGTGGCAATAATATTTTGTTTCCTGACTTATTTAACAGGCAAAAAATTAGGAAAATTAAGAATCGTATATGAAAAAAGTACAACAAAAGGCTACTTACCCACATCCTCCTCGACGAGCGCTCGTAGATGGCGTGGGCACATCTGTAATTCTTTTAAAAATTTACTTCACACCCTATAATGCATTTCAATGCCAAACAATTATTCTACACAAAAAAATCTCAATCCCGCTCGACGGATCACACAATTTCGTTTCAATTTCTAAACTTCTATTGCATTCTTTGTGCTAGAGTAACTAAATCAATGTGCTGGAGCGAAGTACGGAAAATTAGCAAGCAAAATATCCACTATAATCAATACGTTTCCGGATGCAATAAATTGATATTCGTAATGTTATGAAAAAATGCAAATAAATTTCGCTTCAAATCCAAATGCTGGCAGAAATTCCGAAAGTACATTTCCGTTCACGATGCCGTATAAAGCGGATAAAAGCAATTTTGAATTTACGGCACATTCAATTGAATACCGTCATCTGAGGGTTAGTTTACTAGAGCGAGGACCAAGATTCAATTTAACCCGCTATAGGTCATCAAACGGTTCCTTAACAGTTAATAAATCAGTCGATGCCGCTGGCACTAAGTAACTTTTGTAAATTTATCAAGAGACAGGTAGGAAATTTAAAATTGCTTTTTTCTTTTTTTTGTGGGGTAACTTCACTTCACAAGGTAAATAATATTTTTTCGATAGCGACTTATACCGCTGATTTCCACGGGGTTATTTAAAACCATGCTCGGTCACTAGCGTCGCCAAACAAGAACAACAGACAAACTGTTAGCAAACTCAATGGAATCCCAATTAGTTCGCCGCGGTATTTGTTCCTTAGTTTTCCTCGAAAAAATTCCCAAAATTTCTCAGAACAAGCACAGTCGCCTCTTCGAAACACCTTTTTTGCTTTTCTCCTCCAGACTCTTCAAGATGCGATAACTAAATATCAGATTTTATAGAGGGTAGAGGCGTTTCACTTAAACAACTTTTATTGTTCGTGGCTTGGGACCATCACATACCACCGCGCGTATTCCTCCCGACGTGCTCGCTTCGATCTCAAAACCAGACTCCTCAAGATGCGATAACTAAATATCAGATTTCATAGAGGGTAGACGGGTTTCACTTAAACAACGTTTATTGTTCGGGACTTGGGACTATCACATACCACCGCGCGTATTCCTCCTGAAGTGCTCGCTTCGATCTCAAAACCAGACTCCCCGATTCATTCCTCGATCCGTTCCAAAGACTTGTCTTTTTCTTTTTTCCCCCATCCCGTGCATAGGGTAAAAATTCAATCAGCTGCCCACTCAGCTGAACTCGAATGCATTCCGTCATGTAATGCACCGTTGGCCTGCACTAAATCAGTGTTTCCATATCCTAAATTATAATGGGCAGACTTAAATTTTTTAAAACCAAAATTTAACTGAAGTAGAGAAATTTTAAATGAACTAAAGAAATTTAAATAAAGTAAAGAAATGAAAATTTTAAATAGTAATGAAAATTAAATTTCATGAAAAATATAATTAAAGGAAAACATTTAAATTTTAATATAGAGGAAAATTTATATAAAGTTACATTTAATGTACTAATAAGAAAAAAAATTATTCTACAAATTACAAGGGAATTAATTACATTTTTTTTTAAATCTGCCATTATAATTTTGGGTTGGAGATAGGAAGGTTTTCGAGCAGTTTGCTTGTATGACTGCTCGATTACTACATGTCCGCACCATTATCATAGCCCTGTCCTCTACAGTCATTAATGTTAAGGCCATGATCACTCAATGTCTTTAAAATACTTTCTCTGAGATCTGCGCCCGTTGTATCATCTATTTGCAAAAATGATATAAAATATTCTTTTATATTTACGGGATCCTCTGTTATGTCAGCGCTTCTTAACGTGATTGAAAGTTGCTCTTTATGACTGATATCAGGAGTGCAATCGGCTATAATTACATAATACTTTGACTCCTTTAAAAGGGATACAATTGTATGTAGATAAAACTTTAGATGCCATAAATTCTATTAATTCATTTTGTATATTTTTTCCACAATAATGGTCAGCCAAATCACCTTTTATGACCAACCTAACATGCTCTTCCATGATGGGGTCAAACTTTACCAATTCATTGTTTGGTGTAAATAATTTACCGGAAGATCCTCTGAACGCCATGTTCCTCGTATTTTCAGCCAAATACAATGTTATATGCATCAATCTTTGAAGGACAAGGTTCCATGGTAATCTTTCCTTAGAAACTATTTTTTTGTGCTACTTGGTCAATAGTTAATCCAGCTTTAAGCCTTCGTTTCAGCTTCAGTCCATTCGATGAATGCTTTTTTGTGTGCAGGACTATTTTCATACATTTTTAAAGCTTTGCTTAAATGTTTCCCATTTTTGAAGCCTTGGGCAGTGGTCAGATTTGTTATTGACTTTGAATCGAACCATCGGCAGCGAAAGCGAAAGACACTATCATTTGATTTTGAAAAACCAACCACTGACTCCTAATAGTTTCTTCATTTAATAGCTTTCTGGTATAATCACTTGAAGAAAATTGACGCCCATTTTCATCCTTCGGAAAATGATTTAAAAATATTTGTGATGGTCCACACAAAATAATTTGATCTAAATTTCTTGCACTAACTAGCTTTGGCAACGTAGCTACGTCTGAAATATCGTATTATTCAGTACAATCTGAGTTGACTCTTTCATCAACGAAAGAATTTTAATTTTGAGTTTGACCTTCAAGCAACTTAGATTGTTTAAACGATAAAAAGTTCTAAAAATAAGAAATTGTAAACATTGTTTTAATATACATATTAAGCATAAATTCATTATGGTGCACATTCTTTACTTACATAATCACCTATAAAATCCAATGAAAATTGCATTCCTTATCATTATCATAAAATCATTTTCCACATTCGTTCGACCTTGATGCCATGTGCACAGTTGCCGTAGGTCAAGTCGTGAGTTGCAATTCTGCAACATATCGTTTACGCGGAAGAATAGCATAAGAGTCGACGAGTGTTATTGTTTTGCCGCGTAGAACATTGACTCAGGCAAAATAAATAAATACAAATGAAGCCAATGCTCTACGCGAACAATTAAAACGTGTAAGCAATTATGATACCTTGAGCTTACTCAAGAAAGTTGCAAGCTATCATAATTGCAATTGATTATTTTTTCCTTTTTTTATGTAAGCATGCCTGATACTTTAAGCAAATAAATAAATATTGTAGAAATGAGTCAATGATCTATACGAACAATTAAAAAATGTAAGCAATTATGATATCTGGAGCTCACTCAAGAAAAGTTGCCAGGTATCATGATTGCAATTAATTGTTCTTGTTTGTAAGCATGTTTGGTACTTTCACCTTTCCATATGCGTATGAAAAGTACCAAGCATGCATTTTCAATCAATAATTATTCTGTACAGTGGTAAAATTATCTGTTGTAAGCATTCATGGTACCTTGACTTTTTTGAAGTAAGGTGCAAGGTACCATGAATGCAATTTAGCTAACATCAACAAAATTTTGTTATAAATTGAAACGATATAGAATAAATTATCATCAGTTGTGTTTTTAACTCCAAGTGTATTAATATTGATAACAGTTTTTTAATTTTAAGAGTGAATTTACATTTCTTGGGTAAGTTACACATTGATCCGTCTTCTTAGGAAACCCAAGGAGACGTATATTATATCATTACTCTCCTTGTGCACTAGAGGTACCTAGTGCAGAAGGATACGAGAATTGTGGTTGCACATAGAGAGACCTATTTGCAGCCCAATTCTGTTTCTCTTTAACTTGTCCTTTTAGGAGACCTTTATATTACATCGTTATTCTCCTTGTGCCCTAGAGGTACCTAGTTCAGAAGGATACGAGAATTGTGGTTGCACATAGAGAGACCTATTTGCAGCCCAATACTGTTTCTCTTTAACTTGTCCTTTTAGGAGACCTTTATATTACATCATTATTCTCTTTGTGCACTAGAGGTACCTAGTGCAGAAGGATACGAGAATTGTGGTTACACGTAGAGAGACCTATTTGCAGCCCAATTCTATTTTTGCTTTGACTTGTCCTCTTAGAAGGCTTTCCTGTTCATTCTATCCTCTTTTGGCACTAGAGGTACCTAGTGAAAGAGTACAAGAATTATGGTTGCACATAGAGAAACCTATGTGCAACTCAATTCTATCATATTGAGTTGAATTGCCAGAAAAGGCAATTACTCAGATCTGTACTAGAGTTACCTAGTGACAGAATCCAAAAAGGATATTTTTACGAATAGAGTGACCTATCCGTGGAAATTTATTCCTTTTTTTTATTTTACTTTCAGTGGTCCATCCACTTAAAATATAAACATAGATGTTTCATCCAAAGATTCAATGGGCTGATTGATCTGGTCACCTTGAATAGGCGACTGTGCATTGTTGGTGCCTGATTATTCCAATTCTAGAGAAATATTGCCTGTGAATTGGCTTTCGGATCCAGACGCGAAAGCGGTAACTTCTGATTTAGCATCCGAAGTACTCGCTTTAGAAATTCCTTTAAGTATTTCTCGACATTCATAGGTTTTCCGGTTCCATCAAAAACATTGTCCTTTTCAGTTTTCTCTTACGATTTTCTGAACCAGAAAAGTTGTAGTGAATATTGGTAATCTTTTGTCCGTTAAGGACCGCAGCGATGGTCTGCTGCCTCGGCGGAAGAAGATGTTAAGCTCCGCCGAGAATGGCCTTTTCTGGGGACGCGTGAATGCGCTAGCAGGCTAGCGTTGTGGTGTCGTGGGGCGGGTTCGTTCCCCCAGCACAAGGACCCACTACAAAAGAATTTCGCATTCACGAATTCTTGGGTCTGAGAACAGGTCGACCGGAGTCGAAAAATGTAGGTAACTACAAAAGGACAGAATTGTTTGTTCAAAGAACAAGTCGAAACAAGCCAAAACTGACGGACTTAGGGGAACTTCTTCGTTACCCGACGATTCTCATGGCCACAAATAAGAGTGGGGCAACCGGGTGGTTGTGGTGCCCCCTTGCAACCGCCCAACCGGATTAAGATCCAAAAAAATGTTGAAGTGGCCATATATTTCCCTTCTGAGTGGAAAACTCATACAAACATACTTTGCATGAGCCTTCCCATAAAAAAAAAGAAATATAAAGGTGACCAATTTATGTCATAGAGTTATGTGATCGAATCACATAACCCTATGCTATAAAAACGGCACTTAAACTGGATGCCACCCAACCCGCGAGAGTCCCTGAAATTAAAATGCATACGGAGCGCGCCCGATGGCTAGCTCATTTTTTTTTTTTTTTTTTGGAAAAGAGCGTTCCACCGTGCCAGGTCCGTTACCCAGTCAGAAGGAGCTAACATGAAAAGACCGACGCGTGTCATTTTAATGCATCATTTTTTCTCCAAAGAAAATACGGGATTTTTCTTTTACAGAACGATTCAATCCAGTGAAGTTTATTAATTCAATCACGTAATTGAAAAACACCACTGTTTCAAAATCTATTCCAAAATTAAACATGTTTTTTCATCTTTGATTGTAATGGAATACAAATGCCTAAGAATAAAAGAAATCGTTTAATCTATCTGCCATAATGTAACGTGTATTTATCTGTAAATTATTATGATGCTTAAAAAAAGATTTATCCATAAATTATTATAATATAAAAAAAAACCATTTATCTAAACGTACTACGCAATTATTCAAGTTTCCTTACTTTTTCTAATGCATAATGTTTGAAAAGTTAGCCGTAACTGTAAACATGCACTTAAATAATCAATTCTGTACTCACCGACATCCACGCCGGGCGCCCGCTGTTGATGTGGTGAGATCGCTGTACATTGCTTTAATATTGCTTAAAATATTTTAATGCATTTATCACTATTGCATATGTAATGATTTTCAACTTTTCAAGTTCGAACGCGGAACCGACCCCTCATCGGTTCTAGACGTTAAGTCTGAGTAGTGCCAACGGATGGTACCAACAGGTCAACCAATCCGTGCACCGTAACCCATTCACGCGGTGACTGCTTGTCGGCCAGCTAGTTCGGAGAGGATTTCGGTCGCGGGTCTCCGAATGGGTTACGCTCAATTACAATATTTCAGCCACCTGAACATGCCCGTTTTCCAAACGCGTCAACAACTACTCATCCAGAACGGGAAACCTACGTTACGTTAATTCTGGATGGGATCTCTCCACAGATCTCAAATCAAAAACGCTACAAAATCCCATAGGCGCGTTACCGAATCACCGACGCGGTACCGAAAAATATGCTACTCGAAATCAAACCGACGAAAACTACTCTAATGAAATGACGAAACAATCAAAGGTACCGCGTACCGCGCGCGACGTGAAACCGACCTCAGCGGATTTGTCGAAACCCTACCCTCGCGACGGCATACCTACCCTACACTCTCTCTTCCCACTGAAAAAGAACGAGCCACTGAAAAGGAAAGTCGTGGTTAACTTTTAACAATTCATGACTTTATTCATTTTTTGATTAAATTAATATGATTTAAAGTTACACCTTGTGAGTATTTCCTTGTGTATGTTAACATTAAAAGATTTGAGAGCAAATATAATAACTCAAATTATAGTGTAAAATAATGTAATATTGTAAAATTCTTTTAATCTAATAAGCAATCATTACAAATACCTTTTAAATACATTAAATCTGTCTTCATGCTGTTATTCCAAAATCTATCTGTTTAATTACAACCTCAATTTGTGATTGTTCTGAAGTAGCATAAATTTTATTTGATTTTTGATGGGGTGTTGTGTAAGGTTTCCTTCTCATTTTTCTAATTACTTAGGTCTAGTTTAAATATCAAAGTTTTCTTCAAGAATAAATTATAAAAAAAAATTCCATTCTATGTTTTTTTTTTTTTTCTTGAATTGTAGACTTGTAGAGAAGGAATAGTGTTTCTTATAAAATTTATGCAAATATCAATGAATTGTAATTTTTTTGTGTTTGTAACAATTCTATTCAAGTTATAATATTTTCTCTCAGTTCATCCTTTCCGCGCCTATATTTTAATAATTGAACAAGCTTACTTTAAACTACTTAAAATATAATCGTTAGAATTATTCAAAGGTATCATATGGATCTGAATTCAAATCAGGATTGTAGCTGTAAATGTCGCATTCAGATAGACTGATTTCATCGTCGATAACTTACCATAATGGTTGACGCAAACCATGATATTGATCCCCCGCTACAGCCGACTCCTTTATTTTTCCACCGCTGTTAGTTAATATTTTCGGCCTTCCTCCAGAACACCAAGATTACGGGGGGATAACGAAAAATACAGATATAGCACTTTCCTCCCGCGTGTTTTCCATTCCACGTTCCGTCGGACTGTCAATCTGACAACATCCGACAAAACAGATGTGTGTGGAATGGCACGCCACATGGCGGCAATGTGCCTCTCCATTTGTCGCCAGTGGCATAGTTTTTCGATGGCCACGGTGGAGGGGCATTTCCAGATGCAAGGGTTCGGGATCGGAATCACTTCGATTCCCGGGCGTAAGCGTCACATTACACATATAAAGAGAATTATTTTCCGAACCGAATAACTATCCAAATCTAAAGTTCCACGATTACCCAAAATGTCGGAAATGTCATTTCACTTATTATTTCTCGTTCATCACGAAGCTTTATTTATTAGAAAATCGACTCATAAACTCAATCAAATCAGTTATCTTTTACGAAGGCTAATACTCGGTATTAATTGTTATGATAATGTAGAGTGCAAACTGTGCCCGAACATTTAGGGTAATCATTACACATTTTAGAATTCTTCTGAGAAAGAATGTTACTCTTTCAGCAGTGGGCAACGTTACACAGCACAAACTTCTGCACAGTACAATTAAACACCGTTTTTTTTTACACACACAACAGGACTTTTTATGTTGCTAGCGGCCGCAACCGCCTCACGTCCACGACTGACATTTCTGCCGACGTCTCCTCGCCACAGCTTCCCCAACTGTTATAGTTGCTCATTTATGGGTTGCTTTAAATTGAAATTTCGATATGAGATAGAAGGGTTTTCGAATAGTTTCATATTGTGACTGCTCTAAAACAAAATTAATTGAAGTAAGAAAAAAAAGAAAAATGAAAAAGATTTCATGACGAATACAATTAAAGGGAAACGTTTAAATTTGACATAAAGGAAAATCGATACAAAACTAAGTTTAAAAAAAACAAGTTTAGAAATTACAATTATGAATGGAAGTTCAATAATAATAAGAAAAACAATTTTATAAATTACAATTATGAATGGAAGTAATGAAATCTCTCTTTTTTTCTTTGTTTTTGTCTAAATCTGCAATTGATTTCAGTTAAGGATTAGGAAGGTTTTCGAGCAGTCTGCTTGTGTGACTGCTCGATTACTACAAACTTTTTTTTATTATATCTTTATTTCAGCCATAATTCAATTTTGTTACTTATCGTGTGAATCCTGCTCAATTTCACAATTACAATGTAACGTTATATCTATGATATATAAAAATTATTTCAATGTACCAGAAATTAAAAATAATACACGTTCACGACACTTGTTTCGGTCAAAATTCTTAAAACATACCAAAAATTAAAAAAAAATATCACAGTGATGACACTTGATTTGATCAACACACTGTGGATAAGTTCTAAGAAAAACTGATGTTTTGAAAAAGTAATAAAAATAAAACACTATCACTTTGCTTTCACTTTTTAGTTTAATATGAAGCCTCACCAATTCTAATATTAATACCATTCACGACTACTCTCACTTAAAAAAATATAATGGCATTGAACTGATCACATCAAAAAATATTTCTATGGAACCCGCACTAGAATTCTCTCTACAGGGACTTCCCCGAAATTTCGAATCTTTAATGAATACCGTAAAGGTTTTTTGTGGTTTCTCCAGTATTGTTAAAACTCCCGTATAAACTTCTCATGACCGAAAACTAGATTTTATTTCTCATCTATCGCTCAGTGCGTCTATTTAGCCCTATACTAGTTGCTAGGTAATGTTAGAAGGAATGACCGATTTTGCAAAAGTATCGAGAGTCAAGCATCGATTTTTAGTATTTATCACAGGCATGACTTAGACTTTCTTCACTTCTTTTGTTGACATGTAAATTAAACCCTGTTTGTCCTTTAATGTGCTTGTAACACTGAAAAGAAATAAATTGAAGCTAGGTAACTCTAGCTGTCAATAATTCTATAGTTTCTGGAAACTAGGTCTCTCTAGTTCCAAAATACCTTTTAATTCAGTTAGGACTTGCAGGTTACCTACAAGACCTCCTTTATATGTACAATGTGGCACAGCCCTTAGGTCCCTCTAAGGAAATAATGCCTCCACTGTAATGGTTCTCAAAATAAAACGCGATTCTTACTTGAACCAAGAATAATCTACATTTATTTCACCCGTATCTACTTATAGTTAATTATTGCTAACTTTGCAATCATGGTATTGGCATACAAATTAATCACGATACCATGAATGCTTACATTAACCCAAAAACAATATTGCCTCTATATGACAACAATAAATGAAATTAAAGTCATGTTATGTTTACATGCAATAAGACACACAACATGATTCATGCGCTCATTAATGCAACCATGGTGCCTCCATTCATATGCGGGACCATAATTGCTTACATTTGAGCTTGATCGTATTACAAACAACTCGATTGTATCTGGATATCTGTGCCGCATGAACTTGGCACGAACAACTTGCTGATATGCCAGCCTTGACCTACCGTAACGACATCAAAATACAATCGACATGAAAAAATGAGGTTGTTGCAATGCAAATGAATTGAACATTCTAGAGCTCGAACTAGCAACCCGGTAAATTGACCAAAACAATGTTTAAGTTACACAACCTTATAATTGTACGTCGATATATTAGCATTACTTATTTAATTAACATTAATTATAAACAAAATTCTAAATATTTTAGACATTCTATCCTAATCTAATAATTACTCTAAACATACTGCCGGCCTTGAAGTTAAACAACTTCAAAAGTAAAATCTTTCGCGTTGTGGGCGTTGCTGCGTTGTAGTGTAGATACTCCCCTTTTGCGACAGTAGTAAATAAACGCACACAAGATCATCACTGCGACGCATCCCGTTGACGTGTAGCTTACTGATAACGAGTGCAGGTAATGTGACAACGTACCGGGTGAATCGATGTTTGCCTTCAGCTTTTGTATCTCTGAGCTTAGATTGGTTAATGCCTCAAAATGCTTCGTAACGTGAACTGGATTAAAGGCCAACATGGTGGTTGGATCGGCTTCTTCAATAGTAACGTTGACCTTGGGATAAAATGATTTGGCGTGGAACTCGGTGGTTACTCCTTGTATAGAGGGCAGTAAAGTAATCTCAGCGCTTCTCATACTGCAACCTGCATCCATGGCTAGCAAGCCAGAGCCCTTGAGACCTTTCCGCACGATTCGTCCGCTACATAAAAAGTCAAAATCCTCTTCCTTTTTTAACGCAAAAATCCAACGATTAGGAGTGCGAAGCTGGATCCAAATTCTACTGGCCGCGATTAATTCCCTTGGACACAAAGGTGTAGTTCGACGTTCGGTGAAAAGATGTAGTTCACATATGCTGTTGGAGGGGTTGAATTTTATAACGGGTTGATACTGCTGGCACAACGTGTGAGATTTGGTTAGTGTTTTGCAAGCATGAAACTCAGTCTCAGTTAATAGATGAAAATTGTCTCGGTATTCATTTACCATCATGTAGGGCGCCTTGGGTACAATTCTTATGAAGTTGGTTCCGTCCATATGCGGTACTGGGATGATCCGGAACAGTTCGAATCTATTGCTGGTGATTAGTGGAATCTCAATTCCAAATATGATGTAGTCTTTGACTCTAGAGGCGTGTATATCCATGGTTCGATACAATAGCAAAGGGTCGATAGTGCCGTTGTACGATGGTAGGGCTTTCATCTCTGGTAGGTGATTTTTGATGACACGAGCTTGTTCTTGAAGTTGGCTAATCGAAATTATGAGAGGGTTGATTTTGCCATGCTGCGAGTCGGATAGTGACGCCAGTATTGCATCTTGAATATTTTGACATTCAATTAATAATGACGAGGTGAAAATAGCCATAGTGTGGAAGGTTTGGATTAATTTCTGCTCCTTTAGCTCTGCGTTGAGATTCTGTATATTGTCGAACACTGTGTGGAACGATTTATTCACAGAGTTGGCCTGATCACGTAGCTGCTGTTCATCCTTTTTAATTATGTTAATGGTGGTCTCGACTATGGAAGTTTGTGACCTAATCAGCTTCCCAAGATGATTCTCGTCGTCTTTCACTTTGGCGATGGTCTCAGACATATGTTCCTCGTAAGAGCTGTCTAGAACGCCGAACAATTTGTTTGCAATATTGCCAATAATGTCAAATGGCGATCTCTTCCTTCTTATAGGTTGAATATGACTACGTTCAGCTAATAAGATATTATTCTCTCGAATCCCATTAAGTTGGTGTATGTATTGCTCGACAACTTGAATATGATGCTCATTATGGTGAACCACGCTGCATAATTTCTTTAATAGCTGAATTGCATCACTTGCTGCCTTGATAGTGGCCCAGTAAGACTTTAGATCGTAATACGCTAGGACGTGCCAACTGTCAGACGTCAGACTTCCTTCCCCCAAGCTCTCGAAATAGACACCGGCATTATTGTTGAACTCCTCAACTTGTACCAATCCATCCATGGGCGTAGTGGCTGAGAGGGCCGGCATCATTAACAGTGTCAGAAGTATAGCTTTCAGTGGCGATGTCATGTTGGCCGACCCTTTCCGTTTCCGAGATACCGGTGACGTCTGAGAATCCTGTTGTGGCCATATTGCATCGTCAATATTTACTTGGCTGGCCTGTCCGATATTTTGCTCGTGATTTGGCTCTACTATATCTACTGGTAATGGGGCTATAGTATGTATAGCTCTGCGATAGATTCCGGACGCAGTTTTAACCCAAACTACGCGGACCTTTTTATCAGCCCCAGTAACGACTTCAACAATTCTTCCCATTGGCCATTTCAAGGGGGGAATGTTGTCTTCTTTCACCACTACCAGCATGCCTTCCTTGACATTAGGTTGCGTTGAAGTCCATTTCACCCGCTTTTGGAGCTCTGTGAGGTACTCCAGATGCCACCGATTCCAAAAATCTCTGCGGACTTGACTTACGAGGGCCCATCTTGTACGCAACGATATATTTGCATCTGTATGTGTGCTGATGCCATTCAAAACCGGTTCGCCGGTTAAAAAATGTGCTGGTGTCAAGGGAGTTAAATCATTTGGATCAGATGACAACGGTGCTAATGGTCTGGTATTTAAAATAGCCTCAACTTCACATGCAATCGTGCAAAGCTCTTCGTAAGTTGGTCCAATTGATACTAGTGCCTTGCGAAGAAGAGTTTTTGTGCTCTTTACAGCCGCCTCCCAAAGACCCCCAAAATGCGGCGACCTTGGTGGAATGAAGTGAAACTGGATTCGGCTCTCCGCGCATGTTTTTGCAATTCGCTCTGTCGATTTAGGATCTTCAAAGATATGCTCAACTTCCTTCAGCTGCCCTTCGGCCCCGACAAAGTTGCGTGCATTGTCGCAGTATATATTTTCACAAATTCCTCGTCTAGCAATGAATCTTTTTAGGGCCCCTAAAAATCCTTCAGTAGTCAAATCTGACACAACTTCCAAATGAATCGCCTTTGTTGCAAAGCAAACGAATACAGCAAGATAAGTTTTCTCCTTGCGCTTTCCTCGGAGCTTGAAGTGTGTATAAACTGGCCCACAAAAATCAACTCCACAATTAAGAAAAGGTCTGGCCTCTCTTACACGATGCGCTGGCAAGTTGCCCATTTGCTGAGTACCGAGACGCGGCCTCAATCGTGTGCACATTACACAGTTTGACACAACTGATCGTGCCAACTCTCTACCTTTAACAATCCAATATCGTTGTCGGGCAATCGCAATCAGTGCCGAAGGTCCTGCATGAAGATTGGTTGTATGTAGATAGGTCATGAGTAACCTGGCTATAGGACTCTCGCCGGGAACCACAATTGGATGTTTCGTTTCTTCACTAATTTCCGACTGTTGAATTCTTCCTCCTACTCGCATCAGACCATGATCCAAAAACGGTGTTAGATTTTTTAATTTACTTGTAGTCACGACGCTGTTGTTCTTGGAAAGCTCCTTCATATCACCCTTAAAATATTGTTGCTGTAATTCCTTGAGAATAACTCTTTCTGCCGTATTCACTTCGTCTACGCTTAAAAACAATTGTGTACGTGGTGCCTTCCGAAATAGTCGTATAGCTCTAAGTACATATGCTAACACTCGTCGCAGCTTCCCAAACGAATTCCCGTGGTTGATTGCATACATCGGGTGCTCGGTTACTGCCGTGACCGCCAGTGAAAAGCTTGTGGTTTTTTCTTCTTCTACTAAGCAAACTTCTGTCTCCACGGATCGAGGCCAGCGAGCCTTGCTTTGCTTCAGGAAATCGGGGCCCTCAAACCACAGTGCATTGCCCACCAATTGCGTAGGAAACACTCCCCTCGACACAATATCCGCCGGATTCTCATGAGAGCTTACGTGCTTCCATTGTTCTGATGATGTGGTCTCTAAAATTGAACTTACACGGTTCGCCACATACGTCTTTAAAGAAGAAGGTCCCTTCTTGATCCAAGCCAGCACAATTTCCGAATCGGTCCAAAGCCAAATTTCTTCAAATTTGAACTGAATTTCGCTTAATATGTGCTTCACAGTTTGACAAGCTAATTTTGCTGCACAAAGCTCAAGCCTTGGAAGTGTTACTTGCTTTACCGGTGCCACACGAGATCTCGAACACAATAACCTGACTGTCACCTTTTCTGATCCATCTCTTGACCGGATGTAAACCGCCGTGCCGTATGCTTTCTCGCTCGCGTCTGCAAAAGCGTGAAGTTGTAATGAGCTGCAGGATGGGTCACCGCGTACATGCCTTGGGATGCGGAGCGTCGTAAGTTTGCTCAACTCTTCGCGAAACTTGAACCAACTAGATTGTAAGTCAAATGGCAGCTGATCATCCCAGCCTAGTTCCAGCTTCCATAACTGCTGCATAAATATCTTCCCCTTAACCACTACAGGGTTTATTAGTCCAAGCGGATCAAAAATTTGTGAGATTTCGGAGAGAACACTCCTTTTCGTGATGACTTTATGAGTTTTGTCACTTGAGCTTACTGCAAACATGTCGGTTACTGGGTGCCACACCAAACCCAATGTCTTGATATGGTGGTCTTCAATTTCTGAAAAATTCAACTGAATCTCCAAATCTTGGTTGGGAATGTTTTCTATCAACTTGGGATGATTAGCACACCATTTCCGTAAAGGCAACCCGGCTTCCTTTAACAAATGTCGTACTTGATTCTGCATTTCTATAACTGCTGTTAGATCGTCGCCACCAGTTATGATATCATCGACATAAAAATCTCCCATCACGCTTGATGCTAAAGGATATCGTTCGGCCCCATCTTTTCCTAGCTTTTGCAGACATTTGGTGGCTAAATATGAGGCACACTTTGTACCATATGTCACGGTGCACAGCTGATAATACCTTATAGCTTCATCCGGTCGATCACGCCACATGATTAACTGCATGTTGCGGTCCTCCTCTGCTACTAAAATTTGGCGATACATCTTAACAATATCAGCTGTGAACACATAGCGCCGAATCCTGAACCGTAGCAGTATTGAAAATAAGTCATCCTGTATCTTAGGACCCTTCAAAAGTAAATCGTTGAGTGATATGTTGTTCGATGTCTTCGCCGAGGCGTCAAAAACCACCCGTAGCTTAGTTGTACTGCTAGACGGCTTTAACACGAAATGGTGTGGCAGAAAACAATGAGGTGATTTTATTTCTTCAGCGCCAACTTCTTGCATGTGTCCTAACTCGATATACTCTTGCATAAAAGTGCGATACTGCTCATAAACATGCGGATCCCTTTGTAACTTCTTCTCGATGTTGATAAAACGCTTGTAGGCAATATCCTTTGATTCTCCAATTAACCGAGGATCACTGAGCATGGGTAAACTGACAATAAAACGCCCCGTTGAGTCACGAAACGTCGTACCCTCAAAGAAATCTTCGCACTTTTGGTCAGTCGCTGACAATGCTATTTCCTGGGGCCATTCCTCAAGCTCCCAAAACTTCTGAAGTTGATTTTGCAGGTCCAAATTCGTAATCCCGCAAAATGGTGTATTATAATCAAGCGCGGTTACCTTCCCCAACACAATCCAGCCAAGATAAGTTTTCTCCTTGCGCTTTCCTCGGAGCTTGAAGTGTGTATAAACTGGCCCACAAAAATCAACTCCACAATTAAGAAAAGGTATCACGTCGGGGTCACCAAATGTTTGTCCTTTAATGTGCTTGTAACACTGAAAAGAAATAAATTGAAGCTAGGTAACTCTAGCTGTCAATAATTCTATAGTTTCTGGAAACTAGGTCTCTCTAGTTCCAAAATACCTTTTAATTCAGTTAGGACTTGCAGGTTACCTACAAGACCTCCTTTATATGTACAATGTGGCACAGCCCTTAGGTCCCTCTAAGGAAATAATGCCTCCACTGTAATGGTTCTCAAAATAAAACGCGATTCTTACTTGAACCAAGAATAATCTACATTTATTTCACCCGTATCTACTTATAGTTAATTATTGCTAACTTTGCAATCATGGTATTGGCATACAAATTAATCACGATACCATGAATGCTTACATTAACCCAAAAACAATATTGCCTCTATATGACAACAATAAATGAAATTAAAGTCATGTTATGTTTACATGCAATAAGACACACAACATGATTCATGCGCTCATTAATGCAACCATGGTGCCTCCATTCATATGCGGGACCATAATTGCTTACATTTGAGCTTGATCGTATTACAAACAACTCGATTGTATCTGGATATCTGTGCCGCATGAACTTGGCACGAACAACTTGCTGATATGCCAGCCTTGACCTACCGTAACGACATCAAAATACAATCGACATGAAAAAATGAGGTTGTTGCAATGCAAATGAATTGAACATTCTAGAGCTCGAACTAGCAACCCGGTAAATTGACCAAAACAATGTTTAAGTTACACAACCTTATAATTGTACGTCGATATATTAGCATTACTTATTTAATTAACATTAATTATAAACAAAATTCTAAATATTTTAGACATTCTATCCTAATCTAATAATTACTCTAAACAAACCCTGTAAAATTGATTGAGTTTTATGATAGAATCATCAATATATAGAAATTAATTGGTTAAGTAGGCACAATGTGCTGGCGCACGTGGCGCGCTTACAACTCTTGTAATGATTGTTTTAAAATTTACTTGCGAACGCGGAACCGACCTCTCATCGGTTCTAGACGTTAAGTCTGACTAGTGCCAACGGATGGTGCCAACCGGTCAACCAATCCATGCACCGTAACCCATTCACGCGGTGGCTGCTTGTCGGCCAGCTAGATCGGAGAGGATTTCGGTCGCGGGTCTCCGAATGGGTTACGCTCATTTACATATTTCAGCCACCTATACACGCCCGTTTTCAAACGCGTTACAAAACAAAACCATACGGAGTGGAAACCTATTCTACGTTACTCCGTATTTCTTCCTATAACCAGTCAAAAGAACAAAATCTAATTTTTATTTCGCGTTCCCGAATTTCCGACGCGGTACCGAAAAGTATACTACGTTAACTCATCCCGACGAAAGCTACTCTAATAAAACGGCAAAACAACAAAGGTACCGCGTACCGCGCGCAACGCGAAACCGACTTCAGCGGATTTTTTCCAAACCCTACTCTCGCGACGGCATACTTACCCTGCACCTCATTTCCCGCTGAAAAGCAGAACTACTGGAAAGGAAAGTCGTTTTTTTTTCGTTAGCAATTCATTTTGTTCTTTAATAAAATATTTATAGTTGTTGTGGAATAATGTACAAAAATGTTAAGGATGATGAAAAGTAGAGTTATAATTATGTTTCGAGGAAATGTTTTTGATTGTAATTTTCCTCAATTATAATTTCAAAAGATAAATTGTACCAATAAAAATAGCGAGTTTGAAAAAATCAAAATTAAATAGCTTCCATATGTTGTGGTGTTATAAAAACATTCATGTGAGAACTAAGAACATTTAAAACTAAATTGTCGAATTGTATCGGTAGTAGAGTAAGTTTATAATGTATACCAACTAATCCTAAGGCTTACGAAAAGTTCTTAAAATTAGCGTTGTTACTTCTCTCTTGTAAATTTATTGCAAAGAAAACTTAATATTAAAATTAAATTTTTGTGTATACTATAGATATATATTTCTTCTCGCTAGCTCTTTTCTATTCTATTCTCGACTAAAATTACTATGTTTTTAATAATTAGTACATTTTTTTATGTTTCGCGGGGTATTTAACATGTTTATTGTTGACACATCTCTGGACTCGCCATTTATACTGAGATTTTTTTCTTAAATTTTTTTTTATATTTATATTTTCAGCTTTTCTTCATTATGCAATTGAATTTTTATATCGATTATGATTTGAGAAATCCAATGCGTACAAAATATAAAATACGTTCGGTTTCAACTAAAAATAAGGCGAGGTATATCGTCGCAAACGTAATTAGTGATACCTGCAACAGCCGGTTGCCGAGCGTGTATCCATTAAGAGCACGTATCGCCATTGCAGCTTCATCATACTTCCTCATCGACACGAATCCGTGTGCTTTTTTTTGTTTTTTCTTGCACTCTTGTTTTCAACGCCGTTTTGAGAGGATTGAAACAGTTTTCCGGGATGAATCGACCGTGGAGCCAGTTCTGGGTACTGAACACAACTAGATGCGATCACCTCGTATTGGTGCACCGTTCGTCCTGTTTGATTCCTGCTGCGTGGCGGCCCTTCAATATAACCTCCTTCTGCGTCGCGGCCACTACCTCCACACTTCAAGTCCATGTGGCTGTCAAATTCTGTTGGCATCCGACGACAAAATAGACGTGGGATGTGCACTGGTCGCAACCAACGTAAAATGACAAGCCACCTAGCAGCGAAGTGTGTTGGTAGTGGGCACCAGCGGCGTCGCATGATTCATTACACTCTAGCACCCTCAAACCGGCCCTGCATATACTATTTCATGATCTGTATATTCACTGCTCCAGCATAAATTCAAATTTTTGTTTTGCTGTAGTGTAATTTCTAGTGGCAAGCATCTCGTTTTCTCTGGAACAGGTGGACCTAGCGTAATAATGTGGTTTTTAATTTCCTAATTCGCTGGTTTGTTGAATGGTGCAGTTGAGGTGAATCTGGGGATTCCGGCTATCTGCTGGCAGCGGTTCTTCTGGTCCATTGTTAAGATTGATGCAGCTAGAGCCATCGATTCTTAACGATGTCTTTGATTCGACTAGTTTTCGATATTTCAGATCATCCAGCAGTCAATGGTTGGTAACTTTTCCCACACAAAAATTCCACTCAAATTGCCTTCATAAGTCAAAACTGAGGGTAAGCACTTGCTGACTATATGTAGCAATGAACGAACCATTAGCTGTGTATAGCTTTTGGCTGGTTTGACACTCTATTCTTCCCTATTTCCTCAGTATGACCCAAATGTTGGCACCGGTGTCGATTAAACAATTGATGTTTACGCTTCATGACAGCAATCACGAATAACGGTGACGATGAGGTATCTAGCTTTCCAAAATCTATTTGTGGTCCATGCTATAGCTTAATGAGCTCCTGTTTTTGTAGCCGCACTGTCAAATTTGCAATGATAATAACAAATATCGTCACTCTATCGAGGCCTAAGTCTTGAGCCTGAGCATTATCTTATGCTCGTCTTGAGTCTGCTAAAGCGTTCGGCTCATTTTTCCATATCCGTGTCCAATTTGGTCGGATATTCGGTCGATTTCGTGATTCTTACCTCTGCAATCTCAAAATCAGCAAATTTTGTCATGGGTCGTTCAATGAACATGTGGGATTGTATTTTCCAATTCCAAATGAACTATTAATGAATGAAACACTTGAGTGAGTAAATATATAACTGTGTAAATGCGTTGTCGTTATTTCACTGGTAAAATAAATGCTCACCATACATATGCTACACTACTACACCTTAGACAATTTTCTCCCCATTATCCCCTTCATCTCTATTTACTTTTCCAATCAATGCGTAAATGTATACTTTTCCCTTTCGTTCATACTCAACTTTTCGTTGAATTTCAGGATAATGACATTTAATTTCAGGTGTGCGTGGTATGTTTCTAATAGTATATCAGCCTATTTTTATGAAAATATTGCTTAAGCATGTCCTGTCTGTCAGGGCCTTATTCCAGTAGAGCAACGATGCCCATATACCTATAATAGTCTTTACTTTCGGTCACTATTATAAATATGCGCAGCCGACCATTCAAGAACTTCGAAAATGAAACGCGCTGATTAAAACCGAGAACAATATTTATTTTCCTGTCTAATGTTTAAATATGCACAGATGATTATTAAATGGAGATGTCCGGTCGCTTCGACCTGCTGAATGAACGATTGACGTGTGACGCGTCTCGTTCGACTGTCTCTATCTGACTTGTTGCTCCTCGGCCGGTCGTCCCGAATTATTTCATCGCTTGCACATCGGATGTTGCGAAGATGTTTCGCGGGCACAATTTCTCTTATCTCCTTGAACGTTTCACTTGCAGTGGAGGCGCTACAGCTACTCTCCCCCCAGAGACATTCGTGTTGGCCGAAGGGAGCGAAAAGGTGACTCGCTTGAATTTACAGGCAACATTTAAGTGCTGCTTTTAATGTAGGGATGACGGATTTTGGTAAAAACACCGGTTCTTCGGTTTTCCATTTTATTCATTTAACCGGGCGGTTTTTCACAGCCAAAAGAACTGGTTTTTGGAAGAACCAGCTTTGTACTCAGCAAATTTTTAAATAAATCCGAATCAAAATTACATGTATATTTTTATGTCCATTGATTAACTTAAGGTATAAATGCCTTTTTAATTTTTACTTACAAATTATTTAAATCAAAATGAATTGAATGATATTTCATCTTTGTGTTAAGAATAAGAGACTTACGTGTTGAATTCCAAACCGACAGCTTACTGTTAAGCCAATTCATTTATTTACAGTATAAGAATGAAAGATCCTTCAGCTCAGTCCCCAAACATTTTCTATATATTTTTAGTCATGTGCTAGCTTCACTTCGCACTCCGAGTGAAGTCCACCACATTGAAACGAAGCAATCAACTAATACCAAGCAACAATAAAACATAGGAATTGGCTTTGCTCTGGTGACTGCAGTCATTAATGATACCTAGGTAGAAATGCTGAAAAAACTGTTTTCCAGTTTTTTGTATTCAGTTGTATCCGATTCTTGAATTTGAAAGAAAAAACCGGTTTAAACCGGGAACAAAAGACCTCCGGAAAAAACCCGATTTTCGAACTTTCCAGTATCCCCTGAAAACACTTTATTGTTGCGAAGACTGCTAACAGCTTTCTGTCAAATTTCGAGTAGTGCTACTCTGTCGGAGATAATTTTCTCGAAAAATATCCGAGGAGTATCCACGCTCCATTTGCACGCTGCTTATTTGGGGCTGCTTCGTACACTAGCCGCATCTGCATGCAGTGCTAATGGCTCTTCTTCGTACGTTGAAATGCTTCATTGGCCTCGGTTGTCCATGTCAAAGGAGACTTCTAGGCTGTATTGCTTTTAAGTATGTCCGTTATCGGGGCCTGAAGTTCTGACGCATGTGAAATGCTTCTTCGATAAAAATTGGCCATTCCCATGAAACAGCGCAGCTGAGACGAGTCGACTGGTTTTGGGAACTCAGTGATTGCCTGAGTTCTAGCTGCTGATGGTTGAAAACCTGACTCTGATACGAGGTAATCGGGGAAGATTACTTGAGGCTGGCCAATCTGGCATTTACTTCAATTTACATACAGGTTAACCTTCCGGAAAGCTTCGAAGAGTTGGCGGAAGTGTTAGAGGTGTTCCTCGTGACTTTTTGAAAAGACGAGATTGTCGAGATTGCGAAGCAAACGGTTTATTGTTCTCTGGAACGTCTGTACTGAATTTTGCAAACCAAGTGGCATGCCCATGAACTCAAGGAGTCCAAAGAGCGTAGTTACTGTTGTTGTAGTTACGGCTGGTTCGCCCGCCAATGAAGCGGTATCCGCGAATTGGACCTCAGCAATGATGAAAAGCCATGTGAGCCATCTGGTGAGCTTTTCTCATAGGAAGGATAGATCATGCAGACCCAGAATCGACTAAAAATTGTATGATTGTTGTGCAGCCCGTAGCATATGAACGACGCTCTGGGCAAGGGCGGTGGGCGCCACATGCGTCACCGGTCTCTAGTTTTCCTGTTGGATCGTGCGAGCAGCAAATGAGCACGGCTGCTTCCAGTGAAGTGCCGCAACACGATGAGTGCTATGATACCAATAGAGTCCCGATCGTGGATGAGCACCGGGTTTACCTGAACGGTCTCTCGCATTATGGCCGCTGCGTGATTCGGAACGCCCTCAGTGGCCGCACTACGGGAGTTGTATCTGGAGGATCTCTCGTGTGATGGAGGTTAGCTGCATGACGGCTAAACGTAATGCGGGAAGCGCTTGTGCAACTTGATCCGTCGGCAGACCTGATGATGAGTATGCCGGAACGTGACGTGTATGCTGACAGTCATTGCTGTCGCGAATACTTGACGCAGTAGCTGTGAAGAGCGTTTTTTGCCTAATTCCACTCTATTGAGGAGTTTGTGCAATTGCGTGTCGGGCGGGTCAGTGAGGCGAGCGAGAACGGCTGGAATTATAGCTCTGTATTTTTTTTGCTGCTAGTAGCGATCGTATGATGTCGGACACGTCAGCTATGTGTCGTGATCAAGTGTGGCGAACACCATATAATATCTAGTGGAATTGCTGGACACATTGTGTATTGAAATTGTGCCTCCACTTGGAAAAACCACAGTTCTAGGCTCGCTCGCCAGAAGAATGGCGGTTTACACGCTCCTACTGCGTTAAAATCCCACGCGTAATGTCCGCCTATAGCATTTCTTTGGCTGTCATTCGATATGTTGGCTGTTTCGCTCCGCTACAATACGTGTTTCGTCTTTAATAGCTCGACGCTGCGCTTCGAGTTCCGCCGCTATACGCTGTGCTTTGTTATCCTCCGGTTGCACCGGAACGTCATCGTTTCCGACGACTATTTTGCATTCAGGCAAATATCAACCGCACGAAAAATACACTTGGACGAACGCGTTATCTTTTTCTCGGCCTCGCACTCTAACTTGGGGTCACCACTATATTGCTCTCCTAAGCCAAAAAGCATATATCAAATTTTCTTGTTTTGAGATATAAGGAGTTTTAATGAGTTTCAAAACCACACTTACGTAGTCAAATTTTTTTAATGGTTTTTTTTTTGGGTAAATACAATCAAGATTGATACGACAATGACATGGAAATTAACTTGTCTTACATAAACTACTATTTTAGTTTTAAACTGAGATACGGCTACTTGGCTAACGATTAATAAATAGTTAACGTTCGATTCTGTTTCTTACCACATGGACTTGGATAGGAGATTGAATAATAAAAAAAAAATTTTCTAGAAACCATTTATTAATAATGTGATACATGAAGAATACGCTACGTTTATGGGATATTAAAAGAATTTTTCAGAAAATAATACATATTTATACTGGAAATAAACCGAAAAGGAAACTAGAATACAAATAGAAAAACATAAATTTTATTCAGTTCTCATCTGAAACTCGAAGAGTGTCCCAGAATTGCAACCGATTTTTAATAATTCCACACAAATTTTTTATTATATTGGCCGCAGTTTTCCATTTGGCGGTTAAAAAATGAAGACCAAATGATGGACAATCAAAGTCATTTTTATAAGTGATATCCTCTGTGGACGGTTGAAGCATATAATGTAAATATGGCCTCGGCTTTGTACGAGTTCATTTGTATTGTGAAGAAAAATCTTCCTTAATGTAAAAATGCTGTAGCACCATTGGCAGGACCTCGGTTTTATGAGCAGTACCTTTTACAGCTTGTACAAAATCTGAGAAATCATAAAGCTTGTTGTCCATTTTTTTCATGGGAACCTCCACTCTGTGATGAAAGGAGGCGGCAGCCATAAACGTATGGCCCGGCACAAAGTATTTCATATTAATTTCATTGTCACATATTTCATCGGAATTTACAATGTATATTAAAAATGAAAATAACGCCCAATTTTTGTTTTGCACTGTGCAATTGTCGAACCATAACGTAATATTTAAAACGTCTCTCTTGCTAATAAAGAACTGGTAAAATGTACTGATCAACTCTTCTTTGTTTTGTTTGAACAACGCTTCATGCCAGATAGCTGCACAAATGGCTTACGGTTTTTTTTCTTTCCAACTGGAACAAAACTTTCGTTGTACACTGTTAAACGATTTGTTAAAACCGCACTTTTAAACATCTCAAGCCGTGGTAACATTATAACTTATTCTAAATCTGCGCAATACACTATTTCTCCTACTTCTTCATCTCTTACGGCATCTTCTCTTTATTTTGCTCGAGATTTGTTTGCTCTCTCAATATGTTTACTACACGTCATACACACATAACAATTTTCATCGAGATTGTTCTTTGTATGACTTTTATTACGTAAGTTAAACGCCTCGCAACTCTTGCATTCTTTATGTCCAAAGTTGGCAAGTTACACATTCATTTTCTTCGCCACCACCCAGTATTTTTCATACGAACATTTAAAATTGGGATTTTTGTTCATGCATTGCGGTGAATGAGAGATAATTTGGCAAATAAAGGCGGCGTGGTGCATGTTCCCTGCGGTATTCCGAAATGGTTGGATTGAATATTGAAATGTGCTGGCGAATGACTTCATCGTCTATTTTATTATGGGGCTCTTTTGTACATCTCATGTGTGCCACAGGTACTACATAATTTTTTGCGTTAATAATGCTGTACGAACAACCTTGTCATTATTTCCATTAAATTCAAGGGTTGTTAAAAAAATATTTTACATACACTCTGTTAAGCGCCATTTTCATTATTGAGGATATAATTATATGAACTATTTCTTCGATAACTCTCCTGGCCTACATCAATAGCAACAACTGTCGTCCTTTGCTTTACAGCAGTTGATGATATGTGATGCAATATGAAAGACTTTCTTTCTTTTTCATCTGCCATTTTCCAAAACTCAGAATTAAGAAATTCTCTTCTGGCCTCAGATATATTTTGGGTACAGTTCTTTGGGCATTTCTCCCCACAACCGTGCTTAACACCATGTTTTTACACAAATGTATCGTATTTTAGTATACTGAATATTTGATTCGTCACTAGAATTATTAGTAGGAGAGTTACCCTATAGTAGTGATTTATCACTTTCCAATATATTTGGTAAAACATGGCTACGAGTGACATGAATCTGATCAAATATATTATTAGAATCATATTTTTTCAACCTGAGAAGATTAACCTTCGCCTGTTAAAGTTCCCTGTGTTATCGGCTCCTTAGATAAGGAAATTATCTTCGAAATATTAATATTGCTGTTGCGAACACCACCGGCACCAAATGCACCCGAAAAAAATTCTGTCGGTGCCGTACCACTAGTGTTATTAGTTGAAGACTCGATTTCCGACACATTATTACTATTCACAACCACGTTGTTGTTACTTAAACGTTTCTTGGAGAACTCTTGTTTTGTTTTCTTATTTAAAGCATAACTAACTTACGTCCCCGAAATCCATTAGATTTGTCCATGATTCGATCTGAAACAAAAATACGTATATGATATCTAAAATTTAACCTCAAAGTCAACATAAAATGCTAAATTTTATTTTTTTCGATGGTGAATTTTGTATTTACTCACCTTATAATACATTACTGGCAATATAAAAACATGTTCCTTTTTTCTCTTCACTTTTTTTCAGTCTAACTACTATAAAAATTAATTTTCAAACTGCATTTGACAGTTGATGACTAAACAACAAACTTTACAGATGAGGCTGAACCCTTTAAAGCGCTGATACTGCGGCAAATTGCGGTATCAATCAGAGAATCTACTAAGTGATGTAGACGTATCTCTATGAAGGTAAAATTTTAAATTGCCAGAAATCCTAGGCGAAGTAGACGCATCTCTGAGAAGCGGCCGTTTTGCTTAGAAATATGAGTTACGTCCAAACTGGTTAGGTTTTCGTTTCATTTTTGAGATATGTCTTATATTTCTAGCACTTTAGCTGCACAGCATGGACGAGATACGTCTATTTTGCTACGGAAATGGATTAAATACAACTCAAAGTGTCCTTATATAAAGGAATAAGAAATTCAGTGAAATTTGAGATACGCCTTTTTGACTTAGGAGGGCAGTATATGCTAATCATATGCTACACTACTACTATACATCTTTGACTATTTCCTCCATTAACCCCTTCATCTCTGTTTACTTCTCCAATATTCATTCGTAAATCTATACTTCCCCCTTTCGTTCATATTCCACTTTCCGTTGAATTTCAGGATCAGGTGTGCGTGGTATGTTTCTAATAGTATATTAGCCTATTTTTTTATGAAAATGTTGCTTTTGCATGTCCTGTCTGTCAGGGCCTTATTCCAGTAGAGCAACAATGCCCATATACCTATAATAGTCTTTACTCTCGGTCACTATTATAAATATGCGCGGCCGAATATTCAAGAACTTCGAAAATGAAACGCGCTGATCAAAACCGAGAACAGCCTTTATTTACCTGTCTAATGTTCAAGTATGCACAGATGATTATTAAATGGAGATGTCCAGTCGCTTCGACTTGCTGAATGAACGATTGACGTGTGACGTATGTCTCCTTCGACTGTCCCAATCTGATTTGTTGCTCTTTGGCCGGTCATCTTGGATTATTTCGTTGCTTGCACTTCACATCCTGCAATGCATGCTTAAGTTTACACCTTTGAATAATTTTCAAAAATTTCGCGTACTAATTCCATACAAGAACTTTTATTATTTTCCCTCAATTATCTCAAAAACGCTTTGTCAAGCCTTCTTAGAAGTCAAGCTGGTTGTTACTGGCACCTTTATACATGAACAGCCTTTGATGGCTGCGTTTTTACATCTAAGGCCCCAACATCGAAAGCAATTAAAATCGCACATAACATATAACCCGCACAGAATGACAAATATGTAAAATCAAATGAAGCATTATTGGTAACGCTTTTATGGTATGATCGTTGAAATACTCGTATAATGCCGCGTTGTACTTTTAAATTGTTCAAAATATTAAAACGACAAGTAAGTGATACGCTTCATATTTTTCACGTGTGTAAATTTTAAAGCATACATTTTTAAACTACTGTTCTTTTCAGTTTTAATCGAATTTACGTTATTATTAAACTTTTACCTCAAAGAATTTACACCGAAAATATATTATTAAATAGCACCATAAAACACGACGCCAATTTATGCCTTTGTTGGGACTACTCGTACATGCTTGCGAGAATAATACCCTATTTCCATCTACATCAAATCTCAAGATTTGAACAATATTTTCAAATCTACTTCGAAATCTTGTAGATTTGCCATATAAAATTCAAATCCAGAAGATTATGAAATCTAATAGATTTACCCGAAATCTACTTAAAATCCCATCGTTACATATGGCATACCTCAAGTAATTTTTATTCAGATATGCAGCATATGTCATGTCTGTTTGACTATCAAAGTTGCAGTCAAATTATATGACACTGTAAAATATTATATGACACCATAAAACCCAAAGTTGTAAACCTTGAATTTTATATGGTAAATTTTACAGTACTTTTTCCTTACGCAATAACTTACTAGACTCCATCTCTTCGGTGGTGCTCTCCAAGTTAAAGTAGTGGCTACTAATTGAATTTTGTTTCGATATAAAGGCAAAATTTTTTTTAAGGGCTTCCGCTTTTGACGATGGTAATATTTCAGCATAAACAATGCATTACGACAATTGAGAAGCACTATTGGCAACTGCATAAGTGCATTTTCCCGTTGCCGCAATGAACTCATGGCAATATTAGCAAACATAAATTTATTTGTGCTATTAATATTTATAAAGTTTTTGTAAAAATAAACGTAAATCAAACTGTCAAAAGTGACATTTTCACCTTTTTACGATGACAAGTAAGATCTGTTAGCTATATGGAAACGCGTTCAAATATCCTCAATGAAATCTTGTGATTTTGAGTAGATGGAAACAAGGTATAACACTTCAGATTAAAATCTAGCTCTTCACAAGCAAGCACGAACGCACCGGTCAGGGGCTTTTCATGCATAGAACTTCCTGTCGCCTAAGGTGAAACTCCTCAGGATGCTTATTAATTCAGTTTTTATTAAAATTAAGTGAATAATAATTTGTTGTAAAATGTGTATGCAAGTTTTGAAAACTTATGCACGCTTCCCACGTAAAATTTACATATTTTTCTGGAATAATGAACGCACTTACATACATATATGCGCGTAAAAGCAGCGCTATAGTTTCATGTGGAAAATGTGTACAGTTTACGCCTTTGGGCTTTCATTGGACAGTTTATCATCATTTATAAAATTCAAATAAAAAGCACAAAACTGGGGAAGGATATTTTGTAAGGATAAGACGGTCTACTTATGACTTTGAAACCGTTCTATTAGTGAATTAGAAAAGTCTTCTAAATATGGTATAAAAACTGCTCGACGGTAATAATCTTCTTCGGTTACATAAGGAACATTGTTACGAGCAGTTTGTAGACTGCAAACTCTGGGAACGTCATCTGTAGTTTCAGATTTAGCGGAAATTACCTTTATATTGATATAAAGCTCTTTAAATAAATCTTCAGCATTAGCCCTTTGCTTCGATATTAAAATCAAAACCTCTTCAACGTTGTTCATAGCCTGAGAAAGAACGATATTGTTACTTTGAAGATGCTCAGATAAATGATGTGCGGCTCAAAACGAAAAGATTGACAATGAACGGGAACTGTATTATAGCACAGCTTAAAGAATGGGGCTTAGGTGCTGAGTCATTTAATTCTTCCTCTATCTTGTACAGAGAAAGCAGGATAGGTTCCAAAATATCCTTGAAGATAAGTGCAGAGTCGTGCCTTTCTACCCATCGTGTTTCACACAGCGAGATGAGCTTTTTTTCTTCTATTCAGGACAACATTCAGCTATTGTTGATTTCAATATTTTTTTCCTCTTAGCTGACACATAAAAGAACCCACAAACTTCTTTGACAACGCCCATACAATTTCTTATTGATGAAATGTTACTTGCGTCCGATAAGCACAAGTTCAAAGTATGCGCGGAACAATGTGTACGAGTATATAGCGCCATCGGTCCCAAACTCGACAATGTCTCTAGCACGGAAATTCCCATCATTTTTTTCAGGCCCTTCTAAGAAAATTCTCCCAAAATCACGATGACCTCTTCATGCGATTTGCTGCCTTCCACAAAATCTTATTGTTTGAATAATAGGAACTAATTTTTTCCTATTGTTTTCGATATTAAGTTTACTTTGCACGTTTATTTGACCGATGACACTTTCACATTTAGTATTTTCAGCAATCAAAACCGATTTCCTATGGTAGGAACAATTTTCATGCTTGCTTAAAAGTTCTCTGGCCTTTTTTAAATTAGTTAAAGCCTGGTTTACAAAAGCCCCTGCTTGTTGATGGTCTC
This sequence comes from Odontomyia ornata, assembly GCA_963969285.1. Classification (NCBI taxonomy): domain Eukaryota; kingdom Metazoa; phylum Arthropoda; class Insecta; order Diptera; family Stratiomyidae; genus Odontomyia; species Odontomyia ornata. Next base: position 219,311,521 of record OZ017742.1, read on the forward strand.
CCTATCCAACATTTTCGAAATGATGAAATAAAACGCAGTATTTGCAAAAACCTCCAGATTTTTCTTCTGAATAAGCGAGCCATTTGAATTCTTCTAGCCAGTTCATTTGAAAGGATCTAGAATTGTTTAAATGGATGATTGATGGAAATTCGTATCCAAGCTGAGGTTTTCATATATTATCCAGCAAAGAAACTTTCTCCTCATTTGTTAATGGGTGGGCGGCTTTGCTCCCAGAATAATTCCCAATATCGAAAATATTTTTCCTTACCTAATTGCAGCATTGCATAACTAGAGAAGAATCAATATCGTTTGGATTGACAACAAAAGGATACTTACATTAGGAAGCATTCTCAGTTTGAATGTGTCTTGTAGTGAATTATTATAAGTTTCAAAATGTCCGTAAAGGACTGCAGCGAAGGTCTGCTGCCTCGGCAGAAGAAGATGGAGATATCTGCCGAGGATGCCCTCGTCTGGGGACGCGTGAATGCGCTGGCAGGCTAGCATTGTGGTGTCGTGGGGCGGGTTCATTCCTCCAGCACAAGGATCCACTACAAAAAAATTTCGCACTCACGAATTTCTTGGGGTCGAACAAAGACAAGGCAACCGAAGTCGCAAAAAGTGTAGGTAACTACACGCGGGACAACTGACTTGTTCAAGGAACAAGGGTAGCAAGCAAAAAGAAGGGGAAGCAGGGTGACCTCGTCCTTACCCGGAGAGGCTCATGGCCCACAAATGAGAGAAGGGCAACCGGGTGGTGATGGAGCCCCTTCGCACCCACCCAACCGGATTAATATCCATATTTGTTGCAGCGGCCAGGTATTCCTCATCTGAGTGGAAAACTCATACAACTTAACTTGCATAAGTCTTCCCATCAGAAGAAAAGTACCCCGATGACCAATTTATGCCATAGAATTATACAATTCGATTGCATAACTCTATGCCATAAAGAGGCACTCTGCTTGGGCGATTCAACCCACGACGTCACCTGAAACAAAGAAGGATTAATGATAACCCGGCGGCTGGCTCATGTTTTGAGGTGGAAGCCTGCCACCGTATCGGGTCCTATACCCGGTTAGAATTGCAAGAAAGGAAAGACCGACGTTTTACTTTTAATATTTCAAGATTTCACTTTTATTCTCTATTATTTTACATTTGTTATACATGCTCAAAGTAGCATAAGCTTGATACGAGATATTTAATAGTTTGACAATTGTGGCATTTGCGTTTTGTTCTGACTATGCAAAAATATTTATGCGATTTAGCACGAAGTCAAAGTCAAAGTCAAAAGCGCTTTATTTAATACTAATCGTTATAAATTTTTAAAAGAACACAAAGCAAATTCCAAACAATAAAACTATAAAAAACTTAATGGCCCGAATGGCTCTCTAAATTTATACGTTATCAGTTAAACGCATTTAATGAAAAAAATACGATTGCAAATTTAAATTAATTAAGATTATTTCATATTTTTTGATTCAATTGGAAAAAGGAGAAAAAACCAACCAGCATTATTGAAAAATTACTTGTATTACTAACACAACAATGAACTTATATCCTATACCTAATATGTTACACCCTAATTCTAAATAAGTTCAATCAAAAAAAAAAAAAAATGTTACCTTATATTGAAACCTATACCTAATTTATAATACAAATAAACAACAACACTAGATGTAGCAATAATGAGATGAATCTAAAAAACTAAGTAACGAGAAAAAGCACAAAAACAGAAAATAAACACGAATAATTTAGACATTGTCATTCAGCCACCAATACCTAGATTGCTCCATCTCAGCTCGACCAGCCTCAACGAATCTAGCAAATGAGTATCTCCATTGGTCTCGTGATGCGATTTAGCACGTAACTGCGATTCATTATAAATCCAACATGAATGAGCTAAGCTAATTTTTCTTTTAACAATCGTTGAAGATATGCCGAAAAATATGAATGAGCTCTGTTCTTTATCAAATGGATGAGAAAAAAAAAGATTTGGTTCGATACGTGGTACCACTCATCAAAGCCTTCTCTTACCAAGTCAATGCGAGGAAATTTCAAGGAAAGTAAAATGGTTAACTTCTAGCTGGAACCAAACAAAATAAATGGTCAAATATTTATGACAATCTGGTTCTCACTATTATTTTTTTTGGTGTTTTAACACTTTCCAATCAATTTTAATCAGTAGTGGTGCATGACGTGGTTGTAGTAATTTATGTTAATAAAAATATAATTGATTTTGAGTAAATTCACTTTCAATAACAAATTATTTGCACAAAAAAAATCAAATTTTTTTAAGAGAACTGTCAATTAAAAAGAATTTAATTTTTTCCCAGATGCAAATTCAGTTAGAATGAATCGTTGAAATAGATTCTTCACAAAAATTCATTTTTTTGTTTCTTTTAAGGCGAGGGAATGTCATGACACAAAAATCCAGCTTGGCGTTGTAATGCCCCGCGGCGTCACTTTGGCGGAAATTGCGCCGAAAAACTTCATCTCCTTCTTTGAAATTGGCAGCTCGTGACCTGAGATTGTACTGCGCCTCATTTGCGCGTCCCGCGGCCTTGATCTTCCGTCCGATTTGTTGGCGGAGGTCTCCTAAACGCTCGTGGGGCTCCAGCGCAACGACGGGTCCCCCAAATACTTTAATTGCCGTAACAACCGGTACGATTTAACGTGGCAAATCATGTGCTGTCCAAAGGCGGCAAAGTAAGGTGCGACACCGGTGACGGAATGATACGAGGATCGCAGGGCGCATGTGATGGCGGACAATCTCCGATCCCAATCTTTTTGAGATGGGTGGACGTAGGAACGGATCGCGGCCAATAGGGTGCGGTTCAACCGTTCGGAGGCGTTAGACTGAGGAGAGTATATGGGCGTCAGTTGGTGTTCAACGCCATACTGCTCGAGTAGGCCCTTAAACTGCCGAGACCGGAACTGTACTCCGTTGTCCGAGTACACACTCTCCGGAACCCCGAACACATGGAATACCCGGCTCTCTAGGAATTTCACGATAGATGGAGTTGTGAATTTACGGATAGGTTCCACCAGTGGGAATTTTGAGAGCTGGTCTAGAACGACTATAGCTCCGATGTGTCCCATGGATGACCGAGGATATGGACCGAGTAGATCTATGTACAGACATTGGAATACGCGTTCTGGGACGTTGAGTTGACCCATAGGAGGTCGAAGAGGCTGGTTGGGCGCTTTGGTGCCTTTACAGGTCTCACAGGCGCTCACGTAGTCTTTGACCTGGGATGCCATTTTAGGCCAAAAGAAGTATTTCTTGAGTCGCCGTAACGTCCGACCGTAACCTCCGTGGGCACTTAACGGATGGTCATGTGCGCGGAGGATCAGATGTTGTGTCATTTCCTCCGGTACCCAGAGTTCCCAGGACTCTTCTTCCTGCCATGGATCACCAGTGGCGTATTCATTTCGTCTATACACGTAGCTGTCTATTACCTTCAAATCAGGCAGCTGCGATTGTTGGGTCGCGATGGTTTGCCTCAACTCTTTGTAGCTGTCTGGTTCGAAATGTGGGCTGTCCAAATCTATTTCGATGGGGTCCTCGTCGCTTGTTGTCAATTCGGCTTCCTCTGGTGAAAACATTCGTGAGAGAGTGTCGGGTACGATGTTCTGGGTCCCTTTCCGATGTTTGATGGCAAACTTGAACCCTTGCAGTTTAAGAGTCACTTCCACTTCCCGATCACTTTATCATTCGCGACGTATTCATGGACCAAAGCGTGGAACTTTACAGATAATTTCTTTCCAACACAACTGTCATTCGAGTAAATTAAACGTGTAATTCATGCACTCGACTCTAATTTCTTTGTCGCTGGCTCGCGGGCACTCATTCTTCCGCGCTGTATGGCGGTTTCGAGCAGACCCCCCGAAATCTCTCGGCAACAGCACCAGCAACACAAGCAAATGCCACTCCCGCTATCGCCACCGCTATTATATTTAATTTTATATATCGCTTAATTATACTAATAAATTTATGTAAACACGTTTTTTTTTTTTTATCTTTTTTCTCTTGTTTACTTTCTTATATATATATTTTTTTTGTATTTTCTCGCCTCTCTTTTCTATACTATTCCAAGTATCTAATATTTTATGTTTCATTTTCTACTCTCACTTTAGTTTTGTGCTTTTTTTTCTCATTACTTTCATTTTTAAATATCATCCATTTAGTAAGCGTTTACTTTTTGTGTTGTTTTTAAGGCATTTATTATTTCTCTTTCTTCTTTTTCTCAATTAATTGTAGTAATAATTTGTTTCTCTCTTTTTTTTATTTAATAATTATAATAAACACTGTTTCATTTCTTGTTTTCTTTCATATTCCTTTTTGTTTTTTCTTATTTCACCTGCTCGATTACTACAGTCTCTGCTGTTTGTCTTACTATCACTTCAGCAACATCACTACCAACACTTGCCTCACTTAGTTCTGTAGTATTGCGATCTTCAGCAACATCGCAAATAGACTCGTTTCTATTTATTTTTTTGTAACGAAACTTTGGATTGATGCTTGCCTCTTCATTATAAATTTGTATTTCAACCACCTGCAATAAAGCAATATTCCTTTAAAGCAAAACAGATGGCAGCCACATCGACTCAGGCTAAGATTTTAAAGTATATTTGGTCAATCAATAGAAAAAAAAGGAACATACACTAACTTCCGCATTGCTGCCGTATATGTGTTTTATATACCTACCAACTTCATCGACAATATATGAAATTTTAAGTTAAAGTCCCGTAAAATTTTCTCAGAAATCTTTTAGCCTGTTGTTAAAAGTAAAACCTTTACAAAGTTTTCTACTACATGCATCATTTGCTTCGTTCTACTTTTCTGCAGAATTGTTTCTTGGAAATAATAATAAAACAATATGCTGCGCGACTAATAGAAAATTTAATACCGATAATAATGAAAAGGAGGCTACATTAATATTAGAAACTAGCTTTACTTACTAAACTAAATTTGAGGATAAAATATTATGAAAACTTACTGCCCAAATCAATGAACACCACTTATTAACACTTCAAAACACTTGTAACCACTTGAAAAATTTTAAAATCAATCTGAACTCCACAACAGCTCCAAAAGCAATGATCGTAAACAGAGTATGATGCAACACAGCGCAGCGAGTAGAAATGTAAACAAAGATTGCATGTAAGAAGTAGAAGGTGTTTTCGTGGTAAGAGGAAAGAAAAGCAAAGAAGTTCGTATTCCCAGTTTCATTTAATTTGAATTGCGCCTGTCCGTCCGTGTGTCATACTCGTTTTGCCTTAAAAACTATAAAACCTATGGTAATTTCTTCCATATATACACCACTGCCTCTAAGTATCGAATTTTTGCCCTATAATTACACTTGCAATTACATCAAATCTCTAACCCACAATCCTTACGCTTTGTCACAATCCTAACATTCAGATCGCGCTCGACAGCCATTCAACAATGAATCTGTTACTTTGGTCATGAAATTAACAAAACAAATGAGGTTATTCTTCGTGATACAGTAAGATTAGGGAAAATCCGAATACAACTTTGCTTATTCGTTTTTTGTCGGTACAACATAAACTTTCTCAAATGTTAACAAAAAATGAGTTCTAAAATTAAGTGGAAAGTATCAAACTGAGCAAATTATAAGGAAATTTCTTTTCTTTACATACCGTTTAAAGATTTTTCGCTATGAATAAAACGGTATTATCCACAGGATTTGTCTGGGTTTCACGATTTTTAATACGTTTGTATTTGTCAATTAATTTGGATTGTCCTAACTTGAAATTTATCTCGGTACTTTGTTGGGTTTGCAAAGCAGTGACAACTGCATCCATAGCTGGATGGTAATTGTCCGAACAATAGGCCGATTTGCCATTTTTCTAACAATATTCTTCACCAGTAGCAGCCAGTTTTTCAAAACATTCCTCTTAGCCAGTGAATATGAAATTCAAGGTCACCACCACCTTCAATGAGCTTAGCTGTGCGAACTTCCTTTGTAATTGCACACTTTTCCTGCCGCAAAATTTTTCATGATGATATCTTAACGCCGTCCACATAACTTTCTCCGAATGCATATGGTTTCTGATATGAACAACTTGATTTTCTTCAATATTTAATCCAATCGTCGAAATAGCGTTATTTGCCTTTTTCCATTGCGACGGTTGAAGTGCATCGCCAGATGACGAATCATTTGCTGAACTTGTACCAGTGATCGGTTCACTGGAAATTATCGCCTAACATGAATTACCTTTTTCAACAATAATTCCATTCGAAATTTCCAGTTAAAAAAATTGTCGTTATTGAATTTTTAAAATGACATTTCAGCTCCGCCACCATTATTTAATGTTGAAGAAATGATTCTGTTTTACTTACTTCACAATGCAAAAAATCGCATTGAATTTATTATTTGCTGATGGAATTATTTGGGCCTACAACCAGTAGAAATCCAGTGCAGTAAATCAGCCGGTATGATAAAATAAAACTCAACGATTTATTAATGACAAAACAATTTTAAAGAACTTCTAAAGCGTCCGGTTACAATAAAATTCTGATTTAAAAGAAGGAGAAAGTGTCAAGTAAAAATCAATTAATATACTAGAGTAATCAAAAACATACTAGAGTTATGTTTTGAATTTGAATTTTTACATGCTTTAAGAATAATGAGTTAATAATAAATGAATTATTCAACAATCGGTCTATTACAACATTTCATACTTTTAATACTTTGCGGACGAATGGAAAAAGTGATTCTAGATATTTTAGCCGATGCGTAAAAACTTGATTTGTCAACTATTTAAGTGAAGAATACATTGCAGAGCAGAAAAGAGAACAGATTACTTTGGTGAACAATTCAAGTGAAACCAAAAATAAATATTTATTAATATTTATAAAATGTTCTGTACCCATGACTAAACGAACGAAAACGAAAATTAACAATAAAAAATGCCTCCTCTAAAAATATTTGTATTTTCAATTGCCTAGAATGCTGTTAAAATATTTCTATTACTTTCAATTAAATTATTATACTTTTTATACATGAATTGTGATCTCTTCAAAAATTATTTTTTCATTTAATAAATATGTAATGTAAATAAGATTATACAATAGTCGATGATTGAACGGATATAGAAGTTCAAATATATTTAAATACAACAGTTAAATATAAAATACACTTAAAATTGTAGCAATCGTTATTTTTTAAGTTTAATAAAATGTTTTGAAGCTCTCTTCGAAGTATTTGTTTGTTTTTTTTTATATGATTAAGAGCATTTCACAGAAGTTTTCTTGAGTCAGCAGGTAAGTGTAAGATTATTATATTCGTATATGTATGTAAGTAGCATCTTTTAGAATTATCAGTGAATTTCAACAAGTTTTCAGAGAATTTAGACACACATTCAATACATTCAGCGTCATCGTTAAATTAACTATTAAAAACAGTATGAAATAATTCAGTTTATACGACACGACTTCTTGAAGTAATAATCAAGAAACGAAAATGCTTGGAAATTTCACAGTGACCAAAACAAACATCCAAATCCTAATTACATTGATACTTGGTCTACTTCAAGAGGAAAGTTAACATTCTGAGGGAAAGATTTTTCCAAGCAATTGTATAGTCACTATTTGTTATGAGGGCCTTTCCTCGTGAATACAAGGTCTGACACCTGAACAGGCGAGTCACCCTGGTTCTGCACCAGGGATGTCCATGGGAGAGTCCTAGCACTACACTAGGCTCAGCGAACTGGATGTCCGGCACGTCGTCGTCGTTGGACCCGGCAGCCTGATGTTGTGAATCACGTTACCAAAACGGTAAACTGGAGCCTGGACCACCACCAGATTTCCTTAAGTCCGGGCACTCTTGATGTTCACGCACTACACCACACAAAACCTTTAAAGCGTTCAAAGCAAATAATCACTTTGTACATTTGGAACTGGGGCCAATTACTCGATTGCCTTATACTCAGAAAATCATGTCTGAATCAAATGCTGACCTATTTGGAACTGAACTAAACGCATATGTTCAGAATACCTTGCAGCCGCATAAAGTTATGCTGTGCTGGCTCCCAGATCCAAGCAAAAGCTCTACGCGCGTGTTGGAAATGCTGCATTTGCATGTATAGAAGCGATATCATGGATCTAACAGTTTGTTTAATAACTTGATCGCGTGGAGTCTGTGCTTGGATAGGGAACATTTCCAGCTTTTAATTGTGATGACTTAAATAAACAACTTTATTGCACATGGATTGAATTAAATTACAATGACTTTGTTGCAAAGGAAATGAAATGAATGGAAGAACTTTGTTACAAGTAATAATCAAGAAAATCAAATACAATGAATTGGATAAATTTGACCTTTAAATTTTAGAGTTAAATTGATTTGCAGATGACAAAGAAATTTATTGCAGAAATAAAAGAGAGGTGAGATTCAACATCTACCCCGATTCAACATTAGCCGGGGCGCAGGAGTTGGCGTCGCCTCGATGGACATCTGGTTCCGTCGGCAGCATCGTTTTTGGGCTAGGTGGATGAAGAACCGACCGCTATGGTGAGGGTTAGGTATCCAATGATTGGCTCCAGGTGGCGGCCCTGCAGAATTGGAGATGCTGGTCAAGGGCTCTCTCACTAAGAAATGTCCAGGAGTTACTGCCGTTAAGTCGTTCGGATTGGACCATAGTGGTGTTAACGGGCGTGAGTTCAAAATGGCCTCAACCTCCGCCACCGCTGTAGCCAACTCCTCGGATGTCAAAGGGATGTCTTGCAATACGGTAGGTAGCAGCTGCTTGGCAGATTTGATAGCTGCCTCCCACAGAACTCTCAAATGTGGGGAGCGCGGAGGAATGAAATGGAAGTCATTGTCTCTCGTCGTGCGAAATCTAGTGATCGGCTCCGTTGACCTGATTAAATACGGTATGTCGGAAAGTTCACGAAGATTGTGGTAGGCCCCCACTAAATTCGTCGCATTGTCGCAATAGTATCTCGACAGTGGCCTCTCTGGCTAACGAAACGCTTGAGAGCTTCTATGAAGGTCTCTGTAGTTAAGTCGGTGACGACCTTGAGGTGCACTGCCTTCGTAGAGAAGCAGACGATGAGCGCTACGTAGGTCTTCTACGGCCGTTTGCCCCGAATTTGATAATGTGTCCAGCAGGCACCACAGCAGTCCACTTCTGATGTGAGGAAAGGTCGGAAAGGCTGCAGTCGGTCAGCCGGGAGATTCCCCGTGATTTGGATGGATAATCGTGGCTTTGCTCTGCGACACTCAACGCATTCCAGGACGATCGTTCGCGCTACGGTGTTCCCTTTTATTGGCCAGAATCGTTGACAAGTAATGGCGAGAAGAGCGAGAGTGGCCACGTGAGCATGCTGGAAGTGAAGTTGCGTCATAAGAAGTTTAGTGATATAGTGGGCGTATGGTAATAGGGCTGGGTGCTTCGCTTCATAGCTTATTGGAGCCTCTTTCAGTCGACCACCCACTCGAACTACGCACTTGTCATCCAGAAACGGACAAAGGGAGACAAGATGGCTTCGATTACCCACCTGTCCAAAGCACAGAATCTCCCGAATGTCGTATCTGAACAATTGAGCCTGACATTGTCTTAGAATCGTAATGAGAGCACCATTCAGTTCTGCCACCGCCAAATGTAATGAGACTGAGGTGTTGAGTTTCTATGTGACGTTGGCAAAACGCAGCAAATACGCCACTATCCGTTGTAGATAGTTGAATGAATTCCGATTGTCGATAGTTGCAACAACGTCTTCAATTTGGCCCGAAACAATGAGCGCCGCCGTTTTTCGGCGTCCGTCTCGAATTTGGATGGCTGTGGCGGCCATGCATCTAATCACCCGTGAAGAAAGACTGGGCCGTAAAGCCATGTAGTTGCCTTTAGCAGTTGAGCCGGAAAGAGTCCGCGACTGATTATGTCCGCAACGTAGTAATGCTTCGAAGGCACATAACCCCATTGAGAGTTAGTTTTCATTTCCTGGATAGTCGCTACACGGTTGGCCACAAACGTGCACCAGGAGGAGGATGCCGCACGCAGCCTCACAGTACTATCTCTGAGTCACATTAGAAGAAACAGGGTACCACTTGCCAACCAAGGTCTGGTTTTACTCGGTCCGCTAGCTTGGCAGCCAAAGTTGCCGCTTGCAGCTCCAAACGCCGTCAATGTAGTCTCCGCTGGTCGGGCGACCTTCACGTTTTCACACAACAACCGAACGACGATGGAGTCACCAGATTGTTGCGTTTGCACGAAGAGCGCGGCGCCATAGGCCTTCCCAGAAGCGTCGCAAAATGCGTGAATTTGAGTTCTATTGGGGAGTCGTCCGACGAAAATATGTCGTGGGAACTTAATGGTACGCAGAAGCTTTAGTTCTTCGCGAAACTGCAACGTATTAGTTTCCATAGGTGCTGCTGCATCCCAATCCAATTTCAATCTCCACAAAAGACTGAAGCAGAATCTTGCCTTGGATGGTCACTGGAGTCAAGAAGCCGACGACACAGTTCGTTTGGTCACCTTCTGATTCGAGACTTCACTGAGGCTTATACAGAAATCGTCAGTGGTAAAAAGCCACGTTAATCCTGATGTCTTGATGTCGCAATCACGATCTCGAGCTGCAGGGCCCGGTCGTGGATGGGCACCTCCCGTAGTATGGAAGGTGCGTTTGAGCATCATTTTCTTAGATGGGATCCACCGGACCCCAGTAGTTCTATCACTTGCTGTTTTAGTGCTTCAGCATCTCGCAAGCTGTCCGCTCCGGTTATATCAACGACGTAGATGTTGTTTTATTGCTGCTGCAACTAAATGCTTCTGTGGCAAGTCTGTACAGGTATTTGATGGCCAGATAATGGGCGGAAATCATACCATATGTGACGGTGGTGAGCCTGAAGTACTGAGTTGATCCCTTTTTTTCAATTTTCACCTGACGGTACATTTTTTCCACATCCGCCGTGAAAACAAATTTCGGCGATCGAAACAGCAGGAGCCGAAAAAACATCTTGTTGAAGCGCTGGTCCAGTGTGAAGCGCGAAGTTCAAGGAAAACAACTCTTAATTGAGTAGTGGTGCTGTCGGGCCTCACATTGCAGTGGTGAGGCAGAAAATAGTATGGTCGTTATAGCTCCTGTTCGCCGATTGCCTTCATATGCATAAATTCCAAGTATCGACGTTGTAGAGAATCATTTTTCGCGAGTTTGCACTCGAAGCATAGGAATCGTTGCACGGCCATGTCCTTGGACTCACCAAGTGAGGTGGAGTTCTGCGAAAATGGCAGCCGGACTACAAAACGACCATCTTAATCTCGTATGATGGTTCTTCTCTTAAGCAGTAAGAGGTATCGTAGGCGTCACGTCATCTAACCGCCAAAACTCTTTCACCTGATTCTCAATTAAATTCACCTCCTTGATGCACACACCACAAACACCCGAGGTTGTGGCCCTTTGAAATTTGGATCGGCCAACTTTACATTGTTGGAAACTGGCCATAATGAAACATCCAATCGCCTGCTGGGTTGGTGGTTTGCTATTTTGGGCAGTAAGAAAGCTTCCAGTTGAGCGTCCTGGAGCTTATACGTATTATGCTCTTCAACTGGGCGCTCTGTTTTTCACACCTAATGCCCTCTATATCAAGTGCTGGCTCGGTAGTGGCTAGTCATTTTGTGATAAAGTTGACCTGGGAACCTGAATCCAACACCGCTCGACATTCCGCTTCAGAACAATTGTCCACGCGGACCTTTAGGCCGACGGTACCCAGAAGGATATAGCTCTCCCTCGAATTCCTGGGATCTGGGGTGGTGCTAATTGGAAGGCTAGTTTCCGTTTGGACGGATGATGCTGGTATCCTTGGAGTGAGAGGCGCTGGTTTTGGCGTTTATGGTTCTTTCGCATGATATTGTTGTTGTTGGTTGCATCGTCTGTAGACCAGTCTCCAAACAGTTAGTACACAACTTGAGTTTTCTGGCGGTATTCACTCGATCTCGATGTGATTGCCCGATTAGTTTGTTGCAGCGGTATACAGGATGGTTGACTGAACATACCGCACATTGTTGGTCCTTGGTGGCCGTAAGCGCAGCTAATCGTGATAACTTTTTGCTTGATGGCTCTACATCGATGGATTCCAGACATTGGAAACGCATTTCGAGGAATGCGAGAAAATTGCTCATCGAATCAAGTTCTCGCGGTGATTCGTCCCTTTGCTCGTACAAAACCAGACTTGTGCGATCCAGTTTTTTCCGAAGCAAGAAGAGTAGGATGGGATCGCAAGCGTCGATGTGGACTCCCAGGTTTTTGAGTCCCAGCAAACACTCACCGCTAGTGTCATGAAAAGCCTTGATATCGCGGCCGACTCGCTTGGACAGTTGGGCTGGGAAAGCGAACGGCTTAGGAGGCTGTTAACCAATATTCGGCGATTGTTGTAGCGATCATTCATCAGCTTCCATGAATCGGCATAATTAGTATCGGATATTAGAAGATGTTGGATCAGCTTCAAGGCTTCACCACTTAGGTTGCTGACCAAATAAAACATTCTTTCCGAACTGCTCATCGTCTCGTTGTGAATTAGCCGCATGTATGATACAAATTTCGAAACGATGTCCACTTCAAATAGTCTCCATTGATGGTAGGCAGGGTTATTCTGGATAGTTTAATAGATTTACCATTGCTCGCGAGGATTTTCGGGTTCCCAGAATTCATCCCCTTTATTTGCTGCTGCATTAAGGTGACATGGTGTAGCAATCCCTTCTTTAAAGAGCGGTATTGTGCGACATCGTCACTGATTACACTCGCAAATTCTGCGTAGTCAAGGATCGATCATTTCCCTGCGACAATTTGACTCCATATTCCTCCATCATTCGAATATTAAGCGAGTAGTAGGATTTCGATTGGATATCACCTGCTCCCACCTTCAAGTCGGGGAAAAACTGCTGCACCTCCTCCATTAATGCACTTTGCATGCGTAGCGTGCCCATCCTCGTTCTGGGCCGAGGATGCGCCGTTGATACTTGCAGGTACTCCGGGCTTATTGACTTATTGTGAGGTCGAAGCCGGCAGCTTTGATTCGTTATAGATTTCGATAAATTCCTCAGCTCTTGTGTAGATTGCAGCGATCGATGCGTAGAAATCCTTTTGCCCGTAAAGATGACCCGCAGGCAATGCTTCCATAAGAATTTCGTTGTTGGCAAGAAACGCACGCCTTTGATTTTTCCGCCCGTAGAGATCCTTTTTCAATTGCACTAGGACGGCTGTATTTCTTGTCCCAGTTGATCCTGGCAATCGGGTACCTCCTGTAGATCTTTTGGTTCCACCATTGCCTTCACCTTGACTTAACCTCACTGCAAACGTATAAGTTGGAATTATGCAGGTGTGACGTGGTTCATGCTGTAGATTACATCGGGGTCACCAATGTTTGTCACCAGGGCCATTTCCTCGTGAATACAAGGCCGCATACCTTAACGGGTGTGTCGCCCTGGTTCTGCACTAGAGCTGTCTACGGGAGAATCCTAATACTGGGCTCGGCAGCCTGAGGTTATAAATCGCGTTACCAACACGGTAAACTGGAGCCTGATCCACCACCAGATTCCCCTAAGTTCGAGCAGTCTTGATGTTCACTCACTACACCACACAAAACCTTTAACGCGTTCAAAGCAAATAATCACTTTGTACACTTGGTACCGGGACCAATCACTCGATTGCCTTATACTCCCGACCTTTTTGGGACTAAACTGAAATCATATTTTCAGAATATCTTGCAGCTAAATAAAATTAATCCCAGGTCCAAGCACAAGCTTCATGCTCACGTTGGAAATACTGCGTATGCGCATTTGCATGTATTCAAGCGATATCGCGGATTTAACAGTTTGTTTAATAAATTGCTAATCGCGTGGAGTCTGTGCTTGGATAGGGCTCACATTTCCAACTATTAACATAATTGTGATAACTTAAATAAACAACTTTGTTGCACATGGATTGAATTCAATTACAATGAAATGAATAGAAAACTTTGTTACAAATCAAATACGATGAATTAGATAAATTTGACCTTTAGATTTTAGAGTTAATTTGATTTACATGGGAAAGAAATTTATTGTAGAAAGAAAAGAGAGGTGAGATTCGACAGTCACAGTCAAAAACGTCCTCAAACATCCGACTCTGTGGCCACATCACCCCCAATTCTTCAACCCCAAGTTAATAAAATTGACATGTTCTGTTGACTTTGCCATGTGTTCATGTAGTTAAACTACTACTATTCAGATCATCTTCATACCATTTCCGCTATCTTTTACAGTGGCTCATTTTTCAAAACAAGGCGCTATAGCTTCTTTATGAAAAACGATATTGAAAAAATTTAAATTGCAACTAAATAAAACTTATATTTTCAAATTGATAATTTTATTTATTTCAAAAATTCATTCTTACACAACTAAATAACAAAAACAACATTAAGGGCGAAATTTTTATCACAGTTTATCAGATGTGGTACAAGTTTTCGTTAAAGCTAATCGCCTGGAAGTTTTCAAGTGTAGTACTAATATGTGGTATGGTTGTCTTTTTGGGTCAACATAGTTTTGAGTTTATTTGGAATCAATTTAACTAGTTTTTGTATCATTTCTGGGCTTAGTTTATTCCATTCCGCTAAAAATTTTTAAATAATTATTATAGTAAATAATGTGGTGTCAATTTTTTTTCTCCAAATAAACCCGTAAATTCTCAATTACATTTCAGACGGGTGATTGTGCTGGAGGAGCCATCAAATGAGGAAAATTCCAAATATGCCAAGACTTCACAATTCCTGATTTACGCTTAGGGTCGTTATCTTGGTAGAATCGAAACTCATGCCTGATTTCGAGTTCGTCGGCACTTTAGAGTAGATTTTCCTTTAGAATATTAATAAACATGATCTTACCAATATTCTTTTCAATAACAGCCAGCTTTTTACCGCTGGCTGATGACATACAGGTCCAAACCATTACGCTCCCAACACCCCGCCTAACAGTTTAATGTAGATTTTCTTGTTAGGGCTATCGCCATAATTACGGCATTCTATCTGAGCCAAATATTCAGCAAAAATGACAGTCTGCCAAAACCCCAAATCTTTTGAAATGTGCTCAGTAGCACAATTGAGGTGGCTTCATCGACTTTTGTTAATGATGAACGGCTTCTTCCGTGCAACTCGGCCATGCTGCAATGTTGACAATTGATTATCTTCAATATTTAGTCTAATCGTCGAAATAGCGTTATTTGCCTTGTAATGAATCTTGTGACGCCGCTGGCGACTCACTAACACACCTTGCCACCAAGTGGCTTGGCATCTCATGTCGGTTGTGACGGTTGCACATCCCACGTCAATTTTGTCGTGGGATGTCAAAAGGAAAAATTGACAGCCACATGGCGGCAGAGTGTGGTTGTGAGTCGCGCGGTTGCTATTTACGCATATTGCTAAAATCGGTGAACTTAAGTTACGCAGCCGATTTTGTTAAGCAGCCACTCCAGAAGCAGAAAGTTTGTATGCGGACACAAGGTATGATGTTCAGTTCGATTCAAACTATAACCAAATCTAACCAAATGCATCCACCACAGTCGCCATCGTCGCAAGCTGGATGTATGTGGAAGCAGTGGCCGCCACCCAGGAGGATGTCCCGGTGAAGTTAGATGTTGACGAGATTCGAAACGAGAAGCCAGATGGAAACTCATCAGCGTCGGTGAATGAAAATCAAGAAAATACAATTCCAACCAATCAGAACAGTAGTGGTGGCGAAAACACTGAAAACGAGGATGCGCGGGAAAAGCGCACAAATTGCAGAAAAATCGGTAAAGATGAACTCCTTGAGAATCCTCTGCTGCCAATATCAATAGCCGAGCCCCGTATTACAATTATGGAAACGGAAGAAGTGAAGTAAGTAAGCGACACGATAGATTTCCCACTTTGTGGTCAGTTGGTGCTCCTTCCTCTACTCTAACCTCAAACTTACTTTCAATCCATTAAGATAAAGCCTAAGCTGTATTGTGCATTTATCTTTGTGAGAATGAGGTTGAAAGAAGTCATTCATTACAAGGAAACTGAATTCCAATTTTCTCGCAAAATATTACAACAAAAGCACATTTAGCACAAAATCCCAAATTGAAAGCACAATAAGTTATTTAATAAAAGTAATTGAAATAAATTTCAACAAGAGACGTTTCATAGTATATGCTATTATATAAGCGAAATAATCTTGGGAGGAATAGGATCACCAATGACATTTCTGTCGCATTTATTAACAATAAAACTTACAAAGCTGTGTTCCGCTCGGCTAATTTCTCTGAATGAGCGTCGTCAGTAATTTTTATTTATCTGCTTGTGCCTCCGACTGTTACATAATCCTTTAAGTAAAGAAAAACTAAGTAAATTGTTCTTAAACACATTCGTGCGACTTTATACGTATATAAGACTACAGAAAAGGACATTTTTTGATTAAATGAATAAAATGCTGTAGAACAACTTTTGAATTATAAGACCTATATTTTATTGCTTAACTTATTTATAGGATAAACATTAGCAGGAAAATTTAGAAGCGTAATATATTTTATTTTAGAGCCAGACTAATTTTTACAATATACTTAGAAAAATTGACTCCAAATTCCTGAATATGACTTATTATAAACTATTGTTTTGATATTGTGAGAATTGAATTGCTAACTAGAACATCAGGATTTGCTTTGTTACCAATGTAACTGTCAGGAGGCATATTCATGTTTTTCGTAGCTAGAGAATTGTTCTTAGATCATTCCAGTTTATGAAATTTATGAAAAAAAAATCTTTTGAAAACTATGAAAAGCGATCAAAGTTCACACTTTTCCCATTAGAAGTTTACAATGTTGCTATGTGCCTTTAAGAGTAAATTTAGGTTAAGCATTTCGTTTAAGTTAAACTCCTTGTTGAAAGAAATTATTTTTTTGTTGTACTTTGTTTGATTATCGATACGAAATCAATGTACTTTTTACAAAAACAATGAAATAGGAAACGCAAACATTTAAAATTTTGCGTTAAAAGTTGAACAAACGAGTAAAGTCAGGAGGAGAAAAATTAATTAAATTTTTTATCAATTTTTTTTATCTATTTATGAGTTAAGGAAGCGTTGATTCGCATTTATAAAGGTTGTAACTGATTGCACAAAGCAAGAAAATTTTTCTTACTATTTTGTCATGGGTATAAGTGAATTATTTATTTCTTACATTCAATTACGTAAAACACAAATAACCCATGAAATACCCAGTAAATATTTTAAATCATGATTTAATTTACTAAATCTTTCCCCTGGCACCTTTCACTCCTTGTGATGTCTTTTCCAGTCTGTCATAATGTATTCAGTTTATTGAACTACAAAATAAATCATTCAAACGTTTGAATCACAAATACACATTTGAAATGAATAGTTACACTTTGTTGTAAATTAATAAAATTTAATTAACTAAGAAACTTCAAATATTAACTTCAAGGAACCTTCCCGAAATATACCTTCCATTTAGTATAGTAAATCCTTCCCATTTGCTTCCCGCACCGTTGTAATCATTTGAATGAAAACATACTGATCACAACCCTATTGTACTTTGGAAACAAATCGGCCTGATTAATTAATGTAGAAAGCAAAATAGGTCTGAAAATCTATCCAACATAATTAATTTAATCTTCTCGACTATCTAAACGGCCAAACTGCTCTTTGATAATTTCGAAAAAAAAATAAGCAATTATATAAAAATTAATAAATAATTAAATTCCAATTGTCACTATGAACATTTCAATATGCTTTAACGATTGTTTCTTTTTTTTCTGAGTAAACATTTTAAATTTTGAGCTTTCATCTTTTTACGCCTTACAAAAATCACTTCACTCACAATAAGAATCTTCAATAAGATTAAACTTAAATGTATTACATAAATAAAATAAATGCAACCAAATCAGTACAAGTTGTATATGAAAATCATAAATTTAAACTAAACTACATTAATACTTTGGAATTTTTAATATCATATTTATATTTATGAATAAACATTTATATGACATGAATTGCTAACAAAAAACACGACTTTCCTTTCCAGTAGTTCTGCTTTTCAGTGGGAAATGAGGTGCAGGGTAAGTATGCCGTCGCGAGGGTAGGTTTTGGAAAAAATCCGCTGAAGTCAGTTTCGCGTTGCGCGCGGTACGCGGTACCTTTGTTGTCTTGCCGTTTGAGTAGCTTTTGTCGGGATGAGTTAACGTAGTATACTTTTCGGGAACGCGAAGTAAAAATTAGATTTTGCTCTTTGACTGGTTGATGAAGAAATACGGAGTAACGTAAAGTAGGTTTCCTCTCCGTATGGTTTTGTTTTGTAACGCGTTTGAAAACGGGCATGTATAGGTGGCTGAATATTGTAAATGAGCGTAACCCATTCGGAGACCCGCGACCGAAATCCTCTCCGATCTAGCTGGCTGACAAGCAGCCACCGCGTGAATGGGTTACGGTGCACGGATTGGTTGACCGGTTCTTACCATCCGTTGGCACTACTCAGACTTAACGTCTAGAACCGATGAGAGGTCGGTTCCGCGTTCGCTCGAAATTTTAAAAATCGTTACAGCCTTTTCCCATCAAGGCAAAGTTAAAAGCGCTTTATGCAATGCTACTCGTTATAAATTTTAAAAGAATATAAAACAAATTCCAAACATTAAAACTATGAAAACTTAATGGCCCAAATGGCTCTCTAAATTTATACGCTATCAATGAAACTCATTTAATGAAAAAAAAAAGCAATAGCAAATTCAAATTGATTAAAATTATTACATATTTTTTGATTCAATTGGAAAAAGGAGAAAGAAGCAACAACATTATTCAAAAATTACTTATAATACTAACACAACAGTGAACTTTTATCCTAATATGTTACACCCTAACTCTAAGTAAATTAAATCAAAAAAACCTCGAGTGTCACCGAGTGTTTTGAAATATTGTTCAGTGAACACATCGTAAACTTCATATCAGACATGAGTAATTTTTATGCCTTCCAGAGAAATCATACCCTGAATGTTACACCTGAAGAAATCAGGCTATATATTGCAATATTATTACTGATCGGATATTTGACGCCCAAATATATTGTACGAGTATGAGGATGTTATGGGAAAAAAGGCGGATACTTAAAATGATCGTGTATCTCCCAGCATGAGGCAGAACTGATTCTTCCAAATACAACACTATTTACATTTATGCGATAGAACTATATTATCGCAAAATGATAAATTTGCTAAGATCCGTAGATACTTTGACATGCTCACTCAAAATTTTACCGGCAATTTCGAAAAAAACAAGATCATCTCACATTTCTATTGATGAAACCATTGTGCCATATTTTGGAAGACATAGCACAAAGCAACGCATTGTAGTGAAGTAGGTAGATTAAATGTCTGTAAAGGATTGCAGCGATGGTCCGCTGCCTCAGCGGAAGAGGATGTTGGCTAGCGTTGCGGCTTCCAGTTCGTTAAAATAACACGCACTTACCCGAAGCGTCAGAATTGATGCATTTAGCCGAAATAATTTTAAGGCGTTTTAGCTCTCGCCGGGGAACGGAACAAAAGGATCAAAGCGAAAAAATCACATTCAGACAAGTCCTACGACGTCCTTTGGTTGTAATTACTATTTCAAACACTATTCAGCGCGCCAGAATGTCTCGTCTGCGGTTATAATCAAGTCCGTGAAAAAAACGGAATGCTCGGAAACAATTCCTTTCGACAAAGGGGTACGACGTATTCGTCACTCTGCGACCGCCCTTGATGGAAATCCACTAACTAATTCGATTCCAACCTCCCACTCTAGTACACCATTGAGGTGTACTACCTCAGCGTTCCTTCACTGTAAATTTTATGTGGCAGATTTGAAAATTTTTTTAAATACTAAATTTGACCGAAGAAAAGAAAAATGAATAAGATTTGAAACAGAAAAAAAAGTTAAATCTCATAACGAACATAATTAGAGGGAAACATTTAAATTTAATATAAAGGAAAATTGATATAAAATTACATTTAATAATGATAATAAGAAAGAAAACTATTTTACAAATTACGGTTACGAATGGCAATGATTACATATTTTTTCTAAATCTGCCACAAAATTTTAAGTAGGGGATAGGAAGGTTTTCGAGCATTTTGCTTGTGTGACTGCTCAATTAATACAGGGCAGCTAATTTTCGACGAGGGTTGCGAAAAAGGAGCTGAAAGATCTTCAGTTGGAGAATCGATTGTCTTCGGGGGCGGAACGCGGACTGGGACGATTCAACAAAACGGTTGACGGACGGACAGACTCACACGTATATTTACGTTTTGATGTGAGTATGTAAACTTGCGTGTGGTTGAAGCTGATCCGATAGGTCGGTGAGGAGGTAGCGACTGGGTCCTACAACCTTCTGTACACGGCTTTTCAAGAAACGCCGGTCAAGTTTGGCGTTGTTATGCCCAGCGGCATCGCTTTCGCGGAAATCGCGACGAAAAACCTCATCTCCTTCTTTAAAACCGGAAGGTCATGACCTGAGGTTGTAATGCGCCTCATTTGCACGTCCTGCGGCCTTTATCTTCCGTCCGATTTGTTGGCGGAGGTCTCCTAAACGCTCATGGGGCTCCAGCGCAACGACGGGATCTCCCAAACACTTCAATTGCCTTAGTAGCTTGTATGATTTACCATGACAAATTATTTGCTGTCCGAAGGTGGCAAAGTAAGGCGCGACACCGATGACGGAATGATAAGACGACCGCAGAGCGCAAGTGATGGCAGATAATCTGCGGTTCCAATCCTTCTGAGTTGGATGAACATAAGAACGGATCGCAGCTAACAGTGTGCGATTCAAGCTTTCTGAGGCGTTAGACTGAGGAGGGTTTATGGGCGTCAGTTGGTGTTCGACACCGTAGTATTCGAGTAGGCCCTTAAACTGCCGAGATCTGAACTGTACTCCGTTGACCGAGTACACACTTTCTGGTACCCCGACTCGACTCTCTAAAAATTTCACGATGGATGGAGTCATGAATTTGCGAATAGGTTCCACCAGTGGGAGAGCTCGTCCAACACAACGATAGCTCTTATGTGTCCCATAAAAGAACGAGGATATGGACCGAGTAGATCTATGTACAGACGTTTGAATACGCGCTGCGGAACGTTGAGTTGACCCATAGGAGGCCGAAGAGGCTGGTTGAGCGCTTTAGTGCTTTTACAGGTCTCACAGGCACTCACGTAGTCTTTGACCTGGGATGACATTTTAGGCCGGAAGAAGTATTTTTTAAGTCGCCGAAGCGTCCAACCGTAACCACCGTGGGCACTTAAAGGATGGTCGTGTGCGCGGAGGATCAGATTGTGAGTCATTTCCTCCAGTACGCAGAGTTTCCAGGACTCTTCTTCTTGTCATGGATCACCAGTGGCGTATTCATTTCGTCTATAAACGTAGCTGTCTATCACTTTTAAATCAGGCAACTGGGTTTGTTGGGTTACGATGGTTTGCCTCAACACTTTGTAGCTATCTGACTCAAAATCTGGGCTGCCCAAATCTATCTCGATGGGGTCCTCATCATTTACCGTCAATTCAGCTCCCTACGGTGAAAACATTCACGAGAGAGTATCTGGCCCGATGTTCTGAGTCCCTTTCCGGTTTTTGGTAGAAAACTTGAACCCTTGCAGTTTAAGAGCCCATCGGGCCAGGCGTCCATGTAAGTCCACTTGGTTCATCAGCCCTTGTAACGAAGCGTGGTCTGTGTTGATGGGCTTCGATATACGCCTGGAATTTCTTTACAGCCATCACCGCTGCCAAACATTCTTGCTCGGATACGGTGTAGTTCCTACGGGCCGAGTTCAGCTTATTGGGCATGATAGCAATGCTTCTTCTCCCTCTTCGGTCAATTGCACAAGCACGGCTCCCACTCCATGTTGACTTGCGTCACAATAAATCGAGAAAGGCTTCTTAAAGTCGGGGCTGTGCAAGACCGGAGCTGATGTTAAGGCTTGTTTTAGCTCTTCAAATGCTTTTTGACTGAGCTTGGTCCAAATGAACTTCCCTTTCCTGAGAATGTCCGACAGAGACGCTGAAACTGTGATACAATTCCAAACGAACCTTCGGTACCAACCAGACACTCCCAGGAAACGTCGTAGCTACTTAACAGTTTTCGGTAAGGGGACCTCATTAATCGCCCGAGTTTTGTCCGGATCCGTCTTGATAGTGCCATGTCCGATGACATGTCCTAGATATCGGACTTCGTTCATTACAAACTTACTTTTCTGGACGTTGATGGTGAGTCTCGCCTTACTGATATGCAGCACTACTTCTTGCAGGAGTAGGAGATGTTGGTCAAACACTTCCGTGGTGAGTAGAAGATCATCCAGATACACGAACACTTGATGTTTTTGATGGGGCGGAACTATCTTGTCCATAAGCCAAGTCATCGTTTGCGGAGCGTTACACAGGCCAAAAAGCATTGTGACAAACTATTATAATGGTCGTCCAGGCACTATTAAAGCGGTCTTATCCTTCGAGCCTTCATCCAGTGTAATTTGCCAGAATGCATCTTTTAGGTCGAGACTGGTAATGTAGTTTGCTTTCGGCAGTCTCCTCAATATTCCTTCAAAGAGCGGAAGAGGGTAAGCGTCTTTGATGGTAACTGCATTGACTTTCCAGGCATCTAGATAAAGACGGACTTTACCTGGCTTCACCACCAAGGTTACCGGTGAGGACCAGGCACTTTGGGACTCCTCTATAACCCCCAACTCGAGCATCCTATCCAACTCTGCGTACACTAGCTTTTCCATGGCTGTTGAGATGGCATAGTGTCTCTGCTTTATTGGCTTACTGTCGCCAACATCGATGACATGTGAGATCAGGGTGGGACGGCCAAGGCCTTGCGTGGCGTAAGATAGAAAAACAGCGATGGATACTTCCAGACGTTGTCGTTGGTTAGGCGTTAATTCGTGCCTGTCGGGTATAGAAGCGAGTTCGTTGACATATCTAGTATTTAAAGGTGAATCTGCGAAAAATCTGGAGCCAAGCCAAATTGAAGGACGAAATCGACACCAAGGGACACGTTCTGAGTCAGCGACGGGATAATGTAGAAATTCATATCCTTCGTTTGACCTCTGAATGTCACGGGTTATGTCAGTCTACCCTGGATAGGATGTTTGGTACCATCAGCTGTACTGATTTCAGAGTGCCAGGGTTTTACTGCCGTAGGGTTTTGATGGAGTACCTTTGAGCCGACGCTCGAGGCAAGGCAGCTAATACTTGCACCCGTGTCAATCAGTGCATTAACGATTTCGCCCAACACTTTGATTGGTGCGCAAGGTCGAGTATCATTCTCAGAAACCTCCGAGATGTTACATAATTTTAAAGTTTGGTGACAGGTGCGCACTCTTCTGCGGAAGCTCCTCCAACGATGAGTTGACCATTTAGTTTTGTGCTGGCGTGGGGGTGACCTCTTCTGCGGCAAAAATCCTCTCTCGTGCAGCAATATACTCCTGCAACCTAATATGGTATGACTTCCATACACGGGTCTGTGGCTTCCGGGGTTCTTCAGGCAGTACCTGAGGTGGTCGCTTCAACACTGTCTTTGGAGAGGCTTCCGGAGAAGATGTGGCATCTGTTGCATCGTGGACCAGCAAAGGTATCGTGATGTTTGTATATGATGGATTTACTGACGAGGAACTTGTCGTGGTGGAACTGTCAGTAGACGGCACGGAATGCTGTTTCGTCACTTGGTCTTTCGCGAGTGCTGCTGGCTGTTGTGAGCACTCGCTAGTAAGTTTTTTGACTTCTTGCAATTTGTACAATCTGGCGTATGTGTATCTGGTTTCCTGCAACGGAGACAAAAGACGTTAGCCTCTGCCTGGCATGCGGTAAAGTGATGTCCTGTCTGCCGCAGTTCCAACACCTAGGGACCAGTTCGTGTGTTTTGCTTTGATGTTCTTGTTCTAGTTCTGTGGAGGATGGAAAGATGGTTTTCGACGCACTTTCCGTTATAGATGGTCTGAGACATACTGGCGCGGGTAGAGCAGGCACGTTACGTTCGAGCTCAGCTACTGAGCGTCGTTCTGGTGGCTCTCATCGGCTGGAGAAATTACCTCGGGATGTGGACCGCTGGGAGTGTTAAACAGCTTCTAGCGCTTTTGCGGACGCGCGAAGTGCATGCACGTTGCGGCGCGGGGCGAGCACCAGTTGCTCTCGCAGCTCCGACCTGATCCCTTCCCAGAAGAGGCTGAGAAACTCAGACTCTGGCATGGGGCTCATCAGACGTTCCAACAGGCAGTACAGGGCTTCGTAGTAATCGTCTACGGTCTCTTGCGCCTGTTGCTGTCTGTTCCGGACTCGCTGCTTCAAGAAGTCATCTTCCTCGGTTGGTCCAAACTCCCGCAGTGCTGCACGCCTTAACATCTCCCAGTTAAACGTTTGAGAAAGGTCCACAAACCGCCAAAACCAACAAAGTGCGCTCCCCGTGAATTGCATTTGGGCGCAACGTATGACGGCTCTCATGTTTAGCCACGCCATGTTCTCGACCCTTCTCAGAAAGGCCCCGATGGTCGTAGGGTCATTCTAGCAGGTAAACACCAGCTTCCAGCCAGCGACTATCTGAGATACTTTCGATGGTGGAAGATCTCCTGGCTGGGTTGATGGTTGAAAATCAAAGGTGTCACCAGGGTAGTGGACCAGACAATTGCTCTAATTGCTGCCGCATTTGCTCTTGTACCTGGGACATCTTATTATTCGGAACTGAAAAAACTAGTTCCTTTGACCACCGATTTTATTCTTGGGAACAAAATAAGTCACAGGGTGACATATCGGGCGAATGAGGCGGCTGTTGCAACACGGCTATCCCTTTGGAGGCCAAATACTGGGACACGCTGAGGGCTCCTCAGAAAGATTCTTTGGAACCATCTTCGCGCACAACTTTTTCATCCCAAAATCGTCGGTTAAAATTTGTCTGACTGTTTCACAGTTCATAACCAGTTCCGAGGCCACATTCGAACTGTTAAACGCCTATCTTCACGGATTAGGGCGCACACACGCTGCGCATTCGAGTCAGTCCGCACCTCGACTGGTCTCCCGCTTAGCATCTCGTCTTCCACGCCTTCACGCCCCTCCTTGAACTCTTTATGCCATCGGAACACCTGGGCACGACTAAGAGCACTATCACCATGCACCTTTACAATTTTAGCGTACGTTTCCAAAGCTGTTTCGCCCAATCTGGCGCAAAATTTTATCGCGACGCGTTGCTCTTGATTTCGTTTCGCCATTTTCGTGACGAAAACCACCAACACACCTCTACTCAACACGACACAGCAGGCAAACAAAACAAGCTAGAGCAGTGGTAAATATATCAATGGAGAGAGGGGGAAGGGGAAGGGAATTTCAAGGTCACAGGTTTACCACAAGCGCGGCAATAAAATTAGTCTCATTACTTCATTATCACACCTTGTATATATATATATATATATATATATATATATATATATATATATATATATATATATACGTAAATATATACATTATATATATATATATATATATATATATATATATATATATATATATATATATATATATATATATATATATATATATATATATATATATATATATATATGCGTAAATATATACATTATATTATATATATATATATATATATATATATATATATATATATATATATATATATATGTATATATATATATATATATATATATATATATATATATATATATATATATATATATATATAGACATATGTATTTATGTACGTGAACATAATGTTCACTCCGTAATCAATCTCAACAAATTTACTTAAAAAGATCCTCCTTAACCGTATCACTCGTTCAAATTTATTCTATACCCATCGCCTTCGTTTCTTATTGTTTCTTCGAAGAATTTTGGAAATCCTATGTGTAACGTTTACGTCTAAGGATGTAACAAGGATCCTTTACTAAGCTCATCGGTAAGCAAAGAATGAATGCGGAAGAGAAAAGAATCCTGAAATGTTCCCTTTAACTATTGTTGAATTGTATTTATGCCACATTAAATAAAGCGCTTTTGACTTTGACTTTGACTTTTAGAATTAATTTATTGGTTATTTCCGGTAGAAATGATTGACTAAAACGTACCGTTCATGCAGAAAATTTAGGATACTGATCATTTTTATCATCCGTCACCAAAGGACTCGGCATCTCCATCAAACCCTTGAAGAGTGCCAACTGATTAGCACTTTTCGTACGAACGATCATTTAAACTCAATTTCTCGACATCAATGTATCATATTGAACTCTTAATATCTATAGAGTTGTAATGAAATGGCCCTTCGCCACTACCGACTAATACATATGCAAATCGCTACCATATGGGTTCCTATCTAACGTCAGTTTTGATGACTTTGTAATGAATCGGCACTACGCCACTGCCGACTAATACATATGCAAATTGCTACCATATGGCTTCCTATCTAACGTCAGTTTTGATGACTTCCCATCCTACGTCAGTTTTGTCTGGGAGTGTCATCTGGTTCTTGTTGCGACGCAGAACAGTTCGCGCCTTTGCGCATTCCGGAAAATTTCACTGTCGGAAACTCAGAAGAACTATTCGGCGGTGTTATAGTGGCGCGATTTCACTTGGTATCGATAAGCGAATGTGTTTGCGCATGTTGTCGTAAGTAAATGTTAGAGAAATTATTCTCGAGTTTCCCATATTTAATTTGGGTTTTTTGTAGTGCCTCTGCCCTGATTTTAAGTGCGCCACCGCTTTCCTTCCCATGTGGCGAAAGTTTACCAGCGGCAGTCTCGGGTCAGACTTTCCGAGAAATTGACTCGGGGAGTTCACTGTAGGCCGATGTCTTGTGGCCAAGATGTGTGCGTGCCTCATCGTTTTTCCCGGTTTAGGCGCGTGTACAGTAAATGCAACCATAATTGGCTATATTTTTAAATAACTGTACTTCTGAACAGACGATTGCTGGCGACGACACCGAGGGAGGAAGAACATATTCTTCGCTTTTGCGTTGTGACGCTACTTCTTGCGCAAGGTGGACCCATGGACAGCCGGGGACGAATGCAGGACAACTGGTTGGAAGTTACCAAGTATATTAAGTGCTAGGGTGAAGTGTGTTTCACCAATCATCATGCACATCAAAAAAATCCGATCATCGACCCAATAAAGAAAAAATGAAATCACATATGTTGGAATGCTTCAAATAGTGTACAATGTAGTATTTCGAAAAAAATTTCATTTATTTTTATCCTAAAAACATTCTGAGTATGAAGATAACCTCATTACTTTTCATCGAGTATTAATGATTTCATAATAGCAATGGGAAAATTTTAAATTAAACCGAACAGGATCCACCTTTCTAATCCATAGTATGATCAAATGAGCCATTAAGGAAAGAAAAAAAATCGGAAAACAACAAAAAGAACATTAAACAGGAGCGATAGCGAACGGTAAGTGTTATATATGTATACAAATGAAACATATTTGCTCTTTTACTAATGCACTCATTTATCATTATACACATTTATATATGTATACAAATAAAACATATTTGCTCTTTTTACTAATACAGTCATATATCATTATACACATTTGCATCCCAATATTTCGGCCACTTCTTTCCTAACCTTTCGAGCGGCAACATGTGATATCGCGCGCCAATACCAAGTGTTAAATATCTCGTACTAAATTGTGTTAAATGAATTGAATACCTGTTAGTGAATAAACTATGTGAATTATTATAACTCGGTGTGTTTTATAAAACTTAAAGCCTATGATCAAAACAGTGCTAAATACATGAAAACGAGCAACATTAAAACAAAAAATGCCGTTAAAAGGGTAGGGTTCCAGAAATCCGCGGATGGCCGGTTTCGTGTCGCATGTTGTGCGCGGTACCATCGTTTGTTGAGTTTTTGTTAGAGTAGAGTTTTCCGGATTCAAATTAACGTAGTATATTTTTCGGTACCACGTCGGGGATATTTGGAAACGCGGAATTAAATCTAGTTTTTTTGTTGTTGGCTGGATGAAAAGAAGAAACACGGAATAAAGTAAAGTAGGTTTCTTTTCCGTATGGTTGTGTTTTCGACGCGTTTAAAACGGGCATGTGAATTGGTGGCTGAGTTTTTTGTACTTCGGACTTAGTCTGCTCGCGTAAGACCTGCGACCGAACTCCTCTTGAAACTAGCTAGCTAGCCAGCAGCCACCTCGGAGTAGACTAAGTGTGTCCGGACTTGTTGACCTGTCAGGTAAACAAGTCCGTTGTGACATCCAAAGACTTCACGTCTAGAACCGATGAGAGGTCGGTTCCGATTTCGTTCGAGCGATTTTAAACGAAAATCATTACAGAAAAATCGCAGTGAAATTCGGGATTTTTTTTTAGTTTCAACAGTTACTTGAATTTCTTATCCTTTCAGCATGAAGAAAGACGAATCATTTGCCAAAAACAAGACTCTTTTATCTATCTCCGTGTAAAAGTTATGCGTGAACCTACATAAAAAAAAGCAACAAAAAATATACGTGGTGAATTGATAACCTTCTTTCCTTTGGAAGTCGGTTAATAAAATACGCGCAGTAAGAAGTTTCGTTTGAAGTTTCCTCTTGCACAAAAAATACTATGTTAAAAATAACAAGCAGTTGTATAATGCAAATAAATTTAATGGTTGATGATATGAATAGAAAATAAGAACTCTGTTCGTATCATATGCATTGGGAATAACTAGAACGACTAGCTAATGAATGCTAATAAATATATGAAATTAAGCATAAATTTTCTCATGGTGTCTTAAATCGCCAACTAATCTTGTTGTCCTATCATACTCGGGCGATTTACGTTATGAGATGAATGCAATAGCAAAGTTATTGTTTTTAATTTATAATTTAACTGAGAGATAGTTCCGTCCGGAATACCAGCGGAATGAAAGTTCAAATCCAAAATTATTGGTACACTCGGTCCACTTTACCAGTTACGCTACCTGTCCATGGAAGCGTTATTGTGAATGGACACTATCGCAAAAGAGAATGTCAGACATAGAACATGACAAATCTATCATCCAAAAAGTCAACAAACGTATCGCTTTGGGTTTAGTTGCTTAAGAGTTCTCTTTACTATGAGTCTCAACGATATAGAATTTATCAATCCTGAAAATGTTGTGATCAAAACAGAATACATCAAAGAGGATACTTATACTCGAGAAGACACAGGCTACCCATATAATTATAATGCAGACAGCAATAAATGCGGTGAGATCTTCACAACAAACAATGTTGATTTCATGTTGTGCTGCGCCTACTGTCAAAGTACATTTAATAATTTAGTTGAGTTTGGCCAGCATTTGCGCTTACTGCACTCAAATCCATTTGAACACTTCCTTTGCAATGAAATTGAGGAAATTGGAATTGAATCGGATAACGATTTCGAAGCCCCGGCAGAGGTCAAAGAAATTGAGAATGACAATGAATCTCCGTACGTCGAATCAACTAGCGAAGAAGCAGTGCAACGTGAAGCCAAATTTGCCTGCGAGAAATGTAAAAAGCGTTACAAATACAAGCTAAACTTC
Source organism: Odontomyia ornata (assembly GCA_963969285.1). NCBI lineage: Eukaryota > Metazoa > Arthropoda > Insecta > Diptera > Stratiomyidae > Odontomyia > Odontomyia ornata. The sequence continues at coordinate 219,341,062 of OZ017742.1, forward strand.
GAACGACATAAATGCCCTGCCATTGAAGTAAAGCAAATAGCATTTCCCAACGAACCAGCACTGAGCATAACAGACGTTGAGCATATAAACTTAAAGGTAGAGAAAGACGACGGTATTAATCCAGGCATTCAATCAGCCCCAACCGATTTCTTTCATATTAACTTGAAAAATGAAAATGCGGATCAAAAGTTCGAAAATCGACTCCCTACAACGTGTCAAATTTGTGGTCAAATATCTTCTGGTGACCAGCACTTATGTTATTCGGGAAAAATAGAAGCTGGTGCATTGATCAATCCGGAGGATGGTGTGCCTAACCCCGATCTCTTTTGCGACATTTGCCATCGCCAATTTAAGTATAAAAATGTATTCCGACGTCACGGCATGCAGCACGAAATCGGCCCACTGGCGTTAAGAAGGGATCCTAATTACCGGAAATGCGTCGAATGTGGCATTGAATTTTCCAACAACGCCGACTGGCTTGCACATGAAATCAACCACCCCAACGTAAAGCCGTTCCAATGCTCATTTTGTCAGAAAAAATTCAAAACCAACATCGAACTGGATGCACACACGAAAAATCACACAGTTGAGGGCCCAGTGAAGTGCGACCAGTGTGGGGCTGATTTCGTTCGATACAAGAATCTCATCTCTCACATAAATCGGGTCCATCTTCAACTAAGGCCTTACGCTTGCACGCTCTGTGATAAGAGGTTTCCACAGAATGCCGAATTGAAAGTTCATATGCGGCGACATACCGGCGAAAAGCCGTATCAATGCGAGGAATGCGGACAAAGTTTCATGGTAGCGACTAAATTAAACGAGCACTTGAAACGCCACGCTGGTGTTCGAGATGTACAGTGTCCTGTTTGCCCCATGGCCTTCGTTACGAAGAAAATGCTGCGGAAACATATGGTAAAACACTCCACGGAACGGCCTCACGTTTGTGCAACGTGTGGAAATACCTTCAGTCGCCGGAAAGCACTTTTGGCGCATATCAAAATTCATTTAGATATCAAGGAGTATGTCTGCAATCTCTGCGGGAAGGCCTTTGCTCAGCACGCTGGTTTATACATGCACAAGAAGACACATTTGAATGAATGAGACGTCTCGGAGGACGATAAAACGCTTGGAGAACCAGTGATAGAAAATGTGTTTAATTTTGTAATCGATCGAAAAAGTGATTATGAGTGAAAAGTATTATAAATCTAATTTTATACATTTCAACCATCGTTTGCTGCATTGTTTATCTCATTTCAAGTATTTCACCCAATACATTTTACTTAGAATTCCTTTTTTAAACAAATACTAAAATCTTTTAAATTCTCTGCGCTAAATAAGTTTTAACTTTTAAATCTATTTGCATATATTTCTTAAGGCAGAATGAAAAGATAAAGATTGTGCAATTCATTTAAAACATAATTTGAATTCTCTTTTTTTTTCACAAGAAAATGAGATGTTTTGGTCGTTATGTCTTCATAAATTCTTTTTATCAAAATTTGGTAGTAATTTGTGAAAGCTCTCAAATATTTAAAATTCTTTTTCTACATTTAACATTATAAGATAGCAAGTAAGTGTAGAATAGACGAAAAATAGTTTAAGATTGTTTCAATGTTAACTATTTTAAATTTATATAAGTTTAAACACTCGAATAAATATCTTTTATAAAAATTGAACCGTTGCGTATGTGGATTTGATCGCTATGCAAAATAAATTTGGGAATCAAATAAAATTTAATCGCAAATCTTGCCAAATAAAACTGTAACAATCGAAACAAAAAATCTCTGATGCTAGTCAGTACGCTGGCGCATGTTAAAAATAAATGATTATTGCGTAGAACGCATGCCTTAGGCATGTTCATTAAATATACTGTGAAGCACGTTGACCAGATAGGTAACAGTTTTGCGTAGAATGACCGCCTTAGGCATGTTCATAACATATGCGTTGAAGCTCTTTTACCAGGTAAACGAACGCAAATTCATAATTTATGCCATAAGCGCGATTACAAACTCAAATATGTATATTTTGTTCTGTTCAGAACATGCTTAGAGCCGGCGGCTTGAATGAATGTTGGATGTAGCCCATGTGCGATCTTGATTTGCTTTTTTGGTGGCTATGTAACAGCCTTGCTCGTTACTGGTACTGAATAACCCAAGTGTTCAGTCTAGAACAAAGTTTTCAGCACTCATGGATCAGAAAAATTTACACAGGAATCATACCTAATGCACAACCTGGTGAGAAGATTTTATTAGGGTTTAGTGCTACTTACAAAATCCTATTCAAATCTGTTTTGTCTGCCCGTCGTCCATCTGTGTGTCACAGCAGTTTTTCTCTGAACCTGTAGCAGCTACAAATGATCCCTTGAAAGTTTGGATATCAAACATTTTTCCAAAGCTCGTTAAGAGCAGGTCCTTCCATATTATACTGGTGGCCTTAAATTTTTTGACGGAAAGCAATTGTATGAGGTGCCAAACAGAAGATCTTAATGAGGGCTCTTCATCTTGAAACTGTTTTACTAGCCTCGTGGGGTGCAAGGCCCCCTTTGTCCCCTTCCCCCTTGCGATGAGACACCTCTGATCCAGAAAATTTGAAAAAAATCGTCGAGGTAGATCTTCCTGAGTACAACAGCAACAAATACTTCAGAAGTCTAAATTAACTCAACTTTTTTAATAATTTCGAAATCTGAGCAGCGATAAACAGTCTTCGTCGACCGAGTCAGACCAGCGTTCCCTTGCTTTCCCCACTGGTCTCCGCCCTTCAGTTCTCCCAACAAATACCTTCTTAAGTATCCGTTGTTCGTCCATACAATTCACGTAGCTAGCCCATTGCAACTTCCGCAGCCTTACAATCGTTGAGACCTCCGACTCGTCAACAATTCCATACAGCTCATGGTTGTATCGCAATGGGTCCCCGTTCAGCTTCCCTCCGATTATTCGCCTCAGGGCCCGTCTCTAGAAGCATTTCAATATGCTTGAGTTAGGGTCCATGTTTCACACCCATAGCATAACACAAGTCTTATCACATATCTGTTTACTTGGAGCTTTGTTTTCCTGTGTATGCAGCTGGTCTTTAAGATCGTCAAAACTGAATAAAAAATTTTACTTGCGAGCTGTATTCTTCGGCGTATTTCGTCTCTTTCATTACAGGTTCTCATTATTTTGGTGCCTAAATATACAAATTCGCCCACATTTTCGATATTGTATTCGCCAAGTGTAATATTTTGTGTATTTGAAGAATTTTCCCTCAACTGCGTCATACCCGTAAGCTTTGTTTTATTCTCATTGATTTGTAGCCCTACTCGTTTTGCTTCGCTGTCGAGTTTCAAGAAAAGTTCTTTGGCGGTCGTTAATAACCGCGACATAAAATCATACGGCCACCCTTAAACTCAATGAAATTTTACGTTTATTTAGTTCTTTCGAAGGTCCTTACATTTGGTAAGTTTTATGAAAAACTGTCTATGCTGCCAACCGTGCAAAAGGAGCTATCATTAGCCAATGAAACGATACGTGAATTGAAAATTAGAAGTAACAACTAGGATCAGTTCTCAAGACAAAATAATATTGAAATTTCCGGCATACCTACAAAAAAGGAGAGAACTTATCATCTATATTGTTCGATCTATGTGCAACCGTCGGGTTCAAATTGAATGATTTCGATATAGACCGTTGCCTTCTTACTCAGGTCCGAAAACGGAAACACTGCGTCATGTCGCGAACTAACCTCTTCGAGTAGCCTCATCAGCACCATCTAGTGCTGTTTAATTCAAAAAAAATTTTTTAAAGATTTTTGACAGTACACATGACTGTAGTTTGAAATTTTATCAGTACAATGTCAACGATTTCTTTTAAATATGAGGCGTCGAAGACATTAGCGCGCAAATATATGTATTTCGTTCCCGTTTGTATCATGTCGGCTAAATTGCATCTGAGAAATGTCATATTTGACAATCTCAATAGCCTACTGAGATGCTGCTTTCAAGTTTTCTGGAGAGCTTATTGTCGAAATTTAGGGCTACTGATCAGCTGTTTCCGGCAAGGGAAGTGCCGTCAGGTACGTTTATTGATTTCTTTATGGGCCTGAGTAAGAAGGCAAAGTATAGACACATTGCATCGTGTGCGCCCATATCCACCAAATTCAAATAGTGCAGCGAGCAATACTCCAGCGACCCGTCCGCCGTCGATTATTGTGTGTTTTACACAGCGGCAACACAAAGATAAATTGATTGCTGCAGTGCGAGCACGGCGCGGACTTACAACTGCTGATATCGGTTAACCGGGCGCATCTTCAATCATTTATGTTGGTGATCATCTCACACCCGCCAACAAACTACTATTGAAGCAAGCACGCCAACTCAGAGCAGAGAAAAATTATACATTCCTATGGATGAAAGAGTGTAAAATTTTTGTTCGTCAGAATGAAGTGGGTTGGTCAAGTCTCCTCGTTTGGGTTTCTCCTAATAAATTTTCTGATTCAAAATGAATCTTATTTTTTAATTTTTAAAATATTGGTTTCAGAACGTAAAACACCACGAAACATGTTCAGTGTAACCCCATTACTACGAGACCAGTCACTAGAAAGATTTGAGGCATCAAAATCTCCAATATTAGGAGCTTGTAAAGCAATCTCATTCCTGATTTCTTCTATTGGGAAAAATGCACTCAGGCCTTTACTTATTAAAGTGGGCCTAAGCCTTTCAGAAGGAGTAAAAGAATCACCTCCATTTTTTCTCTTTCATCACATGCGTTAGAATTATTGATTAAAACTTTATGAAAACAGTTTGAAAAAGAATTCACCCGATATTTCGTTTCTGGAATGTTTTGAAAAATGACAGTAAATTTATTGCTGATATATTGTTTATGAAAATTTGGGGGTAACCACGATTGTTTAATTAGCATAGAATTAGTTTGCTCGGGGTGATTATTGGCAAATGGTGAAAATCTATTTACATTACTGGAACATAAATCATTTGAATTTACTGAGTAATTTAAATTAATGTTTCTTTTTGTGATTAATTTTCCCCTAACTACTTTGAAATTGAGCAAGTCCTGATCTAAAGCATCGTTGAGGGAAGAAGATACGCCAGAACCATCGGCTATTTCCATTGATGTTTCTTTTATTCTTCCGTTCCATTCATATTATTTTTGACTAAAGCCGCGTTAACTGACCTAAGCTCATTATCCACAAACTTCTTAAAAAAGGAGCTGTTTAGAACTTTTGAATTTGTTTGTGGTCTTGTTTTAATTTTCCTGATAACAGATAGAATACTGGAAAAATATTTATACCTTTTCCGTAGTTTCTCCTCAGTGGAGGCGTCGGCGACGGCCTCACAAAAAGGGGCCCCGAAAAAAATTTAGTTCCCGTATTTATGGCAGTATATAAATAAATATACAGTAGCAACACTTTACCCTATACTTCCCATTTTCAGAATTTTCCCGGAAGCCCGGTCGAGGATGTTGGTTTACATTATACACTCGTATACAAAGACATATAAAGTAATCCATACGTGAGTTAAGTACTTTTAATACATACATGCGTTCCTCTCGCTTGCGAATTGAAATCCCCCTGCCTTTCACGCCGCTAGAGAATCCACACACTCAAGTGGCTCTCTAGTTGCTCTCACGAAAATCCCACTCGTCTTCTACCTTAACCCCCGAATTGTCCACGAAATATCAACCATATGATTGAAAACATATGATTTGTGAAAATTCAACATTGATGGGAAACGTCTAATCAAGTTGAATTTTAAATTGCACACAAAGCATTTTTTTTAAGATAAACCGTGTTGAATCTAGTGCAAAAGCGTTGCAAATGTGATAATTTAGCAAACTGAAAAGTTTGTTACAGATCGCGAGTGTTTTTGTGTCGAAAAATGAAAAGTGAAGTGACGTGTGCGGGACTGTAAAAACAGCCCTAGGCAGCATGTCAGGGACGTATCCTTCGTAGGGTGTCATGTTCAATCTTATATATCGTTCAAGTTAGAATACCCGCAATGAAAATTGATTTAGTTCAAGATGCGAAAATTAGTGGGAGACGTCACGTCAAATTTATTTGAAATGCGAATCATTAGCTAATAACGCGCCAACTTCGCGCTACACGATAAAGTGCTTCAATTCTCTCGATGCATTTCTTATCCTCTCTCTTACATCTATGCTCGTATACCTATTGATTACATTATATATGCCACTCTGTTTTTGTTCCGAGCCTATGTTGATTGTGGCTTGTGGCTACTAAATGAGCATACAGTGGAGACTCGATTAACCGGAACAATTTTCACCGTATATCATTAGATAGCCAAAAATCAAGAGATTCAATTTTTGTATTTCATACATATTTATATATTGCAGAATGAGATCCTTACATCGTTTATATTCGTTTCATAACTACATTTAGCGGTTAACAGATAATGTATAAAATAAAAGTTATTAAAATTAAACGAAAATTCATATTCATTAAAATAATTGAGATACACTTTCGTAAGTATTTGTGTGTTTCCTTAAAATTATGTGCTACATGAAATAATTTCGAGTCATATTTTAATTTACATAACGAATTTGGTACGATTGTGAGTACAGATAATCGTGAAACCTTATAATTGACGTTCGGTTATTCGAGTCTCCACTGTACTATGTTATTCATTTCCGTAAGAGTGTAGAAATATTTATCCAGAGCTGCTCGACAACGTTATTAGTAGATTTTGGCCATTTCGCGCTAATTTACTCAGCTATCTCCGAATCTTTAATAGCCTAGTAGTGTTGTGATTTAGATAAATATATCGTATTTATCATCAAAGTTAATATTTTTCAAGATATACTGTTGTGATTTATCTCATACTTGTAAGGTAAGTTACATTTCTTAGTATTATTTGGCCGTAATGGGCCCACAAACGAGTGGCAGAACTTCCGCGCCTCTCCCGTCGTTCGCCGAAAATTATTGGAATATATATATACCTATATATATATATATATATATATATATATATATATATATATATATATATATATGTATATATATATATATATATATATATATATATATATATATATATATATATATATATATATATATATATATATATATATATATATATATATATATATATATATATATATATATATATATGATTTACATAAATATGTACACATATACGAGTATGAATCTCAAAGTATATTATTTGCAACAGAATGATTTTTATTTGCTATAGCGTGAATCCTGTTCTTGAAAGGTTGAGCGTAATGATATGAATATCAGAAAATAATCACTGAAATCAATTTCGTGTGATTTCACGCCAATCATCATGATCAATGGCGGGACAGCCCAAGTAGAGCCTTGGCCTCCAGGATTAGACACCTCTAATCATCGCGGTTCTGCGACCTCGTTCGCTATTTGATAACTCCCATCAACGATCTGGTGTCCGCTTCTATCATGTCTTCCCACCGAGTCCTCGATCTTCCTGCAAGACCTCTACCTTGTGCTCTACCGTTTAATTTTCTTGGAGGTTTTCTGCCATTCTTTCTACATTGCCAGCCCTTTGTAGTTTGCATAGCTTTACGTACTTTTGTAGATATAGGCGGTTCATCAAATAATTCATGCAACTTATTGTAACGTTGTCTCCAATTTGTTCCTTATTACACTGGGCCGTAGATTTTTCAGAGCACCCTACGTTCAAAGATATGTATGTACTGCCTGTTCCGAGCCATTCGTCGGGGTCCATGTTTCGCTTCCTAATAATAGTACAGGCTTGGTTTGTAAATACGAAGCTTATTTTTCCGGTGTACATCTCTGGACCTTGGATGAGAAGTATGGAGTAGTAGGCCTTATTTATGGCATTTATGAGGCATCCGACCTCGTCTTTTTCATTGCCTTTTCTATTCTTGTGAGCTCCAACGTGACAATCTAGTTGAAGTTATTTACATTCAGGGTTTGTTGAGCTGGAACGTTCTTCTTTTTTGTTTGAGTTATGAATTTCGTTTTTCTTTCATTAACTCCTAGTCCAATTTAGTGTGCTTCTGACTCAAGGCTCAGAAATGCTCCTTTGGCATCTGATAGTTTTGCACCGTTAATACTTTAAAAACCTTTAATTTTTGCGAAATTTGACCCAATACAACGTTAAATAAACATTCGTTAGTATTTTCTCTTGATATCGTAAATCATTTCAGTCTTTTTGCATATAAAGCAAACTAAAGACTTGTTCACTCAATTGCCATAATCTAAGAAATGATGCTTTCAAGTTAGTTATGAACATCCATATCATGTGTGCATTGACGACTAAAGTAGACGACCAAGTTAACCTTTTGTGGGGCCATTAACGCGTGAAGCATAAAGGCTGCTACAGACAGTCCATGACCGTGTCACATTTCAGGTATTTGCTGTTAAATTCTACCGTCTGTAGCGATGTTTGGTCCGAAAACATCGCTACAGACGGTGAAATTTAACAGTAAACACCTGAAATGCGATACGGTCATGGACTGTCTGTAGCAGCCTTGACGCCTTCTTACATTTATCTTCCGTTAACCTATGAGAAACCTATGCAACTGCACACAATGAATATTATACCTAACGGAAGGCTAAAAAATACAGCGAATTTTTATTTTTATGGAAAGTAGAACCTCAAAGGTAACACCTTTCTTATCAAGAGAGTATGAAACATATAACTCCGGAACTTTCAAAAAGTAATTAATTTTAATCGTTTTTCGCTGAATGAATGATTAGTTTGAGCTGATAAATTATATAACGGAAAGGATCCATTGTGGGCAGTGATTTTTGCTGCGCTTCACGCTCGACACTATATGTTGAGTATTTTAAGTACTGTACCTATTACCTACATAACAAAAAAACATTTTTTTAGATCATCATGCCTGGAGGATACTCAAGAGACAGAGATATTGGGAGGAAATGGGAGTCCGGTGCATCAAAGAGGATAAAAATCGCTGAGATGGCTACATCCAACCAGGCTATGAGTTCCAGGATGCTGAAATTTCTTAGGAAATCTTCAATTTCTACTGTTCCAGAGGGGTTTAAAGAACCTCTTATTCAAGCTTCATTAATTTCTGAGACAGGATTAGCTTTAGGGTCAAATGAATCTGCCATCGATTCTGATATAACATCCGAGTTGGTTGAAACTGCTGTGATGCATGATTCTGAACCGAAGAAAGTGAAAGGGTTTGTGGCTCAAAAAATCAAGAGCAACCTGTTCATGTGAAAGAGTCATTTATAGAATCAGATCCGGGAAAGTGGGAATTTCCAGTGAAAGATTCGCAGCGTCATTACTTAATTGAAAGTGGCCCCCAACAAACCCTAGGGAAACATGATGAAAGTTATCCCAAAGACGCAAACAAAAGAGATTTTTCTAAATTTCATTTCACCAGGAAATTGAGTAATGTGTAATGATTTTCTACTTTCCAGATCGAACGCGGAACCGACCTCTCATCGGTTCTAGACGTTAAGTCTGAGTAGTGCCAACGGATGGTACCAACAGGTCAACCAATCCGTGCACCGTAACCCATTCACGCGGTGACTGCTTGTCGGCCAGCTAGTTCGGAGAGGATTTCGGTCGCGGGTCTCCGAATGGGTTACGCTCAATTACAATATTTCAGTCACCTGAACATGCCTGTTTTCCAAACGCGTCAACAATTACTCATCCAGAACGGGAAACCTACGTTACGTTAATTCTGGATGTGATCTCTCCACAGATCTCAAATCAAAAACGCTACAAAATCCTATAGGCGCGTTACCGAATCACCGACGCGGTACCGAAAAATATGCTACTCGAAATTAAACCGACGAAAACTACTCTAATGAAATAACGAAACAATCAAAGGTACCGCGTACCGCGCGCGACGCGAAACCGACTTCAGCGGATTTGTCGAAACCCTACCCTCGCGACGGCATACTTACCCTACACTCTCGGTTCCCACTGAAAAAGAACGAGTCACTGAAAAGGAAAGTCGTGGTTAAGTTTTAGCAATTCATGTTGTTTTTTATTCTAACACATTCATTAAAAATAATCAAAGGGAGTTGTAGCACATCAAACACGAAGTATTAATTCTTCGTCTAAATATTAATAAGGAAAGATAAATTCCAAAAACTAACATTAATTTCAATTCGGGATACAATATTACGAATACTCTACTATTCAACTTATCGTTCCATACTGATTACGTTTCAACTAATAGTTTAAAGTTAATTTTATTCACATCCATCCGAAATTACTGTTTCTTTTTTTCTTTTACTTTTGTAGGCGATGAATATTTAGATTTTGGTTACATGTACCCATTACAAATTTCATCTCGGACAAGATTTAGCGTACAGTTTGTTTATTTGTATAAATCTTAAATTATTTTGGTAAGATTAAGTCATTTGAATCAATTTGAGTTTAAACTAAATTAATAAATTGCAATGACATTATTTTTTGTAAATAAAATGTCCTTTAACCTAATATCAATGAGTAAGACGTAATAGATTAAATAGGATTTTGATTTGGAAATTGAAATAAAAATTTTAAATACGTTATTCTGCCAAATATATTATTCATTCTTTTCCACACGAAATGCAAACTAACTATGAAATTGATTTTTGTTTTCTTCAAACATTAAATTAAGTCTTTAGTATTTCAAGCCTGGGCTAACAATTGTAATTTTTATTTGTAATTGAGATTTCGCAAGTGTGAATATTTACAGGGTTGAATTGCTAAAAATGGTCCTCATTTTATTCTTGTTTTGATCTTTTAAAGAGGAAATAATTCAAGTTAAAAGCATATGTACATTTAATTATTCATTCAAACCAAATTTTAATCTAGAATCAAATCTACGATTGTGACTGTATATGAAGCATCTGTTTCAATTGTGCAGAAATAATTTCACTTTTGAAAATATGGAATGTAAGGTTGTTTCTTTTTGAGGCAAAGATAATTGTTAATCTCAATACATAATCCAATCTAAAAAGGAAGAGCTAGTCTTGATGATATACTCGTTTATTTGGCGATTAATGCGGGCTGCCTCCTTTTACAAATCTCAACTCTTTAATTCACTTCCAAATGAGTCTATATTATGCAATAGAATAACATCCATTGATTTCTTTCATATATCTTAGTTTCCGCTTTACATGGTATTGGCTTTATATTTAGCTAATACAAAAAAATTTCGACTGAAGCAGCTCATATATTCTTCCATCTTTCACGTCGCTCTAAAAATCGAGCCATTTAACTGGATCACTTTTTTTGAAAATACTTCATGCAAATGGTTCAACGGAAATTTCCATTGGTAGCAACAAGATGTGAACGAATTGCGTTATGGTCCTCAAGTCCTAAAGATGCACATTCCTGCATTTAAAGTAATTGATTCAATTGAATAACACACTTTCAGACGCCTTTTAGGCTAGCTCTCGAATTTCAAGTACAAGTCAAGGATAGCTAGAAGATTACTCAACTTGAGAAGCCTATATACTGCAAAATTTTACTGCAAGCGAATGGTTATAAAGCACCACATCACAGCCCCATCAAGCATGATGATCTTTAGTCTTATTTTTCGCTTGAACGAACCAAATCGGAACTATATATTCCTCAATTATGTACCCAGAAAACTGATTCTTTTAGTAACTCTTGGTGGCTAATGGGCACAAGAATATACTCGTAAGTATAACCACAGACCTTTAACGTTTCCGCGAGGCATTTAATAAAGTTCATTTGTCAGGACATACAACTCTATTCGATGCCACTGAATTTAAAGAGGTTTGCATTGAATTAAACAAACACAGACAAGCAGAAAGAAAGAAAAAGAAAATCAATGAGCCTACTATACATATAGTCAAACGATTATCTAGAGAGGCCAATAAACAATTATCGTGCATTAAACGTTAACCAAATCATCATGGAAAGCTTTTCACTTGAGTGGCACATTTAGAGAAGGAAAGTGCAGATGATTACTGTCGGAGTAGACCACTGCTTCATATAATAAATAGGCGACTTTAATATAAATCATATGCGATGGTATTACTAATAATTAAATGGGGATGTTAGGACCGTGCAAAGCAATCAACTCAAAGATTATTACAAATTGAAGTGAAGTTCATCCGTAGAATCAGGGCTAGTAGTCATTATCGCTTATTCAAATGTTTACAATCCCCAGTCCACATCTAAAATAAAGCTTTGGTAATATAGAAGATAATGAATCTTTGACAGACGGTGACATCATTTGTAAACTGAAGATGCGTAAGCTCAAGTGTATTAATTACAACACTGCAACTATTCCTTCAGGTTAAAGGATATTTTGGTTAAAAAAAGTGACGTTCCATTTTTATCGGGATCATTTTTTTAGTACCTGTTCGATCCCTCATGTGCCACACTTGTTAGCGCCGCTTGGTGGTTGCTGCGTGCTACGATTTCGACTGCCACGTGGACTTTCCGGGGGACTGGAAGAAGCCGACGCAGGTCCGTCTGGTACGTTATCGAGAGTTCGCCCGTCGTGGGATACCCAGATGGTGCCGCTGTAGGCGCAGCCATCCGCAATCCGGAGTGGTGTCCGGGAGTACCCGGGAACTGTCACGTGCGCAACGGTGCGCGATCGCGATCCGCATTCCCCTAGTTGAAGCTAAAAAATTTACAAATCAGTCGAGGACCATAAATATTTGTCGATTTACCTGGTGACTGCCACTCTTCCCGCGTTCAATGGCACCCCGCGCAACAGATGTGTTACGAAGTCGCAATAAAGCGAAAAAGTAATTCGGACGATTGTCCACTTGAGTGGGAACCACTATTTTTTCTTTCTTTTTCGTTTTCTCTTTTTTTTTTTTAATTATTTTCCCGGCCTCGGAGGTGTTTTTCGCGTCTTATGTTTAAGAAATTGTCTACTCGTAACCTCTCCATGTGGCTGTCAAAATCTACCGCTTGTCACATCGGACAAAACAGCTGTGTGTGGAATGGCACGCCACATGGCGGCAATGTGCCTCTCCATTTGTCGCCAGTGGCATAGTTTTTCGATGGCCACGGTGGAGGGGCATTTCCAGATGGATATGTCTCGAAATGTGTCGGGGTTTGGATTAATTTTATATTTCGAATATTTATATCCACAGATCTAAATATTTGGACAGAAAAGAAATATTTTCTGCGCAACGATATCCGCACGACAGATGAAGTCCGCTGGCACTTCGAGGACATACCCATCTGGCCGGTTGCAAGGGTTCGGGATCGGAATCACTTCGATTCCCGGGCGTAGGCGTCACATTACAAATGGAGAAAAGCAACATCGCAAATGGTTAGCTTGCTCTATATGTCAAGATAAAGTTTATTGCTTTCCATGTCGACTTTTTTCACATTTGCAGACACAGATGGTAATGGAAGGATGTTGTGACTGGAAAAACTTGAGTAAAATATTACAAAGCCATGAGCAAAGTCAAGGTCACATGGAGTGCATGATAAAATGGATGGAGTTCCATAAAAGAATTAAATATGGAAAAACCTAGACCAGGAAAACGAGAGACAGATAAGAGAGTCACAAAAGTATTGGTTTAACTTGTTTGAAAGGTTAATCGACATAATAAACTTCTTAGCGTCATACAATCAAGCATTCAGAGCTCATAAAGAATTCCTTAGCCTGGCAGATAGTGGAAACTGTGGAAATTTTGTAGATTTAATTAAATTGTTATCTAAATATGATCTTACGCTAAAAGAGCACTTGCATCGCATTAACGAAAAGCAACTGTCTCAACATTATCTAAGCCATGACATTCAAAATGAGTTAATTACATCAATGTCAAAACAGGTTATCGACGAAATTATAAAAAGAGTTAAGGAAGCAAAATATTATGCTTTCATGCTCGATTGTACCAGAGATGTCAGCCGTATAGAACAAATGTCAATGATATTAAGATTATGCAATTCCACAACTGGAGCAATAGAGGAACATTTTATTGGATTTATCGCCGTCGCCGGAACAACGGGCGAGTACTTAACTAATGCAATTTTAAAGGAACTACAAAAAAATGGTCTAGATATCCAGAATTATCAACGGCAAGGATATGACAACGGCGCCAATATGATCGGCATCAATAAGGGTGTTAGAATTTTAACTCACGCGCATTTTTCACGCCGTGTGGATGCCATTGTTGGAATTTGCTTTTAATAGATACAGCTAACTCTTCTACACTAGCTAAAACATTTTTCGGATTCATTAATAAAATTTACGTGCTTTTTTCGAAGTCAAGCAGGCGTTAGGATCTCATTATATCCAAATTAAAATTAACGTTAAAACCTTTATTTGAAACAAGATGGGAAAGTAGAATTGGAGCAATAAAGGCAATATATTTGCAATTTGATGATGTCATCGGCTGCGTGAATGAATTGAAAAATAAAACTGATGATTCTGAAACCCTTAGTGACTGTGAGCAGTGCTGAATGAAACGCTAACATTTGACTTTATAGTTTCGATACACCTATGGTACGAGACTTTACTGTGCGTAAATAATATAAGTAAATTATGGCAATCGGTTCATTTGAACTTGAAAGTAACAGGATTCGAAACAAGCGTTGCAGAAGCTCGGTTATTTGTAGATAAAAGTAGCTACAAAATTGAGTCTCAATTAAAAAAAAAAAGAATAGCAAAGAAAAAGTGCTTGTTCGGCTATGAACAAACTGATGAAGCTCTACAATCAGTTGAAATTCAGTTCAGGTCAATTTATTCAATACAATGATGGATGCTATAATAGTGGACACCGATTGCCGATTTAAAGCGCTCAATGAATATTTTGAACGATTTGGCTTTATTTATGATATAAATTATTTAAAATCGTTATCCAAGGAGGATCTTCTCCAGCGCTGTAATGATTTGGGTAAAATACTTCGGGAAGGCGAAAATAGCGATATACAGCCTTTCGAGCTTTATGAGGAACTCCAACTACTAAAATTAAACTCACTGGATTCTATCAATGACGTAAAACAACTGATTTACTATATTTTGGAAAATAATTTGGAGGAAGTATACCCAAATGTTTATATAACTATCCGAATTATGCTTATAATTCCAGTCACCACAGCTTCTGCTGAGAGAAGCTTTTCAAAGTTAAAATTAATTAAAACTTACTAGAGAATGTAATGAATCATGCGACGCCACTGGTGACCACTACCAACACACTTTGCTGCTAGGTGGCTTGTCATTTTACGTTGGTTGCGACCAGTGCACATCCCACATCTATTTTATCGTAGGATGCCAACAGAATTTTGACAGCCACATGGTAGCAGATGTGTGGGTAGTGGTCACCATCGAGAGGAATTGCTTTAATCGCAGCGGGATTTTAACGTGCAAATTCTATTGTGAGTTTTGTGGATAAAGTGAAGATTCTGTGTTACAACCTAAACCCAAACGTAAACATTTCAGGTAAATATGCTTTTGGACGAGAGTAACTGGTGATGTAACTTAGTTCTTAATTCTCGCTAGACCGATAAAATCAGTGCGCCGCTAATGCTTAGCCATTTTGCAAGTGGTCCGAAGGGAGGGAAAAGACGCGGAAATTTCAAAGCAAAATTTTCATTTGAATTATACGAATGAAGGAATGTTAAAATGTGTGAATCAACCCGAGAGATAGTTGTTGCCGCTAATTAATATGCAGCAGGCCATTCAAAGATTATTACAAATTGAAGTGAAGTTCATCCGTAGAATCAGGGCTAGTAGTCATTATCGCTTATTCAAATGTTTACAATCCCCAGTCCACATCTAAAATAAAGCTTTGGTAATATAGAAGATAATGAATCTTTGACAGACGGTGACATCATTTGTAAACTGAAGATGCGTAAGCTCAAGTGTATTAATTACAACACTGCAACTATTCCTTCAGGTTAAAGGATATTTTGGTTAAAAAAAGTGACGTTCCATTTTTATCGGGATCATTTTTTTAGTACCTGTTCGATCCCTCATGTGCCACACTTGTTAGCGCCGCTTGGTGGTTGCTGCGTGCTACGATTTCGACTGCCACGTGGACTTTCCGGGGGACTGGAAGAAGCCGACGCAGGTCCGTCTGGTACGTTATCGAGAGTTCGCCCGTCGTGGGATACCCAGATGGTGCCGCTGTAGGCGCAGCCATCCGCAATCCGGAGTGGTGTCCGGGAGTACCCGGGAACTGTCACGTGCGCAACGGTGCGCGATCGCGATCCGCATTCCCCTAGTTGAAGCTAAAAAATTTACAAATCAGTCGAGGACCATAAATATTTGTCGATTTACCTGGTGACTGCCACTCTTCCCGCGTTCAATGGCACCCCGCGCAACAGATGTGTTACGAAGTCGCAATAAAGCGAAAAAGTAATTCGGACGATTGTCCACTTGAGTGGGAACCACTATTTTTTCTTTCTTTTTCGTTTTCTCTTTTTTTTTTTTAATTATTTTCCCGGCCTCGGAGGTGTTTTTCGCGTCTTATGTTTAAGAAATTGTCTACTCGTAACCTCTCCATGTGGCTGTCAAAATCTACCGCTTGTCACATCGGACAAAACAGCTGTGTGTGGAATGGCACGCCACATGGCGGCAATGTGCCTCTCCATTTGTCGCCAGTGGCATAGTTTTTCGATGGCCACGGTGGAGGGGCATTTCCAGATGGATATGTCTCGAAATGTGTCGGGGTTTGGATTAATTTTATATTTCGAATATTTATATCCACAGATCTAAATATTTGGACAGAAAAGAAATATTTTCTGCGCAACGATATCCGCACGACAGATGAAGTCCGCTGGCACTTCGAGGACATACCCATCTGGCCGGTTGCAAGGGTTCGGGATCGGAATCACTTCGATTCCCGGGCGTAGGCGTCACATTACAAATGGAGAAAAGCAACATCGCAAATGGTTAGCTTGCTCTATATGTCAAGATAAAGTTTATTGCTTTCCATGTCGACTTTTTTCACATTTGCAGACACAGATGGTAATGGAAGGATGTTGTGACTGGAAAAACTTGAGTAAAATATTACAAAGCCATGAGCAAAGTCAAGGTCACATGGAGTGCATGATAAAATGGATGGAGTTCCATAAAAGAATTAAATATGGAAAAACCTAGACCAGGAAAACGAGAGACAGATAAGAGAGTCACAAAAGTATTGGTTTAACTTGTTTGAAAGGTTAATCGACATAATAAACTTCTTAGCGTCATACAATCAAGCATTCAGAGCTCATAAAGAATTC
Organism: Odontomyia ornata; assembly: GCA_963969285.1. NCBI lineage: Eukaryota > Metazoa > Arthropoda > Insecta > Diptera > Stratiomyidae > Odontomyia > Odontomyia ornata. Next base: position 219,358,211 of record OZ017742.1, read on the forward strand.
CTTAGCCTGGCAGATAGTGGAAACTGTGGAAATTTTGTAGATTTAATTAAATTGTTATCTAAATATGATCTTACGCTAAAAGAGCACTTGCATCGCATTAACGAAAAGCAACTGTCTCAACATTATCTAAGCCATGACATTCAAAATGAGTTAATTACATCAATGTCAAAACAGGTTATCGACGAAATTATAAAAAGAGTTAAGGAAGCAAAATATTATGCTTTCATGCTCGATTGTACCAGAGATGTCAGCCGTATAGAACAAATGTCAATGATATTAAGATTATGCAATTCCACAACTGGAGCAATAGAGGAACATTTTATTGGATTTATCGCCGTCGCCGGAACAACGGGCGAGTACTTAACTAATGCAATTTTAAAGGAACTACAAAAAAATGGTCTAGATATCCAGAATTATCAACGGCAAGGATATGACAACGGCGCCAATATGATCGGCATCAATAAGGGTGTTAGAATTTTAACTCACGCGCATTTTTCACGCCGTGTGGATGCCATTGTTGGAATTTGCTTTTAATAGATACAGCTAACTCTTCTACACTAGCTAAAACATTTTTCGGATTCATTAATAAAATTTACGTGCTTTTTTCGAAGTCAAGCAGGCGTTAGGATCTCATTATATCCAAATTAAAATTAACGTTAAAACCTTTATTTGAAACAAGATGGGAAAGTAGAATTGGAGCAATAAAGGCAATATATTTGCAATTTGATGATGTCATCGGCTGCGTGAATGAATTGAAAAATAAAACTGATGATTCTGAAACCCTTAGTGACTGTGAGCAGTGCTGAATGAAACGCTAACATTTGACTTTATAGTTTCGATACACCTATGGTACGAGACTTTACTGTGCGTAAATAATATAAGTAAATTATGGCAATCGGTTCATTTGAACTTGAAAGTAACAGGATTCGAAACAAGCGTTGCAGAAGCTCGGTTATTTGTAGATAAAAGTAGCTACAAAATTGAGTCTCAATTAAAAAAAAAAAGAATAGCAAAGAAAAAGTGCTTGTTCGGCTATGAACAAACTGATGAAGCTCTACAATCAGTTGAAATTCAGTTCAGGTCAATTTATTCAATACAATGATGGATGCTATAATAGTGGACACCGATTGCCGATTTAAAGCGCTCAATGAATATTTTGAACGATTTGGCTTTATTTATGATATAAATTATTTAAAATCGTTATCCAAGGAGGATCTTCTCCAGCGCTGTAATGATTTGGGTAAAATACTTCGGGAAGGCGAAAATAGCGATATACAGCCTTTCGAGCTTTATGAGGAACTCCAACTACTAAAATTAAACTCACTGGATTCTATCAATGACGTAAAACAACTGATTTACTATATTTTGGAAAATAATTTGGAGGAAGTATACCCAAATGTTTATATAACTATCCGAATTATGCTTATAATTCCAGTCACCACAGCTTCTGCTGAGAGAAGCTTTTCAAAGTTAAAATTAATTAAAACTTACTAGAGAATGTAATGAATCATGCGACGCCACTGGTGACCACTACCAACACACTTTGCTGCTAGGTGGCTTGTCATTTTACGTTGGTTGCGACCAGTGCACATCCCACATCTATTTTATCGTAGGATGCCAACAGAATTTTGACAGCCACATGGTAGCAGATGTGTGGGTAGTGGTCACCATCGAGAGGAATTGCTTTAATCGCAGCGGGATTTTAACGTGCAAATTCTATTGTGAGTTTTGTGGATAAAGTGAAGATTCTGTGTTACAACCTAAACCCAAACGTAAACATTTCAGGTAAATATGCTTTTGGACGAGAGTAACTGGTGATGTAACTTAGTTCTTAATTCTCGCTAGACCGATAAAATCAGTGCGCCGCTAATGCTTAGCCATTTTGCAAGTGGTCCGAAGGGAGGGAAAAGACGCGGAAATTTCAAAGCAAAATTTTCATTTGAATTATACGAATGAAGGAATGTTAAAATGTGTGAATCAACCCGAGAGATAGTTGTTGCCGCTAATTAATATGCAGCAGGCCATTCAAGGCAAAAATTGCATAAGGTTTATGCTAAATTATAACCACGAAGGTTTTCGCGGTGAGTAGCTCTGCTGACTATGGTTAAAATTCAAACAAGAAATTATAACTTTTCAATTTGAATGCATTGTGAGCGCAACAAATGCGGATTTCCACCTTGATTATTCTTATTAACTATCCAGTAATTATTGCAAGAGCTTCTCAAGCACATAGCAAGAAAGAAAAAAATAATTGTTTACGTTATTTAATGAGAGCATTGGCGACCTACAGCTAGGAAGGTTTCAGAATGGCAAAGAACTCCATTGTCAAACTTCCCAGCCTTAAACGCTTTCAACTTCTTGTTAGAGTTTGTAATCAATCGACGGCTTCAGTTTAAGCTCATCTTTTCATCTCTTAGATATCGTCAGATGCTGTTTAATGTTGAATTTTAACGTTGCTGTCATTGTCTTGCAGTTCTCAGGTTTAGATTCGTATTATTTTCCATGTTGACGGAAATCATTTGAACCTGCAATTGGGATTTTAAACCTTAGCAGTAAAAGCACGAAATACTCGTAAATATGAATCTGGAGTCTTTCTATAAAATTGATACATATGTGGGTATTCAATTTTTTTAATGATCTAATAATTTTATATTGAACAATCATATTCCATTATGTTTTTGAGAGATTTTTCCATACTTCTGCAAATTGAAATGAAAATAATTTTAGCATATAAGTCTTTTATTTGTTCCATTTTTAATTCGCAAGTCATCTACAATCAGAAAAAAATACGAAATTGATTTGAAAGTGTAACTAAACATGTTCTCTTGAATGTACTGTAATGATTTTCAACTTTTGAAGTCCAAACGCGGAACCGACCTCTCATCGGTTCTAGACGTTAAGTCTGAATAGTGCCAACGGATGGTACCTGTGATTTGCTTTTGAAATACAACAATCCAATATAAAACTGTGATGATCAAAGCGTAATGTGGTCGCTTGGCATACTACACAGTTGTTACTCGGCCGATTGCCAACATAATAACTTTCGTCGGAGTCTTCGCCTTTTTCATTCAAGACTGCTGATGATTCTCCGTCATTATCTGGATCACCCTTTCCGTTTTCTGATTGCAACAAGCAATTTTCCCGACACTTACGTTTCACTTTATAAATACAGAAGGAAGTTAAGACCACGAACAAGAACAGCACAGCATTCTCCTCCGGTAAGATTTCCAGCAATCCTCCACTTGATACGTCATCGGCTTGGAAGTGGATACAGGGGGTAACTTTCCCGTTGAAGGATCTTAGATTCGTCAGCCACGACTTGTGTTTAGTACTTTGGCAACTTTCGAACGTGTTGGCTATCTATAAGTGGGAAACAATTGTAATTGAAGGAATGTGGCAAAAAGATATGTCCTGTCTTAATAATATTCACCTTGACTAGCTTGAACCGCGCTTCCATAGAAGTTTCACCTTTAGTTAAGTGTCTGTTCCTGAGACTATTAATATTTAATAAAATGAGATCCACGCCTTCTTCAAATTAACCGAGGGAGCAGAGTAATACTAGCAGTTCTTTTATTTCCCGCCGTTTTTATTCCTCGTTGCGTCGGACTGTCAATCCGACAACCGCCGACAAAACAGATGTGTGGAATGGAACGCCACATGGCGGCAATGTGCATTTCCATTTGTCACCAGTGGCATAGTGTTTCGATGGCCACGGTGGAGGGGGGCATTCCCAGATGGATGTGTCTCGAAATGTGTCGGGGTTTTGATTAATATTATGTTTCAAATATTTAAATCCGCAGATCTAAATATTTGGAGAGAAAGAAGAAAAAAAATATTTTCTGCGCAACGATATCCGCACGAAAGATGAAGTTCGCTTGCATTTCGAGGTCATACCCATCTGGCCGGGTGCACGGGTTCGGGATCGGAATCACTTCGATTCCCGGGCGTAGGCGTCACATTACACATTCCCCCCCAAAATCGAAGTAATTACGATCCCGCCTCCTATGTTAAAGGTCTTGGTTAGGGCCGTGGCGGGTCGAAGGTCGATTTCGAGGAATAGGCTACAACCATGTTCGTGAAGACTCGATAGCGGCTATACAGTAGGGAGTCAGGTGTTATTCGGAGGTCTTCGTCCAGGCAGAGATTTAGGTAAGCCAAGGTTTTGCGTGTGAAATAGTTGTACTTCATCGTCTAAGGTCTTTTGCGTGGTAAATTCCCAAGGTTTTGCCAGCCATGTCCGCGATGAGGTATCGGGTGGGGCTTATTACTTGTAGGACTCGACACTTCACGAATTTCTTGTCTAGTTTGGCATTGTAATGTCGGGTGGCATCGCTCTGCCGGAAGTTTCGACGATGTATTTCGTCGCCTGCCTTAAAGCCAGAACGATGAGATCGCGAGTTGTACCGCTCCTCTCCCATCCGTCTACTTTCTTCAATCTTCTCCCGCAGTTGATCTCGCAGAAGTTGGAGCTTTTCGTGCGGTTCCAGAACCACGATTGGGTCCTCTAGCGATTTCAGCTGCCGCAATAGCCGATAAGCGCTTCCGTGACAGATCATGTTCTGGCCGAACAATGCGAAATACGGCGAAATGCCGGTAGTGGCGTTGTACGACGAGCGCAGAGCACTAGTGATGGCGGACAACTTGCGATCCCAGTCCTTCTGATTCGGGTGGACATAGGCGCGAATGGCCGCTATGAGCGTACGGTTCGGTCGTTCGGATGCGTTGGCTTGTGGTGAATAGACGGCGGTTCGTTGGTGGATGATGCCGTATTTGGACATTAGGTCTCGGAACTTGCTGGAGGTGAACTGGACCCCGTTGTCGGAGACAAGTTTCTCCGGAACTCCAAACATGTGAAAGACTCGGTTCTCTAAGAAGCTGATTATAGATCCAGTGTGCATGTTACGTAGTGGTTCTATGATAGGGAATTTAGAGAGCTGATCCAGGACCACGACAGCTCCCGTGTGACCAGAAGCAGATCGAGGGTAAGGACCGATAAGATCAATGTACAAGCGCTGGAACACGCGTTCGGGGACCTCCACCTTACCCATGGGAGGCCGAAGAATGGTGTTGGGCGCTTTAGTGCACTTGCATAGCTCACAGGAGGCTACGTACGCTTTTATCTGTTGGGCCATCTTAGGCCAAAAGAAGCAGGTTTTCAACCGCCTAAGTGTATGACCGTAACCGCCGTGCGCACTTGATGGGTGGTCATGGGCCCGTCTGATAAGATCAGTGGTTAATTCTTGGGGCACCCACAACTTCCACTGTTCTTCTTCTTGTATGGGGTCTCCGGATGCGTGTCCCATCCGCTTATAAATAAATCCATCCGTCAACCGCAGTTCCGGAAGCTGGGACAGTTGATTCTGGATAGTGTGGATCAGTTGGGTGTAGCTGGCTGACTTGAAGGCAGGATGGTCCAGATCGATCAATTGGGGGCTGTCGTCCTCTTGGACCAACTCAGCTCCTTCAGGGGCGAACATTCTGGATAGGGTGTCGGGGACTACATGCTGGCTTCCCTTTCGGTGGCGAATTGTGAAGTCAAATGCCTGTAGTTTCAGTGCCCACCTGGCCAATCTGCCGTTGAGATCAGTCTGGCTCATTAGCCATTTCAGAGACGCGTGGTCCGTAACGATTTCAAAGGTGTGTCCCTCCACATAGGCTCGGAAGCGTTTCACTGCCAACACCGCAGCTAGACATTCCTGCTCGGAAACCGTGTAATTTCGCTGGGCTGGGTTCAATTTGTGAGACATGAAGGCTAAAGGTCTCTCCTCGCCGTCTTGTGCAACCTGGACTAAGACTGCTCCCACCCCATGTTGACTCGCGTCACAATGGATTGAGAACGGTTTGTCAAAGTCCGGGCTGTGCAGTACGGGGGCTGTAGTCAGACTCTTCTTTAGCTCTTCAAAGGCTCGCCCGCTGGGCTCTTCCCAGACGAATTTACGTTCCTTCCGCAGCATGTCGGTCAAGGGAGTGGTAATGGTGGCATAGTCACGTACAAAACGCTGGTACCATCCGCATAAGCCTAAGAATCGGCGTAATTGCTTGGGGGTCTTGGGTAATGGAAAAACGTCAATCGCTTGAGTCTTGTCCGGATCGGTCTTGATATGGCCATGCCCAATGATGTGACCTAAATACTTCACCTCCGTCATCACGAACTGACTCTTCCGTACGTTGATGGTTAATCTTGCCCTCCGGATGTGTAGAGCCACCTCCTGAAACAGGTCGATGTGTTCGTCAAAGGTCTCGGTTATAAGCAACAGATCGTCCAAGTAAACGAAAACTTGGTGCCGCAAATGAGGTGGTATCACCTTATCCATAAGGCGCGTCATTGTTTGGGGGGCATTGCACAATCCAAATGGCATTGTCACGAATTGATACAGGGGCCGACCTGGGACTGTGAAGGCTGTTTTCTCCTTTGAACCAGGGTCTAACGAAATTTGCCAGAAGGCGTCCTTGAGGTCTAAGCTCGTGATGAAGTGGGCTTTAGGCAACCGACTCAAAATGCCTTCAATCAACGGTAGAGGGTATGCGTCCTTGACCGTGACGGCGTTCAAGCGTCTGGCATCTAAGCATAACCGGACCTTGTTCGGCTTGACAACTAAGGTGACTGGGGAAGCCCACGCGCTCTGTGATTCTTCGATTACGCCTAATGCTAGCATTCGATCCACTTCGGCATATAACGACTTTTCCTTGGCCGGAGATATGGCAAAATGTCTCTGTTTTATGGGTTTAGCATCCCCCACATCTATAGTGTGGAACACCAGGGCAGTCCGCCCGAGACCTTCCTTCTCATGCGATGGAAAAGCCGATATAGCCGAGTCAAGTCGCATTTGCTGATTTACATCCAGTGTATGTCGTAATAAGTGAGTGGGTTGAGATTGGTCAGGAGCTGTGGTGACGGACTCCAGGGTCGTACCGGAAAATAGTGCCAGGGCCAAGTTAAATTTTCGAACGAAATCCACTCCTAGGTAAAGATTCTGGGCTAACTGAGGTATGATGAAAAATTCCATAGGTTTAGTTACTCCTTTCAAGGTGACATCCGTCATAATTTTTCCCACTACAGAGTGACGAGTTCCGTCCGCCGTGCTTAACCAGGAGGTGAAATGACGGATTTGGTCCGCGTGCATTGCCAGTACCTCCCCTGCAAAATCGGCAGATATGCAATTCACACTGGCTCCCGTATCGACTAAACCTGACACTCGTTTTTGCAGGAGGTGTACTGACGCATATGGCCGAACATCATCCCTCAATAATTCGTCTAAGTGTATGTCCTTCAGCACCTTCCTAGACTGCCTGACTTTTCTCCAGAAGCTCCGCATCCGACGCGTGGCTCGCTTTCTTCGCGGTGGGACATTTGTAGCCAACTCCTCATGGAAGATGCGCTGTCGAGTAGCCAAATAATTCCGCAGCCTGACGTGGAAAGGTTTGACATGCCAAGGAACTTTCGCCTCGCTATCATTTCCCTGCGCGTTGGCCTCGGCGAAGGATGGCGTCGGTTGTGGAACTTCGGGAGAACTGTGTTTAGCGGTGCGAGTCAGCAGAATTGGAGTCATGTCGGGAGCTTGGTCATAGCTAGTGATGGGGTCAGGATTGGTTCGTCCGGCGTTTAGGAGTGCCGACGGGTGGTCGCGGCACTCGGTGGCAAGTTTTTTCGCATTTTGCAATTTGCGCAGTCAAGTGCGTAGGTGTCGGCCTTCCCGCAGCGGTAGCAGAAAAGCGTCGGCTCCGCTGGACATGCATAGAACCGATGCCCCGTTTGTCGGCAGTTCCAACAGACCGTCGGGCTAGTGATTGCTTCTAGGGAGGGTCGATCAATCAATGCTGGGTCCTCAAGCTCCTGTGGTGCTCCGCTCCTCGGTACTGGTACTGGGTCAGCAAGCAGGTGGTCCGCTGCCATCAACTCCGCGGTATGATGATTTCGGGGATTTGGTCCCGTTATGCGAGGTTGTGGACGGAAGGTGCCTCGCCGCTCATCCAATTGTTCTTGCCTACGGGCATGGAGGCGCAATCCCTGTATGGTGTTGATGGGAAAATGCAGAAGGCTGTTCTGAAGATCCCAGCGCATATTCTCTCTGATAATTTCTACCAGTTCGTCCTCGGGCATGGTAGTTCGCAAGCGAGTGCTCAATCTCACTATACTTGTGTAGTACTGGTCGAACGGTTCGTGAGCGCCTTGTTTCCGTTTCTTTAATTGTTCCCTTAGCTCTCTCTCAGTGAAGCCATCCTCAAATCGTTTGCGGAAGGCTGCACTGAAAGAGTGCCAAGTGGGACGTGGCGTTCATTCTTTAAAGCTCCAGTACCAGTCGGCAGCGTCGCCGCTGAACAAAAGATGTGCATGCCGGAGGAAGGCCGAGGAATCACCTCCCAGGGTGCTGGATACTAACGCCTGAATCCGGAAAAGGAACCGGTCCGCCGATATCATATCGTTGAACCCCGTAAAGTTCAGGCGCCAACTCTCCATGATACGAGGCGTCGGGTCTCGAAAAGGTGTCAATGCGTTCCCGGGGGGGAATCGCATCCTCGATTAACCTGTTGTACGAAACTGCCTCGGGGACTAGAGGTACCAACGGAGGTGCGGTGCTGTGTCGTGGTCTATTCGGGAGCTCTGGGATCCATTCCCGAGTTCCTTGGAGGTGGGACCCATTGCTCGGATGGTCGAGAGTGGGGCATAGCTACACTGGGATTGTGCTCCCAGCCAAGCGGAGTTCTCACGCGGCTGGGTGGTTGGCTCATGGGGAGATTCTGGAGCTTTCCCTCCAGGTTGCCAATCCTCTCCGACATATCTCGCATCAACGCCACGAGGGTGTCAATGGAGTGGGCAGAAGGCATGGGGGTCACCTCGGACACGACACTTGCGGCCGGAACTTCACCGCCTACGGCTCCTTGAAGGTCTAAGGGTGGTTGGGACGGTTCGGCCTCTGGAACTCCTTTCGCCACTGCTCCACGCGTTGGCAGGGGCGTTTCGAGGGGGACGTCTAGGGCGGTCCGCTCGATGGGTCGCCGGCATAAGGGGCACAGCTCGGACGTGAGGAGGAGCTGTTGGACACAGGCACGATGGAATAGATGTCCACAATCCAATCGCACGCTGTGCACCCCCTCCACTACGTCCTCGAAACAGATCCCGCAGTTAGCGGGTTGGACCGTTTTAGATCTGGTCCAACGTTTTTCTGGGGTCCGCTTCGTTGCCATTTTCGTTTAGTCTGGGTGTGGTTGCTAATATTAAAAAAAAATATAAAATACACTTATTCCTACTATAACCCTACTATAACCCTAATATATATATATATATATATATATATATATATATATATATATATAAAAAACTTAAGAATAAGTTAGTGGCCGATAGTGGCGAGCTATTTATCTCGAATGAAAAAAAAATTATTTGATATACACTTTCCTTTCCAGTGGTCGACTCCTCCAACGGGAAATGAGAGTGCGTGGTAATCTGCCGAAGAAAAGGTGCTTTTGGTCGATTTACGAAATTTAACCCCATACCCACATACATTACAAACCGTTTCTAATCTACGTTACATGACTCGACGAGACAAGTGGTAGAGCTACCGTAACGATTTTGTACGCGGTCAAAATTCCCGACGCGTGGAAGCATTCCGGTCTTCGCAACTCCAGCGTACGCCACCGAACGTTGAACCGATACCACTCGTCTATCACGCATACGAAATAAGTAGAATCCTTCCGCGACATATAGGCAAGGTAGCCTTCTATTTTCTTGAGAGTCCATGCTGATAGGTAAACCCATCAGGCTGGCAGTTCCATCAAGAAAATAGAAGGTACTTACAGGGGTTAGCCTGGAACAACACATCGGAAGGATTCTGTCGCGAAAACAAAATCAAACAAAGGAGAGCGGAAGCTACAACTCACATGAAGCGACTGCTAGTGTGTATCACACAACTCCACTGCTCCTGATAGTGGGACTCGAGTACCAGAGTACCTTACATCCTCCGTAAAGGGCCAACTCGTCAGAAGACGCGAATTTCTTTTCCCCTTAGGATGTCTTAGGCCCCACGTTGGGCGCCATTTGTAATGATTTTCAACTTTTGAAGTCCAAACGCGGAACCGACCTCTCATCGGTTCTAGACGTTAAGTCTGAGTAGTGCCAACGGATGGTACCTGTGATTTGCTTTTGAAATACAACAATCCAATATAAAATTGTGATGATCAAAGCGTAATGTGGTCGCTTGGCATACTACACAGTTGTTACTCGGCCGATTGCCAACATAATAACTTTCGTCGGAGTCTTCGCCTTTTTCATTCAAGACTGCTGATGATTCTCCGTCATTATCTGGATCACCCTTTCCGTTTTCTGATTGCAACAAGCAATTTTCCCGACACTTACGTTTCACTTTGTAAATACAGAAGGAAGTTAAGACCACGAACAAGAACAGCACAGCATTCTCCTCCGGTAAGATTTCCAGCAATCCTCCACTTGATACGTCATCGGCTTGGAAGTGGATACAGGGGGTAACTTTCCCGTTGAAGGATCTTAGATTCGTCAGCCACGACTTGTGTTTAGTACTTTGGCAACTTTCGAACGTGTTGGCTATCTATAAGTGGGAAACGATTGTAATTGAAGGAATGTGGCAAAAAGATATGTCCTGTCTTAATAATATTCACCTTGACTAGCTTGAACCGCGCTTCCATAGAAGTTGCACCTTTAGTTAAGTGTCTGTTCCTGAGACTATTAATATTTAATAAAATGAGATCCACGCCTTCTTCAAATTAACCGAGGGAGCAGAGTAATACTAGCAGTTTTTTTATTTCCCGCCGTTTTTATTCCTCGTTGCGTCGGACTGTCAATCCGACAACCGCCGACAAAACAGATGTGTGGAATGGAACGCCACATGGCGGCAATGTGCATTTCCATTTGTCACCAGTGGCATAGTGTTTCGATGGCCACGGTGGAGGGGGGCATTCCCAGATGGATGTGTCTCGAAATGTGTCGGGGTTTTGATTAATATTATGTTTCAAATATTTAAATCCGCAGATCTAAATATTTGGAGAGAAAGAAGAAAAAAAATATTTTCTGCGCAACGATATCCGCACGAAAGATGAAGTTCACTTGCATTTCGAGGTCATACCCATCTGGCCGGGTGCACGGGTTCGGGATCGGAATCACTTCGATTCCCGGGCGTAGGCGTCACATTACAGTACCATAAAAATAGTAGTCTCTACTTTTAGAATAAAATGCTTCGAACAAAAGAAAACGTAAATAATTAGAAAATTTACAATGTACGAGACGATTGGAAAATGTAATCAAAAATTTAAGGAAGCATATGAATGAGAGAAAGGATGAGAATTCTGTTTACCAATGTATACGTAATAATTACCTCATATTTTTCTTAATGCAAGAAAAACAAATGTAAAACAAGTGACACTGAAATGATCACATTAAAATTAATGTAATTAAATTAACTATGACGGTATACCACTATTTTAAGAATATTTTTTTTTACAAATATTGAAAAAGCAATTTCTTTGTTTGCCTACGAGTCGTTTTTAAGTCGATTGAATAGAATGTTAGTGTAAGGTTTTAGTTAGCTTATTACTAATGAAATGTTCTTTTGCTCTTGGCAGTATTACGTTTATACGAAAAGAAAGTAACCGAATTAGTTTTGTTGATTCTAGAATGCGATCAAACCTGAATCGCTTATGTAATATGTTTAAAAGTTATACGAAAAATTCAACCAACCCACATTTCGAATGTATACGTCGACTAAATTTAGAATTGTTAAATTATTGTGAATCTTCGGGACACAGATGAAGAATTGCATCCGTATCTTTAATACATATTTAGGAGTTTTATTTAAAAAGCAGGCAAATATTTCAGTTAAATATGACCTTAGTTTTTAACTGTAAAATTCGTGTTGAAACTTTACTAACAATATCAAAACCCGTATTCGCAAATCAATCAGAATTGTTTTTGAAATGAAGCTGATTCCAACAGCAACAAAGGGAAGTTCCGTATACGACCCTAGCTTTTAAGAAAAAATATACGTAATAGAATATACTGCACAGTATACGTTCCTGGTTGGGAACAACTAGATTGATTATGCGACGTGATCTTCATCTCTTCCCGAGAATGCACAAATTTAAATTCAATGAAACATCAATTGTAACAAAATATACGTAAATATATTCCATCCTATTTATTATAAAAGTATACAATTTGAAGGTAAATCAAATTAAAAATATTTGAAAAAAAATTCACTTTAGTAGATACGTAAAGAACGAAAGTTACTATTTAAAAATGAGAACTAATGAACAAATTAAATTAAGTCCTAAAAGTAATTGATTCAAGAAAATAATAACAAAATGAATTGTTAACTAAAAACACGACTTTCCTTTCCAGTGGTTCTTCTTTTCAGCGGGAAATGAGGTGCAGGGTAAGTATGCCGTCGCGAGGGAAGGGTTTGAGAAAATCCGCTGAGGTCGGTTTCGCGTTGCGCGCGGTACGGCGGTACCTTTGTTGTTTTGCCGTTTTATTAGAGTAGCTTTCGTCGGGATGAGTTAACGTAGTATACTTTTCGGTACCGCTTCGGAAATTCGGGAACGCGAAGTAAAAATTAGGTTTTTGTTCTTGACTGGTTGATGAAGAAATACGGAGTAACGTAAAGTAGGTTTCCTCTCCGTATGATTTTGTTTTGTAGCGCGTTTGAAAACGGGCATGTATAGGTGGCTGAAATTGTAAGTGAGCGTGACCCATTTGGAGACCCGCGACCGAAATCCTCTCCGATCTAGCTGGCCGACAAACAGCCGCCGCGTGAATGGGTTACGGTGCACGGATTGGTTGACCGGTTGGTACCATCCGTTGGCACTACTCAGACTTAACGTCTAGAACCGATGAGAGGTCGGTTCCGCGTTCGCACGTAAAAATAGAATCATTACAAGAAGAACGAAGAGCCAAGAGCGACTCTCTGCGTTATCAGCGCTATCAATTGAAGCTGAAATAGTGGCTGGTATTAATTATGACACCATCTTAAGAAAATTTAGTGAGGCAAAAAGCCGAAAAGTTCGTCTTTTTCAATTTGTATTTCTTTATCATATTTTTGTTATTGTTTAATTGAAAATATTACTACTATAGCATACTCATGAAGTAAGTACTTAATTTATCATTATTACATAATTAATTAATTTCTATTTTTACTATAGGCCCTTGCAGGCCTTCGCTCAGAGATAGAGGATGTTTTTTCTTCATCGTTATCTTGATTCTGTCGGTACCACACTTGGCGTGTGTCCACTAAGCTGTGATACGTTCTGATTTCAAACCAGTATGTGCACTCGCAATGCACCATTGTCATCAACAAGACTTAAATCAGGGACCTTCAGCTTACGCGTTAACTACTCCCACTGCAACATACAGACTACACTTCATTCATATTTACATTTTCTTTGTGGCCGAAAAATTAAAGAGGCCTCGCAAAACTAATGTCGCTGACGCCCATATTTCGTATAGCACCGCCACTGTTTCTCCTGATTTTGTCTTGACCGTTGTAATGATTTTAAAGAAATCGGAACCGACCTCTCATTTGTTCTAGACGTTAAGTCTGAGTCGTGCCAACGAATGGTACCCAATCGGTCAACCAGTCCGTGCACTCGTAATTCATTTCGCGGTGGCTGCTTGTCGGCCAGCTAGTTTGGAGAGGGTTTCGGCTGCAGGTCTTTTAAATGAATTACGCTCGATTACTTTAATTCAGCCACCATTACGTGCCCGTTTTAAAACGCGTCTAAATGCAACCCCATACGCAAAAGAAACCTATCTCTACCTTATTCCGTATTTACCTTCCATTCAGTCAAACAACACAAAAAAACTTGATCGAATTCCGCGTTCCCGAAATTTCTTTCTCTTTTTCCCGACGCGGTACCGAAAAATATTCTACTCTAATGCGAACTCCGAAACAACCTACTCTAATAAAAAACTGCAAAATAACTATGGTACCGCGTACCGATCGCGACGCAAGAACAAGAACCCTACCCTCTTAGCGGCATACTCACCGTTCGCCGACATTGTCCTGCTGGAAGAGAAGGTCTTAGCTGCAAAGGAAAGACGTGATTAGCCTAGCAATTCCTTTTATTCATGGTATACTTCGATAATGAAAGTTAACAATACATTCAGATACACTTCAAGTTAATTATAAATAAATATCAATTCTAACTAAAGCTTCTTTTGCTCTAAATCATACGAAATGAAGTCTTGCCCTTTACGTATAAATTATAAATATTGAATTGTATGTCCTTTTACCAAGTATTTTGCTTTGAAGATAAAGAAAAGAGAAACCAACTGATTTGGTTTAATGTATTTTGCAAGAGAAGAGATTTCGATTACAGTGTATGTTGAATGTGGAAGTAAACCTGTTTAGGACTCTCTTTTTAAAATGAATCATCGAAAATCATCTAACAATTTGGAGAAGGAAGGAGCTCCTACTTTTTATATTCTATTTGTACCATCATAAGAATCACATTCATTTTGAGTGGTCAAGTTAGCTATCAAGACACAGGCTCCCAAAAAAAAATTTAAATATTTTTAATCTCTTTCTAATAAAGTGTTGGTGTTAACTTTTCTTCTTACACATTATCACAAGCTATCACTATCTAATTTTTAATTTATAAGAATGATTACTTTGAAGTACAAAATAACTTCATTTATCAGATATCTTTCATCTTTCAAAGATAAAAAAGAACAATAGCTTCATTAACTGTGTGGTTTTGTTCTATTTTAAAATAAATGCACTTTTACTGCAATGGTACTCCGATTCCCATTGGCTCTGTATAAGAACATGTTTTATTCCTAACTTCTTATCTAAATGGAAAAATCAATCAATACAATCGTAAAATCTAACTAGTAAATTGATCGCTTTCTAGAAGGTTTGCAAGGTTTATTGGAAGAAGCAAGATGAAAATTCTAGTAATTTACAATAATTAAAATTAATGCAGGCAGCTTTTTGATTCTATTATTTTATTAGCTTATCTAAATTTAAGCTTATAGTATTTGAACTATTTTTATTTATTTCTGTCTTCTCGGTGCTTGCAATATAAATTGCCCAAACATTTACTGTCTTTCTGCTTGCACAAAAGAAATTAAATAATTTTTGGGAATGTTTTTCTTTTTTTTCTTTGATCCTTAAGGTTTAATTGTAAATAGGTTTATATATGTCGTTATATATCATATTATTCGAAATATATAATAAAATAAAGATATTCTTTGATAAAGCAAGACAGGTTTCTTAAAACAATGATTAGCTGTTATTAGAATGACGTACGAAAATCAAATTCAATGATAACTAACTTAAGGTCCTCTCCTATCCCTAGTCATATGCATTAAGAATGAAAATATTTTTCATGGGTATACATTTGTAACTGCACTTTAGAAAGGTATTGCAATTAGATAAAAACTTTTGTAAAATCCCTTCTCCTATCTTCCTACGCATTATCTAAAATCCTTTTGAAACAATTGATTTGGTCCAATTATGTTTTTTAATCCCATTTCGAACAGACATACAGGCTGCTTCGAAATACAAAACAACGTTAACAGTTGGAACGTTGCGGGAAAATAACTTTGCATTTTTGTTCCCCTCTTTAAAACTAACTGCTTGATCATGCAATTAATGGAAAAGTAAGAAGAAAACGATAAACAGCAAATATCCGAATACAAAAAATTACCAAACAACTGAATTGATACCCTCGTTATTGTTGTAGGGTCGCCAGCTTGTATGATGGCGATGAGAACTGTATGGGTTGGATCTTCAGGATTATTGTTTTGTTGCTGCTGTTGTGGAGGCGATGGCGCGGTCCCAAGAGCCGGCGACCACTTCTAAAAGTATAATCCCATTGTGATTGTTGTTGCGGTGTGTTTCGAGTGTGCTGTTGTTTCCTTCATCGCAACGCTAGAGCTCAACTTCTACGACAGATCACTTCTTGATGGTAATACCCAAATATCGAAATGCCCGGAACGCCAATACGATGCAAGTAAGATTCAGCCATACGTGGGAAATCCAAATTAATAACGACTCAACTCGTGCAACGTGGAATCCTCGTTCCGCGCGAAACCGGACGTCATCCTTCCTTTTCCATTTTGACAACTGTCAAATCGTGGTGCAGTAGCAGCGAGTGGTAAAAAGGTCGCTCCCGAACCGCAAACGTCAATAGCGTAGGATATCTGGGTCGGCTGATCGGTGTCCGTAGTGTAGGGCTCATTTATTACACCGTCCTTTCAACCTTCTTTCCGAATTTTCAAGTTCTTTCTATATCTTGAATTTTTCTACTGCTTAAAATCCAATGCCAAATATTACGCTCAAATATGAAGTGCCCCCTTATAGCATGATTCTAGGCTTCTAGCTTCTTGAATCTTCGTATTGCACTTTCTAAAGGGAAAACCTCCCTTTTTGGAACCTCCTTTGCCGTTTGAAATTTCTGTGTTTAATAATCGTTACAAAGATTGGAACAAAAACCAAGCAATAATTAAACAGAAATTTTGAATTATTAAAATTCGAAAATTGAAAAAAAAAAATTAACTTTGAAACAATACACGTCTATTCGCGACAGAAGTTGCAAAGTCCATTACTCCTACTAGCAATAAAAATTCCACGGTATAAAAATAGAGAGAATATTAATAAATTTTTGTTTTTTTAACAATTTTCTCATAAATGACGGGATTTAGTAAGATATTTGACAAAATACTAAACAATCGATTAAATTCATTCTTAGTTGAAAACTCTATTATAGGCCAAAATCAGGTCGATTTTCAAAAGAACAAGAGTACTTTGGATGCCCTACATTCTGTCACACGTTTCATCAATCTAGGACTTGACAGAGGTGATTATGTCATCGCAATTTTTGTGGATTCGAAAAAGGCATTTGATACAGTTAATCATGACCTTTTGCTTCGTAAACTTGAATCGTACGGTATTCAGGGTAGTCCTAAGCAGTTGTTTAAGAGTTACTTGGAGGGAAGATCGCAGAATCAACAATGTCCTGAGCGATCATGCACCTACGAAAACAGGAGTTCTCCAAGGGTCAATACTTGGCCCAACTTTGTTCCTGCTATTCACAAATAATCTAAATACATGTGGGCTGACGGGATATCACACATTATATGCTGATAACACAGTTCTACTTTATTCAGCACGAGACAAAACTGCCATTGAGAACACTACCAACGAGAATCTGGGAAAATTCCATCAGTGGTTAATTGGAAACAAACTAGTATTGAACACTTCAAAGACAAAATATATTGTTTTTAAGCAAAAGAACAAAAGAGACATAGATGTCGAACTAAATATTAACGGCGAAAAATTGCAAAGAGTGCTAGAAATGATTGTTAAGAAGATATGAGGATTTTCCAATGCACATCAAGAAACTTGTTCTAAATCCGTTTGTTCTGGCGAAATTGCATTATGGAGTACTTATTTGGAGTCAATCAGCAAAGCAACATTTAAACAGTATATCCAGGCTGCTGACCAAAGCGTATAAAAACATTCTTAAGCTACCAATGCTTACCTCAAACTAGTTTGGTTTACCAATTGGCAACATCATTAAACTTTAGTCAAATTATTATTATGGAGGAAGCTAAGTTTATCTACAGAAATTTAAAAACTGATGGATCGGAACGAGCGCCATTAATTAAGGTATCACAGATCAACCCATATAATGCGAGGAATGCAGATCAATTCGTAATACCTTTTGCCAGAACGGATCGTCTAAAGAACTATGCCACGAATGATGCTCTGCGTATATATAACAATCTACCAGAAATTTGTTAAGGAGCAAACTCACTTTTGGTATTTAAGAAAAGACTAAGGGAGCATTTAATGAGCACTGATTGAAGCGTGGACCTGTAATTCTGCTCTTATGAGCCCAGTATCTTAGGGCGTTCTTTTTGACCCTATCGGCGAGATACTGAAGTGACAGTTACTCAGAGTTTTTTTTTTAATGCGTCGTATTATATTGAATTTTTTTATCGCTGAGAGCTGATCATGATTTTTTGGACTAGATGTTCACGAAAAGGACTAGTTCACATTATATTGTGTGCTCCCTTATACCGATGCGTTAAACAATGTGAATGCAGATCGCACGAGCGTTGTGCGACGAAGTAAGGGTGATGGAGAGAGTGGTAGGGAATGGAGGTAAAAAAAATGTAAAGCTAACAGTGAAAGTTCAGATATATGTAGATTGAGATATTTACCAGTTTTGGGGATAGGTTCCTAGGTTAATAATTCATTGAACGTTCGAAGTCTAACTTTCTCATGAATTTTTAAAAAGCTGGAATTTTTTTGGCATGAAAATTGCAGTTGTTGAAAGTTCAGTAATTTTACTTTTAATTAGACATAGCTTTATTAATTTTTGATTAGACCATAGACACTTTCATTCATTAAATATTCGAATTTATACCAGAACTTATACTAAATTGTGGTTCCGCGAGCATTCACAATAGAGCCAGTCATTATCATATGTTCAACTCTGATTTTGCCTGCCTCTGTGACATTCCTCAAAATATTTATTTTCGCCGGTTCGGTCTTCACAAGTAGCAATCATGTTTCCGAAGATATTAATTTTATGCCTTTCTTTAATTTGTTATGTGGATGTAATTCATTGTGAATCTGCAAATGTAAGATTACATACATAAATTTGTAGTATATAAGTAAATACATGACCATCGTTTTTGTTTCAGTTGCCACAAAAGTATGTCCAATCAGTTCAGTCGTCAACTCATACCAACAATTGGGCGGTACTCGTTGATGCCTCACGATTTTGGTTTAATTATCGTCATGTTGCAAATGTTTTATCCATCTATCGCTCAGTTAAAAGACTGGGGATACCAGACAGCCAAATCATCTTAATGATCGCCGACGACATGGCCTGTAATCCACGAAATCCGAATCCAGGATTTGTTTACAATAACGCCAATCAACACATCAACGTTTATGGAGATGATGTTGAAGTGGATTACCGAGGCTATGAGGTAATATGATACTGTAGATAATCGATTGACGGAATGAAGAAGGATCTTTTTATAGGTAACTGTTGAAAATTTTGTGAGATTGCTCACGGGCCGCACACAAAATGGAACAGCTAGATCCAAAAAACTTTTAACCGATACCAGTAGTAACGTTCTAATATATTTAACTGGACATGGAGGTGATGGTTTCTTGAAATTTCAAGACTCTGAAGAAATCACCAATCAAGAACTAGCCGATGCGGTCGAGCAGATGTGGCAGAAGAAGCGCTACAATGAGTTATTCCTCATGGTTGATACTTGCCAGGCTGCTTCGTTGTACGAGAAATTCCATTCACCAAACGTTTTAGCCATAGCAAGTAGTTTAGTTGGAGAGGATTCACTTTCGGTATGTGATGCATTTTGTTTGATTTCTTCTTATACTGAAAAAAAAAAAACTCCATAGCATCATGTTGATCCATCTATTGGCGTATACATGATTGATCGGTACACATATTATGCTCTGGAATTCCTGGAGAAAGTTCAACCCAACAGCAATCGAACGATTGGAGAATTTGTGAGTTAACGATAGCCTTGGGAATATTTTTAATTTCTTGTTTTTTATAGCTTCAAGTTTGTCCCAAGCGAGTTTGCATCTCGACAGTAGGTGTGCGAAAAGATTTGTACCGAAGGGATCCGAATAAAGTACCCATCACTGACTTTTTCGGCTCAATTCGGCCAACTCGAATTATTACCGAAAAAATCAATATCACTCTAGTGAATGAAGAGTAAATTGCAAAATTTAAGTTAACTCCGTAATATTGTTCCATATTTTAATTTCTAGGGATGTCGTTGAGGATTTCCATCATGAGCATCCGCCAGTTGCCGATGTAGATTATAAATTTGCGCCTCAATTTCCATCAGAACTATTCGAGTGAATGCTAAATGTTGAATTTATTTTTATCTTGCAATGTGACTGACTCTATGCGTATTATTTGTATGATTCAATAAATTTGTTGTGTTCATTTTACGTACGAATCATTACGTATTAGGGAGTTAAGTGATAAATGTCACAATTCGACTATCTTACCCTTGTTTGTCGATTAAATGCCCGATTAGGTATGAACCTGAAGGTATGCTTGAACAAAACGAGTAGGCAGGAGAGTGCGCAAATTCGCCGTACGTTGTACCTCCACCGGGGCCGCCTAATGCGCGGGCAAAATGAGTCGTCTGATTTTTACAATTCTAATCGAGACCTTTCATTGGAAGGTTCACTTCAGTATAAGGATTTCAATGATCTAAACTTTTGTGAGATCACGACCCCTGACCTTTCCACAAAGTTTTAGCTTTGGAGAATTTGCTGTGACGCAAGACACACAGGAGCGGAACTAGTCGGTCTTTACAAAATTCGATTTAAAACGCCTTAAAAAAATAATTTCTAAATACGATACTTAAAACAAATTTAAAATTTCCCAAAAAGAACATTTAATTGAACATCTCTATCTTAATGTACAATTACACTATTTATCTTAAAGTTCTGCTGCTTTTTCGCCGTGCGACTTCATATGTGAATGTAGTCCGGCAGATTGTGCAAATTTTTTATCACATATGTTGCATTGATATTTCTTCACTGGATCATGCAATTGTCGATGTGTCGTCAGTGTTCTCTTGCGTGGAAACATCTGTCCACAAATGTCACATTTAAAAGGACGCTCGTCAAAATGGAGAACTTTGTGAACCTTCACCGAGTGGTTGGAAAAAAATTTGGCACCACAAATATCACATTCGCAGTCTCGTTGGTCATAATGTCGTTTTCTATGCCTGTAGAGCTGTCCACTGACTCGAAACCTTTCGCCGCAATCCTCACACTGATATGGCTTTTCCTTCGTATGAATCCGTACATGAATGGATTTTTCAACATTTGTGACAAATTTTACGCCACAATATTCGCACTCGAATCGCTTGATATTCATATGCATGCGAATGTGCTGTACACGATTGATGTAGCTTTTAAATGCTTTCGGACAATGTGGGCACTTGTAAGGGTGGGCGCCAGTATGCGTGTTTTCATGTATGTCTCGTTGGTATTTCAGCCTGAACCACCGAGAGCAATAGGAACATTTAAACGGTGTATCCTCATCGTGCGTTTTTTCGTGTTCTGCGCGTTCCACCGGCTTTTGAAACTTCTCGTGACAAAATTGGCATTTAAGATATGAAGGATCTTTCTGGAGAGCTTTCGGGACCATATTTCCATGCCGGACTACTGCATGTTTTCTGAAAAAACCTGTATTCTTGAAGTATTGGTCGCAGAAATCACAATAAAGGTCGGGATTAGGTGCTGATTTTTCGATAGGTTTATCAGTTGGAGCTTCGACAGTAGCTGACGTTTCAACGATGGTATTTGATTTGTTCGACACCTTAGCAGCGTTTTTCGACTCCCTCCTTTTTTTGAAACGTCCTAGTTTGAGTTTGTGGAGTTGCTTGTGACGGGTGAAATTCATGTTGGTCTTAAATTGTTTTTCGCATATATTGCACTTGAGATTCTCGTCATCAAAATCTGGCTTTTGAAATTCTTTTTCGTCTATTTGTAGTAACGTTTCCACGGGCACTTCAGCGTATTCAATCGGATAATCTTCGTCCTCCTTGCTCACTATATCAGTCAATGCTCCATCGCCCACTTCAATCTCTAAATCGGTTATCTTAGATGAATTTGATTCTTCAACGTCACAGTTCAAATGCTTTGCTTCTATATGATCACCAAAAGAGCTCATATCCTTAAAGCGGTCATTGCAAAATCCACAAACTAATATGTATCCTTCGCTGTTAGAAATCATGATAGTCCCGCACTTTTCCTCATAATGCTCGCTATGACTTAGCGTGGAGCTATCGACTTCATCGTAATAAACTTCAAGTATTTCCTCTTGCAAGTTGTTTTCATACTCTTCAGGATTGGATATAACCATAAATTGAATTTCTTCTTCAGTCATTTAAAACTTGTAGCAAATAAGATTATAACACAAAACCCAACGCTAAGTCAGATGCGGAACACACGAACAATCCTTCTTGGCACTTATTTTTATTATGACAATTCTTTGACATTTCTTTCTTTATCTTCTTGACAAAAATGGTTAGCTGATACAGCCACCATAGTTTAGTAGAGACATTTCTGTAGCACATCTGACAAGCTGTATAAGAAGTTAGTCTTGATTGAAAAATAACTGCTAGTTTCGCGATAAGCATCGGCTAATTAAATATGCATATATTTTATTTTAGATACTAAAGAGACCGTTACTCAGTTTTTTCTTTGAATGCATCGTATTATATTAAATTTTTCTTGTCTCTGAGAACTGATCATGAATTTGGAATAGATATTCATGAAAGAATTAATTCACATTATTTTGTGCGCTGCACGCCCTTATACCGATGTATGAAACATTGTCTGGGTGGCACACTTGACAAAGCGACGATAAGTGAATGCAAGAAAGAGTTATGGAGAGAGTGGTAGGGAATGGAGGTAATAAAAAATATATTCAAAATCCAGACTATTCAATTATTTTGTTTATTTGATATTCGCAAGCCAATTCTCTTTTTTTCCTGTTGAAAAGCTGTTAAGGAGTCAAAACGCGTCTGATCACTCAAAGAAGCAAAGCCTATCAGCTTTTCAACAAGTAAATACAGCTTTCACCATCCCTGGAAGAGGGTTATTTCAAAGAATACCTTTTGTGCTGTCAAATGCTCCGGCTAACTGGCAGAGCCTGATTGATCGCGTCATTAGGCCAGTTTCAGAACCAAGTGTATTTTGCTAAAATTATTTATAATTTCAAAACAACAGTGAACTTTTATCCTACACCTAATATGTTATAACCTAATTTTAACAAAATTCATTCGAAAACTTTATCTTATACTAAAAAATTCTATCAAAATATTCCTAACCGAAGCGTTTAACCTTATCTCTAAACCTAATATAATAATTACTTTATGGAATTGTTTGCAGCTACATATAAATGAGTTGCATATTTTGAATAATATTTTTCTGAAAAATTATTAGAGAAGAAAAATGTTAGAAGAAGGTGGTTTCGACGTGTGCACTAATTCTCCTCAGGCCATCACACTTAGATACACACCGGTGATGGCGACCACCATGCTCAGAGGTGAGGGAGTGGCGACCACCATGCTCACCTCTGAGCATGGTGGTCGCCATCACCGGTGTGTATCTAAGTGTGATGGCCTGAGGAGAATTAGTGCACACGTCGAAACCACCTTCTTCTAACATTTTTCTTCTCTAATAATTTTTCAGAAAAATTATTATTCAAAATATGCAACTCATTTATATGTAGCTGCAAACAATTCCATAAAAAGTAATTTAAAAAGCTATCGGAGCCATCCGAAAGAGTGATCGATATCCGCGCGACGTTAGATAAAGCTTCAAATGTAGAGCAAATTTGTCGTATAGATTTACATTAAATTGATGTGAAAAGGGTGAAATGATCCAATTAAAATGTTTAGCTAATACAAGTACTTACAAGAGAAATTTACCTTGAATATAACTTGCAGATACAAAAACATATTGAGTTTGCATAAGTAGAAAAATTAAAAATTCACTCCCTCACCTCTGAGCATGGTGGTCGCCATCACCGGTGTGTATCTAAGTGTGATGGCCTGAGGAGAATTAGTGCACACGTCGAAACCACCTTCTTCTAACATTTTTCTTCTCTAATAATTTTTCAGAAAAATTATTATTCAAAATATGCAACTCATTTATATGTAGCTGCAAACAATTCCATAAAAAGTAATTTAAAAAGCTATCGGAGCCATCCGAAAGAGTGATCGATATCCGCGCGACGTTAGATAAAGCTTCAAATGTAGAGCAAATTTGTCGTATAGATTTACATTAAATTGATGTGAAAAGGGTGAAATGATCCAATTAAAAACTAATATAATAAACAAAACATATACCTAACCTATTCCTGATTTTTAACACAAATAAGCAACACTAAATGTAGCAATAATGAGCTGAAACTCAAAAACTAAGTAACGAAAAACTAAAAATAAACACGATTAATTTAGACGTTGTCATTCCGCCACCAATACCTAGATTGCTCCGTCTCAGCTCGATCAGCTTCAACGAATCTCGCAAATGAGTGTCTCCGTTGGAGTTGTTGGACTCGTGAACTCAAATTCGCAGGATATATTATCTTCTTATCGCTGGCCCGTCTATATATGCGATATATGATTGGGGCGCCGTCAGAATCAAAAACATATCGACTCATGTCCAAATACACGAATGCTTCTGGAGGAACAAGGCCAGTAGCGAGCCAAATCGCAATATACCCGTCTGTAGGGTGGAACGGCTGTGAAATCCAAGGGTTTTCACTCACAGTTATAGTTTCAATATGAAGATTTCGACTCTTGTCACTTTAGCAGTTTGATAAATTCTTCTATTCGATATATAATGCTTTCAGTCCGTCTCAGGCTTTCTGTACAAACCAGTACATACACAAAGACATTTCCTTTCGAAAACTCTTAATTTTTCCATAGTACTAGCACTCTGGTTATACCAGATCCGACATCCATATGTCAAAACTGGTCTAACCAGGGTCTTGTAACAGGTAATTTTGACCTTTTGATCAATGTATCTGGAATGAAAGAGGCTTCGTAGGGCCATGACTACTTTTTGTGTTCGAGATGAACACCGAGGTATCGAACACAGGATTTATAAGGAACTCGTTCTAAACTACCCTCGCCAGCCATGATGTGGAAATCTTTCCAGTTACGTTTCTGGTCTTGACTGACCCCCTGCAGCGTTGTCCAAAACAAGATTGTTTCACAGTTCTGCGCATTGATTTTGATTCGCTAATTGTCAGTGTATAGCTGTATATCATTGAACATTTTTTGGAGATTTCTCTGAACTATTGTAGCTTTTCGATCCGCCGTATAGATGATCAGATCATCAGCAAACGCTACCAATGATCGCCTTGGCGAGACGTTAAAATCAAAGCCGTTCAATAGCTTACGAATGAATATTGAGAAGAGCAGAGGCGCAGTAACTGTTCCCTGCTGTACACCATTCAAGACCTTGAATTCGCGCATTGTTGTCAGATTTCCGTCAGTTACAACAAACGATTTCCCATATAACATATTACACATCATGGCGACAAGGTGTCTGGGGAACTTGTCCTGAAGGAGTTTAAAAACTAGTCCATCTAACCACACCGTATCGAAGGCTTTCTTCATTTAGTTCCCACAGATATCTGAGGTTACTTTCGTTATTGCATGTGTGGTCGAATGCCTGGCATGAAAACTAAATTGGTAGTTCGCCATCAACTCATATTCCTCAATGTGGGCGTTTAATGCTTTGTTGAGTATCAATTTTAAAACCTTGCTGATGTTAGGCAGCAAGCTGATTGGGCGATAGCTTTTAGGACTCGAAGATTCTTTTCCATTCTTCAAGATCGAAAATACGTTAGTCTTTTTCCACTCATTTGGGAAATATGAATTGTTCAACATGTTGTTGAACAATATGCAATAATTCCTAATAACAACTTCAGGCAAATGTCGAAGAACTACATTTGGAATACCATCAGTACCACATGATTTCTTGTTGTTTAACACAAGTCTTCATAGCTGATAAAATAATCAATAAAATTCAAGCTCGGTATGAGGTCAGATGTTAATGTTTCCGTGCTCTCGGCTTTCTACAATTGGATGGAACATCGGGAAGATGGACGTCGAAAGGTTCGTTGAGGTTCTCACAGCAGGTGTACCGCTGCAGGGGGCTTCGGAGGGGATGGAAGAATTGGCAGCTCAAGACGTGGTGAACTCAACTATGGGCATCATTACGACTGCTTGCAAGGCTTCTATGCCCCATCGAAATCGCTGAAAAGCGAAGGGAGTGTGACAAGTTTTGGCGTGAGGCTCAACGGGCACGGAGCCGGGACGAGGCAAGCAACCACGCAGCAGCATATAAGTCGGCCAGGAAACGCCTTCACAAATTGATTAACAACAGCAAGGCTCGCTGCTGGCAAGATCTAGTGGACAATGTGAACAAGGATCCGTGGGGCCTTGGCTACAAGCTAGTTATGCGGAAGCTTGGTGCCCTACGGAAACTTTGTATACATGATGCGGAAAAGATGGACGGGTAGTGCGGGCACTCTTCGCCGCCCATCGTGTCCGTGTTGACGCTGTCCATGGTGAAACAGCAGTCGAGTGTCCACTTTTCACACAGCCGGAACTGGAAGAGGCAGTCCTTCCGTTGAAAGCGAGGAAGGCTCCAGGTCCAGATGGTGTTCCAGCTACGGTATGGCGACTTGTCTATCACCATTATGCTGACTGAAGGTGGCAACGCTCATGCTGATCAGCAAGGGAAATCCCGAATCGCCGTCTGCATACCGCATGTTATGCATGTTAGACATGGCTGGGAAAGTGCTAGAGAAACTCATCAAGGGAAGACTCACTGACGCGATTCGTGCTTGGGGACCTATCTCCTCGGCAGTACGGCTTTAGAGTAGGATGCTCTACCATTGATGCGATTGCAGAGGTGGTGAACGCGGCAGAGGCATATAGTCGCACCAAGCGATGGATCGTCCTGTTGGTGACACTCGACGTCAGGAACGCCTTCAACTCCGCTAGATGGGTGGATATTCTGGATACGCTGGAAAACCCTTTTCAAGTTCCAGAATATCTAATGCGTCTTTTGAGGAACTACCTAAAGGTTTGAAGCCTGCTCTACGATACGACACAGGGCCAACAAAGGATGGAAATTACATCGGATATTGCCCAAGGATCTATCCTTGGTCCGGACCTATGGAACGTGTCTTACGACAGGCTACTGAGACTTGAGATGCCAGATGAGTCGCGCTTGGTCGGCTATGCGGATGATGTTGTGGATCTGGTCGCTGAACGCACCGTTGAACAGGCGCAACTTAGGCTAGGTATGCTCATGCGCCGAGTCAGGGACTGGATGACTGCTCGCGGGCTCAGTTTAGCACTGGAAAATTCGAAGTAGTCATCTTGACAAAAAAGAGAATCCCTACAGTAAGGATGATCAGTATTGGAGACTTACGAATCGAATAGAAGCCATCGGTGCAGTACCTGGGGCTGGCTACTGATCGACTCAAAGATGAGTTTCTCTGAGCAAATCGGGCCGACGGCTGAGAAGGCTGCTTCAGGAGTATCGGCTCTGAGTCGACTTATGGCCAACGCAGGGGGAACCAAGCCTATCAAGAAGACGCCTCTTGATGAGTGCTGTAGGGTCAGTGCTACTGTACGCTGCAGAAGTATGGGGCGACGCTCTCAGTAAGGAGGTTTACCGAAAACGTCTGGCACAGGCACAGCGAAGAGGAGCACTGAGGATTGCATCTTCGTATCCTGATACCTATCGCCCTCCTTGCTAGAGAGCGCCGCGTTATTTACCTGCGCCGAAACGAGGATGCGAGGGAGACGATTGTCCGCGAGGAGAGACAGCGCTCGTTCAATGATTGGCAGCAGTCTTGGGTGAATTGCACGAAGGGAAGGTGGACTACGCGCCTCATCCCGGATGTGAGACCGTGGCTAAATCGAAGGCATGGTGAGACTAACTTCTATCTGACCCAGCTTTTGAGCGGGCATGGGTGTTTTCAGTCTAACCTGCACAAGATTGGTAAGTCACGGTCCCCCGATTGTCGGTTTTGCCCAGGGGAGGAGAAGAATGCCTGCCACACATTTTTTTGCGTGCAAAAAATGGGTCAGGCTGCGAAGTAACCTCTACAGGGAGACGGGAGAGCTCACCCCGGATAATATAGTTGCGGTGATGCTCGAATCGGTTGACAAATGGAACCAGGTGGCACATTATGCTCGGGCAGCCCTAAAAGATAAAAGGGACTCATAGCAGCCGGAGACGTTGGGGCTGGGGTATCGCTTGTCTAGCACTTCCTCTTCAGCTTTCCCCTCCCGCTAGGAAAGGGATCCCTCAGCTTTAAGGCGCCTCACGGCGTAACAAAACGCGACTTGGCCCGAAGTAATGTGTCAAACGGTTCGAGGCTGGGTTCTCAGGTTGACAGGGGATAAATGGCATTCACCTCCCTATCACAAAAAAAAATGTTTCATTGAAATGAAAAATTGATTCACCGTTCAGGCTTGTTTTGAAGTCGGAAACTTTTACTTCAACGACCTCTGAAAATATTTCTTTCCTTCTCTCCGGGTTTGGTAGATGAACCAATTCAAAATGTGTTCCAATTAGGGCAAGTTTATACAATCCCTCACATATAATCTAAGGTACGCCTCTTTCCTCAGTGGCTCGACTTCACAGTTCAATGCAAGAAGGGAAAAGAATACGATAATGTCAACTGCCTGTCCCCTGCACCAATCTCTACAACTAGTGAGTTACCAGAGATTTTAATTGATCAAGAAGTCAACGCGCTGTATGCTGAAACACTGCTCTAGATCTCCAGCTTGTCTACCACCATAGAGTCAGACGCCGAGAAAACTGTAAAAACCCAAGTTACAAGCATTACTACAGGAGCTCAAGAGCAGCCGCAAGGATAGCTTCTACACTGTCTCTGGTAGCATGCTATTCCGTTTCGAGCGAGCAGTGATCCCAAAGTCTCTCCAAATATCAATTCTGCAAAAGCTTCATGCAACGCATGTGGGAATCATGAAGATGAAGCAACTTACCAGGAGATACGCTTATTGAGAAGGCTTGGACAAGGACATAAAGTGTCTTGTGAATGGCTGTAAGTCCTGTGCTAAAGTTCGCATCAGTCCGCAGAAAGCGCCAATTCATCCCTGGGATCAGCCTGATGAAAATTGGGACAGAGTGCACATCGACTTTGCGGCTCTTTAGATGGGCATTTCCTTTTGGTGTGCATGGATGCAAAGCCAAAGGGGGAAGAGGTGCTCCGTCTTTTACTTCAACAATCTTTCTGCTTGAAGGCATCATTTTGGTGCATTGTTACTCCTACGTGATGGTTTTGGACAACGCTACCATTTTCAAAGGCGAAGAATTCCTGAAATATTGGAAAGAGCGTGGGGTATTGCAAAAGTTTAGCGCGGCGAACCATCGAGCCATGAATGTTCCTTCAAAACGGAGCATCCAGACGTTGAAGAGAAGGCTCAAGGTTGCTGCTAATGATCCCGCTCCCCTGTCTATCAAGCTACAGCACATAACGTTCCGCTATAGAGCAACAATTTAAGCATCAGGTCTGTCTCCTTCAGAGCTTTACCTGAAGAGAAGGATCCACACTCGTCTCGATCCCCTGCTCCCCAAGAGCAAAGCTCTTGCTCCAACAGCACCTATCGCCTTGCGGGTTCGTAGTCTCCAAGTGAGAGAGAATGCAAGCAAAGATTCACTTGGAAAGTCAAGACATTGGGCAATTTGGCAAAATTAGGAGGAAACTTGGCCAGTACACCATTATATGTTCAAATTGGACACCGACCGAGCACTGGAACGCCACATTAACCAGTTGGTCGGTACCTTGGTTCCGAAGAAACAAGTCTCCTTCTCTCCTTCAGATCCGCCACAGAGAATGGGTGTACCATCCTCATCATAAACTGAAGGCGTGCCAACTTCGACACATGAAAACCGTCCAGGTACACAATCCGACACAAATGGTCCGCTTGTTCAGCCTAATCCACCTGCATCACCCACGTGCACCAGAAACCGACGGAAGCCTGCATATCTCAGGAACTGTCTTCAACATGTGTCCAGTTCCTTAAAATAAGTGGGGGAGACTATAGTGAAGCGTGCCAGCATATTCAACCTAGAGTATATCATTGTGTAGAGTAAGAATATGTTTGATCTGGACCATCGTGAAGAACTGTCTCGTTCAGTGGGTTGAGAAGTGAGTGCCGAGCCGCGTGTATTTTGGCCATGTCTCTTTGTAAATTGCATATCATTATTGCCACAATAAAGAGTATTATGTGTAGCTTATATCAAATGTAGCATATTATTTGGCCCCTTGTCACAAATATTAGTCTTTTCCGCAACACAGAAATCAACATACATAGTTCAAACTTAAGAAAGCTTTGAAATTTATCAAATAGTTTACTTTTATACATATCTTAAAAATAGGCATTAATTATTCATTAAAAGTCTTTGTTCCGTGTGAATCTTGTTATCATATCAAAAACCCACTTTGGTTGGTCTGCGGGTGCCATATGACCTGCTTTGCGAACCAGCACCTCAACAAGATTTCCTGCTTCTTTTACATAGCCTGCGATCTCATCATCTATGCGCCAAATCTTCCGTGGAGCGGTTTTGTAAAGATTTGCACCGTGAAATTTAAGTCGTTGCAAATAACTTAAAGTCAAAGGATATGCAACAATTATATCCAATTGTCCGCTATAAACCAAAACACGATAAAAACTCAAGAGTTCGGCTATCCAAGGCCCAACGGTGTCCATGACATCATTTTTCAAATGCTCTTCTACCTTGTTTTCCCCCTCCATGTCGTGGAAGGTCATATTGCCGACATGAATACTTTTACGTGTCTTCCCTGCTTGCAAAAATTTCCCCATTGCACTAGAATCGTCACGAGTGGTTTTTAAATAGTTGAAATAGCTGTCGAATCCTGTGTAATTATGAAACAAAGATCCTTGAGGTAATTGATCCATGTTGATTAGTGCGTCAAAAATTTCGAACGCACACGACATATTGTGTTTTTTGATGCAATTTATTCCGATTTCCTCGTATTCGTGGAAAACATTCAGGGCGTTAATATCGATCAACCCTATTTGATAGAGGTAATCACCATATTTCAGCTGGTGTATTGGGTCCGATAGCCCATTACCAATTGCGATTCCAGCTAACATCATTGGAACGGGATTAACCTTTGCATGTCGCTTGTAAATGTCTTGCTTTTTGTGAATCTTGTAGGCTAGTGCCGGCACATACTTTCCTGCATACGACTCCCCAGCTATGTACAATTTCATTGCCTGGAACTGTGGGAACAATTGGAACAGTTGCTTCACCGCTTCATACAGATCCCGCCCTACTTCTTTCTCATTTTTCGCATAGCCATCTTCAGATTCTGTGAAGCTAAACCCGGTGCCCACGGGGTTATCAATGTAAATAAGATTATGATTTCGACTCCAAGAATATTTTCTTGGCGCCAGACTGCCATCCTCTGAAATCGTGAAAGGGCCATTTTCCATGAAGAGTCCGAACAATGATGAAGCACCTGGTCCTCCTTGCAACCACAGCACTATAGGCGCATGTTCTGGATCGTCATCAGAAGCAAAATACCAAAAGAACATATTCGAATTATATTGTTTGTTCACTGTCAGATAACCGGCATAGCTTTTTAGCCAATCAAAAGGCTTCTCCGTCACTTGTGCAAGTTTCTGCGCCTCTTCAATTTTGTTTTCTTCAATGTATGGTGTCAAAAACAAAGGTTCACCGGGATCATCGCCATCTGAATGGCGCAAGAAACGTGGATATGGATTGATAAAACTCGAATGCGCTGCTACCAAAAGCGGGAGCATAAACAATAGAACTTGCATTGTAGTTTTCTGAAAATACATTTTTATTGCATCTAATAGTTTACTATTGATTGATATGTACATACTTACCCGCTTACGCTCTTCGGGAGACAAATGATCAAGCTCACGAGCCAACCGCAAAATTATAAATGGAGTCAATGATGCAGTTGAGATGCTATTCATTTGATGCTTGGTGGAAGGTAGTATCGCGTATTTCAATTTGTAAATATATTTTTGCTAAATCAAATGTTTTTGTTATTCGCTTACCGAGCTGCCGCCTTTTTGCTGAAATTATTCTCTTGATAATTATTGCAATAGGGAATTTGGTTTGCAGCTCGTGTGATCATAATTTCCTTTTATTGTTTTTTACCTTGATGATATTTCGGCAAAGACAATGCGGATTCAAAAAATTTATACAAATGTAAAGTTGAAGGATTCAACATGATTAAAGCTACGCTGACGAACACCGATTCTCAGGTTAAAGCTAACGACAAATAATCGATAGTTTCTAAATTGACTCTTGCCTTTAACCAGGAGAATTCAAATTTCTATCCCTATTCAGCATTACTATCAAACACATCTTGAGAGAGACACTATACAACGAAATATTTTCATCTTTAAATCAAACAATAGACCTGCATTGGTGTATGGAATCGATAACTTAACCCTAAAACGACCCAAAAAAGGCACTTGACGTGTTTGAATGTTTGGAATCAAACGCAGGATCTGGTTAACATATACTTTTATTTTAAGACTAACTGTTTGATAATGATATGTTTGATAATGATGTCATCCACATTAAAACTCCTTCGTACATTCAATCATGAGAATGTAGAAGAACGGCTCTCGTACCTATTTGCAAAGTTTTTCGTTATTTAGGTTGGCAAGCGAAGATTTGCCCAGGCACTAACCGCTGCTTTCGACGTGAAATGTGCATCGGGAGTGAAAACGTGACGGCGGTAGTAGGTATTTGGTGCTGTTGTTCCGGACTGCTGTGCTCTGGTTGTAAAACTTGAAGGGTTGGTGAAGGTAATGGTGAAAGCGAACGTGCGGGTGGTTGGCTAGATTGCAGCGATTGTGGATGTTGTGAGGATGACAATATGTCGGATTGCTCTAGATGAGCCGGTTTAAGTTGGTTGGTGGAAAGAGTTTTGGCGACACCGTTTACGTCTACGACATAGGTGCGGTCGTTAATCCTTTCGATAACTCGGTGTGGTCCGGAGTACGGCTGGTCGAGTGGCTTCTTAACGGAGTCGATGCGACGGAAAACATACTCGCAGGTAGCCATGTCCTTGAAGACGAAAGGACGGTGTATGGTGTGCCTGGCAGCTGGGACGGGGCGAATAGCTCTAAAGTCTGTCACAAAATCTTGAGAGTGGCTAGCCGCTGAACCTTGTGCATCAAAAAATTCGCCTGGGAGCCTCAGTGAAGAAGTGCCAAAAGCCATCTCAGCAGGGGAGGCTTGTAGGTCCTCCTTAAACGTGGTGAGCAATCCTAATAAGATGGCCGGAAGTGCTTGCGGCCACGGTGTTTCGGGAATGAATTTTACAGCTGCCTTGAGTGTGCGGTGCACCCGTTACACCATGCCATTAGCCTGTGGGTGGTACGGCGTGGTGTGTACGTGATTGGTCCCCAAGAGGTGGCTGAGCTGCTTCAAAAGGTCAGCTTCAAATTGACGACCTTGGTCTGAAGTTATTTCTTTGGGTGTACCGAATATGCTGATCCAGTGGTCGAACAAGGCTCTGGCAACGGCACTTGCTCCAATGTCGCGCAATGGTATAGCTTGAGGCCAGCGGGTGTAGCGATCAATGATGGTGAGGCAGTTTTCGAACTCCTCACATTGAGGAAGCTTGATGAGGTCGACGTGGATGTGCTGGAACCACCCATCCGGTGTCTTGAAGCTTCCCAACTCGGCGCGGTTGTGGCGATGCACCTTTGAGAGTTGGCATGGCACGCATTGCTTGGCTCACCGAAAGACATCCTTGCGAAGGCTTGGCCAGAAGAACTTAAGCGCTATGCGCTTTGCGGTGGCGTGGCCACTGTGATGCGAAAGCTGGTGGACTATGTCGAAAGCTTGTCGGCGAAGCGTGACTGGTAAATAGGGCTTGAAAGTCCCGTTGACTCGATATAGTATATGGGACTGTCGTCTGATTCTAATCGATGTAGCTTGAGTTTGGGGCTTGATAAGAGGTGCGGAAGTTGGTTGTCAATAGCCTGGGCTTCCCTAATGGCTCGGGTGGTGATTTTCGCAGGAAGTTCAATTGCCTCTACACGTGAAAGTGCGTCGGCCACGATCTTGTTGTCCCCTGGTGTAAATTTCAACTGAACATCGAATTGGCTGTCTGCTTTGGCGGGGTGAGGCTTTGTCCGAACGTTGCGACATTGCAAAGGTGAGCGGCCGATGGTCAGTGTAGATGACAAAGTGCTTTCCCTCCAAGATGCGTTGGAAGAATTTGATGGAAGCGAAAGTTGCCAGGAGCTCGCGACCGTACGCGTCGTCTTTGGGTACCATGTGGAGAGGGCTAGCCCCTTGGCTCGATGATGATTGAATAACACCTCGCTCCAAGAGAAAATCAAATTCTGCTTTCGCGACGGCAAGGCGTTCTCCCGTAAGACGACGTGGTCTTGCAAACACTGGTGGGCCGAGAGTGATAATCTGGTGGTGGACGGGAACGTCAACGATGGAAGCCAGTTCACCGGGCTGTAGAGGCTTTGCTTGAATATTTGGCGATGATCCTTTTGTATAAGTCTGCAACAGTGTTTGCAGCGCTGCATGTGTTGATGACGGCGCTGATACTGTGCACTGATGGCACTGGGCTAAGGTCACAAGCTGTGGAGATATTCGTGAGGTCGTCTAGAAGGCGTTGATTTCGGAGGTCAATAAGTAGACCATGATATTTAAGAGCGTCGGCTCCAAGGATAGCAGTCTGGACATCTGCGATCACAAACGTCCAGCGAAATGGACGGCATAATCCAAAGTCCAGCGTGAGTTCCTGGGTGCCAAAAGTGGTTATTGGCGTGCAATTGGCCGCTTGTAGCTCGAAGGTTTGTTTATGAATAGATCATTGATGAAGTACCTAGGGATAATGGAGAGAGAGGACCCGGAGTCCACTAGAAACTGAGTTTTGCTGGTTCGGTCGGAGATGTAGAGGTGTTTTTCGGATGTGTTGCCGGAGTTGTCCGCCGAGTACAGCGCCGGCGATCTTAGTTTTCCAACCGCCTAGTGTCGGCATCTGGAGCTAGGAACAAACAGGGCTATTTACACCGCATCGCATGGGCTCCCTGCTTGCTGTGATACCAGCAATGTCCCGTGCGACCACCCGGTCCCGGAGTGGTGGAGCGTGCTCTTCGTTGGCACAGATTTCTTGATGATGGGCACTCCCGCAATGTGTTGGCATTGGTCTGCGGTTGCTGGACCGCCTCGCGATTCAGAGTAGTTGTGCGATCGCTAGGCGCAGGGCGGCTAATTGTCCACGAAATTACGTGATGAGGAGATGCCAGATGATGGAGTGGTTGAGCAGAAATGGCCATCACTGTTGGGCCCATCTCGTGTGCTTCGTCTGCGACCGCGGCAAGCTCTTCTAATGTCTAATTTTTGATCAGCAAGAGCATACGCCGCGTTTTGTGGAGCAGGAGATCAAGCCACCTGACTCGAAGAACGTCGCCGCTGACGCGCGTACCGGCCAGAGAACGCATGTGGCGCAGTAGTTGTGAAGGTCGCTTGTCTCCAAGCTCAACACCTGTAAGCAGCTTATGCAGCTGTGCATCAGGTGAATCAGTGAGGCGGGAGACGATGACACCTTTCAACACCTCGTATCGGTTCCGCTCTGGTGGCGCACGAATGATGTCTGCTACCTCTGCGATGGTGTCGTGGTCCAATGATGATACCGTGAGGTGAAACTTCGTTGCTTCGCTCATCACCTTGTGGACCTGAAATTGAGACTCCACCTGAAAAAACCAGAGCTCAGGGCTGGCGCGCCAAAAGGAGGGTAGCCTGCATTGGCCGATGGTGTTGACATCCTGAGCCGGTGGCAGGCCCTCGATAGGTGGCACTGGAGGTGCTTGTTGCGGGAGAGCAAAGTCCATGGTTTCTTCGTTTTACCCGTACACCATGTTGTCGCTGCTCGATGTCGGGGTCACCACTTTGGAATCAAACGCAGGATCTGGTTAACATATACTTTTATTTTAAGACTAACTGTTTGATAATGATATCGGAAGATGTCATCCACATAAAATCTCCTTCGTACATTCACTCATGAGAATGTAGAAAAACGGCTCTCGTACCTATTTGCAAAGTTTGCCATTAGTTGGATTGGCAAGCGAAGATTTGTCGAGGCACTAACCGATGCTTTCGACGTGAAACGTGCGTCGAAACGTTTCGAGGCGCCACAAATGAAAAGAACAAAAGAGCCCAGCATGTGGAGACTTTTGTAATAATCGAGCAGTCACCTAAGCAAACTGTTCAAAAAACTTCATAACACCTATCCGAAATTTTACTTCCAGATTCGAATGACATTTTTTCCAATTTATAATTATAAATCTTGAAACATTTTGTGATTTCTCTATACCTTTATTAAATAGAAATTTTAGATTTTGTTTTTCTATATTAAATTTAGACTTTGCATTATAATTATATTCTTTATGAGTTTTACCTTCTCCTATTATTGCTTGAATTTTTGTATCATATAATTTTTCATATTCTAAAAAAAATAAAATCTGCAATTAAAATGCGCATACGGCAACATCTTTTCCCGCTGCACATGCACGTGCATTGGCGAAGGCAGGTGTGCAGCAGAATGAGTGGAAGGCCCGTCAACTGCCGTTGCAAGGGTCCCGCAAGGTGACAACGAGCAACAAAGGGAGTCTGCTCGAGGTTCTAGAAGTGAAGTGTAGATGGTAATACATCGATTCGAGGAGTACGGATTGAGCAAGGACAGCGTAATTGTACTCGTCATGTGCCGCACAATTTATTGCATTTTGCGTCCGCTTAGTTGCCAAGAACATAATTTTCACGGCGCAAATCGATTTAAAAGCTATCCGACAAACTTGAACGTGAAGTGTATAAGCAAATTTGGGGATTAAGTGCACACTGGATGAATTGTCGCAGTGTGCTTTGACCTGGCAAGTTCCAGTGGATGGAGTAGGAGCTCCGTTTTTTTGCATTTAACGCACACTTATGCATGCATGCGAAGGTTCTGGATAAAGTTTGTCTTGATTACTCACACAAACACGTCAAAGGCAATTGATGTTGCAATGAAATGCCAGAAATTCTTTTCGAGGACGAACACAAAGATATCAATTGCAGGAGCGCGGGTCAGTTCGTTATTCGTCGTCATTCTTTCGCTGATTAAGTCATGAAATATTGGGAAAATCCCGGGAAATAGATTGAAAAAGCAGTGTTAAAAGTGGTCAGCAACATATTCCCTTAAGTGTGTGGCCTGGCAACGTGAAATGTGTGTTGCTCCCGACAGCGACGGTGAAGTTCACATGTCGAAGCTCATTTTCGACGAATGAAGGAAAATAGAATTTGTCGGGCAAAGACGCACAAAAAAAGCCGTAATATGACCATCGTAAAATGGAAATCATGGGAATTGTGTAGAATAGTTACAGTAATCAATGTGTGCAAACGTGTTCCAAATCTCTGGTCTAGTTTCTAACGTTTTGTAGATAATATGAACAATCGTCTATTACCAATATGTTTCCTAATTTCAATATGCCTTGATTCTCCGGCTTCCAGAAAAAGTTGAAAAACATGCATTTCCAGA
Source organism: Odontomyia ornata (assembly GCA_963969285.1). NCBI lineage: Eukaryota > Metazoa > Arthropoda > Insecta > Diptera > Stratiomyidae > Odontomyia > Odontomyia ornata. Next base: position 219,395,378 of record OZ017742.1, read on the forward strand.
GTTGATGTCGCTTCGTGAAGAAAACTGCCCCCGCTAAGGGTGCCCTGTGTGAGGAAGACTTATAGCTTCTAAAGAACTGGTCACCTGATAAAAATATTACCGAAGATAATGTTATGTGATTCCATCGCATAATACTATAGCATAAATTGGTCACGTTTATATTTCTCATTTGATGGAAAAATTCCGTGCAAATTATGTTTGCATGAGTTTATCACTCAAATGGGAAATATATAGCCACGTCTTCACCTGGATGGCCCACTCTTATTTGTAGGCCATAAGCATCGTCGGTAACGACGAAGTCCTCTTAAGTCCGTCTGTTTTCTCCAGAGCCGGTTTGTCCTTCGATTCAGCAATTTAATGACCCTTAGAAGGTTACCTCCTCGACTCTCGTCGATACTTATTGAGCCCTCTTTTGAAATCCGTGAATGCGAAAAAATTTTTTGTAGTGGGTCTTGTGCTGGGGAAAAAGAACCCGCCCCACGACACCGCAATGCTAGCCTGCCAGCGCATTCACGCGTCCTCAGGCAAGGCCAATCTAGGCGGATCCTATCAGCCTCTTTCACCGAGGCAGCAGACCATTGCTGCTGTCCTTTACGGACATTTTCTAGTAATTGAGCAGTCATCTAAGCAAACTGCTCGAAAGTCTTCATAACACCTATCCGAAATTTTAATTGCAGATTCGAAAAAGACATTCTTTTTTGAATTATTTCAATTTATAATTATAAACTCGGTCTTTCCTTTCCTCTAACCTGATCGGGTATGGGACCCGAAACGATGGCAGGCCCCCCACTAAAATGAGCTAGCCATCGTGCGCGCTCTCTCTCTTTTTACTGTGTTATAGGGGTCCTTGCCCGGGTAGAGTGGCCTTCAACTCACGTGCCTTCTTATGGTATAGTGTTATGTGATTCCATCGCATAATACCATAACATAAAGTGGTCACTTTTATATTTCTCATTTGATGAAACAATCCATGCAAATTATGTTTGTATGAGTTTATCACCCAAATGGGAAATATATGGCCACGTCTACATTTGGATCTTGATCCGGTTGGGAGGGTGTGAGGGGGCATCGCTTCCACCTGGATGCCCCACTCTTGTTTGTGGTCCCTAAGTATCATCGGTAACGACGAAGTCTCTTGAAGTCCGTACCTTTCCCCCAGATCCAATTTGTCTCTGCACCAGCAAGTTCATAGCCCTTAGCAGGTTACCTCCTTTCTCGACTCCGGTCAATAATTATTGAACCGATTCCGGAATATCTGAATGCAAATTTGTTTTTGTAGTGGGTCTTGTGCTGGGGAAAAGAACCCGCCCAACGACACTGCAACGCTAGCCTACCAGCGCATTCACGCATTCCCAGACAAGGCCAAATCTCGGCGGATACTACCATCCTCTCCCGCCGAGGCAGCAGACCATCGCTGCAGGACAATTCATTACAAAATGGTGTCTAACGTGGGGCCCAAAAACCCCGGCTGTATCATCAGTTGTGAGCGCGAGACAGTCCAACGTCTCTAGGTGAGACTACAAGGTGTCCAGATTTTTGGCGGGTATGTAACCACTAAGGGATATTGCACTAATCGTGCCCCAGCAACTAGAACAACTTCCGGAAGTGCGTTGTCTTCGGACATCAATATCTTTTGGACCTGCTTTTGACTTATACATTGGTGGTTTACCACCATTGTATGACTAGCAAGGCAAAATTATATAAGAGTCCTTTTGTGTATTCAGAAGTTGTCACGCGACATCATTTTTGCGGCGGATTCTGATCTGATGCCTAAGTGTCTTCCATTACATGGATTTTGATTTCACGTGATTGGCTGCTTAGCTAGTCCGTGACTATCCATGATAAGACACGCGCTGCTTGCGGGTCAGAATCAACCTTGGGCTAACAAACTGTTCCTGGTCAAAACTTGCGTATGAGAGAGCATTCCCGAACCCTAATATTTATGGTGCCTCAAGAGAGTAGTGCCTATAATGCAAAGGAAGAGCTCGCCATTGGTATCTTTTCCTGGGAAGGGGACAAATGAATGGAAAGACCGGATTTTTCATGATCCAAATATACATTTCTATATACATAAAATTTTTTTTGATAGCAGTCGTTATAGTTCGCCCCTTTCGGCCACTTTCTTTTTTTAAATATTTATTTTTTCATGTATACATTTAGTATTTAAATTTCTTGCAGGATTTAAATTCTTCATTAGGAACAAATTTGTCCACAAAACGCATACTCGATAAACGCCGCTTGTGTTCAGACGCGAAACCAACGGCGCTGTGCGTGATTTGTCAGCAGATGAGAAATGATGGCACGCCGGTGCAAACGTTACCGTGCAGCCATCAGTTTCACGGGACTTGCGTCTTCTGGCAAACCGAACATGCCCACTTTGCAGACAACCAGCAACTTCTGCCATATCACAGGCCGGACCTGTCGAGACACCAGCCACACAAGGAGCTGTGTCCAAAGCTAATGATCACAGGGACCGAGGTTTGCCCCTACCGGACGATCTTGATACCATGGTAGGTCCCGAACTCAGACCGTCAGGACATGGAATCGCTTCTAAGAGCCGCCAGTCGACAGGAAGGAGTCGAGGAAGACCTCTGAGAACGGCCATACCTGTTAGCGAGAACGGGTCCGCGGCCTGGAATTGCGGAAGTGGTATAAGAGCCCAACACTCCAGATCTGGAGGGTACCGACAAGGAGTCAGAAAAGCTTACGGTTGCTGCGGTGGGGAACCCCACGACCTGCTGGAACTACAAGCGAACCGGACATCGGTTTATTGCACGTCGGGCAGAGCGTACGGTTTTCTGCGACGGATGCGATAAGCTTGACACCTACTTCCTAGATTGCCCAGATTGCACCACTTCAAAAAACAAACAAACAAACCCAACCACCTCAGCGGTACTCTAAAGCCCCACAGTAGGTTGCCAGCCCGCTGCAACCCCAATATTTACGAAAATACACCAGCCTTGACAATTATAACTGCGGGGCTCCCTCTCTTCCGGAAGCCTCTCTAGCGACACGTTTGAAGCGACCATCGCAGTTACTGCCTGAAGAACCCCGGCAGCCACGAATTCGCGTACTAAGGCCCTATCATGTTTGACTGCAGGAATACTGTGCGGCGCGAGAGCGAATCTTTGCTTCTGAATAAGTCACCTCTCGCTCGCGCAAAGCAAAATGGTCAACTCGTCATTGGCGGAGTTTCCACAAGAGAGTGCGCACCTGCCATCAAACCCTAAACTTATCAACATCTCGGCCATTTCCAAAAACGACACCAGACCCTACGCACCAATCAAAGTGTTGGGCGAAGTCGCTATTGCACTGATTGACATGGGTACAAGTATCAGCTGCCTTGCTTCGAGCCTCCGCTTTAAGGTACTCCATCAATATCCTGCTGTGATAAAACCCTGGCGCTCTGAAATCAGCACCGCTGATGGCACCAAACATCCTATCCTTGGTAGATTGACCACACCCGTGACGTTCCGAGGTCAAACTAAGGATATTGCCTTCTTCATTATCCCTTCTGTGACTCAGAACGTGTACCTTGGCGTCGATTTCATCCTTCAATTTGGTTTGGCCCCAAACTTATTCGCGGACTCACCCTTAAATACAAGGTATGTCCGGAAACTCGTTTCTATACGCGGCAGGCACGAATTAACGCCTAACCAACAACAACGTCTGGAAGCATTAATCGCTGCTTTTCCAATTCACGCTGCGCAAGGCCTTGGCCGCACCACTCTGGTTTCACATGTCACCGATGTTGGCGATAGTAAGCCAATAAAGCAGAGACACTATGCCATCTTACCGGCCATGGAAAAGCTAGTGTACGCAAAGTTGGACAGGATGCTAGAGTTGGGGGTTATAGAGGAGTCCCAAAGTGCCTGGTCCTCACCACGCCAGGTAAAGTGCCAGCCAGGTAGATGCCCGGAAAGTAAATGCAGTGACTGTTAAAGACACTTACCTTCTTCCGCTCAGCGATGGAATATTGGCTTTCACAGTGCCCGGACGACCATTATACTAGTTCGTCACAATGCCTTTTGGCCTGTGTAACGCTCCGCAAATGATGACCCTGCTGATGGACAAAGTAATTCCACCTCATCTGAAACATCAAGTGTTCGTGTACCTGGATGACCTTCTACTCATCACAAAAACATTTGACCAACATCTACTGTTACAAGAAGTCGCCCTGCAGATCAGTAAGGCAAGACTCACCATCAACGTCCAGAAAAGTAAGTTTATCATGGACGAAGTCCGATACCTAGGACATGTCATCGGACATGGCACTATCAAAACGGACCCGGACAAAACTCGTGCGATTGATGAGTTTCCTTTACCGAAGACCGTTAAGCAGCTACGACGTTTCCTGGGAGTGTGCAGTTGGTACCAAAGGTTCACTCAGAATTACGCTACAGTTTCAGTGCCTCTGTCGGACATGCTCCGGAAAGGGAAGTTCTTTTGGACCGAACTCAGTCGAAAGGCATTTGAAGAGCTTAAACAAGCCTTAACATCTGCTCCAGTCTTGCACAGCCCTAACTTTCAGAAACCCTTGATCATTCATTGTGACGCAAGTGAACATGGAGTTGGGGCCATGCTTGTGCAATTGACCGAAAAGAGAGAGGAAGCTCGCATTGCTTTTATCTCCAATAAGCAAAGCCCAAAGGAACTACACCGTATCCGAGCAAGAATGTTTGGCAGCGGTGATGGCTGTCAAGAAATTCTAAGCGTACATCGAAGGCCACCAGTTTGAAATCCTCACAGACCACGCTTCGTTACAATGGCTGATGAACCAAGCAGACCTACACGGACGTCTGGCCCGGTGGGCTCTTAAACTGCAAGGGTTCAAGTTTTCCATCAAACACTGAAAAGGGACCCAGAACATCGTGCCCGATACTCTCTCACGAATGTTTTCACCCAGGGCAGCAGAATTGACAGTGAATAACGATAATCCCATTGAGATAGACTTAGACAGCCCACATTTTAAGTCAGACAGCTACAACGAGTTGAGGCAAACCATCGTAATCCAACAAACACAGTTGCCTGATTTGAAAGTGATAGATGGCTATTAGTACAGTAAATATAGCACGAAAAAATAGGTTTGGTCTAAGAAATGACCTACTGGGATTTGACTTGATAAATCGATAGGGGGGCATAAAAAAAACTTAACTTCAGATTTCCGAAGTGATCCCCCCCCCCTGCTTTTGAGAAAATCCAAAAACATTTTGAAACGCGTTTTTCTCGGAATCTATGGGTTTTAGAGAAAAGTTTATTTGCTAAAAAATGTTCAGGACACTGTTATCTACATTTTATCTCATTGGAGCAAAGTCGTCCGACTTAAAATACAAAAAGTAGGTGGCGCTAAAGTATCAAAAAAGTGGTTTTTTGGCGTTTTCAATAAAAAAAAATTATTTTTTTAACAATAATGTAAATGGGAAAGTTGTCCGTCATAAAATTATCTACAATTTTTGTTCAAACAATTTTTTTGTAAAACTTACCGTTAACGAGCTGGAGCTTGCCAAAGTGTAAAAGTCGTACATTTATGTGCCGCGCTGATGCGTGTATTCCATTCATTTATCGAAACATTATTTTTCGATTGTTTACTTAATATTCTCATTTTTAACAATTATTTTGATAAACAATTAATAATAGTAACCTTTTAGTACTGCTTGTTGTAAACGGTCAACATTGAATTAAAACAAATGTAACTGAAGGTAGTAGTAAAAGATTCACACAAAATATGACGACTAATTTTTTTTTAATTTAAAATTCGTAACTATTTATTTATTAATTTCAAGCATTAAATTTTACATTGTGTGATTTTGTTATGACAGAAATTTAACTGGTAATACTTGCAACGAATTTTTTCCCCGATGACGCGTGCTATATCACGAGTAAGTCTTTCTTTTTCATCTTTTACATTTTTCTTTCGAGAGGCGTAAAATGCATCTGACAGTAATTTTTGTCCAGCTTCACTTTGAAAAAATATGACATTTCCTAAACCCATTACATTGGTCGTGATAATCTTATCCTTATAATGTTCCTGTAATCGTAATGTGACAGTGTGTATAGAAGGCTGATCATCTTCGGGAATTAGTTTAAGGAGGTCCTTTATGGCGAATTGACATACATCCCGATTTTCAGCGATGAAGGAAAAGATAATTTCCATGACTTTGTCGAATTTTGTTGTTGGACGTCCAAGTTGTTGGCCACATTCATTATTCCGTCTTTGAAGATTTATATAACATTTCCTATGGTACCGAGCTTTCGCTTGTACCAAATCGACATCTTTTATCTTATGTCTAATAAGCTTACTTTGTTCATCCTTTCGGGGTGTTAACATCTTCATCAGGGTATCATGAACAGAAGATCCTTTCACTTCACAAGTGTCCTTTAAGAAGTTTTGTCCTTTGCAGCCGCATAGAAAACATACGTTTGGATTCAAGACTGGGACGGTTGGTTCCGACTCCGTTGATGGGCCAGGCTCGGGTTCATCGTTTTCCTCGTCATCCTTTCGAATTCTGAAAACAATTATTCTCAATTTAACGTCAAAATAATGGACAGTGATTTAACACTAAAAGCTGGAAGGAACATTTTGTACCACTCTTTTCAATCAACATGGTACTTATTGTTTTTGTCTTTGTCTTACTTCCGCTTCGGCCTGCCTGTCCAGTGTTAATCACAGATTAACAAATTGACAAAAGAATAGAAAATTATGTAGCGTTTTTTTTCAAATTAAAAGTTTGCAACATGGGCTTCAATGCGCTTTAGTTTTGAATCAAAGTAGTTTTTAACAATTTATTGATTGCTTTATGCATTTGTTTGTCAAGTAAAATTTATAAAAATTAGCTGGAATGTAACTGTCTATTATGTCTATTATTTATCACTTCGAAAATCTGAAGTTAAGTTGTTTTTATGCCCCCCTATCGATTTATCAAGTCAAATCCCAGTAGGTAATTTATTAGACCGTAAATGCTATATTTACTGTACTATATGTATATCGGCATAATGAATACGCAACCGGTGATCCATTACAGGAAGAAGAGTCATGGAAACTCTGGGTCCCGGAGGGAATGGCTCACAATCTGATCCTCCGCGCCCACGACTATCCTCTAAGTGCCCACGGTGGCTCCGGCCGGACGCTTCGGTGCCTTAACAAGTACTTCTTTTAGCCTAAAATGTCATCCCAAGTCAAAGATTATATGAGCGCCTGTGTCACCTATAAAGGCACTAAAGCTCCCAACCAGCCTCTTCGAACTCCTATGAGTCAACTCAACGTTCCGAAGCGCGTCTTCCAACGTCCGTACATAGATCTACTCGGCCCATATCATCGTTCTTCTATGGGACACATCGGAGCTATCGTTGTGTTCTTATTTCCATCCAACTCAGAAGGAGTGGGACCGCAGATTGTCCGCCATCACTTGCGCACTGCGGTCATCTTTTCATTTCATCACCGGTGTCTTGCCTAGCTTTACCACCTTCGGACAGCACATGATTTGCCATGGCAAATCATACAAGCTACTACGGCAATTGGAAGTGTTTGGGAGATCCCGTCGTTGCGTTGGAGCCCCACGAGCGTTTAGGAATCCTCTGCCAACAAATCGGACGGAAGATAAAGGCGGCAGGACGTTCACATAAGACGCATTACAACCTGAGATTTCGACCTTCCAATTTTAAAGAAGGGGATGAAGTTTTTCGTTGCAACTTCCGCCAAAGCGACGCCACTGGGCCAAGCTAGATCGCCGTTTCCTGAAAAGCCGTGAACAGAAGGTTTTTGGAACTAATCGTTACCTCCTCACCGACATATCGGGGAAAAAAGTCGGGGTATATCACGCAAAGACCTGCGGCGATAGTTAAATATTCACGTCTTATTTGTCCGTCCGTACTTATTTCCAATCACACACATAGTCTATCCATTTACAGCAAATCGAAAGTATTCGACCCCGAACACAATCGATTTCCCACCTGACGATCCTTCGGCTCCTTTTTCGCAACCCTGATCGCCCTGCAGTAATCGAGCAGTCGCCTAAGCAAACTGCTCGAAAACCTGCATAACACCGGTCCGAAATTTTAATTGCAGATTTGAAAAAGACATTCTTTTTTTAATTAGGTCAATTTATAATTATAAACTTGGTCTTTCCTTTCCTCCAACCTGACCGGGTATGAGACCCGCAGCGATGGCCGGCCCCTCTACTAAAATCTCCCCGCTCTCCCCTTTTATTGTGTTATAGGGGCTCTTGCCCGGATAGAGTGGCCTTCCGCTCACGTGCCCTTTTATGGTATAGTGTTATCTGATTCCATCGCATAATACTATAACATAAATTGTTCACTTTTATGTTTTTTATTTGATGGAAAAATCCATGCAAATTATGTTTTTATGAGTTTTTCACTCAAATGGGAAATTTATAGCTACGTCTACATTTGGATCTATCTGTGGTTTGTTGGCCATAAGTATTGTCGGTAACGACGAAGTCCGGTCGTTTCCTCCAGACCAAATTTGTTCTCTGCACCAGCAAGTTCATAGCACTTAGCAGTTTACCTCCTTTCTCGACTCTGGTGGATAATTATTGAACCGATTCCGAAATTCATGAATTCAAATTTTTTTTTTAATTTGTCTTGTACTGGGAAAAAACCCGCCCAACGACACCGCAACGCTAGCCTTCCAGCGCATTCACGCGTCCCTAGACAAGGCCAAATCTCGGCGGATACTACCAATCTCTCCCGCCGAGGTAGCAGACCATCGCTGCAGTTCTTCACGGACAATTTAACTACCTATTTCACTACTATTTTCATATCAACACATTTCACTATAATTTCTGAATCAGAACATGCTGAGATTGATGAAATTGTAATCGAAATGATAGTAAGTGTTTTTCAGTTCGTATCTATAGTTGCGAACAAAGGATTCTTGAAATACTAAAAAAAAATTAAAACACTTTAAAAAAACCCCGAAGTGGTGGAAAATCATGGATTCCTCAATTCCAACCATGTACCATACCATATTGGATAAAGTTCAAGACGAGTTAACCGAACCTGTGCACTTGGCGATAACAACAGACATATGGACATCCTGTGCCACTAAGTTATTTTTAGTTGTCACTGGGCATTACACAAAAGGATGTGAAATGAAAAGCACGTTATTGGAAACCAAACAACTAACTGATCGACATTCAGGGGAAAATGCTGCCAGGGCACTACGTAAAATTTTCGAAAATTGGGGCGTATTCAACAGAGTAGTCACTGTCGTCACCGATAACGCTTCCAATATAAAAAATGCAGTTAACGACCACCTTAAAAAACATCATCACCCATGTGTGGCACATAAACTCAATCTGAGTGTCATAGGCTTACTAAAAGGCGATAAGGAAAAGGACGGCGAATGAAGCAACTAAACTACCATCCAGTAATCGGTCGAGAAATGTAAAACTATCGTGGCTCACTTTAAATGGAGCATAACAGCGTCGAATGAATTGACGAGAATGCAGCAACAAATGAACCTCCCTTTGTTCGAAGTTAAGCAAGAAGTTCCAACTAGATGGAATTCTTGTCTGTTAATGATGGAAAGATTACAAGAGATTTAGCTTCTTTTAGCGGCAGCTATCAGGTACACTTACTCTTTTATTGTCTAATGACTGGACCGTGCTTCAACAATGTATAACCTTACTCCAACCTATGGAAGAGCTGACGACTGAGTTATTCGATGAAACATACATAACAATATCTATCATCATTCCTTTAATTCATAGTCTCCAATACGCCCTCAGCAACATAAGCCCCGTAACAGCAATATGGAAACATATACAAAAAGACCTTAAAGGTATTATCTCAAGGATATTCAGTTTGCTGAAAACATCCAAAATCAGCGCTAAAGCTACCATTTTGGACCCCAGATTTAAGAAACTAGCCTTTGGTCAAGAAGCAAATGCTAAGTACAGCAGTGGATCATTCAGGATGTTGAGAGGCTGATGGCTACAAAAGCACATGGGCAGATGTAGATTCCTCAGAATGTAGATGTTTAAGTCAAGGCTGCTTTGCCTTGGCTTCGTAGTTTTTAAGCGTTGGCCGTATGCCGCAGCTTTATTAAACCAGTGCATGTACTGGACAACAAACTACTTAATAATTGTATTAGCACAAGTGCATGAACTTGAACTAGCTGTAGAAAGTTAAATATTAGTACTGTTTGCGCCGGGACTCTTTTGTCCCGACCTTTGCGTGGATTCGTCGATGTGGAAAAATTTGATGCAAAAGAGTTAACAGAATTTTCGCGAAAAATTTATTCACATTCTACGGACACTGAATAATCAATCATTGACTAATGAATAATCTTTTGTTTCAAAATTTGACAAGTTAAAAATGGGTTACTCGATTGATTAAAATGAAAATGTAGTATTCAAAACTTATAGTATTTTCGCTTTGTCCGCGGTCCCCCCGCTATTGTTAGCCTTCCTCAACTCACTGAGTTGGTCGAGCATTTCATCTATGTTCAATTGCCAAAACAATTTGCTGACCTGACAAACGCGCCAGAGAAAGAACGCTGAGTTTGCGTCTTTTCGCTGGCATGCCTGCCCCTGTCCATAAAATGTAACCCAATCTCTTTGATGTCCCGAAATTCGTCCTCCTGAACATGTTTCACGATGACGTGAAGCTACGCTGGATCTGCCGGAATTGTTTGAATAAACGTCTCCACTACCTAGTTGGCTGGTATTATTGGATGAGTAACCTAGGCCGCCACTTTTGCCATTCCTGGCACCGAAAGAACCACAGTCGTTACCACCACGGAAGCTGGATGATTTTTGAGCGACACCCTTGTGAGCTTCGCCTTGATTCCGCGAAAGTGAATTACATGAAATGCGAGGAACTGCTCTGAGATTCGCTGTTGTTAATGCATTGCGATCAACGAGATAGGTCGGCTGACGAGAGAGCCATTCTGTTATGCAAGCTCGACAAAATGCGTGTTCACTTAAAGCTACCTGCAGAGGCTCCTCGAGAACACCTTACGTGTACAGCTTGTTGCACTTGTACGCCCCGAACGTTTTTCACTTCACCGCCAGTCAGCTATTTTTGCACATGTACTTTTATCACCGTCACGTCAAGAAAAGTTCAATTGCAAATCCCGATCCATTTTTTACGATGGTGCGCCTCCTAAAAATTTCCTTCAGGGTGATAAAAACCAGTTTCAGATCGTCAAATTCTCGTCGCACTCGCATATAATCAACATTAGGAAACGTCTGTCACCATATATCCAATGCAAACTTTTTATCGCTGCACTTTCTTCTACTCAGCAAATCTTATACTGCCAATTCCACTCACATTCGTAGCAAATTCATTTTCGACGTCAACTCGTTGGTAAATTTTCAGAGCAACTTTAACGCTGAAAGAAGTATCATACGGCACTTAACTATTAATTCCCTTTTCCTTCTGTATTATATCCGTACTTGGAGATTGGCGGCAAGTTTACAGTTACGCGTCAGGACAACTTTTAGTCGTGGTGCATCGCATGCACTGTGAACTTGTACCATTAAACACCCTTTACTTGCCAGAGGCGAACACTCCACAACGAATGCCTTCAAGAACCACCAGAATGCGAGATACTGTTCGAATGAGGCTCGCGTGACGGAACGGTCTCGGATCAGGAATCTAAGGATTACGTGCAGTGGTTAATTTCCAATGGTTCGATTGCGGGTTCGAAGGCGGCCAAAGTTCACCACTAGAAGTTTGCCCAAGCGGTACGTTCACAATCGAAGGGATTCTGCAGAAGCAGGCAATATAATGTTTAGGAAACGCTATCTACACAGCTACTTACCTAATTTTGACAGAATACACGCTGAAACAGTACGATACTTGGATCCGTGGCGCCTGATGTGAAGCGGATCCCACTATAGTCTGATTTGTGACGACCGCAGACTCCGGAATTTCTCTAGCGCTGATTACCCTCCTAAGATTTGCACAAGCAAGACATGGGAACGTGTTACCGCCAAGCAGGAGCTGTTTTACGCCAGCAAGAATGGGGCACACGACCGCGAGGGTTGAGCGATTGTAGGAGGCCGCGCCACTGTGACCGCAACGCTTCGAATCTATACTCGGATTTGTGTCCATAGACATAACCGAGCACTATTCTCACGCACGTGTTCGTTCCAATTTATCATACACCTGGTCCTCTAACCACCGGATCCATCAAACTGACGTAGACGTCACTCGCATCGCTCAATTCCATTTCACTCGCCAATCTAGTATATTGGTAAAGTGTACCAGATCAACGTTCCTACACTTTAATTTTTATGTGGCAGATTTGAATTTTTCTAACAGAAACTAAATTTAATCGAAGTAAATGAAAATGAAGGGGGTTGGAAATAGAAATAAAAGTTAAATCTCATAACGAGTATAATTAAAGGGAAACATTTAAATTTAATATAAAGGAAAATTGATATTAAAATTACATTTAATAATAATAAAAAGAAATTTTATTTTACAAATTACGATTACAATGGAAATGATTACATAGTTTTTCTAAATCTGCCACATAAAATTTTGAGTAGGGGATAGGAAGGTTTTCGATCAGTTTGCTTGTGCGGTTGCTCGATTAATACAAAGTATCGTCGGCAACGACGAAGTCTGCGCTCAAGTCCATCTGTTTTCTCCCGGCCCAGTTTGTTACTGGCTAGAGACAATTCAGCCCTTAGTAGGTTACCTCGGCCTCGACACCAGTCGAATTCGTGAATGCGAAATTTTCTTGTAGTAGATCTTGTGCTGGGGAAAAGAACCCGCCCCACGACACCGCAGCGCTAAGTCTCGGTGGATGCTACCATCCTCTTTTGCCGAGGCAGCAGACCATCACTGCAGTCGTTCACGGACAATTTATCTACCCATTTTCACTACAAGCCCCCCAAAACTCAGAGCATCTTTGATTGACTTGAAGTCAACCAGTGATTTCGTTTTAAACTGTTAATTTTTCTGAGTTTACTCATTTAATTTCAACATTGCTTAATTTATTTTTGTCTACCCATAGCCGAACCATATTTCTTCCGCTTTGTTCGAATACATTTGTTGGCGGAACTTATCTGCCTTGTTGCTGGCTTTTTCCGAGGAACCAGCAGAACCACGAGATGGTTTCCTCTCACTGTTCTTATTTTTTAAATATTAAATAAAATTTACATTACTATCTTTATCGAAATCTTCTTAGATTTCCATCTCTTCTATAGTTTTGACTCACATTAGTGCCGCCAGTATTTAAAATTCCTTCCGAAATCGTTTGTTTCACATTCTCCTTCACCTTCGTTTCCTATTGAACTTGTTTTTACTCCCGTGGTTTTTGAATCTTGATTCCTTTCTTGACTAGCTCTTCGAGAAACTGTATCCTAAGCTTCAGTTTATCGATTTCTTTGAGTAGTTTAATCGTTTTTTTCATTATTTGCGTTTATTTGTAATTTACATCTGCAATCTGCGGAGTTTTCTTGATCATGTTTTCTTTTCATAACGGTAGTCACCAGCTTTCTTTTTGACATTTCCCCGGGTTCTCACAACGGTGCTAGGCCGTCAGGCTCCTCCATACCAGCGGTCGCGAAGTTGTCTTGAGATTCTTCGCTTTTCTTTATGTATTGAAGTGAAATTCTGATATTCGATATAAATTGCTTGAATCAATTACTTCGACGATATGATAATTTCTAATAAAAAATAATTTCCGACTGGCATTTTAAAAAATTATTTAATTTTTGAAAAGCAAACAATTAGTAACCGCTTTTTATCTACAGAAACAGTACGAATTTGAATTATTCAAGCAGTGATAAATATCAGTAATGCGAAATTAAAATAGCATCTGTTTTAAATAGGATATGAGTAAAGATAAATGTTTAAATTTCACAGGTAGGATACAAAACCCTTCTGGCGTGGTCTTACTACTGCCTACTTAACTTATTAATATTAATTTAGGAGGCGCTCCATATTAAATAAAAATTATATTCAAAGTATAAGACAGTAACATTAATATTAACAGATATATGGTAACATAAAAAGATCATATGGTAACACTGTGGTAAAAATAGTCTTCCAATCTCATGCATAAGAATTGATGTTGCGTTCGCGATTGTTAATTGAAGATCAAAATTTTTTAATTCTGCAACTCCAACGCAAGCCAATGTTTGTTATCAAAGAAAATATAAATAAACAATAAAGTCAAACATACCAATCATTAGATGGTTTGAAAAAAGAAACATAATAGCTCGTCGGAGGAGATTTTAAAAATTAAAAGAAATAGATTGAAGTCAGCAAATTTTGAATATTCATCTAGTAAGCGCGTTCCAGCGTTAGAGGTCAATTCTAATCAGTACGTAAATATATTTTATTGTTACTTTGAATTTTTTTAGCGGAATTCAATATTTTGCACTTTCTATGTCGATTTATAGCAGTTGAATTAAACTAATATTTGCATTAATGTTTTTATATTTATAAATAAATGTATTATAGCAATAGAATGACCGCTTAAAAGCCCAGAGAGGCGTGTGTTATACGAACCTAGTATACTACATAAAACCTAGTATACCACGTTCTGAAATAGCCCAGACAGACATGCGATATCGAAACCTTGTATACTACATAAAACATAGTATATCACGTTCTTAAACCTAGTATCAATACCAAGATAAATTCCCAGTATAACTGAAATCTCCCTGTATCAAATAAATTAAATTGATTTTTTGACAATATTTACACATTTTGAGGTAAGTTCCCTTGCTGAAGACCGTTAAGCAGCTACGACGTTTCCTAGGAGTGTGCAGTTGGTACCGAAGGTTCATTCGGAATTACGCCACAATTTCAGCGCCTCTGTCGGACATGCTCCGGAAAGGGAAGTTCTTTTGGACCGAACTCAGTCGAAAGACATTTGAAGAGCTAACACAAGCTTTAACATCTGCTCCACTCTTGCACAGCCCTGACTTTTAGAAACCCTCATCATTCATTGTGACGCAAGAGAACATGGAGTTGGGGCCGTGCTTGTGCAATTGACCGAACAGCGAGAGGAAGCTCCCATTGCTTTCATGTCCAGTAAACTAAACTTGGCCCAAAGGAACTACAAAGTACCCGAGCAAGAATGTTTGGCAGCGGTGATAGCTGTAAAGAAATTCCGAGCGTACATCGAAGGCCACCAGTTTGAAATCCTCACAGACCACGTTTCGTTACAATGGCTGATGAACCAAGCGGACCTACACGGACGTCTGGCCCGATGGGCTCTTAAACTGCAAGGGTTCAAGTTTTCCACCAAACACCAAAAAGGGACCCAGAACATCGTGCCCGATACTCTCTCGCGAATGTTTTCACCGGAGGCAACAGAATTGACAGTGAATAACGATGATCCCATTGAGATACACTTAAATAGCCCACATTTTAAGTCAGACAGCTACAAGTAGTTCAGGCAAACCATCGTAATCCAACAAACACAGTTGCCTGATTTGAAAGTGATGGACGGTTATGTATATATCGGCATAATGAATATGCGACCGGTGATTCATTTCAGGACGAAGAGTCATGGAAACTCTGGGTCCCGGAGGAAATAACTCACAATCTGATCCTCCGCGCACACGATTATCCTCTAAGTGCCCACGGTGGCTACGGCCGGACCCTTCGATGCCTTAACAAGTACTTCTTTTGGCCTAAAATGTCATCCCAGGTCAAAGATTATGTGAGCGCCTGTGAGACCTATAAAGGCACTAAAACTCCAAACCAGCCCCTTTGTCCTCTTATGAGTCAACTCAACGTTCCGGAGCGCGTATTCCAACGTCTATACATATATCGATCTACTCGGCCCATATCCTCGTTCTTCTATGGGACACATCGGAGCTATCGTTGTGCTAAACCAGCTCTCGAAATTTCCACTGGTGAAACCTATTCGCAAATTCACGACTTTATCCATCGTGAAATTTTTTTAGAGATTCGAGTATTCCACGTGTACCAGAAAGTGTGCACTCGGACAACGGAGTACATTTCAGATCACGACAGTTTAAGGGTCTACTCGAACAGTACGGTGTCGAACACCAACTGACGCCCATATACTCTACTCAATCTAACACATCAGAAAGTTTGAATCCCACACTGTTTTGACAATATTTACACATTTTGAGGTAAGTTTACCAATTATTGGAATGTAAATATTTGAAATATTTGAACAATATATGTAGCTAGAAAACAGATAAATTTATCATTTGCTGTCATTTCATTTTGACATCTGACTTCACTTTCACTTTATACCAGGTTCATACAAGATTTGCATGTGTGTGATAGTTATAGCCTAGAAAGACATGTGGTATAGAACGAAACCTGGCATCAGTATACTAGGTAACCATGAAACACATGCAAATCTTGTATAAAGCTGGTATAAACTGTCAAGTGAAATCAGATGTCAAAATCAAATGACAGCAAAGGATAATTTACCCGATTTCTAGCTATATTTTTCAAATACACAGGATCCGGATGGGGTTATGACAAAAGTGAATATTGTATTTCGTAAGAAGTCTTGAGTTTATCATGAGATCTTGTGTTCGCACATAAATTCCATAAAGAAAAATATCCCCATGAACCTAATTAACTAACACATATTCCCATACTTAACATTCCCAACATCATCAGATTCTACATTTCAACATTTAACATTCCCAACATCATCAGATTCTTCTACAAATTCCAAATACCAGACCGTAAGAAGATATCTCCAGTGTTAATTTTCACCTGGAAAAATTTGTCTCACAGATCATTATGATCCGTCAGCATAACGATTTTTCTCACAGAACTTTTTCCCACATTGGAATGTATAAAAACAAAGCAATTAAGAAAATAAAGGCAGTCATTTCAATTAACTCAAGAGAATTGTTTTATTTCATCGAGGAGGCGTCAGAACATTGGGCCGTCGAGCTGGATATCAGATATGAGAAGCAGATACCATAAGCAGGTCAAGAAGCAGATTAAGAAGACAGAGGTTCAACATTAGCCAAGGATGTCGGAAAATGCAACCCAGGATCTCAACATTAGAGCAATCCAGAGGCTCATCGAGAACTTATAAAAGGATAGCACGAGACGTTACAGTCGCAAGGCTTCAAAAGCTGCAGGGACATTGGAGCAAGTGCGAAGCTAGTCATCCGCTGGTATGCCAGGAGATGAAGAGTGACAAGGAACGCACGCAGTATATTGAGGAGTTGAGGCGCTGGAAAACATTGCTCTAGACTATGAGACGCTATTCTTAGAGAAGATGAAAGATTACGAGGGAAATTTTTCCACTAAGACAGCTTCAGGGAATGAGATGGAAGCCATCAAACTGGAAAGAATCAAGATTCCAGCTTTTGATGGCCGATATTTCATTTTGGGATCTGTACAAATGTATGGTTCATGAGAACGAGAAACTTAATGCGGTGCAGAAACTGCAATATCTTCGAAACTCGTTACGAAATGAGCCAGAGAACCTGAAGCCAACTACCAGCCAGCACGCCCGCAAGGCACACGACGTCTTTCGAATGGGTCCTATTCAGTGCGATTACCATTCAAATCAAATACAAACCTGGAAAGTGATATAAGCGACACACAGAAGGCAGCATTTGTTCGATTTCGTCAATTAGGGCAGCGTTTTCAAAGAGATCCAGCCTTACACAGGGAATACAACGAAAAATTATTAGAGAAGAAAAATGTTAGAAGAAGGTGGTTTCGACGTGTGTATATACTAATTCTCATCACCACCTTCTTCTAACATTTTTCTTCTCTATTAAATTTTCAGAAAAGTTATTAAAAAATATGCAACTCATTTATGTAGCAACAAAGAATTCCATAAGTAATTTAAAAAAGCTATCGGAGCCATCCGAAAAAGGAGATCGAATATCCGCATGACGTAATGAAAGCTTCAATGTAGAGCAAAAATGATCGTATAGATTTACATTAAATTGATGTGAAAAGGGTGAAATGATCCATTTAAAGTTTAGCTAAGATCGATATGTGGTTACATCAGACATTGAAAAGATGTATCGGCAGATATGGCTAGACGAAACTGACCAAAATTGCCTTCGAATCTTGTGGCACTTCAAAAAGACAGACCCGATTCAAATATATCGTCTTACAACCAATACATATGGAACAACAAGTGCACCATACTTAGCCGTTAAAAGACTTCAACGACTAGCCGAAAATGAACGTCAAAGCCTTCCAACTGCAGCCAGGGGTTTGCAGGAGGATTTCTATGTCGACAATTGTCGAACTGGAGCACACAAACTGTCGGAGTTAGTACTACTCCAAAAAGATCTTCAAACTTTATTGCAAAAAGGTGGGTTTCACTTGCGGCAGTGGAGCGCAAATCACATGAAACTTTTGGAAAACGTCCCTCTTGCTGATCGTGCAACCCAAGTAACCTTAAGCATTGATGTATCAAACACTATAAACACTCTGGGCCTTTACTGGCACCCTGCAACCGATACATTTTCTTTTAAAATCAAAACAGAGGATGAGCCATGCACCAAACGAGACGTTCTGTCTGGCATCTCAAAGTTGTTCAATCCAATTGGATGGTTACAGCCTATTCTCATAATAGGAAAAATGGCAATGCAAAGGCTATGGAAAACAGAATGAAGTTCGGATGAGCCACTCGATAAGGAGACAATCAACGACTGACTCACGGTGGATAGGGTACAGTGCACCCGCTAAAATTGAACTTCATGGATTTTGTGACGCATCACTACTGGCATTCGCTGCAGCCATATACATAAGAATTAGTAACGCATCATCGATCACCACATGTTTTCTCACAGCTAAATCGAAAGTGCCACCCAGCAACATTGAGTCGATACCTAGGTTAGAGCTTTGTGGAGCAGTATTGCTAACCAATATCATGGAGCAAGTCGTTGCAGCACACCGATGGGAGCAAGTCCCAGTTAAATATTGGTCGGATTCACAAACTGTTTTGGCATGGCTACATAAACCATGTGGCTAACAGAGTTAGCATGATACAACAGAAGTCATGGCCATAAAACTGGAACCATGTTGCATCACAAGAAAACCCCGCCGATATTGCAACGCGAGGTTTGAATCCAGCCAAATTGATAGATAGTTCCTTATGGTGAAACGGACCGTCATGGTTAAGAGAACGTGAGGTAAAACTAAACAAAAGTACGGTACCTAAACAAAAAAGCAAGGAAATTGAAAGGCGTGAAGTTGCACTCATAGTAACAGAGGCGTCAGACAACCCTGAGATATTCTCACGTTACCCAAATTTCAATAAGCTGAATTGAGTAATAGCCTATTGCAACCGTTTTGTTCACAATTGTCGTATACCTGCAGACAAAAAATAGGCAGTCTCTCCATTATAGAACTCAAACAGGCACATAACATGTGTATAATGTTAGCATAGAAGCAAGCCTATCAAGAAGAGATTCAGCATCTCGAGAATGAAAAGCCCATACCTAAATCGAGTAACATTCGATCACTAACTCCTGGTCTAGACTCTAAATGCATCCTCAAGGTAGGCGGAAGACTACACTTTGGATTGGTAGCACAGAATACAAAACATCCAGCTATCATACCAAAAGGCAAGCTAGCAGAGCCACTAATCAAAAAAGCTAAATTAACACTTGCGACTTGACTATTGAATAATATCCTGCGCTTCACTCGTAAGGAAGGAAATTCATAGTTGTCTTACCTGTTGTAAGGTGACAGCAAAGCCCAATTACCAACTAATGGGAGCATGGCTATCTATTCGCGGGCATCCATCAAATCCATTCGAAAATACTGGCGTTGACTTTGCTGGCCCGATAACAATTAAATGGAATGGAGGAAGAGGTGGGAAAACCACCAAAACGTATGTAGTCATCTTCGTTTGCATGGCAACAAAGGCTTTCCACTTGGAGTTAGCTTCAGACGTGCATTGCAGCAATTTGACGATTTATTGCAAGACTAGGAAAGTATCGCAGACTCTACAGTGATTGTGGTGCTAACTTTGTTGGTGCCAATAGGAAGCTTCGAGGTGAATCCGAAAAAACGATAGACACAAGCATGGAGCTACTAGCTAGAGAAGGTCTAGAATGGAAGTTCATACATCCCGGAAGTTCACATTTTGGTGGACTCTGGTAAGCTGGTGTCAAATCGATGAAGCGTTAACTTTTTAAAGACATTTATTGCAAGACGAGGAAACTATCGCAGACTCTACAGTGATTGTGGTACTAACTTTGTTGGTGCCAATAGGAAGCTTCGAGGTGAATCCGAAAAAACGATAGACACAAGCATGGAGCTACTAGCTAGAGAAGGTCTAGAATGGAAGTTCATACATCCCGGAAGTCCACATTTTGGTGGACTCTGGGAAGCTGGTGTCAAATCGATGAAGCGTTAACTTTTTAAAGACATTGGTGAATAGCTGCTGACCATTGAAGAGTTTTACAAACTTCTTGCACAAATAGAAGCGTGCCTAAATTCTAGACCATTAACCGAGATAACCGATGGTCCTTCAGACAACGCCGCCTTAACAGCAGGGCATTTTTGAGATCAAGAGTGATCCGGAAGAAGCGAACCTACTGTTATTGAAAAGATGAAGACTAGTGCAGGTGGTGAAGCATTCGTTTTGGTTTAGATGGTCAAGAGAGTACCTTCAAAGACTTCAACAAAGACCGAAATGGCTCAAACCACAAGAAAATCCAAAAATTGGTGACCTGGTTTTGGTGAAACAGGATCATTTTCCATCATTACAGTGACCATTAGCAAGAATACTAGCCACTCATCCAGGCGAGGATGGACTCGTAAGGGTAGTTACGTTAAAAATAAACGGAAATGTGACAAAACGTCCCATAACAAAGATTTGTCAACTAACGTTCAGCAGACAAACAGAGTCGTCAACTGATAAAAACCCCCAGACAACTCACAAAACCTAAATACAAACAATAACAACATGGATAGATTTTTTAAATTTCAAACTGTGATGCAAAACATGATGGTGAAAATGATACAGAGAATATTGCACCACAAAATATCACTAATAATACAAACGTGAACAAATAATAATGGGCTTCAGACGAGTAGATAACTTAAAAATTCTTACATGGAATACGAGTTTGTAGCATCATAAAACTGGTGAGCCGATTCAGTTTAAAGTTAACTATGAATTCGACATCATTCTCACCCAGGAAACCTTTTTAAAGGAAGGAAGGAATGTGAGCTATAATCTCATATTGACATCTGTCTTACAAATTTTCGAAGCCACTGCAACTCAAGTGCGAATAGATTCTTTTGAATTCATGGTAGTCTCGGTGTATAACTTCTGGTCTTTCAGGACCCCGTACTTCTTGCTGGAACTTTAATGTCTATCACCGAAGTTGGGGAGCTGTGAGAAGTGACCGTGCTGGGACTGAGCTGCATAACCCTATCGAGCTAACAGATTACGGTTACCGAAATGGTTGTCCTCTTCATATCGGTATTTAACTTACCTCTGAACACGATTTATACACCTAAGTCCTCGCCGAATTTTCATCCGATCACAAACCGGTGCTCCTCTTAGTAGGAGAAATAGACATAGACAAACCCGTACAGGTAAAGAAGAAAACTGATTGGCAAGCTTTCCAAGTCGCACTGCCCAAAGAAACCATTACTCAAATACCGGGAGTATCGGCTCTGAGTCGACTTATGGCCAATGTAGGGAGACCCGGCCCATCAAGAAGACGCCTCATGATGAGTGCTATGGGGTCAGTGCTACTGTACGGAGCAGAAGTATGGGGCGACGCTCTCAGTAAGGAGGTTTACCGAAAATGCTTGGCACAGGTATAGAGAACAGGAGCACTGAAGATTGCATCTTCGTATCCGACAGTCTCTGATTCGGTGGCGAAAGTCATTGCAGGGGTGATACCTGTCGGCCTCCTTGCTAGAGAGCGCCGCTCTATTTATCTGCGCCGAACCGACGATACGAGGGAGATGGTTGTCCGCGAGGAGAGACAGTGCTCACTCAACAATTGGCAGCAGTCTTGGGTGAATTGCACGAAGGGAAGGCGGACTACGCGCCTCATCCCGGATGTGAGACCGTGGCTAAATTGAAGGCATGGTGAGACTGACTTCTATCTAACCCAGCTTTTAAGCGGGCATGGGTGTTTTCAGTCTACCTGTACAAGATTGGTAAGTCACGGTCCCTCGATTGTCGATTTTGCCCATGAAAGTCTACCACACATTTTTTGCGTGCACAATATGGGACAGGCTGTGAAGTAACTTCTACAGGGAGACGGAAGAGCTCACCCCGGATAATATAGTCGCGGTGATGCTCGAATCGGTTGACAAATGGAACCAGGTGGCACATTATGTTCGGGCAGTCCTAAAAGATAAAAGTGACTCACAGCAGCCGGGGGTGTTGGGGCTAAGGGGTCGCTCGTCTGGCACTTCCTCTTCCAATCTCCCCTCCCGCTAGAAGAGGGATCCCTCAGCTCGAAGGCGCCTCACGGTGCAACAAAACGAGACCTGGCGCGAGGTAATGTGTCAAACGGTTCCAGGCAGGGTTCTCAGGTTGACAGGGGAGGTGTTTAGTGAGTAGTCCAGTCGCCTTCTTGAGAGCATGGCAGTCTCAAACTCTATGCGTAAATGGCATTCACCTCCCTACCACAAAAAAATACCTGATACAGCCAGCGACACAAAAAAAAATAATAGTAGAAATTACACAAAAAATGTGACAGACAAAAGAAGACAACACAGCCGAATCAATAACGTGGGGGGATCAAGTTCGGAGAAGAGCTAAGAAAACAGGTGATCCTGGACTACGCCAGGAACCAAACCAAAAATTTTTGTTTGAAAAACACGCTATAGGGCAGCAGTTTTGTGACGTCTCATCTGTTAAGGAAGGTCTTAACAAACATGAAGACGATGTCAATCGACTGACTAACAAACTCGCGAGGACGAACATAGCAGATTCCGACCAAACAGGCAGAACCTGTCTTCAAGAGGTTAAAAGACATCATGTAAGTACTAAACAGATGAAAAGTACGCGTCTCAGTTTCTTTGATTCATCTTCAGTATCTAAAGGATGTGTGTAAGGACATGACTTTATATGGGTGTAGGATGGGTTGAGCAGGTAAGTACTAAATTTAGTCTGGTAGAGAGATGTTAGGTTTTGGGTTGTATGTGTCCGTTTGTCCTTGTTTGTGTCGCTTCAGATTTGGGTGTATTTCATTCATATAGGCAACTGGTTCATCTTGTTCATTTTTTTGTGAGTCAATAATGATGAAACAGTCATCAACATATCATTTGTAAAATATTACATTTAACGTTTGAAAAATTTCGGGTATAAAGATTTCTATCGGGTGTCCAATACCCAAACCATCCTTGGCAATATATGTGTTGTTATTGAACTTATTTTAAATTAGTTCTGCTTGATTGTGGTCTTTATGAGATTGAGTAGTTGATCTGTGAATCGTCGGCTGTTGTTGAATGAAAGTTTTTCTTTTAGAATGGTCAGTGTTTCATCGATGGGTATAGATGCGTAGAGATTTGTGATGTCTACTGATAAAAGTCAGCAAGTGTCAGTCAATGTTAGAGAGGTGGTTGAGTTCGCTAGATTTCGGCTTTTCTTTAATCTGTATTTGTGATCAAGGTGCATGACATCAGCCAATATCGTTGCCAATTATCGTGCTAATTAGTATGCAGGGGCTGGGCGGTAATTAACAACAGGCCGGATAGGGATATTGGGTTTGCGGAGCTTTGCTTGTACTTTAAGGGTTAGTATGGATGTGGTCACAGGAAATCGATGAGTTTTGTTATATTTGTTATAGCCACAGCCTTTAACAAAGTCTGGCATGCAGGACTTATTTACGAAATTCAAGAATTCCAAATGCCACCGTAGCTCACCCAAATCATTGGCTATTTCCCGAAATGCACATCATTTCATGTCAAAATTAATAACCATTTTTCAAACTTGCATTAAATTTAAGCTGGAGTTTCACAAGGATCACGCGTCCTCCCAATATTATACAATATTTTTGCTGCAGACCTTCCTCGATGCCATTAAATGTTGATAAACCTCTATTTGCCGAAGATGCATGTTTTTTTACTCATCAAGATAAGCAGAAGTTATCACTACAAACTGCAACTCTCCACAAACACGCTTTTGGAGTATTTTCCTAAGTGGAAGATTTAATTAAATACAGACAAGATGTAGTGTCTTAGGGGTATTATCAGTGTCCGTTAAAGTCTGCAGGGGTGTTCTGCTACCTCAGCGAGGGGAATCAGTGCTACGCTGGAAATGGCCTTGTCTAGGGACACGTAAGTATGCTGGAAAGATAGCTTTGCGGTGCTGTGGGGCGTGTAATGTGATGCCTACGCCCGGGAATCGAAGTGATTCCGATCCCGAACCCTTGCACCCGGCCAGATGGGTGTGACCTCGAAGTGCAAGCGGACTTCATCTTTCGTGCGGATATCGTTGCGCAGAAAATATTTTTTTTTATTTCCAAATATTTAGATCTGTGGTTATAAATATTTGAAACATAAATTCAATCCAACACCGATACATTTCGAGACATATCCATCTGGTAATGCCCCCCCCACCGTTGCCATCAAAACACTATGCCACTGGCGACCAATAAAAATGCACATTGCCGCCATGTGGCGTTCCATTCCGCACATCTGTTTTGTCGGATGTTGTCAGATTGACAGTCTGACGCAACGTGGGAGAGAAAACGCGGGAAAGCAGGTGCGTATTTTCACAAGATCTGAAACTGTTGCCAGTGATTTTTTTTCAACGTCTATTGTGCTAAAAAGTGATTCCCAACAAACGTTCTGCAGTGATTTTCTATGCGCCCTTCGGAAAAATCAGATTTAAAGCGGATTTGTAGATGCGAAACGGATTTCCTGCTGCTGCTGATTTGCAAATGGATTTTTCAAGGTGAGCAACATGGGTGTTTTGATTGCAAGATATATATTATTGAAGAGCGATTGTGTTTCAAGGCAGGAATCCAAAGAAAGCATGGTGGGAACAAGATAGCAAGACGAATCCTCCGGCCAACGACCTGACAGAAGACCCACAACAACGTTTTGATCAGTTACGGCACTTACCTAAGGACGATATTGAAGAGATTTTCGGTGACGGTTCTTACAACCCGGAAAACGAACAGATTTTGCGCACAATTGGAGATTCGATAGTACCAGGTGAATGTGTTGCGAAGGCATCGAGTGTCATCAAATCAAAAATTACACAAGATACTCCTGCTGGTACAGGTAAGAAAAGAAAACGATACAAATTAACTCCAGTGAGCTGTGATCTGAGACAAAGTTTATGGCCTTGCGAGCTCCACATGCAGAAACAAAGACTACGCGATATTTTGGGATCATTGGCTGAATTGGATATCCGTCAGCATGAAATTGTTCGTTTTCGGTTCGAGCAGCTGTTCGGGGAGGATCGTGAAGATGAATTCGCCCCGTACAGTCCTAGTCTAGAATTAAATGAAATTTTAATGTCGAGTTGTATGAAACGCATCGCGCCGGTAATCGTTAAGTGTTTGATGCATCCCCTAAAGGAGGGTCTCATAGCGAACCGATACATCTTCAAAAAGTTAGCAAAGAAACTGGCCCATAACATAGTCCTAATAGATCAGTATGCAGATGAGGAGTTCATAAAAGAACGCATGGATGAGTTTTTCTGTGCTGGCCACCGAATAGAGAATCTTATGGACATTGAAAGGATCTGAAACACGAAATTCTAGTATTTTAGTTTAAGACCGAAGTGTACAACTAATTTAGCATTAACGCATCTGGCATGGGATTTATAATTATTTCAATTAATATTCATTTACTGTTAACTTCACGCCTAGTTGCGTGACAATTTCGTAGATCTCAGACTAGAAAATACGAAATCTCGTAGTAGTCGATTTTGAAATTAAAGGTTGGAAACGGAAACTCTTAAGAAAAGCAATTAAAACGCAACGTTACTAAAATAATAGAAAAAAGAATTTCCAACCCCAATGAAAATATCAGAAGTAGACTTGTTGGGCCCAACAAAAGAAAATTTATTCTCTTTATAACGATTTTGCCGTCTATGCAATCTAACCTTTTCTCATAGACATATATAAAACAAAAAGAAACACATTTAAATATTGTAGACAATGTGTTGACATAATTGCATGCCGAATATTTAATCGCCAAATTATGCAACTCGTAACTATTTTCTTATGTTGCTATTGAAAATTTTGTTAATTGTTAATTTCTTACGAAACTCACATAAGGTAGTCACTAAGTGCCTTACTAGGGTTAGAGTATTACCAAAATATTGACTAGAAGTCTTTCCGATAAAATTGTACAATTATTGTGTACAATGTAGGAATTTGTCTTAAGAAAATGAACTTAATTAATTTTATATAAAACGATCGTTAACGTTTTCGAACCTAATGAGTTCATTTAACGGGTTCTCAATAAGTCGTTTGAAATCACGACGCATTGGAGAGCGCGCCGTGTAACGAAAAAAGTTGATCAGTCTTTGGCTGCGATATATCCCGCTAGTTTTATGTTGTATATTGTCGACCATATTTGCATCTGAACTCTATTGCTACAGTTAAAGACAACACAGAATAATAAAAAAGGAATGGAGAGGTTTATCCCATGCAGATATAAATGTGATCAAACAATGAGTTGCCTTTAATATGTTTAGAATTGTTGATTGTTTTTATGCTCAGTATTCATATTATTATTAGTCGATGCACCGTTTGCACAATTAGAAAATAAAAAGGAAAAAAAAATCCGAGAAAAAAAAAAGAAAATCTAGGTGAAGAAAAGATAGAAATAGAGTGCACTTTGGATATCATTTTTGTTAAACTTTGATATATTCGTAAATTTTTTAAATAACGCACTCACTACAGTCAAACTAAATAAAATCAGATTTCCGATTAAGATAGATTTCAATTTAAGTAAATCCTGTTTGATGAAACCGATAAAGTTCTTGCATTTTCATTTTTCAATTCCATTCAATGCATTATCAATTCCAAAAGCATCTTAATAAACCTCCTTTTTTGGAAATCCTATCATTTTAATTGGCTTCTATTTTGAAATTCAATAATTTACGCGATCCAACTTATCTTTCTTAATAATAGACGTAATAAGCAAATTCAATTGAAAATAATATAGCCTACTCTCGTTATATTTTGCTAGAGCTTTATCGTCTTCTTACTTTAGACATTAATTAAGTACATATGTATATTTATTTGTTCGGAATTATTTTGTTATATATTTTTTTTAAATACGATATGGTCTAACTAGAATTATGATATCCTCGGTATCCAGACCCATGTTTGCTAAAATTATGAATAAAAGTATGAAATGCTGATTAACTAAAGACTTTCCTTTTCAATGGTTCTTCTTGTTTCAGCGGGAAAGTGAGTGCAGGGTAGGTATGCCGTCGCGAGGGTAGGGTTTCGACAAATCCGCTGAGGTCGGTTTCGCGTCGCGCGCGGTACGCGGTACCTTTGTTGTTTTGTCGTTTATTTAGAGTAGGTTTCGTCGGGTTAATTTAAAGTAGCATACTTTTCGGTACCGCGTCGGAAATTCGGGAACGCGAAACGGAAATTAGATTTTTGTACTTTAACTGGATGAATGAAAAAAAATACGGAGTAACGTAAAGTAGGTTTCTTCTCCGTATAGTTTTGTTTTGTAACGCGTTTTGAAAACGGGCGTGTTCAGGTGGCTGAAAATATTGTAATTGAGCGTAACCCATTCGGAGACCCGCGACCGAAATCCTCTCCGAACTAGCTGGCCGACAAGCAGCCACCGCATGAATGGGTTACGGTGCACGGATTGGTTGACCTGTTGGTACCATCCGTTGGCACTACTCAGACTTAACGTCTAGAACCGATGAGAGGTCGGTTCCGCGTTCGAACTTGAAAAGTTGAAAATCATTACAGGCGGGTTCTTTTCCCACAGCACATGGGCCCACAACGAAATATATTCGCACTTACGATTTATGCGGTGCCCGGAGTCAAAAAGGCAAAATCGATTGGCTGTTGAAAAAAGGTGCCAATGGCCGAAGTAACTTGCCGAAAGGGATTACAGTGAAATGCGTGACGTCGGATAACTAATTAGCCGCGTGCGATACTCAAGACGATTCCTTCCTTGCTGAGGACAATCACGGCCCACAAATAAGAGTGGAGCATCAAGATAGTGATGGTGCCCTCACGCATTCCTCACGACCGGACCGAAATTCAAAAATGCTGCCTTGGCCCATATCGTTTGGGGAAGGCCAAGCGGACCTGTGAGACCACCTATAACAACGAAAAAACGGGAGAGCTCAACCAACGTGGCGCGTCCCAAACCCAGTTGGGTTTCAAAAATAGAAGGACCGAATTTCAAATTTACTATTCACACATTATTATTTCGGTTTCCTTCATTTATTACAAGAAAAATATGTTTTGTACAAATTTTCTTCATCGGGCATGACAAACAAACTATCGCAAATTCCAATTCACATTTTTCAAACCGGAAAGCCGCTATCTAATACTTTACAAAGATAACTTTTTAATAAAACTTTGGAGTATGTTATAGACAAATAAACTTGGAAAATGATACCAGAATAATAATTTAATAATTACCAAAAAAAGATTTTATGCAAAAATAATAGTAATTCAGGGAAAACTCATAATTGAAAAAAAAAGATTTTATATAAAAATAATAGTAATTCTATGAATATTTATAACAGAAAAAATTGTTGTATAAAAATAATACAAGTCCTGGTATAAATAAACATAATGGTACTTATCCACTCCGTTCGTTGTTGAGGGGATAAATTGATTGTTTTTTTTATTATGGTGTTTTCTAGAGCATGAATATCGAAATAAATTCTGTGATATGATCAAGAAACAATGAAAATATTTTTGGTATGGACTGTATGGAACATCAATAAACAAGCACTACACTTTTAAAAAAAACTGCGATTCGATATAGTGAGCAGGTCGAAGTAGCTTCAGTTTTGCCGGGAACAGCACATGTTATCCCTTTGATGACGTTTGGACTTATTGCCTCTTACGGACGGACAATCGATTGGTTAATGATCGCACTCAGTTCTTGTTTTGAAAATAAGCACACGAACCGGGCAGCATCCAAGGGCTCCTTTATATTTTGGTCTCTTTTTCCCAAATATCTTTTAACTTTGCCGCTCGCTTTATCACGATCGGATTTAATAAACATTCTGATTTTCTATTAAATCAATCCAAGCGCGATTGTAAACATACAACTGAAGTCCTGCGAAATTTCCGATAACCTTGAAATCCCAGGGTTGAACGTTTATGCGAGGAAAAATTCACAAATATAGATTACACATCCCTCTGTTTGGTTTAGCACAATTTACGTTTGCCGCAATCACGACGGGTTCCCCTTCGCACCATCCGAAAATACCCTGTACAGCATCACACTCTACTACACCCGGTCGTGTACATTGCGTCGAACGCCGCGATTCCCGTTTCAGAATGATTCCTTTTGTTTTTTAGAACGTGGCAAAAATCTCCGTCACACTCCACACACCGACCTTTAGGGATTTTGCGTGAAAATGTGAACTTTTCGTTGGAATTGCTAAATTTAGAGGTGACGGCAAGCACAGAAAAGAACAAACGAAAAGAAGATTCTTCTTCTTCGTAGCCCTACAGCCCCTTTCGGGCCTTCGCTTAGAGATAGTTAGAGTATCTCATTGTAATGATCTAATGTTTCGACACTTCACAAGGTGATACGATGCTTATCCCGCTTTGGCCGTGCATCCGTCCACCCAGCTGCGAAACGTTCTGATTTTAAGCCAGCACGTATTATAACTGAACAGGCTTATAGTCCGTTCGAAGAACCACTCGAACTAAATCTCGTTGACGCCAACAAAACTTGAGCCCGAGACCTTCGGCTTACGGGCTTAGTGCTCTAACCACTAAACCATGCGGACTACGAAAAGAAGATTAGTCCGAGTCTTTGTTTGATCTCGAATCGAAAAATGCGATACGCGTTTTCCATGTCCCGATGAGACAAAATCGATTATAAATCGAAATTTTCTTTTTCTCCGGCGCGTGAGGTCTGTTTTTCCTCCTTCGGATTCCCACACTCCCTTCGCGAAATTTCCTTTCTTCTCTTTTTTCGTGCTCACGACAGCCATCGCCGTTCACGGCCAGCCAAGATCGTTCTCGCGACGGAACGGGCTCACGTTCAAGTCCAATTCACACAATAGAAGTTATCTCTGCATGCTTCCTGGATTTTTCGTCGTGGCGGTAAGTGTTGATTGGGTTGCAATTGGAATATTGGGATTTAATTCATTAACAGAATGAAAATGGTAAATTTTTATCTTTAATTTTTATCCATTCCAATTGTTTGAACATATCTTTATTAACTATTTTTGAGTCGTAATTTTTGAGAAGTTTGATTGGCATCGCACGGAATAAAAATTGTAATATTTGATTTCTTGTTACCCATTGGACATACTCGTAAAAAGATCGAAGTTCTACTGGCGCATAAAAAGTAGCTAAAATTGCTGAGTCCCAGAGAAGTAAGTAGCCCATCATATTTTCTTTATTGGTTGGTTGCAAAATGCTGATTTCATTTACTTTGTAGCTGAATTCTTGAATATATCCATTAAAAATGCCATCAACCGTTCCCATTTTCGATGAGCATTTGTTTATCTTGTCTGTTTCTTCACCTTTTCAACTTCAGTTAAAAGTCGCAAATATGCACGGGCATTTGATTTTGCATTAATCTTATATTTTTCTTGGAATTCTTTTGTAAACTAATCGGCCAGAACAAAATCAGAACCACGCCCCCCAATTTGATCCCAAGCGCTGGCAATCATTTTCAATTTCCCTTTAGTAGATGCACACGTACTGACCTGCAGTGATTTCATCGAGTAGGTATCGCTTATAAAATCCAATTTGTAGAGCAACACATTTTGTCCCGTTCATCAACCGTAGAACATTGAGACCGGTTATCATTGAAGCATCAAGCAAAGCTTGTCGTTCAGCAATATACTTTACAAGAATGCAATTTTTAACCTGCGCTTGTAATACAATTGTTGAAGTTTCTTTAAGTTTCGTGAACAACATTGCAATTATTTGTGCTGATGAATTGGTTTCAGTGGGCATGTTGCAATTAGAAGCTGATAAGGTGGCTCCACTTGGCATATTTGAATATGGAATTTGACGTTGATGGGGAGGGTGTTCAACTGGATATGGGTAGTCGCATTTGATAGTTGGCGGGGCGGGGTTCTGGTTGCTTTGATAAATCGGGTTTGTATGACCAGAGGAATCATAGTATTGCTGTATCAAAGGTATGTATGGAGGTGGTGGATAGTCAACAGGTATTTGAGGCATCTGCGATTGAGCAGTATAATAGGTGGGGTTGGGAGCAAGTGGAGCCTCTAAGCCCAACGGACTTGACCTTACTGGTAGAACGAATGAGTCGGCGCTTCAAATTTTATTACTTTTCAGAAAATCTTTCAGGTTTGGTATAGTTTATTTGATCAATGATCCATTATTTGGAGTAATTATGCTGCTTCTTGCCTTAAACCTTGACGTCGAGCTCATCCTGTGCTGGCACTCTTAGCCAGCTTTTTCGTGAAGATCCCTCGGTAATTTGCCTAGGCGGACTGCTCGATTATTACAAAGACCCGGCAACTTTGACTGTTGACAACAAAAATATTGCCTGGTCAAGAACAGCCAAATACTAAGGACTGACATTTCTTGGATCGACCACATACATAACAAACAAGGACATTGCTATGGTGTCTTATCCAAACTTTACCCACTCCTTAAAGCCAAAAGACTCAATTTTAAGACGCACCTGGTGATCTTCAAACAAATAATATGACCGACTGCGACACGAACCAATAAATAGGCGCTACAATCCATACAAAACAAAATCATCGCACAGACCTTTGTAATCTCTTGATATGTGAGAAATGCGGATATATACAAAGACTTCAGGAGTGAAACAATTGAAAATACGTACATGACAAAGCACTTTAACTGCTCGACACCATAGACAGATATCCAAACACTACCCTGGGGATTCTAAGACTTCAATCACTCCCAAACGAACAACCACAATATAAGAAACAACAAAATCGTCTCGTTACCTACGGTGAGCAACTAATTGGTCACAGATAGAAGGAAATTAGGGTACTAAATCGCACCAGCTTCAAGTAACATCAGTCCAAGGAAGGAAGTGTGCTCAATTTCGACACGTCTACTATTCAGGGGCAGCTGATTTATTTGAGTGAAATCGACACGTCCTACCCAAAGGCCCATAACAATAGGGATTGTACCTTATTGGAATTGAGTAGGCAAGAAAACAACTGAACTGTAAAGCGTGATCATAAATCATAAAATAAGATTCTTAAATCAATCCAAACGCTACAGTTCAATTTGGCTTTGCAGCCGGTTATTAAGCGTAGACTTAAAAATTTATTACTATCAAGTTGATTGTGTATCGTAATTGATTTTAGTTTAATTCAATCACATAGTATTCGCCTATAAATGTTGGTAATTTTTGAACATAGCCATTTCGTAAATGAACAATCAATCTTTAAGCTGGTCATAAATAAATAAATAAGTGTATTACCAATACCTGCTCGCTTTGCCAGCCCATCTAGAGTTAAATTCTGATTATTCATCTCTAGGAACCAAAGCTATTGTGTTATCTACATGAGTTACTCGACAGTTCAATGAACTTTTCACGCATGTTGTCGTCAGATTTAAAAACTTTTTCGCAGGCGGGAGATAATAGCGGCGACATCTAAACAATTATGAAGGGGAAACATAGGTATCTCTTAGGATATAAGCTACAGAATGGGCAATATAGCAAATCTCCAATGGCAGCAAGCCAAAATAACGAATGATCATGAACTATAAGGTCAAAGAAATAAGCAAACTCATAACTTAATCACACATAAGAAAGGTTCTGCGTTTCGACCAAACCAACAACGCGAAATCGTGTATTATCAATTCATTTACTTTTCTTGTTTTGTTTTCGTTTGAAACAAGTTTTTGTATGATACCATGTGCTCAGGGTCACCAAGCCAATTGAGTGAATTATTTTGAAATTTCACTTTCGTATTCATCTATTATGTGCTGGTGAGCTCTAAATGAAGCCAGATTAAAATCAGGGAGGACTTAAATAATAGCCTTGGAAATAAATCAGGCCTTAAACAGGGGATGAATTTGTCACAGCGCAATTTAACATTTCTCTGGAATATATAATTAAAAAGGGCCTATGCTACACTACAGGCACCCTCCTAGCTAGCTACACAATTAGTAGTAAGTATATTGACGGCGAAATGGTTATTATGGCCGATTCAAGATGCAGAGAAACCTTGTTACGCTTAGTCACTAAAGCAAACAACATGATACCTGAAATACAAATTAATGAACGAAGGATCAATTGGTTTAAAAAAAAATATTTATTTTCAGCCAGAGCCTGGCGACATTACAAAATCTACTTAAACACTAAATTACATTCTATGTCCAAATCGTTTTTATTCGATAAAAATGCTGACGCTATGTCTAGCATTTTTCATGTGGGTACCAAAATGTTGATGAGAAATTGCATCTTCCCATGCTGCACTGCTTTGCGGTGTTCTATTACCATTCGTCTGGGAATTGTTCGTTAGCTCCTCCCCGCTCAGGTACAATTGTCCGCAATTGTTTTAAAAATACGGAAGGTCGTTGATCCTTGTATGTTTTCATTTTGGGCTGGCTGATACTGGTGATGAGGGTTGGAGTGATATGGATCGCGACTATATTGGCTCTTCTGGCTTACTTTCTGTAATAGACGAATTTATGATAATTTTTGAATCACATTTTCTGGGGCAAAATCTCCTGAAAAGAACTGTGCTCGTGAGGATCCCTAGCAGGGCGAAGAGTGCGTATGAGGTGAGTTGATGAGTTCTGCTATTTGTTTGGAACAGCTCGATTTTCCGGGTGTTGTTTATATAAACTTCGTTCATCATTTCTAATGAAAGAAGTTTTCGGTAGGCGTCGCCTTCTGGTGCTGGTTGGAGTATTGCCGGAAGTACTTGCATCTTTGATACTTCTCGGGAGATGTATTGTTGGCCATTTACTTTAATAGTGGTGTTGTGGAATTTGATCAGGTATGTCCCGATTAGCTTCTGCGTAGTGTTTTCAGCATCGATGATTCCGGAGAAATCGTTGAGAAGTAGGATGCCGTTTGAGATTTCGTCGATTATTGGGATGTGATGATGAGCAACCTTGGTAAGCAACCTGAACTACGTATGTCTACAATATCCGTTTCTAAGCAAATTGAAAATTGATTAAGTTGTTTACAATTTTTTGTTATTGCAAATATTTTCTCGTTTTGTTCCAAAATCCTATCAAATACAATATCGTTAATTAAATTTCTTTTTTTGATCGGTTTTATTAGAGGCGTGTTATACATTTCTTCCCTAGACATTGGGATATTTATTATGTATAAAATTGTGAACTGATTTGAGATAATTTTGATTTCTGCGAAATTTAAAGCTTCTTCGACAGAAGAGAATGGCAATTTTTCTTTATGCAATGCTTCTACGGCTAATTTGATTTCTGTTTTAGACAAAATTAGTGAGTTTATAACTGCAGCTTTAGTCCAATGTAAGGCAAAGTTTACATTTCTCAATTCTTCCTTCGTGAGTTTAATTTTGGCTTGAATTTCCAAAATAATGTTAGTGCTACTCTTGCTGTCCTCTTCAAGCAATTTTTTAATTTCATTAGTAATTCTAGTAATATTATTGATCCGATCGTTATATAGCTGGTTAATGACAACTTGTATGGACTGCCTTCCCAGGACGTTGTTAATTTTTTCTTTAATAGTGATAAAATCCTCATGATCCGGATTCCGGTAAGCCTCTTTCAGGCTGTTCCTATGAAGTTAAGTGACCTTTTTGTCCTACGAGGAGTTAGGTTTTCAACGAGTGCTTCGATTTGTTCAATTTCGTGGGCTAGGTAGCGAGATAGTGGATGATGCTAGACAATGGACAAATTAAGGATATCGTGCATACTGGTTATGAATTTCTCGTACTGATTGACGTCTATTGTGGGGAGAATTTTGAAGTTTCCGCCTCGTATTTTTGTTAGTCCTACGTTAAACGATACTATTTGAGAATTTGTGTAGTCTAGAATTTGTACTGTACCGCTGGTCAAGCAGATGAGGAATCTGAAGAAAAGGAAGAAGGAAAGAAATAAAAGAGATTAATTTCGAATTTTATCCTTATGGACACGTTTTCCGGATTCTGTAAGAATTGTAGTTTTTTTATTTTCTTTAACTGTTTCCTGTCGATAGCGAGGTGTTAATTTTGACCCTTTTCTTTTGTTTTGCTTTACGTATATAACTTGTCGAATTTCATAGTCTTTTGTTGGATATCTTTTTTTGCTATGGTTATGTAGGTCTTTGTCCTATTTAAGTCTAAGTTTGTCAATGTTTGATTGTCTCGTCCTTTCAAATTCTTCTAGGTTCATTCTAGGTGATCGTCCTAAGTAAAGTTCGACCGGTTTTTTGCCAGTAGTGGAGTGAATAGTAAAATTGTATTCGTTTACTGCGCGCTCTAAGAGTTTCTCAAAAGATTGAGGTGTTGATTCATTTTTTAGGCAGCGCATGATGCCTGTAAGAGTAGAATGGAAGCGCTCAACCTGTCCGTTCACCTCGCTTTCGTAGGGAGGTATCTTGTAAACCTTGAACTGTAGCTTATCTTTCATCATAGATGTAATAGCATTTGACCTAAGGGCACCTTCAACATACTCCGGTACACAAAAGAAGAAAAGGATATCCTGAAGTTGTCTTCTAATATCCTCAAGTAAGCGAGATGGGATGATCTTGGCCATAGCAAATTTGGAAAAACTTATCTATGGCTGTAAGCACGACATGTTTCCCCGTTGAGAAAATATCTATGTGGACAATGTGATCGGGATAATTAGGAATTGGTGTTTTTTTTAAAAAGGGCTTATTAGGGTGCCGGTCGTATTTGTTCTCCTTACATATGGTGCAAAGTTTGACCAGTCTCCTTATTTTGACACTCATATTTGGGAAATAAAAGTTTTCTATTATTTTGAGTCTATTTTCCTCAGCATTCCGGTGAGCTTTTTTGCGGACTTGGAGGATTCTTTCCTCTTGCTCAGTTTCAGAAGGGATATCTTCACCCGTCTTTTGTGTGTATCGAATTTTATAGTCCCTAAAACGATTTGGATATATCTGTTGTATGAGGCCCATGATTGACTCGTCTGTCTGTAGACTGTTAATTAAGTTGGGATTAAGGTAACGTTTAAAAATATTAATAATGTCCTGTTCTGAGTAATGTCTTTGAATCAGTGTGTGTCTTATGTAGTTTTCGAAGGGGCGTGTGATTTGGTAACTATTCTCTTCGCCAAGTTTGAGGATAATTTGATTTCTGAATACGTTGACAGAGAACTCTACGCAAGGTATTAAGTTTTGGGATGAACTCTCATCGCTATGTTGTGTGAGAGTCATGGAATTAATTTCGGTTCCTCGAGGCGGTCTCGAAAGGATATCGGCCACTATATTTGCTTTACCGGGTTTATATTTCAGTTTGTAGTTATATTCCTCCAATATTGCCTCCCAGCGTTTCATCTTGCTATTTGTGTTTTTTGAGCTAAGGGCATATGTTCGGGGTTGGTGGTCGGTGAAAATCTTAATCATGCTAGATCCGTATAAGTGATTTCCAAAACTATTCAGAGCCCATATTATCGCCAACACCTTCTTTTCGTTCGTCGCATAGTTCTCTTCGGATTTCCCTAGAGTCCTCAATAAATACGAAATTAGTTTATTGGCTTGTGATAGTACTGCCCCGATGGCATAACCGGATGCGTCGATGGTAAGCTCAAAAGATTTTTTTTAAAATCTGCGTGTATTAATAGGACGTCTTGCGAAACGAGGACGCTTTTGACCTTTTTGAAGGCGTCCAATGCATCCTTATCAAGTGAAATGGATTTATATTTTGAAACGTGTTTGGGCGTTCGTCCATCCTCCCCTCTTAAGAGGGCTGTCAGGGGCTTAGCGATTTTAGCGTAGTCTTGTATAAATCGCCTGTAGTATCCTGACAGTCCATGAAATGATCTAAGAGCCTTGACTATTTTGGGAGGTGGGAAATTGGCGATTGCCTCAACTTTCTTAGGGTTTTTTCGTATTCCCTCTACGCAAATAATAAACCGAAGGAACTCAACTTCTTTTTTCAGGAACTCGCATTTATCTAGGTTGATTTTCATATTTGCTCTTTGAATTCTCTTGAATATAATCTCCGGGGTGTCAAAATGTTCTTTTTCGTCTTTCCCGCAGACGCTTGTGTCGTCGATGTAAATACGACATCGCTTCCTGATGTGTTCCTTTACTATGTCGTCTTTACCCGATCGGTAGGCGAAGGAACTCATATTTTCCGTTGTTTATGGCAAATGCGGTTTTTTCTATGTCACATTCTCTTAGGAGAATGTAATGAAACCCGCTTTTTAAATCAATAATTTTTGCCTAAGTTGGAAAGGATCTCGTTGATGTCTGGTATAGGGTATGCATCTGTAACTGTAATTGAGTTTGATTTTCGATAGTGAAAGACCATTCAAAATTTTTTTTCACCAGATGCATCTTGTTTTTCAGGCACGACCCAGACGGGCACGTTATATGGGGATTTTGATGGTCTGATGTTTTCAACCTCATCTTTAAGGACTATAGGATAAGGGTAGGATTTAGCGTAGACGGGTTCATTCGACGTAATGCGGATTTTTCCTCTAACGGAGGTTGTACAGGTTAAATTTTCATCCGGTTCCGATGGTAAGGGTTTGTATTTAGTCAAAATCAGCTTAAGCCGTTTTTCTTGTTCTTTATTCATATGGGAGGTTCTTAAGTTCATGTGGTTAACAGACTCGGATATGTTCTGTTTTAATGGAATGTCTATAAGAGGTTTAATTGACATTCCGTTAGAGCTAGCATAGATAACTGCTTGAAATTCATCCAAAGTATCGTTTCCTATTAGTCCTGCAAAGGTTTTAAGGGAAGGTAGTAAGTAAAATTTTTGTTTATTGTAGTTGGTCCAAATATAGTAATGTAGGAGTGATGAGTTTGTTGTAAAGGGTTTTTCGTTTGAGATAGGGTTGCGTACAAAAAAATGGTTGGATATAGTTGTTGTTTGATCTGGTGTCAATCAGAAATTTAAGCATTTCACCGCTCTTCGCTGCGTTCTCAATGTATGGTAGTGAAAAGCCCTTTAATCTAAAAAATAGATGCCACCTTTTTGGCTATTGGAGTCGAAATCAGTCGTCTCGTTTGGTACGTCCTCGTCGCGTGCGTTGCCTGCACCGTAATTATCATATTCGTAACCTGTAGTTTCGTCTGGTTCCTCTAAACTCGGAGGAAATGAAACAGTTTCTTCAAGAGACAGATATTCGAGTAGATCCGCTTGATCTAACTCCTGTTTTCTTTGGCTAATGGGTCCGGTTCTATATTATAATTGTGGATTTAATAAGTGCGCTGTTGCTTGTTACCAAGATGAGCTTGTTGGGATGCCATCCCTTTAACGGGAAATGCTCGATTTTGGGGCCTATTCTGGTAATTTACTGCATAGTTTCTTATGGATTGATCTGCATCCATGGGCTCATACCTACGTGGTTTAGGAGGCAGCGGTTTATTATTGGGAGAAGAGTATTGCACCTGCCTATAAAACTGTGGAGTTGGTGGAACACGAGGGTTATGGAAGAGTTCAGGCCTAAAATTTTTCCGCGGAATATAAGCATGTTGTAAAAGTGGTTTATAATGGTTTTTAGGGGGGATTGGAGGAGGTGTGTTCTGAAATGGCTTCCTGTTCATAGCATGCGTGTTATTTGCATGCTATGTTCTTTAATCGACATTCTGTAGCTTAAGACACTGGTGCAAAGCCTGTGCCAAGTCTGCTGATTCGCGAATGCTAAGTAGTCGCGGTAAATCTCGTCTTAGTCCGCGCACAAACGTATCAAGTGCTTTATCCCTCTAGCACTGGGTCATATTTGTTAGTGACTCCTGTCTCATATCCATTGATGATAATTTGTTCAGTATCAGTGACAAGTGGTGGTAGACCGTCAGATAGAATTCGTGAATACTTCCGTCGCCCTGAACAAGTGTAGTCATCTGATAATCGAGCGTACCAAGATCTCTCTTGTCGGCATAGTGAAGGGTTAGGCACTTCCAAATTTTGCTCCAATTACGAGGCCTACAATTTTGTTGCGAATTACTAAAAGGATGCCATAATACTTTGGTGTACCTTTCAGATGGTCGTAGATCTTTAGGATCTTCTCGACACTTTTCCTCTATGAGGAATATTCGCTGGGATCGCCTGGAAATGTCCTCAAACTCTTGACGACGTCAGGGATCTTATCCATGTCTGACAAGTTTGCGTCAACGCTTCCAGTTATCGGAACGTCGCAGTCGTGATTCGCATCAGACGCTGGATTTATGATAGAGTGGAAAATCTCTCTACCCTTGGTGTTAAGGACTTGCACAACTATGCCTGTTATTAGCTGAACCAGGTGAGCATTGTTGTTTCCACTACTTTGAACGATTGGGGGATTGTTCTGAGGAGGATTTTGACCCGGATTATTTTGGGTCTGTGTTTTGTTTACAGTAAGTCGCGGTAGGTGAATGAGGTTACCTTGATTGGGAATTAGGGGCAATAAGATTACTTCGAGGGGAAAACAACTTCCTGAAAGTTTCCTAGTATGTTCCTTTTATAAAAACAATAATTCTTTAAATCA
The DNA here is from genome assembly GCA_963969285.1 of Odontomyia ornata. Taxonomy (NCBI): domain Eukaryota; kingdom Metazoa; phylum Arthropoda; class Insecta; order Diptera; family Stratiomyidae; genus Odontomyia; species Odontomyia ornata. Next base: position 219,435,061 of record OZ017742.1, read on the forward strand.
AGAAAATATATAAAATATACGCTAACAGGTTTTTTACTTTTGTTTAGAGAAAAAGGAATTTTAATAGATAATGTGTGAAAAATCTCCTTCACAAGGAATCACGTTTCCAAGAGAATGTTCGATAAGGATCTTCAATGAAGAGACAGTTCTTTCGCACAAATATTCAATTCTGGTTCCCGAGACTGACATGAAAAAAAGGATGCTTATCATATGAAACCACGGAATCTACTTCACATAGCTATACGCACATCAAAAATTCACACCAGAAATTCAAAAATTCACCACTAACTGTCGTGCACATGAATTGCACACAAGTCAAAACAATTTCTCACAAGCTGAAATAATTTCTTATTAATTTGGTTTCTTTAAAAATTCACTAATCTTCGTAAAAGCTCAATATAAAACCTTCACTTTTTCAAATATAAATATTCACTTTTCTTTAGTGAATCAATTTTCAAATCAGATTTTTAAATTGAGTAATTAATTATTCTTCGATGTGCTCAAAAAAAATCTTACTATCAATCGGTTCGCAGTAAAACATTCAATAAAAAATTTTATATATTCGTTCACATACTCGTAATTTTATTTTTCTTTAAAAATTTCTTTAAAATTTTCCACAATTTTTCACCTCCTTTTTTTTAGTAATTTAAAAATGATTTTATACAATTTTTTACTTTCTTTTTTTTATATATTTGAATATAAAATATAAATGAGTGTTTAAGAAATGTTACACTTACAAATTTGCTACCAAGGTTCTCATCCTCTTTTTATCCCTGTTGAACGATTGTGGACTGAGAGGGCGGCTGTTAAATCGTTGAATCTTTAAGTCCTTTTTGTTTTCGCTACTAAGGGGCCTCGTTCGCTCCACAAACACTATGTTTCGCCGCTTGATTTTTGCGCGCGATTAGAAAATATCACTTGCGCGGTTTTCACTTATTTCGAGTGGTACGCACATGCGTAACCCGCGTACTGTTCTTTTCGTTTTAATTATTACTATGACTTGCAGTGTCGCGACAATCGTCCCTGCCCGGGCGCCAATTAATAAACGAAGGATCAATTCGTTTAAAAAAAAATATTTATTTTCAGGCAGAGCCTGGTAACTTTACAAAATCTACTTAAACACTAAATTACATTCTATATCCAAATCGTTTTTATTAGATAAAAATGCTGACGCTATGTCTAGCATTTTTCATGTGGGAACCAAAATGTTGATGAGAAATTGCATTTTCCCATGCTGCACTGCTTTGCGGTGTTCTATTACCACCCGTCTGGGAATTGTTCGTTAACTTACATTTCTGACCCAAACAAGGAAAAACGCTCAACTAAATTTGAGATGTTAACGGACTCTACAGCCTTTAAAATAAAATAATTTCACTTACTGAAAAGTCGAAATCAATAGAAGAAGACATTTTGCGATGGATAAAAGCTGCAAGCGGCAAAGTCGACCAATGTTCATAAAGAAAATTTGCTTCACCTATGAAAATCACTCATTAGAGCTCTGCTGTGTGTTTACAATTATTTGGCTATGAATGTTTTTGGAACTCTAGTACTAAATGTAGTCATCGTCCCCATTACGGCAAAAGTGGAAAAATCGTTATGAGTTGTAGACGTATGTATGACGATCTACCTTTGTCCATATGCGTTTTGTAAGAAGCTGACCATATGGAGATGACGAAAGGTCACCAACTACTCCGAAGGACGTTAAAAAGCAGAGAACAAGGGAAGGGATCAATTGAAATCTTGAGGCAGTAATGGGAGGAATAAAAGCTGACTTTTACCAGAAATCTGCTATCGCTGCTGAAAGTCACACTAATAATCGAGCTCGCAGAGTGGCGATAATTTCAGATAGCGCATCCTGAAGGCCAAATCTAAATAATCGTAACATTAATTATGATGATTGGGCATAAATTTATACCCATACGAAGGAAATATTAATCAAAGGACAGAAAAGTATGCATTTGTCATCAGATTTTTTATTTTCTTTAGTTTATTTATATACCCTTAAAACCAAACATAAAATTTATAAATCATAAATATAACAATTTCTCGGATAATTAAGAAAAGCCTTTGGTGTGCGTTAATCTATTCAACATATCAAAGACCCACTTCGGTTGATCGCCTGGCGCCATGTGTCCTGCATTGCGAACAAGCACCTCAACAAGATTTCCTGCTTCTTTTGCATAGCCCGCAATCTCTCCATCTACGCGCCAAATATACCGCGGAGCGGTTTTATAAAGATCCGATCCTTCAAATTTGAGTTGCTGCAGATAATTCAAAGTCAAAGGATATGCAACGATTATATCCAGCTGCCCGTTGTAAATGCAAACGCGGTAGTAACTCAAAAGTTCCGCTACCCATGGTGCGACTGTGTCCATAACATCATTTTTCAAATGCTCTTCTACCTTGTTTTCCCCCTCCAAGTCGTGGAAGGTCTTGTTGCCGACATGAATGCTTTTGCGTGTCTTCCCTGCTTGTAAAAATTTCCCCATTGCACTGGAGTCATCACCCTTACTTTTCAAATAATTATAATATGTGTCGAAGCCTGTGAAATTATGGAACAAGGAACCTTCAGGTGATTCGTCCATGTTTACCAATTTGTCGAAAATGTCGAAGGCGCACGTCATATTATGTCTTTTGATGCAATTGGCTCCGGCTTGTTCGTATGCGTGGAAAGTATTTAGGGCATTGATATCGATCAATCCTAATTGGTATAAATAATCACCATATTTCAGCTGGTGTAATGGATCTGATAGCCCATTGCCGATTGCAAGTCCAGCGAGGTCGATTGGAACAGGGTTCTCTTTTCCTTCCTTTTTGTATCTTTGTTGCACTTTATGAATCTTGTAGGCTAGGGCCGGTACATACTTGCCGGCATACGACTCTCCCGTTACGTAGAATTTCATTGCCTGGAACTGTGGGAACAATTGGAATAATTGCTTCACTGCTTCATACAGATCACGCCCCACATCTTTCTCATTTGTCGCATAACCTGCTTCGTCTTCCGTGAAGCTGAACCCGGTACCAACGGGATTATCAATGTAGATAAGATTGTGATTTCGACTCCAAGAGTACTTTCTCGGCATTAAACTGCCATCCTCTGAAACCGAGAAAGGTCCATTTTCTGTGAACAGACCAAACAATGATGAAGCACCTGGTCCTCCTTGCAGCCACAGCACAATAGGAGCATGGTCTGCGTCAACATCAGAAGGAAAGTACCAAAAGAACATGTTTGAATTATATTGTTTGTTCACTGTTAAGTAGCCGGCATAGCTTTTTAGCCAATCAAACGGTTTGTCCTTCACTAGCGCGAGTTTTTGCGCCTCGTCGATTTTATTTGCTTCGATGAGTGGTGTCAAAAACAAAGGTTCACCGGGATCATCGTCATCCGAGTAGCGCCCGAAGCGCGGATATGGGTTGATAAAACTTGATTGCACCGCTACCAAAAGCGGTAGCACAAACAGTAGAAATCGCATTTTTAATAATCTGAAATTTAACCCTTATTCAATTGCTTTTAATTTCACATTGAAAGAGCACTTACACTGCACTGGAATAACTGAACGTGTTCACAAGCCAACCACAAAACTCTGTATGATTTGCACGAAACAGCCGGGAGTTCGAGATCGGAATGACTACTATGGGCTTAGTTCTATAGTAAAAAGGCAGACTCGCGTACTTCAATTTATATTGTTAATTCATTACTAACTCGCAATGTGTTGCCGCTCTGCATACGAGTATGTTAATAAAGTTATTTTGTAATTATTTCCTAGTGCAAATATTTTGTGCACAATTTGTTTAAATAGACCATGGGCAAAGTGAGTCTAATGTTGGTTGAATATCGGGTGGAATTATTTTATACATCTAAGATAAATTCAAGTCTCTTATTTATTTATTTCATTTACTCAATAAAACGTAGCGTCTAGTAGAGAAACCAAAGAAATGTTAGCAAGACTAAGTAGAAACCAACAGTAGATTCATGCTGGGAACCTTACGCATTGCAGAATTGCTAAAAACGCAAACACCTCCTCCTAGAGGCCAAATCTTTATCTAGGCTTTCGATTCTGCCATGATGATGAATTTACTACGATGCTATTCTGTGAAGAGTTTATTTAAAATATTGGCAAAAACGTGAAAATAAAACGTTCCGCTAATTTTTTTTTTTGAATTAAAGCGAAATATAGGGCTTTCCATTAGGTACATAACGATTTGGATAATTTTATATGAGCGAACCCTTAAACTTCTTTAATGAACTATCAATATCAAAACATTAGTTAAAGTCAACATTTTCCTTATGGCAATGATCACGAACCAGCAACGTTTGGAAATTACTAAAAATCACTACCAAAATTCTGAGTTGGCGGTCGCAACTTTAAGAGTGCTTACTCCAATTTTCGGCCGTAATAATCGTCCCTACCGACAGGTTGTCGTTGTCAAGAATTGGGTATCGCTCAAACGACACTGTGGCGTATTTTGCGAAAAGATTTTGGCCTACATAGTTACAAGAACTAAAGCCACTTGATCATTCGAAACGCCAAAACTTCTCCAATTGGGCTCTGGCAAAGCTTGAAGAAAATGAAGAATTTCATCGAAAAATCATCTTCAGTGATGAAGCCCATTTATGGCTCAATGGCTTGCATCCGCAAAAAATTACTGTTTGGTGCGGTTCTAATGCCGGAGGTGTGATTGGGCTGTATTTGTTCGTGGATGAAAACGACCGTCATTTTGCCGTCAATGGAGAGCGCTATCGTGTTATGTTGGATGATTATTTGGATGAACTTGACATCAACGATATGTGGTTTCAACAAGACGGTGCCACTAGCCACACAGCACGCCTCACAATCGATTTATTGAAAGGCAAATTTGGTGAACGTGTTATCTCGAGAAATGGTTTGGTAGAATGGTGATCTAATGCCATTAGATTTCTTTTTAGGGGGCTATATCAAGTCACTGGTCGATGCCAACAAGCCAATAACTTTAGACGATTTTAAAAACAACATTTAACGCGAAATTGCCAACGTTTCGGTCGAAATGTATGCCAGAGTGGTGGAAAATTGGGTCCAAAAAATCGACCGCTATGAACGCTATAAATTTGAGCTCAATATCTCAAATATTTATGTGTTTTATTAATAGATAAAATTGTTATGTCCTTAATGGAACACCCTTTACATTCACCAATTTCAAATATTCCTCTAATAGAAACGAATCATTTCTTTTGGGATTCAATTATATAAAATACACTAGTTGCTGAAAAATAAGTGAAAATATTGTAAAATATTTCCACAACATAACACACCCCATTTTATGGTTGGTTTCTTAGTAATTTGATGAATTTGCGATTAGAACTGCTCAATATTTTGCGTCAATTAGTTGGAACAAACATTTATTTCGTTCATTAAATTTAAATATAACTTACATTTAATAATGCGAAGATAGCGGCTGGTAGCATGCCTATGATGATTCCAGAGCCAAATTGAATAGCAATGGGGCCAGCCCATCTTCTTGCTCTAGCCCAATATTTGTGTCGAAGGCATCGGTGAGTTGGTTATTGATGCGGACTTGGAAGTAATCAACGTCATTGTCATTTTGGTGAGACGGACTAAAATGGCTGGTTTGCCAAGGCAAAGTATTTGGTAATGTACGTTATGATCAATATTGTCGTATGCTTGCTCAAAGTCAACGAAAATTTGGTGTACGTCTATGTTGAACTCCCAACTTTTCTCAAGTACCTAGTTGGCAGTGAACAACTCGTTGATCTACCTGCTCTAGAACCACATGGATACTCCCCAATAATACTGTTGGCGTATGGTCCGATTTAATTTTCTAAGTTTTTGAAAATATTTTTTACGCCGTACAAAGTAGTGATATGCCGCTATAGTTTTCCCCCGCAGGGGAAATGCTGGCCAACAGGAATACTCTTGGAGGCTAACATTCTTTGAGGAGTTCCGACCACACGTACCCGAGGAAATTCCCGCTGGGAGAAGGCCGGTCGGCAAGAGCCTTCCCGGTAAAACCTTGGCAGGCCTCGGCGTATGTTCGAAGTTCGCACCATTGGGTTAGTGGTGTAGGTTCGGTTGAGACGGACTTCCGATTAGCACTGGTCTGGCTCTGAGCACTTGTCCCCTGTTGTAAGCGAGCAGTTGCCTGAGCAAACTGCTCGAAAACACCTATCCGAAATTTTAACTGCAGATCCGAAGAAAAAAAAATTCTAATCTGCAATTGAAATGCGGACAAGGCAACATCTTTTTCCACTCCACAAACACTTATTGCATTGGCGAATTCAAGTGTGCAGCGGAATGAGTGGAAGGCTCGTCAACTGCCATTGCAAGTGGTCCCGCAAGGTGACAACGAGCAACAAAGGGAGTCCGCTTGAGATCGTTAAAACGCGAGCACGCCAAAGAAAAGCTGAGTTCCCGCGGATACGGTCGCATGAACTCGATTCTTCCGGAGATCATTTTCCAACAAACTCCGCATAGGGGCTTGTACTGTGCGTTTAAATTTGACGAATACCAAACGCGTGGACCTACGTAATATTTGATCGGAGTATCGTTAAAACATTCATTCTTAAGTGTTGTACCTTTTCCATCGCCGCGTTATTTGTTTCATCTCATCGAGTGTCCCCCGAGTTGCTATCGCTTTCTCTGCTCGCAAGTTTTGTTGCCATCCATCCAACAGAAAGCAGTTAAAGGAAAAGATAACCGCGAATTCATCGCAGTAGAAGTGAAACTGAATTGTTTGCAGTTTATTAATTTTAAAGTGGTATTACGATACTCGTTCGAAATAAGTTGAAAAAGTTATTAATATAACAACAAAAGATACAGCGACAAAGTTTGTATCAAAATTTAAATCACTGTGACACCAAAACTGGATTACATCAAATTTGTGATTTTTTAGACTATCTTATAAGTCTCAGATTCTTTTATCTGCGAATCAACTGGTGCGACCCATGTAATGATTTTAAGTCTACGTCCGTACGAGGAACCGACCTCTCATCGGTTCTAGACGTTAAGTCTGAGTAGTGCCAACGGATGGTACCAACCGGCCAACCAATCCGTGCACCGTAACCCATTCACGCGGTGGCTGCTTGTCGGCCAGCTAGATCGGAGAGGATTTCGGTCGCGGGTCTCCGAATGGATTACGCTCCTTTACAATATTCAGCCACCAATACATGCCCGTTTTCAAACGCGTCACCAAAACAAAACCATACGGAGAGGAAACCTATTTTACGTTACTCCGTATTTCTTCATCAATCAGTCAAAGAACAAAATCTAATTTTTACTTCGCGTTCCCAAATTTCTGACGCGGTACCGAAAAGTATACTACGTTTACTCAACCCGACGAAAGCTGCTCTAATAAAAAGGCAAAACAACAAAGGTACCGCGTACCGCGCGCGACGCTACAACGACCTCAGCGGATTTTAACAAACCCAACCCTCGCGACGGCATACCTACCCTGCATTCTATCTCCCGCTGAAAGGAAGAACCACTGGAAAGGAAAGTCGTGTTTTTAGTTAGCAATTCATGGTTTTTTATTCTCTGATTTAACTTTTAAGTTTTTTATAATAATTCTAGTCAAGTTTTAATATTTTCTCTCAGTGCATCATTTTCATAGCAATCACGGAAGAAAACCATAAAATTTAATGTGATTTAATAATAAAAATAATTGTTGAATATTATCAAGTAATTCTAAATAGTTAATTCTTGTTCTCTTTTCTTTTGTACTAACTATATTAAAAGCTTCTTATTCTTAAATTGCAGTTTTAATTAACGTGTTCTTTTTGTTGTGTTTTTGAAACAAAAGGAAGTTGATTTCTTTCACTTTATCAAAATTATCGGCTAACAATAAAGAAATATACAATTTTTGAAAAGCACGCCATTGAATTTATTACTGGTGGGGATATTCATGTTGATTTGAAGTATTAAGTTAATTCCAAAATGAAAAAAAATTATTGAAATGGGTGCATTCCACTATTATATTGACTGATAGAGAGAGGAATAGAAAGATAATTGTTTCCAAAAAATATATTTATACAGCAGGAATGTTAGGGATTTTTTTTTTAATGAAATTAAAGCCTCAATTAGCTCACTGAAGTTTTGCAGTTAATTCGGTAGAAACTTTTCTATGGTATTAAAATTGTATCGAAAGAGATCTTTTCAAGATTAATTCCTTGCATTCAAACATGATGATATTACACTTGTGCAGGGCTAATACAGTTCTCATTTTCAGACGTGCAGTTCATAGTTTTTTTTTTAACCTACTTTATGAATAGGCAATACAAAATAATATATACAAATTACCTAAGCAAATGCATGAACAGAATTTTGTGAAATATTCAAAGGTGCCGATTGGAAGAATACAACGCAGGTTGTATTCTAAAACATTTACGACTATTCAAAACAGGGCATTTCTTATATTAAATAGTTTTTCATTACGTATTTACACTACAATGAATTCTCTAGAATTTCACTTTTAAAAGCTTCAACGGGCACAAAAAAACTGTGACTAATTATAACACAATCAAACCTAAATTTTCTCGCCATTTGCAATTAATTTAATAGAATATGCGATCTACATTCGGAGTTGCTTTAGTTTTTTTTTGTTTTAGCGGTGTGTAGTATTAGGGAGGCTAATTTTTCCTTTCAAAATTTACGTGAGAGTTCTGATTCACCACCATTTCTCGTTATATTTATATTGACTGTACAGTTCAATAGAAATTAACTATTTGCTCTTTAGTACAACTAAAACCCTATTGTCCTCAATTTCTTCTAGTTTTCATTTTCCTTTTGTTTTAACTGATCATTTATCTATCTATTAACCACATATTGTATTCTCAAGGAATATTGCTTCCATTTGCTTTCTAAATAATGAATAGACTATTATTTCAACTCTTGATAATTAAGTTCCAGCACCAGAACATGTAGAGGGATTAAATTATAACATGCATTTAATTAATCAGCTTTCCCCTTAGGTATATTCAAAAGTTATAAAAAAAACGTGTTCCGATTTATGTATGCTGACAATGTCATAGTTGATTTCCATCAGGAATCAGCCGAAATTGGAGCGAGTCAATGAGCTAGTCAAGTTCAGTTTAAAGATAGTTGAGTTTTACGATTTAAGAATACGGACAGTTTGCAGTACCAAGTTGAACCGTAGAAATCAACAAACTGCAAAATCTATAATTAATCCGTTTTAGCTCGGTTGAACGCCCCTTTTCCTCGATGGTTAGTGACTCCGTTTTGATTTCCTACTGACGTTACCTTCGATAATAATCTGTAGGGTTTAGCTAGTTCAAAGGATGTTCCAGGCAGCAGAATAACTGGAGTTGAAACATGTCCAGATTCAACGCCTAACATATTTGGATATTCATCGTCTCCAAAATCTGCTACCTCTCGGGCTTGGTCTATCCAAGGATTCCAAATGACTGTGTCGAGGAAATTGTATTTTTGCAGCCTCCTCTTTCGTCCGGAGACAACATTCGCAATAAGTTGTTCTGGTGGTGTATGTTGATATATTCTATCGGTCCATTCGCCTATTGTAACAACTTCACGACCTTCTTGGTAGGTAGCACCATCTCTAGTCTTATCAATAAATGTAAAACCGTGTAAACCTGCTATTTGGTATCGGCGCACATCGGGAACCTTCAGGTAGGTATGTAGGAGTAAATTGAATGAAAAGGTTAAGTCCTTACTAGGGTTGTAAACACCGATACGAAAGTGCAGTTCTTTTTCACGTAGTATTAATCGGTACGTTATTCGAAATGGATAATTCCACATTGATCTAGTAAATTCATAATCCATTAAAGAAAATAATGCTTCGACATCGCCATTGTGTAATCATTCAGGAGGTCGTTCAAATGTTAATCTGGTAATCCTTACAAATCCATGTTGCGGCCTGCGCTTCTCTATAATACATTAGCGCTAAACTGTGATACCTGTCTTGTCCGGCCGTATCCCACGTTTCCAATTTAACTGTCGTATCATCTACACAAGCAAATCTAATTACCTTGGTAGTTCTGAGGCCAAATGGTGGGAACATTCATTGGCACACTGTAGTACTGCTAAAACGGCTTGTACGGCATTGAAGGTGGGTATATTGTTGGCACACCTGCTGGTGGGTAAACTGCTGCAACCTGATCGATAGGTATGTTGCTTATCGGAGCCGGTGGAGTAGCGGCATAATAAACGGCACCATTCGTTGCACATATAGTCTGGTTCTAAATCGCAGTAGGAATCCGAAAAAACAGACTATTAGAGCGGTGAAACGAAAACTCACTAATGGAATCGTATTTAAAGTGCTACTTTTTATGGTTACCTTACAAACAGGACATTAAGGTCAACTTACCTACCTTTTCGGTTGGCTCGTACCCGAATTCTTCTTGCCTTTTTCCAAATTCCTGCAATCCGACTAGTTATTGGGTTTGTTGTCGCAACAGTTGGTGATCGAATCGAAGCGTTACTATTTACCCTTTTGGAACTGTCGGCACACTCCGGGACTTCTTCATGGGTGGCGGCCCCTACCTGCACACTTTACTCCCATGTGGCTGTCAAATCCTTTTGACATCCCACCACAAAATTGACGTGGGATGTGCGCTCGTCGCAACAAACGTGAAATGACAAGCCACCTAGCAGCAAAGTGTGTTAGTATTGGTCGCCAGCGGCGTCGCATGATTCATTACACCCACTCAAAGCAGGTTGATGCGATCTCAAACTCGTAAACAACACACGTCGTCACCCATCCCCAAAGCATGACGACGATGAACTCACTCCTCATCTCTCAACAGAGATAATATTGCGGATTAATTAACTGCCAAGAGGATTGAAGTGTTAATTACAAGATTGTCATTACACGAGTAATTCGAACCCCATGTCATGTTGGAGCTAATCATTAAGTGATTTTGTGGTTAATTACACTCTCTAAAGTGTTTCAGTTATCGCTCTAATAATGTGTGTTAGTAAGTTCCCAACAAGCAAGCAACTAAATATATCTGTATCTAAGTACTTGATAAAATACCGTAAAAAGTTTCGTGCTGCGTATTTGGCTAAGAAAATGTTCAACAACACTCCCTCATTAAGCATCCTCACGACTGAGATTTTCAGTTTTTGGTTTTTTCAAGATTATTTCATCGCAAACTTCAGAAAATGTTAAGCCTAATAAAAATTGTTCATTCAAAATTCTATCGAGGAACTCCCCATAATTACGCAGGCGCAACAAGAAACTGGCAATTGCTTCATCTTTTTCTTGATTGATCTGTCGGAATTTGATACCTTCTGCGAACTTGATTTTTGACTTGTCAAAATGTTTGGTTAGGATATATTATATTTTGAGGACTGACGAGAATTTTGAGGACACTGTTTATATTCTATTTGCAGTATACGTATTGCTCGTATTGCTCAGTTGCAGCGCGCAGTCAAAACGTTTGAAATAGTCGTCGACTGTTGCGAATTCCGATGATTTGTACTCACTTGCGAGGAAAGCGGTGGTGTTGAATTTTGTGCTGCTGCTGGATTTTGCGGTGGAATGTTGACTCGGGCTGCATCTGCTGCATCGACGATGACCTGTTGAATCACGTTAGCAAATACAATGGTTAGAGCTTGCAAATCCTGTGACATTACCATTTTTGCGTGTTGATCTTGCGTGGATAACTTATTTTCATCTATCATGGCATAGACCTGGATTCGCCGCTTCTAACATTACTAATTTATTGGTACGCTTAATAAAAACATTTGGATACAAATTCTAATGTCGATTTATTCGCGTTCAATATCAAGGACGGGATGCAAAACAATTCATTACAATTTGGTTGCTATACGAGAGGGAATAACAGTAACTGGAAATAATTGGAACAGCTGATTTGCACAGACCTGCAGACATGAGCAAGTGCGTGCAATATTTGTGTGTGAGCGAGACAGAATTAGTACCGCTGTATGTATTTTTCGTGGGAACGTTTGAATATCCAATACATACATTACTAAATGTCACAAATAGCTTTGTAAATCGTTAGATTTGAATGAAACTAACTGGTTGTGCAAAGTACAAAAATTAAGCTTAAAGGATGATATTTTATATGATATTGTTGAGAATTTATTAAACGCTCTCAACATACGAGGTGTGTTCAAAATGTAAGATGGCTTTTCAAATTAATTCGATTATCGGTTTTTTTTATTTTTTACGTTGGTACACTCGTCACGAGCATATATTTACAATTCTGCTATACAATATGTTTAGTTTGTTGTAAGAGGCATAACGGTTAGAGGTGTTATGCGTGCCCAGCAGTTTTTTGCTATCGAAAAATATGGATCAAAGATCAAGAATTTTTTGACCAAAAACACCACCATCATCATTCCTCAGCCACCATATTCACCGTATTTGGCCCCATATGACTTTTTCTTGTTCCCGAAACTGAAGAGACCTATGAAAGGACGAAGATTTGCAACGATGGAGGAGATAAAGACTGCATCGCTGGAATAACTCAAGGCTATACCAAAAATGGCTTATGAGAAGTGCTTCGAGGATTGGGGAAAGCGTGGGGACAAGTGTATTGGCACAAGTGTATTGATTACTTTGACGAGGACAACATAAATATTGACGAAAAAATAAATATTTTTTCTTAAAAATACAAAGTCACTTTATTTTTTGAACACACGTCGTACAAGAGAAACTCCCCGTCCTTGGAAAACCATACAATGTTTCGAAACCTAGAAGGGCCTGGGAATGAATTGGACGCACGGCAACGACCTCGCAAACGAAAAAAGGACCATGGCATTGGATCCTGGAATGTCAGATCATTCAATTACCGCGAAGTGTGAAGCCTACTGGAAAACGAGAATTCGGAGTGGCCTTCATTGTGAATAGAGAGTTCAAATTGCACGTTATTGATTTTAAGACAGTCAATCAACGGCTTTGTGCGATCCGTATTAAAGCGGAATTCTTCAAAATCTGGCTGATCAATGTTCACACCCCGACCAAAGAAAAGGGCGAAGAAACGAAGGAAACGTTCTACAGTCACCTGGAAAGACTGGTCGACTCATTGCTTACAAACAACACGAAAAACAAATGACAACAGCCAGCGCCACGATGAAACAAATGACAACAGCCAGCGCCTGATTGACTTTGCATATAGCAGAAATCTAGTCATACCTTCGACTTGCTTCCCACATCGACGCATTCATAAAATGACCTGGGTATCAGCGGATGGCAACACACAAAACCAGATCGATCATGTTCTGATACAACAACGTTGGGCATCGAGCATACTTGACGTCCGTACATACTGAGGAGCCAATTGTAACTCAGATCATTACTTGATCAAATTAACCTATCGATGTCGTATGTCAAAGGCATATTCGGCAAAGACCAGCCCGGTACAAAAATTTGACATCGAAAGGCTCCAAACGGCGTCTGTGGTCAAACATTTCACGGAGACCCTCGACAACCAGCTGGCACCCATTTTACCAGACGCATCGTTAAAGACGAACAAAGAGCTCTAGATGGAAGTGAAAGCGGCTATTAGGACCGTGGCAGAACAGACGATCGGACATCAAGCCCGACGCAAGAGGAATGATTAGTTCGATGATAGGTGCCAGAATGCGTTAGATAAAAAGAATCAGGCATACAAAGAATACGTAGTTAGGAAAACTAGGACGAAGAGAGAACGCTATGAAAATCTCAGAATAGTAGTGAATAAGATAATTAGGATTAAGAAAAGAAAATACTATGACGACCAGTTGAGAAGTATTGATGAAAGCCTAGCTAGGCAAGCATACCAAAGTAGGGAAAAGCCTGAAACGTGGTTATCAGCCTGTAATGACATCGGCAAGATTATCGCTGATGAAATCAAGATTAAGGAAAGATGGGCATCATATTTCAAGAACCTTCTTAATCCTCCACACAGCTCCAGAACATCGGAGCCTATAGATGTCCGCGGAGAGGTTCCATTGGCCCCACTAGCTCTGGATGAAGTGTATTCCATCAACAAAGCCCAAAAGAATAATAAAGCGCCGGGAACGGATGAGATTCCAGTGGAGCTCATCAAAAATGGTAGCAGTAGTGTTCATAAAGCCATGCACAAAGTCATCCAGCACATTTGGCTATAAGAACATATGCCGAAGGAGTGGAGCCAATCAATTATATTCCCTATTCACACAAAAGGTGGGCTACAGTGCGAAAATTATAGAGGCATATCACTACTTTGTACACCGTACAAAATATTTTCTAAAACCTTAGAAAATAAAATCGGATCATACGCCAACAGTATTATTTGGGAGCATCAAGGTTATTTTAAGAGCAGGTAGATAGATCGACAATAGACTATTTGTTCACAGTCAAGCAGGTGCTTGAAAAATGCTGGGAGTTCAACATAGACGTACACCAAATTTTCGTTGACTCTAAACAAGCTTACGACAGTATTGATCGTAACGTACTGTACCAAATAATGCTTTATGTTGATAATTGATTTGAGATTGAAAAGCAGAGTTACGTTCAAGCCCACCACGAGATGGCCCATCGTAAAAAAAAATGTTGTCATATGAGAATATTAGTTGTAAGGTTATAAATATTACGGTTTGAAAAATGTTCCTGCTTTTTTGTAGCAGTGATAGAGCGAATAAGATCAAATAAAACAACAGTTGCTTAACTTTCAAACCAGCATTTCAAAGACAACAGGTTAAATTCTGCCGAACACCATATTTGCCAGGCACAAAATTTTATTCTATCTTAGAAATCACTAGAAGGATTGAATTTTAGATTCTGCCCATGAACTGCCATTTTCTATTTACTTTGCCTAACAAGCTGCAAGTTGTTGACCGATAAAGAGTTTCTGAGACGATTTAGCCAGAACGTTCCCCATCCAATACATGTTCGGCAAGTGCGATTTATTGATTTCAGCAACATGCCAATTGAACGTTCCCCATCCAATACGCCTGGAGCAACTAGTCAAGAACCGCCAACGTCACCAAACAACGCAACCGCCTCTAGTATACCAGCCGCCATGTCTGAAAAACGTGATATTAATTTAGATGCAATATCAAGGGAATACGATCGTAAGTTGCTTGACATGAAAAACGAGTTTGGCCGGCAAATGTATGCCATGCATGCGATACACATTTCAAATAACCAAAAGCTACAAGGAACTGTAAGTAATCTTCGAAAAGAAATGCGTCAATATATAATGCCGACGTAGCAAATATCACAACAGATGCAGCAACCGTCACAGCCGACGCAGCAGCTATTACAGCAAATACCCCAACCGACACAGCAGCCACCCCAGACGACTCGGCAGCTATCACAACATTTACCGCAACCAACACAACCGATGCAACAGTCAGCACAGCCGATGCGGCAGCTTACGCAACCGATGCAGCAACCGTCACAGCTGTTAACACAGTTAATACAGCAGCCATCACAGCCGGTGGAGCAGCAATCACAGCCTACGCAGCAGCTGTCAAACTCAATACAACAATCTACATCATTCATTCCGCAGTCTTCTTTTATGCAATCAGTTCAGATGCCATCCATGATACATCCACCTCAATGAACAATACAATCAGCTCAGTGTGATCTAACTGCGCAACAATTGCAGCGCAATACTCCGTTTTCCTTACCTGAAACAGTATACAAACAGAAAAAAGTGTACCCGCTGCAACCATTTTCAGGTTGTCCTGAGGAATGGCAGACGTTCGCCGAAGCATTTGGTACGACTACTGCTGAGTTTGAATACTCGCAACTACATAATATTATGTGTTTACGTGAATCACTAAGAAGCCGCGCTAGAGATACTGTTGAATCTTTACTCTCCAGCTCCAGTAATGTCCCTGTAATTTTGGAAACACTAAGGGAAACTTTTGGAAGGCCGGATCAACTAATTAAAAGCCAAATTGAGAAGACACGTGCTGTGCCCCAATTGCTTGAAGGCAATCTGGACGCTTTGATTGAATTTGCAAACAAGATGGTTAATATGGCAGCATTTTTACAGAGTGGAGGAGTAAGCGTAGCGCAAACAAAACGTTGCGCCTGCGATGAGCAGTGCCCCACGTTAAATAATTGTAAATTTTTCTCGCAGCTAACTGTGGGTAATCGCTGGATAGAAGCTGAAGAAAGTCAAGTTTGTTTTTCCAGCGTGAAGAGGGGGCACCAGATGAATAACTGCAGGCAGCGGATGTCAGAGGTTACACCACCGGCTACTTCAACAGGTACCAGCAACACACACATCTCGCAGTGCCGCAAGTTCCAGGAGATGGCAATTGCCATGCAGACGGTCACGAAAGAAGTGGGAAAATTTTGTTCCAAGTACTGCCAGTGAAGATACATGGACCCTTTGAAATCATCACCACATACGCATTTGTTGATGATGGGGCAAACGTCTCGATGGTGGACCAGAATCTTGCCCGACGATTAGGTAACCGTGGACAACACAATGTTTTAGACTTGCAGTGGCTTAACAATCAAACAACGTCGCAACGAACTGAGATAGTGAACCTACGTAGAAGCGGAGTGGACGAAGCCGCGATAATTTATAATATGAAAAATGTTTATACGTCATTGGAGTTAGCATTGCCAGCGCAGACTTTTAAGTATAGTGAGTTAAATGAAAAGAATTGTCAGCATCTCGTAGGATTGCCAATAGAGTATAGTGAAATACAACCACAAATAATTCTAAGTCTGGCTCACGCCTTTCTTACTGCACCAGTTGAAGCACCACGTATATTATTGTCCGCTGGACCGATAGCAATGAAAACTCGAGTAGGTTGTATGGCGTATGGACCGACAGAAATTAAAGAGCTCAAGTCAGATACAAGACATGTCCTACATTATAGAAGAGCGGATGACATGTTAGCAGAGATGCACAAGCTTATGTCGGATTATTTTGATGCTGAAAATGTTGGTCTGAAGCCGAATGTAAAGTAAATTGCTTCAAAAGATGACGAAAGAGCGTTGAATATTTTGGAGTTATCAACGATGAGACTCGATGCTGGATATGAGGCTGGATTCCTTTGGAAAGAGTTTGTTCCACCTTTGCCAGATATTTATTCAATGGTCATGCGAAGATTAGAAGGCATTGAAAGAAAAATGCTTCGATATACGCAATATGCCAATGAATATTGCAGTAAAATGAATGATTATATAAGAAAACGCTACGCCCCTAAACTAACTATCGCTGAAGCAGCTCAATGGTCAGAGAAAACCTTTTACTTGCCGCACTTTGGCATAAAAAACCCAAACAAACACGCATTACGCCTATTTTTTGATGCCGCAAGCTGAGGTTGAAAATAGTTCACTAAACACGGCTCTTCTTCCGGGTCCTGACATCATCCAGCCACTGATTAAAATTTTATTCAAATTTAGGCAGGCACCAGTGGCAGTCTGCGGAGACATAAAAGAGATGTTTCACCCAGTGGCTATCTTAAAGAGGGATCAGGATATTTAGCGTTTTCTGTGGGGATGTGGTGACGTGACTAAGCCAGCTGAGGTGTACGTGATGGAGCGTTTGATTTACGGTGCCACATGTTCGCCCACAATAGCGCAATATATAAAAAATATCAATGCCAAAAATTCCGAAGAGGCGTTTTCCCGTGCAGTTGAGGCAATCATAGAAAGACATTATGTTGATGACTATGTGGATTGTTTCCAGTCACAAGTCGATGCCATAAATGTAACACAAGCCGTCATCAAAATACAAAGCTTAACCTAAGCAGCCACAAATGGGTGAACTTCTTGTGGAGCGGCTGACTCCATACGTTCGACCGTTTTCGTATACGGGGCTAGATTTTGTTGGCCCTTTAAATGTGACAATTCGTCGAAGCCGAGAAAAAAGGTGGGTTGCAGTATTTACCTTTCTAACCATTCGTGCTATCCATATAGAAATTGCGGCTGATCTCTCAAGCGACGCTTGTCTTGTTTGAATGAGAAATTTTATGAATAGAAGAGGTGTTCCGGTTCAAATTCGCAATGACAATGGAACTAACTTTGTCGAAATAACCAAAAAGTTGCAAGGTGTTCAGGGTTTTCTCGACGACGGCCGTATGAAAGCCGAGCTTAGTCCACTCGGAATCGAATGGAAATTCAATACCCCTTCTAATCCGAGCGAAGGTGGAATATGGGAAAGAATGGGTCAGTCAGTGAAAAAGGCGTAAATGGTAATGTTGGCTGAACAATCAACACGTCTGGAAACGCTGCAAAGCTTCTTGATCGAGGCTGAAAGCAAAGTCAATGCTCGGCCACATACTAACCTGCCTGTAACGCCAGAAGAACCGGATCCCCTTACCCCGAACCATTTCTTGTTTGGCTGAATAAACTCTACACAAACGCCATCGAAGTTTCAACCAAAATTTATGAATTTGCGAAAGCCGTGGCGTCTTGCTCAGAGTTTGAAAAATGGAATATGGCATCAATGGATAAGGGAGTACTTGCCAGAATTGACCCGCCGAGTGAAATGGTGCCAGCCATTCGGGCCTATACGAACCAGTTGTCTCGTATTTATATGTGATGTAGATCTTCCGCAAAATAAATGGAGGCGTGGCAGAGTGTGCAAGCTACATTATGGAAAGTATGGAGTGGTGCGTTCAGCTGACATGAGCACGAGCACAGGGATCCTTAAAGAGACCAGTGTCAAAGTTGGCAGTTTTAGATATCAAGACCTCGACGAAGATGGTGAATCCTCCCGCTCCGGGTCAATTCACGGAGGTGGGGATCACTACTTTGTACAGCGTACAAAATATTTTCTAAAATCTGAGAAAATAAAATCGCATCATACGCCAACAGTATTATTGAGGAGTATCAAGGTTATTTTAGAGCAGGTAGATCAACAATAGACGAATTATTTACAGTCAAGCAGGTGCTTGAAAAATGCTGGGAGTCCAACATAGACGTACACCAAATTCTCATTGACTTTAAGCAAGCATACGACGGTATTGAGCGTAACGTACTGTACCAAATAATGCTTTATGTTGATAATTGATTTGAGATGGCAGAGTTACGTTCGAGCCCACCACGAGATGGCCCATCGTAAAAAATACAATGTTGTCATATGAGAGTTTTAGTCGTAAGGTTATAAATAGTACTGTTTGAAAAATGTTCCTGCTTTTTTTGTAGCAGTGATAGAGCGAATAAGATCAAATAAAATAACAGTTGCTAAAATTTCAAACCAGCGTTTTAAAGACAACAGGTTAAATACTGCCGAGCACGTTTTATTCAATAGTTCGAGTTACAAAAAAGCCACACTTTGCTTTGGCATCCCAACCAAATTAGTCCGTCGTACCAAAATGACAATGACGTCGACAACCTCCCAAATCCGCATTAATAACCAACTTACGATGCCTTTGACACAAATATCGGACTAAAGCAGGGAGATGGACTGGCCACATTTCTATTCAACGGGGCTCTGGAGTACGTCATAAGGAAGCTACCTGTCGACACGCGAGGTACATTACTATACAAGTCAAGACAAGTAGTAGCCTAGGCGGACGACATCAACATTTTGTCACGGTCATTAACAACTGCCAATGAACTTTTTCTGAAACTCGACAGCGAAGCAAAACTAGTAGGGCTATAAATCAATGAGCTCATGACGCAGTCGCGTAAAATACCTCAAATACGCAAAATATCACACTTGACGAATACAGTATCGAGAACGTTAGCGAATTTGTGTATTTAGACGCCAAAATAGCGAAAACGGATAATGAAAGAGGCGACGCATATAAAATATTTTATTCAGTTTTGACGATCTTGAAGACCAGCTGCATACATAGGAAAACAAAGCTTCAAGTATGCAAATCTGTGATGAGACCTGTGCTACTATGGGTGTGAAACATGGGCCCTAACCCAAGCATCCGCAAATACATTGAACGCCTTTGAGCCACGGGATACTATACAACCATGAGCTGTATGAAATTTTGCCGAGCCGGAGGTCTCAACGATTGTAAGACTGTGGAAGCTGCAATGGGCTGGCCAAATGAATCGTATGGACGAACAACGGATACTCAAAAAGGTATTCGTTGGAAGAACTGAAGGACGGAGACTAGTGGGGAACCCGAGGAAACACTGGTCTGACTCGGTCGACGAAAACAGTTCATCGCTGCTCAGATTTCGAAATTGGAGGATGCGGTCAATGGACTGGGACAGTTGGAGGCGCTATTTGCAGGAAGCGAAGGCCCGAGAGGGGCTTCATCTTTTATCTTATTTCCCATAAAAATACTATTTTTTACCGAGCGTACTATATTTTTTACACTTTATTTTGAAAATTACTATATTCTTATGGAAAGTGTTGGAAACCTTAACTCAGTCCGCGTGGTGTAGCGGTTAGAGCACTCACCCCATATGCCGAAGGTCCTTGATTCGTGTCCCACGACAACGAGATTTGTTTCGGGTAATTCTTCGGTCGGACTATAAGTCCGTCCAGTTTTGATACGTACTGGTTTAAAAATCAGATCGCAGCTGGGTGGGCGGAGACGCGGCCTAAGCGTGGTACTGACCATATCACCTTCCCGAGTGTCAATGAGATACTCTAACTACCTCTAAGCGAAGGCCCGAAAGGGGCTGTAGTGCTAAAGCAAAAAATAAAACACCTTAACTCAAAAGAACGTTAAAAAGCAGAGGACAAGAGAAGGGATCAGTTGAAATCTTGAGGAAATTATGAAAAGAGGAAAAACTGACTTTAACCAGAAATCTGCTATCGCTGCTAAAAGTCACACACTAGCAATCGAGGAGCTCGCAGAGTGGCGATAGATTTAGAAAGCAC
Source organism: Odontomyia ornata (assembly GCA_963969285.1). Lineage (NCBI taxonomy): Eukaryota > Metazoa > Arthropoda > Insecta > Diptera > Stratiomyidae > Odontomyia > Odontomyia ornata. The sequence continues at coordinate 219,455,786 of OZ017742.1, forward strand.
ATCCTGGAGGCCAAATCTAAGTCATCGTAACATTAATTATGATAATTAGACATAAATTTATATAATGTTGTACCCATACGAAAGAAGTAGCAATAAGCAAAGGACAGGAAAGTATGAATTTGTGACCAGACTTTTATCTTCTTTAGTTTATTTACTCGTATATACCCTTAAAATCAAACATAAAATTTATATATCATAAATATAACAATTTGTCAGATAATTAAGAGAAGCCTTTAGCGTGCGTTAATCTATTCAATATATCAAACATCCACTTCGGTTGATCACTAGGCACCATGTGTCCTGCATTGCGAACAAGCACCTCAACAAGATTTCCTGCTTCTTTTGCATAGCCCGCAATCTCTCCATCTACGCGCCAAATATACCGCGGAGCGGTTTTATAAAGATCCGATCCTTCAAATTCGAGTTGCTGTAGATAATTCACAGTCAAAGGATATGCAACAATTATATCCAGCTGCCCGTTGTAAATACAAACGCGGTAGAAACTCAAAAGTTCCGCTACCCATGGTGCGACTGTGTCCATAACATCATTTTTCAAATGCTCTTCTACCTTGTTTTCCCCCTCCAAGTCGTGGAAGGTCATATTGCCGACATGAATGCTTTCGCGTGTCTTCCCTGCTTGTAAAAATTTCCCCATTGCACTGGAATCGTCACCCTTACTTTTCAAATAATTATAATATGTGTCGAAGCCTGTAAAATTATGGAACAAGGAACCTTCAGGTGATTCGTCCATGTTTACCAATTTGTCGAAAATGTTGAAGGCGCCTGCCATATCATGTTTTTTGATGCAATTGACTACGGCTTGTTCGTATGTGTGGAAAGTGTTTAGGGCATTGACATCGATCAATCCTAATTGGTATAAATAATCACCATATTTCAGCTGGTGTACTGGATCTGATAGCCCATTGCCGATTGCAAGTCCAGCGAGGTCGATTGGAACAGGGTTCTCTTTTCCTCTCTGTTTGTATCTTTGTTGCACTTTATGAATCTTGTAGGCCAGGGCCGGTACATACTTGCCGCCATACGACTCTCCCGTTACGTAGAATTTCATTGCCTGGAATTGTGGGAACAATTGGAATAATTGCTTCACTGCTTCATACAGATCACGCCCCACATCTTTCTCATTTGTCGCATAACCTGCTTCGTCTTCCGTGAAGCTGAACCCAGTACCAACGGGATTATCAATGTAGATAAGATTGTGATTTCGACTCCAAGAATACTTTCTCGGCACTAAACTACCGTCCTCTGAAACCGAGAAAGGTCCATTTTCCATGAAGAGTCCAAACAATGATGAAGCACCTGGTCCTCCTTGCAGCCACAGCACAATAGGAGCATGGTCTGCGTCAACATCAGAAGGAAAGTACCAAAAGAACATGTTTGAATTATATTGTTTGTTCACTGTTAAGTAGCCGGCATAGCTTTTTAGCCAATCAAACGGTTTGTCCTTCACTAGCGCAAGTTTTTGCGCCTCGTCTATTTCATTTGCTTCGATGAGTGGTGTCAAAAACAAAGGTTCTCCGGGATCATCATCATCCGAGTAGCGCTCGAAGCGCGGATATGGGTTGATAAAACTTGATTGCACCGCTTCCAAAAGCGGTAGCACAAACAGTAGAATTCGCATTTCGAATAATCTGAAATTTAATTCTTATTCAATTGCTTTTAACTTCACATTGAAAGGGCACTTACACTGCACGGGACTGAATGAACGTGATCATCGGCCAACTTAAAAATTGATCGGAGTAACTATGGGCTTCGTTCTTTAGTAAAAAGGAGGAGTTCCATACTTCAGTTTATATTGGTAATTTTTTAACAGCTATATTAGCTGTATTCATTACTAGCTCGCGATGTGTTGTCGTCCTGCACAGGGTGATCAAATTATTTTGTAGTTACATTAGTTATTTCTAGCTCAAATAAATTCTGCACAATATTTTCAAATAGACAAATGGCAAAGTGAGACTACATTTAATATTTACTGAAAATTGGTTGAAATTATTTTATGCATTTAAGGCGAATTTAAGTATCTCCCTTATTTATTTATTTCATTTACTTAGCAAAACGAATCGTCTAGTAGAGAATCCAAAGAAATGTTAGAAAGATAGTTGAAACCAACAGTAGATTCCTTCTGGGAATCGTACGTATTGCAGATTCGTGATGGATGCAGATGACTCCTCCTAGAGGCCAAGTTCTGATCTGAGATTCTGATTCTCCGATGATAATGAATTTATATCTATGTTATTCTATGAAGAGTTATTTTAAAAAGGGGTATGTATTGTAGTAATCGTGCAGTCCGTACATGCGAACTGCTCGAGAAACTAATAGGTGATTATTGGTCGAACTAATCAAGGTTGTGACACTGCAATTGGCAAATGCGCTTGAGTGGGGAGGGGCCGGTGTTGTGAGCTGAACTGTACTACGTATCACAACATATTCTTTAGCTGCGATCTAGATAATCGATATTATTATACAATAAGGAATGGCAATTAAACGTGAAAGACAGAGCTAGCAATGCACTCCTCAGGAACTTTCCAGACATACCAATTACTGAAACTCTCAAAGTTAACATATGAGAATTGAACGCAATTGGCGCAGATAAAGTACAGAAAAAAACCGCAAGGACGCAGTCCAACTCCTAGCGTTAAAAAGCAAAATAGTGTATCACAACATAATTCAATAGGCCAAGCCGACGACATAAACTCACCACCCTCAATCCTAAATGCAGTTGTACGAATTCTCTAATGATCATGGGTTAAGGTGTCATTCCTAAGTGATGAGAGAAGCGACTTCAGTCACACGGCTCTAGCTGCGTATTCAGAACCTTCCTTAGGAGCGCCTCGAGCAGTTGCGTCTTGCACGTCATGGCAAATCCATCAGTGTTGGAGTTAACCTAACCTTCATGTAACAAAGTCTGTTGAGAAACTAATACTTGTTCCTCAAACTGTGAAAGTCACAAATAAAAATAACACGCTTTGAAAGGTCACGAATAAAACACGCACTGATCTGATTCCAAAACTGAACTCCTTTATTCAACATTCAATTGTATTTATATTCTAAAACAACATGCTCATCAATTATGTTAACCAGAACTGAGTTCAATTATCGAGCAAAGAATGTGCTTACTGTTGCACATATGTGTACATGTTTTAAATAATTGAACGATGTTCGATGAAGACAAAAAATGCTGACTATTTGAAATATGGAGAAGCAAGCAAATTACATAGTTCAATGAATCAAGAGGTCAATGTTTTCAATAATGAATGCTTTGCTGTATAATTAATTTTATGGATAGATTACAAATTGATTATAATTCTGAACATTCTGCCCGCCAAGAACCGCTGGTTCTTCTAGCAGAGGATAGTTTGTTATCTTTCGTACCATCTCGTCTTCGGATTAGCATTGTTTGTAACTGGTGGTCTCCGCAATCTCCATATTAGGACGCTGATAATGATAGATGCAACTAGGAAGGTGAGGCCAACACTTGTGCCCAGAACAATGATGTGATGTCGCGTCTGATGCCAAATGGTAGCCGAAAACTCGGATCGCAGGAGCGCTTCTTGCTGTTGGGTTTCATGAATAAATCTATCGTCTTGTTTGAGTAGTGGTTCCGTGGCGATGTAAAGATACGACAGATTCGTGTTTTTTACGGTGTCTTGCATCAATCGTATGGGTTTAATGTAGGTTGACTGCACATGTACGGTTTCCATAATTTGAGAGTTAGCGCGAATTATGGCGTTTGAACTCTTGATGCTGCAATGAGAGCCCATTTCTATTATACCCACTCCATGGATTTTAACATCTTGTCGATGTCCACTGCATGTTATGGCGATTGATTGCTTTTTAGAGGATAAAAATAGCCAGTTGTTAGCTCGGGTTAGCTGCTTCCATAGCAAATCCTTCACGTGTAGTCTGTTGAGTGGGCATGAGATCTTATTGGTTCGCTCGAAAATCTCGTCTAAGATGCAATTAGGATGCTCGCTAATACTCTGGAGTATGCTGACTGAGCAATGACGCCTGTTGTTTGAAACTGTTTCACAGTGGTCAAATTGTTTAGGGCTCAGTTCAAAATACAGTTGGTCATCGTAATTTACTCCAAAATAATTCGTGGAGACGTCAGGGACTGAGTAATTTCCATCGTTTAAACTATGTGGGATGCCTGTACAATGTAGAAGCTTGAAGTTCCTTTGTTCGACTATTGGGAAGAACCCTGATATGAGTATGCCGTTTTGTGTTTTTGTAATTTGTGTCCTCTGTATCTCCCTTGGTTCGATAAATAACCCCTTTCCTAACTTTGACTGTACTAGTGCCAGTGTTTTATGCATGGTGGTTGGTGAGCATATTTCTGCAAGACTTCCAATTCCTGATTGAATTTTATATAAGCCATTGTAACGATTCTGAATCTGTTCTAGCCATTCAAACGCTAATTGATATGTGGTTAAGAAATCAAGGCTGATTCGGTTCTGGTCGATCGAATTGTACCATGAGGACATTTTTGTCAATGTTTTGGACACGTGATTGAATTTCTCAATGATGGCATTTAGTTTGGTTGTCAGTGCATGTTGAGTATCGTTGACTCTAGCAGTCGTGGTTAATAGCAAATGTCCTTGATGTTGCAAGGTGTCAATAAGGCGTTTCTGGTTTTCATCTAAGTTGTCGATATCTGTGTAGACTTCATCGTTCACTCCGAATATTCCTTGCAGGATGTTTCCCAGAATTCCACGCCGTGATCGATTTTGAATCCATGAGGTGATTGTCTCAAAGGTTCTATTGACTCCCTGATTCAGTCGCTCCACTAGCTCCTTGCATCGTGTATCCTGATGAAGTCGAACACCTTGTTCGCAAATGTACGATGTGTTCTGACGTACTTGTTGAAGATTGGAAAGGTCTTGTTTGATTTCTTCAGGTGAAATGTGAATATCCATTCGTATTTGTCCTTTCATCAAGTGTACTTGACCGATATGCTCTATGTACAGACCAGACTCAGGGTGTTTTATAGTAAAATTTGCCTTAGTTCGTGTTACGCAAACTAGAACTGCCAGTAAGCAAACCATGAGTTTCGATAGAGTTGATGATTTCTTCGAAATGCCAGTTTTTCGCTCTCTAGTAGTACAGTGAGGATCTATAGTGGAGTTTTCAGATGTTTTAGGCTCCTTGTGTCCCTCATCTATTGGTAGTGGACAGATTTTTGATATGGGTCGCTTCATAGTTCTGTCACTCGTCTTTATTGTTACAACCCTCGTTAACCCATCCTCTCGGGGATGGAGAGCCAAAATTCTGCCCAGAGGCCATTGAGTAGCGGCACAATTTTCAAGTTTGATGAGCACGAGGTCATTAACCTTTATGTTTCGGTTTTCGGTAAACCACTTTGCACGTTGTTGTAGCTGCGTAAGGCATTCTAAGCTCCATCGTTGCCAAAATTGTTGTTTCAATTTCTGGACGAGTTGCCATTTCTTAGTTGGGTTATCTTATGTATTTTCATCAGGTCATTCGAATAGGTTTTCTCCAGTTAAGAAATGTCCAGGGGTTAAAGCGTTTAGATCGTTCGAGTCAGTGCTTATTGGTGTCAATGGTCGCGAGTTTAAGCAGGCTTCGATCTGGGCAAGCAACGTGTACATCTCTTCGACATTAAGTAAATGTGATCCTATTACTTTCGTCAAATGCCGCTTCATTGATTTCACCGCTGCCTCCCAAATTCCTCCAAAGTGCGGACTTCCTGGTGGGATGAATTTCCAGTCAATGTTATTGATAATTAGTGTTTGTTGTGCTTCCTTAATCATCTCTTTGGCGGCTGCTTTCAGCAGTTTATTTGCTCCGACGAAGTTAGTACCATTGTCGCTTATCAATGTGTGACACATGCCCCTTCTTGCAATGAATCTTCTTATTGCCGCGATGCAAGCCTTTGCCGTTAAGTCACTCACTAACTCCAAATGTACTGCCTTTGTTGAAAGACATACGAAGACGGCAATATACGCTTTTGTTGTTTTGCTGCCTCTACCACTACTCCATTTAATGGAAATGGGTCCAGCATAATCAATTCCCGTGCGAGCAAATGGCTTGCCTGGTTGAACTCGTTCATATGGTAACTGACCCATTAGCTGCTGGCTTGGCTTCGCGTTGACTTTAAAACATGTGACGCATTTTCTAGTTAATGCCTTAGCTGCTGTTGCTCCGTCTATTATCCAAAATTTCGTTCGGATTGTAGCGTGAACCAGCTGTTGACCTCCATGCAACGTAAGATGATGGTAGTGTTTGATAATTAGGTTTGCTAAGTGTCCCCTAGGTAAAATAATTTGGTGCTTAGTGTCATAGCTCAATGCACTCTGTTGAGTCCTTCCACCTACTCTCAGCAGTCCTTCCGAATCCAAGAATGGTCGCTGCCTTATAAGGCGACTTGACTTACGCAGAGGCTTGTGATTCTCCAGTTGCTCAATTTCATCTGAGAATGCTTCTCGTTGAGCTATGCGAACGCAGATGATTTCCGCTTCCTTTAGTTCGTCGCTGGTCAAGAACGTACCACTATTTTTGGTTTTCCATCTACGACAATACGCAGTTACTCGAACTAACTTTCTAAAAGATGAGAATCTTTGGAAGATGTCGGGCGTTTGCTCAGGTGTGATGGTTTGAGCTGAGACACTCGTCAAACACGCGTCGTTGGTTCGCCTTTCGATGTCAATCATAGCACTGTTGGTAAACGAATTCCCTTTTGGCCATTTACTGGGGTCTTCACTCAACCAGCCTGAGGCAGTGCTCCACGGGATGCGATATCTGCAGGATTTGATTTGCTACCCACATGTCGCCACTATTTTGGCTCTGAGCTTGATTGTATCTCTCCAACTCTATTTGCTACGAAGACTTTCCATTTGGTTGCCGGTTGACGTAACCATTGCAACACAATTGTAGAGTCAGTCCAGTAGTACGGTCTGAGACAATCCCATCCATGCGCTTTCAGAGTGCTGTTCATAAGTTCGCATAACAAGGCTGCACCACACAGTTCGAGACGTGGTATTGATCGTACTTTCAAGGAGGCCACTTTTGATTTCGCTGTTATAAGTTTAACGAGTGATTTTCCACCATTCTCTTGAACACGCAAGTAGATAGTTGCTGCATATGCCGATTCGGATGCATCACAAAATCCATGAACCTGGATCGACTCGATGCTGGTATAATTTAGCCAGCGGGGAATCGAAATTTCTTCGATTGCCGACAGTTGGGCACGAAAATTCCGCCATTTTCCCGAGAGTTGATTTGGTACGGGCTCGTCCCATTCCGTTCCTTCAAGCCACAGTTGTTGCATGATTTTGCCAAAAATGATGCAGGGCTGCAACCATCCTACTGGGTCAAAGAATTTGGCTATCTCTGACAGAAGCTGTCGTTTAGTTGGTGGGTCATCGGTGATTGGTTCAAGGTTTACTTTGAATGAAAATGAATCTCTGGCTGGATGCCATCGCAAACCAAGTGTCTTAATATGAGCATCCTCGTGAATATTAGGCGGTACGTTTGTTTCTCGGTCAGAAACGGGAACTGCATTCAAAAAAGTGTCGTCATTACCAATCCACTTCCGCAAGTTGAAACCTCCTTTGTGGAGTACTGTGATTAAGTCTTGTTGAAGGCATTTCACTTGATCAATCGTGTCTCCACCGGTAAGTACATCGTCTACGTAGAAATCGTGTTTTATCGAATGGCACGCCTGGGGATGAAACAACATCTCGTCATCAGCGAGTTGATGTAACGTCCGCATGGCCAGGAATGGAGCACTAGCTGTTCCATACGTAACTGTTGTCAATTTGTAGTGTTTCATTGGATGCGAAGGATGGTTTCGCCACAGAATTCGTTGATAATCTTGGTCTCTGGGGTCTATGATTATTTGTCTGTACATCTTTTCGATGTCAGCTGCTACAACATATTTGTATGTCCTCCACTTCATCAATATGTGAATGATGTTATTTTGATAGCTCGGCCTAGTTAAGAGTGTGTCGTTGAGTGATTTCCCTGATGGCATTTTTGCAGACGCGTTGAAGACTACTCTCAGTTTCGTAGTTGTGCTCTCTGCCTTAACCACAGCGTGATGCGGCAAATAGTAACTGTACTTCGAGTGTTTCTCTTGAGCAGGTACCTCTACCATATGTCCTAGTCTCCTGTACTCTTCCATGAACTCTATATATTTCTGCCGTAGCTTTCCGTCGTTGGCTAGTTTCCTTTCTAGCTGTGAAAACCTAATATGAGCGTTTCGTTGAGAATCGAGTTTTTGCAGGCTCAACATTCTCCTTGAATGGAAGCCTCACGATATATCTTCTAAAGTCGTCTCGTCTGGTTGTTTTCTGGTACCATTCCGCAGTAGCAGTTTCTTCAGGCTTTAGGATAGGATTGACTGGTGCCTCTGTAAGATCCCAGAACCGTTTCACAAGTTGGTCTGTTTCTTCTTCAATACTGACCAATGATACAATTCCTGCCAAAGAATTTGAAGTTGCTGCCATGGATGTCGGTCCGAGTAAAATCCATCAGAATACAGTATTGACAGCGCAAGGCGATCCTTTCTTGAATCCCGGCAGAACTACAGAATTGTAAACATCTGCACCAAGCAACATATCAATACGTGAAGGTGTGCCACATAACGGGTCCGCTAAGTCAGCACGTGACAATGTCTTTGGCAGCTTCACTTTAGTGTCGATTGAAGGACATATATTAGTAATGTTGGGTATCACCAAAGCTGATACAGTGAACACGCTATCTCCACATCTTGGGTTGATATTAAGCAGCACGCTTCCCTTTGTTTGAAGCTTTGAGGTTGCTCCTAGACCACATATCGTAATTTTAGCATATTCGCGTTTCAGTCCGAGCAGTTGAGCAGCTGATTCCGTGATGAATGTCCGTTGTGAACCAGAATCAACAAGTGCTCTTAATGTTACCAACTCCGATGAAGCGTTTTCCACCTTGATTCGGGCTGTCGCCAATAGCACTTGCTGGCAAAGATAATTTTCTTCGGCAAAAAGTGAATTTGTTGATGGTGTAAATGGTTTAGCGTCGCTAGATAATACTGCAGACGTTCTCTTATTGCTGTCGTGGAACAATGTATGGTGCTGTTTGGAGCAGGTTCGACATCTGGATTTAGATGGACATTTACTGATGACATGTCCTTTCCTTAAGCAATTAAAGCACAATTTATCTCGTTTCACAGCCTCTTGTCGCTGTTCCAACTTTAATGCCTTGAAGGTATCGCATTGATTTATGTGATGACTTTTGCTGCAAATGTCGCAAGTCGTTACGTCACGAACCGTGAGTGCATCCACTTTTTGGGGTTTCTTATGTCCTGAAACGGCTTGTTAAAAAATTTATGAACGTTGCTAGAGTTGGTATCTCTGATGATGCTCCAATGGACGTCTCCCATAATCTTCTTGTTTCATGGTCTAGTCTTTGTGTAACTGAATAAATGATCAGTATATCCCAATGCTCCGTATTTACACCAATGCTCTTCATATTGGCAATGAGCTCAGCCGTAGTGTCCATGAATTGCTTAATGTTAAAGTCGCGTTCCTCCTTAACTGCCGGTAGTTTGTGGAACGTATGTAGATAGCTCCACGCGATGAATCGTTTGTTGTCGTATCGTTTACGAAGCATTTCCAATGCTGCCTCGTAATTCTCGCTGTTGATGTCCATATGCTGGATGACACGTGTCGCCTCTCCAGTCAGATGAGTCTTTAAGTACTGCATCTTCTCTACTGCAGATAATGACTCATTATTGTGCACCATTGACGTGAACAAATCGATGAACATCCGCCATTGTCTGTAACTCCCGTCGAACTTGGGAATTACCAAACGCTCAAGCTGAACCTTTGTAGTTCCAGATGCAGGTTTCTCAGTAATACTGATGCTCGATTCACCCTGATGTTGCCTGATGCCATCTTTGAACGCCCCTAGCAGGTCCAAATATTGGTTCTCGCTGGTCTCGAAATCTTCAAGATACGAGTTGCGTCGCGCAGGATTGTCGGCCATCTCGTCGAGCATGAGAGTATGATGCTCCTGACATGCTGTCCATAACTCCTGAGTCGTTGCAGCCTTGCCTCAAAATAGCCAAGATTATGACGATCCTTGCTATCCTTCCCGAAGTTTTTCTTCAGCCTCGCAATGTTGCAAAAATGGTCGTATTGTGTGACCGTAGTCGATGAAGTTCCCTTATCATCTTTCGTGGCAGCAGATGCAGTTGTGGATTTGTCGCCCCTTGTTTCCGGCATATTGGCAAAGACCCTCCTCAGGATGTAGTTCAGCACTGGTGTTGATTACTTTCAGATTCTTATAACAGCGGAGCCAAAAACTCGTCTGCACCAACTTGTATAAAGTAATTCAACGGTGGAGATTTTGAGCTATGGTTGCGCTAAGAATCGATTTTATCAAATATCACCAGAACCAAATCATTATTGTCTCCGATGCTTTGCCACTAAAAAATTCGTATCCGGATCCACAAATATCCAATTCGTAATCCGGCTCGACGGACCAAAAATGTTGAGAAACTAATACTTGTTCCTCAAACTGTGAAAGTCACAAATAAAAATAACACGCTTTGAAAGGTCACGAATAAAACACGCACTGATCTGATTCCAAAACTGAACTCCTTTATTCAACATTCAATTGTATTTATATTCTAAAACAACATGCTCATCAATTATGTTAACCAGAACAGAGTTCAATTATCGAGCAAAGAATGTGCTTACTGTTGCACATATGTGTACATGTTTTAAATAATTGAACGATGTTCGATGAAGACAAAAAATGCTGACTATTTGAAATATGGAGAAGCAAGCAAATTACATAGTTCAATGAATCAAGAGGTCAATGTTTTCAATAATGAATGCTTTGCTGTATAATTAATTTCATGGATAGATTACAAATTGATTATAATACTGAACAAAGTCAATCAACCCTGCAGAAAAACTGGAATTGATGCTAAGGTAAGAATGTAATGAAACAGTAACTGCTTAAAGAATAATACCTTTATTGGAGAAATATTATATTTGAAAACATAATAACATAAGCCTAATGACACAGTAGGTTAATTAACATGCATAGTGCAGCCTATTTAAATTTAATACCAGATGTGTTGGTCAATAAAATGAAGTCGTAACCATCATCATCATTCAAAAGAGAAGGTGATTGAATTGACAAGTTAGGGCTGTGAGAAGTGGATGACATGACATCATACTGTGGACATTTTTTGCATGATTGACTTCTCCAATTGGCTTATAGTTTGACAAATTTGCATCCTCGCATGGAAATGCGGAATGCAGATGTAACGAATTTATGTTATAGCGTTATGTAATGGAATCACATAACTCTATATCATAAAAGGGCACACGAGCCGAAGACCACTCTACCCGGCAAGGGCCCCTGTTAACGAAAAAAAGGAAAAGCGCACCCGATGGCTAACCCATTTTAGAGGAGGAGCCTGCCAACGTTGCGGGTCCTATACCCGATCAGGTTGAAAGAAAGGGAAACACCGAGTTCAAGTTCTTTAAGTAAACATTACCTTATTTTGAATTCAATATAAATATCAAACAAATTAATTAAAAAAGAAGAATTTGAGAACATGAATTTATATACACTTCATTATGTCTGTAAAAAAAAATTGGCAAATTGAAGCTACTGGTTTCTGAGAAAAAGTCTAATTAAATAACTCAAAAGATAAAAAATATTCAATGCAACTCGAAATCTTTTTCTTCTAGCAATTTTGACTATGTATTCTGGTCGTTTTGAAGTAGCAAATGGTGATTAAAAATAACAAAATATAAGATTACATAATAAACTAGCAAAGAAAAGTATAACAAAGTATTGAATGTAAAAAAAATTAAATATTGCATATACATATAAAAATGCGGTTCACACAATATTTGCCCTTTTCATAAGGTCCCATTTATTTTCTGTCGCAAAAATATAAATTGTGCTCTGTATCGTTATTGTTTACGAGATATGAAAATATCTAATAATTATTATAACGTTAATAATTATTTTCATTCCTTGATGTGGTATTGTGTTTTCTCAATGCGTTTTTAATGGATTTTTTTTCTTTGATTAATATCTGTTTTTTCATTGCTAATAAATATATTCAAACCGTTGTTTGTACAAGCAAGGAGGAATCATAAAAAGCTTTAACTGTTCAAGGATGTTCTTTGTATTTCAAAACCCAAATAGAATATTTAGTTATAAGAAACAGATTTGTCGCGTAAATACATACAGACGATCACAAATAATAGGGGTACCGATTAATTGCGGTTTTCTAACAGATAGCGTAACTTGATTTTTATTCCAGTGATTCACCTTTCTAAATATGTGTTGGAAAGCTACTGTGTATAGTTTCAGAATCAGTATGTGTCAGTTAGCTGAAGCAACAATACTTTTTTTTTACTCTGAAAATGTCGAATTTTGTGCCGAATAAAGTGTTTTTGCGGGGAGTACTTCTTCATTGAAGAAAAAGGCTGCCGAAAGTCATCGTATTTTGGTGGAAGTGTATGGTGTGCATGCTATAGCTGAGCGTACGTACCAGAAGTGATTTGCACGGTTTGAAAGTGGCAATTTTGACTTGGAGGACGATGAACAGCCAAAAAAGTTTAAGATCACGAATTGGAGACATTCTTCGACCAGGATCCATCTCAAACTTGCAAAATCACTTGGCATCGCTCAACAAACCGTTTCCAATCGTCTAAAAGCAATTTTTCACAATAAAGCTTCAATTTTCGTATATATCAATGTTAACCAAATTAAATTAAATGGGTACTCACCGCATCCGCAGGAGCGCTCGATGATTATGAAGGCAGTGCCACTAGAGATGAAATCGTATCTGTTTGGTTGGTGTTAATAGTTACACTAAAAATGCGCAAGAAAAAACGCACACATTCACACATGGACGACTTCTTATTGTTTAATCTAAGTTGATTACGGACTGATCAACGCTTAATCAGTGCTACCAGCGGCCTGTCGACTCATTACGTAAATTTTTTCCTTGATACATTCCTAGTTGTAAGGCGCGTATGCATTAGTAGATTTTTGGTATACGAAGCAACTAATGTCAGCCAATTGACCCACAAAATCGAAAGGCTGGCTGATATCGTATGTAATGGTCGACGTATTCGGCATTCTAAATGCTCTTCGTAGGTTTTGCAAACACCCTCCATACACGCTCTCTTTCGTAGTCGCTGTACGCTCTAATCTCAGGCCGAATTTCGGGTGGTGCACGCAAAATTGTATGCGACGTCTATTGACGTTATGTTTACGTTCGCGGTGCCTGCGCTGCAGCAACAGGATGCATGCAAAAATGCTGACTAAACGATTTATTCGTAAATGTAACGTTATGCCTCCGCGCAATGAAAAGAAAACTCGTCTACCGATCCAGATGTTATATTGCGCTTCAATTTCCTCGTTAGCGTCATCATTTTGACCGCCGCGTGGAGAAGAAAAAACTAAACCGCCACTTGTCTTCTTCACTATTTTTCGTTATCTCAGTTACAATAATTCTTTTTTTGGAATTTTTTTAGTCTTTCGTTTCAATAATAAATTAGAATATCCAAAATATGTTTTACCTAAATTTCACTTTACTCCTTTCGCATCCAGTTTAGTCAAGGACTTACATAAATAGAATAGGAAATCGATTAAGGTCTATTCTATTCGAGACACACTCATTTGCCACATTTTTTGTTTTTCAATTTTAAATACGCGACGATTATCGATTTGCTTTCCTCTTAGCTTTTCAAGCACAACCATCGTATGCCTGCGTATCTAAGTTCCACCTGGATAAAAAACTTTTACGTTGATCATTTTATCCTTTAAAAATTATATTGTACTTATTTTTCCTGCTCTTTATAAACTGAATCACATGGTATCAAACAGTACAGGACTGCCCGAACATAATGTGCCACATGATTCCATTTGTCAACTGATCCAAGCATCACCGGGTGGTTGGCATAGTCTTCCTCTCCTGGGCAAAACAGACAATCAGAGGGCCGTGGCTTATCAATCTTGTGCAGGTAAGACTGAAAACACCCATGCCCACTCAAAAGCTGGGTCCTATAGAAGTCGCTTTCACTATGCTTCGATTTAGCCACGGTCCCATATCCTGCGTGCAATTCACCCAAGACTGCTGCCAATCGTTGAGTGATCGCTGTCTCTCCTCGCGGGCAACCGGCTCCCTTGCTTTGACGCAAGTAAATAGCGCGCCGCTCTCTAAGAAGGAGAGCAATAGGTAGTACACCTGCAATAGCTCTCACCACCGAATCAGAGACTGTCTGTACCTGTGCCAAGCGTTTTCGGTATAGATTCTAACTGAGGGCGTCGCCCCATATTTCTGCTCCGAACAGTAGCACTGGCCCTACACCAATCATCAAGAGGCGTCTTCTTGACGGGTTGAGTCCCCTCTCGCTGGCCATAAGGCAACTCAGAGCCAATACTCCCGAAGCAGCCTTCTCAGCCGTTACCCTGATTTGCTCAGAGAAACTCATCTTCGAGTCGATCAGTATTCCCAGGTACTTCACCGATGGCTTCGATTCGATTAGTACTTCTTCAATACTGATCATCTTCACTCTAGGAATTCTCTTTTTTGTCAAGATGACCACTTCGGTTTTTCTCCAGTGCTAGACTGAAGCTACGAGCAGTCATCCAATCTCTCAATCGGCGCATCACCATACCTAGCCTAAGTTGCGCTTGTTCAACGGTGCGTCTAGCGACGAGAGCCGCAACATCATCCGAGTGGCCGATCAAGCGCGACTCATCTGGCATCTTCAGTCGCAGTAGCCCGTCGTAAGACACATTCCACAGATCTGGACCAAGGATAGATCCCTGGGCAGCACCCGATGGATTTCAATGCGTTAGCCTCTTATTTTCAACACAAAGATAAAATATCCTTCAGCTCATTTCGATTTAAATAATTTTGTTTGTAAAAATCTAAATTCCATTTATACCTACAGTTAATCAATGGACTTTAAAATATACATTCAATGTTGATTCAAGTTTTTTGATTTAAAAGAATTGTTGATAAAAAAAACGAAAACCTGATTTTGATAAAGAAACCGGTTTATTTTGGCTGTAAAAACCGTCCGATTAAACCGAAGATGAAAAAACCGAAGAACTGGTTTTTTTACCAAAAACCGCCATCCCTGAAGAGAAAAATTACAGGAAGACAGCTGAGATTTTGACCAGCTGTGGTTACGGCCATTATGTTACGTTTTTGGACTTGATTGAGGGGGCATTGATGCGAAAAAATCATAGATTAATAAATATAATAATACCAAGTATTCAAATTTCAAATACATTTGAACTCCTTGAGGAGATCCAACGGTTAAAAGGTTTTCAACATTTTAGTGATTCCCCGTTTAGCTGGTCATATGATAACCTACTTTCTTAAATTGTCACAGATGCTTGACATTTCGATCTGCAGGAAGATGAAATAACAACAAACAAATTTCAAGTTTTTATAGGTTTTCAGAATGAATGTTGTCGATAATATTAAACGCGAAATATTCGTAGATGAATTGAATAGTGGAAAAAAGTGTGCAGAAGTATTTGTATCAGAAATGAATATGTTTGTTCTCATCTGCGACATTTGTCAATGTAAATTTGAAACGATGCCGCTTTTTGGATTTCACTGGCGGGAATCACATTCACAGAAAGTATCGCCTGAAAATGCTGAACTTGCAGCATTAACGCCAATAGATTGTGGAAATAGCAGTGACCGCATTGTTGAATCAGATGAAGTTAAAATCTCGGCAAACTGCTCAGTAAACGAAATATCTTCTGATCACATTGAAGTTAGTACTACCAAATATTCACCGTCGCATAGAAAATGCTCAAAAACACAAGGTATATTTTACAATTAATATATATTTCCAATAAAGCGAGTAACAAACATAAATATTTCAGCATCAACAAATTTCTGCGAACAATGTTCTAAACAATTTAAATCAAGAGCAGCATTTTTATATCATATAAAGAAACACGACATGATTCCAATTGACTTGAAATGTAAATATTGTGATAAAGTCTGCACTGATAAATCGGAATATATTCAGCATAAAAATTCCCATTCTGGACAAAAGAAATACCTATGTCCGCATTGTCCGAAGAGATTTGCTTCTGCCTTCACTAGACAAGAGCATGTTTACATTCATACAGGCGAACGACCCCACAAGTGTCCACATTGTCCTAGTGGATTTACATCTAAATATACACTTCAGAATCATATCAGAATGCATTCCAATCAAAAAGAGCATTCTTGTGAATTCTGTGATAAACGCTACGTCCGTAAGTCTGATTTAATAACACATTTGCGATCGCATACTGGAGAAAGGCCTTATCAGTGTGAAGAGTGTGGAAAAAGTTATACAGTGATAAGTAAATTGAAGGAGCATATTAAGCGACATAGTAATCGACGTGATTTTAAATGTGATATATGCGGGAAAGAGTTCTTTTCTAAATACATTTTACAGCAACATGCAGTTAAACATTCGGATGAGAGACCATTTAAATGCAAAATATGTGGAAGTACATTCCCTAGATCAAAGGCCTTGGTTTTACACCTGAAATTACACTCAGAAGTGAAAGAATATGTTTGCAATATTTGTGGGAAAGCGTTTGCCCAGAGTGCAGGATTGTATGGCCACAAAAAAAGTCATGGAGAACATTTAGCATCTAATAAAGAAAAGTCAGGTCTTTAAAGAATGAAGTTCGTTTTAAATTAGATTAGTATGAGAAAAAGGATTCGTTTGATGTTTGTAATCGAATACCATAGTAAAAACGGCTATCATTTATAGGTGCGTTGATTGTTTTTTGGTTGGTTTGGTGTCGATGAATGACATAGCCCGGTCTCCTCCTTGTTTCTTACGTTAATGAAGTGAGGCCTACTTAGAAGTAATGTGCCAAACGGGTTCAGACTAAATTCTCAGTTTGATAAAGACGTTGTTCAGTAGATAGTTCGCATGCCTTGCACTGCTAGGACTCGTATTCCGGTTCCTAATAAGCTTTACATCCCTACTACAATTAAGAAAATTCAATATAATACAAGGGTAGTCCCAAAAGTACCTGACCTGACTTATGAATACAGGTAGTTAAAAAAAAACAATTACTGCGATTGACAATACCACCTTTCAACAACTTAATGTGAAAAGTTCATAGCGGTACGTTTATTATTATTTTGATACAGACATGCAAAGTAAACGCTCACAGTGAATTTTTAAATATGGAAAAAATCGGGCATCGTTATGTGATACAATACTTTTTTAAGCGAGGTCGTACGAACTGCCAAGATGAACACCGCAGTGGTCGACCAAGTGAGTATTGGATGACCGCCGACTAAAAGTGCGCGAGATAGCAGACATGGCATTTCAAAAAGTGCCGTACATCGCATTTTGACCGAAAATTTGGACATGAGAAATCTGTGCGCAAAATGGGTGCCGCTTTTGCTCACAATAGAGCACAAACAACAACGTGAGGATCTTTCCATGCAGTATTTAACAATATTTCGCAGTAATGAAGCCGAGTTTTTGCATCGATTCATTACCATGGACGAAACATGGGTCCATCATTTTACACCTGAGACCAAGGAGCAGTCAAACTGAAAAGGGAGAACCGGCTCTAAAAAAAAGCAAAGACAGTTCAGTCAGCTGGCAAGGAATAATATTTATTGATTATCTCAAAAAGGGAAAAACAATCGACGGCGCATATTATGAAGCCTTATTGCGGCGTTTGATGAAATCAAGAAAAACGGCCCTATCTGACGAAAAAGAAAGTGTTGTTTCACCACGACAACGCACCAATCCACACGTGCGTCATTGCGATGACTAAAATCAATGAGTTGAAGTTCGAATTGCTTCCCCACGCACCCTATTCGCCAGATCTGGCTCCCTCGAATCACTTTTCGCAATTTTTTTATTTATTTTTTTGTCGGGGTGGGCACTTTTGGGACCGCCCTCGTATATATATACAGGGTCTGTATAATAAGTAACCGGACTGAGCCTGCCCCGCGCCGTCAAAGCGTCTGCTAACCGGTATCTGGTGCTGTAGTGGTGGTGGGGGTCTAGGTAAAGGGAACCGGGCTGCAGCAGTTGCCTCCAAGCGCTTGGAGAGATAGCATCGAGCGAGAGCGGAGTGCATGTTCAAATACATCGTCGGAGTGAAAATGGAGCGTACGATCGAGCAACGTGTTAGCATCAAATTTTGTGTCAAACACAAGAAAACGGCCACGGAAACTCTTCAAATGATTCAAGAGGCTTACGGTGAGGATGCTGTAATAAACATAAGCAGTCGAGCAGCCCCGTGGTGATCAGGAGTGGCTGCTCCTAAAGAGATAAGGTGGTCACCCCGTCGAAACTGCTTAGTTTGTTGTTTTACTAGTTTAAAGTAAACTACATCCGTCAAGTTTCCATCCTTTAGGCAGAGATGAGTGGTTCACTTCAGCCACTTTAACATCTTTAGGTTTGACATTCCCCTTGTAATGCAACGACCTTCTTCGGTGAAAGTAACGGTTGCTTTTTGTGTAACGTTTGCGTTTGTCTCAAGCCTCCGTGTCCGCTAACTTTAACGAGGCAAAACAATATTAAATTTCTGTAGAGTAGATTAATTGACACCTAATAGAACTTTTCTAAAGACAATAAAAATTGATCGGTGCGTCCTGTAGAGTAGAGTACGCGTGATAAGTATTTTGTAGTGTAGCTTCGTGGCTCGACAAGAACCCGCCTCATATGATCCCGCAAATGCTAGTCGTCAAGCACACGTACGCGGTCGTTAAGCGAAGCTAGTTAGCTGAGCTCGGTGTTGTTTTAGCTCGCTGACACTTGTGCCAGACCATCGGCACCCGTGTCCTACGCGGACATTTCGAAATTCATTACAATGCTCTGTCCAGAACTCAAGTGTTTCAGTCGCACAGAAATTTCCGGGAGGGCCGCCATGACGTCCATGACAAACAGCGCGTCGGTCCTCCATCAACGAGTCACACGGACACAAATGTGCAAAAAGTCCGTGATGTGTTGAACAGTGATCGTCGTCTGAGCATTCGGGCTATCGCAGATGAGGTTGGAATTGATAAGATGACCGTTCGCAACATTATTCAGAACGATCTGGGCATGAGGAAGATCTGCGCGAAGCTGGTACCCAAACACCTGACCGATGAGCAAAAGGAGCGTCGTGTTGCTGTCGCTTCGGAAATCCTTGATCGACTGCAAACCGAACCAGAGTTCTTACAGCCTAGATATGGCACCAGCGGACTTCTTTCTGTTCCCCAAGATCAAGAGACACCTTAAGGGGACGCGGTTCGGGACTCTGGAAAACGTTCAACGTGCTACGACGAGGGCTCTAGACAGCATCGAGGTTGCGGACTTCCAGGGAGCGTTCGGGGATTGGAAAATCCGGTATCAGCGTGTTATCGACTCCAATGGGGACTACTTTGAAGATTTCTAAAGAAAAATTGTAGATATTTTGCCAATAAAAAATTTCCTGAGTTCAGTCCGGTTACTTATTGTTCAGTCCCTATATATATATATATATATATATATATATATATATATATATATATATATATATATATATATATATATACACATATATATATATATATATATTGCTACATGCACGAATAATTTTGCGAGCTACTGTCGCAATTGTTTTCACAACCATTAAGAACATAATGATCAACAAGCGAATGTACTCGAAAACCCACCAAGCATGATCAACATCTGAAAGTGAGTCACTGCCCCATTCAATAAGCTGCTCGAATATTCCAGGTAATTCGCCAATGTACGAGAAATTAATTGAATGACTAGAGACCCTATATAAAACCAAGCTGAATGAATGGGGGCATTCATTCATTACAACCGCGATAATAAAAACTGCGATAGAGTGGAGCGCGAGGTAAAAGCGATATTGATTCATTGATAGTGGATCAATTTTCGTGATACAGTTGTTATACAAATTGATAGATTAGTGAAAAGAAAAATTGTAAAATAGTGAAATTGATGATTGTGCATTTTTAGTAAATAAACGCTTTTAACTTAATTTAAAAGACGGTGCGTTTTCACTTTCCTTCCTTTCCGTTTCACTTTCCTTACTCCTAGCTAACCTTAATGAAGCTACCAGAGCGGGTGAGCCCTCAGATGCGGGAAAAGGTGCAGAAGGTGGTGAAGCTGAAACACCAAAACCAAAGGAACCAGAAAATGTGCTGATGCAAATGTTGATGCTGATGCAGCAAGAGCAGCGACACCAGTCATCCAGTTTAGCTGCGAAGCTGGACCAACAAGCATTCGAAATCAAGGCAGACATCACACAGAAGCTGGAGATCAACGAAGCTAAATGAACAATCAGGAATTGGAAGCAGCGAAGGCAACAGTTACCACCTCACCAGCCCCACTTGCAACCGCAGCGCAAAGCTCATCCAGAAATGTGCAAGCACCAATATTCGACGGGCAATGGTCTGGAGTATTTACAAAACCCAGTTTGAAGCTGCCGCTAGGGCAAATCACTGGAATGAGCAGGAACGAGCAACTGCACTAATTTTTGCTCTAAGAGGCCCAGCTGCCGAGCTTTTGCAGGCAATCCCCGTTGAGTTGCACTCAAACCTAGCTGCTATAATGAACGCGCTCGACATGGGTTATGGAGACGATCATCTAAAGCAGATTTATATGACACAGCTACGGCATCGGATGCAGAAGTCTGGCGAAACTTTACAACAGCTAGCCCAAGACATTGAGCGACTGGCACTTTTGGCTTACACAGCGTACGACCCAGAACATCGAGATGACGCAGCAACAGAAGCATTTATCAGCGCCTTAAAGGACCAGGAATTGCAACAAGCCGTGCGTTCAGCTCAAAAGTAAACAGTTAAGGACGCATTGGCTTATGATCGGAACTTTGAGGCAGCGAAAAATGTGACTCGTACCACTGCCCGGCTTCGCGAGGTAGTAGTAGACGAGTGCAGGTGTGAGCGGGTCAAAGTTGAGTGAGAGCCGCAGGTAAATGAGCCTAGATGCTGGAGTTGCGGAGAGACGGGGCACCTGCAAAGAGACTGCAAGAAGAGAAGAAAACGAAGCTATTGTCCAGGGTGGTGGAGATCCAGACCGAGTCAGGAGCCTAGAATGGAAGCCCATCAAACTGAGGGGGCGAACTTCGTGGGGCAGAGGTTGGCTAGGAGGATCGATGTCCCCAGCACCACCATCACCGTGTCAAGACTACATCGTGGAGAAGCGGACTTATGCCTTCCGGGTCAAGTTGACGGAGAACATTGCACCATAACAATCGATACTGGTGCAACCCAATTGATTATCCGACCAGACCATGTGAGGGAACAACTACTTCACAAGGGCAGAATTTTCTCACTACGGACAGCTACGGGAGAAACTGCACCTGTCCATGGAGAGATTAGTCTCCAGATACAGTTTGGAGACCTTGCGTTCCGACATAATTTTCTGGTCGCGAACATTATGGATGACTGCATTCTTGGAATGGATTTTCTGCGACCACATGGAATCACATTGGATTTGGGCAAACGGGTATTGAAATGGCAGAATGTCGAAATTTTGATGGAGGATCCCAGCGCTTAAATTCCTAAGATGAATGTGGTAGTATGTGCCGACACTGATGTACCGAATTCCTCTGAAAGAATTGCATGGGCCAAGCTTGATGGTGATTCTGGAGACCACCGATCTTATCTGATAGAGCCAACGAAGACGTCCGCATTGCGCAGTTTGATTGTAGGATGAAGCCTTGTAAGATCTATAAGGAACGGATACGTGCCGGTTAGAGTCCTTAACACCGCAGACTCAACCACGAGCATCAAAGCGGGAGAAGTCATTGGCAGCTGCCAGCCTGTTTCCACCATCACCTCCTTGGAAGCCACTCACGACAATCGTTGGAAAAGGAGGCAAGACGCAGACAACGCCCGGGAATCCACGTCTGCAATATTGAAGTAGGTCAAATTGCCAGGGCAGCTATTTAAGCGAGCCTCTGATCTGGTCACCAAGTACAGTGACATCTTCTCAACGAGCCCAAATGACCAAGGCCGAACGAGAATGGTAACTCACGTCATAGATACACAGGTTGCCAAGCCGATTCGACAAGCACCGAGACGTCTTCCTATAGTCAAACAAGGATAAGTGAGCGCAGTGATCTCGGACATGGAAAAACAAGGTGTAATCGAACCTTCTGTCAGTCTATGGGCTGCGCCAGTAGTTCTAGTAAAGAAAAAGGATGGTAGCACTCGTTTTTGTGTCGACTATAGGCAGCTTAACGACGTCACTAAGAAAGATAGTTACCCGCTTCCACGCATCGATGACATCATGGACACTTTAGCCGACGCAAAATGGTTTTCCACACTCGATTTCAAGAGTGGCTACTTGCAGGTAGAAATCGACAAGAAGGACCGAGAGAAAACCGCATTTTCAGTTGGGACCGGATTGTGGCAATTTGTGGTGATGTCATTTGGACTTTGCAATGCTCCAGCCACTTTCGAACGCCTGATGGAATACGTGCTACGTGGCATAACCTGGAAAACATTCCTGGTGTGCCTAGATGACATCATTGTTATCGGGAGAATGTTCGAAGAGCATGTGCGGAACTTAGAAAAGGTTTTCTCCCGATTGCGACTGGCGAATTTGAAACTTAGTCCCGACAAGTGTACCCTTTTCGCAGCTGAAGTAAAATACCTGGGACACATCGTATCAGCAGAAGGGGTCAAAACAGACCCTGAGAAAATTGAAGCCGTAAAAAGCTGGCCAACACCAAACAACAAGCGCCAACTACAAAGTTTTCTGGGTCTGGCGACCTACTATCGAAGATTCGTCAAAGACTTTGCCAAAATAGCTAAGTGTCTCCATCAGCTAACCGAGAAAAATCATCCGTATGTCTGGAATAAACAATGCCAGACAGCCTTTGAGACCCTGAAGGAGAAGCTGTGTGAACCACCTGTGCTGGCATATCCAAAACCCGGAAAAATGTTTGTAGTTGACACCGATGCAAGCAACGGCGGTATTGGAGCTGTACTCTCCCAGCAGATCAATGGCGAAGAAAGAGTCCTCTCGTATTACAGTCGAGTTCTCTCAAAAAGTGAGAGGAACTACTGCGTGACCAGGAAGCAGCTATTGGCTATAATAGAGGCCACCAAGCAGTTCCACAAGTACCTATATGGCCAGAAATTTGTTCTTCGAACGGACCATGCATCGCTGAGATGGCTACTTAACTTCAAAAACCCCGAGAGACAAGTTGCGAGATGGATCGAAAGATTACAGTCATACGACTACGAAATTGTTCATCGGGAGGGTGGAGTTCATGGAAATGCTGACGCCCTATCTCGTCGTCCATGTCGAGCTAATTGTAAGCATTGCTGACGGGTTGAAGAAAAGGAGCCGCCCGTTGATCTGCGATTGATAACGGCCGAATCCGATGAAGGTTGGTCACCGGAGGAGATTCGAAATGCCCAGTTAACCGATGAAGACATCGGACCATTGCTCGTATGGAAGGAGACAACTGGGCGACCGGAGTGGAAGGACGTTTCAATGCACGGCGCAACCCTGAAAAGCTATTGGGCATAATGGAACTCCCTTCAGGTAGAGGGTGGAAATGGGAAACCGCGGATGGCAGCTCCTATAGGATGCAAACTATACTCCCCAAAAGCCGAATCCACGATGTGGTTAAGGAGATGCATGAAGGATCCTCGGGAGGCCACCTTGGTGTTAACAAGACCTTAGCGAAATTGCGGGAAAGGTTTTTGCAGGCTCCACGCTCGAGAAGACGTAGAGGACTGGTGCCGTATATGCACCATTTGCGCTTCCGTCAAAGGTCCAAAGCGACGACTGAGAGGACAAATGCAAACTTTTAACGTGGGGATACCATTTGAAAGGATTGCTGTTGACAACGCGGGACCCTTTCCTGAATTCTAGTGGCGAAATCGATACACGCCGGTTGTGGCCGATTATTTCAGCAAGTAGCCCGAGGTCTACCCCATTCCCAACCAGGAAGCAACTACTGTAGCCGAACAGCTAGTATTAAATTGGGTGAGTAGGTACGGCGTACCTTGCGAACTAAATTCGGATCAAGGCCAAAACTTTGATTCACAATTTTTTGGCGAAATGTGCGAGCTGCTGGGAATACGGAAAACGAGGACAACACCGATGCACCCCCAACCCGATGGAATGGTCGAACGTTTCAACGGCACGCTCAGTAAACATCTGGCAAAGATGGTTGACGAGAACCAAAGGGACTGGGACCGACATATCCCACTATTTTTGATGGCATACAAAGCTGCCGAACATGCATCGACGGGTCAAGCCCCAGCCAAAGTCATTTTTGGAAAGACTATTCGTCTGCCAGCTGATATAAAGTTCGGAACACCCCCCGAGAAACCCCAAACGATCTCGGAGTACGCAAGTGAGCTAAGACAACGGTTGAACCAGAGGCTCACTGATGTTATGTTATGAATCTCACAATAAAAAATCCAAAGTCGGTACGGCTGAAACAAAATGGCGGCCGCTCAAAGGTTGAAAAACGTACAAAATTTTGTTGTTGTAGTTTTGACCAAAGCTTTCAACCAATGTCAATGAAATTCGGTAGTTTGATAGAAACTATAAGGATCTAAAGAGTTAAGTGAAAAAACTGGATGTCAGGTCGCAAAAACAAACAAAATGGCGGCCAGTTCAAACTCAAAACTTCAGTCTTCGAAAAGTCGCAATTTTGATCCGATGTAGGTGAAACTTAATTTTAAGATAGAAATCAATTAGGTCTAGAAACTTTGACATTTTGGTGATCTTGCATGTGCAATTTTCAAAATGGCGGCGGAATAAATATTCGTCTTTTTCAGGTTTTCTCGGCCCTCTAGCGGTCACATTTTCCAACGGATTTTGATGAAACTTGAGATTATGGATCTTTGTACTAAGTTCTTGTATTATGCAGAAAATTTTTTAAACCAAATGAAAAATTAAAATGTCGAAAAATATTTTTAAGCTGCCATTTTCACTAAAAATTGAATAATTTTGCCCTGTCTAGAGTGAAACTCTGATCTGAACGAGATTTGGAACATCAATTGACTGTACATTTAAAATAATCCAAAATCAAATAATCTAAAATCAAATGCACGCATTCAAAATGGCGGCTCCCAAAGGCCAGAAGGCAAGCGCAATTCGCTATTTTAATAGCAACTGTAATAATGAATATTTTTCATGGAAACATTTTTAAATTACTTAACTTGGAAGTATTTATATAGCAGACCATTTTTAGGATATTGTTAAAATATTTTTACAATACCCTAAAAAATTATGAAATCGTGAGTTGTCTGTTCGTCCGTCCATCCGTTTGTTCCTGTGTCACAGTAAGCTTCCTTGCAAACCGCATGAGCTAGAATGAGGAAATTTTCTACGTAAGTCAAAAGTGGTGTCTCTCGAAATTTGCAATGCAAGAAAATATTTCAAAGTGTTTAATTAAATTTTTTTATATTTCTGTAGCCCTCTAGCAGCCAAGTTTCTCAACAGATTCCGATGAAATTTGAAATTATGCAATAAGTTCTAAAGCAAGTTAATTTAACCTGCAAAAAATTGTGCAAATCGGATGACAAATAAAAAAGTCGAAAATTTAAAGCTTAATATTTCTAGCAGCCGTTTTCAATAAAAATTAAAAATGGTGGCCCCTGATGATTCAGAAAAAAATTGATAGTATTTATATTAATAGCAACGCAAGTGCTGTTTAAACTTTTATGGAAATCTTTTGAAATTATCTATTTGAGCTATTTAAGCCGACAAGTTATCATTGTGAAATGTGTAAACAGCAAATGTGAGAAGGACAACACCTGTAATTTATATGTTTATAGCAATTTATTATCTGCCGATTTTCAATATGTGATCCATAAATGTGCAACTCAATTGAATGAACAAAATATTTGCGTCTCTACAAAGGATCTTTAAATACGAACGTCGGCAGATTCTTTTTATGTCAATAAAACAAATAGAAATAAAATTCACTATTTAAAATGTTTACTCATATCATTGACACCACAAATCAATATTTTAAATTAAACTATAAATACCCATGTGGTGCTACGAAAATTGCGATAAGAAGTTTAGTAGTACGCAAGCCAAATTCTTTTCCGAAACCTTACACTACATACGAGAAATTTACCTTTCCGGCTGGTGCTGCCAACGGGGATTTTTTTAGATGGTATCATTTTTTTATTTTTTTTTCACCAAATTGTGATAAACTATCACGCAGGATAAAAAAGCAAGCAAAATGCTTTAAACAAAATTTAAATCGACCGACTAGATTCGGAGATTAACTGTCCGCAAGTTAAAAAAAACGTTAAGTCGAGAAAAACGCTGTAATTATTCTTCAATTTGAATATCGCTCGAACGGAATCTGAACCGACCTCTCATCGGTTCTAGACGTGAAGTCTGAGTCGTGCCAACCGATAGTACCAATCTGTCAACCAGTCCGTGCAATTATAATCCATTTCACGGTGGCTGCTTGTCGGCCAGCTAGTTCGGAGAGGATTTCGGTTGCAGGTCTTTCAAATGGATTACTCAATTACTTTGTTTCAGCCACCATCAAGTGCCCGTTTCAAACGCTCCTAAGGATACAACGTACGCAAAAGAAACCTATCCTTACGATATTCCGTATTCAACTTCCATTCAGTCAAGTCAGATAACAACAAAAAACTGGATTCAATTTCGCTTTTCCGAATTTTCTTTTACTTTTTCCCGACGCGGTACCTCAGCAATTCATATATTTTTTCCCAACTTCTTAAGAAATATATTACTTTACGTTATGACTTATTCTAAGTATGATTTAGTCTACGAATAGTAATATTAATTCAAATACAGTTACTTTTCTTCTACTTGAAAATACTAGAATAATGGCCGTTTTCTTCGGGATAATTGATGTGAGGATGGCTTTTAGGTTTTTGTATAATTTCTTAATAGTTTTAATAATATGTTTTGTTTTTATATATAGGTATATATGTGAACACTTTTAAACATCCTAACGTTCAAAATCAATTTAGTTTTAAATTTCCTTTCTCTTGTATAATTTGCAACAACGTTGTATAAACTAAATTTGTACAACAGATTTTTTATTTAAATTCTATTCATTTCAATCTGTATTTAGCAACACACGTAAAAATTTTAATTTCAAATGAAAGGGTACATTTTAATTGTTTCTAACTCTTTGGGTTTTAAACGTGAATTAAGTTAGTTTGAATGTTTCGATTCAAACGCAAAAATATACAGAAGATTCTCTTCTTGTTTAACCTCTCCTTAGTATATCTCAGTAATAATTTAATAATAAATATTCATTAAATCTAATGTTTTCTTAGCAAATGCATGCACCCTAAATCTTAAAGCTTTTTCGTGAAACACGCTTCTTGGTAACAAGAACGTAATTAATGTACTAAAAAGATTCAGTTAAAACAGTTCGATTCATTTTCCGTAGAAGAAAAATATTTAAAAAAATTTAAAGACGAAAGGAATTAATTGTTTCCATTCTTACAAGGTTCACCTTTCATTTGTTTAAGTTTAGTTGCAATGTCTCCGTTGCATTAAAAGTTCTCTATTTGGATTTTTCTTTAATATTTAAGCTTCTTGTTCATTAAGTCTATGAATTTATTAATGCAGTTGTCGTAAAGCTTCATTTATTGTTTGACGAATTTCATTTGTTTTTTTTTGTTTACTCAGAGGTGTAGTCGAGTGAGAATGGTTATTTTGGATGATGTTGAAACCGATTAAGATACAAAGTTTCTCGAGATTCACTTCAATTCGTTCATATCTTGTTTTGAGATCTGCTTGTCCGACTATCAAAGGGGCCCCATAGTTTCGAATACTCATTTACAAAAAAAAAGACGATTAAGTTAGATACTATTTGTTCATTTTTCTAAGTTGCCTAGGTTTGTGTTCGTACTTTACTATTGATAACAGGATCAAGTAGGTAGTATTCAAAGATATTGAGTATTGAATTGCAAGTTCCTTTTGCGGTATGTGGATATTGAAATACACTTCCTGTATTCTTCATGTAACAATTACATCTACTCTACGAAACATTAAAAATCATTCTACTTTTTTAAGTCTCTTTAGTCAATTGTACCTACTTGTAACGCGCATTTTTGGCCCATCTTTTGTCGGCTGTAGGATATCAAATTTTCGCCATCAAACGTGTGAACCTCGTCACGAAGACTTGCTTTTTCAAAATCGAGTAATCGCGCAGCATATCCTTCATTTTCAGATTCATGTGCTTCGACCGAAATCACAGATGATTTTATTGAGACAGCAGAAATCGACGGAGAATAGCTTTTAAAGTATCGATAAGTAATTTTATTTTTGATTAGAGATTTACTGATCAATTCACTTTGCTCGTGATGATTCAGTTCATGCCATATTGGCAAATATGTCAATTTGGTCGTTCGAATATTTTCAGGAATTTCACTCACTATTGGATTCAGAGCGGAAAAATATGTTTCGATGGTATTGAAAGTGTCCTGCCCCATTTAAATGTGATTTTCCCACTTATGGTAAATCAAATTAAATGCAGAGAGTCAGGATTAGGTTAAGAAAATATCATTTCTTAAGTGAAGACGTTACTTTTGTTTCATCTATGCTTAGTAAATTAAATGCCTTTACTTTCAATACTTTTACTGTTAAAGCTGCCTTGTCTCACTTCATAGAATAAATTGAGCTGCTCAGCCCCAAGTTTGGAACACTCATGAAATCTACCTCCCTGTTCATTTGTGTCAAAAATCCGTCAATTTCTACTTTTCTGCTTACATTTCGACGTCAGTGATGTCATATAAGTAAGTGATCTATGTCACAGGAACTCTAACTCGGGCGGTCCATTTTCCATCGCCGTCTGCCGTAAATTGATTCACTCTGATGGAACATGGCATTCCCTTCGGACAATATCTTGTCTCCCTTTGTGGCGTTGGTAATCACTCTCTTGTCCGTATTCTGAATTGCGTTAGGCGGATCGACCCTCCAAACCTCACTACTTTCCCGCTACGTGGAAAATGGCATTCAAAAACGTGCACTGCCCGCCGAATAGTATTTTGTGGAGAAGGAAATATACATAAGCTGTGCGAGCGACAGCTGCGTGAACACCTGCGGAGAGCCGAGAGCGCGCTTCAATAGAGTCGTTATATCTCGGGATCGGCATCGAATTTTCATATAATATTTTAGCGAGTTATTTTTGAAGGTATAAGGAATCCAAAAATGTAAAAAAAAAACATTTTTTGAAAATTCTCGACAGTAGTAGTATCTTAATTATTTTAATTAATGCTCCATGTAAACATCATTAAGTCCATAAATAAAACTTAGAAACACAATACCTTAAATTTTTAGCGACCAGTTCAGTTGCTTTGCTCGCTGTACTGTCCAAATACCTGTAAATATTCAAAATTTAAATTAGCATTTATTCGTTCAAAGAAATTATAAGATATATAATTCATTTAAATAAATCCTTAGTAACTTAAATTCAATAATTAAATACTCTGTATTGAGCTAATATACTCGTAGTTCCTTCCCGGAGAATTATGTAGACTTTTATGAGGTAAGTGGGATAGATATGAGCCAACTTCCATAGCACAGGAGTATTATCATGGCAGAAGCACTTTCTAATATAGTTATTCCAACAAATAAAGACTCTAATCTTGACCACTAAAGAGAAAAACCAAAAAACACTTTAATGGATGCATACTAAAAACTCAAATTAAGAAAAAAATGTTTATCGATAAAAGTGGCTGCCATTTTGCTTCATTATAGAGAATATTATAAACTGAATAGATGTGTGAAGGCGGTTTGATTCATATTTGGTATTTTTGAGAACACCCTAACTAAACTGCAGTATCTGGTTCAATAAAAAGCTATATCGAAACTGGAACATCTTTACAAATGTTTTTTTTTCTTTTGTGTAACGAGTTGAAGACTGTTTACGCCCTGGGTTTAAAGCTCCTAAACGTACAAGACTTCTGGACTATATACTCACTGTCAAATGAATATAGAGCCAAATAAGAGGCATATAAATGTATAAAAGATGGATTAAAGTTTATCATGTGGTTCAATTGCTTTCAGATTTAAATTTTTGTTTACCATACATCTGCACTTGTAGTGCAACTCTCTCTACTCTATAAGTACCGTAAGAAATAAAATTTGTTGTAATTGCAGCTGCTATTTAATAAATATGCTCTGGTTTCTACGTTAACATACAAATCGAATCGAAACCAGCGGTGAAGTACCTGGGGCTACTGATCGAATCGAAGATGAGTTTCTCTGAGCAAATCAGGGCAATGGCTGAGAAGGTTGCTTCGAGAGTATCGGCTCTGAGTCGACTTATGGCCAACGTAGGGGGACCCAGCCCATCAAGAAGACGCCTTTTGATGAGTGCTGTAGGGTCAGTGCTACTGTACGGAGCAGAGGTATGAGGCACCGCTCTCAGTAAGGAGGTTTACCGAAAACGCCTGGCACAGGTACAGAGAAGGAGCGCTGAGGATGCATCTTCGTATCCGACAGGTTCTGACTCGGCGGTGAAAGTCATTGCAGGCATGATACCTGTCGCCCTCCTTGCTAGAGAGCGCTGCTCTTTTTATCTGCGTCGAAACGAGGATGCGAGGGAGATGGTTGTCCGCGAAGAGAGACAGAGCGAAGGGAAGGTTGACTGCGCGTCTCATCTCGGATGTGAGACCGTGGCTAAATCGAAGGCATGGTGAGACTGACTTCTATCTGACCCAGCTTTTGAGCGGGCATGGGTGTTTTCAGTCTTTCCTGCACAAGATTGGTAAGTCACGGTCCCCCGATTGTCGATATTGCCCAGAAGAGGAAGATAATGCCTGCCACACCTTTTTTGTGTGCATAAAATGGGACAGGCTGCAAAGGGCCCTCTACAGGGAGACGGGAGAGCTCACCCCGGATAATAGAGTCGCGTTGATGCTCGAATCTGTTGACAAATGGAACCAGGTGGCACATTATGTTCGGGCAGTCCTCAAAGATAAAAGGGACTCACTGCAGCTGGGGTGTTGTGGCTGGGGGATCGCTTGTCTGGCCCTTCCTCTTCCCCTCCCCCCTTTCGCTAGAGGAGGGATCCCCCACCTTCAAGGCGCCCACGGTGTAACAAAACGAGACCTGGCCCGAAGTAATGTGTCAAACGGTTTCAGGCTAGGTTCTCAGGTTGGCAGGGGAGGTGTTTAGTTGGCAGTCCAGTCGCCTTCTTGCGAGCATGGGAGTCCCAAACTTTGTGCGTAAATGCGCATTCACCTCCTTACCACAAAAAAAAATTCTTTTGGCAAGTTGACATTTTTTGTTCTGGAATATTTTATTTTTTTGGCAACTAAAAAGGTCGTTAAAGTAAATTTAAATGCATGCTCAATTATTGGTTTACAAATACAAATCCTATAAGCAAAATTATTAATATATCATAACCTAGGGTCAGTCCACTTCTATGTTTTAGTACTACGTATGTGTCAGATAAATAGATAGATATTTTATTGAGTCTTTTTATGACAATACATTTTTTACAGCAATTACTACAAGATTCGGTCGTAACCAATTCAATGTCATTGAAAGATTGATGAAAATAGTATTACACCAGTGCTCAATGGCTTATAAATTGAAAGATACAATTGAGAATTATTTGCAAGAAACGACAAGAAAGGAATTAACATTAATATGACATTTTGAGCTTACAAAATACGATAAGATATTTAATAATAATAATTAATTAACATAATGAACAAAGTAAATCAAACCAGAAGCAAGTGTTAACGTATACCATTATATAAATGTCAGAAATGGTATTTATAGTTAAACAATGAGGAGAAGAGGAATTAATAAATAAAATCTAAGAACTAAATGATTAACCACGATCAGATGCGTAATATTGAAAACCCGGTGAGTAAAATAATGGCTTAGGTGGATCTAATGAGGAAGGAGTAATTAACGAGGAATTAACTACACAAATTGAATTGATAGGCGAGATGTAACGATTAACATCCTCTAAAGGTACGTTTCGATCAAATAATTCCTTTACAACTGGGTCAGGATGAGAACCCCAGGAGGTTAAGCGCTTCATACTCTGCTCGATCATGAAAAATAGAATTCGTATAATTTTGGTTTCATCATAAAGTTTACTGTTTCTAAAATGTTTTTCGGTTGGTCTTCTGCATTTCGATAAGCATTTTCTAAGCATTTCGCGTTCAAAAATTTGAATTTCATCAGCAACAGTTGCGGAAACAGAATACCAAACAGGAAAACAATAGATAATAATTGGGCGAATAAGAGCATTGTAATTGTACTTTAAAAGTTTATTACTTCAATTTAAAGATTTGCCTGAAAGAAGTGGCGACAATGCTACCGATGCACCAGCTACTTTTCTCAAAACTCCCCCAACATGGAAATTGAATTTTAGCCTATGGTGTAAGTGAATATCCAAGTATTTAATTGATGTTTCAAGAGACACATTGTTTGAGCATCAACTGATAAAGAGAGTAATTTACTTGCAGCTGGTACATTTCATTGACCTTTCCTATAAGCATTTCGAAAGCAAATTTATTCACATTTTTCAGGGTTAAGTTTCAAAGCCTAATCAAACATATAATTTTTGAGCACTTGAAGATGAAAATTAATTTTATCGAAAGTTATTAAGGGACTTGTACCACATGCCATAGGTTGATGTTGTCAGCAAAAAGAAACATTTTAAAATTGTTATTCATATTATTTTGATGACCGCAAGGAATGTCAGCCAAATAAAAACTAAATAGCGACGGACCAAGAAGAGAACCTTGATGAACACCAGAATATACACTAATTGAAGAAGAATAGGAATTACCTATTTAAATCGTTAACCTACGTTTAGATAGAAGGCTTATGAACATACGAGCTAAAGGAACAGGACAGTTAATATTTAAAAATTTGCAGATTAAACCTTTTAACCAAACTGAATCGAAAGCCTTTTCAAGGTCAATTTACATGCCACTGTAACTTCTTTGTTTCGCAAACCAGTAGAAATTTTATCATGAATGGATAAGATTGCATGTTCAGCAGAATTTTTTTCCTTGAAGCAATGCCCCTTCACACAGGCCCCAAAGCGGATACATGACGTTACAACGCGCACCAGGATTTTAAGCCCATTGATCTGTTCTTTTCAAAGACAAATAAATAAATGGATGAGCAACGAGAATCGGTGTACTTGTCCATGTAGGAAGCAAATTTAACACATAAAAAAGTTATAAATAACTTGCGCTCTCGAAACTATATGATTCCCTCTGCTTCTCCTTCCCTTTTGTTTTCAGACAGGTTTTTCTTTCCTCTCTTCAGAAGAATTACTTCCCCCACTGACACCCGCGCACACCTACAAAATTTCATTTCACGTGCACACGATCGCGCCTTCGTTATCATTCGTAGAACAGTTTGAACGTCAAAGCAAATGAAAATCGTAGAAGCGAGAAAACGGCGAGATAACTCATGTGTGAGAGCCGATGGAATATTCGTAAATTTTTAATGAAAACAGAGCACTAAAGTGCCGATTTCGTACACGCGATCTTCAAAATTAAAAACTTTATATACGTGAACGTGTTTCGGAGTTAATTAAGTGCAAAAACATACTATCACTTCAAACCTCAACTTCACACAACTTTAGCGAAGGTTGCTAGTTGCTTCGGCTCTCGCGACCGGTTGCGGATCCAGTACTCTCTATATCTATGGTTCTTTTAGACCAATTGAACACCTTTTAACAGTTCCCACTGTGACGTCATGTACATTGATTGATTTCCTTTCGGGCCTAAGTATTCTGGGGTTGCTTGAAGCAAATTGTTCAAATTGTTCGATAGGATTGAGTGGATTAGAAAATACATATCTTAAAAGATCGCAGAATAATTCTTTCAAGAACTTTACCTATGTTCAAAAGAAGAGGGATTGGTCTCAATTTCTTAATGTCACCATTTGATCTTGATTTTGGCAAAGGAACTAATGTGGCTGAATTCCAAGCAGATTGAAAGTAACTATTATTAACACAATCATTTGCAATAACGACAAGAGGCCTAGAAATTGAGTGGTTACATTTCCTGATTACTAGGTTCGGAATGCCATCTGGACCAAAAGATTTTTTTATTATTCAAATTTACTATTATAGATTGGACTTCATCAAAACTAGTGCAAAGGACACTATAATTTATGCAAGTGGCATGTGAAGAGCGATTATGAGGAGAGAATATCCTCAAAAAAGATCCTTCAAAGCCGAAACTAAAAGAATTGATTTTACTCTCTACAAGTTCTTTTAAAGCATTGTTAGCAGAAGGCAATGATTAATATAAAAGGAGGAGCAAACGTTTTCATCTATCGGAACATATGATAGTCCACTAAAATTAATAGTATCCCTGGAAATATTCGAATCATTTGATAACCAGCCAATCAATTATTAATTTCTTTAAAAACATGCGAGGATGGCTTCATTGAAGAAAGTCGTAGTTTATACGCCGTATCAGTTTTCAATAATAGTCAGTTAAATATCAGCGTACGATGTCAATCGTCGAATGTTATACCACGAGATTATTGAACGTATTCTATTTTTCCCATTTTCCGAATCAACTGACAGCAAGCTCGAATCTCTTCAACTTGTTGCTATTGTTTGGATTGTTTGTGCCTTGTTGATTGTTTATCAACGTATTCCGATAGTTTTCCATGAGTACAGCTGGACTGATCACTGAAAATATTCCTGAATGTTTCGTAAAAGAGGATTTATATGAAGATGGAAGTCTACAACAAATTGATTTCACGGAATCTTCACCTAAATGCGGTGAGGTACTTGTTGCATCCAGCGGCAATTTCACTTTCGTATGTATTTTGTGTTATCGGCGGTTTGGAGAAATGGAACATTTTGGAGAGCATATACGTGAGTGGCACATGCAGGTTAAAGTAGAGGATGAAGCAGTCCAATCAGAAATCGTTGTACAGGATCCCTTGAATACGAACGTAACAGAAGTAAAGAGTGTTTCGGTGAGTACCACCTAATTTACAAATATCACTTGGTATATGAATCAATTTTTAGGACCTAGAGGCAATTAATGATGAAACTGTTGAAAGCTGCGTTGAAAATATAATACAGCCAGATTGTACTTCCGATGAAGATTCATCAGCGACAGAAGATAACAAAACGACGGAAGACGACAAAACTAAATGGTTGAAAGGGCTTGAAGCTGAGGAAATTGCTTCGGAGGAAAAATACGAAAGTACCACCCAAGCAGACAGCGAAAAGAAGCATGTTTGTGATGTGTGTGGTCGCGGCTATGTACACAGAAGGTCGTATCAAGCTCACATCAAGAAAGCTCATATTCCAGGCACCAAGCCACTTAGATTGCTTTGGGATATTCCAGCCTTAAATGTTCCTATTAGCGAAAACGCTTGCAAATATTGTGACGAGCAATTTAATGATACGGATGCACTACAAGTGCACCTGAGTACGCACACTGGCCGAAAACGATTCGTTTGTCGTTATTGTTTGAAAACTTTCTCATGCCGTACAACCCGATTGCAGCACTTATCAACGCACACCGGCGAACGTCACTACAAGTGTCCACACTGTCCTAAAACATTTTCTGGTAAATCAAACTTAACTAGCCATATTCGTGCACATTTGAAAATTAAGAACTATTCCTGTGATTATTGTGATAAACGTTTCGTGCAAAGTAGCGAAAAGAAAGTTCATGAACTAACGCACACTGGAGAGAAACCGCATCAATGTGAACAGTGTGGTCAACGTTATCCTACATCGAACAAACTAAATGAACATCTTCGGCGCCATAAAAATATTAAAAACTATAAATGTGAAATATGTGGCAAAGCATTTTATGGATTGAATCTTCTTAAGAATCATATGCCTACTCATACGGGTGAAAAACCTTTCAGCTGTAATA
Organism: Odontomyia ornata; assembly: GCA_963969285.1. Classification (NCBI taxonomy): domain Eukaryota; kingdom Metazoa; phylum Arthropoda; class Insecta; order Diptera; family Stratiomyidae; genus Odontomyia; species Odontomyia ornata. Next base: position 219,491,682 of record OZ017742.1, read on the forward strand.
TTTGCAATCAGACTTTTCCGCGAAAGAAATCCTTAAAAACGCACAAACAACTGCATTCCGGGGAAAAGAATTATGTGTGCAATAAATGTGGGAAGGCATTTGCACAATTTGCTGGACTTTATTCACATATGAAAACGCATGGCGAGAAACCGAGATGATATTTAACTACAATAGTATAAAAAAGATGCAATTTATACCTTAAGTGCCTTTAAATGCAGCAATAGTCTTTATGAAAGAACTTTTTTTCAATAATAAAAGCAGTATTAGTATTTTTTATATAATTTTTGCTTTTAATTTCACAATTGGCTCAAGATTGCTCGATAAGTAAAGTTCTTAGAATTATGATAAACCATCGATTTGAAGACTTGGGTTCGAAGATTTATGAACCATTAATATTTAAGACAAGCACCTATTCTTACAGCTTTCCAAAAGCTGAAAAATTACTAGCAATTGATTACTATTTTTTCGATGACACTGATTTTTTCATTAAGCATATGGCGAAAAAAAATTTTCCTCGGAATAAAAAACAGATATTTGTAGTAATCGAGCAGCCCGCATAGGCGAAGTGCTAGGGGAACCTTCACGAAAAGGACAATAGGAGATTTTTAACGGATTTAAACGTCAGAGCAACTGGAGAAAATGGTAGATACATTTTTATGTAGAAAAGATGGATTGATTTGGTCTCACACATAATTAAGTTTAGTGATATCTATGGGAACGGTAACTTTCGGCGTCCTACAATAGACGACATCCTGAAGCATTGCATTGTCCACGTCACTTTAAATATTTCAGTGGAGCTAGCAACATTAGGGTTACCTAAAGGCTATTTCACTCATATATTTCTCGATGAAGCCACTCAAGCAATGGAGTGTGAAGTTATGATGCCACTAGCATTAGCCAATGAAAAACCTCGTATTGTGTTTGCTGGCTTTATATATCTCTATTAGAACGTCTATATGATAACATTCCATCGAATTTTTCTTTTAAAATAGTACTTTATGAAAACTATCGTGCGCATGAAGCAATTTTTAAATTCACACTGGAATTGTTCTAAAAACAGAAACTAATTGGTTCAGGAAAACAACTCCGACACGAAAAGTTTTATCTACTAACATTTCCCACTAACATACACGTGGATAAGAATTCAACGGCATTTTATAATAACTCCGACGTGTATGAAGCGATGGTCAAGGAATTACAGAAAATAAAATTCCAATCAATAAAATTACTCGTAGCATCGACCCAAGAAACTTATTCTCACCTAAAGCAAACTGAAACCATTCCTAGCACAAAGCAAAGAATGTGAAAGAAAATGCTGCCGGCGAACAACCATCGAATTTCGAGGTGTGGTAGAGGATTCTTATGGATCGCATGGTAATTGAACAATGTCTACGTTATGGATTTTATGAATCGGATGAAAGACTCGCTAACAGAACAGACATCAGGGATTCGACAAATTTAGAAATCTTCCAAGTCGCTCGAGAAGTTGAAATGGACTTGCGACCACACAAAACAGCCAAATCTACAATTTGATGCAATGATAATAAAACGAAATTGCGGAAAATCAATTTGACCATAGAGTTTCAATTGCGTGTTCAGGAATTTGTAGAATTAATGCGCGTAGGCAATCGCATCGAGGCAGTCAAGCATGCCCCGTAAACATTTCCCTCCGTTTGAAAAGGATAAACTAAAGGGAATTTGCCAGTACATAGCATTACTCATGCCTCCAGTAGATACAGATATTGAGCCATACAAAAGTTTATTTGATCCAACACGTTGGGCTGATTTGGTGTTGAACTTCTGAAATGACAACTATCGACTTTTTGATTTATCAGCGCAGTCACTTATGGGTGTCACTGTGCAGGCTGGATTATCGGCATTGAAAACACCACAATGTTACTCTCAATTGTCGAAAAATATTAACTATCCTGTATGTGAAGTCACTAAGGACGGCGGCGGACCATATCACCTTCGGGAGTGCCGACACATTCGATCATGATAACGAGATACTCTAACTATCTCTAAGCGAAGGCCCGAAAGGGGCTGTAGTGCTACAACAACAACAAGGACAGCGGCACCATTGTATGCCCTGTTACAAAGCAGCTGTTCAACGATTAGAAGATCAACAAAGTTTTCATAATGTAGTAGAATAATAAAACACACGCAAGGCACCCAAACATAACCATCTGGACAGTGTGTCATGATGCGAAAGCATCAAGCGGAATGGAAAGAAAAAAAAATCCATTGAAATTGGAAAGAACCCGGGAATGTCAAGTTTTGCTTGGTCTATGGAACAAGGAGCTGCTGCGAGGTCGCGAACGGCGACGGTTAGCCGGCAGATTTTGAAAGCGAATTTCTTTGACTAGAGTTTTGCCGCGAAGCAAGAAAAAGTCCATCCCGTTCATGGCAAGTGAGTCAAACTTCGCTAAAAATAGAGAAAAAGTGAGGAATCACATTTAATATTCTCGTTAATTAGCTGAGAATCGCTTCGTGTACTCGTCAACGTGGTATTTCAATCAATTTTTGTACAAAAGTGTTAAGAATTCGTGTAAAAATTTGTTATTTTCGCAAACGAAAAATATTCAGGCCGAATCGCAAGTCGTCGTCGAAAGGGGAGAAAGAAGTACGCGCGAACGGGTTTACTCTCTATATTGAGTCGTGTGGGAAAAGTAAGGAGAACACATTGAGAGTTAATTGAAAGGAATTGTCGAAGGAAAGAACAGTCGATTTGTTCGTCGGATCCAGTATAGTTAGTGTTATTTCAATGCAAATTGTTGGAATCAAATATAATGGAGTGGCCCATGTTCTTTCACTTTGAGATAACACGGTCAATATCTGACGAAAAGCGTTTTTTCTAAGCCAATCTAGTTTTTTTTGTTCTCATTCCCGATAAAGTTCACGAAAAGTGCATTGTGATAAAAACTGTTTCAGCGTGAGCAAGATTAATGCGGTTACTTGTGATGTTTCCATTTTGCGGCAATATGATAAAAATAACAGTATTCGGCAATAGTAAATGTGGTGGATGTTACTGCCTAGTGTCGATAATAACAATGAAACGTTAAATGTTTTTCTCCAACAATACAATGCATATTAGTTCGTGATTGTAAATATCATTAGTGATTTGTTTTATTATCATGATTCTGTTTCGAAGTGTCAGGAAGATATCAAGCATGCAAACATCCTGAAGATACAAATTTATTGATGGGGTTATTCGGAAAATATCAATTCAAAGCCAATCTAGGCTGAAACAGGAGCCCGTAACATAAGCAATGTGCAATCGATGGAAATTTTATAGTATTTAAAAAAATTGCAGAACTTAGTTGACGAAAAGTACCCTATGTAAATAAGTGTTGCACCCGGATGTAAAGTAGACCTTGTGGACAATATGGCTTTTTTTATGAATCAATCGGACACGTGGATACGTGGCTAAAAAGAAATGGTATGATGTTTCTCGATCGTGTAACTTTCTTCATAATCGAAGAACTTTCTTCATAATCGTCAATATAAGGACTACTACTAGTATAAATTATATACTAAGCACTTTCCTATCAGTGTGCGTATTTTCTCTAAATATTTCTTTCTATGATCAAATTTGCCAAAACTGCTTTAAGGATTTTATGTGAAGTAGAAAAAGTGCCAAAAATTTTATGATTACGAGGTAATCTCAACCGAGGATAATGAAAATATTATTCTGTACTACTGCTTCTTCGATAACACCACAGTGCAAATCGGACCTGGCCTCCCAGATACTATGCACCATGTCATCTCGACTCATTAACGGTCTTTCAATTTGGTATTTCCAACGTCGTTCTGCTGTTAACGTCAACTAAGTCCTCTTATCGATTGCGTGGCCTTCCTTGTCGTCGGTTACCTTCAATTCATACCTTTAGCAGCTTTCTAGATACCCTAGCTTCTGGCATACGAGTACGCTCGCCGTGGTTGGCCCATTGTAGTTCTTTCAGTTTCAGGATAAAAACGTTAAAAAGGTTATGCAAATCGTTGTTGTATCTGATTCACTATAGGACTTCTTGATTAATGGAGCCGAATATTTTTCGGCAAACTTCATTCGAAGGCATCTTTACATTTGTCTGAAGTTCCCGTCAGCATTCACTTTTCACACCCATAGAGAAGTATGGGTCTTATTTTATTTTTGATTTTCAATATAATTTCTGCTAAGTATGTTTTATTCGCTATAAATATGCGTTGAATAATCTCGTTTTTCTTGCTGCAATCGGAGCGCCCTAGGTAGACAAAATTTTCTAGACTAAATAAGACACAACTCTGCCTTACACGGTCGAAAGCCCGGTTGAGAAAGGAGAAAGGATCCCCTTGTCTCCCCATTCTATGATTCCTTATCCTAAACCCCACGACCAACTGGTAGTAAATGCTTTTAGGGTCGCACATTGGGTTTACCAGTTTCCCAATTATGGGACAATCTGCTTCTTCTTCGTAGCACTACAGCCTCTCTCGGGCCTTCGCTTCCTGCAAAAACTGTCTCGGTCCATCGTCCGCGTCCTCCAATTTCGAAATCCGAGCAGCGATGAACTGTCTCCGTCGACCGAGTCAGACCAGCATTTCTTCGGTCTCCGGCCCTCAGTTCTCCCAACCAATACCTTTTTGGGTACCTGTTGTTCGCCCATACGATTCATGTGTCCAGTCCATTGCAGCTGATGATGGGACATTAAATACCGAGAAATGCCATAACTGCAAATACAACTGCAGCTCTGCTACTAAATTCTACTCACACCTCCTTTGTGGTAATATAAGAGGATGAAGGCGAGTTTTCTGCACCTAATAACGGAATTGAAAGTAATAACCATGCCACCGTGCCCTGGAAAACACTACATTGGACCTATACCAGCGACCTCTCAACCGAAAAAAGGTCTTTGGCATTGGATCCTGAGATATTGAGGACCTCTTACAAAAAACCAGTCAATAAATAGTAAATTAAAGATATCTGCAATCCAGGAAAAGAATTGGACTGGAAATGATATTAAAGATATGAGATCGCACACAATATTCAAAAGTGGAATGCCTGCTGGAAAGCGAGAATTCGGAGTAGTATTTATTGTTGATAGGGAGTTAAAATCTCACGTTATTGATTTTCAAGCAGTCAATGAGCGATTGTGTGATGTTTGTATAAAAGCGAAATTCTTCAAAATTTGGCTGATAAACGTACTTGCCCCGACCGAAGAAAATGACGAACAAACGTCATCAGCTTGGTTTTGCTTTGCATATGCGGACTAGTCGATTACTACATTGTATCTGGATATCCCATAATATGATTACACGTCAGTTTTCCTCAAACCGTATCCACTATTTTTGTATATTCGCTGCTTGCCCCTAGAAGCTGTCTCAACTAATTGACTTTAGCATCATATTTAATCTGAAGCTAAAGTTTGACCTCCACATTTTTAATCCGACTTACAGTGTAAATTTACTTGCTTGTTTTTCTAGTTAAAAATTCCCTTCACCTCTAATGAGAATCGTATGTCTTTTCACAATATAATTCCTCTCGAGAAGAGAATATTACTGCTGAATGGGCACTCAGCTTGATGTTAGACAAAATTAACGCCCATCCTATTGCTACGCCAATTTGGTTTTTGTGCCGCGCACTCGACCATACATGCGATAACGAAAGTAACCTCAAACATCTGTTGGAAACAAGACAATAGCGAATGTGTTGGAGCGTGCGTTATTGATATGGAGAAAGCCTTCGAAACGATGTGGTTAGATGGACTAATTTTTAAACTCCTTCAAGACACGTCCCCCAGTCACCTTATCACCATGATGTGCAAAATGTTGTTCGGGAAATCATTTGTTGTTCCTGATGGAAATCTGACGACAATTCGCGACTTCAAGGTCTTGAATGGTCTACAGGAGGAAACAGTTACTGCGCCTCTGCTCTTCTAATGACCGGCTTTGATTTCAACGTCTCACCAACGCGATCACTGGTAGCGTTTGCTGGTGATGTGATAATTTATACAGCAGACCAAAAAGCTACAATAGTTCAGAGTAATCTCCAATAAATATTTAACGAGCTGCAGCTCTACACTGATAATCGGCGAATGAAAGTCAATGCACAGAAGAGCGAAAAAAAAATTTGTTTCGGACAACGCTGAAGTGGGTAGTCAAGATCTGAAACGTAATTGGAAGAATTTCCACATCATGGATGGTGAGAGTAGTTCAGAACGGGCTCCATATAAATCCTGTGCTCGATTCCTCGGTGTTCATCTCGATCAGTATCTGTACGATACTGAACATGACAAAATCATGATCAGTAAACCACAAAAAGTAGTCATGGCCCTTCGATGACTCTTTCGTTCCAGATACATTGATCAAAAGGCAAGGCCAGATCCACCATATGTGCACAACGTGCAATTGCACAGGGCGCCAATCTACCGGGTGCCAGCCATCTCCGCGACCAGATAAAAATTTCAAATCCAATGGAAATGTTAACCATCAATAAATTTTGAGCACGTAATGCTCCTACGTATAAAACATCACTCATAAGTATGTTCGCTTAGAATCAACTATGGAAGAGAAAAACAAAAGCCTTGAAAAACTTCTGCAAGCTAAGGAGTTCAAATAATGAAAAAATTTTAGAGATCTCCTAAACATATGGAGAATAGAGAGCAAAAATTCTATATGGAACGAAAAAATTGACGAATTCAATAATGCAGGGAATATGAAGGATTTTTGGAACTTAATAAATGGCGTCAAAAAAAAAATAATTATAGCATAAACAGGTCACAATGGGATCCACAAAACAATAAAAATTTCCTAAAAACGATTAAAGATAAACACCAACCTCTCGCTAACCAATGGAATTGCACACAACCAACTAATCATAAGGCTGCCGACCCTTTCCACATGAGTGAGTTCCTACAAGTCTTGAACAAACGAACTTCTCCCGGCCCTGACTTAATGGACTACAATATGATCAACTACCTAGACCACAACAACAAAACTTCACTTCTAAAATCTCTAAATCACAGTTACAAAAACAAGCACATTCCCGAAATACGTAGAAACATACGCATTATCCCGATTCTAATGAGAATCGTATGTCTTTTCACAATATAATTCCTCTCGAGAAGAGAATATTACTGCTGAATGGGCACTCAGCTTGATGTTAGACAAAATTAACGCCCATCCTATTGCTACGCCAATTTGGTTTTTGTGCCGCGCACTCGACCATACATGCGATAACGAAAGTAACCTCAAACATCTGTTGGAAACAAGACAATAGCGAATGTGTTGGAGCGTGCGTTATTGATATGGAGAAAGCCTTCGAAACGATGTGGTTAGATGGACTAATTTTTAAACTCCTTCAAGACACGTCCCCCAGTCACCTTATCACCATGATGTGCAAAATGTTGTTCGGGAAATCATTTGTTGTTCCTGATGGAAATCTGACGACAATTCGCGACTTCAAGGTCTTGAATGGTCTACAGGAGGAAACAGTTACTGCGCCTCTGCTCTTCTAATGACCGGCTTTGATTTCAACGTCTCACCAACGCGATCACTGGTAGCGTTTGCTGGTGATGTGATAATTTATACAGCAGACCAAAAAGCTACAATAGTTCAGAGTAATCTCCAATAAATATTTAACGAGCTGCAGCTCTACACTGATAATCGGCGAATGAAAGTCAATGCACAGAAGAGCGAAAAAAAAATTTGTTTCGGACAACGCTGAAGTGGGTAGTCAAGATCTGAAACGTAATTGGAAGAATTTCCACATCATGGATGGTGAGAGTAGTTCAGAACGGGCTCCATATAAATCCTGTGCTCGATTCCTCGGTGTTCATCTCGATCAGTATCTGTACGATACTGAACATGACAAAATCATGATCAGTAAACCACAAAAAGTAGTCATGGCCCTTCGATGACTCTTTCGTTCCAGATACATTGATCAAAAGGCAAAGCCAGATCCACCATATGTGCACAACGTGCAATTGCACAGGGCGCCAATCTACCGGGTGCCAGCCATCTCCGCGACCAGATAAAAATTTCAAATCCAATGGAAATGTTAACCATCAATAAATTTTGAGCACGTAATGCTCCTACGTATAAAACATCACTCATAAGTATGTTCGCTTAGAATCAACTATGGAAGAGAAAAACAAAAGCCTTGAAAAACTTCTGCAAGCTAAGGAGTTCAAATAATGAAAAAATTTTAGAGATCTCCTAAACATATGGAGAATAGAGAGCAAAAATTCTATATGGAACGAAAAAATTGACGAATTCAATAATGCAGGGAATATGAAGGATTTTTGGAACTTAATAAATGGCGTCAAAAAAAAAATAATTATAGCATAAACAGGTCACAATGGGATCCACAAAACAATAAAAATTTCCTAAAAACGATTAAAGATAAACACCAACCTCTCGCTAACCAATGGAATTGCACACAACCAACTAATCATAAGGCTGCCGACCCTTTCCACATGAGTGAGTTCCTACAAGTCTTGAACAAACGAACTTCTCCCGGCCCTGACTTAATGGACTACAATATGATCAACTACCTAGACCACAACAACAAAACTTCACTTCTAAAATCTCTAAATCACAGTTACAAAAACAAGCACATTCCCGAAATACGTAGAAACATACGCATTATCCCGATTCCAAAAAAAAAGACAAAACCCTTCACGTTTATGAAAACTACAGACCTATTTCCCTGATTAATACCTCCATAAAGATAGTAAATAACCTTATCAAAAATAGAATCACAAAATTCTGCGAACAAAACAACTTGATCAATTTCCACTGTTACGCGTACAGGAGTGGTAAATCAGCCAACATGTGCATAAATACTGTCCTCAGGCTTACAAAAAAGTCCACTAACACTGATTCAGTTATGGCTATCACTTGTGACGTAGCTAATTCCTATGAGAGAGTTGATGTCCCCATAATGCTAAATACCCTCAAGAATCTAAATATCAGCCATGATTACCTAGACTGGATATACAACTTTCTTTCAAACAGGAAACTATGTCTTGGCAAGGACAACATCACGCTCAACAATGGCCTACCCCAAGGAGATGTCGTAACCCCTTTATTTTTTTTTCTTTATACGCCCAAACTCCACAATATTTCAGACAGTTCCACAACTCTGGTACAGTACGCAGATGACTTTGTAATTGTCAGCAAAGGTAAAGACTAACAAACAACCTTAGATGTCCTACAAGCGAAATTTGATCTTTTCATTAAAAAATGCAACCAACTAAAACGCCCTCTTAACATTAGCAAATCTCAAGCAATAGCCTTTTCTGCTAAAGATAACCCGCCCCAAGCCCTTAAATATGGTAACAACATTATTCCCTGGGTCAAAAATTTTATATTCTTAGGTAGACACCTCAACCACCAAAACTTTATCAATACCTTACACAAGGAACGTATAACAAAAGCAAACAAAGCCATTAATATACTGAAAATAGAAAAAACAGCTTCCTTTTAATTTTGTGTATTTTATTTTTCTTCTCGAAATCGATTTTCGACCGTAATCGTTCGTATACTAGCTATGTTTAAGGAAATTTACTTTAGATCATTAAAAGGTAATTAGGGAAATTTGCTTAAGCTAATAAAAGGTAGGGAAGGTAATTTACAAAAGGGGTAGTTATAAAGATATTATTTTTACAAGATTCAGCAAAGATATTATTATTTAATTAATTTAAATAGCCATGATCTGCTATTTCCGTCATCCTGATACATCAACTTCTTCCTTTCCCGGGTAATTGCCACGCTTTCCATCACATCCAATTCACGTATGTCTCTAGCTTCCTTGATGACTACAGCGTCCTCCATTGTTATCTCGTGTCCCTTCGTGATAATATGTTCCGCTACCGCCGACTTGAAATTCGAAGTTCTTTCTTTCTTTCTTGCTGCTGCTTCGCCTAGATGCTCCTTGATTCGCGTGCCGATGAGTCTCCTCGTTTGAACTATGTACACTTCTTCACAAGTGGGACATTCGATGCGATAGATACCAGATTTTTCGTGTGGTTCGCGCTAGTCTTTCGTTGATCCGAGAACGTTTTTGAGCTGGTTCTTGCTGCTTGATTCGATTAACCGTACAGAACTGAGCTGATTTATTCGCCTCTTGATCCTATAGCTGATGCCTTCGTGATAAGTTAAAGCCTTCCAGCACGTTCTTTCGGTATTCGCATTTGATAATGTTGATCGCCCCCTGTCGCTGTCTATTTATCTGGATCTTCTGTACCATTCTCCTAATTGTCGAGCCCTTGAAGCCGTTTAGTCTAGCTGTCTCAACAATGTACCTCATCTCCTTTTCCTTAGCTTTCTTGTTTAGCGGCAAATCGAGCATCATGGCTCTGTACGGAGACACCTTCATTTGCTGCGAATGATTTGATGTGTTTGGAATCGTTCTCTGTGTGTGAGTTGCTTTCCGGTTTACATCGAAAGTTAAATTTGTTTGGGTCCTCCTTACTACTATATCTAGAAACGATAGTTTACCGTCTTTCTCTTCCTCCATCGTGAATAATATATTCTTGTGGGCTCCATTCAGGTCGGCAAGCACCTTCTCCACGTCACTCCTTTTCACATACGCAAACACATCGTCCACATATCGGACCCAATGTTTTGGTAACTGGCCTTTCTCCTGCAGTCCCTCTTCTAATTTCGTCATAAATATCTCGCCGAAGAATGGTGAAAATGGATTTCCAATCGCTACTCCGCCTTTCGTCTTATAAAATTTCCCCCGAAAGGTGAAATAATTTTCGGTCATGCAAAGTCTCGCAAGTTCCATATACTGCCTAGTTTTTATTTTCCAAGATAATGAATTTTCTTGTTGAGAAAGCCATTCTTCTATGTATTCCAGTGTCTCCATCACCAGAATACTCGGGAATAGAGCTTTCACGTCGAAAGACACCATAATTTCGTCTTGCGCTTGTGGGCCGAACTTTAGGATTTTATCGGAGAATTCTTTGCTGTTTTTTGCAGATCTACCATTCATTTGGGTCATTCCCTTAAATTCATTCACTAACCATCTTGCCAATTTTTGTGTCGGTGCATTCACGGCCGAAATAATCTCACGCATTTCGTTCCCCTCTTTGTGTGTTTTTGGCAACACTTTATCCTAGGCAAAGTAGGGTTGCTCACTCTAACCTTCGTCAATTCGTCAATTAATTACTCACAACTTTTAATTGTCCTTTTGAATCTTTTCATGGATTCCTCTAACAGGCTCCGGCGTAGCTCGAAGAAATTACCGCTGCTTAGCTTTTGTATGACCGCCTGATCATACTCTCATTTATCCATCACTACCACTGTATTTCCTTTATCTGCCTTGACAAAGTGAACAGGTTTCTTCTTCAGTTCAACAATAATGCTTGCCTCTTCACTGTTTACCACTTTTTTCGCTCCCCTTATCGCCTCGGCTTTATCATTCCTTGCCATCGTTTTCTGTGCTTCCGGTAGTCTACTCCTTGCTGCTTCCGTTTCTACGATGATCTCCTCTATAGGTATTTTTGATGGTTTTATAGCGTAATTTAATCCCATTCTTTGCCTAGGATAAAGTGTTTGCCAAAAATACATAGAGGGGAACGAAATGCGTGAGATTATTGCGGCCGTGAATGCACCGACCCAAAAATTGGCAAGATGGTTGGTGAATGAATTTAAGGGAATGACCCAAATGAATGGTAGATCTGCAAAAAACAAAAAAGAATTCTCCGAGAAAATCAAGTTCGGCCCACAAGCGCAAGACGAAATTATGGTATCTTTCGATGTGAAAGCTCTATTCCCGAGTATTCTGGTGATGGAGCACATTCAACGTTTGCCTACGGGACGGGGTTTTCCCGGTACGATGGAAGGTGGCGAGGCACGTGCTGATCAGCAAGGGGAAGAGAAATCCCGAATCGCCATCTGCATACCGCCCGTTATGCATGCTAGACACGGCTGAGAAAGTGCTAGAGAAACTCATCAAGGGAAGACTCACTGACGCGATTCGTGCTGCTGGGGACTTATCTCCTCGGCAGTACTGCTTTAGAGCAGGACGGTCTACCATTGATGCGGTTGCAGAGGTGGTGAACGCGGTCCAAAAGGCAAAGGCATATAGTCGCACCAAGCGACGGATCGTCCTGTTGGTGACACTCGACGTCAGGAATGCCTTCAACTCCTCTAGATGGGTGGATATTCTGCATACGCTGGAAAACTCTTTTCAAGTTCCAGAATATCTAATGCGGCTTTTGAGGAACTACCTTAAGGACCGAAGCCTGCTCTACGACACGACACAGGGCCAACGAAGGATGGAAATTACATCAAGTGTTGCCCAGGGATCTATCCTTGGTCCGGACCTGTGGAACGCGTCTTACGACGGGCTACTGAGACTTGAGATGCCAGATGAGTCGCGCTTGGTCGGCTATGCGGATGATGTTGCGGCTCTGGTCGCTGGACGCACCGTTGAACAAGCGCAACTTAGGCTAGGTATGCTAATGCGCCGAGTGAGGGACTGGATGACTGCTCGCGGGCTCAGTTTAGCACTGGAGAAAACCGAAGTGGTCATCTTGACAAAAAAGAGAATCCCTAGAGTAAGGATGATCAGTATTGGAGATATACAAATCGAATCGAAGCCAGCGGTGAAGTACCTGGGGCTACTGATCGACTCGAAGATGAGTTTCTCTGAGCAAATCGGGGCAACGGCTGAGAAGGCTGCTTCGGGAATATCGGCCCTGAGTCGACTTATGGCCAACGTAGGGGGACCCAGCCCATCAAGAAGACGCCTCTTGATGAGTGCCGTAGGGTCAGTGCTACTGTACGGAGCAGAGGTATGGGGCGACGCTCTCAGCAAGGAGATATACCGAAAACGTTTGGCACAGGTACAGAGAAGAGGAGCACTGAGAGTTGCATCTTCGTATGCAATAGTCTCTGACTCGGCGGTGAGAGTGATTGCAGGCGTGATACCTGTCGCCCTCCTTGCTAGAGAGCGCCACACTATTTACCTGCGCCGAAACGAGGATGCGAGGGAGATAGTTGTCCGCGAGGAGAGACAGCGCTCGCTCAACGATTGGCAGCAGTCTTGGGTGAATTGCACAAAGGGAAGGTGGACTGCGCGCCTCATCCCGGATGTGAGACCGTGGCTAAATCGAAGGCATGGTGAGACTGACTTCTATCTGACCCAGCTTTTGAGCGGGCACGGGTGTTTTCAGTCTTACCTGCACAAGATCGGTAAGTCACGGTCTCCCGATTGTCGGTCTTGCCCAGGAGAGGAGGACAATGCCTGTCACACATTTTTGCGTGTACAAAATGGGTCAGGCTGCGAAGGGAACTCTACAGGGAGACGGGAGAGCTCACCCCGGATAATATAGTTGCGGTGATGCTCGAGTTGGTTGACAAATGGAACCAGGTGGCACATTATGCTCGGGAAGTCCTAAAATATAAAAGGGGCTCACAGCAGCCGGGGGCGCTGGGGCTGGGGGATCGCTCTTCTGGCATTTTCTCTTCCCCTCTCCCTTCCCGCTAGGAAAGGGACTCCCCAGCTTGAAGGCGGCCCATGACGTAACAAAACGAGACCTGGCCCGAAGTAATGTGTCAAACGGTTCCAGGCTGGGTTCTCAGGTTGACAGGGGAGGTGTTTCGTGGGTAGTTCAGTCGCGCATGGGAGTCCCACACTCTGCGCATAAATAGCATTCACCTCCCTACCGCAAAAAAAAAAAAAATAGTGAAAATTAAAATTGTGAAATAGACCAAATAAGTGATTGTGCATTTTTGAGTAATTTAATAAACTCTTTTAATTTAATTTAAAAGACATTGCGTTTTCACTTTCCCGTAACATTAAAATTATTGGCCGCGAACTATAACACGCGATAGTGGTGTATAGAAGTGAGAAAGAAAATTTCGAAAAGTGAAAACATTTAAACATTTTTAAAGTGCACAATAGTGGAATTTAACGTGAAAACTGTTGAAAAAAATATGTCGAAATAATAAAAAAAAAAAACGCTAACAGTGAGAAATTAATGAATTTACCATGGTGGGTGAGCCCGCAGATGCAGAAAAAGGCGCAGAAGGTGGTGAAGCAGAAACACCAAAACCAAAGGAATCGGAAAATGCGCTGATGCAAATGTTAATGCTGATGCAGCAAGAGCAGCGACAACAGTCATTCAATTTAACTGCGAATGAATGCGCTGGACATGCGTTATGGAGACGATCATCTGAAGCAGATTTACCGGGCACAGCTACGGTATCGGATGCAAAAGTCTGGCGAAACCTTACAGCAGCTAGCCCAAGACATTGAGCGACTGGCACTTTTGGCTTATCCAGCTTACGACCCAGAAAATCGAGATGACGCAGCAACAGAAGCATTCATCAGTGCGTTAAAGGACCATGAATTGCAACAAGCCGTGCGTTTAGCCCAAAAGCAAACCGTTAAGGACGCATTGGTTTATAGTCTGAACTTTGAGGCAACGAAAACTGCGACTCGTACCACTGCCCGGGTCCGTGAAGTAGTGGCAGAAGAGTGCAGGTGTAAGCGCGTGGAAAATGAGTGAGAGCCGCAGGTGAATGGTGCGCCTAGATGCTGGGATTGTGGAGAGAAGGGGCACCTGCAAAGAGACTGCAAGAAGCGAAGAAAACGGAGCTATTGTCCAGGATGGTGGAGATCCAGACCGTGTCAGGAGCCTAGAATGGAGGCCCATCAAACTGCTGTAATGATTTTCTCCTTTTCAGATCGAACGCGGAACCGACCTCTCATCGGTTCTAGACGTTAAGTCTGAGTAGTGCCAACGGATGGTACCAACAGGTCAACCAATCCGTGCACCGTAACCCATTCACGTGGTGACTGTTTGTCGGCCAGCTAGTTCGGAGAGGATTTCGGTCGCGGGTCTCCGAATGGGTTACGCTCAATTACAATATTTCAGTCACCTGGACATGCCCGTTTTCCAAACGCGTCAATAACTACTCATCCAGAACGGGAAACCTACGTTACTTTAGTTCTGGATGTGATCTCTCCACAGATCTCAAATCTAAACTCTACAAAATCCTATAGGCGCGTTACCGAATCACCGACGCGGTACCAAAAAATATACTACTCGAAATTAAACCGACTAAAACTACTCTAAGGAAATGACGAAACAATCAAAGGTACCGCGTACCGCGCGCGACGCGAAACCGACCTCAGCGGATTTGTCGAAACCCTACCCTCGCGACGGCATACCTACCCTACACTCTCTGTTCCCCCTGAAAAAGAACGAGCCACTGAAAAGGAAAGTCGTTAGTTATCTTTTTAGCAATTCATCTTTAATACTACAATTTTTAAACGATACTATAATGGTGAAAACACTATTAACAATTTAAGATTAAACTTTCATCTTATAATTATACATATTCATGACAGTCGAGAAATATTTTGTTTCTTTTTTCATAGCACCACAATCAAAAAGAAAATATGGAATAAGAACGATTGAAGATTTAATAAAAAAATTAGTGTAAATTTGAAGTGAAAGATAATTCAACTAAATTAAGAAAAGTTATGTAAATTATGTTTTTGTTTTTGCTTCTTGTGTAAATGTGTTTTAAACTAACATACTCGTAGATATCGTTTTGAATATTTCTTATATATAAATGTCAAATAATCTTCCCTTATCTATCTCATTCACATACTCGTAATTAGATCGCGACAATTCATAAGTCGAAAGGGAAGGATTTTACATCATAGCGGGCATAATATGTTTCCAACATGAGATGGCTGATATATTTGATTAAACTGATATTTCATCCGAGTTAATAGATCAGCATGAAAATAAAATTATGATTTCACTTGGTTCTTATTTAATTTCGTTGTAAAATATTCCGATTAAATTTCGCTTGTGATCACCCTTTTTTTTATGTTACAACTTAATAAACGATTAATATAATATTCTGTAAAAATTTTATGTCTGATTTTAGAAGTGTAATCGTTTAAAAACCATCATTTCAAGACAAGCCAAATGTTATCGTCTGTATGTAGATTGTTCGCATCTTTATTTAATTTATCAACTAAATAAACATCAAATTCATGTCCTAAGAGATCCCTGGTCATTGAGGATTGTTTTGAATAATAATAAGGGTTAAACACAAGTCCAAGGTATGAGACTCAAAAGTTAGATCTATCAATTATTGATGACTAATATTACATGTTGTTTAGTTATTCTTAGTTCATTTAAATTATCTAGGTGTATGTATAGTAAACATTAAATTTTCGCATTTCCAGATTATATCTTGCAGCCATATTACTTTAAAATTTGTTTCTTCATATTGATAGAATATAAAAAGGGAAATGAAAATATGGGTGGACAAATACACATAAAAACACTTCAAATCCTATATAATTCTTTGAATTTATATAAAATAGATAACATAACCATGCCTTTATCAGTGCCTAGTCTTTGAATTACTTATGCTTAAGCTTATCTACTTGTTGTGAGAGTACATTTATTTAATTGTCTAAAAACCGACATACTATATTATATTTATATTTCTACTTTACTTTTTCACGGTTTGATCCTTACAAACGAAAATAAAAATAATTTTAGCGGTTTTAGAAGATGCGATCAATTTTACTGAATTGTGTGGTATGGATTTTTACGTCTTTAAAAATGTCATTCGATTTAGATTTAAACGATCAGAAGCACATTAAAATGAAACGTAGCGCAAAAAAAAAAGAGGAGAAAACATCCGTCGAATCAAAGTTCAGTCGATGTTGTGTGTCAATGCAAAATTGTAGCGAGAAGTAAAACGCGAAATTTATATGAAGAAAGAAAATTAGCGACTCAGACTACGGGGCCAAGAAGTCAAAAACAATCCCTTGCAACTTTAGGAAAACAATTAGATATAGAGACGGGAATCAGTTAAACTTATTTGAACGATCTAAAGTAAATTATTTCACAAGAAGGGTTGTATACTACTAAATGTGGAAAAATTGAATCTACAGCACATAAATGTCAAAGATATGCACTCACATGGTAAGTGGCTTGGTGGATTTCAAGCAGCGCGACAAAACTTTTGAGAAAACTCTCTATAAAAACTCGAATACAAATAAAATGTACCATCTGGAAATCGATTTGATGAGATTATGGCAAGGGTTGAAGCAGCTTGATATTCCGCGTTTCTCGATTTGAGATTCACTTCCTCCTTCCACAGTCTAATTAGCATTTCATCCTAATTCGAGCCCTTTGTTATGTGATGACCGAAAATTGGTGACAATTGAGATCAATTAAATAAAATTCTACGTGCTGCAATTTTGCGCTGAGCACTATGCACTGGATCGCCAATATGGATTGCGCATGTACTTGGCGGTCATTGCAATCACCTTCACGTATTAGCGAATTACGCGTAACTTATTACCCTTTTGCCAAATATACGTGATAGTTTTAAATTTGACGACACAACTCACTATTCATGCGTACATACATACGTAAGTATATTCCCTCGTAGGTGTCATTGGCCTTACTCCTTACTTGCTCTAATCACGCCCAATTGCTCTAATTGATGAGTAATAAAAGGAAGTAACTGAAAGTCAGTTGTATAGATTCCACTTTGTTTTGCATTCTTTACGTAATTTCGCCTCCACTGTTGTCGTCTAAATTGAAATCCTTGCTTAAACTTTGAAAATCTGTAAGCAACAATACATTTAATTGCATAAAAAAAATTGAAAATCTGTAAAACCTCTTACTAGTTTTTCATCACCCCTAGGACCGCGCCAAGTCGCTGCCGACACCACACCATGACCTTTTTCGCCATGTGGCTGTCAAGCTCAACCGGTTGTCACCTCGGACAAAACAGAGGTGTGTGGAATGGCACGCCATATGGCGGCAATGTGCCTCTCCAGTTGTCGCCAGTGGCATAGTTTTCTCGATGGCCACGGTGGAGGGGCATTCCCAGATGGCTATGTCTCGAAATGTGCCGGGGTTTGGATTAATTCTATATTTCGAATATTTATATCCACAGATCTAAATATTTGGACAGAAAAAAAAATATTTTCTGCGCAACGATATCCGCACGACAGATGAAGTCCGCTGGCACTTCGAGGACATATCCATCTGGCCGGTTGCAAGGGTTCGGGATCGGAATCATTTCGATTCCCGGGCGTAGGCGTCACATTACACATCCCCCCCCCCCAAAATCGAAGTAATTACGATCCCGTCTCCTATATATAAGGTCTTGGTTAGGGCCGTGGCGGGTCGAAGGTCGGTTCCGAGGAATAGGTTACACCCATGTTCGTGAAGACTCGCCAGTGACTATATAGTAGGGAGTCAGGTGTTATTCGGGGGCCTTCGTCTAGGCAGAGATTGGGGTAAGCCAAGGTTTCTCGTGGGAAATAGTTGCACTTCATCGTCTAAGGTCTTTTGCGTGGTAAATTCCCAGGGTTTTACCAGTCATGTCCGCGATGAGGTATCGGGTGGGGCTTATTACTTGTAGGACTCGACATTTCACGAATTTCTTGTCTAGTTTGGCATTGTAATGTCGGGTGGCATCGCTCTGCCGGAAGTTTCGACGATATATTTCGTCGCCTACCTTAAAGCCAGAAGGATGAGATCGCAAGTTGTACCGCTCCTCTCCCATCCGTCGACTTTCTTCAATCTTCTCCCGCAGTTGCTCTCGCAGAAGTTGGAGCTTGTCGTGCGGTTCCAGAACCACGATTGGGTCCTCTAGCGATTTCAGTTGCCGCAATAGCCGGTAAGCGCTCCCATGACAGAGCATGTACTGGCCGAACACTGCGAAATACGGCGAAATGCCGGTAGTGGCGTGGTACGACGAGCGCAGCGCACTAGTGATGGCAGACAATTTGCGATCCCAGTCCTTCTGATTCGGGTGGACATAGGCGCGGATGGCCGCTATGAGCGTACGGTTCAGTCGTTCGGATGCGTTGGCTTGTGGTGAATAGACGGCAGTTCGTTGGTGGATGATGCCGTATTTGGACATAAGGTCTCGGAACTTGCTGGAGGTGAACTGGACCCCATTGTCGGAGACAAGTTTCTCCGGAACTCCAAACATGTGAAAGACTCGGTTCTCCAAGAAGCTGATTATAGGTCCAGTGTGCATGTTACGTAGTGGTTCTATGATAGGGAATTTAGAGAGCTGGTCCAGGACCACGACAGCTCCCGTGTGACCAGAAGCAGATCGAGGGTAAGGACCGATAAGATCAATGTACAAGCGCTGGAACACGCGTTCGGGGACCTCAACCTTACCCATGGGTGGCCGAAGAATGGTGTTGGGCGCTTTAGTGCACTTGCATAGCTCACAGGAGGCTACGTACGCTTTTATCTGTTGTGCCATCTTAGGCCAAAAGAAGCAGGTTTTCAACCGCCTAAGTGTACGACCGTATCCGCCGTGCGCACTCGATGGGTGGTCATGAGCCCGTCTGATAAGATCAGTGGTTAATTCTTCGGGCACCCACAACTTCCACTGTTCTTCTTCTTGTATGGGGTCTCCGGATGCGTGTCCCATCCGCTTATAAATAAATCCATCCGTCAACCGCAGTTCAGGAAGCTGGGGCAGTTGATTCTGGATAGTGTGAATCAGTTGTGTGTAGGTTGCTGACTTGAAGGCAGGATGGTCCAGATCGATCAATTGGGGGCTGTCGTCCTCTTGGACCAACTCGGCTCCTTCAGGGGCGAACATTCTGGATAGGGTGTCGGGGACTACATGCTGGCTTCCTTTTCGGTGGCGGATTGTGAAGTCAAATGCCTGTAGTTTCAGTGCCCACCTGGCCAATCTGCCGTTGAGATCAGTCTGGCTCATGAGCCATTTCAGAGAAGCGTGATCCGTAACGATTTCAAAGGTGTGTCCCTCCACATAGGCTCGGAAGCGTTTCACTGCCAACACCGCCGCTAAACATTCCTGCTCGGAGACCGTGTAATTTCGCTGGGCTGGGTTCAGCTTGTGAGACATGAAGGCTATAGGTCTCTCTTCGCCATCCTGTGCAACCTGGACTAAGACTGCTCCCACCCCATGTTGACTCGCGTCACAATGGATTGAGAACGGTTTGTCAAAGTCCGGGCTGTGCAGTACGGGGGCTGTAGTCAGACTCTTCTTTAGCTCTTCAAAGGCTCGCAAGCTGGGCTCTTCCCAGACGAATTTACGTCCCTTACGCAGCATGTCGGTCAAAGGAGTGGTTATGGTGGCATAGTCACGTACAAAACGCTGGTACCATCCGCATAAGCCTAAGAATCGGCGTAACTGTTTGGTGGTCTTGGGTAGTGGAAAAACGTCAATCGCTTGAGTCTTTTCCGGATCGGTCTTGATATGGCCATGCCCAATGATGTGACCTAAATACTTCACCTCCGTCATCACGAACTGACTCTTCCTTATGTTGATGGTTAATCTTGCCCTCCGGATGTGTAGAGCCACCTCCTGAAGCAGGTCGATGTGTTCGTCAAAGGTCTCGGTTATAAGCAACAGATCGTCCAAGTAAACGAAAACTTGGTGCCGCAAATGAGGTGGTATCACCTTGTCCATAAGGCGCGTCATTGTTTGGGGGGCATTACACAATCCGAATGGCATGGTCACGAATTGATATAAGGGCCGGTCTGGGACTGTGAAGGCTGTTTTCTCCTTTGAACCGGGGTCTAAAGGAATTTGCCAGAAAGCGTCCTTGAGGTCTAAGCTCGTGATGAAATGGGCTTTAGGCAACCGACTCAAAATGCCTTCAATCAACGGTAGAGGGTATGCGTCCTTGACTGTGACGGCATTCAAGCGTCTGGCATCTAAGCATAACCGGACCTTGTTCGGCTTGACAACTAAGGTGACTGGGGAAGCCCACGCGCTCTGTGATTCTTCGATTACGCCTAATGCTAGCATTCGATCCACTTCGGCATATAACGATTTTTCCTTCGCCGGAGATATGGCGAAATGTCTCTGTTTTATGGGTTTAGCATCCCCCACATCTATAGTGTGGAACACCAGGGCAGTCCTCCCGAGACCTTCTTTCTCGTGCGATGGAAAAGCCGATATAGCCGAGTCAAGACGCAGTTGCTGCGTTACATCCAGTGTATGCCGTAATAAGTTAGTGGGTTGAGATTGGTCAGGAACGGTGGTGACGGACTCCAGGGTCGAACCGGAAAATAGTGCCGGGGCCAAGTTAAATTTTCGAACGAAATCCACTCCTAAATAAAGATTCTGGGTTAACTGAGGTATGATGAAAAATTCCATAGGTTTAGTTACTCCTTTAAAGGTGACATCCGTCATAATATTTTTCCCACTACAGAGTGACGAGTTCCGTCCGCCGTGCTTAACCAGGAGGTGAAATGACGGATATGGTCCGCGTGCCTTGCCAGTACCTCCCCTGCAAACTCGGCAGATATGCAATTCACACTGGCTCCCGTATCGACTAAGAATGATACTCGTTTTTGCAGGAGGTGTACTGACGCATATGGCCGGACATCATCCCTCAATAATTCGTCTAAGTATATGTCCTTCAACACTTTCCTCGACTGCCTGACTTTTCTCCAGAAGCTCCGCATCCGACGCGTGGCTCGCTTGCTTCGCGGTGGGACAGTTGTGGCCAATTCCTCATGGAAGATGCGCTGTCGAGTAGCCAAATAATTCCGCAGCCTGACATGAAAAGGTTTTACATGCCAAGGAACTTTCGCCTCGCTATCATTCCCTTGCGCGTTGGCATCGGCGAAGGACGGCGTCGGTTGTGGAACTTCGGCAGAATTGTGGTTAGCGGTGCGAGTCAGCAGAATTGGAGTCATGTTGGAAGCTGGGTCATTGCTAGTGATGGGGTCAAGATTGGTTCGTCCGGGGTTTAGGAGTGCCGACGGGTGGTCGCGGCACTCGGTGGCAAGTTTTTTCGCCCTTTGCAATTTGCACAGTCAGGTGCGTATGTGTCGGCCTTCCCGCATCGGTAGCAGAAAAGCGTCGGCTCCGCTGGACATGCATAGAACCGATGTCCCGGTTGTCGGCAGTTCCAACAGACCGTCGGGCTTGTAATTGCTTCAAGGGAGGGTCGATCAATCAAGGCTGGGTCCTCAAGCTCCGGTGGTGCTCCGCTCCTCGGTACTGGTACTGGATCAGCAAGCAGGTGGTCAGCTGCCATCAACTCCGCGGTGTGATGATTTCGGGGATTTGGTCCCGTTATGCGAGGTTGTGGACGGAAGGTACCACGCCGCTCATCCAAGTGTTCTTGTCTACGGGCATGGAGGCGCAATCCCTGTATGGTGTTGATGGGAAAATGCAGAAGGCTGTTCTGGAGATCCCAGCGCATATTCTCTCTGATAATTTCTACCAGTTCGTCCTCGGGCATGGTATTTCGCAAGCGAGTGCTCAATCTCACTATACTTGTGTAGTACTGGTCGAACGGTTCGTGAGCGCCTTGTTTCCGTTTCTTTATTTGCTCCCTTAGCTCTCTCTCAGTGAAGCCATCCTCAAATCGTTTGCGGAAGCCTGCACTGAAAGAGTGCCAAGTGGGACGTGGCGTTGATTCTTTAAAGCTCCAGTACCAGTCGGCAGCGTCGCCGCTGAACAAAAGATGTGCATGCCGGAGGAAGGCCGAGGAATCCCCTCCCAGGGTGCTGGATACCAACGCCTGAATCCGGAAAAGGAACCGGTCCGCCGATATCATATCGTTGAACCCTGTAAAGTTCAGGCGCCAACTCTCCATGATACGAGGCGTCAGGTCTCGAAAAAGTGTCAATGCGTTCCCGGGGGGAATCACATCATCGATTGACCTGTTGTACTGAACTGCCTCGGGGGCTAGAGGTACCAACGGAGGTCCGGTACTGTGTCGTGGTCTATATTCGGGAGCTCTGGGATCCATTCCTGAGTTCCTTGGAGGTGGGACCCATTGCTCGGATTGTCGGGAGGGGGGCATCGCCACACTGGGATTTGGCTCCCAGCCAAGCGGAGTTCTCACGCGACTGGGTGGTTGGCTCATAGGGAGATTCTGGAGCTTTCCCTCCAGGTTGCCAATCCTCTCCGACATATCCCTCATCAACGCCACGAGGGTGTCAATGGAGTGGGCGGAAGGCATGGGTGTCACTTCGGACACGACACTTGCGGCCGGAACTTCACCGCCTACGGCTCCTTGCAGGTCTAAAAGTGGTTGGGACTGTTCGGCCTCTGGAACTCCTTTCGCCACTGCTCCACGCGTTGGTAGGGGCGTTCCGAGGGGGACGTCTAGGGCGGTCCGCTCGATGGGTCGCCGACATAATGGGCAACTCTCTGACGTGAGGAGGAGCTGTTGTACACAGGCACGATGGAATAGATGTCCACAATCCAATCGCACGCTGTGTACGCCCTCCACTACGTCTTCGAAGCAGATCCCGCAGTTAGCTGGTTGGACCGTTTTAGATCGGGTCCAACGCTTATCTGGGGTCCGCTTCGTTGCCATGTTTGTTCTTGCTAGTTTTTTTGTGTGGTTGCTAATATTGAGAAGAAAAAAAAATATAAAATACACTTATTTCTACTATAAACCTAATAAACCTAATATATATATATAGAAAACCTAAGAATACGTTAGTAGCCGATAGTGGCGAGCTAATGATAAGTGGAGAAAAAAAAATATTTGACAGTCACTTTCCTTTCCAGTAGTCGACTCCTTCAATGGGAAAAGAGAGTGCGTGGTAATCTGCCGAAGAAAGGGTGCTTTTGGTCGATTTACGAAATTTAACCCCATACCCACATACATTACAAACCGTTTCTAATCTACGTTAAATGACTCGACGAGACAAGTGGTATAGCTACCGTAACAGCTTAGTACGCGGTCAAAACTCCCGACGCGTGGAAGCACTCCGGGCTTCGCAACTCCAGCATACGCCACCGAACGTTGAACCGATACCACTCGTCTATCACGCATACGAAATAAGTAGAATCCTTCCGCGACATAAAGGCAAGGTAGCCTTCTATTTTCTTGAGAGTCCATGCTGATAGGTAAACCCATCAGACTGGCAGTTCCATCAAGAAAATAGAAGGTCCTTACAGGGGTTAGCCTAGGACAACACATCGGAAGGATTCTGTCGCGAAGAAAAAAAAAATCAAACAAAGGAGAGCGGAAGCTACAACTCACGTGAAGCGACTTCTAATGTGTATCACACAACTCCACTGCTCCTGATAGTGGGACTCGAGTACCAAAGTACCTTACATCCTCCGTAAAGGACCAACTCGTCAGAAGACGCGAAGTTCTTTCCCCCTTAGGATGTTTTAGGCCCCACGTTGGGCGCCATTTGTAATGATTTTCTCCTTTTCAGATCGAACGCGGAACCGACCTCTCATCGGTTCTAGACGTTAAGTCTGAGTAGTGCCAACGGATGGTACCAACAGGTCAACCAATCCGTGCACCGTAACCCATTCACGTGGTGACTGCTTGTCGGCCAGCTAGTTCGGAGAGGATTTCGGTCGCGGGTCTCCGAATGGGTTACGCTCAATTACAATATTTCAGTCACCTGGACATGCCCGTTTTCCAAACGCGTCAATAACTACTCATCCAGAACGGGAAACCTACGTTACTTTAGTTCTGGATGTGATCTCTCCACAGATCTCAAATCTAAACTCTACAAAATCCTATAGGCGCGTTACCGAATCACCGACGCGGTACCGAAAAATATACTACTCGAAATTAAACCGACTAAAACTACTCTAAGGAAATGACGAAACAATCAAAGGTACCGCGTACCGCGCGCGACGCGAAACCGACCTCAGCGGATTTGTCGAAACCCTACCCTCGCGACGGCATACCTACCCTACACTCTCTGTTCCCCCTGAAAAAGAACGAGCCACTGAAAAGGAAAGTCGTTAGTTATCTTTTTAGCAATTCATCTTTAATACTACAATTTTTAAACGATACTATAATGGTGAAAACACTATTAACAATTTAAGATTAAACTTTCATCTTATAATTATACATATTCATGACAGTCGAGAAATATTTCGTTTCTTTTTTCATAGCACCACAATCAAAAAGAAAATATGGAATAAGAACGATTGAAGATTTAATAAAAAAATTAGTGTAAATTTGAAGTGAAAGATAATTCAACTAAATTAAGAAAAGTTATGTAAATTATGTTTTTGTTTTTGCTTCTTGTGTAAATGTGTTTTAAACTAACATACTCGTAGATATCGTTTTGAATATTTCTTATATATAAATGTCAAATAATCTTCCCTTATCTATCTCATTCACATACTCGTAATTAGATCGCGACAATTCATAAGTCGAAAGGGAAGGATTTTACATCATAGCGGGCATAATATGTTTCCAACATGAGATGGCTGATATATTTGATTAAACTGATATTTCATCCGAGTTAATAGATCAGCATGAAAATAAAATTATGATTTCACTTGGTTCTTATTTAATTTCGTTGTAAAATATTCCGATTAAATTTCGCTTGTGATCACCCTTTTTTTATGTTACAACTTAATAAACGATTAATATAATATTCTGTAAAAATTTTATGTCTGATTTTAGAAGTGTAATCGTTTAAAAACCATCATTTCAAGACAAGCCAAATGTTATCGTCTGTATGTAGATTGTTCGCATCTTTATTTAATTTATCAACTAAATAAACATCAAATTCATGTCCTAAGAGATCCCTGGTCATTGAGGATTGTTTTGAATAATAATAAGGGTTAAACACAAGTCCAAGGTATGAGACTCAAAAGTTAGATCTATCAATTATTGATGACTAATATTACATGTTGTTTAGTTATTCTTAGTTCATTTAAATTATCTAGGTGTATGTATAGTAAACATTAAATTTTCGCATTTCCAGATTATATCTTGCAGCCATATTACTTTAAAATTTGTTTCTTCATATTGATAGAATATAAAAAGGGAAATGAAAATATGGGTGGACAAATACACATAAAAACACTTCAAATCCTATATAATTCTTTGAATTTATATAAAATAGATAACATAACTATGCCTTTATCAGTGCCTAGCCTTTGAATTACTTAGCTTAAGCTTATCTACTTGTTGTGAGAGTACATTTATTTAATTGTCTAAAAACCGACATACTATATTATATTTATATTTCTACTTTACTTTTTCACGGTTTGATCCTTACAAACGAAAATAAAAATAATTTTAGCGGTTTTAGAAGATGCGATCAATTTTACTGAATTGTGTGGTATGGATTTTTACGTCTTTAAAAATGTCATTCGATTTAGATTTAAACGATCAGAAGCACATTAAAATGAAACGTAGCGCAAAAAAAAAGAGGAGAAAACATCCGTCGAATCAAATTTCAGTCGATGTTGTGTGTCAATGCAAAATTGTAGCGAGAAGTAAAACGCGAAATTTATATGAAGAAAGAAAATTAGCGACTCAGACTACGGGGCCAAGAAGTCAAAAACAATCCCTTGCAACTTTAGGAAAACAATTAGATATAGAGACGGGAATCAGTTAAACTTATTTGAACGATCTAAAGTAAATTATTTCACAAGAAGGGTTGTATACTACTAAATGTGGAAAAATTGAATCTACAGCACATAAATGTCAAAGATATGCACTCACATGGTAAGTGGCTTGGTGGATTTCAAGCAGCGCGACAAAACTTTTGAGAAAACTCTCTATAAAAACTCGAATACAAATAAAATGTAACATCTGGAAATCGATTTGATGAGATTATGGCAAGGGTTGAAGCAGCTTGATATTCCGCGTTTCTCGATTTGAGATTCACTTCCTCCTTCCACAGTCTAATTAGCATTTCATCCTAATTCGAGCCCTTTGTTATGTGATGACCGAAAATTGGTGACAATTGAGATCAATTAAATAAAATTCTACGTGCTGCAATTTTGCGCTGAGCACTATGCACTGGATCGCCAATATGGATTGCGCAAGTACTTGGCGGTCATTGCAATCACCTTCACGTATTAGCGAATTACGCGTAACTTATTACCCTTTTGCCAAATATACGTGATAGTTTTAAATTTGACGACACAACTCACTATTCATGCGTACATACATACGTAAGTATATTCCCTCGTAGGTGTCATTGGCCTTACTCCTTACTTGCTCTAATCACGCCCAATTGCTCTAATTGATGAGTAATAAAAGGAAGTAACTGAAAGTCAGTTGTATAGATTCCACTTTGTTTTGCATTCTTTACGTAATTTCGCCTCCACTGTTGTCGTCTAAATTGAAATCCTTGCTTAAACTTTGAAAATCTGTAAGCAACAATACATTTAATTGCATAAAAAAAATTGAAAATCTGTAAAACCTCTTACTAGTTTTTCATCACCCCTAGGACCGCGCCAAGTCGCTGCCGACACCACACCATGACCTTTTTCGCCTGTGGCCTGTGGCTGTCAAGCTCAACCGGTTGTCACCTCGGACAAAACAGAGGTGTGTGGAATGGCACGCCATATGGCGGCAATGTGCCTCTCCAGTTGTCGCCAGTGGCATAGTTTTCTCGATGGCCACGGTGGAGGGGCATTCCCAGATGGCTATGTCTCGAAATGTGCCGGGGTTTGGATTAATTCTATATTTCGAATATTTATATCCACAGATCTAAATATTTGGACAGAAAAAAAAATATTTTCTGCGCAACGATATCCGCACGACAGATGAAGTCCGCTGGCACTTCGAGGACATATCCATCTGGTCGGTTGCAAGGGTTCGGGATCGGAATCACTTCGATTCCCGGGCGTAGGCGTCACATTACACTGCAAGGGCCAACTTCGTGGGGCGAACGTTGACTAGGAGGATCGACATCCCCAGCACCCCCATCACCGTGCCAAGGCAACATCGTGGAGAAGCAGACAGATGCCTTCCTGGTCAAGTTGATGAAGAACATTGCACCATAACAAACAACACTAGCGCAACCCGATCGACGATCCGACCAGACTTAGTGAGGCCCCAACTTCTTCACAAGGGCAGAGTTCATGGAAATGCTGACGCCCTATCTCGTCATCCATGTCCAGCTAACTGCAAGCATTGCCGGCGGATTGAGGAAAAGGAGCCGCCCGTTGATCTGCGAGTGATAACGGCCGAATTCGATGAAGGTTGGTCAGCGGAGGAGATTCGAAATGCCCAGTTAGCCGATGAAGATATCGGATCATTGCTCGTATGGAAGGAGACAACTGGGCGACCGGAGTGGAAGGACGTTTCAATGCATGGCGCAACCCTGAAAAGCTATTGGGCACAATGGAACTCCCTTCAGGTTGAGGGTGGCATACTCAAGCGGAAATGGGAAACGGCGGATGGCAGGTCCTATAGGATGCAAACTATACTTCCCAAAAGCCGAATCCACGACGTGGTTAAGGAGATGCACGAAGGATCCTCGGGAGGCCACCTTGGCGTTAACAAGACCTTAGCGAAATTGCGGGGAAGGTTTTACTGGCTCCATGCTCGAGAAAACGTAGAGGACTGGTGCCGCAGATGCACAATTTGCGCTTCCGTCAAAGGTCCAAAGCGACGACTCAGAGAACAAATGCAAACCTACAACGTGGGTGTACCATTTGAAAGGATTGCTGTTGACATCGCAGGACCCTTTCCTGAATCTGAATGGGGAAATCGATACAGGCTGGTTGTTGCCGATTACTTCAGCAAATGGCCCGAGGTCTACCCCATTCCCAACCAGGAAGCAACTACTGTAGCCGAACAGCTATATTAAATTGGGTCAGTAGGTACGGCGTACCTTACGAACTACATTCGGATCAAGGCCGAAACTTTGAGTCACTAGTTTTCAGCGAAATGTGCGAGCTGCTGGGAATACGGAAAACGAGGACAACACCGCTGCATCCCCAATCCGATGGAATGGTCGAACGTTTCAACGGCACTCTCAATAAACACTTGGCCAAGATGGTTGACGAGAACCAAAGGGACAGGGACCGACACATTCAACTATTTTTGATGGCGTACAGAGCTGCCGAACATGCATCGACGGGCCAAGCCCCAGCCAAAGTCATTTTTGGAAAGACTATTCGTCTGCCAGCTGATATAAAGTTCGGAACACCTCCCGAGAAACCCCAAACCATCTCGGAGTACGCAAGTGAGCTAAGGCAACGGTTGAACCAGATACATCGGACCGTGCGAAAACACCTCGAATCGGCTACTGACCGCATGAAGACCAGGTATGATCTCAAGGCAAATTCTACTGGCTTCCAGCAAGATGACTTGGTGTGGCTATATAACCCGCAACGGAGAAAGGGTAGGTCTCCAAAGTTGCAACATAATTGGGAGGGACCATACCAAGTTACAAAGCGAATCAACGACGTCGTATACTGAATACAGGAACATCGTAAGCCGAGAGCCACAATGAAAATCGTGCATCTGGGCCGTCTTGCCCCATATTACACCCAGGGAAAATTTACTACAACTGGCGACACATTTTTTTGGGGCGAAAAGAACTGAGGTGGGGGCAGTGTTACATGTACAAATAATTCTGCGAGCTACTGTCGCAATTGTTTTCACAACCATTAAGAACATCAACAAAATGAATTTACTCGAAACCACGAGAACCCACCAAGCATCAACATCTGAAAGTGAGTCACTGCTCCATTCATTCACGCTGCTCGAATGTTCCCGCTAATTCGCCAATGTACGAGAACTGGGTTGAATGACTACAGACCCTATATAAAGGCAAGCTGAATGAATGGGGGGATCATTCATTCGACCGCGATAAAACTGCGATAGTGTGTGGAAAGCGATATTGTTCGAGTAATAGAAAAGTGATTTTCGTTGATTGTGAAGCGATCTTAGAAGACAATTCCGATAGAAATTTATGGACAAGTGGAAGTTAGATTTTAATAGTGAAAATTAAAATTGTGAAATAGACCAAATAAGTGATTGTGCATTTTTGAGTAATTTAATAAACTCTTTTAATTTAATTTAAAAGACATTGCGTTTTCACTTTCCCGGAACATTAAAATTATTGGCCGCGAACCATAACACGCGACAAAAGCTTTGCTGAATCTTGTAAAAACAATATTTTTATAACTACCCCTTTTGTAAATTACCTTCCCTACCTTTTATTAGTTTAAGCGAATTTCCCTAATTACCTTTTAATGATCTAAAGTAAATTTCCTTAAACATAGCTAGTATATAAGCAGGAATGTAAGTGAAAATAAATTAATCGCTGAAGAAGACCGAACGATTACGGTCGAAAATCGATTTCGAGAAGAAAAATAAAATACACAAAATTAAAAGGAAGCTGTTTTTTCCTATTTTCAGTTGGAGTATTTTGTGAAGGCGAAAATGAATTCGTTTACAAACATTGCCATTAATATAGTTTTCAAACTAAGCTCCCCGCGCCATGGGCTGTCGCCGCCTAAAGCTATCAATACGTTCATATCGATTATCAGACCAATAATTGGAGCAAATTTGCCTAACTTAAATCAACCTCCGAAATATTATTACAAAGAAACTGACGCTTTTAAAAGCCAAAGCTCTCAAAAGGTGCTTAGGCATCCCAAATACTGCACCCAACATCATTTCGCTAGCTATGGCAAAGGAACTACCAGCCCACTTCAGAGTACAGCAAATTGCTACCAAGGAAATAGCCAAAAGCTTACATGTGGAAGACTTTAAGAGCACAGTGATAGATAAAACCTCGTGCTCCATCTACCCACATATTTACGCCAAATACAAAAGTTTCTTTAACAATAACTGCTATGGAATCAAAGTTCATGTGGCTCAGAACATTAAGTTTCAAGTTGGTAACTTCATGAGCAACATAATGGAGAACCTACCCAAACTTAACTATAATAATTTCCTCTTCTTAATTAAAAAATCCCTAAAGTTTTTCTGTAACAACAATGCCAAAATATATTTCACAGATGCAACAAAAAACTTACTAGGCACCGGCTGTGCTGTCCACTGTCTCAATGATAATTCAACAAAGCTTTTCAGTTTCAACAATACCCCTAAAATCATTCATGCAATGTTTTTAGCCACCTCAGAGCCTAATAACAGCCCTCATAGCACTGTAGTTATTTTCTCGGACGCGAAAAATACAATTAACAAAATAATAAACAACAAAAACCACAAATTCATTACCACCAAATTTAGACAAGTCCTCCTGGACGCCCCAAACATCACTTTTATTTTATACTGGATTCCTAAATCCGAAAACTTTCCAGAACATATAACAGTTGATAAAGCAGCCAAAGAAGCCTTCATGACAGGCATAGAGGCAAATTACTATACTGGATGGGACGACACAGTAGAATTAATTAACATCGAAATCAATAGAGAATGGGAGGCGTATTATGCCAATGAAATGAGCAAAATCAAATTTTGTCCATGGCTCCAAACAAACCTAGTCTATAGACCCAAACCATGGTCTCACGCAATTATTGGCAGTAGCAAAGTCCAAAAACAACTAAACAGAGTACTCACCAACAGAGCGTATAATTTAACCAGGCTCAAGAAAGCCAAAATTGCGTGCTCCGAAAACTGCAAGTGGTATAACTCCATAGATATACTCGAACACAGAATTGTCACCCGTCAGAAATTTGAACCGCTAAGAGGTAAGTATAAAATTATTAAAAGTAATCTTTCCTTTCCTGAAATTTTTAAGAACAACAACAATAATTTACTAGATCAACTTATCCAATTTCTGATAGAAGCCGAGACAGAACTATGAAATACTCGACCCGGTATATGCCAGGCTTTTAAATCCCTTAACCACTATTCCTCTATCTTACACTAAGTATAAACCCAAAATTCAACTAACATTCCCCAACCAATACTGAAACACTAAATAAAAATAAAACAGTCAAGCTCTATGCAAGTCAGAGCTTAAGCAGCCGAGTAAAGGCCACAAGTTTTCATAAGTCCAAAGAATCAAAGCAAAGCATGAAAAGCCAAGTAAAGGCCACAGGATATCATAAGTCCAAAGGACCAAGGCCGTACATCGATGGCATGTGCGCTCAAGCCATAGTCAATGTTATACCTAAACTATGATTAGGCTGAGGAAAAAAACAAATAACCCATCCATTTTAACCGGCCAAAATGTTGTTGCAATATTGCTAAAATCATTTACTAACCCGAATCTTAAATGTTATTTTGTTATTCGTCTTATCCGAAAATCTGGGTAAATTGCAGTCAAAAGTGTAGTGTCTGATTCGATGGAACCCGCATGTAGTAGAAAAAGAATGGTGTACGATTGTTGTAATCGGAGACAATTCAAACGACTATAGCTTTTATTAATTTTATTGAAACATAGAATATAAGGACTTTTTATAAGACTACTTAAATATCTGATGTCATCTAATTTAATTATACTAATACAGTTTCACTGGCGAAAATATTAAATTTATTAATCCTACTATTATCAGCAAAGTTCAACGAATTTTAACCTCTAAGTTGTTTGTTATTAGATCTGCCTCTCTGATTTGGTTACGCGAAAATTTCGTGCATTTCCCCTTCTCCTGCCCCCTTGATACGGAAAAGGTAATTGTAAGACCCGTTTTGAAAAGATCTGACCTTTCATATAGCATCCTACTACCTTAGATGAAAAAAAATGAAGAGATCCCTTTAAAACTCTGAAAATTTTTTTCGTTCCAAAACTTTCAAGAAGTCATAACTTCTGACCTTTCCACAAAGTTTCATGGCTGTAGCTCTCAGTTTCCGAGAAAAGCTGCTGTGACATACAGGTCGCACTTTAATAGCAACTACATTTGTTCTTCCCGGGAAAGTATAAAAGAATCGTGTGCTTCTTTCCAGCACAATTCCTGGTAGATTATGATTATTATTCCACTGTTTAAAAATTCTCTGACAATCAGTTCTCTCGTTGCCTTAAGCAAGGCATATTCGTATGGTTTCATGGACATGGGTATCTTCCTCTGACAATGCTATTTTGTATGAAAATGTATTAATTTCAACAACAGTACAATATTTAGAACTTTGTTCACTTCTGACTATGAACTTAAGCTACTCATATCCACAAAATTTCGCGCCCCTAAGAGGAACATTCGAATAACTTTTATTTGGAGTGAAGATCATTTTTACCCTACAAAGAACGCAACCATTAAAATATACAAAACGTGAAAAAACGCCGGTTTAATTACATTACCTGAAACTGACCATATCATTCTCGCGAGAGTTATATAATTGGTTATAGTTAAACATTTGTTCAAGTATAAATTTTAATCTTACGCAACGAAAAAATACATCATACTGTACAATAAATTATGCCGGCTGCTAAATAAAGGCACCTTAATCTATCTAATTTTTTGGTGTATTAAATCAATCAATAATAATTATCTCAGCGAAATCGAAGTATTCGTTTGACTTTTACTTCTTGCATGTTCTCTCTTATGCCAGAAGAGGTTTAACAAAGTATAATTCTCCCCGCAAATATCACATTCATAAATTTTATCCTGTAACCCAGCAGCTTCGTGGCGGCGAACGTGTGGCAACAAGTAACGATGCGATAAGAACATTTTCCCACACTCATCGCATTTAAATTTTCTATCTTTTATATGAGTAACCTCGTGTCGCTTCCTTTCGTAGTTTTGATGGAACAATTTCCCGCAAACCGTACAACTGAATGACGGCGCTTCAAAATGAGTTTTCGTGTGCACTCTTAATGAAGACTTCATTGTAAATCCTCTCGGACAATATTTACAGGTATACGGGCGATGACCTGTATGCATATTGATATGTGACTGTTGTGCAGTCGGCTTTGTGAAGGTTTTATCGCAGTATGGACACTCTAGCACTTTGTTGAGCGGGTGAACAGACTTGATATGCCTTTGGAGTGATAGATCATCTATAAAGGGTACACCGCATTGCTTGCACACGTAAGTCAATTGGATTTCGGAGGGCAGGTCGTGCTGTACATCACAAAGGTTTGCAGGGAATCCTTCATTTAAGCTCGAAAGGTGAGAGGAATCGTCGAACGGCATATCATCGACAAGAGATGATTGGGCATACATGTCGCACTCTTCCAGACCAGATAAATCCACAGTACTCAAATCTGCGTTGTCGGATGACAAAGTTTGCACTTCTCCAGTGGAAGATATACCCCTACGATAACATGCTTTGTGAAAAATAGACACCAGCAATCAAAACATTAAAAGAATATTTACTTGTCACGGTAAGCTTCCGCTAAGCCGGGCTGGTCAGCCAAAACAACAGGTTCTGTTTGTTGATTATCCTCGGAATCCTCGTTGTGGACATGTACGTCATATAAATGCATTCCAAATATCTGCAAATTGTTGAAATGTTCGGAGCATAATGTACACACAAAGATTAACTCGCCGGCCGATTCCATAAAAACTTCTCCGCACTTTTTCAAAGGCTTGAGGAACGGTATCGATTCATCTAATTGGGATGGAGGTTCAATACCATCTAATTCGATAACTTCCGCTTCGTCCTGAACAATGATGTCTATGCGTTTATTTTCTGTCATTGTTTTGATTAATTTATTTGATAAAAATTAACTCGCGAAAACGTTACCCCACCATCAACAACTCATCAAAACGTCACTCCGACATTTGATTTTATGCGTGAGAAAGAAAATGGTGAGAAGAAAAGGCCAATTGACTTTTCTCTCTTTTATGCTTTAAAAGATGGTTCACAATATTTGCACCTTGGATAAAATAGTAGTAGTACCGGATATATCATATAAACTTGAAAATATTAAAGGGGGTAGGAAGTAAAAACCTTGTATTAGTACCAAGGAGTAAATTACGATAATAATTTCGGTTAGACCATCGATCTGGTCGACAAGAACTTCGCGACAGATGAATAAGCGTTGTGCGACGAAGAAAGAGTGTTGGAGAGAGTGGTAAGGAATTGAGGTAGTAAAAAAAATCGGAAATCCGCGGAAGGCATGTAATTTCGATTCAAAAGTTGGGGCCATGTACTATTCAAATAAATTCAACAGGTTAAAATGGATGGTAGGTATAGTTCCAGCAGAAATTTAAGAAACAGCTAATTTGTCGAATTGAAAAAATACTAAAAAAGGCGAAAACATTAACGCCGCGAGGACCCGTCATTCCCGATATGTTGCCTTCACAGTCCATCTCGTGGATAGAATATGTATTGCCAATATTCAGCACGGAAGCGTTGTCCTGATCTTGGTTGGAGAAAACCGAAGTGTTCATCTTGACAAAAAAGAGAATCACTAGAGTAAGGATGATCAGTATTGGAGACATCCCAATCGAATCGAAGCCATCGGTGAAGTACCTGGGGCTACTGATCGACTCGAAGATGAGTGTCACTGAGCAAATCAGAACAACGGCTGAGAAGGCTGCTTCGGGACTGTCGACTTATGGCCAACGTAGGGGGACCCAGCCCATGAAGAAGACGCCTCTTGGTGAGTGCTGTTGGCTCAGTGCTACTGTACGAAACAGGAGTATGGGCGACGATCTCAGTAAGGAGGTATACCGAAAGCGCTTGGCACAGGTACAGAGGCGAGGAGCACTGAGAATTGCATCTTCGTATCCGACAGTCTCTGACTCGGCGGTGAGAGTGATTGCAGGCGTGATACCTATCGCCCTC
This sequence comes from Odontomyia ornata, assembly GCA_963969285.1. NCBI lineage: Eukaryota > Metazoa > Arthropoda > Insecta > Diptera > Stratiomyidae > Odontomyia > Odontomyia ornata. Next base: position 219,527,068 of record OZ017742.1, read on the forward strand.
CTTGCTAGAGAGCGCTGCGCTATTTACCTGCGCCGAAACGTGGATGCGAGGGAGATGGTTGTCCGCGAGGAGAGGCTGCGCTCACTCAACGATTGGCAGCAGTCTTGGGTCAATTGCACGAAGGGACGGTGGACTGCGCGCCTCATCCCGGATGTGAGACAGTGGTTAAATCAAAGGCATGGTGAGACTGACTTCTATCTGACCCAGCTTTTGAGCGGTCATGGGTGTTTTCAGTCTTACCTGCACAAGATTGGTAAGTCACGGTCCCCCGATTGTCGGTTTTGCACATGGGAGGAAGACAAAGCCTACCACACTTTTTTTGCGTGTACAAAATGGGTCAGGGTGCGAAGGGACTTGTACAGGGAGACGGGAGAGCTCACCCCGGATAATATAGTCGTAGTGATGCTCGAATCGGTTGACAAATGGAACCAGGTGGCACATTATGTTCGGGCAGTCCCAAAAGATAAAAGGGACTCACAGCAGCCGGGGACGTTGGGGCTGGGGGATCGCGTTTCTGGTACTTTCTCTTCCCCTTTCCCCTTCCGCTACAAGAGGGGTCCCCCAGCTTGAAGGTGCCTCACGGTGTAACAAAACGAGACCTGGCCCGAAGTATTGTGTCCAACGGTTCCAGGCTAGGGTCTTATGTTGACAGGGGAGGTGTTTAGTAGGTAGTCCAGTCTTGCGAGCATGGGAGTCCCACAATCCGTGAGTAAATGGGCATTCACATCCCTACCACAAAAAAAAACTGTTCCAGGCGACGTTCCCAGGTTTCCAAGGGAGGGGTCGTGTGGGTATTCCAGAAGCCTTGCGCGTAAATAGCCTAAATGACCCTACCACAAAAAAAGTCAAAATAACCAATTTAGCTGCTTTCCGTTGATCCCGTTACTAAGCCGGTAACTGTATCCTGCAGCCGTCAGCTTAAATTATTTTGATTGGAAAAATTTGGAAGGCCATTAGTAAACACAAGAAATGTTTGACTGCACATCGCTACATGGATTCATACAGCAGTCGACTGACCGCGAAACTTGAAGATTAAATCTTCATACCTGCTTTCAAACAACATAAATAACGCGAGAAGTATACACAATAGTACGAATTTAATGCATTCCTTACATATACAATATATTTGACATTTACCTGAAACTATGAGATCTTAATTAAACAATATTAACTTTCAAGATTTTTTAACCGAAAAACTTTGGTCAATTAGAACTAATTAATAAATCCATTATGCGATTTGCGATGAGAATATAAGCCTGCAAACTGTGCAAACGCTTTCCCGCACGTCGGGCAAATATACTTCTTCACTTCAGAATGTAACTGTTCATGCACTTTTAACGCTCGATATCGAGGAAAACTTTGACCGCAAACGCTACAGCTGAAAGGACGTTCTTGGGAATGGGATGCCATATGGTCCCGGAGCATCCTGGACGTGTAAAATCGTTTTGCACATACTTTGCATTCATGATTTCGGATATTTTTATGGCGAAGATGATGTTCTCTGAGTTTGGAGAGCGTATCGTACCTTTTACCACATTCCTCGCACTGGTGGTGTTTCTCACCTGTGTGAGTTCTTTCGTGTCGTCTTTTCTCACAGCCCGAAATAAACAATTTCCCACACATGCTGCACGGATGCTTCTTAATGTGCAGGTGCGCCTTAATATGCATATTAAGGTTTGATGAATTTGAAAACGCCCAAGAACAATGGGGACACTTGTAAGGGCGTTCGCCGGTGTGGGTGTTAATGTGACCTTTTCGGGTAGTGTTACATTTGAATACCTTTGGACAGTACGGACAAAGGAACTTCCTATCGCCAGGATGATCGTCCGTGACGTGTGCTCGAAGCACTTCGTAGTCATCAAAGGTTTTGTCACAGTATCTGCAGACATTTAAAAATGATTTCAATGAATTCGTTCCGTGAAATCTTTTAATGTGGAAATTCAATGTATTCCTGCGGTTAAACAGACGCTTGCAAATATGACATCGACATTGTTCTTTAATTCCTTGTTTAGGTTCGGCACTAGGAGGTGGGACGCCCGGAAATTCATCTAAAGATTGTTTGCCGTGTTTTTTTCTCAGGTGGGCTAGCAAGGATCTTCTATGGCTGTAACTGTGTTTACAGAGAGGGCATGAAAAAGCTTTTACTTTTTTTTCATGCCTGCGATTTTCGTTCGGTTCGTCACCTTCACTTATGCTTTGAATTTGATTTAAAGAGCTGTTGGCGTGTTTTTTTCTCAAGTGGGCTAGCAAGGATCTTCTATGGCTGTAGCCATGATCACAGAGAGGGCATGGAAATGTTTTTTCCTTCTCAGTCTGACTATGCTCTGATTCCGATGCATCTTTCACATCTTCATCATTTTCCTTTGGTTCGTCACATTCACTGGTATTTTGAATTTCATTTAAAATGCTGTCGGCATGTTTTTTTCTGATGTGTGCATCCAAGCTTCTCTTATGGCTGTAAGAACTTTCGCACAGAGTACATGGAAATTTATTTACTTCCGATTCCGCTCTTTTCTGCGGCACTTCAGCATTCGCTTTAAGATCAACTATATTTCTGGTTCTTTTTCTTACTTGTCGCCTTAATTTATTTCGCATCCGAGATGTTAAGATACCGTGTACTTGCTTAGCGTGGGACAGGTATGATTTGTGATCCGTGCACACCCAACTACATAACTTACAAACGAGAGCTTCTCTTTCTAACAGAGGGTCTTGAGTTTCATTTATTTCGCTCTCATGCACTATTATTCCATTCGAAGAAATGCTATCAAGGGCTGCATTGCCGTCAGTGGGTTCCTGTTTGATGTATACCTGCGAACACCCAGTTCGTGAAAAATAATATTTATCGGAATTGAGTAAGAATTACCTCATTATCAGATGATGCATCCTGTACGTTCTCAATAAATATTTCCTCAGTGGCTAACAGCTCCTTCAACGTAAGGTGCGTGTCCTGGACGTGCGTTCCAAATTCTTCTAAGGTGTTGAAACATTTAGCGCAAAGTGCACAAACAATTGTAAAAATGCCCCTGTGGCCCAAAAGAACCTCGCCACATTTTGTGTTTGGTTCCGAGAATATTAATCGATTTTCTGTTACCTCCAGAGTACTGTCATGGTTGGATGATCCATCACTATCAAGTTCATCTTTGACGAAAACCTCATTTTCGGTTCTTTCTGGCAGGAACGAATTTGTATCCATGACAAAATTTGAAGAAGATGCAGCTTATTGCTTTTCTAGTTTGACATTTACAAAAGTTATTGCGAGTACGCTCAATGTATATAATTTAATATCATTACATTCACCATGCACTACAATTGTACCAACGTCAAATATTGACATTATTGATAGATATGCAAAGACTGACATCAGTTTGTTTATATTTACTTCATTCTGGAGGTGGGTGATACCTGAAATTTTTGGGAAGCAAATCTTCTTACATGATCAAAACTAGGGACATTTTGAAGACTTTCAAGAAGAACAAATATGGATAGTGAAGCAGGCGAAAATGATGGTGACTTACAACTAAGCCGAATAATTACGGAGGAGCATCATGTCAAGTGTGGCGAGATAATAATGGAATATAGAAAAAAATTTTCGCTAATCTGCATACTTTGTACGAAGCAATATGATGACTTAAATTCATTTGGATTACACATAACAGCCGCACATTTGGAAGCTCAATCGGAAGATGAGTGTAAACCTTTCGAATGTTTGTTTCTTGACGAAAAGCCTAAACATATGCCTCACGGTCAATATAGTCAAACGCAGGTAATTCTTGTATATGCAGCACTCACATAACTAATTTCACTCTTTTGACTTTAAGGAAATCATAGATATAACGGAAACAAAGCCGAATGCAGTAAATCAGATGGATGCGCCGAATGCTGACGTTATTATCAAATATGAAATAACACCCAGTCACGTTGTTACATTAGGGAATAATGTTCTCAAAGAAACAATCCAGCAATCAGTGCAATATGAACTTGCAGAAGGCCCTACAACAAACAAATTCCCCTGCAGCTTTTGCGACATAACGTTTCGTCATAAAGTATCATATATAGCGCACGCCCAGAAACACCATGGTATGATAACTAAGAGCATGAAGAAAAAAATCATCGAAGAAACAGAAGCCGTTATAAATGCAATTAAAGCTATAAAGCGTAAGAGATTTGAGAATAAACGCCGCCACTTTTCTTGTCCCCAATGCAATAAAGTTTGCAATAGCAATTCTTCCTTAATAGCCCACGTGCGTAGAAACCATGAAATTGAAGTACTCAGTGTGCTTTTGCGAAAATACTCATGCAAGTATTGTGACGTAAATTTGTCAAGCCCAAAGCAATTGGAAGCCCACATCCAATCACGTCATCCGGGAGATTCTAAGTTCCTATGCCCGCATTGTGACAGGAGTTTCAAAACTTTAGGCAGTCGTCGAACACATATTTACACACACACAGGCGAGCGTCCCTTCGCATGTCCCCATTGTCCGAAGCGATTTTCTGTGTCTGCAAATCTACGGTCTCACATTTTTTCACATTTGAAGATCAAAAGGTACTCTTGCCAGTATTGCGGCAAAGTTTTCGTACGAAGCAATGACCGTAATATCCATGAGCAAAGACATACTGGTCACAAACCGTTTCAATGTGAAAATTGTGGTAAACGATTTTTCACGTCAACGTTGCTAGCGTATCATCGAAGGCGGCATCAGAATAATCGCATTTATAAATGCAATTTATGTGATAAGTCATATTTTACGTCATTTTCTTTGAAAGGGCATAAAAAGCGACATGCTGGACATCGAAACTATAGTTGTACATACTGCGATCTTGCGTTTGTCACAAGCAAATCGCTTAAAAATCACGAAAATACTCATTCAAATAAAAATAAGCGTTGAAATCAAATAATTTAAACTTTGTTTCGTTAAGTAGTCAAAGAGTTAAGGTTAAGGCAAAACAAGATTTATTATGGATGTTATAATTGTAATGAACTGCTTCAATTTAGAAACACCTCATCGCAACCAAAACATCAAGCTCCTCAGACGGAGCTTTACCAGTGCCAAGTTCAATATAACGTGTCACAACCAAACAAATCTTTATTTTGTATACAGTGGTGGAAAAAATAATAGAAACAAGCTCGCTCCGTGGTTTTTATTGATGAAATACGTAATCGACTGCACACATTTTATCCTTTATCTAGAAAATTGGACCAGATCCAGAAGCCGAAAAGCACCCCAGACAATAATTTTGCATCCACCATATTCAATTGTTTTCTTAGTGTATTTGCAATCGAATTCGGTCTTCTTCGAACATCTGAAGTACATTTTGCCATCAGAACCACAAATTAATTTTTGTTTCATCTGACATAGGATGTTGCACCAATTTTCACGGTGGAGGTGTTTGAGCGCGAAATTCAATCTTTTTTGAATATTTCGTTTGGTCAAATATGGAACCTTTCTATGGGATCTGCCAAAAAGTTTTGCTTCTGTCAACCGGGATCTTATGATACACTCGTTATGTTCTTTTTAAGCTCAATGACGATGCAACCAGCGGCTGTAGGCACGATGTTTATAGCACATCGCGAGCGCGAGATGGACGAAAAAAGGAGATTAACCAACAGTCTTGTTCAGACTGAGATTCCTGCGGCGTTTGGGTGCTGCAAAAAAATGATGCGAACGCCAGAGTGTCCTAAAAAGGAAGAACAGGAAACTGCAGGGCACGCCAGATATTCGAGCGGTGGAGAAAGTGTAAAGATTATTTAGAAGCCGATAGTTACTGCTGCGATCACTACCGAAGCGACCGAAGCAAGGGTCGTAAATCCCGAATTAATAACGAATCATCCTGAAGTCCACAAAAAGATTACGGCAGGAAAATAAAGGAGTGACCAGACAAATAAAGCGCCGTTGTGTGATTTCATCGCCACCGTCGGAAATGTGGCCGAAGTACTGTACTCGGAAATGGAAGCTGATAACCTCTCCCAAGAAATGAAGAAGGAAGGCTACTCCGAAAAGCGGGAGATATTTTAAAAAGAATACACTCTGCCTGCGACGCCAAAAATCAGCAAAACACTAAAGATTGGGCTCCTTGAACTAGAGGAGCTCCTAGACCACATAAGGCATTATCGGAGGAGCTGGTTAAAGGCCGATGAGCACCATAAGGCCGAAGAAGAGCAGATGGCCCAAGAAGCCCTGAGGGCTTAGCCTAAAGGGCACATGCAGATAGCTCCTCCATAAAACATCAATAAAAGAATGGCGTCTAGCCCAATCGAAGGAGATCGGGGTAAAACAAGGAAGGAAGGGGCACTTGATAGGCGAGGGACGCCAGATCAGGGGTTCCAGACAGTGCTGACAAAAGGAGGGAAGATAGCCGCAAAGAAACTCCTTCAGAAGGTGCCAGAAAATAAAGTTCGCACGGACGCCCAACAAGAAAAAAGACCTGAGACGAAACAGGAGAGAAAAGACCTGACGAAGACCCGGGCAGCAGGTACTGCTCATAAAACCCAAAGATGGCTGATCCTACGCAGAAGTGCTGCGGCATATCAGGACAAATATAAGGCCCGATGACACCAACACTGCTATCAAAGCAGTAAGACCAACGAGGTCGGGCCACATACTGGTCGAATTCGGAGTAGAGGTCGAAAATAAACAAGCATTTTGCAACGCACTAAAGAAAGTTCTCGGCAAAAGCGCAACTATAGCCTCGCTCGAGCAGACAGCAATGATCGAAATAAGAGACATTGACTGCGTCACGTACCTGGCCGAGGTAGAAGAGACCAACGAAAGAGAATTCCCTGGCGTGGGCAGGATCAAAGCTAGGCTGACACCTGAAAAATACAGGGAACAACGCATGGCTATCATTGACAGGACCGAAAAAACGCCAAACAATTCCAGAATAAAGGCAAAGTAAGAATCGGGTCTTCAATGTTTCAAATGCCTTTGCTATGGCCACACCGCACAAGTATGCAAAGGACGCGATAAGAGTTCCTTATGTTAAAAATACGGTAAAATTGGACATAAAAGAAAAGAGTGTACAAAGGAGGCACACTGTATTCTTTGCAAGGATGCTGATACAAGACTGGATCCAAGCAGCGAAGAAATGTCTTCGTCGACTGAGTCAGACCAGCGTTTCCTCGGTTTCCCCACTGGTCTACGGCCTTCAGTTCTCCCAACGAATACCTTTTTGGGTATCCGTTGTTCGTCCATACGATTCATGTGTCGAGCCCATTGCAGCTTCCGCAAGCATATGATCGTTGAGACCTCCGGTTCGTCAAAAATTTCATACAACTCTTGGTTATACCGAATTCGCCATTGGTCCCCGTCTAGCTTCGCTGCGGCAAGATCTAGTGGACAATGCGAACAAGGATCCGTGGGATCTTGGAAACGGAAACCTTGCATACATGATGTGGGAAAGATGGACGAGATAGTACGGGCACTTTTCCCCGCCCATACCGTCCGTGTTGACGCTGCCCATAGTGAAAAAGCAATCAAGTGTCACTCTTCACACAGCCGGAACTAGAAGAGGCAGCCTTTTCACTGAAAGCGAGGAAGGCTCCAGGTCCAGATGGTGTTCCAGCTGAGGTGTTGTAAACTTCTTCTTCTTCTTCGTAGCACTACAGCCCCTTTCGGGCCTTCGCTTAGAGATAGTTAGAGTATCTAATTGTCATGATCGAATGTATTGGCACTCCACAAGGTGATATGATCATTATCACGCTTTTGGCCATGTGTTTTGTAGTAATCGAGCAGTTATACCAGCAAACTGCTCGAAAACCCTCCTATCTCCTATCTAAATTGTAATGGCAGATTTAAAATAAAAATATGTAATTTTTTTCTGTAATTGCAATTTGTAGAATAGTTGTTCTTCTTATTATTATTAGTAAATGTAACCTCTTATCAATTTTCCTCCATATTAAAATTTAAATGTTCTCGATTAATTACCTTTTCTATAAAATTTAATTTTTCATTACTATTTGACATTTTTATTTCTTTTCTTCATCTAAATTTTTCACTGCATGTAAATTTTCTTCAATTTATTTAAATTTCTTTACTTCATTTTTAATTTCTTTAATTTAATTAAAATTTCCCTACTACAATTTAATTTTGGGTTTTGTTAAAAATTTGAATCTGCCCATTACAATTTAAGATGTGGAGCCCCTGACTTCGTACAGGGCAACGGTGCATTATCTAAAATGTATTCGAATACATTCCTGACGTTAGCGTAAACTGTAACTCTTATCTGAGATTCTCTTGGCAACGAAAAATAAATCTCACCAATCCGGAATGGGTGTATCAGCTGGCGATAGGAACAGCTTGTGTGCGTGTGTTCACGGAGAAACAAGAAAAAACCTGTAACGAACAACATTACACAGGCAAAGGCGAGACGCAACACAAACATGTAAATGTAATATTATATAAACGAAATGTTCGGGTGTCAGCTGATGAAGTTGGGAGAAAAATGAAAAGATGAGAATGCATGGGGGGGATTTGTGATTGCGAAGTGTGGGTAGTTGATCGGCTGGGAGTTGGTTATTTGGATTGGTACGGTGCGGAGAAGAGATTTTGGCGAGATCGGAGACGGTTAAGAAGTTGATAGAAATTGATGGTTTTGATTTGATTTTGCGGATTTTTGTACGAAAAATTGTCGAGGAACGGATCGAAATTAATCGCGTGGAACGAATAGAAAAAGAGTTCTGCACCGAGCCCCGCGCGGTTTAGAAATAAATTGTCAACATAATGAACGGTTCGGGACGCGTCAAGTGGTGATGACAAGTAAACTTCCGTTTGTCGTTCCGCCAGCTCGAGAAGAGATTTCGTTTGTGTGGTCGTCGAAATTTACGTGAAAAACTGCAATTAAGGATTAATTACACACTTTTTGGATTTCTCTTATTGGATTATTTTGTACGCGCGCAATATCTGTGAAATTTTTCTGATTGAAAAGCAATGTTTGGAAAACGAATCGATAAAGATAAATATTTGACAATAGCTGCCCGAGACTGAGCATTTCAATAATATCCAGCGACAGGAAGAAGAGAAAACACAGCTCGGTGGGGCCATTACGGCATCTGGTGTGAAAAACAATAATAACTCGAGTGGTAGTAAAGCTGTCGTTTCATCAATGTCGACGTCATCTCCGACGAATTTTCCATTGAAAGATAATTCGAATATTCAGTGCGTGCGAGTCTCGACTTCTGGCACGCAGGGTGAAGTGTTGTACGAGACAACAACAGCAGGGAATTCGTTTATTACTTCTAAAGCATCGTCAGGATGCCAACTGACGAACTCTACGCACTCCCATTCGCAGCCACATTTAACGAATAGTCACCAACACAACTCGAGAGTGATGCGATTTGCTGAAAATTCTCAAAAGTGAACTATCTCAATTGTATTTAAATCTGCAAGTGATCATGAAGAAACTCTTGCTCTGATGAAGTTCTATAGTGAAACCGGCTGTCTTGGATTTTTCTGTGGTAGCGCTAAGACTGAATATCAGAAAATTGGACTGAACTATCGGCGAAATACTGTTGGTCCGAGTATCGCCTTACAACTAATTATGTGTACGTTACCAAGCAATATATCGTAAATTGCTGTCCCGGGATATAAAACTACTATACAATATACATCTAGCTGTCCCGATTTGTATAATCTATTGGAATTAATATATCGTGTCTGTGAGACCATCCTGACGTGAATTTCGATATGTTCTGCCTGATTGTCACTCTGTGTAACATAACAGCCATTTGAATAAGCAAATTTTTACGAAGTATAAGGAAACTATCGAAGGAAATCATCGGATAATAATTTTAAAATCATTAATTATTATAAATTTGTATTAGCTGCCAGGACTTACTCACCCCATCACGAGCGCTCGTCGAGGAGGATGGGTAAGTACCCCGTTTGTTTCTCTTTTTTTACATTTTTGTATATTGCAACATGATTTTTTTTTAATTAATTACTTTATATATTTTTCTATTATTTTTGAATTTTTTGTATATTGCAACCTGATTTTGTTTAATTAATTAACTTAAATATTTTTCTATTATTCTTACATTTTTGTATATTGCAACATGATTGTTTTTAATTAATTAATTTATATATTTTTCTATTAGTAAATTACAATTTGTGTTTGAGTTAAAATTTTAGAAGTGATGAAATTTTTTGTATATCGCGAATTCAATTTAAACTTGCGCAAGGCAGGCGCGGCAAAAGTAATTGCTGTAGATTGTTAAAATTTCGTGAAATTTTAATTGAATAAAAATGGATTGCTAAATTGAACCCTCGGTCTTTCTATTCCGTCGGATCTGACCGGGTATAGAACCCGGCACGATGTAAGGCTTTCCCCACCAAAAATGAGCTAGCCATCGGGCACGCTCTAACCTTCTTTTTGTTTCAGGGACTCTCGCGGGTTGAGTGGCCTCGAGCAAGGTGCCCTTTTATGGCATAGGGTTATGTGATTCGCTCACATAACTCTATGATATAAATTGGTCATCGGTATATTTCTTTTCTGATGGGGAGGCTCATTAAAGTTATGTTGTATGAGTTTTCCACTCAGAAGCGAAATATGTGGCCACTGCAACATTTATGGATCTTGATCCCGTTTGGGCGGGTGCGAGGGGGCACCACCACCATCCGGTTGCCCCACTCTTATTTGTGGGCCATGAGAATCGTCGGGTAACGACGAGGTTTCCCTAAGTCCGTCTGTTTTCACTCGTTTTCACTTGTTCTCTGAGCAAGTCATTTTCCCTTTTGGTAGTTACCTACAATTTTTCGACTTCGGTCGCCCGTTCTTCTGAGACACAAGAATTCGTGAATGCGAAATTCTTTTGTAGTGGGTCCTTGTGCTGGGGGAATGAACCCGCCCCACGACACCGTAATGCTAGCCTGCCAGCACATTCACGCGTCCCCAGACAAGGGCATTCTCGGCGGATATCAACATCTTCCTTCGCCGAGGCAGCAGACCATCGCAGCAGTCTGGAGACGCGTGAATGCGCTGGCAGACTAGCATTTCGGTGTCGTGGGGCGGGTTCATTTTCCCCAGCACGAGGACCCACTACAAAAATATTTCGCATTCACGAATTGGACTGCTGGAGATCAAGAGGCGACCGAAGTCGCAAAAAGTGTAGATAACTACACCGAGGGCATTAGAGCTTGTTACGAGAACAAGTGGAACCTGAAAAGAAGGGCGGACTTGGGGTAACCTCGTCATTACCCCACGAAGTTCATGGCCCACAAATGAAAGAGGTGCAAACGGGTGATGGTGGAGCCACTTCGCACCCACCCAACCGGAATAAATCCATATATATTCTGTTGCAGTGGCCAGGTATTCCTCTTCTGAGTGGAAAACTCATACAACTTGAATTGCATGAACTTTCCCATCAGAAGGGGAGTACCCCGGTGACCAATTTATGCCATAGAATTATACAATTTGAATGCATAACTCTATGCCATAAAGAGGCACTCTGCTTGGGCCACTCAACCCGCGAGGTCACCTGAAACAAAGAAAAAAAAGGATTAAATTGCACCCGGCGGCTGGCTCATGGTTTTAGGGGGCAGCCTGCCACCGTACCGAGTCCTATACCCGGTCAGAGTGATCGGAAAGGAAAGACCGAAATTGTTATTTACTCAAACATTATTATTTAGATATTATCAACAATTCTATAAACATAACTCGACGATTAACAATTCTTCATTACTATTCAGCTTTACTTTAATAATTTCAGTGTTCAGCATACTTCACAGTTAAATAATTGCGTCGTTCTCTTGTGTAAGATTCATTTACTCTAACAAAAAACCAACCTCAAAATTTTGCAAATAAATTTTACATGCAATAAATATATATATATATATACCAAAAAGGGTACTCACCCGCATGGTCCTCCGAGCGCTCGATGAAGAATGCGGGGGTCCTCTGAAACGTTCATTACTTTTTTTTTTTAAATTTAAAATTTATTTAGGTCGTTTTCAATGCGGTTTATAAAAAAAAAAATTTTATTTTTCCTCGATTACTAAATACTACGCAAAAATATCCTCCTTTCTCTCGGATACGCCAGGTTAAAATCAAATCCAATAAGATGCACGTGGCTCTATTTTTGCACCCACACGAAACATAAACACTTCGAAATTCGAGTGTAGGAAAGACGGAAAATCTTTTGGCGCCGATCAAAATGCACAAACGCGTGTGAAATAGGAAACGTGCTGCACAATACACGAATAAGTGGAAAATTGCTACAAAATTGCTTTTGGCTAGTTTAGGTTCACGCGGAAATTAATTAACCGAAATGCTAGGAAAGTCACAAATTTTCAATCAAGGGCCGTGTAAATTATTGCACTGTGTCGCTGTTTGATGTTTAAACAATTCAAAATTGCAATTTCCCACGCGTAAAATCCACTTCAAAACACCGTAACTCAACTCACAATCCCTTATGGTTGATTCTGATCAAGTGAACAAATCAAATGTCAATCGAATAAATTGTTCAACTACTAATTACCGGCCGTTGTAGCGGAAGGATGTAGTTTTGACAGTTCCGTTTTATAGAACCTGGCGGTTAGCTTTTGACGATCGCACTGCGATTCGTATAAGTATTACTGAAATTGGGGATAAATTTCGTATACCAGCCATGGGGTTCGGTTCCCAGCTGTGTCAGCATTTTTCAAAACTTCCCAAAGGTATTGCGAATTTCCCGCAAACATTGAGCAGGCGAGGGTGGGAAACGTTTAACTTTGGGTTAAGATAGATATCAATCGCAGTGGCACACTGTTATATTAAACTGTTACAAGAAATCTCGATGACAACGGTCAACACTTGTTTTATTTAGAAACATTCAAAATTGAGCTCAAATCAGACCGCAATAAAATTTCATATCACTCGGATAAAATTCAAAAAAGAACTTGCACTTAATATTTTATCCTCAAAACACTTTTTATTATTCCAATCACTAGTTTTGCACTCGGGCTGTTATTCAAAGTAATTTCCACGTCGCTTGCCAATATATCATTCCACGTACAAAAATTTTACAACAAACATTAAAGCACTTCCTATGGGATAAGCTTAAATGATTTCCCGTTACTTGGCGGCTACTCCGACGGATATCAAATGCAAAGTTATGCACAATCTTAGGCGGAACCGAAACCCGACCGACTTCAACGACTGCTCAACTAGCACCCCCTTCGCCAGTTATTTGTAAACTTTCGTTAATAATCAATTTTTCCTTTTAATGATAAAACACCGCATAATATAAAATGCCCAAGTAAAAAAATATCACAGAACAATAGAAATATTGCTGTTCGTAGTTGATCGTTCCTAAGCGTAATTTGAATTCCCCAGAAATTTATTTAATTGCTCAGTTGGTTGACCCAAACGGTTCTTTGACTAGCTAGGATGGTAGCCAGTAACCACTTGCATTCAATTTCATACTATGTATAACATGAAACAAGTTTCGAACTATTTACCAAACAAGTGTATTGGTGCCGATACTCTATTGCAGGCATATGCAATAAAACTACTTGTCTGAATTCGATATCAAGTTCTGCAATCAAACAGAATACCATAGGCTTTGGAGACAACTTAAAATGCATTTGAATAGGAAAATAGTTTCTTGTATAAATAATTTATTCGACAAATGGGATTTTCTTTTATTTGTATTGTTGGTGTGCTATATGTTTAATTTAAAAATACATATATATCTCTGGTTTTCAGCGATTTCGTTTGTTTGGAAAGTGGCGTCATTATTTGCTTTAATTTGTTGCGTTTTGATTAATTCCGCTAAGCTTTGCACTGTTTGAATATCATTAAAAAGGGAGGAAATCATTATTTGTCTACAATAAAACTTTATGACCTTAATATTGAATGATACTGTTATTATTAATAATCATTTTATCATTTTTATTCGTTTTAATTTTAGAAAATAGTTTGCTACCCGCGTTGTGAACGAGAATCAACAATGAATCCTTCTTAGCACGTACGCTTGACACTCATACGAGTATATGCACAATAGATAGAGCGTGAAACACTTTCATTTTACCACTTAGCCAATTTCCCAAACGATTGCATCTGTTGCATTTGTTGCATTTGCTGTGCCTGAAGCATTTGTTCTTGCTCTACTGTTTGCAATTGTTTCTGTTGTGTGTCTTGTAACAGTAGTGTTGGCTGTGCCTGTTCTTGTGGTTGCTGCGCTGGTTTTTTGAGCCATAACTCCTCGATTACTACAATCTCGTTGACGCCAACGAAACTCGAACCAGAGACCTTCGGGTTACGGGCTTAGTGCGCTAACCACTAAGCCACGCGAACTACGGTGTTGTAAGCTATCTATCATCATTGTCCTGACTTGCTGCTCAACACATTCAACGCTTGCCTACGAAACGGGGTTTTCCCAGTAGGTAGGAGGGGACGAGGGTCGTGCTCATTGTACATTCGCATAGTATCCACACCTTTCATTTAACCTGTGCTGCACACTTTTTGAATTTTCCCAGGGGCCGGTCAGCTGAGCCGAGGCTTGTCGTATTCAACAAACAAAATAAAAAGCAAATAAAACTTCCGACGCACGTGTTCTTTTACGCATTTCAGAACATGGGAGTGCTGCCCGATCCTAATAAGAAAAAACTAAAAGATTGCATAGAATGAATTTGTTTTTCTGCAAAGTTATTGATTTTTTGAGATTTGGTAATCCTGAAATCGGTCATCGAAGCACATATTTATATTAGCGCCAATCCTTGCATCTGCATTTACCTACCTACCTGCTACCGCAGATTTATGGTTCGCTCTTCGGCTCGTGTTCGGATTTTTCCGGAGGCTATATTGAGTGTGGCTACTATGAGTATGTGAGTATACTATACTTGTGCTGATCAGCAAGGGGAAGGGAAATCCCGGATCGCCGTCTACATACCGCCCGTTATGCATGATAGACACGGCTGGGAAAGTGCTAGAGAAACTCATCAAGGGAAGACTCACTGACGCGATTCGTGCTGCTGGGGACCTATCTCCTCGGCAGTACGAATTTAGAGCCCGACACTCCACCATTGATGCGATTGCAGAAGTGGTGAGCGCGGTTCAACAGGCGGAGGCATATAGCCGCATCAAATGACGGATCGTCCTGTTGGCGACACTCGACGTTAGGAACGCCTTCAACTCCGCTAAATGGGCGGATATTCTGGATACGCTGAAAAATCCCTTTTCAAGTTCCAGAATATCTAATGCGGCTTTTAAGGGACTACTTGAAGGTCCGAGGCCTGCTTTACGACACGACACAGGGCCAATGAAGGATGGAAGTTATATCGGGTGTTGCCCAGAGATCTATCCTTTGTCCAGACCTGTGGAACGTGTCTTACGACGGGCTACTAAGACTGGAGATTCCAGATGAGTCACGCTTGATCGGCTATGCGGATGATGTTGTGGCTCCCGTCGCTGCACGCACCGTTAAACAAGCGCAGCTTAGGCTAGATAGGCTAATGCGCCGAGTGAGAGAATGGATGACTGCTCGCGGGTTCAGTTTAGAACTGAAGAAAACCGAAGTGGTCATCTTGATAAAAACGAGAATTCCTGGAGTAAGGATTATCAGTATTGGAGATATACGAATCGAATCGAAGCCAGCGGTGAAGTACCTAGGGCTACTGATCGACTCGAAGATGAGTTTCTCTGAGCAAATCAGTGCAAAAGCTGAGAAAGCTGCTTCGGTCGTATCGGCTCTGAGTCAACTTATGGCCAACGCACGGGGACCCAACCCATCAAGAAGACGTCTCTTGATGAGTGCTGTAGGCTCAGTGCTATTGTACGGAGCAGAAGTATGGGGCGACGTTCTCAGTAAGGAGTTGTACCGAAAACACCTGGCACAAGTACAGAGAAGAAGAGCACTGAGGATTGCATCTTCATATCCAACAGTCTCTGATTCGGCGTTGAGAGTCATTACAGGCGTGATACCTATTGTCCGCCTTGCCTAGAGAGCGCCGCGCTACTTACGCGAGGACGCGAGGGAGACGGTTGGCAGCGAGGAGAAACAGCGCTCTTTAACGGTCGGCGGTAGTCTTAGGTGAATTGCAAAATGAGGCTTAGTCGTAAGTAATGTGTTAAACAGTTTCAGGCTTAGTTCTGCTGTCTGCTGGTTTTTCTGTTAAAAATAATGAGACATTGGAAAAGTTACACCGATTAATGTCTTTGGGCGGCGCGGAAGGGATATGGTTCGACAATCGGCAGCCGAACATCAGATAGATAATTTCGAAGTAAAGAGAGTGACCGCGGATAATCTCACAATAAAAATAAAAACACTGGCTGATTTCAAACTAGCCAAAGGTGCTCTAAATTGTGTGAAAGATCCCCAGTTCATTTTACCATTTTGGTTAAAAATTTCAAACGATAGCAGTCCAAGTGCCCTCTAACAGGTAAGGTACTTGAACTTTAGAGCTGTGAGGTGGGAGCGTTTGGAAAAAATTGAGGTCAACCAGTGTTACAGGTGCCAAACATTTGGTCATTCGGCTGCCAATTGTGCCACGCACTATCGGGGGCGATAAATGTAAATATATTCATACCCCCGGTGAATACAAATTGGCTCCGATGAAACCAAAAGATAAATTATACTGTGTAAACTGCGGTATTTTCGTCGATTGCGTCATCAGCCTTGTTTTATTCTCATTGATTTATTGGCCTTCGAGTTTTGCTTCGGTGTCTAGTTTGAGGAAGTTATTTGCTGATGACGTCCGCATAGGCTACCACTTGGCTCGACAGGTATTCTTATGACATATTCCAGAGTCACATTTAATAGCAATGATACCAGCCCACCTCTCTGCTTTAGTCCGATATTTATGTCAAACGCATCGGTGAGTTGGTTATTGATACGAAGGGTTGTCGGCGTCATTTTCATTTCGGTAAGAGGGACTAATTTAGGATGATTTGGTACAATGCGTTACGATCAATACTGTCGTATACTTGCTTTTAAAGTCAACGAAAATTTGGTGTACGTCTATGTTGAACTCCCAGCATTCCTCAAGTACCTGCTTGACTGTAAACAATTTGTCTATCGTCGATCTACCTGCCCTAAAGCCACCTTGATACTCCACCCTTATACCGTTGTTGTATGCCCTGATTTTATTTTCTATGATCTTTGAAAATATTTTGTACGTCCCACAAAGTAGTGATATGCCTCTATAGTTTTCGCACCGTAACTTGTTACCTATTTTGTCGATAGGGAATATAATTGATTGGCCAATGTGCTGGATGACTTTGTCGATTCAAATGCTATCGGATAATAAATTCATGTTTCGAGTGTCTTCAGACGTACTGGTATCGGTCAAAGCGTGGTGCTGACCATATTACAACTGTAGTATTAAAACGGAAAAAAATTCAATATCTATATAACAAGCCTATACGATCACTTTACTGAATTTTGCAATCAACAGACATTACATTTTTCAGCAAATATAGCAGTGAAAAGGCCTATCATCTTAAAAATTAGTAGGTAGACCAAATGAAATCAAATATCAAAGAATTTAATTATAATAAAATATTATCTTTATAAATGCATACATTGATTTAGTTAGTTGTAATCGCTTTAAGCATTCAGTTTGCTTTCGTCGTACTTACTTCCTATACTTATCACAATCCAACGAGCTTCCTCGTCAGACTTCAAAAAATCTATTTTATAACTTTATGCGACCTCTTGTGAACGAGGAAATGGGCGAATTGTGCAAAGCCTTCGCCGCAAATTTGACAAACATATCGTTTTTCGTCCGAATGCAATCTCTCGTGCTGTCGTAAGGCTTTCTTCCTCGGGAAGGCTCGTTCGCATACACCACATTGAAACGGTCGTTCGCCGGAATGCACAATCATGTGCGAGTTCAATGTATAGGCTTCGAAAAAAGCTTTATCACATCGATCACACTTAAACTGCCGAATATTTTGGTGTCGTTTTACATGCCTTGCCAAACGACTACGGGTGAGGAAGCGCAAGCCACAATCTTCACATTTAAAGGGCCTCTCGCCCAAATGATATCTCATTTCGTGATTGTCTTTATCGATAAGCTTCACAAACGACTTGTTACAAAACTTGCAGGAGTACTTAATCATATTTTGATGGGTTTTCATATGATGATGCAGGTTTTCAGTTAGTGTAAAACGCTTGGGACAATGAGGACACTTGAAACGACGTTTAGTTTTGTGCGTGTTGTTACCGCAGTTTTCAGGTCTTGCAGAACTTTCTATGGGAACTTCGTTTGTAGCGCAGAAAATGCCCTTGTCCTCCGAATTAAAGTCCATGGAAGGAAAATTATTTGTTGGCTCTTGTTTTATTTCTGTGCTGTCATATTCGGAAATTGTTGTCGACAACGGATTTGTCGAGTTCTTGTAATGTGTAGTTCGCATGTGTGCCAGCAGGGATCGTTTGTATCGATAGGAACGAGGACACAGCTCACATTGGAACTCTTCGTGAGAAGGAGAGGGCGGGACATCACCTGAGTCTGTGGCACCATCATCACCGCTTTTAGCCTCCTGAATAGTTTGTTGTAGTTTTTCTTTCATACGCTTTGTAAGAAGACCATGTCGCTTCCTGGCATGGGCAAGGTATGATCTCCTATGACTGTATGAACATCCGCATATTGTGCATGCAAATACTTCTTTGTTTGTCTGTTTTTCTATGAACCGCTTCACGTCTTTCTCAGCCACTTCGTCATTTTGGGATTCACATTCGGCAGCATCACTTTGCGCCAAAATAAAATCAGAGTTTTCGCGGCTTACTTCATACAATGGGCTACTCGTGATAGAAACCTGCGTGTGCGGCGAGCAATAGATAGCATCCTTAAAAAAATGCGTGGCATTCAGAATGTGTACAGTGAAAAATACGATGAAATACCTGACAAGGCTCGTTTGCCAAGGTTTGTGAGTAGATAGGTCCCTGAAAAAGTTCGTTCACATACAAATTATCCATGGGTTTGTACTCCAAGTTTAATGTAGTTTCCATGTGTTGATTAATTATGTGTTTTCCAAACGCTTCTAAGTCGTCATACTGATTTGCACATAGAGTACAAACCAACGTGAATTTCTGGTTGTTTGCGAGAATCACCTCTCCGCACTTTGTGTTTGGCTCAGCTACTGTCAGCGACTTCACTTCTAACTCCCATAAATCCCGCACCACTTGAGTTTCCTCCAAATTCGTTTCATTTTTGACCGTAAATGCATTGATTTCATCAAATGCTTCATTAAATGAAGTCACCATAGTAACGAACAGTGACTATTTAATAGATGTTTATTACCGGGGATACGAATTATTAAGCCTTGATGTTTTTTGAAGTGGTATTTGACAGAAGAAAGTGATGTCGGAGTGAGTAGCGAGCGCGTTCAATGAATGATAAAGAAAAAGATTAACCCTTTTAGCGCTACTTTAATATAAAAGTTCAAGAATCTAAATATGAATATGACGACGCTGCATGTTATGTTCAAACCCAATATTGAAAGCACTGAAACAGACAAAACCTCGAAATCAAGTTTGTTTACAGGAGATATCTATTTCAAATAAAATTTCAATACTAACGATTTTCTGCTGACTCTTGTTAATAGATTTAACACCGCAATCGCTCAATATGTTTAATGGAATTGTTAAATAGAGAGGTTTTCCTAAATCACTAAGAAAACCTTGGTTTAATTTCGAAGCGCACGAGCTCTATACAATAATTTTTTTTTTATATACAGTAGAAAATGAAAGCTGCAGTTAAGTCACCATATGCGTTTTTACTTATCATGTTCGCTTAAGGTATTCTTTATTTTCGCGAGCAGAGAATTTAAAGTAATTACCAGCATATTAATCACATTGCAAACTTTATTTACATCGTTTATAATAAATGTATCATTATTTCAAGTATCAAGATAATATCAAAGTGGATTTAGAGCAGGTAGATCGACAATAGACCAATTGTTTACAGTGAAGCAGGTACTTGAAAAATGCTGGGAGTTCAACATAGACGTACACCAACTTTTGGTTGACTTTAAGCAAGCATACGATAGTATTGATCGTAACGTACTGTACAAAATAATGCTTTGCTTTCGTATCCCAGCCAAACCAGTCCATCTTACCAAAATGACAATGACGTCGACAACCTCCCAAGTCCTTATCAATCACCAACTCAACGACATCTTTGATACAAATATCGGACTAATGCAGGGAAATAGGCTGGGCCCATTACTATCTAATTTGGCTCTCGTATATGTCATAAGAAAGCTACCTGTCTATACAAGACGTACGTTATCATAAAAGTCAAGCCTAGTGGTAGCCTTTGCGGACGACATCAACATTTTATCACGGTCATTGACAACCGTCAAAGAACTTTTCCTGAAACTCGACAGCGAAGCAAAATTAGTAGGGCTACAAACCAATGAGAATAAAACAAAACTCATGACGCAGTCGAGGAAAAATACCTTGAACACTCAAAAAATAACACTTGGCGAATACAATATCGAAAATGTGGGCGAATTTTTATATTTAGGCGCCAAAATAACGAGAACCGGTAATGAAAGAGATGAAATACGCTGAAGAATATAGCTCGCAAATAAAGAATTTTATTCAGTTTTGACAATCTTGAATACCAGCTTCATACATAGGAAAACAAAGCTCTAAGTATACTAACCTGAAGTAAGACCTGTGTTATGCTATGGATGCGAAATATGGACCCTAACACAAGTATCCGCAGTATATTGAACGCCTTTGAGAGACGGGCTCTGAGACAAATAGTACGATGTAGTAATCGAGCAGTCGCCTAAGCTAACTGTGCGAAAAGCATTTGCGGAGAAAACACAATTCCCGCTGCTAAAACCTGCCACTAACTTCACTACCATTACCAGAAAAATTGCTTCCCAACAAAACAATTGAAAAAAAATTAAATAAAAATAAAAAAAAAAAATTTGATGACGGCAACTCCCTTTGTAACGGAAATTAGGAAAGAATTGCAGTTTATCTCGTCGAGAAAAACCTCCGTTGCCTCCATGCAGGAGGCTCGTCGAGATAAGTGGGAGAATGGTAAAGCAGGAGTCTTGTTTTGAACAATGAGCGGGCTCGTGAAGTGATGAAGCAGTTTCGAAGAACTATTCATATCGTAATCTGTACAAAATCATTAAAATACTCGTATTTGCATTGTACATAATCTCGCCGCGGTTGACGGCATTGAATAACGTTTTTCGAGCATTCGTGATCTCCGCCGGCAGTCAAAAGTTTTGCATTTGAATTGTTTGCCGTATTGCAATCTCCGCCGGTTATTGGACTTTTATTTTGTCTTATGCGGTTGATTGTTCCCAATGATATTTTCATCTGAGAATTGGATAGATAGACCAAGTGAGGCGAAATATAGTTTCGAACCTCACTTGTTGAAAACGGTTAAAGGCAGTATTCGATCAACATTGTGGACTGTGTGACAAATTAATGCTGAGTAACGGAAAAATATCTGGTAATTTAGGATTTATTGGCAAACGGAGAAAAGTTGTGCAAATTCAGAAGATTTTCCAAATACAACCAGTGAGATATAGTAAACTTAGAATTCGATTACGTTAAAGGGTAAGGCCTAACTCTTACGACGAGAGAAGATATGAGGAGGCTTTATAGTTAGCTGTATATATTTAGAAACTGGGACAGAAGAGATACTCCTGTTATGTGTGACATAGTCACCTCAATAGAAGCATCATGGTATTCAATACTGGTGAGACTGCTTGATCAGCTTCGTACAGATTTATAGCTACCCAACATATTTACATGTTGATAGATATTTAAAACTACTGCAAGCATTTGGAAATACCGAGCTCAATAACAATTTTTTCTAAGCGAGGGACACTTGGGTATGTGATAGTTTACGTTCCATTCCAAAAGATGATCCGCAACAACATTCAAATCTTCTTCTTCTTCGTAGCACTACAGCCCCTCTCGGCCCTTCACTTTCTGCAAATAGCACCTCCAACTGTCTCGGTCCATTGACCGTATCCTCGAATTTCGAAATCCGAGTAGCAATGAACTGTCTTCGTCGATCGAGTCAGACCAGCGTTTCCTCGGTTTTCCCAATTGTCTCCGACCTTCAGTTCTCCCAGCGAATACCTTTTGGGTATCCGTTGTTCGTGAATACGATTCATGTGTCCAGCCCATAGTAGTTTCCACAGTCTTACAATCGTTGAGACCTCCAGCTCGTCAAAAATTTCACACAGCTCGTAATTGTATCGAATTTTTCATTGGTCCCCGTCTAGTTTCGCTCCGATTATTTGCCTCAGGACCAGTCGCTCAAAAGCGTTCAATCAACGCCGTGAGGAGGCATTGGTTCAATATATTTGCGGATGCTTGGGTTAGGGTCCATGTTTCACACCCATACAACATTCAAATAAAACCATCGATCGACCAGGATAAACGTTTTCACTGTTATTACACAATTTAAAGCAATTTTTCTAGATCATAATTTAACTGTTGCAGCATTGGATTTGACATCAGGAGAAGGCAACCGACTATGTCATGCGTTGTTGCATTGAAAGATCGAGCATTTCCTTCACACTCTAGAACTGCACCTAACACGAGGTCTTATGTACATCTCTTGAGACAGGTCTAGGACATCGCATTAGTTTAATCACTGCGTATAGTTAACGCCTTGCTTGCTACGAGTGGTATGTGTGCTTAAAGTGTTTTTTAATGAAATTTAAATTATAAGAAAAAAATTAAGAGAATTTTAGTGTTCGCAGGCCTTACCCACTCCATCAACGAGAGCTCACCGGAGGAGGACTGGGTAAATACCCTCTATTGTATTTAAAATTTAAAAGTCTTGATTGTTTTTTCATTTTTTTTAATGTTTATAAACTTTTGATCGTATGTTTGCTTCCAATGTTTTGCGAATACAATCAAATTTAAGTTTGTAATTTCGTTTATTTAAATTTTCAAATGGAAATACGCCACCTCGCATTTAAAATAAATGTAAAGTGAATCTAATATAATTTATTTAATGAGCTCTAAAATTATTATATTATAATTTATTTAATGAAATCTGAAAGTATTATATAATTATTATATTATAATTTACTTAATGAAATCTAAAATTATTTTGATGCAAAGAAAAGAATGAAAAGATAAATTGAAGAGAAACTTCATTCATATGAAACCCACCACGTTGGCTGGCCCATCCACTCATGGGCTAGCCATCGGATGAGCTCACCCCCTCTCTTCGCGTTGCACGGGCTCTCGCAGGGTAAAGTGGCCTTCCGCTTGAGTTCCCTTTTTATGTTAAGGTGTTATGTGATTCCATCATATAAGACTTTGACATAAATTTGAACGTTCATATATTTCAATTATGTTTGTATGAGTTTTTCATTTAAATGGAAAATATATGGCCACATCTACAATGGATCTTGATCCGGGAGGGGGGTTTACGGTACGAGGGAGTACCGCTTCCACCTGGATGTCCCACTCTTATTTGGGGATCGTAAGTATAGATGGTAAATCTGAATCAAGATCCATTGTAGACGTGGCCAGATATTTTCCATTTAAATGAAAAACTTATACAAACTTAATTTGCATGAATTTTTCCTTTTAATGAAAAACATCAACGTTTCAGATTTATGTTATAGTCTTATATGATGAAATCACATAATACTATCGCATAAATAAGAGACTCAAGCGGAAGGCCACTCTACCCTGCAAGAGCACCGGCAACGCAAAGAGAAGGGGTGAACTCACCCGATGGCTAGCTCATAAGTGGCGGGGCCAGCCAACATGGTGGGTCCCATACTTGGACACGGTTCCAAATAAATGAAAAGACTGAGTTTTTCTTTTCTTTATCCATTCGTTTGAAGTATATTGGCAAAAATATAATTTTTTCCTGAGAAATTCTATAAATTAAATTCTTGATAAATCTGCAAAATCTAATCATCGCTAAATTATTCCATTATAGTTCCTATGAATGACTTTCAGAAATATATATATACAATGCCAACTACAGGAAACATCGAGTGTGATAACCAAGCCACTGACGCGACCAAGCGTCAGTGGCTTGGTTAGAGTTGGGGGAATAGCCACCTGGAGAAGCGCTACGCCAGCTTTGCGTATGTGGGAAAAAGTTGGATTCGAGAGCGCCGAACAGATACGGCTTGTGGAGCAGTGGCCAGTGCTGTGCGACCGGGCTTATTCGTGTCATCATTTGAACTTACTGTTGCAATAATGGAGCGGTTCGTTATTGTATTTCGTGGCCCCATGGATATGGCTCGGGGAAAATTTCCTGTGAGAACCACGACTTCCATCATCAAAACCACCGTTATCTTATCAGGAACCACACCTCAGCAAACGTATCTAGTGAAAGTAGTATGTTAATTGTCCGTTCAGGGCTGCAGCGATGGTCTACTGGTTCGGCGAAAGAGGATGGTAAGATCCGCTGAGATTGGCCTTGTCTGGGGACGCGAGAATGCGCTGGCAGGCTAGCGTTGCGGTGTCGTGGGGCGGGTTCTTTCCCTCAAAACAAGGACCCACTACAAAAGAATTTCGCATTCACGAATTCTTGGGTCACAGAAAAAAGTCAACTGAAGTCGAAAAAAAGGAGGTAACCAGCTAAGGGTTGAAATTGCCTGGTCAGAGAACAAGTTGGGATGAGCGAAAACGGACGGACTGGCGGAGACCTCGTCATGAACGACGATCCTTATGGCCCACAAATAAGAGTGAGGCATCCAGATGGAGGTGGTGCCCCCTCACACCCTCCCAACCGGATCAAGATCCAAACATAGACGTGGCCATATATTTCACTTTTGAGTGGAAACCTCGTAAAAACATAATTTGCATGAACTTTCTCATCAAAAGAGGAATATAGACGTGACCAATTTATGTTATAGAATTATGTGATCGAATCACATAATCCTATACCATAAAAGGGCACGCGAGCGGAAGGCCACTCTACCCGGGAAGAGCCCCTGGTACGGAGCACGCCCGATGGCTAGCCCATATCAGTGAAAAAGCCTGCTATCGATGCGGGTCCTAAACCCCGTCTGGTCGCAGGAAATGGAAAGACCGATTTTTTTATCTAGCAATTCATTTTTATTCTTATAGACTCCATTAAATCTAACTCAAATTAAGCACATACGAAATGATTTCCGTTATTATACTTTCCAATTTTTGGGTTTAATTTACATGTAAACATCGTTCTCTACGAAAAACCGATAAAAAAAGCAATTTGCTAGGAATTGTATGCAATCACAATGGTTGGCTACTAAACACAAAATGACTATTTAAATTTAGAATTATGCACGAGAAGAATATTCTATATTCACTTTGGGGTTAGGTTTTACTTTTAAATTTGCAAAGCATTTTTGCACAAGTTTTAATCACTCTAAAGAGTGCATGTACTTTTTGTCGTTCGTCTCCTCACCTTGAAATCAATTTGCTAAAATATTTAAAGGCAGTAATTATTCTGTACATACAATTCTATCAAGTCGCGTTATGAACATACATTTGGAAAAAGCTCTACTATGTGTTTTGTGGATAAAATTAATGAATACTCTCTTTTGACATTATACTCGACTTTTACATGTGTTAAGAAAAATTTTTTTAGTTTTTGAGAAAATTAATGAAAATTATTTTTCTGCTACAAAAGGCGAACGGAAAATTAAAATTTATAATCAATGCGCTTCAACGCAATCAAAATTATGTGTAATAATAGACCCAATTAAAATTTCTTCCTAATGTTATAGTTTCGCTCAGACGTAAACGGCGCTAGCGGCATGCTCGCTGTAGCCTAAGTGTCTTCCGTGTTTTAAAACTTCACTGCATACGCAGGTTACGGGCATCGTGTGGTCATAACACCCAGATAAGTTCAGTACTAATCGAATATCTTTTGCATATGTGCCAGGGGAAGTTCAGGCGTAAACTCATTGCCCAGCATTTCAATTGCTTTCTTTACTCTTTTGGGTCCACGACGCTCAAAGTTATCGCCACTACGGATTTCGAGTTTTTGTTTTCGCACGTTTAGTATTTTACCACTGACCTGCTAGTCTTCGTCGTTTTGCCCACTTTCATGTATGTGCTGCTACCACGAATCGACCGAACATTTGCTTTCTCGTTCGCTACGCTTTTAGTGCCTCGAGTTGTCTTCACATCGAATTCACGGAGTGTAAAGATAAAACACTTCAAGGATTTGCTTGTTTGGAGGAAATAATTTGAAGTAAAATGGTCAACATGAAAAATGGCACATCTCGTAAGGAAATTCTTCACCGACGACTGAGGCAATCGCGATAGAGAGCGAGCGACACACTTCCAAACTGTTTCAGCACGACGAGAAATCTTTCTTTCTAACACTTGAATTCACGGAGTGTAAAGATAAAACACTTCAGGGATTTGCTTGTTTGGAGAAAATAATTTAAAGTAAAATGGTCAACATGAAAAGTGGCACATCCCGTAAGAAATATCTTCACTGACGACTGAGGCAATCGCGACAGGGAGCGAGCGACACACCTCCAAATTGTTTCAGCACGATGAAAAACTTTCTAATACTAAAAATACATTAGGTATTAATCGTGGATTCAAAGCTCAAAAAAACACGCCAATGCAACTAAAGTTTCAAATTAAAGCAATCTCTTATTTTTCTTTTCGCCGCCGTTCTCCGCGTCGTTTCGTGTCGTCATCCAACTCGAACTCGCTGCGTGCGCGCTGGTTGGCGATTTCAAGCAGCTTCCCCGATTCACTTCTCGATCTGTCCCAACAACTTGTCTTTCTTTTTTCCGCATCTATTCGAACTTTCCTTGAATTCCCCAAAAACAAAAACCCTCTACACAATTAATTCTTCAACTGTCAGCAATTTTACAAGAAACAACCGTGAAATGAAAAAATGAAATTCTTCGGCATGCGGTTTTCACGAAACTCATGTACACAAAGTTAGCGGATTTTCTTTTTTCTTCGCGGCGTCCGCACTGTGTGGCGATTTCAAGCAGACTCCTCCTTTTTCACTTGTGGATCCGTCCAAAAACTTGTCTTTCTTTTTTGCATCCCGTTTATACAGTGGATGGCATCAGCTGAGCTCCATCAGCCCAGTTAGCTTGCCTTCCGTGATGTAATACACCGTTGGGGAGTATTACATCAGCATTCCCAAACCCGGATTTCTACGTGCAGATTTGCAATTTTTAAATCAAAATTTAATTGAAGTAGAGAAAATTTAAATGAAGTAAAGAAATTTGAAATGAGGTAAAGAAATTTAAATGAAGTACAGAAGATTTAAATGAAGTGAAGAAATGTAACTGAAGTAAAGAAATTTTAACTAGAGTAAAGAAATGAATATTTTGAATAGTTGTAAAAGTTAAATCTCATGACGAATAAAATTAAAGGGAGACATTTAAATTTCAATCTGAAGGAAAATTAATATGAATTTACATTTAATAAAGTAATAAGAAAAAGTATTCTACAAAATTATGATTACAAATAAGATAATTACATATTTTTTTCGCAAATCTGGCAAGAAATTCTGAGTAGGAGATAGGAAGGTTTTCGAGCAGTTTGCTAGTGTGACTGCTCGATTAATACAGGAATTCACATGTAGATAAATATGGTAATTCATATCAACAGCCAATGGGCAGCTACTATCACAACCCAAGTAAACAATAGTTATGGCCTGGGACAAAAATATTAGGCTTTAAAAATTCTTAAATGGTTATGTGTTTTAGTGAGGGTACGTTTGACGTTTGAAAACAAGTATAAGTGCACCACTAATTAAAGATAGAGGATTTTTGAAAAATAATATCTATTCCAAAACATTAATGTTTCAAAATACAATGACAAAGTTGATTTCTAGATAAGCGCAAATAATTTATTTTTGGAAACTTGTATTTCCAAAGACCTTACAGGCCATCTTCAAGTTATGAAGGTGATATATTCAATACAAAATAACCATCCGGATTGCATACGCCTTCGAATATTTCTAATCAATTGATAACTCACAGGAATCTTACCAAAGAATTGAAAATTTAAAAAAATGCTGCGCGAACTCATTACAAATCCTATTTGGGTAGAGCATCCTAAACTTTGAAGGGATCAAAGTCTTTTTAAATAGGTAAAAGTTAAATTCATTGTAATGTATGAGGTTAACAAATGATGACTGAATTCTAGTTCGTACAAAATAATTCGATTCGTGTACAATGTACTAATAACTTTGAGATAGTACGAGAATCATAAATATTAATTGAGTGAGTGAACATAAAATAAACCATCAACCCAGACATGCTTTAACTTAACAATAATAAGTTATAGCATTTTGAAACTCAATTATTCTTTCCTAAGAGATTTCCAGTTTTCATTCCTTTTTGTATAGAAATAATAATAATATCGGATAGACTTAAGCGAATATCAGATTGAAAGATACTAAGCAATTTTCCTAAAATTAATTTAAAAAAAAAAAAATAATAACATTTATAAAATGCTTACGTGATTTTCCTCAGAATATGTGATTAAATTTTAATTTTTATAAGTTGCCTGCTAAATCCACAAATCATTTCAAATCACATAGTTTGGTTCTATCTGAGGGTCATCTAAAATGTTAATTTATAAACAAAGAGATTTCAATACATTCCATATTATAGCTATAGCAAATTAAATAAATCAATTTACTTTTATTTCAAACAAATATAAACAAAAGAGTGTGAATAGAGAAAATAATGTGCTAAGCATAAATAAGAGTGAAAATAGACTATAAATTAGATAATATAAAAATATATTCACAACAATTTGAGTGAAAAATGTAATAAAAATATGAATTGCTAGGTTAACCCAGTCTTTCCTTTCCAGCAAAACCGTAGCTTTCCAGCAGGATAATATCGGCAAAAGGTGAGTATGTCGCCGAGAGGGAAGGGTTCCAGTAATCCACGAATGGTCGGTACGTACGCGGTACGTGAATTTACATGTTTATATTAGAGTAGATTTCTTCGGTTTTGAGTTCGAGTAGAGTACTTCGGGCACCGCCTCGGTTAAATTCAGCGGTTGTTTCCGTTACTTTTCTCCGGGATGAAGATATGTAAATTAGAGTAGAGTCTATGGAAGTTGCTCGACCCGTTTTAAATCGGGCATTTGAACCGGTGGCTGAGTTTTTGTAATGCGGACTTAGTCTGCTCGCGTAAGACCCGCGGCCGAAACTCCCCTCCGAATTTGGTAGCTAGCCAGCAGCCGCCTCGGAGTAGACTATGAGCGTCTGGACTTGTTGATCTGATGGGTACAGGCCGTTATGACGTTCAGAAACTTCACGTCTAGAACCGATTAGAGGTCGGTTTAGATTTCCTTCGGGAAATCTCGAGCATACGAGACGTGTTTAAGTCATTACACAAGTCCAATCAAAGGACATCAAATATGAAAGATTTCGTTTTTGCGATTATTGTAAATCAAATAAACATGGTACCCCAAATTGCGATATCGATAGAAACAATTCTAAATTTTCAACTTTCAAACGTAAATAATAGTTTAACCACTTAAACTAAATACGCATGCCATATGAGACAGAATTTCTAAAAGTAAACAATAACCATGACAAATGCTTAAACCAAATTCGCGTGGCACTCTTTGAGGAACGGAACAAATGGAGAGGCTATGCTCATATAAGCTCCATAGAAAATGATATGACCACCTTCTGAGCATGATTGTCATTTCTCCTCTCGTGAGCCAGATTGTCAATTTGACGACTAAACATGGACGCGAAATTTACCTGGCGCGTGAGATACGATTCGGAATTTAGTCGTTTTTTCGGTTCGAGAACGTGTCCGGAGGTACATATTGACTGTAGTGAAAGTAATATTACACCTGGTTTAGGGATAACAACATTTTAAGTAGTGGCATTGTAAATCGGAGCGAGGAACTCAATTAAAAGTGTAATGGGCGTTATTGCTAGAAAACGATGGGTTATCGATACGACAGTGTTTTCTACCCTAAGTGGCCATAATGCTTTATTTGTATTCAATGCTATTTTCTTATTCTGTGAAGTGTTATTTGCAATAAAACCATATTTACGAGTGCATAAGCGTTTGTTTACTTTCTTGAGACAACCCATTGGGTTCCCCTTAACTAGCTTTAGAATCACGGTCGCAGGGGTAGGTGCAAAAAGACACGTAGTTAGGCAGGCGGTCGCAGGGGAAGTTGCGACAACGTGTACACATGGTTGTCCACTCCGGTTTTATCTTGTTCCTCAAAGGTGGCACTTAAGATAAAATTTGATAAGGACAAACAAGTGATCT
This sequence comes from Odontomyia ornata, assembly GCA_963969285.1. Taxonomy (NCBI): domain Eukaryota; kingdom Metazoa; phylum Arthropoda; class Insecta; order Diptera; family Stratiomyidae; genus Odontomyia; species Odontomyia ornata. The sequence continues at coordinate 219,557,227 of OZ017742.1, forward strand.
TCATAGAGACAGGGACCTTGCATATTCATAAGTTAATATAAACAAATTTATTGTATAAAAGAGATGTGCGAATTCTAGTTCATTCATTATCGTTGTGCGAAGTTACATTGTCGTATTTCAATCTGTATCAAAAAGAAAAGGGTACCTACCCAATCCTCCTCCAACGATCCTCGTTGATGGGATGGGTAAGGCCTGCGGACATTTAAAATCCACCTTTTTTCATTTTTTTTATTTCAGTCATTTATCCTTAGCATTTACTATTAACATTGATTCATATTTCACGCATTATAACTTGAAGTTTAGTAATTAGTATTAATCTGATGTTATATTAACCGGTTATGATCACTTTTCAATGTTTGAATCTCATTTCATTCATTATACCGAACAGCGGGTATTGATTATGGAAAAGATAATCCGTTCATCACAAAAATATTGTCTTCGCGACTCTTTATCTACGCCACTACGGTGAACATGGTTCAGAGTCGAAGCATTTGTTAATTACAGCGATGTTGTTGCTGTGAAACTCCCGTCGAAAAATGCTGCGCCTCTGTTCCAGGTTTCAGCAGTGTCGACCGCCCGCCTCGATGTCATGGATCCGACGACGAGCAAATCGCATGAATGTGAAGAAGAGTACCATCCCAATTCCTTAGTAATTTAACTCTCATTCCAGGAAACGAACATCAAGGATATGTTGGATTGCTTTATTTATCCCAATCCTTACTCTAGCCACTATTGCCGCACAAGCCGTTTGTTTACGCACAGCAGTTGCATCATAGAGAGAATCATTTCCAAAACACGGTCAAAATCGCACTTCACATCAAAAGACTCCTGCCTTCGCGACATACACATATATGTACGTTAAACAGCAACGATTCTATTTTCGCAAATAATTGAGTAAAATAACGGTGGAATATTTCAGGAAATTTGTAGCAAAAGAATCACTTTTTCACTTTTTTGCACGGATCTAAACTTTATAAGCAACCCTGCTCACAAACTTATTATTATTGTGAAAATTAATGCCATGCCTGAAATTCGCTTTTTGGTAATTCTTTCCTGTCTGTCTGCCAACCAAAGGAAATCCATTACACCGTATTTTGCATAAAGATTTGGATCTTAAGGCTTATAAAGTTCAGTTAACACAAGAACTCAAGCCGCTCGATCATTAACAACGTCGTGTCTTTGCTGATTGGGTCCTTGAAATGCATGAAAATGATCCGGAATTCCATCGAAAAATCATCTTGCGTGATGATGTCCATTTCCACTTCGGTGGCTTCGTCAACAAGCAAAATTGTCGCATCCAGGGCTCGGAAAACCCAACAGTTATTGTTGGAAAGCCTCTATCCTCAACGTGTGACTGTTTGGTGCGGTTTATGGTCCGGCGGAGTCATTGGACCTTGCTTTTTCGAAAATGAGACTGGAGCAACAGTCACGGTGGATGGATTGCGCTATCGAGAGATGACTAATGATTTTTTATGGCCGGGATTGGATGGTATTGATCTGGATAACGTTTACTTTCAGCAAGACGGCGCTACGTGGCAGACAAGCAACGAAACCATTGATCCTTTACGGGAAAAGTTTCGGACCGTGTTATCTCTCGGAGGTGATCACAATTGGCCACCAAGATCTTGTGATTTAACACGTTGCGACTTCTTCCTTTGGGGCCACGTTGTCTACGCCAGCAGCCCAGCGTTGATTCAAGACCTCAAAGATGGAGTTCGTGAGGCTATCAAAACATAGGCAGCCACTTTGCGACTTGGTTATGGAAAATTTCATGAAAAGGATATGGTCCTGTGAGCGTGGTCGTGGTGGTCATTTGCCTGACGTTATTTTCGACAATTAACGACATACATTCCTCTTTATAATGAAATAAACATCCGATCATTTATATTAAAAAATGGCATTTTTATTTTAATGTCCAAATGAAACCTCTTCTTGGAAAACCCTGCAGTTAATTTCACTGTCCAAAGGTCTCAACACAGAAAATTAAATGGATTTTACGACTTCGAACATTTATGCTTGACTATTAGACGTCCCGCATTGATTTGTTAATGGTTAAAAATGTGTGGGATTTTTAAGATTTCCTGAAGCTCTAAGAGGAAACAGAAACGCGCATGAGTACTCTCGAGCCTAGCTCAACGATTTCCCGTTGGCCTTTCCGTGCATTCGATCATCGGCGGTTTCCTTTGTAAGCCCTCGGCTTGCCGGCAACAGTGGTTTCTCTCCGTCGAGATAACGCAATTCAGTTCTAAAGGGGGTTGCCGTCGTCGAATTTTAATTGTAATATTTTTATATGAAATTCTATTTCAACTTCTTTTTTAAATAACAAATAAAATTAGATATTTAAGAGTTTTTTTTTGAGTAGCAAAACAAACATGGTGTTTTCGCACGGCAATGTTTTTTTGAGCAGTTTGCCTAGGCGACTGCTCGATTACTGCAAGAACCCGCCCCACGACACCGCAATGCTAGCCTGACAGCGCATTCACGCGTCCTCAGACAAAGCCAATTCCGACGAGCACCAACATCTTCGCTCATCGAGGCAGCTGACCATCGCTGCACTCCTTTATGGACATTGATATCCCTCCAATTGCACTACAACGAAGACCAATGGCGAATTAGATACAATCATGTGCTGTATGAAATTTTTAACGAACCGAAGGTCTCAACGAGTGTAAGACTTCAGAAGCTGCAATGGGATGATGAATCGTCTGAACGATGTAGAATAAAAGTTGAGAGACTACGCTGTACTGGGCTGCATACCGGTAAAAAGTAACTGAGGCTTCTACCATAGACAAAGGGCTCCATAATTTCGGGGAAGCATGGGAGTAAGGAAATCAATCGATAGTTACATCGAGATAAGGACAATCACTATTGTATTTGAAATGTTGTCTCATAAACCTTTAAATTGGTGCAGTTTAGAACTACGCCTTCCGAAAAATAATTGAACCTTTCGACGATCCTTCCAAAACCTAAAAAGACATATATTCCTTAAATTTATTTAAAAAACAGATTATGATGTTCATTTCTTGAGACTATAGCTTGTCGCCGTGTGATTTTCGATGTGTATATAAGCCAGTGCTCTGGAAAAAAGCTTCTCCACATATATCACATACGTATGTCTTCTCGCTGGAGTGTAACTTCATATGAAGTGCCAATGATTTTCTTCTTGGATAATTCTTGCCACAGACATTACAATGCCAAGGTCGTTCATTTGTGTGTATTGGCATATGATCTTTGAGCAGATTTGAATTGTAGAACGCTTTATCGCATACCGTACAAACATAGGGTTTTATATTATTGTGTCTCTTGCTATGCTCCGTCAGTTTAACACGCGATATGAAACGCCTACCGCACTCTTCACATTGGAATGGTCTCTCGCCTGTATGAATTCTTTCATGAGCTACCCTTTCGAAACTTTGAACGAAGCGCTTGTCACAGTAACGGCAAGAAAACTTCTTTATTTTGAGATGTGCACGTATATGGCTCTCAAGATTAGTTGGATGGGCAAAGGCTCTTGGACAGAGAGAACATTTGAAAGGGCGCTCGCCGGTATGCGTGTTGACATGATACTGACGAACTTTTCTGTCGGAAAAGAGTTTGGGGCAGTGCGGGCAAACAAAACGTCTTCGGCCGGTATGTGTGACAACGTGTGTCTTAAGTTGCGCTACGTCGTCGAATTTTTTATCGCAGTAGATGCAAATCGTCGGGTCCACATCATATTTTTTCTCTTCATGTACTTTTTTCACGTGCGCCCTGTAGCCTTCCTTAGTTTTATAGCTGCGCTCACATAATTCGCAATTGATTTCTTCCTTTTCATTAGGACTTACGACCGTCGTTTTTCCTTCAGCGTCATCGCAAGTCGAAACATCTTCTTTTCTGTTATGGTGCTTTTTCCTCATGTGTCTCTTCAAGGAATCCTTTCTTTGATAGCTGAGCCCGCACTGTCCACAAATGAATTGCTCTTCTTCGGAACAGTTAGAGATTATTTCGTCTACACTTTCTTCAGAACTGGAACCACCGTCTCTCAAACCCTCATTCTCCTTGCAATCCGACGAGGCAGTATTGTCGATTTTTGATTCAAGAGACGACGATTCCGGTTTGATTTCTTGCTGCAATTAAGGCCACCATTATTGTTAGTTTCAAAGGAATCTCCAGTTACAACATACCTGTGGTGAGACGGAGCTGATACTGTTTTCCTCGTTATGACGAGAATGTTTTTTTAAACGTTCGTGCTTCCATAAATTAATTTGATGGCGGAAAGTTTTTGGACAGTGAGCACATTTATACTCGGTATGCGTGTAAATGTGAGCCTGACGCATACGGTTGTTAACAAAGGTTCTGGGGCAGGACGGACAAACATAACGCTTCGGGCCGGAATGTGTGCGAACGTGTTTTTCTAATTGGAACATGTCGTCAAATTCTTTATAACAGTAATGGCAAATAATTTGTTTTGGCACCCCGTCAGGGTGCCGTTTCCTCATATGTCTCCTGTAGGAACTCATAGCCTGGTAGCTACGCCCGCAAATCGGGCAACCGAATTCACCTACTTGGGAAGATTCAGAGGTTATTGCGACAGTAGTCGTTTCCGCGCAATTGGAAACATCTTCCGTTAAATCCTCATTTTCCCTGCAATCGGTAGAAACAGTGGTATCTACAATAATGACTTCAGGTCCCTTTCGAATGGGATCTGGCATATTTTTTGGTGGCGACGATTCGGGTTCGCTGTCACTCTGATTTGATGCTTCAAGATGCTCACGTTTGTGCCTTTCACAAGTACGTGAATCGGCAAAAGCTCTTGGACAGTGAGGACATTTGTAAGGACGCTCGCCGTTGTGTACGTTAATATGAAATTGGCGACTTTGACTGCTGTCAAAGAGCTTGGGGCACAGTGGACAAACATAACGCTTCTTTCCTGTATGTGTTCGAGTGTGTGTTTCCAATTGCATCAAATCTTGAAATTCTTTATAACAGTATTTGCAGTTAATCTGGTCTGGAACACCGTTAGGGTGCCGATTCCTCATATGCCTCCTGTAAGAACTTAAAGCTTGGTAGCTGCGTCCACAAAGTTTACAAACAAATTCTCCTACTTTCGTGGAGTCATTGGATATTTCGACAGGAGTACTTTCTTCGCCGTTGGAAACTTCGACCCTCGAACTTATATTGTCGTTGCAATCTGAGGAGGCAATAGTATCTAAAATTACAGTATCCAGTTCCTTTTGAACAATATTTGAAGCACTTCTTGAAGCTTCCGGTTTGATTTCTCGCTGCAATGAAGGATATTATTCATACATAATTCGAATGTTTACTTTGACTACTTGCCTGTGGTGAGATGGAAATGCTGCTTCCTTTCTCACATAGCGAATCCCCACTTGGAGCTTTTTCTACTGAAATGATAGTAGTGGCATTGCGACTCAAATGAAATTCTCTTATGTGACTTCCAAATGAACGCAATTCATGAAAAGGCTGCTTGCACAGTACGCAGATAAATGTAAAATCTCCGTCTTGTCCCACCATCACTTCCCCGCACTTGGCCGTATCGTTTTCAAAGACTATTTGTTTGGAATTAATAGCAAGTTCTTTCTTCACATCTTCTAAATACTCCACATATTCCTCCATGTATTCCACACATTCTTCTTTCTTAATATTGTATTCTTCATAACAAGAAACTTCTGGCGAAATCATTGCGTTTGCGAAGTCTGTATGAAACGCGCGACACTTACAGACATCTGTTTATATCCGATTACTGCAAGATGACATAATTCACAATAGACAACGTGGTCAACGACATCTTGATAGTAGAAAGGCCAGATTATCAGCTGTTTATTAATCTCAGAAATGACTGCTTGACAGAGCCGGCGTAGGATAAAATCACAAAAGCTTAGATTATATAGTATCATTAATATCCTTAAATTTGCTGATATTTCTGTTCAAAATTTATAAATTTCACGGTCAGCGTTACCTTCAAGCCGTTGCTCATAGATTTATCCTATTCGATTGAAAGAAAATACACTGAGAGCAAGGAGAAGTACGAAATTGATTTTTGTAGCTCAGGTGAATTATATGATGCTTTTTATGCAAAAGAACGTAGGATCAAATTCAAAATTAGTTGTGTAGTCTCAATCAGTTACACGTCGAATTACCTTTTTTGATTTTATTTTAGATCGTAGTTTTCTATATAATTATAATCGGAACTCCTAAAATAAATCTCGACTAATTTTTCTTCCTTAAATATTTATAACAATGAGGGAATGCACTGCAATAAATTCTACAATGTAAATTGTTTTGCTGAAAAAGACTGTTTTCCATCATGAAAGTAAACTTCATTAACGTTTTATGTTATTTATGGCATTCAAATTTGAGTTTGGATTAAATGCTTTCATTACATAGCAAACACGGCTAAACATTTTTTTAACTATCTTATATTTATTATAGATATATTAGTTAATATTGTATCCAGGGGAGTAGTAAAGATTCCATCTAGAACTTAACAACGCTTAGAAATACTATTACTAAATCTTTACTTCTTATTGGATATATTAACAATTTTTATAGAAATTACTATGCATACTTACTGAGTGTAATTTACTTATCAATTCGCTTATTATTTTGATCTATTCTGCTGAATTAGAGGCAAAAATTTGAACAAGAAGACAAAGTACCGTTTTTATAGTATTTTCAATTAGTTTTGGTTGAGCCTTATCATAGGCGATTGTATGCATAGTCATAAAAATCCCCAAATTTAAGTATATTGTAATGTGACGCCTGCGCCCAGGAATCGAAGTGATTCCGATCCCGAACCCTTGTAACCTGCCAGATGGATATGTCCTCGAAGTGCCAGCGGACTTCATCTGTTGTGCGGATATCGTTGTGCAGAAAATATTTTTTTTTCTGTCCAAATATTTAGATCCGTGGATATAAATATTCGGAATATAGAATTAATCCAACCCCGGCACATTTCGAGACATAGCCATCTGGAAATGCCCCTCCACCGTGGCCATCGAGAAAACTATGCCACTGGCGACATCTGAAGAAGCACATTTCCGCCATATGAAGTGCCATTCCACGCACATATGTCTTGTCCGAGGTGACAACCGGAAATTTTGACAGCACATGGAGGCGCGAAACGTCATCGTAAAGTTCCTCGTGAGAATATCGAAGGTATTACAAAACCAGCTATACGTCGTTTGGCGCGACGTGGTGGAGTGAAACGTATTCCCGGTTTAATCTATGAAGAAACGCGTGGTGTGCGTAAAGAGTTTTTGGAAAACGTTATTCGTGAGGCATTGACATTCACCGGAGCAGAAACATTAGGAAAGAGGTTAGTTTAGTTAATAACTAATTAGAAAAGTTTAGCAATATTTTGTCTGGTCTGCAGCGGAAGGCAGGGCGTTTATCTCATCCAATCAATCCCATCAATCCAAGTTATCGACCGATAAATGAGGGTGTTGCTGAACTGGACGCCTCGCAACATCCCAACAGATGCCTGGTCGAGGAAGGTGACATATTTATGGATAAACATACAGACGGATATTTGGAGGTTAGCAAGTGAGTTTTATGTTGAAATATCGGCAGTGCCCACGTCATTCATTTGACGGAATAAGTTCCGGGCAACCGGAATCGCTGCCATAGTGGAGTTTAGGCGCAGAGTTTCGGATATAACGAAACCTTGTTAATTAAGTATCTGATGCAACATTGCTCACTACGAAAATTTCTCACCTAAATGCATCTCATCAACTCTGAAGGCGAGTAAAGTAGGCAAATTAGTTAGATCGCCGAAAATATGTTTACCCGCGGTTTGTGTTGTATGCAATGCCGAGGTTGAGAGCAGGTGACAAATATTGTGGGTCATAATATGATCAACTCAATTAGTACATGATTGATTTAGAAACATCTCAATAACGAGGAATTAATTGAGTTTATTTGAGAAGAGAATTATTGATTAGTGTTCCCGATGTTTTTGATATCTAAAATTATTTGCAAGAATTTAATTTCTATCGAAATATTCAATGCCTAGTTCAATTTAATAATATAGGTTAGTTTATTATATATTATTTTTAAATGTTAGGTTTTTTTTTGTGTTTTTATATTTCAATAGCAATTAATCCAAACAACATTATTTTGAAGAGCATGTGAAATTATTTGACCTGCGAGGAAATGACATTTAGAATACTTGATTATTTTGAAATATCAAATTATGTTCAGTTCCAAATTTTAAGGACTAATCAATTCACCATCATTACTTTCAAGTAGAAAAATTAAAAGGCCTTTTAAATTTTTCTAAATTAAATCTACACTATTAATTCTGTAATGCGGAAGTCTACAGAAGATTCATCCTCGCTCAATATGAAAATTGTTTTACAGATCTAGCTTCGTGAAGACATTTTGCATATGTCAAAAAACATACATCTCAGTGAATTTTTGAAAAAAAAATTGAATTTTATATTTGAAACCATATTTTGCATGCTCAGGAGTGTTAAAAAAGAAAATGAAATAGCAACAAAATCCCCCAGAATCAATTTCGTGGTAATTTTAGAGGTGGTAATAATTGGTAATCAAATGTAATTAAAACCAAAGTGAAATTGAAACAAACGAAGGCCGAGTTTTGAAAGAACATAATTATAGAATGTTTTTAAATTGCATTGAAACGAGTAGAAAATTACTACCAAAAAAATGCGATATTTGTGTACAAATGAACTAGTGTGTGGATGCGAGAGTGCACGGTTGAATTTTTAGATAAATACGAGTATAAGTAATGTAAAATCTTTGGGCATAAAATTAATATTTTGTTTGTAAAAAGAAAGTTATTATTGAACATAATCGAAGCTTCTATAATTGAATTCGGATGAGATCTCACGAAAAACAAAGTATAATTAACTGTGTGTTTAGTTTAGGAGTGTGAAATGATAATTGAGTTGTTTTCACTATATTCAGAAATGAAGAAAAAAAAAAATGTTTTTAAAAGACGTAACTATGTTCAGAAGTAATTGCTTAGTAATATGTAGTCTTTAAACTGATGCGAGGGTTGATATTGTGTGTAAATAGTATTTGAAATTTTCGTTCCTTCAATGAAGTTTAATCTAAGATTTTAATACATTCATTCATTCTTTATTGATGAACGTTAGTGGAGAGAAAATACTTACGAGCATTGTAAAAAGTTATGAATCCTTAGGGATAAGATGTTATTTCTTCATTTATCCAAGAGCGTGATTATCCCTCAAATGTTAGAAAGGAAATCACTTGAAACTAATATGCGAATAGTTTTATTGTATTGGAATTACATAGTAAGTCAAGTAATGCAGGGCATTTAGGGATTTTAATTTTAAAATTGACATTCATCTATAAGACTTTGAGTAATCGGAATAAAATTCATACTATTCAAGAGCAAAACCTCTTGTTCACCTTAAAGTTTAAAGTAGCTTCTAATTTCAGATCAAAAAAAAAAGCAATGTTTACAAGCAAATATCAATATTTCTCTTTTCCTTATATCGGCTCTTAAATTAAAAGTCTGTTTTTGTTTTGCTTGAACCAAAGCATTCTTCAAACTATTCGTGTTTCATCTAGGAAATCATCTTTTTCACTTGATTTTAAGGTTTAGGGTGCGTGTGAATGGATTTTATTTCCAAAATGTTCATATGAACTTGCGCTCTTTTAAGACTTATAAACAATACACAGCTAGAGTGATAGTTCTAATAACCTGCTGGTTTGCACCAGGAGATATAGGATAGTTCCCCCCAAAATTTCATATAGCATAAAACATATTACTGCATTAGAATTTAGTTCAGTAGAATGCATAAATTGCTGTAATACCCACTAATCAAACATGAACGTATATGACTGGTTATTAAAAATAATAGGGTTCTAGATAGCTTGCTATTTCATTTTTCTTTTGAGGTTTCATTGTTTTCCTTTTAGAAAAAGTTTAATATATATATTCAGTAATACTGCATTCATCATTGTGACGCGATTATTTGCATATTGTATAAAAATGTGCGTTATTCTCTTTTTGTGTGTTGCATTCTAGGGCAAACAGATATATTAAGGATTTCTCTGTATAATTATAACCAACGCAAATTTAAATTGAAAATAAGATGAATTGCTAAAGTAACCCACGACTTTCCTTTTTAGTGACTCTTCTTTTTCAGTGGGAACTGAGAGTGTAGGGTAAGTATGCCGTCGCAAGGGTAGGGTTTCTGCAAATCCGCTGAAGTCGGTTTCGCGTCGCGCGCGGTACGCGGTACCTTTGTTTGTTTCGTCATTTCCTTAGAGTAGCTTCCTTCGATTTAATTTCGAGTAGCCTATTTTTCGGTACCGCGTCGGTGAATCGGTAACGCGCCTATGGGATTTTGTAGCGTTTTTTTTGATTTGAGATCTGTGGATAGATCGCATCCAGAACTAACGTAATGTAGGTTTCTCGTTCTGGATGAGTAATTGTTGACGCGTTTGAAAAACGGGCAAGTTCAGGTGACTGGAATATTGTAATTGAGCGTAATCCATTCGGAGACCCGCGACCGAAATCCTCTCCGAACTAGCTGGCCGACAAGCAGTCACCGCGTGAATGGATTACGGTGCACGGATTGGTTGACCTGTTGGTACCATCCGTTGGCACTACTCAGACTTAACGTCTAGAACCGATGAGAGGTCGGTTCCGCGTTCGAGTTGAAGTTAGGAAAATCATTACAAATGGCGCCCAACGTGGGGCCAAAAACATCCTAAGGGGGAAAGAACTTCGCGTCTTCTGACGAGTTGGTCCTTTACGGAGGATGTAAGGTACTTTGGTACTCGAGTCCCACTATCAGGAGCAGTGGAATTGTGTGATACACATTAGAGGTCGCTTCACGTGAGTTGTAGCTTCCGCTCTCCTTTGCTTGATTTTGCTTTCGCGACAGAATCCTTCCGATGTGTTGTCCCAGGTTAACCCCTGTAAGGACCTTCTATTTTCTTGATGGAACTGCCAGTCTGATGGGTTTACCTATCAGCATGGACTCTCAAGAAAATAGAAGGCTACCTTGCCTTTATGTCGCGGAAGGATTCTAACTATTTCTTATGCGTGTTAGACGAGTGGTATCGGTTCAACGTTCGATGGCGTATGCTGGAGTTGCGAAGCCCGGAATGCTTCCACGCGTCGGGAATTTTGACCGCGTACAAAGTCGTTACGGTAGCTCTACCACTTGTCTCGTCGAGTCACTTTAACGTAGTTTAGAGACGGTTTTTTGTAATGTATGTGGGTTATGGGGTAATTTTCGTAAATCGACCGAAGCACCCTTTCTTCGGCAGAATACCACGCACTCTCTTTTCCCGTTGGAGGAGTCGACCACTGAAAAGGAAAGTGTATCAAATAATTTTTTTTCTCCTATCATTATATTAATAGCTCGCCACTATCGGCCACTCAATTAACATTAAATTCTTTTTTTTTTCACTTATATAATAGGAATAAGTATATTTTATATATATTTTTTTTTCTTCTCTTCTCGGTTCATACTAGCAACCACCCATAATAAACCCACACAAAATGGCAACGAAGCGGACGCCCGATAAGCGGTGGACCCGGTCCAAAACGGTCCAACCCGCGAACTGTGGAATCTGTTTCGAGGACGTAGTGGAGGGTGTACACAGCGTGCGATTGGATTGTGGACATTTATTCCATCGTGCCTGTGTACAACAGCTCCTCCTCACGTCAGAACTGTGTCCCTTATGCCGGCGACCCATAGATCGGTCTGCCCTAGACGTCCCCATCGGAACGCCCCTACCAACGCGCGGAGCAGTGGCGAAAGGAGCTCCAGAAGCCGAACCGTCACAACCACTCTTAGACCTGCAAGGAGCAGTAGGCGGTGAAGTTCCGGCTGCGAGTGTCGTGTCCGAGGTGACAACCATGCCTTCCGCCCACTCCATTGACACCCTCGTGGCGTTGATGAGGGATATGTCGGAGAGGATTGGCAACCTGGAGGGAAAGATCCAGAATCTCCCGTTGAGCCAACCACCCAGCCGCGTGAGAACTCCGCTTGGCTGGGAGCCAAATCCCAGTGTGGCGATGCCCCACTCCCGACAATCCGAGCAATGGGTCCCACCTCCAAGGAACTCGGGAATGGATCCCAGAGCTCCCGAATACAGACCGCGACACAGTACCGGACCTCCGTTGGGACCTCCAGCCCCCGAGGCAGTTCAGTACCACAGGTCAATCGAGGATGTGATTCCCCCCGGGAACGCCTTGGCACCTTTTCGAGACCCGACGCCTCGTATCATGGAGAGTTGGCGCCTGAACTTTACAGGGTTCAACGATATGATATCGGCGGACCGGTTCCTTTTCCGGATTCAGGCGTTGGTGTCCAGCACCCTGGGAGGTGATTCCTCGGCCTTCCTCCGGCATGCACATCTTTTGTTCAGCGGCGACGCTGCCGACTGGTACTGGAGCTTTAAAGAGTCAACGCCACGTCCCACTTGGCACTCTTTCAGTGCAGCCTTCCGCAATCGATTTGAGGATGGCTTCACTGAGAGAGAGCTAAGAGAGCAAATAAAGAAACGGAAACAAGGCGCTCACGAACCGTTCGACCAGTACTACACCAGTATAGTGAGATTGAGCACTCGCCTGCGAAATACCATGCCCGAGGACGAATTGGTAGAAATTATCAGAGAGAACATGCGCTGGGACCTCCAGAACAGCCTGCTACATTTTCCCATCAACACCATACAGGGATTGCGCCTCCATGCGCGTAGACAAGAACACTTGGATGAGCGACGAGGTACCTTCCGTCCACAACCTCGCATAACGGGACCAAATCCCCGAAATCATCACACCGCGGAGTTGATGGCAGCGGACCACCTGCTTGCTGATCCAGTACCAGTACCGAGGAGCGGAGCACCACCGGAGCTTGAGGACCCAGCATTGATTAATCGACCCTCCCTTGAAGCAATTACTAGCCCGACGGTCTGTTGGAACTGCCGACAACCGGGACATCGGTTCTATGCATGTCCAGCGGAGCCGACGCTTTTCTGCTACCGCTGCGGGAAGGCCGACACATACGCACCTGATTGTGCAAATTGCAAAGGGCGAAAAAACTTGTCACCGAGTGCCGCGACCACCCGTCGGCACTCCTAGACCCCGGACGAACAAATCCAGACCCCATCACCAGCTACGACCCAGCTCCCAACATGACTCCAACTCTGCTGACTCGCACCGCTAAAGACAGTTCTCCCGAAGTTCCACAACCGACGCCGTCCTTCGCCGAGGCCAATGCGCAGGGAAATGATAGCGAGACGAAGGCCCCTTGGCATGTAAAACCTTTTCATGTCAGGTTGCGGAATTATTTGGCTACTCGACAGCGCATCTTCCATGAGGAATTGGCCACAACTGTCCCACCGCGAAGCAAGCGAGCCACGCGTCGGATGCGGAGCTTCTGGAGAAAAGTCAGGCAGTCGAGGAAGGTGCTGAAGGACATACACTTAGACGAATTATTGAGGGATGATGTTCGGCCATATGCGTCAGTACACCTCCTGCAACAACGAGTATCAGGCTTAGTCGATACGGGAGCCAGTGTGAATTGCATCTCTGCCGAGTTTGCAGGGGAGGTACTGGCAAAGCACGCGGACCAAATCCGTCATTTCACCTCCTGGTTAAGCACGGCGGACGGAACTCGTCACTCTGTAGTGGGAAAAATTATGACGGATGTCACCTTTAAAGGGGTAACTAAACTTATGGAATTTTTCATCATACCTCAGTTAACCCAGAATCTTTATTTAGGAGTGGATTTCGTTCGAAAATTTAACTTGGCCCCGGCACTATTTTCCAGTTCGACCCTGGAGTCCGTCACCACCGTTCCTGACCAATCTCAACCCACTAACTTATTACGGCATACACTGGATGTAACTCAGCAACTGCGTCTCGACTCGGCTATATCGGCTTTTCCCTCGCACGAGAAAGAAGGTCTCGGGCGGACTGCCCTGGTGTTCCACACTATAGATGTGGGGGATGCTAAACCCATAAAACAGAGACATTTCGCCATATCTCCGGCGAAGGAAAAATCGTTATATGCCGAAGTGGATCGAATGCTAGCATTAGGCGTAATCGAAGAATCACAGAGCGCGTGGGCTTCCCCAGTCACCTTAGTGGTCAAGCCGAACAAGGTCCGGTTATGCTTAGATGCCAGACGCTTGAACGCCGTCACAGTCAAGGACGCATATCCTCTACCGTTGATCGAAGGCATTTTGAGTCGATTGCCTAAAGCCCATTTCATCACGAGCTTAGACCTCAAGGACGCCTTCTGGCAAATTCCTTTAGACCCCGGTTCAAAGGAGAAAACAGCCTTCACAGTCCCAGGCCGGCCCTTATATCAATTCGTGACCATGCCATTCGGATTGTGTAATGCCCCCCAAACAATGACGCGCCTTATGGACAAGGTGATACCACCTCATTTGCGGCACCAAGTTTTCGTTTACTTGGACGATCTGTTGCTTATAACCGAGACCTTTGACGAACACATCGACCTGCTTCAGGAGGTGGCTCTACACATCCGGAGGGCAAGATTAACCATCAACATAAGGAAGAGCCAGTTCGTGATGACGGAGGTGAAGTATTTAGGTCACATCATTGGGCATGGGCATATCAAGACCGATCCGGAAAAGACTCAAGCGATTGACGTTTTTCCACTACCCAAGACCACCAAACAGTTACGCCGATTCTTAGGGTTAAGCGGATGGGACACGCATCCGGAGACCCCATACAAGAAGAAGAACAGTGGAAGTTGTGGGTGCCCGAAGAATTAACCACTGATCTTATCAGACGGGCTCATGACCACCCATCAAGTGCGCACGGCGGATACGGTCGTACACTTAGGCGGTTGAAAACCTGTTTCTTTTGGCCTAAGATGGCACAACAGATAAAAGCGTACGTAGCCTCCTGTGAGCTATGCAAGTGCACTAAAGCGCCCAACACCATTCTTCGACCACCCATGGGTAAGGTTGAGGTCCCCGAACGCGTGTTCCAGCGCTTGTACATTGATCTTATCGGTCCTTACCCTCGATCTGCTTCGGGTCACACGGGAGCTGTCGTGGTCCTGGACCAGCTCTCCAAATTCCCTATCATAGAACCACTACGTAACATGCACACTGGACCTATAATCAGCTTTTTGGAGAACCGAGTCTTTCACATGTTTGGAGTTCCGGAGAAACTTGTCTCCGACAATGGGGTCCAGTTCACCTCCAGCAAGTTCCGAGACCTAATGTCCAAATACGGCATCATCCACCAACGAACTGCCGTCTATTCACCACAAGCCAACGCATCCGAACGACTGAATCGTACGCTCATAGCGGCCATTCGCGCCTATGTCCACCCGAATCAGAGGGACTGGGATCGCAAATTGTCCGCCATCACTAGTGCACTGCGCTCGTCGTACCACGCCACGACCGGCATTTCGCCGTATTTTGCAGTGTTCGGCCAGTATATGATCTGTCATGGGAGCGCTTACCGGCTATTGCGGCAGCTGAAATCGCTAGAGGACCCAATCGTGGTTCTAGAACCGCACGAAAAGCTCCAACTTCTGCGAGATCAACTGCGGGAGAAGATTGAAGAAAGTAGACGGATGGGAGAGGAGCGGTACAACTTGCGATCTCATCCTTCTGGCTTTAAGGCCGGCGACGAAATATATCGTCGAAACTTCCGACAGAGCGATGCCACCCGCCATTACAATGCCAAACTAGACAAGAAATTCGTGAAGTGTCGAGTCATACAAGTCATAAGCCCCACCCGATACCTCATCGCGGACATGACTGGTAAGACCCTGGGAATTTACCACGCAAAAGACCTTAGACGATGAAGTGCAACTAATTCCCACGAGAACCCTTGGCTTATCCCAAATCTCTGCCTAGACGAAGGCCTCCGAATAACACCTGACTTCCTACTATATAGTCACTGCCGAGTCTTCACGAACAGGGTTGTAGCCTATCCTTCGAAACGGATCTTCGACCCGCCACGTCCCTAACCAAGACCTGTTACCAAGGAGACGGGATCGTAATTACTTCGATTTTGGGGGGGGGAATGTGTAATGTGACGCCTGCGCCCAGGAATCGAAGTGATTCCGATCCCGAACCCTTGTAACCTGCCAGATGGATATGTCCTCGAAGTGCCAGCGGACTTCATCTGTTGTGCGGATATCGTTGTGCAGAAAATATTTTTTTTTCTGTCCAAATATTTAGATCCGTGGATATAAATATTCGGAATATAGAATTAATCCAACCCCGGCACATTTCGAGACATAGCCATCTGGAAATGCCCCTCCACCGTGGCCATCGAGAAAACTATGCCACTGGCGACATCTGAAGAAGCACATTTCCGCCATATGAAGTGCCATTCCACGCACATATGTCTTGTCCGAGGTGACAACCGGAAATTTTGACAGCACATGGAGGCGCGAAACGTCATCGTAAAGTTCCTCGTGAGAATATCGAAGGTATTACAAAACCAGCTATACGTCGTTTGGCGCGACGTGGTGGAGTGAAACGTATTCCCGGTTTAATCTATGAAGAAACGCGTGGTGTGCGTAAAGAGTTTTTGGAAAACGTTATTCGTGAGGCATTGACATTCACCGGAGCAGAAACATTAGGAAAGAGGTTAGTTTAGTTAATAACTAATTAGAAAAGTTTAGCAATATTTTGTCTGGTCTGCAGCGGAAGGCAGGGCGTTTATCTCATCCAATCAATCCCATCAATCCAAGTTATCGACCGATAAATGAGGGTGTTGCTGAACTGGACGCCTCGCAACATCCCAACAGATGCCTGGTCGAGGAAGGTGACATATTTATGGATAAACATACAGACGGATATTTGGAGGTTAGCAAGTGAGTTTTATGTTGAAATATCGGCAGTGCCCACGTCATTCATTTGACGGAATAAGTTCCGGGCAACCGGAATCGCTGCCATAGTGGAGTTTAGGCGCAGAGTTTCGGATATAACGAAACCTTGTTAATTAAGTATCTGATGCAACATTGCTCACTACGAAAATTTCTCACCTAAATGCATCTCATCAACTCTGAAGGCGAGTAAAGTAGGCAAATTAGTTAGATCGCCGAAAATATGTTTACCCGCGGTTTGTGTTGTATGCAATGCCGAGGTTGAGAGCAGGTGACAAATATTGTGGGTCATAATATGATCAACTCAATTAGTACATGATTGATTTAGAAACATCTCAATAACGAGGAATTAATTGAGTTTATTTGAGAAGAGAATTATTGATTAGTGTTCCCGATGTTTTTGATATCTAAAATTATTTGCAAGAATTTAATTTCTATCGAAATATTCAATGCCTAGTTCAATTTAATAATATAGGTTAGTTTATTATATATTATTTTTAAATGTTAGGTTTTTTTTTGTGTTTTTATATTTCAATAGCAATTAATCCAAACAACATTATTTTGAAGAGCATGTGAAATTATTTGACCTGCGAGGAAATGACATTTAGAATACTTGATTATTTTGAAATATCAAATTATGTTCAGTTCCAAATTTTAAGGACTAATCAATTCACCATCATTACTTTCAAGTAGAAAAATTAAAAGGCCTTTTAAATTTTTCTAAATTAAATCTACACTATTAATTCTGTAATGCGGAAGTCTACAGAAGATTCATCCTCGCTCAATATGAAAATTGTTTTACAGATCTAGCTTCGTGAAGACATTTTGCATATGTCAAAAAACATACATCTCAGTGAATTTTTGAAAAAAAAATTGAATTTTATATTTGAAACCATATTTTGCATGCTCAGGAGTGTTAAAAAAGAAAATGAAATAGCAACAAAATCCCCCAGAATCAATTTCGTGGTAATTTTAGAGGTGGTAATAATTGGTAATCAAATGTAATTAAAACCAAAGTGAAATTGAAACAAACGAAGGCCGAGTTTTGAAAGAACATAATTATAGAATGTTTTTAAATTGCATTGAAACGAGTAGAAAATTACTACCAAAAAAATGCGATATTTGTGTACAAATGAACTAGTGTGTGGATGCGAGAGTGCACGGTTGAATTTTTAGATAAATACGAGTATAAGTAATGTAAAATCTTTGGGCATAAAATTAATATTTTGTTTGTAAAAAGAAAGTTATTATTGAACATAATCGAAGCTTCTATAATTGAATTCGGATGAGATCTCACGAAAAACAAAGTATAATTAACTGTGTGTTTAGTTTAGGAGTGTGAAATGATAATTGAGTTGTTTTCACTATATTCAGAAATGAAGAAAAAAAAAAATGTTTTTAAAAGACGTAACTATGTTCAGAAGTAATTGCTTAGTAATATGTAGTCTTTAAACTGATGCGAGGGTTGATATTGTGTGTAAATAGTATTTGAAATTTTCGTTCCTTCAATGAAGTTTAATCTAAGATTTTAATACATTCATTCATTCTTTATTGATGAACGTTAGTGGAGAGAAAATACTTACGAGCATTGTAAAAAGTTATGAATCCTTAGGGATAAGATGTTATTTCTTCATTTATCCAAGAGCGTGATTATCCCTCAAATGTTAGAAAGGAAATCACTTGAAACTAATATGCGAATAGTTTTATTGTATTGGAATTACATAGTAAGTCAAGTAATGCAGGGCATTTAGGGATTTTAATTTTAAAATTGACATTCATCTATAAGACTTTGAGTAATCGGAATAAAATTCATACTATTCAAGAGCAAAACCTCTTGTTCACCTTAAAGTTTAAAGTAGCTTCTAATTTCAGATCAAAAAAAAAAGCAATGTTTACAAGCAAATATCAATATTTCTCTTTTCCTTATATCGGCTCTTAAATTAAAAGTCTGTTTTTGTTTTGCTTGAACCAAAGCATTCTTCAAACTATTCGTGTTTCATCTAGGAAATCATCTTTTTCACTTGATTTTAAGGTTTAGGGTGCGTGTGAATGGATTTTATTTCCAAAATGTTCATATGAACTTGCGCTCTTTTAAGACTTATAAACAATACACAGCTAGAGTGATAGTTCTAATAACCTGCTGGTTTGCACCAGGAGATATAGGATAGTTCCCCCCAAAATTTCATATAGCATAAAACATATTACTGCATTAGAATTTAGTTCAGTAGAATGCATAAATTGCTGTAATACCCACTAATCAAACATGAACGTATATGACTGGTTATTAAAAATAATAGGGTTCTAGATAGCTTGCTATTTCATTTTTCTTTTGAGGTTTCATTGTTTTCCTTTTAGAAAAAGTTTAATATATATATTCAGTAATACTGCATTCATCATTGTGACGCGATTATTTGCATATTGTATAAAAATGTGCGTTATTCTCTTTTTGTGTGTTGCATTCTAGGGCAAACAGATATATTAAGGATTTCTCTGTATAATTATAACCAACGCAAATTTAAATTGAAAATAAGATGAATTGCTAAAGTAACCCACGACTTTCCTTTTTAGTGACTCTTCTTTTTCAGTGGGAACTGAGAGTGTAGGGTAAGTATGCCGTCGCAAGGGTAGGGTTTCTGCAAATCCGCTGAAGTCGGTTTCGCGTCGCGCGCGGTACGCGGTACCTTTGTTTGTTTCGTCATTTCCTTAGAGTAGCTTCCTTCGATTTAATTTCGAGTAGCCTATTTTTCGGTACCGCGTCGGTGAATCGGTAACGCGCCTATGGGATTTTGTAGCGTTTTTTTTGATTTGAGATCTGTGGATAGATCGCATCCAGAACTAACGTAATGTAGGTTTCTCGTTCTGGATGAGTAATTGTTGACGCGTTTGAAAAACGGGCAAGTTCAGGTGACTGGAATATTGTAATTGAGCGTAATCCATTCGGAGACCCGCGACCGAAATCCTCTCCGAACTAGCTGGCCGACAAGCAGTCACCGCGTGAATGGATTACGGTGCACGGATTGGTTGACCTGTTGGTACCATCCGTTGGCACTACTCAGACTTAACGTCTAGAACCGATGAGAGGTCGGTTCCGCGTTCGAGTTGAAGTTAGGAAAATCATTACAATATGATTAAGCATTGATTCACATTTTAGGAAATGCCTTGGCTCGTTTTTTTTTGTGAGTAACTAACAAAACGTTCTGAAAAATAAAGCGCAGATAAAGTTTATGTAAATCTTCAAAGTTAATTCTTCGCAAAAATTTATCAACCAGTAAAAATTATATTGATTAATTTTTTATCTTATTTGAGCGTTATGAAGCTGTGTATATTGTGTATACTAAGATGGAAAATAATTAATTGAATATTTGTAATATAGTGCAATTAGCATTGCTTTAAACAGCATTCTCATAATATTATGTTGGCATTTAAAGTATGTTTACCTTAAGTTTTACAAATTTGAAGGCATTTATCCTTAAGTTTTAGAAATTTGAAGGCACTAAGTAATGCTGCCTGCATTGTTAAAAGAAAGATGTTGTTTAAGCAGATTTAGCTTAATTATAACATAAGTCTCTAACGCTCAAAATAATTTCCAAGTGTTCAAATTTGAAACTATTTGAATCCCATTGGATTTATGTTCTTGTTCTCACGTTATTGTTTGCATAACAAAACTGCACAAATTCTAATGTAATATGAATGGTAGTTAAAACAAATTCTTTGTCTCAAGGTAAATTCCCATGCAAGCTGCATGATTGTCTAGAATGCATCTTGCAAATTTACAATTTGGAAAATGATATGCACATGCAATTGTTTTGACTATGATGAAGAATAACGTGATAATTAAACGTTGGAATGAAACGTTTAGAATTTTCCCACACTACAATGTTAGAATAAGCAAAATTTATGTATTTAAGAAAAAGATGAGTGAAATATAAAGTTAGTTGAGTTCCAACAATTAAAGCATCTTCAGTTTTTTAAGTTAATAGGTACAGGACCTACTTTCAGTCTTCAACATACGATTTGAACTCTGCTGATCTTTCAACAGTGGTGACATTGGATTCATAGTCTACTTGTTTTTTCGGAGTTATCATGGGCATCACACTAGGCGTTCTACAAGACAGAAAAAATTGACTTGTAAATTCTACACTATGGATCACCAGACCAGATATAGTATCTAGTTAACGTTTTGTGTCTTTCAATATTTTAGTTGCAGTAACAATTGGTGACCATTAGATATAGGATCTAGCACAAATCCAGCGAAACTATTCCTTGTGACCCAAAAATTTTCACAAATTCATAAGGAACTTTACGTGACCATAAGGAACTTAACAGATGCTCAATTTGGGAATTGAATCTTTGCCGTTATTTTAAAGCCTAATGAGTTGCTCTCTGATGTAAACAATTGCTATGGTAATAATAAGTGCAAATAACTGCATCCCCATAATTTGATATTCCTCTCAATTATAAATACTTGTACTTTTGTTGCCACACAACAACGTCAAAGGTAGCATCTCGTTCAATTTGTTCTCACTAAAGGTGCTTGCTGAAACCTTAGCGTTGAAAAAATAATTCTGGGTCATTTCAACGCTAAGGTTGGCAATGAGCTATCTCATCGGGGAACGACAACAAATGACAACGGCCAGCGCCTGATTGACTTTGCATCTAGCAGAAACCTAGTCATACGTTCCACTTGCTTTTCACATCGATGCATTCATAAAAGCCCTGGGTATCACCGGATGGTAACACACAAAACCAGATAAATCATGTTCTGATCTAACAACGTTGAGCCTCGAGCATACTTGACGTCCGTACGTACCGAGGAGCTAATTGTAACTCAGATCATTACTTGATTAAACGAATCTATCGATGTCGTATCTCAAAGGCATATTCGGCAAAGACCAGTGCGCTACAAAAATTTGACATCGAAAGGCTCCAAACGGCGTCTGTGGCAAAAAATTTCACGGAGAACCTCGACATCCAACTGGCTCCCATCCTATCAGACGCATCGTTAAAGACAGCAACGACCTCTGGATGGAAGTGAAAGCGGCTATTAAGACCGTGGCAGAACAGACGATCGGACATCAAGCCCGGCGCAAGAGGAATGATTGGTTCGATGATGAGTGCCAGAATACGTTAGATAAAAAAGAATCAGGCGTACAAAGAATACGTTGGTAGGAAAACCAGGACGAAGAGAGAACACTATGAAAATCTCAAAAGAGTAGCAAATAAGATAATTAGGATTAAGAAAAGAAAATACTATGACGACCAATTGAGAAGTACAGATGTAAGCCTAGCGAGCAACAACACAAGACAAGCATACAAAGTAGTGAAAAGCCTGAATATTTTCAAAGATCTTAGAAAATAAGATCGGATCATACGCCAACAGTATTGTGGGGGAGTATCAAGGTGGTTTTAGAGCAGGTAGATCGACGATAGACCAATTGTTCACTGCCAAGCAGGTACTTGAGAAATGCTGGGAGCTCAACATAGACGTACACCAAATTCTCTCTAACGTACGGTAGTAATCGAGCAGCCGCCTACGCAAACTGCTAGAAAACCTTCATAACACTTATCCGAAAATTTAATTGCAGATTTGAAAGATTTAATTATTTCAATCTATAGTTACAAATCATAAAATATTTTTATTTTTTTTATTGTATTAAATATAAGTTTTAGATCATTTTTTCTCAATATTAAATTTAAACTTTTCTCTATAATTATGTTCTTTACATTTATCTTTTTCTATTATTATTTAAATTTTTCTACATTACTTTTTTTCATTAATTTAATAATTCAAATCTGCAATTAAAATGCGGACATGGCAACACCTTTTCCCGCTGCACATCCACGTATTGCGTTGGGGAAGACAAGTGTGGAGCGAAATAAATGAGAGGCTCGTCGAGTCCCGTTGCGACATCTAGCGAGTGGACGATTGAGAACTATAAGTGGAGTCTGTCACGGATCGTCACCGCGAGCACGTCGCGAGAATACCGCCAGCAGCAGGAGAAGCAACCGCAAGAGCTTCAGCAGCGACCGTAGCGGGAGTACCTTTTTGCTCGAACCCGTATCTAGTTTTCGAGTGGTAATTGTAAGATTTCGGTGCTGGTAGCAAGCTTTTAGCGGATTGTGGATCTCAGATCGCGTATGCCCCAGTAGTATCCGAAGTTCCTACTACTTTTCAAAACCGCTATCGGGATGGAGGTGTTCGGTTTTATTGCTTTTGCTATGTGCCTTGGATAGTCAGCGAGCAGACATTCCACTTAAAGGCAGCACGCATGGGTCGGTCGGTGGTGTTGCATCAGGATTCCGTGTGTGTCGTCGTCGTCGTTTGAGTTGTGTTTTGTTCGATTCGCTATTCCTACGCAAGCAGTTTTTCCATGAAAACTCCTCTAGCCGTGAAAATTAGACAAAAGGATCTCCCAGCTAAACATTAGAATTATTTATCTGTTCTCTTTTATCATATAGGTAAATTCCCTCAAAATGCATCGAAATGGTAGAAACTAAACGGAGTGTACTTGTATGTGTGTGAAGTACGAAATTTTGATCACTTAAAATCGCGCTACATGAAAATAAATTTCCCGAGCAATCAGCGACAAACTTTCACTTATTTGCTGCTGACGCATTTCTACTTATTTGGTTTGAGACTCGTTACATGGAGGTTTACATGAATGGACGAACGCGCGAACCAACCACCAGCGATTGAGATCGTTGCAGAAACATGTTGATTTCGATGTTGGAATTTTTCAGACATTTGTTCGTTACATAACTCTTCTGCATTCAATTCAATTTCCTTGCATTGAATTTGTGGAATTATGCCTTGGTGGGCTTATGGACCGAGCGGCGTTCGATTCGCGAGCTATTGTGGGTAGTTCCGTGCGGCTTCCGAGGATGAATTAGCTTTTGATGCAAGAAACTTTGCTTGAACATTATTTTACTTTCTCTCGGCGAAGTAGATATAAATCAGGATATAGCTTTCCGAATAGAAGATCAATGGGACCGATTGTCCTGACTTGTCTCCGTTTTTCATGCGACAAGCTAGATCTTATAGATTGCTTGAGCATAGTGGATTATGCACGGCAGATGGTTATTGATAGGGAATTAACAGACGTGATATCAGTTATCGAAGGAAATGTCGAGGACGTGGAAATGCCGGATGGGATTGAGAAGTGGATATCATAATATCTGAACGAATGGGATACTAATTATTTTATGAATCAATGTTGGATACGGTATGTGTTCGCAGGAGATAAGCGGCTAAAAGGAAACGGGATTATGTTTCCAGATAGTAGGACTTTGTTCTTAACTGCAATTGAAGATCATCAATATAAGGATGGAATAACATTAATTGGTGGAGCAATGTTTATAAGTTTGATGGAAGTTGTGTTCGAAAAGTAGCTATAATGGAATTTAAACAATTTGATGCAAGCACTCGTAACGTACTTAAGAAAAAATGTCAGCTTTCAGGTATCACCACATCACCAGCGGGCGCAGGGAGAAGATGTTGGTGAGTACCTATTTGCTTTTTTTAATGTTCTTTATATTTATATATCTTTATATACATATTTATTTATATCTTCTTTTATTTTGTAGCACTACAGCCCCTCTCGGGCCTTCACTTAGAGATAGTTAGAGTATCTCATTTTCATGACCGTATTGATTTTTTCGGAAGTTGGTTTGGTCAGTACCATGCTCCCGTGTGCTTGCTCAGCTCTGATATAATCTGATTAAATCAGTACATACATATATTTATATATCTTGTTTTAAATTGACATAAAAAAGAATCTAAAGTGGTACTAGAGCAATGCGTGTTGCTGTATGTCATGATTGCCTCCGCAACCGATTAAGTGTTGCTGCCTTCATATTATTGGCTATGTTAATGGTAATTGTTGTACCTTGGACAGGAACCCATCCCATAATTTCAATTTTTCGAGCCGAGACCATATTATTGACAATTCGTTGCGTCATTCGATCATATTCGGACAAGTAGTTGAACTTTTTTTTAGATACTAATTTTTTTAGACAGAATGAGGAATGATGGTAAATTTCGGATATACTCGTAATTTTGGTAACTGTAGTAAAACTAGTTTACTTTGCAATAATTTGGACGTTTGTTTGGGAAAAATAAGATAACGTAAGATGTATAAATTAAACATGATGAATTAAACAGAGAACTCGGTCTTTCCTTTCGTAAAACTTGACCGGGTATGGGATTCGCCACGTTGGCTGGCCCCTCCTTGTGCTGAGGAAAAGAACCCGCCTCACGACACCGCAATGCTAGCCTACCAGCGCATTCACGCGTCCTCAGACAAAGCTAATCTTGGCGAATCCCACCAACCTCTTTCGCCGAGGCAGCAGACCATCGCTGCAGTCCTTTACGGACATTTATCCAACCCACTATTCACCCAATGCCTTCTCACACAAGCCCAAAAGCGGATGCATGACATCACAATGCGTACCAGGTTTTTAGACCTATTGACCTGTTCTTTTAGACCAATTGAACAGCTTTTGACAGTTCCCGCTGTGACGTATTGCTCGTTAATTGCTTTCCTTCTGGGCCTGAGTAAGCAGGAGTTGATTCACTACATTACTGCTTTGCTTTGGCATCCTAGCCAAATTAGTTCATCATACCAAAATGACAATGACGTTGACGACCTCCCAAGTCCGCATCAGAAACCAACTCACCGATGCTTTTGACAGCTACCTGCCGACAGACGAGGTACATTACTATACAAGTCGAGGCAAGTAGTAGCCTACGTGGGCGAAATCAACACTTTGTCACGGTCATTAGCAACTGACAAAGAACTCTTCCTGAAACTCGACAGCGAAGCAAAACTAGTAGGGCTACAAATCAATGAAAATAAACTAAAGCTCATGACGCAGTCGAAGAAAATACCTCAAATACACAATATATCGAATACAGTATCGAAATTATGAGCAAATTCGTGTATTTAGGTGCCCAAATAACGAGAACCACTAATGAAAGAGACGAAATACGCCGAAGAATACAGCTCGCAAATAAAATATTTTATTCAGTTTTTACGATCTTGTAGACCAGCTGCATATACAGGAAATCAAAGCTCCAAGTATACAAATCTGTGATAAGACCTGTGTTATGCCATGGGTGTGAAACATGGACTCAAGGCTCCGCAAATATATTGAACGCCTTTGAGCGACGGGTCCTGAGGCGAATAATCAGAGTGAGGCTAAACGGGGACCAATGGCCAAATCGATACAGCGATGAGCTGTATGAAATATTTGACGAGTCGAATGTCTTCACGATTGTAAAACTATGAAAACTGCAATGAGTTGGACACATGAATCGTATGGAAGAACAACGGATACCCAAGAAGGTATTCGTTGGGAGAACTGAAAGGCGGAGACCAGTGGGGAAACCAAGGAAACGTTGGTCTGACTCGGTCGCTCGGACTTCAAAATTGGAGGACGCGGTCAATGCACCGAGACAGTTGAAGGCGCTATTTGCAGGATGCGAAGACCCGAGAGGGGCTGTAGTGCTACGAAGAAGAAGAAGAAGAAATGGCACCTCACCTCAAAACACCTCCAGAGATCGCTTCGCCTTAAAAGAGATTTCATTAAGCTGGGGCAGGTGAGTACAATGGGTCCTCTGTCCACACCCGATAAACAACAATAACACCCTAGGGATCAGTCTTTCCATGCTCTCATATGCAAAATGGTAAAACAGATTGGCCGTTATCACTATGATGTGGGCTAGGGTGATTTGCGTCACTCAAAGTCAAAAGCGCTTTATTCAAGACTAATCATTACAAATTGTGTTGAGATTATCGAAGGGACAGAGGGACGATAGGTTTGAAGAGAAAGATAACTTTGAATATATATGAGTACGCTTTATTTGTTTTACATAAAGGAACTTCTTATTGCACACGTCTCGTGGGCAACAGTCACAGGCCAACTAACGAAAAATTACTGGTGACGCAAGTAGTGCGCTCCGGCGCCGTAATAATGGGTTTCGCTCACGCATGCGCGATGAGACTATCGACGTACGATAACTTTACTTCCCAACACTCCCGCCGTTTGAGTGCGTCGAGGACCCTATGCCTAAACCGTTACATAGATGCTGAAACTGTCTCTTTGGAAGTGCTTTGGTAGATGTATCAGCTAGCTGCTGATCCGTAGGAACATATAATACCGATATTTCCCCACTCTCCACTGTTTCGCGAACATAGTGATGCTTAATGTCTATATGCTTGGTTCAGTTGTGGAACTCAGGATTTTTGATTAATCGGATTGCACTTTGATTGTCTACTCGCAGAACTGTCGCAGTTCCCGGTAGACACCCGAGATCGTTTAACAGTTTTCGCAGCCAAATGGCCTCTTTCGCAGCCGCTGCTGCCGCGACGTACTCAGCCTCCGTTGTGCTGAGTGTGACTAGCTTTTGTCGTTGGGACGACCATGTCACAATCCCGTTCGATAGACGAAACGCATACGCCGTGGTAGATCTATGCGTCTCCACGTGGCTTTCGAAATTCGAGTCTGAAAACCCCTGTAACTCCGAGTTACTCCCGCCCCTTTTGTACATTATCCCGAATTTCGTTGTTTCGAGCAAGTACCGGTAGATTCGTTTCAGAAAGAAATTTACTAACTGAATTCACTGAATATGCGATATCCGGCCGCGTCACAACTGTAAGAAACATTAACGAGCCCAATGCTTCTCGACACGGTACCGTACTTGAGTTTTCATCGTCGCGATTGTTTGGAACGAGTCGCGCGTGCAGATCGGCAGGCACATTTGCCGCTTTTGCATCGATCATCTTAAATTTATTGAAAATTTTCTTCACATTTGCTTCTTGATGCAAGAA
Organism: Odontomyia ornata; assembly: GCA_963969285.1. NCBI lineage: Eukaryota > Metazoa > Arthropoda > Insecta > Diptera > Stratiomyidae > Odontomyia > Odontomyia ornata. The sequence goes on from OZ017742.1 coordinate 219,584,891, forward strand.
CATGGTTTTCTTTACTCGATTTCGTTCTGTTTGTGCCCCGACAAATAACTTTCCATCCCCGATCGTAATTTCAAACGCGTTACCCAATGATTTGATTACGGACTCGAGGGCTTTACTTGTTTTTGCTGCGATGAGTCCGTCATCTACAAAAAGCGCTAAAAGCACATCTACACCGTCTACCCGTCCATGAAAGATACGATTGTCGGCTTCCGTGTCGCAAAACTGATAGTCCTCTAAGAACTCACGAAACTTTTCGTTCCAGCACCTGGGTGCTTGTTTCAAGCCGCACAAGGACTTGTTCAGTTTACACACGAAACCACGTTTTTCTTTTTTCTTGACGTTGAGTCCTTGGGAATTTCCATGTACATCTCTTCCTTCAGCTCGCCGTGAAGAAAGGCTGTTCTCACGTCACGCTGTGTGAGTTCCAAGACCTGTTCAGCTACCATGGCCAATAGAACTCTCAGCAAGTCGTATCTCACGACTGGCGAGGTCTCCATGTGTCGAGTCCCTCTTTTTTTTGAAATCCTCGTGCACAAAGTCTCGCTTTGTACCGGTATACGTCACCTGTCGTGTCTCGTATAACCTTGAACACCCATGTCGAATCTTTGGGCTTTCGATCCGCTTCCTTGGTACGATTGACCAAGTCTCGTTCTGCTCGTGCGCGTCGAACTCTTTCTGAATCGCCTCGCCAAAATTTTCTGCCTCGGTACTGTTCATTGCCTCCTGAAATGTGTTTGGCGGATTATATTCAGCGGAGTCGACCTCATACCTTATCGGTCGTCGGATGTTTGCACGATCCCGCAGTTGTCTGTCATTATCCGGTTGATTTTGATCTTCTTCTCGAGGATCTTCTGGTTGATCGTTTCTTCCAGGTTCTTCCTGAGCTTGCTGGCATTCTCCCTCCTGTTGCTGCTCGACGAGTTCTGCCACATCTTCGTTTTCGTCCGCTGGAAGAATGTATTCGAATTCTTTTCCTTTTTCTGCCCCAAGTTGCGACTTATCGTTGAATGTGAAGTCTTCTGTGGATTGACAAACGGTAATTCATCGAGTCTTTCTGATATCCAACTAAGATCAACTTTGTAGCCTTTGGATCTAAATTCTTACGGAATTGTTTGTCGATATGCATGTAACATACGCATCCGATCCGAACACTCGAAAATGGGACACATCTGATGTTTTTCCAAACCAGATCTCTTATGGCGTTTGCTCTTTACTGGTAGCCAGAACCTGGTTGAGCACGATTACTGCTGTACCCACTGCTTCCGCCCATAACGACAGAGAAAGTTTCTTTGCCGTTATCATCGTGCGCGCACTCTCGGTGATCGTTCTGTTGTCGCGCTCAGCTTTCCCGTTCTGCTGACGAGTGTAAGGTGCCGTGTTTACCAGCTCGATACCACGAGCCTCGAGATATTGCTTCATTTCGCGGTTGCAATACTCTCGTCCATTGTCCGTACGTAACACCTTCATCGGCTTGCCGAATTTTTTTGTCGATCAAGCTTTCGTATTTCCTGAAAATATCGAAAACATCAGACTTGTGTTTCATGAAGTAAACATACCGAAATCCTGACGCGTCATCCTTGAATGTTATGCAGAATCTTGCACCACCGATGGACTCTGTTGAGAATGGTCCGCATACGTCCGAATGTATGTATTCTCCCAGTTTTGTGTTCCTGTTTGTCTCGTTCTTTTCGAACGGTAGCCTGTGTGCTTTTCCGAAAGCACACGATTCACAGAAGAAATTGTCAATGTCCGCTAATTTCACACCTCGAATTAGACCTTTTTGCGTCATTTCGCGAAAAACTTTGTTGTTTACGTATCCCATTCGTTCGTGCCGGACACGCAAGTTGACAGTTGACACATTTGCTTCTCTCGCAACACTTGGTTTGCTCACTTTAAAAAACAGTCGGTAAATCTGATTGTCTTGTTGCACACCGACACCGAAAACTTCACCGTCACAGTTAATTGTTTCTAGTTTTCCTCTAAACAAAACATCAAAGCCTTTTCCAGTGCAAACGCCGACTGAAAACAAGTTCTTTAGAATCTTTGGAACGTAGAGCACGTTTTTCATTCGAGCTTCACACCATTTACCGTTCACTTGTCTATCGATGAGCACAGTGCCACTACCGGTAACGTCGCACACGCCATTGTCCCCGAGCGATATCGAATCGCTGTACCAGTCCCGTCGGTAAGTGATATGCCTGGACGCATCGCTGTCGTAATCCAGACATCGCTTATGTCGACTGTCATTCTACGACCTCGCTACTCGGCACTGTCTCCGATTTCACTTGTCGCTGTTTTTGTTCACTTGTCGAAGTGACGAACGCGCACTCGCGAAGGTTTTCACCGGCTTTGTCCTTGTCCCTTTTCTTTTTCCGGCAATCGCGAACTAGGTGCCCCTTCCTTTTACAATAGAAACACTCGACACTCGTATTTCTACTTTCGCGGTTTTGCTCACCGTTATTGTTTTGATTCGCGGCGAAATTTTTCTTCTTGTTCCCGCCAAGACTAACAGCGGCTAATGCTCGAGTGACGTCATCGTCACCTTCAAGTCTTCTTTCTTCCTTCAATAATCGTTCTAGTAGATTATCAAGGGTTTGCCTTTCTTCGGGTACACTGTCCCATGCTGTCTGGAGAGCATTATACTTTACTGGTAGGCTGCCAAGTACCTACGCGATTATGGCCGTGTCCGAAACCGCTTCTCCCAGATCCTTCAGATGAGAAGTAGTGTGCTCCAGCGCCTTAATACTGGGTTTCGCTAATGCATGCGCGGTGAGCCTATCGACGTACGATAAATTTACTTCTCAACATCTTCGACTAATTGAGTCTTACGCCCGCCATCTGCGGAGTCCTGGTTACTCGTGTGTCTTCTTTTATTGACGCTTGCCGCCAATTTCGTATTGCTACTCTCCCCGGGGCCCCCCAACAGAGGGAAGCCGTAGGGCTCCTTCATTCAGCAGTCCCGAGTTAGTCTTTGGCTTATTTGCTTTTGTTGATTTATCGAAGTAAACTAATAATAAACTAATAATATATATCTTCGACGATAAATGCTTTCTCCAATAAATTCAAAATTTGCTTTTGACTGGCTTATAAAAAATTAATCTAAGTATTTGAAAACTGACTTTTGTGAAAAATTAATTAATTTTTAAAATTAATTATAAATATTTAATTAAGCTGGGGCAGGTGAGTTGTTGATAAGAATTCAAGAATACAATTTGGCTCGAAAATATTAGAAAGTAGGATTTCTCTACTTCTAATATGTTGCTAAAAAAGAATTCAAAATTTGAATATCGCTCCTTGAAAATAATAGACAGTAGGATTTCTCTACTTCTAATATGTTGGTGCGAACAGGGGAAAAGTAATTATCAAGATAGTAGGAAACTCAACTTTAAATATTGACTAGAGTTGATTATAATAATGAAACACATCGGTATCAGTAACAACTCTAATTTATTTTTACCAATTCTATACTTTAAATACAAAATTAATGCTTACTTGACAAAATTAAAATTACATACATATTTCATAAGCAAAGATACATCAAGTTAAAATGACACATAGTTCATACGCAAAGCTACTATGTTATAATTTCATGATCAAGTTAGAATGACACATAGTTCATAAGCAAAGCTACTATGTAATAATTTCATGATTAAGTAAAAAAGACACATAGTTAAGGCCAGATACAAATTTCATGCGCTTATGAAATGAAAAAATGATGACGTACTATGACTTGATTGCTTAGTTGTTTTTTCAATTTAACATAAAAAGATGAATTTAAATATTATTTTAATGTTTAAAAAAATGATGACCTAAACATGAGTATAACAGGCAAGTTTGCCTTGAGAGTCCAAGGTCTTCTGCCCGCGCCCGACAAAGAACAATATCATCCTGGGGATCAATATTTCCATGTTCTCATATGCAAAATGTTTAAGCAGATTGGTTGTTACCGCTATGCTGTGGACTAGGTGATTTGCGTCATTCGTTCCATTTTCTTTTTCGCTATGAAATTGGTCACTTTAAACATAGCAGCCACTTGATTGAAGCCGAGTTCAAGCCACTTCCACCTTGAGGAGATGAGTTTATTAAAAATATAGACTTTACGTTTAAACAGTTTCTTGCGGATACATCTTGAATTTTAAAGCAGACCAGATTAAAAGTACGACAGCTTGGACCAAGTAATGCTTGCTAGCTCCACAATAATTTGATTTGATGAGAAAATTTGTGGTCATGTGATCGAAGACTGAATAAGGATGTTGTTAAATTCATTCCCAAACCTTGCGGCAAATAATTGAAAACCTTGAAAATTCCTTAATAAAACCCTCCAAATAAACAGATCTTAAATTTATTTCCACAAATAGTTTTTTTGTAGTTTTCTAACAATTCTTCAGACCAAATTATTTCCGTGTAATTTCCGATGGGAATATAAGCCCGTGCTTTGTAAAAAGGCTTCTCCGCATATATTACAAACGTATTTCTTATTGTTGGAGTGTAATTGCAGATGGGACCGCAATGATTTTTTTCTTGGATAACTTTTGCCGCAAATTTTGCAATGATAAGGTCGTTCCTTCGTGTGAATTGGCATATGATCCTTGAGCAGATTTGAATTGTAAAAGGCTCTGTTGCACACCGGACAAACATTAGGCTTTATGTTCTTATGTCTCTTGCAATGTTCTGTCATTCTAACATGCGATATGAAGCGTTCTCCACATTCTTCGCATTGGAATGGTTTCTCGCCTGTATGCGTTCTTTCGTGAACTTTCTTTGACGATAATTGTACGAAACGTCTGTCACAGTAATCGCAAGAATACTTCATTATTTTAAGATGAGCATGTTCATGCTTCAGAAGATTAGTTGGGTGGGAAAACGCTTTTGGGCAGAAAGAACATTTGTAAGGACGATCACCGGTATGTGTGTTAATATGAAACTGACGAACTTTTCTGTCAGCAAAGAGTTTGGGGCAAAACGGGCAAACAAAACGCCTGCGACCGGTATGTGTGGCAAGGTGCACTTTAAGTTGCCCCGCGTCGTCAAATTCTTTATCGCAGTACTGGCAAATCCTTTCATCTTCCAATTTCCTGTTCACTTCAGGGTGCTTTCTCTTCACGTGGCCCGTGTAGGCGTTCCTCGTACTGTATCTCCGCCCGCACTGTGCACAAATGAATTCTTGTACTTTTGTAGAGGTCGAAGATATTTTCTCGCAATTCGATACATCGTCCGAAAAACCCTTACTGTCATCACAATTTGAGGAGGCAACAGTGTCCGAAGCTACAATTTTCGATTTGCTTTCACTCTCATTTTTTGCTTGAAGATGCTCATCTTGGTGCTTTTCCCAATTAGCTGATTCGGCAAAAGTTTTTGGACAGTGAAGACATTTGTAAGGATGCCTCCCGGTGTGTACTTTAGTATGAACCTGACGATTATAATTGCTGATAAACACTTTGGGGCAGAACTGACAAACATAACGTTTTCGTTCCGTATGTGTGCGAATGTGTGCTTCTAATTTTATCATATCTTCGAATTTTTTATGACAGAATTTGCAAATAATCTGGTCTGGAACCCCGTTAGGGTGCTGTTTTCTCATGTGTCTCCTGTAGGAACCCAAAGCTTGGTAGCTGCGCCCGCAAATCGGGCAACCGAATTCACCTGTTTGGGTAGAGTTACACGATATTGCGACAGGAGTGCTATCTGCGCAATTGGAAACATCGTCTGTCGAACTCTCGTTGTCTTTGTAATCGGAAGAATCAACAGTATCTACAATAATGACTTCAGGTCCCTTGCGAATCGGATCTGGAATACTTATTGGTGGTGACGATTCCGTTTCGCTTTCACTCTTATTCGCTACTTCAGGATGGTCACGTTTGTGTTTGTCACAAGTATATGCATCCGCAAAAGTTCTTGGACAGTAAGAGCATTTGTAAGGACGCTCGCCATTGTGTACGTTAATATGAGACTGACGTGTTTGATTGCTGTTAAATAGCCTGGGGCACAGTGGACAAACATAACGCTTTGGTCCCGTATGTGTGCTCACGTGTGTTTCTAATTGTTTCAAATCTTCGAATTCTTTATAACAGTATTTGCAAATAATCTGGTCTGGCATTCCTTTAGAGTGGTTTTGCTTTATGTGCCTCCTATAGGAGCTTCTCGCTTGGTAGCTTCGCCCGCAGTATCCGCAAATAAATTCCTCTACTTTGGTCGCATTTGAACTGCTTTCTTCGTAATTGGAAACTTCGTCCACTAAATTTTCCTTCTTAAGATTGCCATCCGAGGATTCAACAGTATCTAGTGTTAGGGGTTCAGGTTTAGTTCGAATAGGGCTTGAAGAACTTGGGCTTGGGCAATTTGTTGATACTGGAGACTGCGGTATCGGATTGCTTTCTCCCTGGAAAGAAGGAAAACATGATTACTGATTTAAAACTCTACTTGGGCTACCCACCTGTGGTGAGACGGAAATGATGCTTGTTTCCTCACATGGCGGATCCGCCACAAAATCGTTTTCGATTGAAATCGGATTTAAAGCATCCAGATTTAAATGCAAGTCTTTTATGTGACTTCCAAATGAGCTTAGTTCAATAAAATGTTGCTTACACATAACGCAAATAAAAGTGAAATCGCCTTGGTACCCGACCAATACTTCACCGCACTTGGCAGTGTCATTCTCAAAGACTATCTGCTTTGATTCACAAACTGACTCTTGTTTTAAATCGTCCAAGACTTCAATACTATCTTCCTCTTTAAAATAGTGTTCTATATTAGACACTGTTGCGGAACTCATGGTTTTTGTTTAGTTTGAAAAGGGCGATGCTGCGGCAGTTGTCTTTATAATCTCTTCTGTCAAAATGACATTGATAGGTGAACTAAGTAGAAAATATAGAAAAAATTTCAAAAAATGTGTAGGTTTTTCTACATTTTCTACCAGGAAAATATCTGCCAGCCCTTGGTACACTTTCACGAGAACGTCAAACGGCAAGAAAACAACAAGTGACACCGCGAGTCCAGCAGGACCTTTGATCGACTCATCCGTGCCCAGTGCAAATTTGCCGAAGCCAATTTAATCCTAATTCTCATCGAATTAGACAGAGAAAAAAAAAGTATCGCCCATTAGAAACAAAATTAACGAGTACGATGGTTTCGCCGGAGGTTTCGTGTGAAGAATACTATATTAAGGAGGAACGGATAGATTACTTGGACGAGGTGAAGGAAGAGCTTGCGCTTGAATCAAGACGGATAGTCTTTGAGAATGAGACTATCAAGTGTGGGGAAGTGATGGTCGGATACGAAGGAGAATTTACTTTTATTTGTGTTTTGTGTACGCAAAATTTTATTAATTTACATTCATTTGGAAGTCACATAAAAGACTACCATTTTAACCATAATGCCTTAAGTACAATTCCAATGGAAAAAGATCAGAGAAGCAGTGATTCTCCTTGGGAAGAAAGAGGTACCATTTCCATTCCACCACAGGTACGCAGCGAGAGTATCGTTTTGAACTGACAATAATGTTGTTCTTTGCAGTGTGAAACTAAACCGGACTCGCCGCCTCTGGTACCATTAACTGAACCAAACTCTACAAAAAAGCAACTTGAAATCACTTGTTTAGAAACTGTTGCTTCCTCGGATCGCAAAATAAATGAGGCTTCGAGAGACGAATTTTCCAGTTGCGAAGAAAGCAATCCTGTCACAGCATCCTCTGACTCTTGCAAAGTAGGGAAATACGTTTGCACATTTTGTGGATGCAGCTACCTAGCGAGGAGTTCCTACATGAGGCATATGAAAAGAAAGCACCCTGAACAGGTGGCAGAGCAGAAAATTTGTAAATACTGTGATAAAGAATTCGAAGATTTGGTACAATTAGAAACACACGTTTGCACACGTAAGGGACGAATGCGTTATGTTTGTCCATACTGTCCGAAAGTCTTTCATAACAGACAAAATCGTCACGATCATGTCAACATACATACAACTGAGCGCCCTTTCAAATGTTCTCAATGTCCAAAAATGTTTGCCGATCTGAAATATCTGGACAAACACAAACGTGCACATCTTGGAAGTCACACAACTGACTCAGATTTATGTCAAAATGCCTTATCTACAATTTCAACCGAACAAGATGGCAATAGTGACCCGTTAGGCACACAAGGCAGTAGTATTTCAATTTCTCCGCAGGTAGCGAGCCAGAGTATATTTTCCAATAAGCAATAATTTTCCCCCCTTTGCAGCGAGAAGACAACCCAGAATCACTACTTCTAGTACCAACAAGTGCTCCAAATCCTATTCAAAAGGATCTTGAAACCGCAATTCATGATACTGTTGATTTCTCGGACAATGGAAATGAGGCTTCGAAGAATGATGGTTCCAGCTGTAAAGAAAACACTCCTGTCACAATATTCTTGAACTCTACTAAAATAGAGGAATTCGCTTGCACATTTTGTGGGTGCAGCTACCACGCGAAGAGCTCCTTAAGTAGGCACATCAAGAAAATGCACCCTGAATATGCGCCCGTTCAGAAGATTTGCATATACTGCGATAAAGAATTCGACGATTCGGTACAATTAAAGGCACACGTTCGTACACATACAGGATTTAAGCGTTTTGTTTGCCCATTTTGCCCCAAAGTCTTTGACACCAGATCTAGTCGTCAGGAACATATTAACGTACATACAGGCGAACGTCCTTTCCAATGTGGGCTTTGTCCAAAAACGTTCAAGCAGAAGAGTAATCTTATGAACCACAAACGAAAGTGTCATAAAAAATTGAATCAGAGAGCAAGCAAACCTATTCAGAATGAACTTGAGGATTGCAATGACAATGCGTGTTCGAAGGATGATGCTTCCAGTTGCAAAGAAAGTACTCCTGTTGCAACATTCCTGAACTGTGCGAAAGTAGGAGAATACGGTTGCGGATATTGCGGGCACAGCTACAAAGCGAAGAGCTCCTACCGGAGACACATGAAGAAAGACCACCCTAACATAAAAGAAGAGGCCTGGGTTTGTATTGAAAATGACAGTTACATTGGGGAAGAAAATAGCCCTGGCGCATCATTCTCTGACTCTATAAAAGTAGGGGAATTTGTTTGCGAACTTTGCGGACGCAGTTACAATGCAAGCAATTCCTACAGACGACATATGAAGGAAAAGCACCCAGGAGGAAAAGAAGGTGCTGAACAGGCGCCAGAACAGCTTATTTGCAAATACTGTTATAAAAAGTTCAACGATGTGATACAATATACAACACACGTTCTTGCACATACGGAACGAAAGCGTTATGTGTGTCCGTTTTGCCCTAAAGTCTTTGCCACCAAACATTGTCGTCAATCCCATATTAACACACATACCGGCGAGCGTCCTTTCAAATGTTCTCTCTGTCCAAAAGCGTTTGCCCATGCAACTAATCTTGACAGACACAAACGTTCGCATCTTAAAATAAAGAATTATGTCTGCGATTGCTGTGGCAAATGTTTCGGTCAAAGCGTGGAAAAGAAACTTCACGAAAGAACGCACACAGGCGAGAAGCCATATCAATGCGAAGAATGTGGGCAACGTTTCATATGTCATTCTAGATTGATGGAGCATTGCAGGAAACACAAGAATATAAAACCTTTCGTTTGTAAGGTATGCGGTAGAGCTTTTATCTCTGCACGTCGCCTCAGGGGTCATAGTGTTATGCACAGGAATGAACGACCTCATCATTGCAATGTTTGCGGCAAAAGTTTTCCAAGACTCAAAGCATTGCGGGCGCATCAGCAATTACACTCCGAGGAGAAGAAGTACGTGTGCAATATATGTGGAGCAGCTTTTGCACAATGCGCTGGTTTATATTCACATCGAAAATCACACGGTGAAAGGATGTAATCTGATGAATTGTTAGGAAAATACAAAAAATACTTTTGAAAATAAATGAAAGATCTATTTTGAGGTTTGTTATGAAGGCATTTTCAAAGGCTCCAGTTTTTTGCCGGAAGTGGAAGTTTCAAACATTGTCGATTTTAACGTTATGTTTACGGACGTTTCTTTTCTACGAAAAACCATCAAATTGATGGGTAAAGCACTAGCTGGCATTGAAAGTACCCTTTCGCAGGCGGGTACTGAAAAAGCGGAAAACCGCAGAACACTGTTCCGAAATTTCAACTGCAGATTTGAAAAATTTAGTTACCCAAATTTAACTAGGTAAATTATAGAATTTTAATTGTTATAAACATAAATTTGTATTGTTTCGTTTTTATTCCATTACACGTACATTTTTTCTTTGCATTGATATTCGTTATAATATTTATGCCTTTATTATGATTTAAATTTTCAATCTATTATTAATTTAATTATACAAATCTGCAAATTGAAATTTCGGACATGGAAACACTAATTTGATGCATCACCTCAATTTATTGCATTGGTGAATGCAATCTAACTCAGCTGAGCTAGCAGCAGTTTTAGGTTTACAGGTGTGACAGCTAAATCATGAGATTTGGACGGATCGGGGAGTCTGTTATCAATCTTCACCGGGGACACGTCGCGACACCCAAGCAAGTGTATACGGATTAAACCTAAAGAAAACATCTCATTGAATTCTCAGGCAAACTTTACATAGAGCCGTGTCTGCTCGTAATCTAACCTGTCACGCAACAAGTCTGGCGAATTGACATCATTTCCGTTATTTATTAAGCGTATTAACTTGATTGTGCTTCTACGGAGGCATTATCTAATTTGTACGTGAAAGATTTTGAAAATTACCCGAGGCTGCCGGGTAAAGCAGATTACGCTCAGGGACGGACGGACCGCCGCTGCAACATCTTCGTTTGTTTCGCGCATTGTGCGTTATTTTCGCGTTCGACTGCAGTGATTTCTTGTGTGCTGCATGTTTTCAAGCCAATTCTTTAGTTTTTCACCGCAATGCCGAGCGAGTAGTGATCTGGTGCGAAATTTGGCGCCCCTGTGTGGAAATGAACGGTTAGCGCATTAGAATATTCCTGTTTTCAACAAACAGATCAGTGGGTCTGCTCAAGGTTGTGCACCAGTGCGGACGCCGCGGGATCCTAGACGTGATGTGAGGATTGGAATACATAGATTCGGGAGTACGCGATTGAGCAACGCAGAGCGTAATTTTGACTCGTCGTGTGTCGCACAATTTTTCATGTTTTGTGTCCGCTAAGTTGCTCGTAAGTAATTTTTGCCATCATTCTTGAACTGAACTTTGAATTGATTTTCCGTTAGCAGAAAAATGTTGAAATGGCAAGAATTGTACATGTGCGAATTATTGGAAGTGTTTTATTTTATTTTCATTGCAGTGTTACATTTCCAATGAATTTTATATTAATTTTATGAACTTTAACTTATATCTAACATATCGCCCTCCAAGAACCGCCAGTATCTTACAGACGGTGCTCATCGTACCAGGTAGAAGAGGTAGAAGATTGTGATGTATTAGAGACTTTCCGGGTGCTTCTTCGTATGTATTGATAAATGATGGTAACTATCACTGCAGTAAGAATTTATCCTGACAAGCTGATGGAAACTGTCGATAATGTTTGGTGGTGTCTAATTGTTCCCCATTGCGTGTTTTCAAGTTATGTTACTAGGTTTTCCTGCGCAGTTGTGATGCTCAAAAAGGACTCTCCTGTCCCAATAATGGTTGATACATTCAACAATCTGATGTCGGTACTAGGCCTGATGATAGGTGTTTTTGGTACGGTTGGCGAGATGAAGGTCCGAAAGGAGCGTGTTATCTGGCTCTGGTCAGCTACGAGGGTAAAACCTTCAGCTTGTAGTTGGCAATCTTGGGCTAGCTTTATCAATCCTGTTCCGTTAATGAGGATGTCAGTTCGTTGTCCACGGCAAAGGGTTTGAGCATGAACAGGTTGCGGGGTGACGAATAACTATGTGTTGATCGACATGAGTTGTTGGAAGATCAATGAATTTGTACTGAAAAAAAGTATGTGGACGCGTGGGTTGGTTGCGTAAATTGTAGACCTCTCTTATCACACAATTTGATTTGGCTTTTAGGTCTACTAGAATTGCGCTGGATAATAGATAAACTCCCGTGGTCAGTTCTGGTGCTCGTGCAAGATCGCTGCTGCTTGTTTCAAAGTAGACTTGATCGTTGGAATTGATTCCGATGATAGAGTTGGCTATGTTAAATGTTACAAATAGGGTGCGGTTTTGTTGAAGAGGAATCGCTGTAGTCTTAACTAGGTCAAATCAGCGGTTGTCGATGATTGGCAAGTAGCCGTGAATCTTGAGGCAGATTGTGTTGGAGTCAGTCACCAATTTAGAGGCTGCAGAGTGCAATATCGTAAGATGAGCTGATAGGAATGATTGTGTGTTTTGAATGGTAGATTGAAGATTGGCCAACTGAATACATTACAGTATTCCTTACTTAGTATTTACGTCCTTCTTCGATGTAGTTGACCGCGCGTTGGTATGTGGCTAAAAAATGAATGCTTGTTTGATTTGCATCCACTTTCGAAAACCATTTTTTTCAAATCGTTGATCTGCTCTAGTCCTTTTCTCACTTGATCGGAGAATCTTTGTAGTTATCTGTTTTTTGATTTTGCTGGAGGTTGTGTTTAGCGTTTTCGTGGCTTACAGTGTGATTTTGCCTTCATGGTTGATCAGGTTCTTGAACGTGTTTGTACGTCTGTGATAATTTTGTCGTTGACTCCAAAGATAGCAGTAAGCATTTGCCCGAATATTCCTCATTTTACTCGGCCATGCGCAAACCGTAGGACTTCGATTTTGTTTTGTGTAGTATCGATCAGTTCTGAAATATGATGAACTAGGTCCGAACAGTGTACGCTTCCAGCTTGACTGCTTTGAGAACACAGAGAGTGTAGGCTTGGTTTCAAGTTGTGTAAGTTGTTTTCATCAGCGGCTAAGTCAGAGATGTTCAGCTGTAATGCTCCACGAATGGTATTACTTTTTCCTATTTCTTCTATATAAAGACCACCATCCAAACGTCTTATAGTGGCCTCTGCCACAGTAGGGTTAGGTAAGACTCCAAGTACGAGTAGCGTGGAGAGCAGAAGTGTTGAGAGGCTCGGTAATATTTTTGCTGGCTTTCTTTTCCGTTCTTATACGTCAATATCCTGGTATTGGTCGTTTAACAGGCTTTGCATTCGTCTGAATGTTTATAGCTGATACTTGTGGGGTTTGTGGTTTCGTATCATTGAACGGTAGTTTGCAAATTTTGACAATGGGATGTTTTATAGCACTTCCATTCATTTTAACTGATACTGTTGGAACTAACCCGTCTTCTCCTTGGTGTGTGGCTACGATCTTTTCCAGGGGCCATTGCATTGACGGAATGTTATCAGTTTGAACCGACTTTCGGGTCCTCTTGGTTCTCCAACCATTTGGACCTGTGTTACAAACGTTGCAAGTACACTTCTGACTATCTTTTCCAAAAAGATTGTCTCATTTGTTGCACTAACTGCTATCTTCTCAATAAAATGCAGTTTGCTTCGCAAGGATCATCTTTTATTTCAAATAAGTTATCTCCAGTAAGGAAATTACCTGGAGTCAATGCGGCTTCATCACTTGGATCGCCACTTATTTGCGTCAGTGGCCGTGAATTCATGCAAGCTTCAATCTGGGCTAACAGTGTGTTCATTTCTTCGATGTTCAGTATCTGACTTCCAATCGTCTTATAGAGGGGAGATTTCATTGACTTCATGCCCGCTTCCCACAGTCCACCAAAATAGGGGCTGCTGGGAGGGATGAACTTCCACTGTATTCCGTGATTGGCAACTTCAGATAAACAAGCTTACAGTGATATTTTGTAGATAGCTTGTAATTATTTGTTAGCTCGCAGAAAGTTTGAGCCATAATCGCTACATATTGTGTGACAAATTCCTCGCCTTGCCACAAATCGTTTGATTGCTGCGATGCATGCATTTGTTGTCAAATCGGACACCAGCTCTAAGTGAACGGCTTTTGTCGCCATACAGCCAAAAATGGCAATGTATGTATGTATGCTTTTGTAGTTTTGGAACCCTACCCCCACTCCATTTAATGGTTATTGGATCTGCATAATCAATTCCGGTTTGAAAAAGGGTTTAGTCAGTTGAACTCTTGCGGCTGGCGGCTTCCATGATTGATTCCTCGGTCTGGCTGTCATTTTAATGCATGTCATGCATTCCCGAAGCACTTTCTTGACCTGTGTTTGTCCTGATATAATCCAGTATTCTAACCTAAATGTATTCAGAGTCAAATGATAGCCTTCGTGTAAGGTTTGTTGATGAGCTTGTTGAATCAACAACTTTGATAAATGGCCCATGGATATGATAGCAGGATGTTTCACCGTTTCTGTCGTGCGTGCAAAATGAAAACGACCGCCTACTCTTAGGATACCTGCAGTGTCCATCCAAGGTGTTAATCTTTTTATAGGGCTGCTTCTATGTACGTCCTTAGTTCTTGCTAACACCTCAATTTCGGTCTTGAATGCGTGGGCTTGAGACATTTTTATACACAGATTAGCTGCTTCTTGAATTTCGCTTAATGATAACCTTTCCAAGCGTTTCAGATTGGGATTTTTCGTATTGAACGCGAACCGTTGGCACATTGCTATAACTGTGCTAAGTTTGTTGAACGACGAAAATCTCGTAAGAATTGATGGTTCTTCTTCTATATTGGCAATTAAGGATGTTATCCTTCTTTCTTCTTCCCCTTGCGTTGTTGGCTGTAGTGGTGGTGGCATTCGAATAAGACGTGCACTGAGCCAGGTTGGTCCTTTCCACCATAGGGTTGAGTTGAGAAGTTCGTTTGGAAGTAATCCTCGTGATGTTATATCAGCTGGGTTATCATTGCTGGCCACGTAAAGCCAGCTTTCAATTGAGTTGTATTCTTGGATAATACTGACACGATTTGCGGCGAAAACTTTCCATTTGATGGGAGGACTTTATATCCAATGAAGAACGGTGGTCGAGTCGCACCAGTAAAATTTAGGTAGTTTCGTCCAATTATATGCTTTTGTTACTTCAGTCATAAGTTAAGCTAATAATACGGCTCCATTCAGCTCAAGTCTTGACTCATTTCGGAGATTGACTGGAGAAACCTTTGATTTGGCAGTGATGAATGTCACCTTTGTTGCTGATGGAGTTATGACTCGGAGGTATACTAGCGCTGCGTATGCTGTAAACGAAGCATCACAGAAACCGTGAATTTCGATTTTATGAGATGGACTGAAGTCAATCCACCGTTTTATCCTCGACAGGAAGCTCTTGTCTTACTTTTGTCCAAAGTTTTGTTGTCGCCTCATCCAAATCTTCTTCCAAGCCCTTGTTGTCTAGCCAAAGTTTCCTTATCGTCGCCTTACCAATGATAATACTTGGCTGGAGCCAGCCAAAAGGGTCGAATAGCCGGGCAATTTCAGCTAATATAGACCGCTTTGTGATTGATTGGTCTTGCAATAGTAAACGAAAACTCGTCTGTTGCTGGGTGCCACTGATTACCTAACGTTTTGATATTTCCTGTAGCTGCTATATTTAAAGGAAGCTGTGTTTCTGTTGGTATCCGTTCTAACAATGTCGGGTGATTCGCAGACCATTTCCTTAAGTTAAATCTTCCTCTTTTCAGAAGATTTGGGAGTCCTGCCTGTAGTTGCAGAAGATCACCTAAGTTGTCTGCTCCAGGCAGTACGTCATCAATGTAGAAGTCTCGAAGTAGTACTTTTGTGGCTTCTGGATACGAATTGGTTCCATCTGCAGCGAGCTGATGTAACGTTCGTATCGCAAGATACGGTGCACGTGCTGTTCCGGATGTAACGGTGCTTAACTGATAATGTAAAATGGGATCATTATCATTGAAACGCCATAAAATCCTGCTCCTGCTGTTTCACCATGGACAGCGTCAATTCGAACGGGATGGGCGGGGCAAAGTACCCGCTCTAACTAGTCTGTCTTTTCTGCATCATGTATGCAAGGTTTCCGGAGGGCACCAAGCTTCCGCATAACTGTACCCAAGGCCCCACGGATCCTTGTTCACATTGTCCACTAGATCTTGCCAGCAGCGAGCCTTGCTGTTGTTAATCAATTTGCGAAGGCATTTCCTGGCCGACTTATATGATGGCACCCGGTTGCATGCCTCGTCACGGTTCCATGCTCGTTGATCCTCATGCCGAAGCTTGTGACACTCCCTTCGCTTTTCAGTGATTTTAGGTGTCCCTCAGTGTACTGGGGGCTTACCGCGCCGCGGTTTTTGACGGGGCATAGAAATGTTGCAAACAGACGTATTGATGCTCATAGTTGAGTTCACCACATCTTGAGCTGCCAGTTCTTCCATCCCCTGCGAATCTTCCTGCAGCGGGGCACCTGCTGTGAGCACCTCGACGAATCTCTCGACGTCCATCCTTCCGATGTTCCATCCAATTGCAGAAAGCTGAGAGCACGGACGTCGGGAGACAACGTCCCTGATCTCAAGCAGAATGCACTGATGATCACTGGCTGAGTAGTCCTCTTCCAATTGTGTATCTCCGTACTAAGGACTCCGAGGCGAATTTCACGTCGTTCACAGCCATTACGGCGGAAAGTCGGCGTATTTCTGATGTTTAGTACGACGAGCGCCATCCTGGCCGCCATTTCGAAGATTCGTTTTCGCCGCGGATCTGTTTGAGGCATGCCCATTCGATTCCTTTAGCGTTGAAGACTCTCCCAACGAGCACTTAGCCCTCTGAGTTCGAGACAGTACCCTTCAAAGCATTAAGCTTGGCTTGGAAAGATGGTATCGATTCGTTCGGCGTTAGGTACACACTAAAGAAGGTGGTCCCTGAGCACCGAACCCACACAAAACCATCCCCCCGTCCACAGGTCTCCGCCTGGAAATCACTATTTCGAAACAGATGCCGAACTTTTATCATGGTGTTGCTAACTCAGTATCATAAAATCGGCGTTCATGACCCTCGCAAACTGCTCAAGCAGATTTTGGGCGGTTGAACTGCGGTGTAGGTTTAGCTGCAGGATATGCGTAGCTTTACGCAAGGTAAAACAGGTGGATCGTCAAATAGTTCATACAAGTCATCGTTGTAACGAGGTCTCCACTCTGTTCCTTGTTTCACTGGGCCGTCGATTTTCCGGAGCAAACTACGTTCAAATACGTCCACTGCCTTTTCGGATTCGCTTGTCAGGGTCCATGTTTTGCTTCCATATAACAGGACAGGTTTGACTAGTGTTTTATAAATGCGGAGTTTATTTTGCCTGTGCACAACTCTGGACCTTAGAATGGGGAATACGGAGTAGTATGCTTTATTCGCGGCATCCAATCTCGTCCTTTTTTTTTTGAGAGCTCACCCCGGATAAGGAGAGCTCACTCCGGATAATATAGTTGCGGTGATGCTCGAATCGGTTGACAAATGGCACCGGGTAGCACATTATGTTCGGGCAGTCCTAAAATATAAAAGGGACACACAGCAGCCGGGGGCGCTGGGACTGGGGGATTGCTCTTCTGGCATTTCCTCTTCCCCTCTCTCCTCCTGCTAGAAAAGGGACTCCTCAGCTAGAAGGCGCCCCGCGGCGTAACAAAACGAGACCTGGCCCGAAGTAATGTGTCAAACGGTTCCAGGCTGGGTTCTCAGGTTGACAGGGGAGGTGTTTAGTGGGTAGTTCAGTCGCGCATGGGAGTCCCACAATCTGTGCATAAATGGCATTCACCTCCCTACCACAAAAAAAAAATCTCGTCCTTTTTGGCACCTCTTTTCGTTTCATTAACTTAGAAATGCTCCTTTGGCATCTAAGATTGAACGTACCATAATATGGACGTCATCAGCATATGCTACCAATTGTGTGGACTTGAACATTAGTGTACTCGAGGTTTAAGCTAATACCTTCCTGATGGCATGTCTTAGTGGAATATTAAAGAGCATTGGGGCAAGTCCATCCCCTTGTTTTAAGCCTGATTCCGTTATAAAGCTGCCCGTTAGTTCACCGTTTACTTTGATCTGGGACTGTGTGTTTAGCATCGTGACCTTGACCATGTGGACTAGTTTTGTTGGAACGCCAAAGTCAAGCATTATTTTGTACAGCGAATTTCTGCTGACATTGTCGTATGCTTGCTTGAAGTCTACAAAGAGTTGGTGGACATTGATGTTATATTCTCAGCACTTCGAGCAGCTGCTTTACTGAGACCGTCCACTTCGAAAGCCTTTCATAGTACGGCTTTAATTTTCTTTCTATGATTTTGGAGAGCACTTTATAAGACGTGCAAAGCAGAGGTATGCCTCTATAATTTTAATACCTTAATTTGTCGGCCTTTTTTGTACAGGACATATAATACTTTTTCGCCAGTCCTCCGGTAACTGCTCCTCTGAGCATATTCTGCCTACTAGCCGATGCAGAAGGTTGTTTAGATGGGAACCCCCGCTCTGGAGTAGTTCTGCTGGTATTCCATCTATCCAAGGAGCATTGTTTTTTCTAAGGTCCCGTACTGCTGCCAGTACTTCGTCTCGGTCGATACAGCCATGAGCTGTATGAAATTTTGACGAACCGGAGGTCTCAACGTTTGTGAGACTGCGGAAGCTACGATTAACTGGCCACATGAATCGTATGGGAGAACAACGGATACCCAAAAAGGTATTCGTTGGGAGAACTGAAGGATGAAGACAAGTGGGAAAACCGAGGAAACGCTGGTCTGACTCGGTCGACGAAGAAAGTTTATCGCTACTCGGAGTTCGAAATTGGAGGATGTGATCTTTAGACCGAGACAGTTGAAGGCGCTTGTTGCAGGAAGCGAAGATCCGCAAGGGGCTGTAGTGCTACGAAGGACGAGAAGAAAAAACTCATGGAATAATTAGTATAAAAGATGATGTAGCATGTTAAATCGAATATTGACGACTTCATTGAACGAATTAATCAAACTTAAAAATGGAGTAGTCAATAATGAACTCCTTATCAACATGAAAATAACGTATCGTTACAGAGACAACCACTACAAGCATACATTCATAAAAAAGCAACAACAGCAAAAATTTAGGGGCCAGACTCTCCTTTGGAAGTCGGTTAAATAGTCCCCGCAATAAGTGCTGCACTGATAGAGACCACCGTTATTGAGAGTATCTAAAGCATTAAATCGTTACAAATTGATCGGAGAATCAACATTCAAAAATTTGGCTCTGGTGGATGCTTACAAAGTTTAGTACATTTTCTAAGCGCACCCTGTCGATTTGAATTAATTCAGCTATTGCCAATTGATGTCATTTCAGGAATTGCCAATTAATGTCATTTTGACAAAAGAGATGATAAACAGAGCTACAGTGGCATCGCGCGTTTGAAATAAATCGGATGAAATGATTTCGCCGGAAGTTTGTTATGAAGAGTACTATATTAAGAAGGAAGAAAATGCAGAATTCTTGGACGATGTTAAAGAAGAGCTTGCTTTTGAATCAAAACAGATAGTCTTTGAGAATGATACTGCCAAATGTGGTGAAGTGATGGTTGGACACCAAGGAGAATTTACTTTTGTCTGCGTGCTGTGTTTGCAACCGTTCAGTGAATTACGTTCATTTGGAAATCATATAAAAGACATACATTTAAGTCATAATGCCTTAAACACAGTTTCAATTGAAACCGATCGTAGCAGGGATCCGCTATGTGAAAGAAGAAGCACCATTTCCGTCTCGCCACAGGTGGTTAGCGAGAGTATACTTTTAGATTAGTAATAATATTATTCTTTACAGTGTGAAGAAGCCACACCTGAACTACACCCTTTGGTACCAATAACTGAGCCAAATCCTATTCAGGAGGAATTTGACATTGATATTCTAGACGCTGTTGCCTCTTCTGATTGCAACGATAATGCGGGTTCAAGCAACGAATTTTCCAGTAGCGAAGAAAGCAAACCTATCGCAATCTTCTCAAATCGATGTCGAAGAACTACTAAAGTAGGGGAATTCTTTTGTGGCTTTTGCGCGCGCAACTACCAAACAAAGAACTCCTTCACGGCGCACATGAAGAAAAAGCATCCTGACAGTATAGAAGTTGCTCAATCCAAAAAAGAATTAGTAGTTCGGTTACCTGATCAAATGGTCTGCAAATACTGTGATAAAGAATTCGACGATTGGGTGCAATTCAAAGCGCACGTTCGCACACATACCGGCCGAAAACGTTTTGTATGTCCATTGTGCCCCAAAGTCTTTGCCAGCAGACATAATCGTCAGTCTCACATTAACGTACATACCGGCGAGCGTCCCTACAAATGTTCTCACTGCCCAAAAGGTTTTTCCGATGCAACTAACCTTGCAATGCACGAACGTGCACATCTTAGAATAAGAAATTATGCCTGCGATTACTGTGACAAACGTTTCGTTCAAAGCCAGGAAAAGAAAGTTCACGAAAGGACGCACACTGGCGAGAAACCGTTTCAATGCGAAGAATGTGGAAAACGTTTTATATCGCACGTTAAACTAACGGAGCATAGCAGAAGGCACAAGAATATCAAAAATTATGTTTGCATTGTGTGTAGTAAAGCCTTCTATAGTTCAAGTCAACTTAAGGATCATAGTATAATGCACACGAGTGAACGACCTCATCATTGCAATGTTTGTGGCCAGAGTTTTCCAAGATTGAAGTCATTGCGAGCGCATCAACAGCTACACTCCAATGAGAAGAAATACGTTTGTGATACATGCGGAAAAGCATTTGCACAATGTGCTGGATTATATTCGCATCGGAAGTCACACGGAGAAAAATTGTAATTTGACGAATTGTTAGAAAGCTGCAAAAAAACTACTTCAGAAATTAATGTTAGGTTTATTTATTTTGAGGTTTGTTGTGAAGGTAATTTCAAAGGCTAAATGATCCTTCCAAAAAGAGTTTTGCAATACTGACAACTTTTGGCTTACAATGGCCTTATTCCCTGATTTAATATCTTTGCTTCATTGATGCTTGTATTACAGCTCGTACAAGTATTAGAAAAGCTTGTTTAGGTTTTCACTTTTCTCAATAATTTACAACACTGACTGGCCTTGTTGGTCATCGTCATCCTATGAGCTGTTGTGCTTAAATCATCCGAATCTGCAGGCAAAGGCTTAAAAAGATTTTCATTCATCATTTCATTATGGCCTGAACTTCAATTAGGATGCGTACAGCATTTTTATTGATTTACGGCAGCTTTCTAGAGTCCTTCGAAGCGAGGTGATCTTTTTCAGTGCATTTCTTGGAAATTGTTTTGTTCCCAATAAATAAATGTGAGTTCATTCAATTCGTTTGGTACGCCAACAGAGTCTACGACGTCTGATGAATCTTTTCATTAAGTGTTTTAAAAAAATTTTTATTTTTATATAAATTACTCCAAATGTTAAGCCTTAGCATAACAACAGCTATGTACCCCTCGTGCGGTCTCCTGTCTTCTGCCACTTAATTTAAAATGAAGGCATAACCATTGAAATCTACGACATATTTAATGAATGGTTTTGCTGTCTGCATAGGTTCTCCATCATCTGTGACCGGCTGAAATCGAATCGCAGGGTTTCCAACTAATGGCGGTTTTAGTGAACGTGGTACGCCATATTCGTGCATACCAGCATTGGACTAGCAACCCAACCTCGGGCTACACAATTGGATACCAATCTGACGCCAGTCAATACAAATTAAACGTGCTGGCAATCCAAGAAAAGAAATAGGCTGGTAGAGAGATTTAGGATGTATACTACGTTTGGCACTCGTTGCGTACAGACGGGTTTTTAAAAACTATCACTAGCTTTTTAAAAATTAAATAATTTTCTTAAAAAAGTCAGTTGGAAATTAATTTTTTAATTGAAAAACATCACACCGTCGAATTATTCGAGAAAGTCATCGAATGTCTGAAGTTTTTCTTGTGCAGAAGTTTCGAAAAGCGGAAAGAAGACATTCAGGGGCAGTCCCTTTTGATGAATATTGCCTCGAATCTCGCTGCAATGTCAACGAGATGGAGGAGCCCGGTGGCTTCAGCCATCAAATAAAAGTATCATGTCCATTGTCAACAATGACGGGCGAGAAACTATTAACACGAAGATGAATGAAGTAATAAGCAAATTGAACATTTTATCAATTGACGAAATTGAACAAATAGCTAAAGCCAATGCCAACATGGAAAAGGTCCAGAAAGAAAATGAAGAACTCAAACTTAGGATCTATTCGATAGAGGAGTTAGTTGGGAAATTGACATTCAACGAAGCGAAAGAAATGGCTATCAAGAAGGAAAAGGAAAAAAATAAAAGCAAACAATGGGACAAAATCAAAGAACTTACAAGTGGAACCTAATCAAGAAGATGCCCTCAGCGCAGACGGAACAAATGTTATTAGAAAGCTGGGCTAGATGATTCAATGAACATCGATGAGGACGAAGGCAATAAAAATTCTGAAAATTTCTATACTGAACCTGATAATACATTTATTGAATATTTAAAACGTAAAAATAGGGAGCAAAAATCAACAGTTTTGTCTGCTGATCCGTCTGTAAATGTTAATAAAAAGAAGGAAAAAATCCCACAATAAATGTATTTGGGCAAAGTAACAAGTATATGGTTCGGCTGTTGGGAGCCAAACAAAAATTAAATGATTTTGAAATGAAAAATGTGAATGCTAACAAACTGACAATCAAAACTAAGTCACTGGTTGACTTTCAGACAGCAAAAAGTGCTTTGAATTCAGGAGAGGTTTCACACTTTACGTACACCCCCAACAGCGTGAAGAATTAGACCTTTTTGTTGAAGGGTCTGGACTCCGGCGAGCACACAGGCAATCTCCTTCAGGAGTTCAAAGAAGCTGCAGCAGAAATAGAATTGAGGACCTTGCAGCAAAAGGGAGGCAAGTCCAAATTTCAAAACTGTTGGGTATTGAAGAAAAACGTTTTTAAAAGAAGAATCATACATTTATGTTTTGGAGCTAATGATTTCAAATCATATGAACATTTTTACATATATTACTAAAGTTTTTAAGATGTACAAATAAGTTTCAGAATTATTACGATTTTTTCAAATTTGGATCTGCCTCCGTTTTGCACCAAAGTTCAAGAAAAATACTACCCTATATTGTACTATGGACAATAAATCACACAAATATAAGTAATCTTTTAATTCAAGAACTATACTCAGCATGTGAAAGATAAAACAATTTAAAGAAAAACAAAAACAAACAAGTGCTTATTATGAATTTATAAATCAAATTCACCTTGATCGTCGTCGTCTTCGCTAGAAATGTCACCATTCGGCCCAACAGCTTCACTTTTAAGGACGTTGTAGAAATATAGTTTATTTGGTGGGCCATAGTTCCTTACCAGCTGCATAATATCTTTGTACTTAGCCGTTTTCAACGGCAACGCACTGTCATACAACCGTTGCTGAAGCAGAACCGATAGATTGGCTTGTAAATTTCTCATTAAGGAAAAATTATAAAACATAGGCGTTCCAGTAGTAATACTAACTGCAATACTTTGAATGTGGTCCTTACTGTATTCAAAAATACGATATTGAGATATTGTGAACCGTATCTTCTCTACATTTGTTATACATTTTTTTAAAATGACTTTCAAAATTTTTACTAAAGTTGAGAATCATGTTTTGATCCGCATTCACAACTTTAAATTTTTTAGATGTTTGCTTAATGCAATCGGAAGATGCTTGCTTAATGCAATCGGAATAACAGCAATATCTTCTGTTCATTCTATTAAAACTCAAAGAGTATAAGGACCTTTTAAAGGATACCTAAATATTTACTTTCATCCAATTTAATCATACTAATAAAGTTTTACTAGCAAAAATATTTAATTTATTATTAGCAAGGTTGAAAGAATTTCAAGCATTAAGTTATTTGTTATTGGATCTAGCTTCATAATTTGTTCTCCAATCATTTTTAGCTGCTCATCTTCAGCTATTCATTAATAGAATCAATCAAGTGCTAATAGCATGTACCATAAATGCTGAAATTCGCGAAAAATAACACAATTTTATGCAATATTTTCATTTAAAACATACATATAATTCCTGAAACTTTCATGCAAATTCTAGTAAACCCGTAGTCTCTGAGTTGATTGGAAGTGCATATTGTCCCATAGTCATGTTGTAACGATTTTACGTCTACGTGCGAACGCGGAACCGACCTCTCATCGGTTCTAGACGTTAAGTCTGAGTAGTGCCAACGGATGGTACCAACCGGTCAACCAATCCGTGCACCGTAACCCATTCACGCGGTGGCTGCTTGTCGGCCAGCTAGATCGGAGAGGATTTCGGTCGCGGGTCTCCGAATGGGTCACGCTCATTTACAATATTCAGCCACCAATACATGCCCGTTTTCAAATGCGTCACGGATTAGCCGTGGAACAAATTTTCAAAGATATTCATTATACATATAATTCCTGAAACTTTCATGCAAATTCTAGTAAACCCGTAGTCTCTGAGTTGATTGGAAGTGCATATTGTCCCATAGTCATGTTGTAACGATTTTACGTCTACGTGCGAACGCGGAACCGACCTCTCATCGGTTCTAGACGTTAAGTCTGAGTAGTGCCAACGGATGGTACCAACCGGTCAACCAATCCGTGCACCGTAACCCATTCACGCGGTGGCTGCTTGTCGGCCAGCTAGATCGGAGAGGATTTCGGTCGCGGGTCTCCGAATGGGTCACGCTCATTTACAATATTCAGCCACCAATACATGCCCGTTTTCAAATGCGTCAAAAAACAAAACTATACGGAGAGGAAACCTACTTTACGTTACTCCGTATTTCTTCATTTGCTCAGTCAAGGACAAAAATCTAATTTTTACTTCGCGTTCCCGAATTTCCGACGCGGTACCGAAAAAATATACTACGTTAACGTAATTCCGAAAAAAGCTACGCTGAAGAAAAACCAAAATCAACTAAGGTACCGCGTACCACGCGCGACGCGAAACCGCCTCAGCGGATTTTCTCAAACCCTACCCTCGCGACGGCATACCTACCTTGCACCTCATTTCCCGCTGAAAAGAAGAACCACTGGAAAGGAAAGTCGTTGTTAAGGTTAGCAATACATAGTTTTTTTTTATTATTTCATAAAAACAAAGGGGCTATATATATTACAGTCTTTCTGACGGTACTCCTTTTTTTGTCTTCTATCTTACTTGTATTATTTTGTGTTTAAGAATTAGTTTAAAGAATATAAAAAAAAACCTAAAATTCCGTATAATCTATTAAGTAGAATCCTAACCGCTATTGGCAAAAGGGTTGTGCTTATGTTATCAAACATTTCTTGAGAGTACCATATTAAGTTAGCACTTATTATTATTTCTATTACTTATCATTTATAAACATGGGTTGTATGATTTCTTGTTATTTTTTTTTCACGATTATGTATTATATATTTTATATATGCTGGCATTTTACTGGTACCGATTTCTAAATTCAATGAATATATTCTTAAGGCCCAAGGGTATCAAACATGATAGGAGGTGAATTTTCATTTTTATCAATTGTCAATGATTTTGTTTATTCTTTAAGAATATTAACTTCACGTTTCTAAAATACAAAAAAATAAATAATTAGATGCGAATAACTCGACGTTACTATACGAAATACTCATAAAAAAAAGAAAATATATTCTTCTTGTTTGGATCACACTTTTCCAAATTCTTCTTTGAGATGTATAAGATATTTTGAGGCACATTCACTAAAATTATAATATTAAGGACGGCCACGTTGTTGAAGCTGTTGTTGCTGCTGTTGTGGATCTTTTTTTTTTTTTATTATTATTTGCATCATTTGTTAGAGTATTAATAGGGTCGGTTTTATGTCGTATTATTATTTAGGTTACTGTTAATTATTAACATGATTCATTTTATATATATATATATTTTTTATTATCATTTGTATTATTTTCTATTTATTAATATGGTTTGTATTATTTTTTTAAGATGGTAGGGATTATCCGTTATTTATTATTATGATTTGTAAAATTCCTAACAATTTATATGGATTAGTTGTTATTATTGTGTTTGTCATTTCAACATATTTACACCCGATGATAAACTAATGCGGATAATCTGATACACCTCTCAGTTTTTGTTTATATATATATATATATATATATATATATATATATATATATATATATATATATATATATATATATATATATATATATATATATATATATATATATATATAAGTCTAATCAAGTTATAATAAAATTGACTCCACTGCTTGAAGTCAGAATACAATTTCCTGATTTTCTGGAATGTAGGATTTACAGGTACCTTACAATTATCATTAGATGTCGGTATTTAAGAGATTGCTATTAAAAGTAATTTGTGTGACCCGTATCCATTTCATCTAACTGATTAAGGCTTATCTTAAGTCTATCTGAAAAACATAATTTCCTCATTTCCCTTTTTTTTTTGTCTTTCTGTCAATTTTTGGTTGTAGCCTTCTCCTATCTAAATGATAGAAATAAGATACATTGGAAAACGATAGGGCACTACTATTTAGGCTTATATTGTTTTCTGAAATTTGCACCAAAATTTACGTCACCCTTCATTCTTTTATCGTAAGTATAAATAATATTGCATTTGGGAAAAATTATCGTGCTCATTTAGATCTTAAAAGTAAGTAGGCACGATCATCCAATATTTCATATATATGGAATAAAAAAAAATGGAATAGTCCTTACTGAATATAGTTAGACCGGGAATTTAAGTAAATCACTACTCCTCTTAATAAATGTTACCTCGTTTTTTCGTTGAGTGTTCATTATGCTTATGAGATTTGGTGAAAGCGTTTGTAGCGGCAGTTGTAGTGTTTTTTTTAATGAATTCAAGAGCGTCTTCTCCTTTGAACTATGATTGGATGAGTTTTTCTCCTTGTCTATGCTCTTCCCTTTTTCCTTATTCTGTCCTTGTTTTTGTTCTTAAACCTTGGTAGTTCTGAGGCCAAATGGTGGGAACATTCATTGCACCCTGTAGTACTGCTAAAACGGCTGGTACGGCATTGAAGGTGGGTATATTGTTGGCACAACTGCTGGTGGGTAAACTGCTGCAAACTGATCCCTCGGTATGTTGCTTATCGGAGCCGGTGGAGTAGCGGCATAATAAACGGCACCATTCGTTGCACATATAGTCTGTTCCTAAATAGCAGGAAGAATCCGGAAAAACAGACTATTAGAGTGGTGAAACGAAAACTCACTAATCGAATAGGTTACCTTACATACCTTTCCGGTTGGCTCGTACTCGTATTCTTCTTCTTTTTCCCAATTCCTGCAATCCGACTTTTGATGGAAACGCTTTCCGCAATATTGACAAGGATATGGCCGTGTATCACTCTGTATAAGTAAGTGAGTCGATAATGTACTTGAGCGTTTGAATGTTTTCAGACATTGTTTGCACTGAAAACATCGTTCGCGTCGTTTCTCCTCCGTATCGCAATTTCTTATCGACGTTACGACATCGCCACCATGCACTATAATCACCGTGGAATCAAGTCTTGCACTTTCCGTTTCAATTTTCCACTCCGGGTCTACCTCGTGGGTGGCGGCCACTACCTCCACACTTCAATTCCATGTGGCTGTCAAATTCTGTTGGCATCCCACGACAAAATAGACGTGGGATGTGCACTGGTCGCAGCCAACGCAAAATGACAAGCCACATAGCAGCAAAGTGTGTTGGTAGTGGTCACCAGCGGCGTCGCATACAGGACAATTCAAATCCCCATAACTCTGTTAAATGTGATTCGATTTTTCTGAGATTTTCAGTAGTGATTGAATTTTATTGAATTTGAGAGTGCCCTAGCGATTTTATTCAAGAAAGTGTCAAATTAATAAATCATACTACAGGGTGCGGCAGCATAACTTCCTTTTTTGAAATGCCCGCCCTTAAAGTGCTAACTGTTATAGCGCGGCGCTAGTAGTCTCATTCGAGAGAGGTGATTTTAAAGTTTTGCTCATCCCTTGGTTAGTCGCTATCATGCGTTGGAACAGTGCGGAGCGTGCATTTACCGTT
This sequence comes from Odontomyia ornata, assembly GCA_963969285.1. Classification (NCBI taxonomy): domain Eukaryota; kingdom Metazoa; phylum Arthropoda; class Insecta; order Diptera; family Stratiomyidae; genus Odontomyia; species Odontomyia ornata. Next base: position 219,612,809 of record OZ017742.1, read on the forward strand.
GTACCGCTGAAAATTTGTTTTGTTGAATTTTGAAAAAAGGAAGTTATGCTGCCGCACCCTGTATTACTAACAAAGTTGAGTGAATGTCCACTTCTGACGTAATTGTCGTTGTAGTGCTCATAAAGGTCTACACTCATAATTTTTTTCAGATTTTTTGGATGCAAGGTTTCCAGCGAGGGGGGGGGGGGTACGCCTAAATCTCGTGCATTCCTGCCTTCTTCAATACCGATAAAGTAATTTTAAGACCTATTTTGAAAAGATTCATCATTGATCATTGAGATCTTTCATATGATACCCCACTTGACCACATTTGATGAAAAAATTTTTCTTTTGAGGGTCACTCCTCTATATAGGGGGACCTCCTTAAACCTCTTTGAAAATTGTTTGTCCCCAAAACTTTCTAGAAGTCATGACTTCCATCCTTTCCAAAAAGTTTCATGGTTGTAGCTTCTATAGTTTCAGAGAAAAACTGCGGACGGACAGACGGACACTGGTACCGATTTCAATAGGGTTTTGTATTCTGTTGGCACACACGCACATGAACAAAGCAAACTGAAATCAAGAATGAATGAAATAAAACAGAACGATGTATGCTGTATGACAAATGCGATATTTAATATGAGCCGTTTGAGCGCTTGAACAAGAATGAATCTAAAATCGAAAAATGAAATTAAATGCCAATAATGCAAATATAAAAATACATAAGCGGTATAAAAATGAGTAATACATGAATTGGCGACCGAGTGTCGCATAGACAAAAACAAATAAATCCTGAAACTGAAAAATGTTTACTTTACATTAATTATTATTATTTATCGATTCAAAGAAAATATTGTGAACATTAAATTTCGGTCAACAAATAATCTAGAATGATTATTGCTTATGTCAACACTCCTCCTCATTCTAATTATTTGTTTAATTCATTTTAATCCACATCGTTCAAATAACATGATATGCCGCTTTGCCTGCAATGGTTTTGTTAGCAAATCGGCCAACATATCTTTTGAGCAGCAATAAACGCATGATACAAACTCTCGTTGCACATAATCTTTGACAAAATGATAACGTGTGTCGACATGTTTTGTTCGATTCGACAATTTTTCTTCTTCGATGAGTTTCAAATAGCTTTGATGAACCTCGTAAACGGCGTCGTGCCACGATTTCGCTGCTTGCTTTAGACCGTATAGACTTTTGTTCAGCAAACAAATGAGCTCACTTTTCTCTTCAAATCTCGGCGGCTATTTCATGTAGATTGTTTTATTTGATTTACCATTCAAAAATGCTGTTTTGGCATCAATATGTCGCACGATGTGTTTTTTTTCGATGCAATCGATAAAAGCGTTCTGACTGTCGTTTGTCGAGCAGCAGGAGCAAACACCTGATCGTAATCAGTTCCATACTTTTGCAAAAAGCCCTGTGCAACCAAATGCGCTTTGTATCAATCGAGTTTTCCTTGCGCATCGGTTTTTATTTTATAAACCCATTTGCAGCCAATCGCTTTTCGATCCTTTGGTAATTCGCACAATTGCCATGTTTTTTATTTTTCTGCAACGAATCCATTTTTCTTTGTGCTCACCTGACAATACCTCTTATAAGCTTTTCGGCTCGACGACTTTATAAACCATTTGGATTTCGTCGATCAGTCGTGGTGATGGCACACCTTCATTTTAAGGTTCTGATGCGCGATGCACTGGTATCTCCTGAATCGGAATGTTTCTGTTGTTTTCGTTGCCGAACAGTTGATTCATGCCTTGACCGAATGATTGAAAATTATTCGTCGACAGATCACCGCTGCTTTTACGCACATTTGTATTGTCTGCATCACCGCTGTTGTCACGCGCACTTGCATTGTCTGCCGTTTCAGTTGACTCATTCATATCGACGCTGATGGTGCTTGATTCGACAGTTGTATCACATGATGATAAATCAACGCTGATTTCACTCGCAGAATTTTCCGTAAAACGAACGTCTCGACTAATCACCAATTTATTTTTCGCTGGATCGAAGCATCTGAAACCCTTTGAATTTTATCATAACCAGCGAAAATCATCGGCGCTGCCGTATCATCCAATTTTCGTCGTTTCTCTGATAGAATGTGAACGAAGCATTTAGCACCGAAAATTGAAAAATGTTCGATACCTGACTTTCGCCGATTCCACGCTTTGTATGGTGTATTTTCTATCGCTCGGCTTGGCAAACGGTTTTGAAAGTAATTCGCTGCATTCACCGCTTCCACCCAAAAATTATACGGCAAATTTACGTCCAACAACATGCAACGCGCCATCTCGATGAGCGTACGATTTTTTCTTTCGGCAACACCATTCTGCTGCGGTGTGTGTGTGGTGTTGTATAATGAATTTGAATGCCTTCACTTTTCAAAAATCGGCGAAACTTTTCCCGACGTATTCTTCAACTCGAACCGTCCGTATTACTTTCGATTTCGTAGAAATTACCATTGCTACGTATTCCTTTATTTTTTCGTCGACTTCTGATTTATTTTTCAGCAAATAAATCATTGTATAGCGCGAAAATCATCGATGAATGAAAGCAAGTATCGCTTACCGCTTGGCAAAACTGTTTGCATTAGTCCGCATACGTCCGTGTGAATCAGATCGCGTGGTGCCTTTGATTTCGTCGTTGACTTGATGCCACAATCGACGATTTTGATCTCATCAACCAGCCCTTTTGAATAAATTTGTTTGATTGCGTCTAGATCGCGGTGACAGAAGATGCGATGCCAGTTTTCTTTGTGCTCGCGTACCGCATATGCTTTGTTCGGTTGACGCAATTTGAACAAATTCGATTGTGTGTCTGCAACTGCAATCTGATTGTCTCCGAATTTAATTTCACACTTTTGATTTGCTGGACTGAAATTCACTGCGTAGCCCTTTTCCAGCAACCTTTTCACTGACACCAAATTTCCTTGAATACTCGGCACATACAACACATCTGTTACTGTTGCCACTTTTGATACACCTTTTCCATTGACCATTTAGATGCAACAAACACCTTCGCCGTTGACATCCACACTTTCACCGTTCGCGAGGTGTAAACTCTTGCTTTCCGCGTTTTTACGAAAGTGAATAGCATATTTCATAAAATGTCTCGAGTGAGTGAGTGAGTCGAAAATTAAAGTCACTAGTAGTGAGATGGATCTTCTAGATAGGGCTGGTATCGAAATTAATAACACGACTCCGGATATGGATGAAAATGGATTGTAAGTGACGGTTTGTTCCGTAAGAAGACTCGAGTAAAGGTATCGAATCTTGGAGTCGCTAGTGATGAGATAAATCTTCTCGATAGGACTAGTATTGAAATTGATAGTACGACTCCGGATAGAAATGGAAACATTTAGAGTGTAAGCTATTTTCTTATTTGGCTGAAGAATCATTGTTCAGGACATCAACCAATAAAAAATTGATACTTAAGCAAAATAACTGTTTATTTTTTCCTCTGACTAGTTCGTTGTTGATGAATAACGAGATTGCACTAAAAGACATCCGTTATAAAATCCTTGAACAATGTAAGTAGTAAACTTGCCGTTAATGTATATTTGAAAACTTATCCGCTTCCGCTTGTATCACTAGAATTTCACCTCTTCACTCTTGTTTCCAGAATTCACCACTTTTCAAAACTGGAAATGTCATGAACTTTTGACGTTAGCTTTAGCTTTTGTTTGGGAATGTCTTGGATATCGCGGGGTATTTATGTTTAGTTCCGTCAATACACCTGAAAAGTAGTTGAACGGGTTAAATGACAACCGATCAAAACCACATGCACAACAAAGATGAATTTAGGGTCGAAGAGCCTGAGCTCGTCATTTCGCCTTGGTGGCCATCTGATCCATCTGAATCTGACCACATACCGGAGGATTCGGCTCAAAAATGTGGAGAAGTTTTTCGGACAAAGAATGGAAATTTCACATTTGTGTGCATTGAATGCAATTGTAACTTTATAGAATTAGCACTCTTTGGTGAACACTTACTTAACCGCATTTGTGAATTAAAGGAAGAATTCTTGAGCGACGAGAGTGGGCAGAGAATATTAGTTCCCGACGACATCTCATACGCAGATGACATGATTGATGTCGAAGTGGTGAGTTATATTTGCTTCAAGCATTTGAGATTAACACTAAGAGTTTCAGGAAGATTCCAATGATGAGGTCTCTAATTTTGAGAGCGACGAAACCGTTGCAATAGAAAATATTGTGGTGCTAACGCAAACACAAGAAGTATCTACTGCATGTAAAGACACTGGCAACGAGGACAAAAAAGCTGATACTGATGAAGTCTGCAAAAATGAAAAAGAATTCAAAACGAATGTTAATAGCAGTTTCGAAGATAATTTCCAATCTGAAGCAAGCATACAATTCGATGAAGACTTCTCGAACGACGAAGATTGCCTAGAAAAAGTATCTAAACAGCCGAAGAAAAGGCGAGTAAAGGATAAGAAGCTAGATCCAAATGAAATACCCTTCTGTGCTGCTTGCAGTCGTGCGTATAAAACCGGGGTTAACTTCCGTAAACACCTGCTTCAAAAACATAAGGATGTATTCTCAACGGAAGATCTCAAAAATAAAAGTATTCAGAATTTGGAAGAAACAATAGTAAAGAATTTAAAAGAAATGATGTGCATTTATTGCTACAAATACTTCGACAGTATAAAAGAGTTCAGAGAACATGCCCCTGAACATGTGGGAGCAAGCGTGTTCATTTGCAAATTCTGTCCTAAATCGTTCGGTAGTCAGTACAACCGCCAACTTCATATGAATACTCACGAAGATATCCGGCCTTATAAGTGCTCTTACTGTCCCAAAGCATTTTCCAGTCCCGCCAATCTTCAAAATCACGAAAGATTGCATTTGAACATAACAAGATACGCTTGTAGTTTTTGTGATAAACGTTTCATCAAAGGGTCCGATCGGAAAATACATGAGCGCATCCACACGAAAGAGCGTCCATTTCAATGTGAGGAGTGTGGTCAAAGATTTATCACGCCGATTCTACTGAAAGATCACAAGCTGCGTCACGACGGAACCAAAAATTTTAAGTGCTCCGAATGCGGTAAATCATTCTACACAGGCTCTTTGCTGAAGTATCACAAGCAGTCTCACTCTGTGGAACCTGAATTTGAATGTAAAATCTGCGGTCAAAAATTTCGACGACTCAAAAGTCTACATCAGCATAAGGGTCTACATGCAGAGGTTAAGAAATATAATTGCAAAGTTTGTGGGAAAGCCTTTGCACAGTTTGCAGGGCTGTATAGTCATATGAAATCCCATGGAGAAGTAGTTAAGTAGCATTAGGCACACTTTTAGATATCCTTTAAAAATTTGCTAGAAAATTATTTGAATTCATCGGATTACGTTAGAAACAATTTGGATAAGTAAATTAGAAAATTTGAATAGTTAATTGTACTTATGAATGTTCTTCATTCAATATTTTATCTTAAATAATAGAACTTAATAAATGCTTATTGTAAACTATGGTTCTCTAATCACAGTGCGTATTTTATTTAAGGAAGTAGTAAGGGCTGCAGCATCTGCGGTTAAACGTTGTTGCCCACTCTATATATTCTGAGCAATTGGCAAAATCGGAATGCAAACATTAAATATCTGAATTATAATATCAAAATTATGAAAAGTCGTTAGAAGATAGGCAAGGCCATAGCATATTAGGAGGAATTTAAATCCGAATTTCGTCATCTGTTTTGCTTGCACTATTTGGAAAAATTTTGAAGACGACGCACGCTCTCTGTGACCAGAGTTGAGGGAATGGTGAAGAGTTCGAATCAATTTAGGACTTTTTGCGATTTCTGAAAGAAATTATTTGGAATTATTTATTATTCAGATAGAGGGATGTCTTAACCGGTTAGCCGGCGGGTAGGTGGGAAATAAAGTGCCACTCTTGGACCAAAATCGACTAAGTCGAAGCGCCGACAATGCTACTTAGTATTCACTTGTCATGGAACCAGGACAAAAGCCTCGGATCGGATTGGACGAACGGCAACGAATAAAGGACTATGCCTTTGGAACTTGGAAGATTAAATCACTGAAAAGACCATATAAACTGCGGAAAATTCGGGATGAAATAAAGAAACATAGAATCAACATCCTCGCAGTGCAAGAAACTAGATACATATAACATGCGAGCACATACCGTGTGAAAAAGTGAAAATCGCAAAGAAGCCTTGAGTTTGAAGTAGCTTTCACGATGGAGAGCACATTTAAACAAATTGTTAGGGACTTCAAGCCCGTTAATGAAATGATCTGTGCAATTCGTATTTATGAAGGATAGAGTGTTTACTTCCTTCAAGCTTACGGTATCTGGAAATTGCGATACTCTCCTGAATTCAGAAGGCTGGTGTTAAGTTCTTGACACCCCTGATCGTCCATCACGGCCTGATCCGGCAAATCAACACCTCAATCAACTTACATAGTTATTTAAGGCTAATTAGCACTGTAATAATTAGCCCATTCGTAATTAATTCAATTTATTTGATTGATTTATCAATTGATCGATCATTTCAATTCAATTCACCGATCACTTGATCAATCATTTACTGTTCCCTTTGAGAACAATTGTGTTTATCTTTCGCCGGCATTTCACCCAACATCAATAATTTAATTCAATGTCAGTCAAACTTCACGAATAGTAAATTTTGCCACACATTGTAATTCCATTTGCTATTTTTCATTCCCAGCCAAATTGCTGATGATACTGTACTTCTTTATTCAGGACATGATAAAGTTGCCATGGAGAATATCGTCAACGAGGATCGAGATATATATCGTTCATGGCTTATCGAAAACAAGCTAGCATTGAATACTACAAAGACAAAATACATTATTTTTAAACAAAAGAATAAGGAAAATATAGAAGTTGACCTAAAAATTAACGGCGAAAACTTACAAAGAGTGTTTGAAATTAAATATCTCAGTCTTATGGAGAAAGCTAAGTTTATCTTCAAATGTCTTATTTCCAGGGTATCGGAACGAAGCCCGTTTATAAAAGTATCACAAATAAATCCATAAAATCCAAGAAATGCCAACAATTTTGTAATACTGTGTCGTATTATAATATTTTTTATCTCTGAGAACTGATCACGAATCGGACTAGACTAGCAGGAAAGGAGCACTTCACAGCATTTTGTGCGCCCCTTATACCGATGTTTTAGTGTTGCCTGGAGGCACACGAAGGAATCGACGACGTGTGAAGTGTAGATCGCATGAGCGTTGTGCGGCGATGAATGAGTGATGGAGAGAGTGGTAGAGAATGGAGGTATTAAAAAAAAGTCGAGCTATCGGGCGAGCTCACCCCTTTTTAGTACATTTCAGGTAATCTCGTAGGGTACAGTGGCCTTCCGGTTGGATTTCCCATTTATGTTAAAGTGTTATGTGATTCCATCATATAAGACTTAAACATAAATTTGAAACGTTCATATTTTTCATTTAAGGGCTCGGATGTCTTTTATAAAACCCTCGCTGATGGACAGATCAAATTGGCACCCAATCTGCCACTTTTACAAAACACCGTTTTTGGATGGGTCGTGGCTGGCCGATTAACAGTCACAATCAATCGATTTCTCTGTGTGGCATTTTTAACGACAAGGATGATGAACTAAGCGAAAGCGGTTCTGGAAATTGGAAGAAATCGATGCAGGAGCCTCCATGACATCACAGCAAATAAAGTGTGAAGACAAATTTGCGAAGGACCTAAAACGAACTGCTGACGGGCGTTTTGAGGTGAGGCATCCATTCCGTGACAGTACTGAAAAATTGGGGGGCTCGTATGACACAGTTGTTGCACGCCTGCTCCAAGTCAAACGGAAGCTATTAAAAAAGAAACCGCTGCATGATCAGTATCACGCCTTTATGCGGGAGTACGAGGACCTGGGACACATGTGTGAAGTCAACTTTAACTATATCCCATTACCGCATTACTTCAAGCCGGATAGCACCTCAACCAAATTAAGGGTCGGCTGAAACCACTTCAGGGGTAAGTTTGAATGAACTACTGCATGTTGGGCCTACAATCCAGCCGGAACTTTTGACCATCTTGCTACGATTCCGTTTCTCTCGATATGTGTATCGCCAGGTGCTTGCAGCTGAACCAGATCGTAATTATCAGCTAATTGTGTGGAGATATAAGCCCAGTGAAAATATAAAATGTTACCAATTGAACACAGTTGCATAGGAACGTCGTCAGCACCATAATTGGCAACCAAATGCTTTCAGCAACTAGGATTTAAGACTATGAAGGAGTACCCACTTGGGGCCCAATCGTTAACCGAAAATTTTTATATGGATGACCTGATGACAGGCGCTGATCGTATATCAGAAGCATGGGAAAAACAATCACAATTGTTATCCATATTAGACTCGGCTGGAATTAAACTTAGAAAGTGATGTGCAGATCACCCCCAATTGTTAAAAAGGGTTGCGGCAGAGGATTGTGCACTTCAGCTGAACATTGCAGATGAAGGGGATGGCCACATTAAGACATTGGGGTAGATATGGACACCCAAGGAAGATGTATTCATGGTCAAGTGCCCTACAATGACAACAAAATATACAAACAGAACTTTCTTGGCGGATATAACTCGGCTCTTTGACCCACTGGGCTTGATAGCTCCAGGGATCTTTTGCAAAAATTGTGGAAGTTCAAGATTGATTGGGATGCTGCGGTACCAGAAGAATTGACTGCAGAGTGGATAAGATATGCTGAAAGATTAGATAAGCTTAGCAGCGTGAAAATTCCCCGCCACATCTATGGAGAATGGTTGCCGAAAACAACGCAGCTTCACATATTTGCTGATGCGTCAAAGCAAGCCTATGGTGCGGTTGCCTATATTCGTGCAACTAGTATGGATGGTCTATGTACGGTACGACTATTGTGTGCAAAATCAAGAGTGGCCCCTTTGAAGAAGATCACCCTTCCGAGACTGGAACTTTGCGCGGCAAGACTAGCCGCAGGATTGGCTGATCGACTTAGTCGTGATTTGGGCGGAACAAGGCTTAACTGTTTTCTCTGGACGGATTCCGAGATCGTTTTGAACTGGATAAATGCAGATGCATCATCCTATCACACGTTCGTTGCAAGTCGTATGGCAGCCATACAGCAAATTGCAAACGCTGATCAATGGCGGCACGTGGTCTCTAAACAAAATCTAGCCGGTCTTGCATGAAGAGGCGTAGCCCCCGAAAAGTTGAAGTATTGCAACTTATGGTTTCATGGACCCATCTTCCTTCATGGTTTGGACACGGCCTGGCCAAAGGGGCATCACACTGTCGATGTTGATTTAGAAAAAAAACACATAAAGGTGATCCTTAATGTTACAAAAACTGCGGCAAGTAGATCATCGTTACTCTTTTCGACGATTTCAACGGGTAATAACATACATCCTACAGTTTGCGAACACCCTTCGCAAGCAGGCAACAGGAGAAAAATCTCCACGTTAAGGGTTGACCAATTGGAAAACGCACTTCGAGTAATGCTACATGAGGCTCATTCGGATGCGTACCGCGAATCTATCCAACAATTGCAGACTACCGGACAAGTTGGCCCACGGGATCCACTAAGAGATCTCTACCCATCGCTCATTGCAATGTTTTCGGATGCAAACGATCTAACGGCATTAACACCGGGAAACTTTTTGATTGGTGAGCCATTGACTTCTATGGTGGACCAAGATGCACAACCAAGTTCCATGAGCCTGATGAAAGGATGGAAGGAAATTAATGACATTAAAAACAAATTCTGGCAGCGATGGACATCCGAATAATTACCGGAACTACAACAGCGACACAAATGGAAGCAAATATGCACGGAAGCCAAACCAGGGATGTTGGTGGTCATCAAGGAAGACAACATGCCAGCCTTAAGATGGCCCCTGGGACATATCATCCATAGCATCCAGGGTCCTGATAACCTTGTTAGAGTGGTGGACCTCAAAATATCCTCCGGAGTCCTGAGAGGAAGTCTGCACAAACTGGCACCCTTGCCAGTGGAAGAGGACGAGTAACACTCAGACATCCCAACAATGTCAACTACAGAGACGATACTCCAATCAAGTCATGGAAAACGCCAAATTAACCCGTCCCTGGCCCCAGCGGTATAACGAATCCTAAATAGTCAAAGGGGCCAAGAAGATCGTGCTCGCCTTTGAATTTGCTTCTATGGACAGGTTTGATTCTTTCCATATTAGGATCCCCAGTCGAGATACAAAGATTTTCCTCTCCGCGTGGTTTGTATCTCAAAAACTTGGGATCAACCGGACTAATTGAAAGTGAGTGGAATTTGGTGGTGTACTACAATCTGACTAGCTATTGGCAGGAATTTCGTCTCATGCAGGACGGAGCTCTTCACTTACGTAATATTTGTGGAAAATTAACAAACCACCAACCTTGCGCCGATGCAAATGAACCGTTGGCCCATGCGTTGAGTGACATAGCAGCTAATAATGAGTTACTTGGCCCCACCACCAGACAAGGCACTCTACGCAAAAAGAGGGGCAATAAATATAGTGGGAAACATATTAAACTCTCTCTTTGGCGTCTGGATTCAGAATATGCGAAGGATATGGCAGCTACCTTCAAGGGGTTGTAAGCTACCTACGAGTATCTTCTGTCCCTGATTCGAAATCAGACCTCAATCTTAGATTCGACAGCCAATTTGATGATTAATTTAGATCGATCTACTCATAAAACGCTACAAGGACTACAGCTATTGAGTCAAGTTACTGGAAAAATGAACAGTATAACTAGGGATCGATGGGAGCAGGAAGCGATGCAGGAACTCACATCAGCGGCACTTCTGCTACTACTAGTCCTAAACAACTATCAAAAGGTGCAGTCGAGTCTTATCAGTGTATTAATGGATGCTCATCGTGGGAATTTGAATACCCAATTACTGGGGCCCGATCAACTTCGACAAGAGTTGAGCTTCATCAAGGACGAGCTTTCTCCGCATTTGCGTCTACCAATTAAACCATCCGAGATGTCCTGACTGTTGAATGCGTTATAATGGACAATCACATAATTTTCCGATTAAAACATTCATTGATATCTAATGAAGGTTTCGAGTTGTTCCACATCACTCCAGTACCTATAATCGTCAATGAGTCTGTTGCGACCATTCAAACCAGACTGCAGTATTTGATTGTTTCTTTAAATCGAGACCGATACTATCCCATGCTGGAACGGGACTACCACATTTGTAGACAAAGTCATCTAATTAATCGAGTCGGATCGCACATAAATGAATAAGAGTTTAGCTTCATTAACCATGTAACATTCAAACCAATTTGCAGGTTATCTCCGTTAATAGATTCTCCAAGTTGGATTCAATTGAAATATCCAGATTATTGGTTTTTCTTTGAAAGGCATCAGAGAGAAATTATCATTACCTGCAGAGCCACGGCAATTCATGAGACACTGAAGGGAAGCGAAGTAATTCGATTGCCACCTGACTGCACGATCAGAGAGGATACTGTAAGCATCCAGGGTCATCAAATCTACCATAACCAACTTAACGCGTCATTCGCACCCATGAGGACAGTCACAGCCAAACTTCCAACCATGATTCCAAATAATACAATAAACACAATAGCTCAAGAAACACTCGGGCAAAACTTGACCAAACTTCGTGAAGATATTCAGCAACTCCAATCTGGAGAAGTCTCGACAGATACATTCAACTTCAAGGATGTGCATCACTCCACCGTAGGTTACATCACGCTGGGTGGCATGATTCTACTGATATCCTTTTTGGTGTGGAAACGTAAACAGACGAACATTCAGACCATACCTTCTAAACCACGACCTCGAACTCGATCCATACCGGAATTTACCATAGCAACTGATTTGGAAGGTTCAACCATCGTTCAACGGGAAGGAGGATGTTAAGACCTTGAATAAAATTGATAATTTAACGTTCGATATCCGTACTCGATCCTAATATTAAATTATAATCGATACCTTTGTTTGATCCTAACATAAAATGCATTTATTCATAGACACTTCATAGACACTTTGTTAGCAAATTTTACGTTCAATGTAACTTAAGATCTATTGTTGATAATAAACTTCCAACTCAAATTGTAATCCAATATGTATACTGTTTTGGATCTTGAGAAAATTTAATTGGTTTTACGAGTCAGCACATTTCAATTTGTAATTATTAGAATACTGCAAGCTTAATATAGGGAGAGTTGGTGAAGCACCAAATCTCCGCAGTAGCAATTATATTGGTCGGTCCATCGGTGAAAATTTATAGGCAAGTGAAAATTTAGTCAAGTATAAATTCTGAAGGACATTTTGAAGTGAAAGAAATGGACCAGTTAGATTAGTTGTGAAGGACGTCGACACATAGAAGATACATCAGTGTAGCACTGAGGTATCAACCAAAAACAGATCGGGTTTAGTACTCGGTCGACGACAGGAAAGCGGAAGGCATTGGACTTGCCGCTCTATAAACAATGTGATTCCATCATATAAGACTTTAGCATAAATTTAAAACGTTCATATTTTTCATAGTCTGTGTGGTCTAGTGGTTAGAGCATGAACGCATAAGCCGAAGGTCCCAGGTTCAAATCTCGTTGGGAGCAACGTGATTTAGTTCAGGGGATTTTTTGGACAGACTACGAGTGTTCACTTAGTGGTGATATGTACTGATTTAATCAGATCATATCATAGCTGAGCAGGCACACGGGAGCATGGTACTGACCAAACCAACTTCCGAAAAAAAATCAATACGGTCATGAAAATGAGATACTCTAACTTCTCTAAGCGAAGGCCCGAGAGGGGCTGTAGTGCTACAAAGATATTTTTCATTTAAGGGAAATTACTGTTTGTATGAGTTTTTCATTTAAATGGAAAATATACGGCCATGTCTACATTGGATCTTGATCGGGGTGGGGGGTGCGAGGGGACCGCTCCCGCCTGGATGCCCCACTCTTATTAGGGGGCCATAAGTATCGTCGGTAAAGACGAAGAACTCTCAATTCCCGTTTGTTTTCACCAGGCCCAGTTTGCCATTTGCTTTAGCAATTTCACCTCTTAGTAGGTTACCTCGGCCTCGACTCCGGTCGATAAGTATTTGTATCTCTTAATTGTCGATAGGTATTTGTACCTCTTAATTCGTGAATGCGAAATTTTGTTGTAGCGGGTCCTTGTGCTGGGGGAAAAGAACCGGCCCCACGACATCGCAATGCTAGCCTGCCAGCACATTCACGCGTCCACAGACAAGGCCAATCTCGGCGAACACCACCATCCTCTCTCGCCGAGGCAGCAGATCATCGCTGCAGTCCTGAACGGACATTATTATCTACCCATTTGACTACATTGGTCCTTTACTCTTATTTTACGTTGAACTTAAAACCAAGCTCAAACAAATTATACTACTTTAAAATCTCGTTGATTAATTGGTGTTAAGCTTTTTGTTTATTTCTTGTATTAATGTGTACACAGTAGTCTGCTTTTTTGCGATAGTATTTGTTTTGTATAAATTCTAAATATAACTGGAGATCACTCTGTATAAGAGATAGTAGCAATAAATCGATAACTAAGAAATCTGTAATAATTATAACTTATCAATTTGTGTGAACAATTTTCCTAGTTTGAAGTACTCATATTAGTGAAAATATCAATTTAAATAATCTTTTCTGCTTGCTTTCAATCTTCATTAAATGGATTCATATAAGCTCAAACAAAGCTTAAAATACCACCGACATTAGAAAACCTTAATATAAAAAAACCTTAGACACTATAGGTAATGTATTCATATATTATTTAATTTCAATGAACGAAACGAGCCAAGACTCAGCATTCTATATATTAACTATCTATGTTAGAGAAATCGATTGCTCAGATTGATCACAATTTCAATACTTGAGTTATCAATAATCATGAAAACTGATAAAAAAAAAACCAAAAGCAAAGCTTACTTGTAAGGATTCATTTACTCGGCCCATTGTTGAGAGCGAGCGCTTTTCAAGAAAGGACTTAACCGATTATAAATGAACACTCGCGTCAAAAGCCAAACTTCATCCGTTTCTTTATTTCAGAGAAATTGTTATACTATCTTTAAGATTTATAAACACATCTATCGAAATTCTGCACCTTTTTTCACAAAACTGAATTGACAATCTTACCAAATATTAAAACTTAGTGCAGACTTAAATGCAAATAATTACCTTAAACATTAAATGAGTATTTAGCTAAAAAACTACAAAAATCACTCAAATTGCCACAACTTTCTACTTTTTCAATTAAATATGCTTACAATATTTTTCCTAGGAAATTCAGCTAAACATTAATCCTTTACTAAGAGGTTCGCCATGTATTTTCCGATGCGTATACAAACCGGCATATTGTGCGAATTCCTTTCCACATACATTGCAACTGTACTTTTTAACTTTATCGTGCAGTAATTTGTGTTGATTAAGAGCATTTCGCCGAGGAAATGTTTCACCACAAACTTCACATTTGAACTTTCGTTCTTTGGTGTGCATTGGTAGATGGTCTTTCAATAATGCCATGCTGTAGAATGCCTTTGCACAGAAAGTGCACTTGAAATTTTTGATTCCACGGTGACGAAGTTTGTGATATCTGAGAAGCAGTCGTGTAACAAATCGTCTCCCACACTCTTCACATTGAAACGGTTTCTCCTTGGTATGGTACCGTTCGTGCACTTTTCTCTTTGAATCTGTTATACACGCCCTCCCGCAAAAGCGGCACGGAAATTGATAATTATTCAAATGAATTTTTACATGCTTCAGCATATTGTGTGGATTGTTAAAAGTTTTGAAACATTGTGTACATTTGTAAGGACGACTGTCCTCATGACTATTCATGTGAACACGACGATTATATTGGCTGTGAAACTTCTTAGGACAAAACTTGCAAAGGTATACGTTTCGCCCTAAATGCATGCCGGCATGCATTTTAAATTCCTCAAGAGTGGCGAAGACTAGAATGCAATAAACGCATTCCATTGTGTCTAAACTTTGTACGATTTTATTTTCCAAGCTCTGAAAGCTATCCGTTTTGATCTCTTCATTTGAAAACAAGTCGGAATGTTTTCTTCTAAGATGGATGCGAAACCCGCTAGCAAAACTCTTTGTGCATGCTGCGCAGAAAGGCATTTCATCGACTTTCAATTCTTTTTTCAACGGTTTTCTCCTCCTTTTTGCTAGTTTTGGCTTTGGATTGGACTCAGTACCGTTTGTTTTGGTGAAAACTCTTTGTTCAAACTTAGATTGATAGTTTGTTGAAGTGGATTCTTCCGACGAAAACCTTTCACTTCGAGGAGACGGCCGTTCAGGGATTTCCATAGTAGATTCTTCGTAGACAGTGTCATCTTCCCTATCTTCCAGTTCATAGGTTTTTTCGGTACTCTGAAATTTGTAATTGAAATTGAAAATTTTTAAAGTTTTTTTTCATACAAAGTTCTTACTTGATGTACTATTCCTATATCCTGCTCGTTTGAATCTTCAAAGTTTGACAAATTTGCGTATTGTTCACAAGATCCTTCAGCTATATGATCTGCAAACGAAGGTAAATCCAAGAATTTCCAATTGCATCGAATGCACACAAAAGTGAGTGTTCCACTATTTGTCAGAAAAACTTCGCCCCACTTTTGATCGGCATTTTCTTGAGCCTCTTCAATTTCACTTTCGTTCCATGGAGATATAGCTAAATTCAGATCTAATAGATCTGTTTCGTCTTTCGTACCGATTTTGTAGGTATCGACGAATATTTGTTCAATATCCATTTCACTCAGAGGTGTAGACTTATATGATAAAATTTTATTTCACTAAAAAGTTTGTTTATACACATATTTACATCTTGGCACTGTCAACTTTGAGCTTGTTTGTTATTGATTTTCTGTTATGAGTTGCGCTCTTCTTCGTGCATGTCCGCAACATCAGCTGATGGATGAGTGGTGAGTTTCCATCGAATACCGGAAATATGAATAGTTCGTAGTGGTGACATTGACTTTGCAACGGTCGTAGCGGAGTTCGATGACAGTAGTCACAACGAATAGATCTGTTTTTGTTTGTGTCAAATATAATTAATCTGTTAAAATATTTGATTAGAGAATTGAAAAAAAGGAATTTAGCATTTCCCGATTGGACGAGGGGAGAAGTTTGTGCAAATATTGCATTGCTAAGAATTTGTCCTTTGCGATTGAGGACAACGATTTCATTTTCCTTTGTAGAAGAAAATATTCACGTGTCAACAATTTTCAAAAAGAAATCCGAGCACATTGCGATCGAGGACAACGATTATTTTCAAATACAAATTCGAGAACATTGCGATCGAGAACAACAATTTCATTTTTCTTGTGTGGAAGAAAATATCCACGTGTCAAAAATTTTCAAATAGGAATTCGAGAACATTGTAAAATATTTGGAATCTGTCAAAATTTCGGCACAAGCTGGAATCAGCAAAACCAAGATCCGAGAATGCAAGATTCTCACAAATAGATGCTTTAAGAAATTCATCGAGAAGGAACTTCAAGAAATAACAACAGATTGTAATAACTTAGTTACAATGTCAGTTGTAGATCATTGTATACTTACAAACTCGCCGAATGAGGTCATTATGTCAGAAATGGAAAGCTCTTCAAAGCAAGACTTAGAAAAAGCGATTGAACAGGACATTGGAACATTCAAAAAAGCAACGGGTTAGTTAGTTTTTAAACCATTAAATAACGATAAATTTGATAAAAGGAAATTTACCTCTAATAAGTTTTCCATACAAAATAGCTTTTCACCCTTAGCAAGTGGTAACGTTATTCAAGATAATCCTGATATCACTAACAAACCCTCATGGGTTGCACACATTTTTATTAACAGTATTAACCCTCTAACGGTGAAACTTATTTTCAAACAATTCCCTATGTGCAGGTAGCGGATTAAGTCTTTTTCGGACTCGCTCCACAAAATTATTGTTGACAAAATCGAAATATTTGACTTCATTATCAATTTAATGAAGGA
Source organism: Odontomyia ornata (assembly GCA_963969285.1). Classification (NCBI taxonomy): domain Eukaryota; kingdom Metazoa; phylum Arthropoda; class Insecta; order Diptera; family Stratiomyidae; genus Odontomyia; species Odontomyia ornata. The sequence continues at coordinate 219,629,810 of OZ017742.1, forward strand.
AAAGAAACTGGGAGGACATTCGTTTACGCCTTCTATCAGACGTAACCCTAAGGTATTTCTCAAGGGGTTGAGCGCTTTGTTCCCTATACCCGAAATAAAAGATGATGTCCTGTCACAAATTCCAGAACTAAATAATTTTGAGATAACAAACTTATCAACAGCATGGTCTCGCCATAACGAAGTAAAGTTAAATATATTCAAATTCAAGTTAAGTACTGACGATGATTTAAAGAAGCTTCTAAAAATCCCGTTTTTATTGCATCATAGAATAACTTAGGAAAAACCAAAGGGGGTGATTTGACACAATGCTACAGATGTCAACGTTTTGGGCATGTATCCTCGAATTGTGGATATGAAAAAAGATGTGTTGCCTACGGAAAGAACCACATAGATGATGTGTCCCCGCGTAAGGGTATCATTCATGAGACTTTGAATAACCCTGGTACTCCTTCTGTGTATTGCGTGCTATGCTCCTTAACTGTTCATCCAGCCAACCTTTCTAGCTGTCCAGATAGAGTAAAATAAATAACAAAGTTGGCAGAAAACATGCTGCAAAAGCAAATCCAATGTCGTATAGTATTCCACCTAATAACATTCTGAGTTCCTCTTTCCCTCCAGCTAATAATAATTTGCTTTATTCGGATCTTTTAAAATCAAATAATGAATCCGAAAACTGCCTTTCTAAATTAAATAATGAATCTCTTCTCTACTTCGGTGTACGTGCTGTGAACCTCATAAAAAAATCTAAAAAATTTCTTGTTTCATACTGTCTTTTGTCTGCGGAAGAACAATTTGGAGCTTTATTCAACTTTTTTATTAACATTGCTCGCAATAAATAACTTAAAAATAATTGCAATGAGCATTATTTCCTTGCAAACTCATGATAAGCGGATTGCTCTCCAAAATCTTCTTGAGGAGTTTGTGCCTGACATTGTTCTTTTAAACGAAACTCGGCTCAGTGTAAGGCACAAACCACAATCTCCAAATTACACAATGTGTCGCAATTTTATTTGGTTTGTGGTAGGGAGGTGAATGCCCGTTAACGCACAGAGTGTGGGACTCCCATGTTCGCAAAAAGGCCACTGGACTACCCACTAAACACCTCCCTTGTCAACCTTAAAACCTGGCCTGGGACCGTTGGACACATTACTTCGAAGAGGAAGTGCTAGAAAAGCGATCCCCCATCCCAACACCCCCGGCTGCTGTAAGTCCCTTTTATTTTTTAGGACTGTCCGAACATAATGTGCCACCTGGTTCCATTTGTCAACCGATTCGAGCATCACCGCAACTATATTATCCGGGGTGAGCTCTCCCGTCTCCCTGTAAAGGTCCCTTCGCAGTCTGTCCCATTTTCTGCACGCAAAAAATGTGTGCCCTCTCCTGGGCAATACCGACAATCGACGGACCGTGACTTACCAATCTTGTGCAGGTAAAACTGAAAACGCCCATGCCCGCTCAAAAGCTGGGTCAGATAGAAGTCAGTCTCACCGTGCCTTCGATTTAGCCACGGTTTCACATCCGGGATGAGGCGCGCAGTCGACTTCCCTTCGTGCAATTCACCCAAGACTGCTGCCAATCGTTGAGTGAGCACTGTCTCTCCTCGCGGACAACCATCCTCCTCTCCTCCTCGTTTCGACCCAGGTAAATAGTGCGGCGCTCTCTAGCAAGGAGGCCGACAGGTATCACGACTGCAGTGACTTTGACCGCCGAATCAGAGACTGTCGGATACGAAGATGTAACCCTCAGCGCTCCTCTTGTCTGTACCTGTGCTAGGCGTTTTCGGTGAACCTCCTTACCGAGAACGTTGCCCCATACCTCTGCTCCGTACATTAGCACCCATGAAAAGGCGTCTTCTTGATGGGCTGGGTCCCCTACGTTGGCCATAAGTCGACTCAGAGCGGATACTCCTGAAGCAGCCTTCTCAGTCTTTGCCCTGATTCGCTCAGAGAAACTCATCTCCGAGTCGATCAGTAGCCCCAGGTACTTCACCGATGGCTTCGATTCGATTCGTATGTCTCCAATACTGATCATCCTTACTCTAGAGATTCTCTTTTTTGTCAAGATGACCACTTCGGTTTTCTCCAGTGCTAAACTGAACCCGCGAGTAGTCATCCAGTTTCTCACATTAGCATAACTAGCCTAAGTTGCGCTTGTTCAACTGTGCGTCCAGCGACCAGAGCCGCAATATCATCCGCATAGCCGGTCAAGCGCGACTCATCTGGCATCTCGAGTCTCAGTAGCCCGTCGTAAGGCATGTTCCACAGGTCCGAACCAAGCATAGATCCCTGGGCAACACCAGATGTAAAAGCCATCCTTCGTTGGCCCTGTATCGTGTCGTAGAGCAGGCTTCCGTCCTTTAAGTAGTTCCTCAAAAGCCGCATTAGATATTTTGAACTTGAAAAGAGTTTTCCAGCGTATCCAGAATATCCACCCATCTAGCGGAATAGAAGGCGTTCCTGACGTTGAGTGTCACCAACAGGACGATCCGTCGCTTGGTGCGACTATGTGCCTCTGCCTTTTGGACCGCGCTCATCACCTTTGCAATCGCATCAATAATAAAACGTCCTACTCTAAAGCAGTACTGTCGAGGAGATAGGTCCCCAGCACCACGAATCGCGTCAGTGAGTCTTCCCTTGATGAGTTTCTCTAGCACTTTCCCAGCCGTGTCTAGCATGCATAACGGGCGGTATGCAGACTGCGATCCGGGATTTCCCTTCCCCTTGCTGATCAGCACGAGCCCCACCACCTTCCATCGTACCGGGAAAATCCCGCCCCGTCCCGTGATATTGGTAGAGGTAATTTCACTTGTTTACACATGCGTGGTGCTGGTGGTCATATTCGTAAATTATTTTTAAATTCTTTGTATATAGCCTGTGATCTTGGTCAATCACTTTCTCTGATTTTGATCAATTATTAAATTTCTCAAGCGAATTTGATGATTTCATTTGGGGAAGAGACACTAATGCTAGACATCCTATTTGGGGCGATAGTACTTTTAACATTAACGGTAGAACTTTCAACAATTGGTTAATGTCAGGTAACAGCACTTCCACATCAATTATAAATGCAGGCATTCCTTTTTTTTCCCAAAGGGTCTTCTTTCTTGGATAATTTCCTGATTTCGCCTTCACTTCTAAACACTAATTGTGTAATACATCACTGTTTCTCAATTGCAGCTCCTCCTGACCATCATGCCCTTTTTCTCACGGTTTCCAATTATTCTCATCCTTCCTTATTTCACTCGTTTAAGAATGTTGATTGGCCTTGTTTTGACGAACAGTTATCTGATCATTTGGCAGACAAATTCCCGGCTGAGCGTGTACTTAACAACCAACAAATCGATGAGTCAATCCATGTTCTCTCTTCTATGATTTCTTTATGCATGGACTCTTTTGCACCTGCCAGAAAATTTAATATCTAAAATATGACAATCTTTCCCCTATCAACACTCCATTTAATTCATACTAGAAGTAAATGTCAGCAGAAACTAAAAAGAATATTTCACCAAAATTACAATAGAGTAAATCCACAGTATATTCTTCTTCGTTCACAAATTAATTGCCTAAGTAAAATTATAAGAGCCAAGATGCGTCTTGAATTGAATACGGCGTATAAACTACGACTTTCTTCTATGAAGCCATCTTCAGATGTTTTTAAAGAAACAAATAACTCGACTGGCCGGTTATCAAATGATTGGAATATTTCCAGGGATCCTTTAGTTTTAATGGACAATCATATGCTACGATAGATGAAAAATTGAACGTTTGCTCCTCCTTGTATAATAATCTTTACGGTGAAAGCCTTCTGCTAACAATGCTTTAAAAGAACTTGTAGAGAGTAAAGTCAATTCTTTTCGTTTCGGATTTTAAGGATCATTTTGGACACTATTCTCTCCTAATAATCGCTCCTCACATCCCACTTACTTAAATATTCTTGGTTTTTTTGCCATCTTTGATGAAATCCAATCTATAATAGTAAATATGAATGATAAAAAATCTCATAGTAAAATTTGAGGGAATCACATAACACTATATCATAAATAGGCACGCGAGCGGAAGGCCACCTTACCCGGGCAAGAGCACCTGCAACGCATAAAAAGGGGTGAGCTCGTCCGATGGCTAGTTATTATAATAGAGGGGCCAGCCAACGTGGTGGGTCCCATACCCGGTCAGGTTCAGATAAAAGGAACAACCGAAGGTAATTATCGACTCAAACATTTTCTTTATTATGCTTAATTAATTTCTGTACATACCGGCGGACATGTTTGTAGCCAATTTATTGAGGAGGTATTATCGGCTTTTCACTAGCCGCGTTATATTTCAATTGAGTTACAGAATTCATCAAAGCTATTGCAAAAAAATATTTGAAACAAGTACAAACAGCTGTTCTAATTCCTAAATAAATCCTAATTATATTCAATCGTGTATATTCACGGCAATTCATGTAACGACCACCTCCTTCTTACGAATTTTTTGTGTTTAACCTTTACACAATTACTTGTTTTCTTTTTTTATTTAATAAATAAAGAACAAAATTGTTAAAAGACAAATTAAAACAAACAGGCGTACTCACCAAACATCCTCGCCGGTCGCCCGCTGATGATGTGGTGATGCCAACATGTGAAATTCGATAAGGAAATCATCCTTACATTTTCATAGTTTCGATGCAGTTCGAATTAAATTTAATTTTATTAAATTACACTTAATCAGGATCTAGAATAACTAAATTTGATTTTTCTTTAAAGGGAATTCAGAGTGAGGGATAAGAATAAGATTCTATGAAACATGTGCTCGCGAATTTTCACTGTACGTAAATGCGGCTTCTTAACAACGAACCTTCTCCTACAATTTTTGTTATTTTGCAGTAAATGTTTTTAATTTATATTTTTTCAGAGTCACATAATATTCGATGAGAAATGAGATTTGTCGATTTGAGGAAAGTCGGGGAGGACTAGTGATTTACTCTTTGCACTTAACAGTAAAATGTTTTCAGTTTCCTTCATCAGTTGCACATTTTCGAATTTGAATTTCATATAGAGCACAATGTCGAATAAATTTTGCATTAACTTCAGACACAACACACAATTGAGATATGTGTAAAGGGAGAAGCGAACACATGTCGGATTTTTTCTCAGTATCACATAATATTCGGTTAGAAATGAGATTTTTCGATTTGAAGAGAGTCGGGGAGGACTAGTGATTTACTCTTTGCAATTAACCGTAAAATGTGTAGTGAATAAATAGTTTCCATAATGTCCGTAAAGGACTGCAGCGATGTTCTGCTGCCTCGGCAGAGGAAGGTGTTGGTTCCTGCCGAGAATGCCCTCGTCCGGAGACGCGTGAATGCGCTGGCAGGCTAGCATTGCGGTGTCGTGGGGCGGGTTTGTTTCCCCGGCACGAGGACTCACTACAAAACATTTCGCATTCACGAATTGCTTGCAGAGATCAGAAGAAGACGACCGAAGTCGCAAGATTGTAGATAACCTCCACGAAGGAATTATGACTTGTTACGAGAACAAGTGCAACCTGACAAGAAAGGCGAACTTGGGGTGATCTCGTCTTTACCCAAATAAATTCAGGGCCCACAAATGAAAGAGGGGCAACCGGGTGGTGATGGAGCCCCTTCATACCCACCCAACCGGAATAAATCCAATGTTAACTTGTTGAAGTGGCCAGGTATTCCTCTTCTGAGTGAAAAACTCATACAACTTGAATTATATGAACTTTCCCATCAGAAGGGGAGTACCCCGGTGACCAATTTATGTCATAGAATTATACAATTGAATTGCATAACTCTATGCCATAAAAAGGCACTTGGCTTGGGCCACTCAACCCATAAAGTCACCTGAAACAAAAAGATTATTAAGTACCCGGTGGCTGGCTCATAGTTTTAGGGGGCAGCCTGCCACCGTACCGAGTCCTATACCCGGTCAGAGTGATCGGAAAGGTCAGTTGTTGCGAAGATGTGCTGGGTACGTGAAATATGGAGAAGAATCCGATAAGTGCAACAAGAATCTACTTATCCTTTTTATTCGGAATACCAGAAAATCGTAGCAATAAACTTTCAATTTCCTGCAGCAGCTCAAGGGAAACGTCTATTAATGCGTAGATCGATTCCGGGAACACAGTTACCAAATTTTTAAGCTCTCTTCAGCATGCCAACTCTCTCTGCGAACACTTTGATACACCTTTGTGCTATTTTTATCACTTATTCGTTGAGTTCACGATCACGTTGCAAGGAATTGAATTGTTTCCGGGCGACAGGAGAGCACAAAGGACAACTTGTATCGATCAATTCCTGTTTAGCATTTCAGTTGGAACTCCCACTTTTAAGTCGGCCGACGGACAGTATCCAAAATGCAAGAGTTTGAAAACGAGATTTCCTTCAACATCACTTTAAGCTCTTCTCAATAAACCGGAACTTTCTTTGCTCGATGAAGAGATTTATAGTCTAACATAAAATCCAACTAATCTATTGCACTCTCTCGGGATGGGATTAACAATTATCTCCTTCAGCAAAACGAGACTTCTTAAGAGCGTCACGCGCTTTCGACGATGTAAAGTATTCTACATCAGGACTGAGAAATTTCGTCTCTTTCGTCCGCACATTAGTGACCATTCAAATGTCACCAGCAGGATGTACCGTTTTCCGGGGTTTTAAGAAAAAGCCGTTTCATTTACATGCACTGCTGCGTCGTCAATGCCTTCTTAATCCCGTTACACAATTGCTACCACTGATGAAAAAAATAATTCGACAAAAGGTTAATCCTCCCGCAATCAAGCAACTTTCCAAAGAATGAGCACGACCCCAACAACGTTCCAATTATGAAAGTTTTCCTGATGCTAGAACTAATAGGTATCCACAATAAGGTGATGTTTATCACATTTTTAAAACACGCCTTCATCATTTCAGTCTTCGTCACTTGGTGATAAATTATTTACGAAATCACGAAATACATATAATTAAATATAGCGCGGCGACTAGCTTTTCAACATTCACAAACTTTTCGCTGGCGCGCGGGAACTCAACTTCCGGCGTCCGCGCTGTGTGGCGGTTTCGAGCAGACTCCCTTTCAAGCAAGCTTACAGCTACAGCTCCGGGTGGGCTCGAATCGAAACTCATTTTCGCTGAATAAAACCGGTCCCGAGCCAAACGGAATTTTGTGGTGACGCGATCGACCACTGCTAAAATTCTCAGCTTTTTCGACTTCTCGCCCTGCACGCGTAACTCACGCCAAGCGTTTGGCCTCTCCGCTCGCTTGATTTTTAATTAGAAGACTATGACCGTCTTACCGTTTAAATTAAATATTTACAAAATTTACTACAAACTAAGATGGAACCCGATGTATCTTGCGGCGCAGAAGTGAATCAAAAACCGCCACTTCTTGTGTGGGTAGAATTTTTCTTTTCGTTCTCTTTGACCCAGGCAGCAGCAAGAGGATAGATCCGCTCTTTTCTTTGTTCATATTCTTTCTATTCATTTTTCGGTTTGTTTTTCCCACTCCGTTACTCTTTCAATTTGCATTCTTTGCGCAAAAATATATAAAAACTGACCAAATATTTTAAGAACGCACAATGATTGATGTTTCGTGTTGGTTTGTTGTTGCGTTAAATTGGATTTAAATGAAAACTTCTTCCCGCAAAATTTACAAACAAAAGGAAAAATATTTCGATGCTTGTTGATATGTGCTTTAAATGTTTTAGTTTCGCGAAAACTTAATCCACATTCTTTGCACTTATACTTATATATATGTGCCATTTATATATATTTATTTGCTTCGTGATGACTTTTCACGTGGTAGTTGAGATGGGATGACGATAAGAAATCCTTGCTACATACTTTACATTTGTACCGCTTAATATCGCCATTTGCGCACTGTCCATGATAGTATTGTTGACTTCGACTAGTGAATTTCTTTTCGCCCACATTGCTTCTAACTTAGCAAGTTTCCAACCAAAATAAAGGTACAGACAAATCATAAACTGGATTTTTGGTGTTTATCATGGTCGGTATTTGGTTCAGCTATTATTTACTCATGAAGTTATTGTTGTCCTAGTGCTGATAGTTAATTTACAATTGGATCCAACTGTTTGTCGGAAGGGTTGAACAAATTTTAATTTTACAACGGGCATCAACTTTACTTGATAATGGTATATAATATTTTGCTATAAATTAGGGCAGATATTTGGTTGAAGAAGAGAACCGTTTTATAATATTCGATTTTTTACCTCAACGCAAAAGTGTTTGCGATGTTTGATTTTTTGATAATTTAAAAAGATAAGTGTAAGATTTTGTTCCAAACAGTTTTTTACCTGCCACACTTGTTTCAAACACCACTTACTATATATTTTTTTTTTTTTTTATTAAACACTCATTTTCTTGAATTATTTTTCACGCGAGAAGTAAATGAGTGAGGGTTGCGATGGGGAAGGTGACTCAATCATTCCTCCTTGTTAAATTGAGTTTGTGCTGTGTGCCTGTGGCAGCGCTGGCTTTTAGAGCCATAGCTCCTCGGTCACTACACATCGTGTCAAGCGGAAACAGTCACACCCCAATGCGATCCCGGGAACAGTGATCATCAGTGACCATCGACGAAGTGGCCACTGGGGCGAATTATCAAAACGTACGAAGGCACCGATAGTTTCGTACGAGTTGTGTATGTCAAAACCACCTCCGGGACTTTGAAAAGGCCAATACACAAACTGGACCCGTTACCAGTACTCGACGACGCACAGTCTAACGAAGAACCATCGCAAGCAAGTTCCCCCCATTTGACGAAGGAAGGATCCCAGATCAGCGCCGATGACATCCCGAGGACAAGGTGGCGATCGATGCGAACCGGCCAATCAATTGTGGTGCTCCTCTTGATGTGCCTGCTAGCTCCCATAGCGCACGCCTCTCCAACAAAAGGCTCAACAACCAGAGCCCATACGTGTCTGTATTTTCAACCAGTAGTTCGAGTCTACTTATCTTCCAGCGAGTGGAAGTTGCTCATTTATTACGATTCGGGACCATATTGGCGGGAATTGGCTGTTCTATAGAACGGGCTGAACCTTGTGGACTCTTTCAACGACTCCACTCATTTCACTGAGTCTGCATCTAAAATCAAGGAACTGCGACGACAACTACAAGCACAAGATGTTTCATGGACCGATCAAGTGACCGACCACGGCATCCACCAGTACACCATCGGCTACCTAGGCATTCTCGGATTAGTCATACTGGTGATCTACCTCCGCTGGTGTTCCTGCAAACAACAATCCAACCTGCATATCCAACCACCAGTGCCATTATCTGAACGCAACAGCCTACCCCACACCTTGGAGGAACGGACCGTTTAACGAGGGGGGTGGGGGTGGATGTTGAGTTCCTGACACCCCTGATCCGGCAACATCAATGCTTCAATCAACTTACATAGTTATTTAAGGTTAATTAGCACTGTAATAATTAGCCCATTCGTAATTAATTCGAGTTATTTAATTGATTTATCAATTGTTCGATCATTTTAATTCAGTTCACCAAATTCAAATTCAATTCGCCACAAAACGAAAATACTTTAGCTTTCGAATACCGCATTTCATTTTAATCAATCGAGCTCATTCATTTTTGAATTTGTCAAAACTTTTGAATAAAAGACTGTTTTTTGTTCAATTGTTGGTTGGTCTATATCATTGCTGTTAACTTTTTAAGAGAAATGTAAAATAAATAAATTTGAGACTGAATTAAAAATAGTAAAATCAACGTTTGGGACAAAAGAGTCCTGGCGCAACAACCAAAATTAGACCAATTCTATTTTCCATGACCGAGCAGAGTATATAGCGCTTAATCTCTTGGCGTTCTCATCCTGACCCAGTTGTAAGGGCAATATTTGATCGAAATGCACCTTTAGAGAATGTTAACCGTTATATCTCACCTATCAAATCACGTTAATTACTCCTTGCTCATTAGATCCACGTAAGCCATCATTTTACTCACCGGGTTTCGAATATATCGTGATTAATAATTTAGTTCTCATATTTTATTTATTTCTTCCTGTTTTCCTCATTGTTTTACTATAAATACCATTTCTTAAACTTTTTACAGTCTACGTTATCACTTGGTTCTGGTTTCATTTACTTAGTTCATTATGTTAATTATTATTGTTAAATATCTTATCGTATTCTGTAAGCTCAAAGTGTCATATTCATGTAAATTCCTTTCTTGATTTTTTGCAAACAATTCTCAATTGTATTCTTCAATTTATAAGCCATTGAGCACTGGTGTAATACTATTTTTATCAATCCTTCAATCACATTGAATTGGTTACGACCGAATCTTGTAATAATTGCTGTTTGACTATAGTACCGTTGTCAAGCGATGTACCTTCTTATCATGTTAAAAATGTTTGTGCGTAAAAAGACATTAAAATACCTATCTATCTACCTTTGGATATGTGGAACCAAAAAAGTAAGTCAACATACCAAATTTATATTTTCTTACTTTTTCGTTGAATGTTAGTATTTTATTATGCAGACGCCACTGTCTGGCTTCAAGTTTGGAAGTTATGTTTACCTGGAGAAAGGTGGCTCTAAACGACTATGAGTCTGTCTCTTTTTCTCGTTGATCATGCCGGAATTAAATTGACATTCGCAATTTAAACGACTGTTGCGTCTGGAATGTTATGACGTCGTTGCGTTATCACTTCGGTGTATTTATCTTTTGAAAATGTATCGTTCAGCGGCAATGTATAGATTTTAGTCCACCCACATGCCTATTGAAGAAATAGCTTTTGCCGCCGTGAGTGAAGTGAAAATTAAGGATGATCGCGAAATAAAACCAACTTTGGTAATAAGTCCTTGGAATGAAGTAGATCTAAATGGATCTTACGTGGACGACGAACAAGTACAAAAATGTGGCGATGTGATTCGAACTTCGAGTGGAAAATTTGCATTCATATGTGCCTCATGCAATTGCCAGTATTTAGATTTTCAACTTTTTGGTGATCACTTTCACGATGGATTTTGTGGAAATGAAGTTGACGATTGCAGTGAAAGCTCCGCCGCTGGAGACGAGAAAAACTTTTTTGCGACCGTGAGTTGATTTGATTCGTATGATTAAGTTACGCAAATTTATGGTTGATTAAATTACAGGCCGAGTCTGCGAGTGAATTCGAAGGTAGAGAAGTTCCTGCAGCCTGTGTTGAACGTACGGTCAACATACAAAGTATATTGGAAGTTACAGTTCAACATGAAACAACGTTTTTGGACAGAGGAAATGAAGCTATAGTGAAGAGTCTAAAAAATGCAGAGGAATCGACGGATCAACATGAAAATGAACTCACCATAGAAAAAATCTTCGAACACAATTCTAGCGGCGAAGATACTGACGATGACGAAGAGTGCCGGGATTCACCGACGGTGGGAAAACAAAAATCGAACGGGCCAGTTTGTGCTAGGTGCTGTCGTATCTATCGAAATGGGAACCTTTTTCGAACTCATTTGCGCCGGCAGCACGCAAATGCTTTATCAGATGCGGATATTAAAAACCTCAGTATCCAAGAGTTGGAGCAAAATCTCTTTGAACTTGCTACAGAAACAATTTGCAAGTACTGCGACAAGCTTTTTCAAAATATCGGCGAGTTCAAAACGCATTTTTATGATCATTCGGGATCGAACTTATTCGCTTGCAAATATTGTCCGAAAACATTCGCCCATAAATCGCCCCGTGACATCCATATGTATACCCACCAAAACCTTCGGCCCTTTGAGTGTCCTCACTGCAATAAGTCATTTGCGAATCCCACTAATTTAAGGAACCATATTAAAATCCATTTGCAAATTAAGAAATTCATTTGCAAATATTGTGGCAAAGGATTTGTGAAAGGGACGGACAAGAGGATTCACGAGCGCATTCATACAAATGAGCAGCCATATCAATGTGAGGAGTGCGGCCAGCGGTTCATTTCTCAAATAAAACTCACAGGACACATACGCCGCCTCCACAGAAATATTCGAGACTTCGCATGCTCAGAGTGTGATAAAGCATTTTATAGCCAATACCAGTTACGTGCTCATATGACGACACATACTAGGGTGCGTGCATTTGAATGCCTGAAATGTGGCAAAAAATTCCTTCAACGCAAAACTCTCAGTCAGCATATGAACATTCATTCGGCTGTGAAGAAATATGTATGCCAAACTTGCGGTAAGGCTTTTGCTCAATCTGCTGGCTTGCGAGCGCATAGAAAAACACACGGCGAACCGGCTAATATAATCTAAACTTTAAGCTAACTAACTTGTACCTCAGATTGCATTTATTTTTATACTTAAAGTTATTGTTGTATCCATGTTACTGTGAAAAACGCACAGCAAATTAGTTATTCGTTTAGTTAATTTTAAGTTCACTTGTACAACGGACGCATTTATTTTGTTATAGGAAATATATTTTTAAGATGATTATTGTCAACAGATTAATGTTTTGTAATCATAAGTTAAACTTTACGTAAATCTTGCATTTATTTTTGTGATGAAATTTATTTCTGTAATAAAAGATTTTATTGTTCATAATTTTCTGTATGCTATGAAAGAAGAATAAGTTGGGCTTCACGGCGGCAGATTCATAACCCTCTACAAAATAATATGTTCTAGTACTTTACTACACAATAATGAAGTTGAGTCGCAAATCTTATATTTTAAAATAAAACTAGCGATCGGAACTCAAAGAATGCCGTTGTACGATTCTGGTAATTCGCTTACAGTTTGGTTTTTAACAATTTAGTGGCAGGAATTGTAAGCTCATTTGAAACTCTACATTTTTATTTAATATTATCCTAATAATACAAATCAGTCTATCCTTATGGAAAATAGCTCGAACATATTCTACGTCTAGCAGTCGTTGCGTGTAGACAACAAGTCAGTTTTTAAAAAATTAAATTAATTTTTTATGTCAGTCAAAAGCAAATTTTGATCTTTATTGGAAAAAGCATTTATCGTCGAAGGAATCGACCCACGGAATCATATCGAATATTATTTTACTTCGATAAATCAACAAAAGCGAATAATCCAAGGTTCTAACTCGGGACTGCTGGTATGGTAGAGCCCGACGGCTTCCCTCCGTTGGGGGGCCCGGGGAGAGTAGCAATATGAAATTGGCGGCAATCGTCGGTAAAAGAAGACATACGAGTAACCAGGAAAGCTCCGCAAGTGGCGGGCGTAAAAATCAATTAGTCGAAAACAAACAAAAAGTGATTCGACTTCTAGTTGAAAATCAGGAATTGAGACTACGACTAAAAACCCTCCAAGATATATACAAGAGAGGGAAGAAAACTCAAGATGCAGAACCGGTAAAGCTAATAAATGCGGAAACTAAGGCGAAGAAAGCTGTGAAACAGGTCATCCCAGAAATAATACTAAGTGCTGGAGGCTCTAACGACAACCAAAACTATGGATGGATGTTGAAGAAAGTATTGAAGGTATTGCTAATCAAGATAACAATGATAACTTTATCCTTTACTTAAAAAATAAAAATAAGGAGAAACACCCGCTCGCAGTTCGTCAGATCCTTCTCAAAAAGTTTCCAAAAATACAAAGAATGTTGCGGCAATTAACGTGTTCGGTCAAAGCGGAAAGGATATGGGTCGGCTATTGGCAGCCGAAAATAAATTAACCAATTTCGAGATTAAAAGAGTTAATGCCGAAAAATTAACAATCAGAACGGAATCACTGGTTGATTTCAAATCAGTTAAGAATGCAATGAATTCTGGGGAGCTTCCACACTTCACCTATATCCCAAAAACTGAGAAGAGCCAGACCTTTTTGTTGAAGGGCTTGGACTGCGGAGAAGATACCGTCGATCTTCTTCAGGTGCTCAAGGAAGCAGCTCCAGAAATTGAATTTAATTCCGTTAAAACCTTCGCGGCAAGAAGATTGACAATAGAAAAAAAATTACCACTTTATTTGGTGTAGATTTCAAATAAGAACAGTCCAAGTGCTCTTCAACAAGTAAGATACTTGAACTTCCGAGTGTAGAGGTGGGAACGCCTCCATAAAATAGAAGTGAATCAGTGTTATTGGTGTCCAAGAATTAAGTCATTCGGCTGCCAACTGCGCCATGCATTATCGATGTGTCAAATGCAAAGCCATTCATGCTCCCGGTGAGTGCAAATTGCCTCAGACGGAGCCAAAAGAGAAATTATATTGTGTTAACTGCGGTGTTTTTGGTCACCCGGCATCATATCGAGGATGCTCCCGATATCAAGATGCGAGAGTAAAATTTGACCCGAAGCAAACACAACTACACCGCAGTGTCTTAGCTCCGAACTTCGTTAAGCCTGGAGTATCATTTGCACTCGCCGCAAGAGGGCCAGCGGAAAATGCGGTAAATAATGTAAGTAGCAATAATGAGCTTCCTCTCAAAACTTACCAACAATTTAATTCTTTATCGGAGAGAATCGATAATAATAAATTAATTTTGTTTTTCAGCGTTTAGGGCTTCCAAATACCTCAAAATGACTTCAAATCCAGTCACATTCCCATGGATAGGATTCGTCTCATCTCGATCAACGTCAACTTCATTGCTACTTTACATCGACGTGATTATTTCCTTGAATTCATTGTTAAGTAAAAGCCTGACATCATGCTTCTCCCTGAAACCCACCTCAATTCATGGCAATCCATAACATTCAAGGATTTTGAATTCGTAAGAAACGATAGGGTAAACGGTGATGGGGGAGGTGGCACCGGGATATTGGTAAGAAGAGCCTATTGTTTCCAAAATATTGAAAAAGTCGAATTCAAAAGCTTTAAATCTCTGGAAGTGTCCGTTATCAAAATCTCACTGCCAGGTGGGGATAACCTCTTCGTTATCTCTGCCTATGCAATTGGTGGAACTGTTCTCAAGCTCAAGGAGGAGCTCAATTCGTTGTTTGAAATACTCGAATTGAACAGGCTGCATAATTATTATATTCTGGCTGGTGACCTGAATGCCAAGCATACATCATGGCTGAACGCCACCAATAATCTAAGAGGTGTATTCCTCAAATCGTGGATAACAGAGAACCAAATTGAATATAAGTACAATCTATATGGGTCGGAGTTCCCAACATACCCTAGGACAAATTCATATTAGGACCTTTGCATTGCTGACGCAAGACTTGAATTCAGCTTTAATAGTCCTCAACGGAAACTGCAGGTGTTTCCTTACCATAGCGACCATAACGGAATCGTAATGGAAATCAACCATCAAAAGGATGATCTCTCCCTCATTCATGTTCAACATGAAAATTATCGGTTGAATTTCAAAAAAACAGTCTGGGGAAAATTTCAAAAGAAGTTTAATCGGGAGTACCAGAAGCAATGTCCCCCTTCTGATGATGGCAACTCTTGCTCAATGGTTGCTAATGACAGGAATCTAACCAACGATGAAATAGATCTCTATTTGTCGAAGTAAGAGTGACGTTGGAAACGATTGAGAAAGTTGTTCCCATGATTAAACATTGAAACAATATGGATGGATATGAAAGATTGAAAAGCCTTCTTCTCATACGGAAAATCGTTTGTTGTAACTGATGGAAATCTGACAACAATGCGCGAATTCAAGGTCTTGAATAGTCTACAGCAGGGAACAGTTACTGTGCCTCTGCTGTTCTCAATATTCATTCGCAAGCTATTGAACGGCTTTGATTTCAACGTCTCGCCAACGCGATCATTGGTAGCGTTTGCTGATGATCTAATCATCTATACGGCAGACCGAAAAGCTACAATAGTTTAGAGCAATCTCTAAAAAATATTCAATGATGTGTAGCTGTACACTGACAATTGGCGAATGAAAATCAATACGCAGAAGTGCGAAACAATCTTATTTCGGACAACGCTGGAGGGGGTTAGTCAAAACCTGAAACGTAATTGGAAGGGTTTCTACATCATTGCTGGCAAGGATACTTCAGAACGGGTTCCACATAAATCCTGTGTTCGATACCTCGGTGTTCATCTCGATCAGTGTCTTTACTACTCGTATACTGAACATGTCAAAATTATACTCAGTAAGGCACAAAAAGTACTGCTCGCGGGTTCAGTTTAGCACAGGAGAAAACCGAAGTGGTCATCTTGATAAAAAAGAGAATCTCTAGAGTAAGGATGATCAGTATTGGAGACATACAAATCGAGTTGAAACCAGCAGTGAAGTACCTGGGGCTCCTGATCGACTCGAAGATGAGTTTCCCTGAGCAAATCAGGGCAACGGCTGAAAAGGTTGCTTCGGGAGGATCGGCTCTGAGTCGACTTATGGCCAACGTAGGGCGACCCAGCCCATCAAGAAGACGGCTCTTGATGAGTACTGTAGGGTCAGTGCTACTGTAACGAGCGGAAGTATGGGGCGACACTCTCAGTAAGGAGGTGTACCGAAAACGTGTGGCACAGATACAGAGAAGAGGAGCACTGAGGATTGCATCTTGGTATCCAACAGTCTCTGATTCGGCGATGAGAGTTATTGCAGGCGTGATACCTGTCGCCCTCGTTGCTAGAGAGCGCCGTGCTATTTACCTGCGTCGAAACAACGATGCGAGGGAGATGATTGTCCGCGGGGAGAGACAGCGCTCGCTCAACGATTGGCAGCAGTCTTGGGTCAAATGCACGAAGGGAAGGTGCACTGCGCGCCTCATCCCGGATGTGAGAGCGTGGCTAAATCGAAGGCATGGTGAGACTGATTTCTATCTGACGCAGCTTTTGAGCGGCATTGATGTTTTCAGTCTTACCTGCACAAGATTGGTAAGCCACGGTCCTTCAATTGTCGGTTTTGCCCAGGGGAGGAAGGCGATGCCTGCCACACATTTTTTTGCGCGCACATACGGGAGAGCTCATCCCGGATAATATAGTCGCGGTGATGCTCGAATCGGTTGACAAATGGAACCAGGTGGCACATTATGTTCGGGCAATCCTAAAAGATAAAAGGGAGTCACTGCAGCCGAGGGCTTGGGGCTAGGGGATCGCTTTTCTGGCACTTCATCTTTCCCTCTCCCCTCCCACTAGAAGAGGGATCTCCCAGCTTGAAGGCGCCTCACGGCGAGACCTGGCCCGAAGTATGAGTCAAACGATTCCAGGCTAGTGTTACGGGAGCCGCAGTCCAAATATTGGTCGGTTCGTGTTCCGTCGTTCCTCTCTGTGTACTGTAAATGACAACATACATATACGAAAAGCTGCGAATTGTAATCAAAGCATCTGTGGGCGCGGTGTCGTACCATGGATTAGCAGAAGTGGGTGTGTATCCATACTCGTATTAAGTATCAAGCATATACACACAAGACTTCGCAATCGAACGTACCGCCCAGCGGAACGAATTGGTTACATGCATTGCAAATGGAGTGAAAGCTTTAGCTTTATGGTTGCACCAGTCACAGAGAGATGACACTAAATACGTTAAACTGTTTTTGTTTTTGAACTTTGATCTTTTTTAAATGGTAGGTTGTCTTCATTATTTTAGTTGGTAAGCAATAAAGTCAGCATAGTTATAGTATAAAAGAAAATTAAAGACACAAGAAAATCGAGAAGTATTTCTCCATTCACTGGCTCAAGGCGTGCGCCCGAGCTTATTCTATCCCAAGGCACTTAGCCCGGGATAAGTGAATTTAGGATACGTTCAACTGCGTACTCAAGGCATCAGCCCGAGTATCAGCGCCCCAAGGCAGTTATGCCCGGGGCCTGCAGTTGAACTAGTAATTGATTGATTTATCAATCTGACTGCGTGCTCAAGGCATCAGCCCGAGTATTAGCGTCCCAAGGCTTTGTGCCCGGGGCTAGCAGTTGGATTATAATCAATCGATTCGTTAATATAACTGCGTGCTCAAGGCGTCAGCCCGAGCAACAGTTGAAGCTTTAATTGATTGATTTTTCAAATATGATATCAAGCAATATCATACATTTCCTTCAAATAACAAAAATAATCAAAGTAAATATAAATCGCAAAAATTTTACAAGCTCCATTAATGCTCGAACTTTATACGTCTCTGTAATAAATTAATTATTAAAAGAATTCAATAGCGAAATATGTTATTAATATTAATATAGTCAACTGAACGTGTTATTATATAACCAAACAAAGAATAAAATAAAACTTAAATCATTAAACAAAAACACTCTTTTACTGATCTAGTTGGCGAGTATAAAGTAGCAGATAAGTATCATACTGGAATATCTCTCTCTCCCCGGGAGCCTTGATGTGTATATAGGATACACATCATATCGAGCTCCCAGCGCATGCCAGTAGACATGGGGTGTACTGGTATTGTGCAACACTAGGCTAGGTTCTCAGGTTGACAGGGGAGGTGTTTAGTGGATAGTCCAGTCACCTTCTTGCGAGCATGGGAGTCCCACACTCTTTGCATAAATAGCATTTGCCTCCCAAACACAAAAAAAAAAGGCTCAAAGTAGTCATGGCTCTCCGAAGACTCATTTATTGCAGATACATTGATCAAAAGGTCAAAATTATCTGTTGCAAGACCCTGGTTAGACCAGTTTTGACATACAATCATAGTGCTTGTACTATGGAAAAATTAGGAGTTTTCGAAAGGACATGTCTTCGTGCATGTACTGATTTGTACAGAAAGCCTGAGACGGATTGGAAGCATTATATATCGAATAGAAGAATTTATCAAACTGCTGAAGTGACAAGAGTCGATATCTTCATATTGAAACTTCTCCAGAATCATATCGCAAGATCTGTGACTGAGAGTGAAAACCCTTGGATTTCACAGGAGTTCCACCCTACAGACGGGTATATTGCGACTTGCCTCGCTACTGTTTTCGTTCCTCCAGAAGCATTCGTGTATTTGGACATGAATCGATATGTTTTTGATTCTGACGGCGTCCCAATCATATATCATATATATAAACGGGCCACCGATAAGAAGATAAAATATCCTCCGAATTTGAGTTCACGAGACCAACAATTTCAATGGAGATACTCATTTGCTAGATTCGTTGAAGCTGATCGAGCTGTGAAGGAGCAATCTAGGTATTGGTGGCTGAATGACAATGTCTAAATTATTAGTATTTATGCTCAGTTTTTCTATTTTCCGTTACTTAATTTTTGAGTTTCAGCTCATTATTGCTACATTTAGTATTGTTTACTTCTATTAAAAATTAGGGATAGAATAGGTATATGCTATGTTTATTTTATTAGGTTTAGAGGTAAGGTTAAACGCGTAGGTTAGGAATATTGTGATAGCATTTTTTAGTATATGATAAAGTTTTTGGTTGAATTTGATTAGAATTAGGTTATAACATATTAGGTGTAGCATAAAAGTTTACTGATGTGTTAAAATTATAAATAATTTTGGAATAGTGTTGGTACGTTTTTTGTCCTTTTTCCAATCAAATCATAAAATATGTAATAATTTTAATTAATTTGAATTTGCTATAGTTTTTTTTGGTAAAATGTGTTTAACTGATAACGTATAAATTTAGAGAGCCATTTGGGCCATTATGTTTTTGTATTGTTATTGTTTGGAATTTGCTTTCTAGTCTTTTAAAATTTATAACGATTAGTATTGAATAAAGACTTTGACTTTAACTTTGATTCTAGACGCTGCGAAGTCCTAGTAAAACGAGGGGTAGTTCGTTGTACCAATCATTAGATAATTTGGCTCTAAGAGATGATTTTAACGACTTGTGCCATCTTTCGATAATGTCATTTGACTGCGGATGGTGGCTTGTCGTTCGCAGATGTAATACTCCTAAGGTTCTGTTTAGCTGGCGAAACAATTTCGATTCTAACTGCCGTCCTTGTTCCGTGGTTACTCTTGCGGGGACGCCGTAACGAGATATCCAGCCAAATATTAGTGCAGATGCGACACTATCCGCGGTTATACTGCTAATTGGAATTGCCTATGACCATCTTGAGAAACGGTTAATTACTGTTAAAATGTATGAGTAACCTCCTGATGGTGAAAGCGGGCCAACTAAATCAATATTTATGTGTGCAAATCGGTCTGGATTTCCTTATAAGCGTGTATGACTGATTTAGTATGGCGGTGCACTTTGGTCCTTTGGCAAGAGATGCAATTTTGTATGAAGTTTTTGCTATCGCGGTATAGATTCGGACAAACAAAACGCTCTTTTACGAGGCTTGTAGTTGCACTTATTCCGGGATGGGACAAATTGTGAATTTTGGCTAAAACCTTTAAACGAAAGTTTTTGGTAATGAAAGGTCTAGCTTTCATACTTTTTAAATCGCAGTAGAGCTTAATGTCTGAATAAGGGAATATGATGCGTTTAAGCTGCAAAGAAATTGTGTTTGAATACATTTTGTAGTTCATCATCAGTTTCTTGATCTCTAGCTATCGCTACGAATTAATCCGTGATAGAAGATCGGGGATGATATTTTGACGGGCGAAAATGTAGCAAATATCGGATGAAAACTGACTTATGTAGAAAATTGCCGAGCTTGTCGAGGTGATGCTCTACCACCTTTTTGACGATAGGCAAAAATAAGTGGCTTGTGGTTAGTATATATGGCCAACTCTTTTTCCTCCAAGATGTGCCGGAAACATTTAATTGCTTCATAGACTGCTAGCAGCTCTCGATCGTATGTGCGATATTTTTTCTGAGCATTATTTAATTTCCTCGAGAAAAAGGCCAAAGGTTTACATTCTTGGTCTCCAATTTGGTGCAGAACAGCACCGACTGCTGCGTCTGATGCATCAGTTTCTAATGAAATGGGTGCTGATTTGGATGGATAAACTGCTAGCGTTTTCTTGTATTCTTCGAATGCATTAGATGCGTCTTCAGTCCAAGCGATAACAGAATGGTTATTTTTAACGTTGCCTTTGAACATTGAACATTGCAGTTTGTCTTGAATAGTTGCGGCGTTTGGAATGAAACGTCTATAGAGATTTATCATTGCTATAAATCTCCGGAGTTGTTTTGCAACAAGAGGCTTTTCGCAATGGATTATGGTTTCTACTTTATCGGGTAATGGTTTAATACCTTGGGGTATAGCTAAGTGACCCAAGAATTCGAGTTCATTTTGTGCGAATTTGCACTTGTGCGGATTTATTCTTATGCTGTGAAAGTCGATCCAAAACGATTCTAACATGCTCTTGATGTTGCTCGATATTCTGACTTGCGATGAAAATATCATCTATGTATGCTATGACGAAATCAAGTCCACGATGCACTTCATCGATTAGCCGTTGAAATACCTGCGCGGCATTTCTGAGACCAAATGTCATAAATGCAAACTCAAATAGGCCAAAGGGTGTAATGATTGCAGCTTATGGTATATCGCACGGTTCAACCGGAACCTGATTAAAAAGCCTTTTTTAAATCAATCTTGCTGAAAATATTTTTGCCATGTAAATTGAATACAAAACCTTGTATGTGCGGTATCGGGTACTTGTCTGGTACCGTAATAGAATTGAGTTGGTGGTAATCACCACATGGTTGCCAAGTACCATCAGAAGAGGTGTTGCCCAATTGCTCTTTGATGGACGGCATACGCCCCTCGATAGCAAGTCATTAAACTCTGTTTTAGCCGCGGCAAGTTTGTCGGGAGACAATCTTCTTGTTCTTGATGCGACTGGTGGACCTTTGGTAACAATGCAATGTGTGACTATTGTTTTAATTTTTTCCATCGGTACCACATGTTCATGCAACATTTGCTTATAGCCTCGTAATATTTTTACGAATGGATCCTTAGGATTAGTAAGCATTACTTCTGGTGTTGAAGATTTGATGACGATGCCTATGCTGTTTAGTTTAGTTGATGTATCTACTAGTGCTCGTTTTTGTAAGTATACTCCAAGGCCGTGATACTTCAAAAAATCTGCCCCTATTAGCGGTGTGTTAACATCAGCGACAATAAAAGTTCAGTCAAAAATGCGGGGTAAGTTGAGTGAAACGGTAAGTTTTCTCTGGCCGTATGTATTTATCACTGTTCCATTAGCAGCAAACAGTCGTTTATAATTGGCATTACTGGCATCGTACTGTTTTGATTCTAGTGTTGATGAGATGAGGGATACATCTGCACCCGTATCTATAAGAAATCTACGTTTAGTAAGGGTATTGTATATAAAAAGGCGTGGTGTGGATGCGCCAAGTTCGTCCGCCTCGAAACAAACTTGGTGCTTTAGTTTTCCGAACTCCTGAATTGGCAAGGTGGCACACATTTGCTTGAATTCTGTCCGAACTAATGTTGATACCAGCAGTTCTTGTATTTGAGCTTGCTAGCGCTGCGGTGAAGTTTATCCAAACCGGACGATGATTGATTACGCTGTCTTGCGTTACGCAGCTTCTGAACTTCTGCATATAGTTTCTAAATTCGCCTTTGAAATGATCCAGTATTTTTGTCAGAGGGTTTACGGTTTGCAGTTGCATAAACCTAATGGACATCAGTTGATTCCCAAATTTTTTCGGCAATGGTTCCGATGATACAGATAGAATTGCACGTATAGTTTCGGGCAAGTTCTGTAGTCATCGAGTTTTTAAGGATATCATCGCTGACAGCTGCTGATGCTAATTGTCTCATTCCAGACAGTAAAAATGAAGGTTTTCTATCACCCAATTGCATTTGTGACAATAATTTCCTTAGCTTGGTCTGTTCGCTATCAGCAAATTCTTCATTGATTCTTGCTCTCAAGACGAGAAATTTATCTGTTGGCGGATTTTTAATGATATTGAAAGCATTGTATGCGATGTTCACTGGCAGTTGACTAACTACATGATGAAATTTGAGCCGATCCGATGTAATTTTAGCTAGTGTGAATTGTGACTCAATTTGATAAAACCACAGCTCGGGATTAGCCGTGAAAAATTCCGGAAGCTTTGAATGCAGTGTTACATACAGGCTGTTAGAGCTCCACTGGTGTATCACTCTTTAGATCGTTGGGATGATTTTCTGACGTTTCATCTGCCTCGTTGTGGATTATTGGTAGCATATTTAATTATGCGGTACGACACGTGTGTTTTTATTACGGTTTTTCATTTTAATTAAGATAATCGCTATTCAGGGGTCACCACTATATGTAGCGCACTCTTCGTTTTGTAAAATAAAAGCTCACAATCATGTTTTCTAATTTAGATGTAATTTGATTTTATTCTCGCGTGTACGTTCTGACTGCGCACATTAACTTCTCTTTCTATCCAAACCGGGTTTTGTGCCACTGCTGTTAGTGCAGTGGTTTGGTTATTATTGTTTTAGTGCAGTGGAATTAACTATACAATTTAGTAGTATGTAGAAATAAAAATGTATAAAATGAATTAAAACGTAAAAAATAAAATTAATTTGTAGTCGGTACAGATTCAGGTTGATCCTTCTGAAAATGTAATTGACGCACCAATGATGTATGAACATGGCTGGAAGAGGAAAATCGATTATTTCTTAGCATTTTCCCTAAATGATATCCAGGATGTGACTTAGCGATACACAAATAATCATAAAAATATACAATAAAAACTGAACAAAATCAAGTGAGGACATTAGAAAATGAAATGATAGAATTATAGTAGCAGTTTTCTTTTGTTCTGAGACGCATCTCTACTCATTTTAGCTACGAATCCTAGTCTGAGATCAAAACCATAAAGTGTATTGTTGAAAGTTTTCTATCTCATGTTTTGACATATCGGATAAAGCCTGGTTATTTTGCAAACTCTCTAATTCGACTAGAAAAATATGATGGGAGTACTGCACTGCAATACTGCCCTACATTAGCCCAGCCTCGATTTCTGCAAAAAAAAACATTTCCGTGTCAAAAATCAAAAATTCAAACATTTTCGTGCATAGGAACCTCTTCTAAGAATTTCCATGGGGTTATAACGAACTTAGGCACGTAAATATTCCTGTAATGTTATTGCCAGATGACTTACGAGCATAGTCAATGATTAAAGTCGATAACCATCTTTTCAATAAGTTTCAGGCACTCTTACCCCCCCGCTTTTCCTAACTTCTATAAAAAGAAAAAGCCGGTCTTTCCAGTTTTAAATTCCGACCGATTATGGGACCCGCCGTAGTCCGCGTGTTGTAGTGGTTAGAGCACTAAGCCCGTAAGCTGAAGGTCTCTGGTTCGAGTTTCGTTGGCGTCAACGAGATTAAGTTTGAGTGATTCTTCGGACGGACTATAAGCCTGTTCAGTTATATGTGCTGGCTTAAAATCAGAACGCGTCGCAGCTGGGTGGACGGACACACGGTCAAAGCGTGATAATGATATCACCTTGTGCCGATCATGACAATGAGATACTCTAACTATCTCTAAGCGAAGGCCCGAAAGGGGCTATAGTGCTACAAAAAAAAAATGGGACCCGCCACGTTGGCTGGTCCCTCCGCTCATGAGCTAGCCATTGGGCGATCTTTTTCGTTGTTACAGGTGCTCTCGCAAGGCTGCTTGGCGTTCCACAGCTGATATGGGCCAAGGCAGCATTTTTTGGATTTCGAACCGGTTGGGAGGGGTGCGAGTGGGCACTGCCACCACCTGGAAGCTCCACTCTTACTTGAGGGCCGCGATTGTCCTCAGCAAGGACGAAATCGTCTTGAATATCGCGCACGGCTAATTGATCATTCAGCGTCCCGTTGTTCTCCTTGTAATCCCTTTCTGTAGGTTACTTCGACCATTGGCACCTTTTTCACCAGCCAATCAGTTTTGCCCTTTTGACTCCGGTCACGTACTAATTCGTAATCGCGAAACAATTTTGTAGTGGGTGGTGGGAAAAGAACCCGCCCCACAACTTCGCAAAGCTAGCTTACCAGCACACTTACGCGTCCCCAGAAAAGGCCATTTCCAGCGCAGCACTGATTCCGCTCGCTGACGCAGCAGACCATCGCTGCAGCCCTTTACGGACTCTCTCTTTTTTCAATACATTTTACTCTCGTGTAAAATGTATTGAAAAAAGGTCTAATTTTTGAAATGACTAGTTATGTGTTTGTCATCAGAAGCTATCAAGATAAATCCCGTTATCTCTTCTTCACCGCCCTCTCTTAACCACATCAATTCAGTTAAAATCATCGAAATCATGAAATATTCTAAAAAAACAACTTTCAACTTGTCAAACATCAATTCTCATTGTTACCTTAAGAAACATTTCAATTATTTTTCTTACCAACTTAATTGAAGTGTTGGTCTGCATACATGAAGTCTTAATGCTACCGCCATTAACTGCCAATGTGACCGAGTTTAAGTACATACTTCTTCACTTCAACAAGCTCCACTTGTTATCGCATCTTTGCTTTTCGCCATTTGCATTGTTAATAGTTCTTGCGCTAAGTGAAAAGTTAACTGTTTAGGTCTAAGATGCTGACTTAGGGTTAAATTCATATACTCGTGGTTAAGTTCATACCTTACTATTTTCGGAAGTTAAATTGCAGAATTGGATTGAATAGAAGTGATCTTTAGACGTTATTTTTGAGGAAAAATGAAGAGTTGTCAATTGCTAATAATTTTTGTTTTGTTGCATGATGTGTTCATCTTGATTTTTTTATGAGCTTCGTAACGAAAATTATTCTTCTGGTTGGCCACAGTTGTTAGACGAATATTAGCTCCGATCGAAACATGTACGCGGTGAGTTAATGACGATCGGCCAATTGAAAGCCTCGGAATATCATTTAACGTTACTTTGAGTAAAACATTTTTTAGGGTTTTATACAATACTTTACAAGATTCTAGTTTCTCTATTACTTTACAAAACTCTATTAGTCCGTGCGTCACATTTATTTTTCTTGGAAACTACAACAATAAGAGTTATGAAACTTTGTACGTACTATATATCAAAAGTGGCAACCTCTCCGAAGTTTTTGCATACTATATTTTTTAAGGGGAGCCCCATATGTGGAAATTATCCTTTAAAAAATGTAAATGGATATCAAATGAAAGATCTTGAAGAGAACTTTTAGAAACTAGTATCTAAAGAGCGGTAACGATGTGAAAAATTTGTGCCCCACCTTTGAGCCGAAAAAATCATGGATATTGGTCTTGATCAGTACATTTTGGGAACTTTGTTAGTCAGAATTTAAAATTTTTGTCTATAAAATCTAAAGGGCCTGTCGCATTTTCGGCTATTTTAAATAATATATAAAATACTTGCAAATTAAAAACCACCACCGCCACTGAATCGCGACTGAACATTGACCGTGTGGTGAGTCGGTTAACACCTTAATTTCCCAATTTTCGTGTGTTTTCATGAGATATACGCGTATAATTTACTACCAAATATAGTACTAGGAAAACTGCTGGAGGGACCTTCACGAAAAGCAGCAACAATTTGATACGCCTTTATTCATATTATTATTACTAACCCGAAATAAACCCCACCACTATCACGGCTACCATTATCGATAAAGAGTATCTCCAATCCCTACTCAATGAGCCTAGAAGAATATTTTTATTCACTACTAAATAGCGCCCAACGCGGGCCCGAAAAGCCCGCCTGTATCAACAGTCGAGAGCCTGAGACAGACCATCGTTTATAGGTTACCCCACTAGGTGTCCAAATTTTTGGCGGGTGGGTAACTGCTGAAGGATATTGCACTAAACGTGCCGTGTAACAACTTTCGGACTTTGTGTTGTCTTCGGACATCAATATCGTTTGGACTTGTTTTTGATTCATACTTCGGTGGTTTACCACCATTGTATGACTTGCAAGGCCAAATGATATTAGAGTCCCTTTGTGTATCCGGAAATTGTTACCTTACATCAATTTACAGCGGACTCTGATCTGCACCACAAAATAAGCGGTGCCTTAGTGTCTTTCAGTACATGGATCTTGATTTCACATGATTGGCTGCTTAGCTAACGCGTGAATATCCATGATAAGACACGCGACTGCCCTTGGTTAACGCAGGCGAACAAGAGACCATTCCCGAACTCTAATATTTACGGTGCCTCAAGAGATAAGTACCTGTAACAAGTAGGAAGAGCTCACCATTGGTGTCATTGCCTAAGACGGGGGAAAGAAATATTGAAAAACCGAATTTAATATTGATAATCACCTAGTTATATTTTTGAGTCAAATATCGTAATTTTACTGTGAGAGTTGTGCTTATAGTTCGCCATTGACGGCCACCTTTGTCACGGACAAATTCCTACCAGACCTCAGCACTTGCCTCTGCAAAAAGTTTACCCGAATCACCCGAGCCAAGTATTATCGGAAACGTTGTAACTAGAGATATATTGTAATCATTATTAAAACTAAGAGTAAACATAGTATGTAAGTAATCAAGAAAGATAATGGTTCTGCGAAAGTTTGCCTCCGAAGACCAAACGTTGAAAAATGCACGTATCGTTGGCGGTACACATATCAATGCACATACGGCAGTTTTAATAGAGACCTTGGTTGAATTAGATGCAACGATTCGATGGGCGGCTTGTAATATATACTCGACACGGGATGAAGTTGCTGCGGCATTGGCTGAAGCAAATTATCTGATATTCGCATGGCGTGGTGAGACCGAAGGAGATTTTTGGTGGTGTAACGATAATTGTGCAAATGCTGAAAATGAGCTACCAAATATGATTTTGGATGATGGAGGCGATGCAACACAGTTAATGCTGAAGAAATATCCAGCACCTTGTATATTTCTGAAATTGCCCTACCTGCACTCTTCAGGCCAGCATGGATGGTTTTCGTGCGGCAAAACTTAATGAAGTTACTCGAAATGTAGACGTTGTTGTGACCGCCACCGGTAATCAAAAGGTGTAATTTGTGATGATATGGACATTTGCGTAGCAAGTTTACATCTTCCCACACCCAATAACATCTACTGCTGGAGAAAATAAACATATAACAACCGGAAGACACTTGAAGTCTCAATCAGGCACGGCCGCCAACATCGAAAATAAGCAAAACTAATTTAAAAAACACAGGGAAAAAACTTGCAGCAAAGAAGGTTCGAGCCACGGATATCTGGAGCTCCAAGACGCAATGATAGTACTAGAATCTATGAGTTCAAGAAGTTGCGGTCAACTTCACCGGAAAGAAATTCAACGGGGCGAAGAAATCCCATCCAAGGCGAGGACGGACCGAATCGTGAGCGAAGGGGTCTCTTTTCCGTTTTGGACTCCGTGTGGGAAGGTCCCGCCAGCGAGCGAAGGAAGTCATGCCAGCTAGGGATTCTCGAGTTGGTGACTGGAGTATTTTGTGGAACTGGAGGGTAAAACGTGACTCCCATCAGAAGGACAACGCCAGGAATTCTTCTGCGAAGACGACAAACAGAAATATCGGGCCGCCACGAGAAATCATAATATTCTTTCATCAGGATGCACGTGGCTAGCGTGCAACGGGACACAAACGAGGCAGAAAATTTACCGGGGCCCCCGTCATCGAGATAGCCAAGTTAGGTAAATATCGTTTAGAATTAAGGCATAATCTCTTGAGAGTGATCTACCATGGTAGTGTTATAAAAAAAAAAGACAAATATTCTTTGCGTTTGTTCCAAAACTAATTGGTAAAATAATAATGAATTGTGAATTTACAGTGAATCGCCTGAACTTTTATTTCTTCTCTCGGTGATGCTTGATTTGGGAGTGATAAAAGAAATTTCAAGGCGCCCATTTTCCACCTCAATAATCCGCAAGTACTGGGGTATGTATGTGTCTTTGTTTAGTGCGAATTCCAGCTCACGGGGTACTTAATTCCACGTATAAGAGGATTTAGGACAGGTAGAGTGCAGAATTGTGTGTTGTCTTCCTTCTCTAGGCTAGTGATTTCGTTTCTTCCCTAAAAGTGAAGACTCCAGCGCGAGCCAAGCTCGTCTCAAGGCTTGGGGGGACAACTTTACGGGTAGACGAGTGGCGCCGACGCCCGTCTCCGACGGAGCGACCCGGGATCCAAAACGCCCCCGGCCGGAGTCAGAAGCTATGGTTGAGTCATCTTCGCGAGGAAGTTTTATCGCGTAAAACCTTGTCTCATACCACCCATAATGAACAGCGCTTCGGAGACCGTATTTCCATCACACACGGAGCCCATCAAACAGAAGTCCACGAACTGGCACCTAAGACACGACTCACGTTCCAACTCACGTGGTGGAACTGCCGGCAGACAGGACATCGCTTTACCGCACGCCAGGCAGAGGCGAGCATCTTTTGTTTCCGTTGTGGCATGCTAGATACATATGCGCCGAATTACACCGATTGCAAGAAGCCAAAAAACTTGCAACTAAGGATATCACATTTTTTGTCATCCCCTCACTGACTCAGAACGTGTACCTCTTCGTCCTGCAATCTGGTTGGCCCCAGATTTATTCTTGGACTCACGCTTTAATACTAGAAACGTCCATGGACTTACTTCTATGCCCGACAGACACGAATTAACTTCTAACTAGCGACAACGTTTGGAAGCATCCATCGCTGCTATTCCATCTTAAGTTACACAAGGCCTTTGCGGCACTACTCTGGTCTCACATGTTATTGACGTTAGCGATAGCAAGCCAATAAAGCAGAGACACTACGCCATCTAACCGGCCATGGAAAAGCTAGTGTACGCAGAGTTGGACATGATGCTATTTTTCGGGGTTATAGAGGAATCTTAAAGTGCCTGGTCCTCCCCACTAACCTTGGTGGTAAAACCAGATAAAGTTCGTCTTTGTCTAGACGCCCGCAAGTCAACGTAGTGGCTGTTAAAGACGCTTACCCTCTTCCGCTCATCGACAAAATATTGGGAAGACTGTCGAAAGCAAACTACATTACGAGTCTCGACTTGAAGGATCCCTTTTGGCGAATACCACCCGATGAGGGGTCGAGAAATAAAACCTCAATAAGGGGAAAAATCATTCATACTTTCGAACTATCTGTTTTTTTTTGAGTTGCATCTTTAATAAAAAAAACATCATGAACCCAAAGACTATCTTGAAATTCCTGCAAATTTCTCCTAATATTGTCTACAGTTTATTGTATTGCGTTATACTAACGTTAGATCACAGTCTAAATGATGTCCAAAATAAAGGAAATAGTTTTTCGATTAGCAAGCAATGAAATATAGTTCACTAATGTAAATTAATACTTTTGACAATTGGAAGGGAAATTCATATTACACAAACACTTATGATATAAAAAAAATAGCGAAAATTAATTTGCTTCTTTAATTGAATAATTTATTTATACGTTAGATACTATCACTGGGTTTAAGATAGCATCAAAATATGAAAATTATGAAGTTGATTCATTTTGAAAATAAGTTTTTTCGCGAATTGCCAACCACAAGCAATTAAATCATTTTTTTATGCATTAAATCTAAACACAGTGCACGGGGCTTTAGTAACCCTTTAAATCATCAAATTGCATAGAATAAGTGCATTGAGTGGAATGCGTTGTGGATTTGAACAATATTTCTTTTACCAATTCGAATCCAAATTTCAGAAAAATCAAGCCATAACAGCTAAGTTATAGACGATTGAAATTTATCAATTGAAACAACAATTAAACGTGATACTGTGTAAATACACGTTCGCAAAGGACCCAATTACTACAGATGTGTAAAGGTTTTGATGGGAATTTTAGAAATATTTAAAAACATTGATATGTTGTCATGACTACTCAAACATTGAGGTCAACAGGCTAAAAATCAAATAGCGGCAAATTAAAATGCACAATTACCATATATTGTTCTTCTAAGCTCAATTCATGGAACATACGTGTGAAATGCATTTCTCGTCATGTACCTTTTCTTGTCAATTTACTCATCGGATTTTTTCTGATCCCCGAACGCAGCTAAACCCACTTCACGTCTTGTTTTGTCAAAGCGCGAAACTAAAACCTCACTCTGAATACAACCGCTAAATTAACGCTCCACGCTTGGCAGCAGGCCATTCAAAGAAGGAACCTGGACAGGGGATACGACTTCTTCTCAATCGATCACGCAAGTAAAGGGTTTTCCAATAAGAGGTGTGTTGCGAATTCCGGCGTACCAACTTCCTCCCATTCGCAACTTCAAATTGCCGCCGTAACATCTCCATCTTCCTTTGGGCATTTATACCTTTTTCCCTGTTCTTTATTTAATTTTATTAAAATTTTTCCAATTTCCCTATAATTTTTACCTCCCCATCATCACAATCCTACCCTTTTCCCTTATTTCCAACTAAAATAATATAATATATACTAATAATTTCATTTTTCCCACTAACAACATTCCATTCATTAATTCCCACTAACAAAACTTCATTCAATACCTTTTCCCTAACAAAACCTAATTCCATCCTTCATACTAACTAATTCTATTCAGTAGTTCCCACTAACAAATTTTATTTTTTATACTAACAAAAATTAATTCACGTTTCCCTACTAACAAAATTCAATCTCATACCCAAATGCATCGTTGAAGTTGCTTATGAGATGAATGCGAGATCGACAGTGCATGGCACCATTGGCTGCGTCGCGAGTTCTCGACCGGAGGTCTGCTGGAACCCTGGGTTCAAGTTCCTCCGGGCGCAGGGAAGCAATCTTTTTGGGTAGTTAAAAATATTCCGCCTTTAGTAGAACTTTCAAATAAAAAAATGAAAGAAAGTATATACCCTTTAATTCTACTATTTATTTTAAATTTAGTATACAATTGTTTCGTTCTCTACTTGAGAACTTTCTCAGTACTACTATTCCCTAAACTATATTTATTCCTAATATTTATACTAAACTCATTAACGTATTAATATGAATCTCTAATTACATCTAATCCCTCAAAGTACTTTTACTTAATCTCTAATTACCTGATCCTTTACCATTCAAAAATTTGTTTTTCCTTAATTACTACTTAACTACCTTCATTATTTTGTAAGCTTGAATAGCCAGGTGTATCCGTTACCTGGGTCGCCGTTCCAAATGTCCTGCGTCTTCCGATTGAATATCTCCAAGCTTTCTGCTACATCAAGCTTCCATCCGTTTGTAACCGTTTTCAGCATGCTTACGTTGTCCGCAGTGATGTCATGTTTTTCAAGGACTATATGCTCTGCTACTTTTGATTGGAAGTTTTTTGCATCCTGCTTTTTGTTTTTGTTGACTGCTTCCCTTAAGTGTTCATTCCATCTGACACCTAGTGATCTCCTCGTTTGTCCAATGTAACATCCATTACATTTCGTACACGATACCTTGTAGACTCCACTGCGATCCATTTTGGGAATGGGGTCCTTGGTTGATCCAAGCAAGTTCTGTATTTTTGTGGCCCGGCTCGTATAAACTAGGTCGATGTCTACGTTCTTCATAGCCCTCTTCATTGTTTCCGTCCTTGAGTCAAACGTTACAACCAACCTCTTCCGTTGCTCGACTTCCGCAGTTAGCGTTGTGAACTTTTTATTGAAGATCTCCTTCGTTCGTTTGGCTATCAATTTGGTGACTTCATCCGTAGGGTATCCATTCCACTCGGCTAGCTTATAAATGTGGGACGTTTCTTTTATCAGGCCTTCCTTATTCAATGGAAGCGTGAGCATTCGATTCACAAGCCAGCTAAATGTCACCCATTTTTGCTGTTGGCAATGGTTCGAAGTGAAAGGAATGATCCGCATGGTGTCCGTTGGTTTGCGGTATATTTCGAATTCCAATCCATTAGCTCCTCTACATACCATTACGTCAAGGAATGGTAGCCGCCCCTCCGACTCCAGCTCGTGGGTGAAACTGATGTTGTTGTGTATTGAGTTGATCGCCGTGAGAGTTTGCTGGACCTGATCCTCTTTGATGATCGTGAAGATATCGTCTACATAACGCACCCATCGATGTGGCAGTTTACCTTCTTGTGCTAACTTCTCCTCCAAAAATGCCATAAAAACTTCGCTTAGAAACGGGGAAAGAGGATTTCCCATTGGAGCACCACGTGTTTGCTTAAAAATATCTTCACGATCATCGAAGAGGATCAGGTCCAGCAAACTCTCACGGCGATCAACTCAATACACAACAACATCAGTTTCACCCACGAGCTGGAGTCGGAGGGGCGGCTACCATTCCTTGACGTAATGGTATGTAGAGGAGCTAATGGATTGGAATTCGAAATATACCGCAAACCAACGGACACCATGCGGATCATTCCTTTCACTTCGAACCATTGCCAACAGCAAAAATGGGTGACATTTAGCTGGCTTGTGAATCGAATGCTCACGCTTTCATTGAATAAGGAAGGCCTGATAAAAGAAACGTCCCACATTTATAAGCTAGCCTACGGATGAAGTCACCAAATTGATAGCCAAACGAACGAAGGAGATCTTCAATAAAAAGTTCACAACGCTAACTGCGGAAGTCGAGCAACGGAAGAGGTTGGTTGTAACGTTTGACTCAAGGACGGTAACAATGAAGAGGGCTATGAAGAACGTAGACATCGACCTAGTTTATACAAGCCGGGCCACAAAAATACAGAACTTGCTTGGATCAACCAAGCACCCCATTCCCAAAATGGAGCGCAGTGGAGTCTACAAGGTATCGTGTACGAAATGTAATGGATGTTACATTGGACAAACGAGGAGATCACTAGGTGTCAGATGGAATGAACACTTAAGGGAAGCAGTCAACAAAAACAAAAAGCAGGACGCAAAAAACTTCAAATCAAAAGTAGCAGAGCATATAGTCCTTGAAAAACATGACATCACTGCGGACAACGTCATTTTTCATTTCTCAAAATGACCTCCCCCTTTCCCGTCCCTTTCCCGCCGTGTTAGTATTTATATGTAAGGTGGCTCAGCACGAGCAGAGGGTGTCCCGGAAGTCCCACGACACGACTGAGCGCTAGCCGGCCTCAGTATGCCATCCCGGGCTACACATTCCTCTGCCAAAACTTAATGTCTGCAATTGCGGTGACCTCTGTGGTTGCAACTAATGGCACCCAAAGCTGGTTTTCTAATGGTTTTAGTTGATTTTTATTAGTTTTTAATGATAGTTTAAATTTTTCAATTTTAGATTTGTTGGGCTGAGTACCTGGAGTGCCTGACTTAAATAGTGGTCTTTTGTTAAAATTTTTTGATGATTTGTTTGAATGATGAAAAGTTTTCAAGTAATAGTTTGAAAATTTTTAGTTTGGATTTTGGATAGCTAATTTATAGATCTTTGATCACGGGGTTCGTCGCAGTTGCAGTGGCGCCCACCGTGCTGAATTTATGTTTTATAGTTCTCATCGGCTATGCCAGTGGTCATGCTGTGGCAGTGTGGATGGTGGTTGGGGTTCACCGAATTTCGAGTCGTTGGTTATATCTCCCTACACGGGATAGCTGGACTTGGATCCAACTCTTGGAATTAGCCAACGCTTTCGGCCTTCCATCATCTATCTGGTTTTAGCTTTGAGATTTGTGCGGCTCTTGTTCGAGCCATTATGAAGTCCGTGAAGTTTCATAATGGTCTCGTAGTCGGCCCTGGTTGTTGACAATATGAGCAGAGTCCGCCTTCAAAGTCCATTGTTATACCAGGCACTATTGTGGTTTGCCTGCTTCGTGTTTTGTCTAAATTTTAATCACTATCCCATTTAATTACGTTTTCTTTCCTTTTTCCCTTTCAATAGGGGGATCATTTTGAGAAATTAATTTTTTTTTTGTATTGGAACTCGATTTCAATTGCGATTACAAAAATCAATATTTTCGATCTTTTCCAACACTGTTCCTCTTCACTGCTAATCAATCGCAATAATAACCACAACCATTAATTGTTATTACTGCCATAGTCTGTTTGTCAGACTGTGGAATCATTTTTATTTCGTATTAAATTTGCGTTAAACTTTTTTTTGATTTTATTTTAGGTAGCTTGAATTTTTGTTTATTGAATTGAGCATTTACGGTAGTAGAGTTTAGTTCGTTTTTTTTTTATATAATACTATAGGAACCGAATAACCATGCGTCGGCGAACGGCTAGTTGGGATCCAACCTATACCCAACTTGATAGAGTTGGAACGGCTTAGCCTACCATCCAGCCTGTGAGAAGCACAAGACGCACTTCCTCAAGCTGGTGCGCCAAGCGCGGCAGCTACTCCGCAGATACGGGCACCCGGTAGTTCCCTTGCTTCTACTACACGGCAGGCGGTGCAGGAAACGTCACCTTCCGCGAATCCCGACGCAATGAATTTGCCACGCCAGATCGACTTCCTATCACCAAATGGAGTATCACATTTGATGGTGAAGTAAATGGCGTGTCCGCCCAGCAATTTATATTTCGCGTGGGCAGCTTGGCCAGCGATTACAATTTGTCAGACCGAGATTTGATGAGGGATCTACATGTGCTTCTGAAAGGAGCGGCACAACAGTGGTACTGGCAGATTCACGACATCTTTCGGGAGAATCTGACTTGGCCAAGATTCAAATGCGAGATGATGGAGCGGTTTTCACCACATCACACTGATGACGATATTCGCCGTACAATGCACGGTCGCCATCAGCGTCCCGGGGAAAATTCATCGAATTCTATGAATGCCTGGAGGCACTGTCATTACAACTCCAAGTGCCTATTCTTGATTTCGATTTACAATGCATCGTATCTAAGAATATGAGCCCACGGCTTCAAGATCACCTGGCAGGCCTGACCTTTCCGTCCACCAGGGAGTTAGTCAGAAGATGCTGTCGCACCGAGGATACGTGGAGGTGCGTAGTGTCTCGGCGCAGGCTGTTCGAAAGACGTGCGGTGGGAGGAGTGCATTCCGTGCAACTTCCGGAAAATCTGATGGACTGGGACATGTACGATAAACCGTACTCTCCAAATTGTGAACAAAATTTCGGTAGCGAGGAACCCTTAAATTGGGGAAATGTTCGCAATTCGACAGCGTGGGATCTACCTTCTCAGCTTCCGCAACCCAATCAATGCCGTCCCCGTGAGACTCTTCAGATTCAAGCGGTAGCATCCCGACCGAAAATTGGTTCTTCTTCGGACTATCAACAACGAAGTCAATTTAGGATGTGCTGGAATTGAAAGGATTTAGCCCATAATTTTTTTGATTGTGCTACCCCCTTCAGACACATTTTTTGTTTTGGTTGTGGGAAGGAAGGAGTCACCAAGCCTCATTGCAATGCTTGCAATTCCAAAAGAATACCGTTGCGTAAGGGAATATCGTTTCCTCGGGCTAATCCCACCCAGCCATATGGGCGTGTAGATGTGGCCGCGAATGTGGATCCGGAGCTCAGACGCCTCCAGTGACTGAGACCTATGCCTTTTAATCACCGCATTATTTTCCCTCCTGCAAACTCTTCCCACCGTTCCCAACGCCCTGGTACATTTTGTCAGCCAATTTCAATACACCGCCAGCCTGCCCCAAGTAGCTTCCCTGATATCTCCGGAGTGGAAAGGCGGGCGATGATCGTAAGTCACCCGCTAGTTTTAGAGCACGACCTTTTCGGGATCGCTTTCGGAGATCCTGAAGATATTTCTTCGCCAGGCGTCTCTTGAAGCGTGCCTGCGTGGAGTCAATTGTGGCCACTCCTGGCGACAATAGGCCCTACGCGGATATTTTTGTCAAGTGTCGCAAATTGACGGGCTTGCTTGATAGCGGAGCCAGTGTCAGTATCCTCGGAGCCGGAGCCTTGGACCTGCTGTCGGACTTGGGTTTGCATATGCATACCATGCATGCTCATGTTCAGACTGCATCAGGGCACAAGGATCCAGTTCTGGGATACGTCACCACATTGGTGCGATTTAACAACAACACCAAATTGATGAGATTCCTAATTGTTCCTTCCTTGACGCACGCAGTGTATCTTGGAATTGACTTCTGGGATCTCTTCAAAATAGCACCAATCCAGATTAACGCTATCGAAGCAGCCTCGGAGCCTCAAAGCCCTGAATTCTATCTGCTGTCCCCAAAAGATCAGCAACGATTGGACTTCGTCAAACAACAGTTTCCGTCGTATAATGAGAAAGGTTTGGGTAGGACCAGTCTCGTGTCTCATCATATCGACACTGGTTCTGCTCGACCCATTAAGCAACGGCATTATGATGTCTCGCCTATTATACAGAAACTGTTGTATGACGAACTCGTTCGTATGTTGTCTTTGGCGGTTATAGAGGAAAGTCAGAGTTCGTGGAGTTCTCCTGTGACCCTTGTCAGAAAACCCGGCAAGGTGCGTTTATGTCTTGACGCTCGACGCCTCAACGAGGTGACCGTTAAGGACGCCCATCCGTTGCCACTGATTGAAGGTCTTTTGGCACGGTTGCAGAGTACCAGGTTCATTATCAGCTTGGACCTGAAGGATGCCTTTTGGCAAATACCATTGGATGAGGCAAGTAAGGAGGAAACGGCCTTTACTGTCCCTGGCAGGCCCTTGTACCACTTCAATGTCATGCCGTTCGGTCTGTGTAATGCTCCCCAAACCATGTGTCGGTTGATGCATAAGGTAATACCGCATGGGCTGCAGGACAAGGTATTTGTTTATCTAGATGACCAGCTTGTTACAAGTTCAACATTTGATGAGCACTTGGAGCTCCTGAGTACTGTTGCGAAACTTCCAACTTGACCATCAATGTTAAAAGGAGGATGTTCGTCAAGAAGGAGATCAAATATCTTGGCTTTGTAGTGAGTGATGGTATCCCGCGCACCGATCCGGAGAAGGTTTCAGGTATAGTCTCCTATCCTGAACCCCGAACGGCCAAAGACGTCAGACGATTCATGGGCATGGCAGGATGGTACAGGCGTTTTATTCCAAACTTCACCTCGGTTACGGCCCCTCTAACGGATTTGCTAAAGGTCAAACGTGCCTTCAAATGGTCTGCTTCCGCCAATAGTGCCTTCAATCAAGTGAAGCACTTGTTGATTTCTGCTCCAGTGCTGGCCAACCCCGACTTTACTAAGCACTTCTATATCCAGTGTGACGCAAGTACAGTGGGTATTGGAAGTGTTTTGTTCCAGAAGGACGATGAAGGTGGAGAGCATCCAATCGCATATATGTCTATGAAGCTCAACGCTGCGCAACGTAAATATAGCATTACTGAATTGGAATGCTTAGCTGCGGTGCAGAGTGTAAAGAGATTCAGGGCATATATCGAAGGGTTGCCCTTCACCATCATAACCGACCATGCCAGTCTTAAATGGCTGATGCAGCAGTCGGACCTTTCTGGTCGATTGGCTCGCTGGAGTCTGAAATTACAAGGATTCAATTTCCAAATTGAACACTGGAAAGGTGCTCTTAACGTTGTACCGGATGCGTTATCGAGATCTTGCTCGCAGGACGAGCGGGTGGCCTCGCACATTGCTTGCCTCCCGGAGCACAAAAATATTGATGGATTGATACCTCAGTCTGCGTTTCAGGAGCCCGAGTACGAACATCTTAAGGAGCAAATACTGAAGCAACCTGATAAGTTTCAGAATTTGTACTTTGCTGGTGGCCGAGTGTACATCAGTACTGGTTCTCCTGTAACGCTGACTTCAGATATTCCCCGAATAAAACATTACACGGTCGATCATCAACAACGTCGTTGCATGAAAATGATCCGGAATTCCATCGAAAAATCATCTTGAGTGATGAGGACCATCTCCACCTCGGTGGCTTCGTCAACAAGCAAAATTGTCGCATCTGGGGCTCGGAAAACCCAAGAGATATTGTTGAAATGCCTCTCTATGCTCAACGTGTGACAGTTTGGTGCGGTTTATGGTCCGGCGGAGTCATTGGAGCAACAGTTACGGTGAATGGATTGCGCTATCGAGAGATGATTAAGGATTTTTAATGACCGGAATTGGATGGTATTGATTTGGACAACGTTTACTTTCAACAAGACGGTGCTACGTGCCACACAAGCAACGAAACTATTGTCTTTTACGGGAAAAGTTTCCGGACCGTGTTATCTCTCGAAGAGGTGATCGCAATTGGCCACCGAGATCTTGTGATTTAACACCTTGCGACTTCTTCCTTTGGGGCCACGTGAAAGAGAAGATCTACGCCAACAGCCCAGCGTCGATTCAAGACCTCAAAGATGGAATTCGTGAGGCTATCGAGGACATAAGGCAGCCACACTTGCGATTTGGCTATGGAAAATTTCATGAAAAGGATATGGTCCTGTAAGCGTGGTCGTGGTGGCCATTTGACTGATGTTCTCTTCACCTATTACCGGCATACCTTCCTCTTCATAATGAAATAAACATCCGATCATTTATATTAAAATAATGCATTTTTTTTTAATATCAAAATAACAGCTCTTATTGGAAAACCCTGTATGATCGTTTGTTTTTCCATTTCAATGGTGTATTGGTTCTACATGTTCTGCAGTTCCTTATGTAGCAAACAGAGGAAAAAACTATTGAAACGCGATGCAGAGGTCATATAAAACTACTTCCATAAGAAATTAGTTAAAGTAAAATGCATGATGAAGGATAGATAAGCACTATTAGAAGTTACTGAACGTCATCATTTCTAGCGTTAGATCACAACATGGATACCATTACCTATAATAATAAAGCGTTTGTCTAGAAGACTGGTTCTAAATTCTAATGAAGTTGACCGAATAACCCATATAATGAATGATCATGAGAACGTTCACCACCCATCGCAA
The DNA here is from genome assembly GCA_963969285.1 of Odontomyia ornata. Taxonomy (NCBI): domain Eukaryota; kingdom Metazoa; phylum Arthropoda; class Insecta; order Diptera; family Stratiomyidae; genus Odontomyia; species Odontomyia ornata. The sequence continues at coordinate 219,669,186 of OZ017742.1, forward strand.
ATCTAACCTCCTGTGTTAAATTCTTTCCCTTCATTAAATAAGATGAATCAGTCAAATGTTCAGCGTCACTGGATTAATTTTCTGTTTCCGGCATTTCGCTAATGGGGTTTTATATTGTGAAGGTTTTATTTTTTGAACAATCACGCCAAACGTTGCCAGATAACTTTAAGATAGTCCGTCAGTTGCATCTGGTCGTTTACCTGTCTTAAGGCTGAGTATATAAATTTGTTTTGCTCTAATTATTTCTGAAATAATTTAAATATCTTGCATTTGCGACAATTTATGTCACCAAGATGATATTCTATTAGAAAAAAATTCTGTAAAAGAACAATTTCACGCGCATGGTGTTTCACAGTAGAATGAAAGAAGAAATTTAATGTGTACACAAATGGCGAATAAACGACAATTTAGACACAAGATATGCATTATGAGCAACTACTGCATACCTTAAAAAAGTTGACATGTAGTATGCGGTGAAGTGAAGATTAGAATCTCCGGAGATAGCTCCTCGGCTAACTACTCTAACGGATCTATTTCATGCTTGCTCGGGAGTTAATAGTTTTTTTGCATGAAATCTTACATTAACTCGTCAGATCTGAAATTTTACCCGTTCTAAAGACATCTCTTCTGTTCTTGTACCTCCTTCTTATTCTTCGATTCCTTAATGTCTTGTCGCTGGTACTATCGCGATCTGTTCGCTCGTGTATTACACTATTAGCGCGTCATCATCACTATACCTGTAGTTTTATCTGTATCCGGAGAAAGACTTCTGAAGTTGTTTTGCTAGTTCTTTCTGATTGTTTGCGTCAAACGTTGTACGAGAAACGTAAAATTGACTCCCATTCATAACGATGAGCGTGACATGCAAAGCAATAGAAGTAAATGCAAGATGATAGTATGATTAAATATAGGTCAGGATTGTGATGTTTATTATTTGATCGTTAATTGTTTTTTTTTCACCAGAGGTGACCTTAGCGGAGTATTTTGATGATTCACTGAAGAAGAAATGTTGGATTTATTTATATTAGGCTAATAGACTACGAAAATGTTCATGCCTTAAACATACATATTTGAATATTAGACCCCAATTTTCGGGCATCGGTATCAGGGGGAAAAAGGAAGTATTAACTAGATACTCGGATAGCGAGAATCTCACTGTCCTGTAGAGGTACAGAGCAAAATAGTTTATCATGACTCTGATTTCTTCGATTTGTTTATTAACAGAGAGTCAAAATAGGAGTTAAAAATAATGTAATATTTTCAACTAGAAAGAGAATAAGAAAGCAGAATCAAAGATTAAACACGTTGGATTGGACATGATGCCGAAATGTATATTAGCAGTACTGAAGCACACAGGACTTTGATGCTATACTAAATAACGATGAAGCTGACATTGACCTGCGTGTTAATCCTTTGATTAAACGTGCCTCACCATATGCTCAAATTGAGGATAAGGACGAAGGATTGAGTGTCTTTCACGAAGTGGAAAAGCTCAATACTGGCGGCGCAGGTATCTACCATCAACGAGCGCAAATCTTCACCACTCTTGATCGGCTAGACATTACATTGCGCGAATATGAGAAAGCAGTAAAATTGGTACCACATATTGTAATGGCGTACATTTAAAAATGCTACGCAGAATACAGATTAGTTTTCGCAGATCAAGATCAGATGCAATTGTCAGCAGTAATGAATGAATTGAAAAACGCTGTCGAGAAATATCCCGACTGTGTGGAATGCTATAGAATAATAGCACACGTCCTCGGCGATTTTGAAAAAAAACCATAAATCGTCTAGCAAAAAATGCAAACGGGGAACCCGCAGCAAAGATAAGTCCCACGCTAAACCATGATCTATGGAAAATTCAAACAACTGACGTCACAATCATGACAAGCGGACAAGCCGGACAGTCGACAGTACGTTCCGAAACATTCTCCAAGGAACGTGAACACACCTGCCTGACAGCCATTCTGGCTTGCTAACAATTCTTACCAGTTTATGATCAATATTGCGAGCAATATTGTTGCAAAACATGGTGAAATCTACTGCTGATCAACTTGTTACAAATTAGGTGGAAGTCGAATGTTGCTGACCAACTGGTCATGGACGAACCTGAATTGAAATTCGGGGAAATGTTACAAGAAAAAGAAACGTTTGTTGACGATGGAAAAATCAGTTCATATACATATACCCTACGTTAGGGTGCATTGGATAAAAGGTTAAGGACTGGCGCGCTCGCGGTCTGTTCCTGATGTGATGATATTAATCCTGGTTTTTAGGCGGGAAGAATTGAAAATTTTGTCAGCGCCTCATTTTTAACGTTGGAGATTGCTGATAGGTCTTACGAATTCCGGCGTACCAACTTTCTCCCATTCGCAACTTCAAATTGCCGCCGTAACATCTCCACCTTCCTTTGGGCACTCCTACCTTTTCCTCTGTGTATTTATTTATTTTTATTAAAATTTTACCAATTTCCCTATAATTTTACTTTCCGCATCATCACAATCCTACCCTTTTCCCTTATTTTCAATCACCAAAAAATAGTATATAATAATAAATTTTAATTTTCCATTCATTAATTCCCATTAACAAAAGTTCATTCAATACATTTACCCTAACAAAACCTAATTCCTTCCTTCATACTAACTAATTTTATTCACTAGCTCCCACTAACAAATTTTAGTTTTTTATACTAACGAAAATTCATTCATACTAACAAAATTCGTTTGGCCGGTAGCGCTCGGATCCTAGCTGCCACCGCCAGCCTACTCCTTCGCTTCTGCTTGATTTGTTTCTTGAGTGCCCTGGCCCGGGCTGCGAAGAACTCCCGCTCCTCGTCGGTCTACACGCCTCGCGCGAGACGTCGTAGGTTGCCCACCTCTTGCCGCAGCCTCACGCATCTACCACCGCGCTTCGGTTCCTCCGGTGACTCCCCGACTGCGGCATCAAACGGGACTGCCAGGCGGGCTAGGTACGTCTCGAGAGTGAGGGGTTGTTGCATTCCTCGAGTGAAATCCTGGGGAGTGGGCTCCGGAGTTGTCCACTGCTTTCGAACTGGCTCCCTTTTCCTTGGGAAACTTGTCACCGGTCGGGGACCCGCCAACGGATCAGCGCGGAGTGCCTCTTCCAGGCTGGGCTAGGTGTACCTGGACCTGCTGTTGCTGCCAAGCTCCTCAACTGAGCCGTCGATACCGGCAAGTGCGGCCTGTAAATAGACAAAAGGAGGTTACAGCTAGTCTTGGTGCGCCCTACAATTAACCCGGGTTTACGACCCTCGTACCATGGTTTAATTCTCCGGTGATTTTTTGTACGTAGATGAAAGCTGAAACTAGAGTTTCACCGGCTTAGGCCTAAAGAAACTCTATTTCAACTCCTGTAGATGCCTTCACTAGGAAATGATTGGTGTTGAACTTGGAAAAAAGAATTGATGAATAAATTAAACTTCATTTTAGCGCAATCGTAAAAATTGACAATAAGATCATTGCAATGGAGTTTCTTTAAATCATTGATCAGAATGAATCACGAATGAAATGACTAAAACTAGAGTTTCACCGGCTTAGGCCTAAAGAAACTCTATCTCAACTCCTAATACTCACGTATTGTTGATGGCAAAATTATCTCCCCTTGATAGCGAACTTGAATACAAACGTCGACCGCAATCGTCTCCGACAGACTCTCCTCAAGACTTGTGGTTATGCTGGCTCCCTGTCAAATTCGCCAGTAGCTTAAATACAAACGAATTGCTTGTATTGCTAGTGAGGGTCGTAGACCTTCGCTCCAGTTAACTGCAAACCTCTGAGCTTGTTAACGTGCTAGCTCCTCTTAATTTGCTTTACTAAGTCATTCCTCCCCCGTTCCTCGGGAACAATTTTATTGCATGAAAAGGAACGCCAGATCCAATCTTATGTTTTTGCTCTTTTCGTCTTCAGTATTCTTCTTCCTCTTTGTAGCCCTACAGCCCCTTTCGGGCCTTCGCTTAGAGATAGAGTATCTCCTTGTCATGATCGAATGTATCGGCACTCCACAAGGTGATATGATCATTATCACACTTTGGCCGTGTGTCTGTCCACCCACCTGCGATACGTTCTGGTTTTTAAACCAGCACGTATCATAACTGAACAGGCTTATAGTTCGTTCGAAGAACCACTCGACCTAAATCTCGTTGACGCCAACGAGACTTGAACCAGAGACCTTCGGCTTACGGGCTTAGTGCTCAAACCACTAAGCCACGCGGACTACCTTCAGTATTCACATATCTGAATATTCGACGACTGCTCCTCATATGATTTCTGAGTTGGTTGCTGCAATAGCGCGTGCAGTGCGAATTGATACTCAGTTGAGCGGATTGCGCATGGTATACACATATAATTGTGTTCGTGTTCCCCATGTGCTCTCAATATGGTAATTGTATGGACTATCAGGTATGCGTGTGGAATCTGCCGGGAAGCCAATTCAGTGACTTGACCAATGAAACGTAAGATATAAGGTTCTTATATACAATAAATTGCGATTATGTATTCTGTGTAGGGTGTCGCCGTTCCCTAAATATGGGCGGTGAAGCATAAATTGCTTGTTGGTTCGCAGAAAAACGCTACGAGCAAGGCATGGGGAGCGTGATCAACTGTTATTCGATTCCGAGCAATTAGTATTCACATATGTTCATAAATGTTGTCGTAACGTGTCGTAAACGAGGCATGGGGGGCGTGATAAACTGTTATAGAATTCCGAGCAATTAGTATTCACATATGTTAATGAATATTGTCGTAAAAAAGTGATGTAGTGTGTGCAAGGAAAACAAATATGATCGGCACCCCAATAAACCTTTCCTAAACCCGACACCTATCCCAATATATCCAGGCGATACGATCCATATCAATTTGTTTAGCACAGAGCCCTGACTGCCATAGACAAATTTTTCAAATTTGGTCAGGCAAAGATCATTGCTTCTAAATCCGCCGAAGATATTAAACAACCCCTGACAGACTTGCTCTTCTACTTTTGTGTGCCGGGGATAGTCGTTATAGACAACGAAAACTTACTCAGTCAGCCTCAATGACGTCATTAATGGAGGGCGACCTCAAAATTAATGTCTATAAGACACCACCATACAAGAGCGAGGTCAACGGGCAGGTTGAACGGTGGCATAGCAATCTTACTGAGATTATGAGATGCCTGAGGAAGGATGGACCTCCTAGATCCTTTGAAGATCTGTTGCAACGAGCCGTTCACGAATATAATTGTACAATACATTCTACAACCGGGAAAAAACCGATCGAATTGCATTTTGGTCGAATTTCGAGTATAGAACCAGAGGAACAGAAAGGATTCGATTATCAAATGTGGACAAACTAAAACTTAAACAACAAAAGGAACTGATAAAGCAAAATATGACTAAGCCGACAAAAAATTACGAGATAGGTGAAACAATTTATGTTAGAATAAATAAGAGGAAGTGATCCAAAGTTACAGCAAGGTACAAGCAGGAAATAGTTAAGGAAAATTATAATTCAACCGTTTTGTCTGAATCTGGCAGAACCGTGCATAAGAGGCACATTCGTGATTGAAACTTTCTTTGAGTTTACTACCACTCTGTACTGTTAATGCGAAAATCGAAGTGTTGGATTTCTCATGCTTCCAAATCATCTCGTTTCATACGGGAAGGGCCAAAATTCAAGATGGAAATTTCAAGCTGATCCACACCATCGACATGTACCAATATGAATGCTTTGTCTCCGAAATCCAACCTATTCTCAACGTCTCAGAAATCAAGCACCACCCTTCTTCGTCACACTTATCCTACGAAATTCAACAAATCTGGGAACTAATTCAAAATATGAAACCTAGAACAATCAAAAGATCACTCGATTTCATCGACACCACTTGGAAGTGGAATGCCAGATCACGATGATTTAGTAACGATGCAGGACAAAATTAATAATAATCTCTTTCAGAACAACAAAAGATAAGTTAGAATCAACAAAATGTACAATGAAAGATTAAATAACATAACTATGATTGCTAAGAAGATCCATAATTTAGTCAAAGTAAATAGGCAAACAAATTACGAAATTATTTTAGATATCAAATTTAGACTTTCACTATTAAAAGACGAATTAAAAAACGCAAATTCAGCATTTCATTGGGCAAAGCTAGGAGTTATAAATTCAGTTATTCTATCTAAATCAGAAATCAAAATTGCTACAGATATATTGGACAAAGAACTGCTTCCATATACAACCATTGAAGAGGCTTTAGATCTAAACGTCTCAGCTCCTACTTTGCAACCCTCTCCCGAAATGAAAGAATACCAGGAGGTATTTTCATTGGAGTTGATGAAAAAGCTACACCTGAGTAATACCAATGAAATTCAGCTGTTCAGACACGAAACAAATAACCATCATTTGGTTACCTATGGAATCATTTCAATTATCGCATTTAACCTTTTAATAATCATAATTCTAAAATTATTTAAAAAAATTTCAACAAACCCTACCGTTAGAAAGATAGAAATCCAGTAAGCTGCCGAACAACCGTCACCCGTTCCAGTCTCTTCCCCATCACCAGAAACCGACCCGCAATCATCGAAAAATGTTAGGTTCAACGATATTGAAGTTTTTCTAACGATCGAGGACGATCGTATTTAAAGGTGGGCGAGTTAACATCTCCCCACGATGCAAATCTGCTGACGCCAGGGCTCTACCGCAAAATGAAATCGGATCGCGCGAAAATCAACATCTCGCGACAATGTAAAGCTGCTGACGCCAGAGCTACATCGCAACATGAAATCAGAATTGCGAAGAATTGAAAACGCAAGCGCTGCAGATTGAATATTGTCATAATTTAGAATTAGTTTAGATTATTTCAGTTCCATTGTAACTCGCAATAAGTTAAGGCGGGCCTTGCCCTTAAAATTATATTTTTTTATTTAAACCCACGTTTGATTTGTTAACTTAAATTATTCAAGCACAAGTTGTTTGTTGTTTTTAAAACTAAGTAAGAATAATGAATCTATCGAAGGTATGGTAGTTTTAGAGTTCTTTGAATTTATAAATAATATCTTCACCCACTTTCATACCAATTGTTACCCTTAGAAGCCTTTTACTTTTAAATTGGTGTAATTCGGTTAAATTTCGATTTGGGAACCATAGCTAACAGTCACCGTATATACCCTAGTCTCACACATTTAAAGGCGATGTTAAAGAGTACTGAATTCTCAGTTGATATCTTATGAAAGTGTTTAATTCAAGTAGGTGGCCTGGCACGGGTAGAGCGGTCTTACCCAAAGAGTTCTGTTAAGACTGTAGCTAGCCGACCTTACGATAGCCCCTTGAGATCTTGCTTAACCATTTACAGCGAGGTTGACCACCATAACTATTATACAATCTCCTCTTTACAGCACACAAAGGCGAATCTCGGGCCTAGCAAACCAGGGTGCAGAATTCGCTACAACGGTATTGATAATAATGACCTGTATGAAAGACCGTCCGTATGCGTTCCAGTATACAAATTGCGATGCGCTGGTAGCGTAAAAAGGGCAAAATAGCCCCAGCTACGAGTATCTAGGTGAAAGTTAAAGAATAAACCACAAGAGAAGTGTCTAGTAGAGAAACTGAAGAATCGTGGGAAGGTTCATGGAAGACGATATAACATTTCCGCTTTTAGCAGTAAATTAATACAAAGGGAAACGATTTTATGCTGTCACGCTTTAAATGATGACCAAAGGCTATTGCATATGTCTCTTTGGAAAAGTGTTAAAAATGGGTACTGTCACGGATTCTCTAACTCACTAATCACGTTTGTCACCGGGGATTTAAGAAATAATTTTAGAAATTGAATTTTTGGAAACTGTGGGTAGAACCAAAATCTGAACTTTGCCAGAAAGACGTACTTGGGTCGAATGTCTGTAGCACAAAAGAAAATGAGAATCTACTAGCATGCTATGAACAACCTCAATAAAAAGGTAACAACGATTCTATCTATAACTAATATCCGCCGGATTTGACACTATTTTAGTTCTCTTTCTCTGTAGGAATTCATTTCCATTTAACAAAGCTAATTTGAGCAATTTCCAAACACCCTAATTGCCAATTAATTCTTCATACCTAATAAGATAAACCCTGGTTAACTTAATGTTCCGCTAAAAAGAATTTGACCTACATCCCAAACCCAACAAAGCGAATTTCAATCAGATACAGCTTATAAACCCGGATTGGATGGCTCTTCGCTACACACCTCTTGTACTCACATCTAGATTCAGAAGCGCCCTGGAAGCAATAACTACTCCAGCATTCTTCCAATGCCGCGAAAATCTAGTGAAGCATTAATCGCAGAAGTCGTTAATGACCAGCTACGAGCACCTTCTTTCCAAAGTTTTGACTGGCGGTCTTACGAGTATACTCGTAGATCTTATCACTTCGTACTGAGATCACTGCTGTCTTCCTTTACAGATCCAAATAACCGTATTCGCTTCTTCTTCGTGATAAAGAGATTAACTTCGCTGTTGTTGGCTCGGGATGCAACAGCGTGCAGCCTGCATACTTCTTGGCTTCTCAATTTTCTTTATCTTAAAGAATCATCGCTAGCATCAATCGGGGAAGCATTGAACGAGTTTTTCACGCAATTATCGTACCGAATCGAATGATTGTAGTAAACTAGGCAAACTGATATTGATCAACTCATTCAGCAACTTTGATTCGATGGCGCACTTCGGTTTTGAGTGGGATCTAAGGTGAGCTATACAAAGAATGTTGTTTATGGGGTTAAGTGTAGTAGATAATTTGTGCTATTGTTGTTTGAATCATTTGATGCCGACTGAGCTTTATCATCGTTATTAGGTGAAGTTTGTGATTATATGCATGTCGGATTGATCTTACTTTATTTCGATCTACAGCCAATCTGTGGATTGTTAGATTTGGTGAATAGAAACTGTGTCAGAAATTCAAAACGCATAACAGCAGTTTTTGATAATTCAGTATCAAACTTTAAGCGTTTGGCAAAGAATATCGAAGAGGATTGAAAATGAAACTAGAGGCTTTAGTAATTTGGGCGTCAAATTCTTTATGTGGAGTAAATTACTCTTGATATATATTCATGGATAATTCTCACTTAAACTTCTTCAAAGCGGAACAAAAATGTACCAAACAAAAATATGCTTCAAGCAATATTTTGTCTTGATACACTTATCAAAACGCATCAAGCAAAAAGCCCAGTTCAATTAGAAAAGAGCACGTTTTCTGGCCACAATTTTCAATACCAAGGCGTTAATATAGCTAGGGGTATTTTTAATCTATGGGAATACCCTGGATGCGAGTTAAATACAGAGTTGGTATCCCTTAAGGGTTTGTTGCGACCACGTTGCTTGAATTACCGAATTTGTTATTTCCTATGTTAAATTATTAATTTCAGCATCGAATGTGTGATGTCTTTAAATAATATTAAAGAGAACTATAAAATGAATAACTGCTGATATGGAATAACAACAAGATTCCCCATTCAATTGGAATTTCCCTATTCGAGATGACTTCCAGTCTGTTAAGCGCTTACAACAATGGTCGGATAAGTGCAAGGTTAGGCATATCGCGGGAACCTTGTACCTGTTTTGGTTTCATATGAAGTTCAAGTGCGAGCAACCTGACACGGGAGGTCCAGCTGTGATGGAAATAGTTGTGATGCTTGCTATAACTGTAATAACTAGCCAGGAGAAAATTTGAAATTTGAAAGGGGAGCAGTCAGTCTCTGATGAGAGAAAAATTCCGTTCGATGCAAATTGGATCATAAATAATTCTGAAACGTGAGAAAAGAATTGGAGACCGAGACTGAGTGCAGTGTTCGGGGCAGATATTGCGTAAATTTGCAGATATTGTAGTTCTTGTGAAATTAGTGCGTGCGATCTTAACTAATATTCCAAAAAAGTTAAATTATTCGAATTGAAGTAAAAGATGTGTTTTCTATCACATAAAATAAGTGAATTGAGATACAAAGAATAAAAAACTTAGAACGTATTAATGGAAAATTAATAAAGTTGAATTAAGTAAATATGTTCATTGAAAACAAAAAACATTAAGTGCGGGAAATTCACTAATAGTGACAAAACATCTGTAAATTCCATAAAACCAGAAAAAAGTCCTTGAAAACTATATACTTTGGACTGGCCTCCTGGAACTTTGATTAAACCTTTCGAACCGACCAAAAGAAGAAATTTTTATCGTGTGGTGAGCTCTCTTCCGAGACTTTAGCTATTGGTCACTCTAAACCTTTTTCAAATAGTAATTTGAAATTAGATATTTAAAACACTTTTCATAGCTTCAATCTTTACTATCAAAACGTACGTGGTATGCGAGCCAAACTGGAAGCTATTAAAATTGCCTCTTTCATCTCCGGCGATGATTTCATCTGTTTAGCAGAAACCTGGCTGACTCCTGATATCGTCAGCAGTGAAATTTTTCCAATATATGATGTCTACCGCACTGATAGAGATCGTTTGGTTTCAGGTAAATCTGACGATGGTGGTGTACTTATCGCTATTCATAAAGCTTTAGGCAGCAAACTATGCTCTGGCTTTTCTCCTTCACTTCCAGTAGAATGCATCACTGTATTCATTCATATCTCTCAAGCCGTGAGTTTAGTATTGCTTTGCGTGCACACCCTTTGCAATGCTCCCTTCCGCGTTTACAATCGTTTTTTTCTGAATTCTCTTCGTATTGTTGCAACCGCGATAGTCACCGCAGTTGCAAACATTAAGTTTCAGCAGAGGGGTGCGTAACCAGGGGTGGCATACTGAGGCCAGCTAGCGCTCAGTCGTGTCGTGGGTCTTCTGGGACACCCTCTGCCCGTGCTGAGCCATCTTACATATACTACCACGAAAGGAAAAGGACGGGAAAGGGGGAGGTCATTTTAAGAAATGAAAGATTATTGTATTAACGCAACATGGCCGATTTATTTAATTCACAAATTCTAATTCAAATCAAAAACTTTGCAGAATAACAATATGAAAAACTACTAAAAGCCCCCCTTCGAGATTTAAACAAGTTGGGTAAACAGACCTACGCCCATGTCAGAAGATCGAATCAAATCAAGAAACATGTCAAAGACGATTTCATTGGAGAAAATATGAAATACGAAGATCATACTATTATTAACAAAGTTGAACGAATTTCGACTTCTGAGGTTTTTGGTCATAAATATCATTTTTCATGTATTTCCCCCCTGTGCCCCCACTGAAACAAAAACTGACAGTTTAACAACTGTTTTGAAAAGCTCCCGTGAAAACTTTTATTTCATACTCATATCGGCTACGCTTGATGATTTTTTTTTCAGGGGCCACTCTCCTGTACTGTTATCATCGATTAATGGCCAATTTTTTCGAATCGTAGAATGGTTACAAAACCCTTTTACAAGGAGCTCTCTCCCACCTCCTTGACTTGTTTCACTTATGAGCATTAATTGTAGGTACTCATCTTCAGTCATCCATTCAATTGAATCAAGTGTTCAAAGCATGCACCTTAAACGTTGAAGTTGGGAAAAAATAACTCAAAATTATTCAATCTTCACATTAAAAACAGCCACTTTTTTGTTTTACGATTACTGATACCACTAGCTGAACCGATTCTCAAAGATATACATGACACCTATCATTCCTGAAATTTTCATGCAAATCCTAGCAAGACTGTAGTGTCTGAGTCGGTAAAAAGCGCATGTTGTTCCATAGCCATATGTTGCCATAGTAATAAATACAGCGCATATTGTTCCATAGTAATACAGGAAAATTCAAACCGCTATAACTTCGCTAAATATGATTCAATCTTTATGAAACTTTCAGGATAGATCAATCTTATAAATAGACATCTACGTACTAAATTTCATTGAACTTAAGGGTACCGTTAAAATTTAATTCAAGAAAATATAAAATCGATAAATCATACTATTACTAACAAAGTTGAGTGAAATGCGACTTCTAACGTATTTGTTGTTGTTGTACTCACCAAGGCCTACATTCCTCATTTTTTTAAGATTTTTTGGATCACAGGTGTCCAATCGCGAGGAGGGGACACAAATTTTTCGTGTATTTCCCCTCCCTGTGCGCCCCCCGAAGCAAATTTTGCCAAACTAAGACTTGTTTTGAAAAGTTCTCATCAATACCCATATCGGCTACCTTCAGTGAAATTTTTTTTTCGGAGGGTCACTCTCCTATATGGGGAGACCCCCCTTAAATACCTTATAAAATTTTTTTGTAGTTGAACTTTGAAGAGATCACCACTTTACACCTACACACAAAATTTGATGTTTCTAGCTCAAGTAATTTCCGAGAAAAACTGCTGTGACACACGGACGGACGGACAGACAGACGGACAGACTGGTCGCGAAACTAGTAGGGTTTTGTAAAATTGTTTTACAAAACCCTAAAAAAAACTGCAATAAAACAAGCTTCTTTAAAATAATATAATAACAAATTGGTACTTACTTCTTTCCTTGCAAAACTCCGAGCGCCCGGTGAAATGCAAAAAAAGAAGCGTGGGGCCACTGAAAATTAGATTTGAAAGTTAAAATCACAAAAACAAAAACGCAACGGCTACTTTCAACTCTCCGATTCGTCTTACAAGAGTAATCGCAGAAAAACTCAATGTAAGGCACCTGGTCCTCTCCACAAACCAACAAAATAGCTTTTTTTTCTGAACAATTAATCTCTGCACATGTTTTTTCTTATATCATTTAATAAGTTAGACCCAAACTCGCACTAACTTAATCTTCCCCAAGAAGTTGATAACGCGACAGACCCCCACTTTGCTACAGCCTATATTATCGGCGTCACGGATAGGGAAAGCTCACTTCCTAACAAACTGCAATTACTCGTCTAATTGCTATTGACAAACATCTGCACTACAACACTTCTCTCGACTTCTCTGATTGGTTCTATTCCTTTTGTTTTGTCCCGCTAATCACCATTCACAAGTTAAGCTTCAAATCAATCCCTGGTAGTTCGTGAATCACACTCTCCTAATCTTAATGTAAGTTCCGTATCATACCACACAAAAATCGCAAAAGAAAAGGCAAAACTCCTCCCCAAAGTCAAGACTTTTATTCTCCGGATTCAAACTAAACCTTTTCGAATTCTTAAACCCCAAAATCGCCTCAATACCGCAAAAAAACTCCCTCTTATTCACAAGCCAAATACTAACTGCCTTTTTCCCAATCCAGAATTTCACACACACATTCACATTACCGCATCTGGGTGACGTAATCGAAGTTCATTACACTTCGATTCCGCTACCCACACATCTTTTTGCATATCGACAACCGCAATAATTTCCATTTTGCATATATGGCGATTTGCATAACCATGATAGCGTTTAGTTAGATGCAAATCATCATATATATGCGGGAAAAATTGCTTTTGCCGATATTCCAAAAAGAGTGTTTTCCTGCGCTCGGGGAACTTGAACCCAGGGTCCCAGCGGACTCCCGGTCGAGAATCCACGCCGCTACCAACGGAGCCACTTCTGTTGATTTCCCATTCATTGTATTGGCAACTTCAATTATGCTTCTTTCTTGATGGGCATGGGAATGAAATTTGTTAGTAGGGAAACGTGAATGAATTTTTGTTAGTATGAAAAATATAATTTGTTAGTGGGAGCTAATGAATAAAATTAGTTAGTATGAAGGAAGGGATTAGGTTTTGTTAGGAAAAATGTATTGAATGGAATTTTGTTAATGGGAAGTAATGAATGGAATGTTGTAAGTAGGAAAATTAAAATAATTATTATATACTATTTTTTTTTTTGTAATTAAAAAGAAGAGAAAAGGGTAGGATTGAGATGATGGGGAAATGAAAATTATAGGGAGATTATTAAATGTTAATAAAATTAAATAAATTCACCGAGGAAAAGGGTATATGTGCCCAAAAGAGGGTGGAGATGTTACGGCGGCAATTTGAAGTTGCGAATGGGAGAATGCTGGCACGCTGGAATTCGCAACAGTATTTCAGCAGCATCAACCCTCTATACACTATTTCAATCTGTGATCACTTCAACATGCCTTGTCTAAGTTGGGACACAAGCTCTCATACCCTCACATTCTTCAATGAGCTCTCTATCCTGTTTTCTACTTTTTTATCACTTTAATCACTATCGCAATTAAATATGATCCCGAACGCAAGCAACCAACTTCTCAATTTCCTCTTTACTACCAATCCTGTCTCTATCTCCTCGATCTCAAAATCTTCCTGCGAATATCTAAAACCTGATCCCCATCATCCTCCGCTTGAGGTTCGTTTATGTTTTCTCACACCTCAGTCCAAACACACTCCTTTTCCCCAAGATTTAATTTCCGCAAAGCAAACTATGTAGCTATTCAGCTTGCGCTGTATAGTATTGACTGGAATTCATTGCTACTTTAGTGATCCCCATATTCATAATCCAACAAACAATGATGTAAAGTTAGCAAATATTTGAATATGGCCAACTCTGTTATATTTTTCGTTCTTAGTTGATTTAACATCTGGCAATGCCCTTTTTTATAAGCAATATAAATATTAAGTATAGTTTGTAAGCAATTAAGTTATATTAAGTTCAATATTTACAGTTATGTTAAAATAGTATTTAAGTGGAAGCGAATTCAATAAAACTCTTTTTCATTTTCGATACGCTGGTGGTTTTACTGCGTAGGAATATCCCGGCGTGCAAACGCTCGCATGGGACTATTTTATTAGGGTAGATGCAGACTGGAAGGCGTTTCACGCTTGTGTCTGCATTCTACAAATTTTATATTATATAATTTACAAGAATCCTCGTTGCAGGAAACAAGCTGGAAGGCGTCCAACACTTGTGCTTGTTTCCTTAGGTAAAAGCATTTCAACGCGTATTTAATTACATGGTGATCCTGCATATTATTTCACTACAGAAGCTAGATGTCAATTCTGCGCTATCTACTTTTTACGAAAATCTCAGTAGCATAATTATAAACCATGTACCTATCTGCCGTTCCCCTCGGAAAAAGAGCCAAAGTCTCAGACGCTCTTTATTTCAAAGACCAGGCGCGCAAAAATATTCAGTATTCCAATTCCGATTGCTTCGTAGAGAAGCCAAAAAAGCGGTTGAGAACGCAATGCGATCTTATTATTATATGATTGAAACATCACTGCAATCTAATAGTCCAAGTCTTTCTGGACATAACAGGCCAATTGAAAAGTCCCCGGTCAAATGGGGCCGTTTTTTAACGATTCATCTTTTAAACGATCCAATAACGCTACATAATAATCGCTGTTGATGGTCTGGTCCTTTTGGAGGTAATCAATGAATATTATACCCTGCGCATCCCACAATACTGATGCCATAACCTTGCCAGCTGACTGTTGTGTTTTTCCTCGCTTTGGATTCGGTTCATCGTGTGCAGTCCACTCAGCTGACTGTCGATTGGACACCGGAGTGAAACGATGGAGCCATGTTTCATCCATCGTCACATATCATGGCAAAAATTCAGGTTTGTTGCGCTTAAACAGCTTCAAACACTGCTCAGAATCATTAACACGTTGTTGCTTTTGATTGATTGTGAGCTCGCGCGGCAGCTATTTTGCACACAGCTTTCTCATGTACAAATATTCGTGAACGATATGATGTACACGTTCAGAAGATATCTTCACAATGTCTGCTATCTCGATCAACTTCACTTTACGGTTATTCAAAATTATTTTGTGAACTTTTTTGGTGTTTTCGTCGGTGACAGCCTCTTTTGGGCGTCAACTGCGTTCGCCGTCTTCGGTGCTCATTTTACCACGTTTAAACATAGCATACCAATCAATGATGGTTGATTTTCCTGGTGCAGACCCCGGAAACTCTTGACCAAGCCAAGATTTTGCTTCAACTGTATTTTTTTCCTTCAAAACGCAATATTTTATCAGCACACGAAATTCTTTTTTTTCCACCTTTTTTAAAATAACAAAAGTAGCTACACTCACAACGCAATATCTCACAAACTAATGGTCGGGCTGCTGTCAAATTTTGACACGTATTGTTTGAAGGTTGGTCCTAACTAAAAATCATATGGATTCAATACTAGCACCGCCATCTGTATATCACACCGGGGACTTTTCAATTGGCCTGTTACATCCGTTCCCTGAAAACAACATCACATAACTCTAATATCTTCTCATAGCATAACCGCCAAGATTCTGATGGGCAAGACATCTGTGACCTTTATGCTCAAGTTTTTCCCCTCCCTTTTAAGGTTTCAAAACCCACTACATACTCATTGTGTCCTTCTTCCCCTATTGTGCATTCTATCGTGGCCTCTCCATCGCAAATTGAAAATGTACTGCAAACTTTTGACATCAATGGTGGTCTGGGTCCTGATAGAATACCAAATCTGTTTGTAAAGTCATTATCTTCTTCATAATCTACTCCACTATCAATTATTTTCAATATTAGCCTTTCTTCCTCCTACTTTCCTGTCATGTGGAACCATGCTAATATCTTACCGATCCATAAGTCCGAAGATCGTAGTGAAATCTCAAACTATCGTCCGATTGATTTTCTGTCTTGTTTTGGCAAGCTCCTTGAGCGAATTGTGCATAAAAGAATAAACGATGCCATCAGTATCCTGTTTACAAATGAACAACATGGCTTCATTAAAGGTCGTTCGACAATAACTAATTTGTTAGAACTTGCGAATACCATCTTTCTTGCTTTTGACAAGAGCCAACAAGTTGATGTCATATACACCGATTTTTAAAGCCTGTGACAGGGTTGATCCAACTCTATCCTTTCTTGGATCTTATCTTTCTTATCCCATCACCCCTGCACTGTTGTATGTAATAATTTTTTTTCGTCGGCCCCATGTAGCCCGGAATCTGGTGTTCCTCAAGGATCAATTTTAGGCCTATTGCTATTTAACATTTTCGTTAATGATCTTCCCCAATGCCTGTTCTTATTTGTCTTCTTTACGCTGATGATTTAAAAATTTATCGTTCCATTATTCCCAGCAAAGGCTGCTCATACCTTCAAAATGATCTTGACAATCTCCGAAATGGGTGTCAAGGTAATTTACTTTCTCTTAACATTTCAAAATGTTGTCACATGAAATTCACCAACGAAATTCATCCAGTATTATATGAATACCAGATAGATGGATCGCTGCTCGCGCTTGTGGACAAATTTAAAGATTTGGGAGTAGCATTTGACAAGCAGGTACTTGAAAAATGCAGGGAGTTCAATATAAACGTGCACCAAATTTTCGTCGACTTCAAGCAAGCATACGACAGTATTGATCGTAACGTACTGTACCAAATTATGCTTTGCTTGAGCATCCCAGCCAAATTTGTTCTTACCAAAATGACAGTGACGTGGACGACCTTCAAGTCCGCGTCAATAACCAACTCACCAATGCCTTTGACACAAATATCGGACTAAAGCAGGGAGATGGGCTGGCCCCATTGCTATTCAATTTGGCTCTGGAGTACGGCATAAGGAAACTTCCTGTCGATACGCGAGGTACATTACTATACAAGTCGAGCCAAGTAGTAGCCTATGCGGACGACATCAACATTTGGTCAAGGTCATTAACAACTGCCAAAGAACTCTTCCTGAAACTCGACAGCGAAGCAAACTAGTAGGGCTAAAAATCAATGAGAATAAAACAAAGCTCATGAAGCAGTCGGGGAAAAATTCCCCAAATACACAAAGTATTACACTTGGCGAATACAGTATCGAATATCTTACCGAATTTGTGTATTTAGGCGCCAAAATAATGAAAATGGGCAAAGAAAGAGACGAAATACGCCGAAGAATACAGCTCGCAAATAAAATATTTTATTCAGTATTGACGGTCTTGAAGACCAGGCGCATACACAGCAAAGCAAAGCTCCAAGTATACAAATCTATGATAAGACCTGTGTTATGCTATGGGTGTGAAACATGGACCCTAACCCAAGCATCCCCCAATATATTGAACGCCTTTGAGCGACGGGTCCTGAGGCGAATAATCGGAGCGAAGCTAGACGGGGACCAATGGCGAATTCGATACAACCATGAGCTGTATGAACATTTTTGACGAACCGAAGGTCTCAACAATTATAAGACTGCGGAAGCTGCAATGGGCTGGCCACATGAATCGTATGGACGAACAACGGATACCCAAAAAGGTTTTCGTTGGGAGAACTGAAGGCCGGAGACTAGCGGGCAAACCGAGGAAACGCTGGTCTGACTCGGTCGACGAAGACAGTTCATCGCTGCTCGGATTTCAAAATTGGAGGACGCGGTCAATGAACCGAGACAGTTGGAGACGCTGTTTGCAGGAAGAGAAGGCCCGAGAGGGGCTGTAGTGCTAAGAAGAAGAAAAATGGTGGTCCTTGCAACCACATACTACAGCGGCTCAATTCAGCCGGCGCCATCCCACGTGACAAGATGCCAGCTGGGTTGTCTTCAGACGCTACGTGTTGCCATCGCTCCGGCTTTGAGAGGGTTTGTATGGGCGAGACCCTGTTCACTACAAAGATATTGTACGATGATGCAGTAGAGTTGATCCACTCCAAGACAATCTCGAAAACGGTCCAGAATACTTGAAAAACCTCCTGCAGATTGAGCGCTGTCTTAACTCGTCTTGTGAGCACAGCGCCTAGTTTTGCCGCACACAACTCCAGGCGCGGAACAGTAAGTGTTTTGATCAGGGCCACTCTTGACACAGCAGTCTGACGACGACTTGACTGCTCACCAGGGTTGACCGCATGTATATCGCTGCGCCATATGCCTTCTCGGAGGCCTCACAGAAGGTGTGCAACTGTACTTGCACGGGTTTCTCGCCTGTACTAATGTGACGAGAAAATCGGGCCTGCTGCAATGATGGCAGACCACTGCGGAAATCGGACCACTGGGTATGGATTCCCACTGGTAATGCTGCATCCCAGCCCAATTCCAATCGCCAAAATTCCTGCAGGAATAGCTTGGCTGCTACTATCACAGGACCGAGAATGCCCAATGTATCGAACATTCTGGCTATATCAGATGACATTGTCCTCTTGGAGAACTTCGCATCGGTTGGATCCAGGTTGATTTGGATGTGGAACTCGACCGGATGCCCGATGACTCCTAACGTCTTAATATAGTCCTCATGTAAACTACTGAGGTCCAGCTGGACCTGTTGGTCCTCAGGTTTAATCTGCTTCAACAATAGAGGATGCTTGGTACACCATTTGCGGTAATGCATACCTGCGCTTGAGAGTATGGTGCATAGCCCCGCCTGTTTGCGAAGTGTCTCCTCTAAGCTGTCTGAGCCGGCCATGATGTGGTCGATATAGCAATCCTTGTCCAACGCGCTGCTGCCCAGGGGACCTTTCTGCTGATTCTCTGGTGCTCGAACTTGCAGACATTTTGTAGCTAGATACAGGGCACACGTCGTACCGTAGGTTACTGTTTTCAACTGCTAGTATCGCACTGGTTGCGTTGAACTATTTCTCCAAACTAAGCCATGGTACCGACGGTCTTCAGGATGGAGCATTTTCTGCCGATACATCTTCTCGATGTCGGCGGTGAATACGAAACAAGATACTCATCCTAGACAGTAGGTCCTGTATGAAGGACATTCAATGAAACGTTTGTCGTCTTCTTACTGGATGCATCGAAAACCACCCGCAGCTTGGTTGTACTGCTGTCAGGCTTCAGGACACACTGATGTGAAAGGAAGTATCGTAATTCCTCCCGGTGTTGCGACGTCACCTCCTCCTTATGCCCATATGCGTTTTTGCCTCTAAATTCGGTCACAATAAAAAAAAAACCACAAAATCACAAAAATTGTAGCGCACTACTGAGGTGTATCGACTTAAGCAGCTGCTGTAAACAAATTGGTTGACAGATCGCGCTCATCTTTGGCATAGTAATTAAGGACAGTCCTAACAACTTAAAAAAATATATATCATTTACCCGGGGAATTTAAATTACAATTTTCGGGTAGTTCGTTGTTTTGAGAACGATACAGGCGATAGCAGTGCTAACGCCGAAGACGGCGCTTAGAACAGGATGACCGAGTTGTAGAGCGAATCGCGGATTTTTGAATTCGCTGCAAAGGTGGGAACGACAAGACATAGGAAGAAGACAACACGCGCGACTGGAGAACTGATTTTGCTGAATATTATATTTTTGTATCTGCTTTTCGTTTAAAATACAGTATTAAAACTTCAACTCGTGTTCCCGTTAAAACGAATCCCACATATATAGATTTAAAACCACTTGAAATATATTGTATATTTTCAAAATGTATATGTTTAAAAAACGGCAATTCATTTTTGGTCTGAGGCTACGTAAACGCTAGAGCGGGCGCTGCCTTAGACGAGTATACCTGTAGGTACATTGTGTCATCAAGAATCTCATGTTCAGCTACACAAAGACTGCGCAAATTTTCTGAAGTTCCGCAATTTATCATTCATTAAATTTATTAGACTGATACATCCAAGAAATCTTTAAAATATCCGATACCATTCAATTCAGTCGACCTTTATACCGCATCTATTTAAATGTATATTCATAACCTATTGCCCACCATTCTAACCCTATTTATTGCCGCCGCAAATACTGCATACTCACTTTTTATTATCAAAAATATGCCAATCTCATCAATCGAATAATTTTCAATAGTCACACAGCATGAATCAGAAATTATTGTATTTTCCATGATTCTGTACAAGTTCAGCTAATCTAGGGCATCATTTTCAACGCTTTTCAAATAACAAGTACTTTATTGGCATTTGATGGCATTACGCAAATAATTGCCGAATAAGTAGAATCCGGAATAATTGAATGAGTAATTACGGAGAAATGAATTTCTCTCCAATACGAAGTTAACTGATTAAATTCATATTGAATGCAAACTAACGGTCAGTTGAATAATTGAGAATATCACTTACCACTTGAATTCTTAACGTTTATCCTTCTACGTGAAAATCACTACACTTCAAATCCTTTGATATGATTCACTTCGATTCACGACACTTTACCTTTGTCATTCACTACCGCAGTACAAATTCCGACACTACAAATCCCGCTAAAACGAGACGTTCCCTATTACAATCGATCGGGTTGACCAAGTGCACACACAATCACTGAAACTGTTCACACGCGAAAGACGCGACATCAACCCGCCAAATTTTCAGTTTACGCGCGCAATTGCAATTCTTATTAGACACTATCGACAAAAGGATACTTCCAATTACAGAATATTCCTGGAAGGGTCAACAAATTGCGGTAACTGTGATCACGCACGGCAGGAGTACACTGTCCTTAGTTCACTTAATAATTTACGAGTAAAGAATAACTACGATTACGGTTAGAAGGTCCCACGATCACGAATTCGCACTAACGGCACTTAGCTTACAGTCAGTCATTATCGACTTGGCTGGCGGACGCATGTGCAACCGATCCGGACACTGTGATGAATGAACGCGAAATGATTCTCTCAAGATCAAGGTCAGAGCATATATACTAACAAGCAACTGCACCAGCTGTTTTTCCGATTAGAAAGGGACGTAAAATAACATAAGAGACATTATTTTGCATTTCTTTCTTTCCTTTCTAACAACTTGAGAGGAAAATAAATTTTACTCAATACATACACAAATCGATTTCTAATTTTACGCAATACATACACAAATCGGTTTTTACGTTAACTACCGTTAGATGCGAAATTTGTTCTATGTGAAATTGCTTGTTAGTAGATATGCTCTGATCAAGGTGAAGGAACAGCAACGGTTACTTCTATGGTTCTAATAATCTAGCAAGCAAGCCGTTCAATTATTGCATAAGAAGAAATTGTAGGGGGGATACTGCTATGAAACAGAACGAACATACTACATACATACATATGTATACTCGTGCTTTAATTGCTACTTGCGGTGATAACTTGAGCTGCCGGTACTGTCGCGATTTTGGATATTTTCTGAATTCCAGGAATTCTGGCAAATGCAGCGATGTTGAAGGGCTTTCGAAGTTAGTTGGGGGTGTGAGGGGTGACAGTTTGGTCGTTTCGTTACCTTTGCTCGAATATTCTCTAAAATAAGATATGTACGAGTATGTGATCATATCGAGGATTTCGTTAGTGTTCGAATTACAGTAAATTGTTCGCATTTTTCGTGACACGTTTTTTGTTGAAAATTTTTAAATGTGATTGAGAAATGCTTGGTGGAAAAACTCACAGGAGCTCGCAAATCCTGTGGCTGCCCTGAATTATTGAAAAGAAGAGAGAGAAAATTGAATCATGTGAGTAGATCACCAGTTATGCATAAGTATGAGGAGACAGTGTTCGGGTATAAAATTGCAGAACTTCGTGAATTCAAGGCTTTTTGCAAGTACATATATCATTGCAAGGCTTCAATGCCATATACTCAATTGATTCGGTTCCAAATTATGGCTCCTACTCGAAAAAAACAAGTTGAATATGCGCCTTATGTTAAGTATACCCTCCAGATGTTTAGTATATTTCGAATAGTACCTCAATAGCTATGCATAAAATCTTTCAACTGTGTTGAAAGGAATATAATACGATTATCATTCATTTGGAATCGCCTTTGTAGCAGGGCAGTTTTGTCTTCTTTAATACAGTAGCTTTTTTTAAGGTTTTCTGACAGGTCTACATCCCTCACCTTTCCCAAGGAATATCTTTCTGGGTACCAATTGTTTCCTTCGTAGTATGCTACCAGCCCATTGTAGATTCCGTCCTCTAATTAGTGTGGAGACTTTTGGTTCCGAAAAAATACACAGCTCATTGCTATACTTTGTTTATCATTAACCACCTTCTTCCCTGGCTTCGATAATTTGTACCGAGACCTGCTTTTTATGAGGCTTGAATATGTTTGCGAACTCATGTTTTGTAAGGAGTTTGTATGAGGTGCTCATTTTTAAATATGAGGTGGTAGATTGTCCCACTTCAAAGTAGATGGCACCACTGTAAGATAGTATTTTTTTGCGAAATGATTTTGTTTTTCATCTTTTTGCTAGCTATTTTTCAATACATTGTAATGATTTTGTTTATCTTATCTAAATCGACCTCTCATCGGTTAAAGACGTGAAGTCTTGAGGCCTGTTTGTTCGAATGTTCGCATTTACTCCGACGTGCTGCTTATCGGTCAACTGTAAATATCCGTAGCGAGGACGCGACATCCAAAAATGGTGTCCATCTTTTCCGAATACAAAGCAAAACATATTTGCAATATAGTAAGGTCTTGAAGTTTAAAGTTGACCGGAAATATTGAAAATATTTAAAAAGAATGCATGTATGAAGGATTGTAGTTCAGGACTGCAGTGATGGTTTGCTGCCTCGGCGAGCGAAGATATTAGTGCTCGCCAGAATTATGTAGTGAATTAAGTGTTTTCATTATTGTCCGTAAAGGACTGCAGCGATGTTCTGCTGCCTCGGCAGAGGAAGGTGTCGGTATCTGCCGAGAATGCCCTCGTCTGGAGACGCATGAATGCGCTGGCAGGCTAGCATTGCGGTGTCGTGGGGCGGGTTCATTTCCCCAGCACGAGGACCCACTACAAAAAAATTTCGCATTCACGAATTGGACTACAGCTCAAAAGGCGACCGAAGTCGCAAAAATTGTAGATAACCTCACAGAGGGGGATGGAACTTGTTACGAGAACAAGTGGAACCTGAAAAGAAAGGCGAACTTGGGGTGACCTCGTCATTACCCAACGAAGTTCATGGCCCACAAATGAAAGAGGGGCAACCGGGTGGTGGTGGAGCCCCTTCGTACCCACCCAACCGGAATAAATCCATAGATATCTTGTTGAAGTGGCCAGGCATTCCTCTTCTGAGTGGAAAACTCATACAACTTGAATTGTATGAACTTTCCCATCAGAAGGGGAGTACCCCGGTGACCAATTTATGTCATAGAATTATACAATTTGATTGCATAACTCTATGCCATAAAAAGGCACTCTGCTTGGGCCACTCAACCCAAAAAGTCACCTGAAACAGAAAAAAAGGATTAATAAGTACCCGGTGGCTGGCTCATGGTTTTGGGGGGCAGCCTGCCACCGTACCGAGTCCTATACCCGGTCAGAGTCGGAAGAAAGGAAAGACCAAAGGGTATGGTACTAATTCATTGTTTTATTTTATAATGAAAAATATATTAAACCCAATAATTAACAAGACCTCTAAAAACAATCAACTTTTCCTTCTTTACTAATATGTTCACTTCATTCCAGATGGTGCGTTCATACGATAAATTTGTTCAATTTTTACCAAAACACTTGTGTAGCAGAAATACGTTAAGAGCACCGTTCAAATCAAAACTTCAGGTTAATTTTCATCAACTCATCTGGAATCAACTAGATCGCATGTTTTTATATCAACTTTTCTGCTTTTGCTACTATTGTTATCAAAGTTCTAAATATTTAGTATATTTTTTTTTTCTTTTTTTTTTCAACTACATGGAACAATTGTTTGGTTTTTATTTAATTGCATGAGTGTTATAATGCACATGTGTTGTGTGTAACATTTACTTTTAATTCAAGACACCTCCCTCAATATATCTACAGATGTTCATTGGTTTAATTTACTTTACTATAGTAAAGCCATCATGTTGCTTTCATTTCATTTTATAATTAAAAATATTTTAATAATATATTTAAATTAAAAGGGTACTCACCCGCATGGTCCGTCGAGCGCTCGATGGGTGCAGATGGTCCAACATGGAGAGGAAAATTTCTAATCGCACTTTTGCACTGTATATAAATTAATTTCATTATTAGAACCAAATAGAATTTAACATTTACACCCTTTTCCTTAAACTTATTCGTTATGAAATTATTTTCGCATTAAAACAAAAAAAAACGATAACTGTGCATTTAGTTAATGATAGGGTAATTCCAAGTTCTTGCTAGCGTGTATTCCGTGGTCATGCAGTCGGATTGGGTCGAACGATCCCCTCGCTCTTTTTTTCAACCCAAAATAACATCTTCTGAACGCACCTATTTCGCTCGCTGTGTGCACATTCTTTTCCGCCAAAAACAATCATCATTCTCGGGGTGATACTTTTCCAATTGTCCGCACTCTGGTATGATAGTGGGCTCCGTTATCAACGGATGGGTGCTGCGCATGACTGTGTTTGTGCGCAAATGCGATTAATTTGATGGGCACGGTCCAAATCTGAACTGATTTGTTCACCTTGTTTTTTCTTCACTGGCGCTCCGGCAACCACTTTTCAACCGATTACTATCGCCTGGAGTCCAATTTTCTGACTGCAATTACGTTCATCTCCCGGACTGGTAACGCGAATAACGGGTGATTCCCAGTATGGGGCAAAACACTTTTCAATCGAATGAGTACTGTCGTAACTCCTTCCCTGCTTTTCTAATGCAAATTTTCCACTCCTTGCAAAATTGCACTTAACGCGGCAATCGATTCCGGCCTTCACGACATCCACATATCTGTACGTTAAACAGCACCGATTCAGTTTTCGCAGACTATTGAAGAGACTAACGGTGTCATATTTCCCGAAATTTGTACCGAAAGAACCACTTTTGGGGCTATCACTCTTTCACCTTCAATACTAGTTAATTTCACTGTCCAAGGGTCTCAACACCAAATATTCAAAATGATTTTACGACTTCAAAAATTTATGCTTGGCTATTAGACGTCCCGAATTCATCTTTCGATCGTTAAAAAACTCACGAAAATTCAATTTTCCACGTCTCCGCTTGCTGGTGCGGTTTTTCCGACGTGATCCCGTGGCGATTCAAAGCAGACTCCCCTCTGTCTATGCACAATCGATAGCCGTGAAATTCTCGTTTTCCCGCTTAGCCAGTTTCCCGAACGATTCGTCCCTTGCATTTGTTGCATTTGCTGTGCTTGAAGCATTTGTTGCTGCTTCAACGTTTGCAATTGTTTCTCCGGGAATATGCTGGCTGAAGCTATGCGAGTTACATTCTCATGAATCTCTAATATCTGAGCTCGATGCCATAGTCCCATGTACATAGCGCAACATACTTGTCTAGGTTTATATCATGATTTATGCAATTGCAAGTCATTCGGAGGTAATTTTGTATATATATTTTCAATGTGTTGCAACAATGTATCCATTTGATTTAATTTATTTAGAAGTGGAATATTTTATGGTTGCAGGTACGACATGTATTGAGGATTTGTTTGTAAATACTGAAAATTTTGCCAATTCTCAGATGGAAATTGGGGTTTGATTAATAAAGGGTGATGTAAATAATTATTGTATCCGTAGCTAGCAGCACTAGGCGATGAAAGTCTATAGCAATTTTGCATTAAGTTTTGTTGTAATGCATGCTGCATTTGCTGCTGTTGTCTATATACATTATGAAAAATATTTTGTTGTTTAATTAATGTCTGCTTTGTTTGTAGAGGGTTATGAGATTGTTGCAATGGATGCTGAGATTGTTGTGGAGACTTTTGCTTCTGCTGCAAAGCGTCTCGATGCCAGCGCACATCTACTCGATTACTACAATTAGCCTTGTCTGAGGACGCGTGAACCCACTGGCAGGCTAGCGTTGTGGGGCGGGTTCGTTTCCCCAGCACATGGGTCCACTACAAAAAAATTTCGCATTCACGAATTATAGGATAAAATGTGTCGGTTCGACGGTGTCGACACCGAGGGAGCCTACCGATGGGATGAAGTAATGAAAAGCAACTGACTGAGTCTGATTAACGCGCACAGTACGCGAGAGGATTTCGTCGTTACCATTATTATGTACGACCCCCAAATAAGAGTGGGGCATCCAGTTGGAAGTGGTGTCCGCTCGCACCCCCATCCGGATCAAGATCCATTGTAGAAGTGGCCATATATTCTTCATTTTATGAGTGGAGGGGCCAGCCAACGTGGCGGGTCCCATACCCGGCCAAGGTTCGAGTGAAACAGAAAGACAAACTTGAAATTTCTCTTTCCCGGCATTAATATTTCTTTCATATTACCGGCAAATTTCAATAAATATATTTATTTTTCTCCTTTTTTTTAAAACTTAAATTAATTCGTTAGTTCATCTATACATAATCTATCCATAAAAAAACCAAGTGATCTACAATCAGCAAATTTAAAAATTAAATGCTTCTTAAGTCCAGTTTCCTGCACTGATTGCACAGAAAAAACTTTTCTTTTAGCTTGATAAATACACTGTAATCCCTCAAAATTAAATATTTTCACTCTATTTTCGACTCACATATCACACCAATTTTCTTAATAAGGAAATTCCTGAACTAAAGCATGTTAACAGGTGAACAGTACAATCCTGTAAAATTTTACAAGGGCATTTCACAATCTCAAGCAATCATATGTAATAATCGAGCAGTCACCCAACCAAACCGCTCCAAAAACCAACATATTGCGGATGCAAATTTCAGTTGTAAATTTAAAATAATACTCATCGTTTTAATTTGCGATTGAAATCTGGATACGGCAACCCCCTTTACAACGGAGCTCTTCCACGATCGCACTTTCGTAATGAGAAGGAAAGTAGATAGAAGGCTCGCCGACTGGTTTTTGGAGCGGTCCCGTAAGGTGACGACGAGCAACAAACCGGGAGTCCACGGAAGATCGCGAAACGACAAGCACGCCGGACGGGTTGTGAGCCATAATTTCACGGATTTTATAGTTTTTTCTCGTTGGGACGTTCGTTAATGTTTGTTAAAATAAGTTTAGTGTTCCAAATTAAATATCCAGCTAGTGACGCGAATGGCCTGGCTGTATAAAATACCTCCGGGATTTCCTCATATCAAGCTAAAATGATTAACCAATTCGAATGTCTTCCTTTCGAAAATCTCTTGGCTGCATGTTCAGAAATGAATTCAAATATAATCGGAAAAAAGTTTGCGTCGGGCGACAATCAATGTTATTGTGTATTACTTAAAAGAAATAAGTGATTCACCAAAATTTAAGATTCTCAACTTGCAGGAGCTTGAATCCGGTCTCAAAGAAATCGAACAATCAAATGCGGATACAATTTTCACAGCACTTATGAGCTTGGTTAAACAAGATACCGCCAATCATGATGGGGACCTACAAACTCTACTCAAATACGTATCAATCACACATTTATCGCTACAAAATATCCGAAATACAATTCTGACGGATGATTTTCTAAATAGTAATCCAACGGGATGTAAATGGCTTCTTATGTCATTTTGCGTGATAATTCTTCATTTATATTAGGACGACGTAATTTGCTGCTTCATATTTTCTCACTGGGAAAAGATAGATTGAATAATGAATTGATGTTCAATCGCGAACATTAGTGAAACAAATTACCAGACCATCTCTATTTCGTTGTGCGACGATTAAGTATCATATAAGAATAAAATTTATACAAGTGGTGGTGAAAAGGATAATGAATTGGTAGAATTTGGTTTGAAATATGACGTTAGGCAAAAAACAATTGGACGATATTTAATTGTAATTTGGAAGGAACGTCGTGTGGTATATGTAGGTTGAATGGTAAACTGTAGGCTGTATGTGGACTGAACGGAGTGGAAGGAAATTATTTTCTGTTTATGCTATGATATTGGATCGGATCAGTGGATAAATATTGTGGATATGAAAAATGCGAGGCCATATCCAGAAGCAGCGAACTATAATTCATCAATTTATACACTTGGTGGTTATAATGGTACTATAACTGGCGCTGTTATTGAACGCTACAATCCACGTGAAGGCGTTTGGAAAACAATTAGAAAAGTTAAATTGAAAGGGTGCTGTAGTGCAGCCACCGTATCCAATTCAATATTCTGTTTAGAATATGACACAGAAGAACTCATAACCTTCGATCCAAGATCTCTTAATTTTTTGCTTGTTAAAGAACGAGCTGGCCTATATGTAACATCCTTGGACGGCGACTTGTATTCTGTTCATAAAGACGGTATATCGCAATATGACCCGCATGTATCAGTATAGGAAGAAATCCTTAATCCTCCTTTGGTAGATTCGCCAGTCACTACTGGATAAACTATAGATGGCTTTTAAGCGAAAATACAAGGATATGAGATAAATCCAATTTATAAGGAAATATATTGCTGTTTAAACATGATTGTAATTGATATAAAACGTATCGTTTACACCCTATGACTGAAAAACAATTTCTTTTATATTTGAATATCCTTCTTGTTGTGGGGCATGTTGAATTCAAATTATAAGAAATAACATATTAATTTCTTTCGTGATGGTTTGTAGCTTAAAGTTGGAAGAAGACGTTACTTGCGTGCAAATAAATTTTGAATTAAATTATTGCACTTATATTAATTATATTCATCTCTACTGGCACGGCCTACATCGTCATCGAGTGCTCGTGAGGATGCCGGTGAGTACCTATCTTTCTTAGTTTTTGGTTAATATTAGTATATAAAAAACACATTTAAATATTTTTAGGCTTCGATATATATTTAAATGAAAATTTTTTTCCTTATAACTAAAGGCTCTATTGGATTTTGAAATACAACAAAAAAAAAACACTCTTGAACGGTTGACGTTTTTTTCGATTACTCCCTGCTTATATAAGCAATATTTTGAATATATTTATTTAAACTGAAAAAAATATTTAATAAAATAAAACCACATTAAAAACGCATTGAGAAAACACAATACAACCTCAAGGAATAAAAATAATTATTACCTTTATTATAATATTATATATTTCTATACCTTTTAAACAATAACGGTACATTTAATTAATAACTATTATCAATTCGTTCGATATTTGTCTTGAATTCAAAAGCAATAAAATAATGTTCAGTTTAAAGAACTCAAACTCGGTCTTTCCCTCTCTGAAAACCTGACCAGGTACAGGACTCGCGACGATGGTAGGCGCCTCCAATGAAATGGGCTAGCCATCGGGCAGGATCTTCCCTTCTTTTGTTTAACAGGGGCTCTTGCCGGGTAGAGTGGCCTTCCGCTCACGTGCCCTTTTATAGTATAGAGTTATGTGACTCCATCGTATAACGTTATAACATAAATTGGCTACGTTTGTATTTCTCATTGTATGGAAAGAATCATGCAAAGTACGTTTGTATGAGTTTTTCACTCAAATGGGAAATACATGGCCACGTCTACGTTTGGATCTTGATCCGGTTGGGAGGGTGCGAAGGGGCACCATTTCCATCTGGATGCCCCACTCTTATTTGTAGGCCATAAGTATCGTCGGTAACGACGAAGTCTTCTCAAGTCCGTCCGTTTTTTGCAATGCCATATTTGTCGTCTGAACCAGTGTGCTCATAGTCCTTAGCGATCACCTTCTTTTTCGACTCGGGTCGAGAATCAAATTACATTTCCAAATTCGTGGTGCGGAAAATGATTTTGTAGTGGGCTTTATGCTAGGGGGAAAAACCCGCCCCACGACACCGCAACGCTAGCCTGCCAGCGCAATCACGAGTTCCCAGACAAGACCAATCTCGGAGGATCTCACCATCCTCTTCCACTGAGGCAGCAGACCATCGCTGCAGTCCTTTACGGATATTTGGCTCAATTTCATTTCATCTTCATCGTAATGCACTTTACAAAGGTTTAAACAATATGGGGTAGCTACAGTTGCTCTGGGATCATATATGTACTTGAAGGAATTGTTAGCATTTCATACAGATCTTTTTAGTCATTTTTTCCTGCGATAGATATCAATGCCCCAATCAGCTGACGAATCTGATTGTGAAGGAAAGATTTTCCAGTTATTGAAACGTTCCAATAATCATATAGCAACTCTGCCCGTTTTAGATTCGACCGGTACAACAACTCCAACCTGGCTCAATGTTGAAACTTTCTATTATTTTTATGCCGAAATTGGGTCATTTCTGCTTATAATTCTTATTATTTGCGTTCATAAAAGTACAAAAATCATGGTGTCCCATAAATAGTTGTGCGGTATCTTTAAAGGCCTGTATATTGGATTCATTATTTTGTAAAAATAAACATTCATATTCTTCTATTGGGATGAATGATATGAATCTTTTCCACAATATTTTTCACTGGTCTAGTAATTCAACTTGACAGACATTAAACTTCAAATATAAATTTCCAAAATGAATACACACCCAGGACGTATTGTATCACGTAATGCACTCGTTAATTATCTATCAAATACGGAATAGTTTTGACGTACGGGAAGTTATAACAATCTCCACAAATTAAAAAATTAGACTTCGTGCACAAGTCACACAAAAAAATCTTTTTTTCACATTCAAAATAAAACCCACAGCACTACTGACGCGACGGCTATCCCGCTCTTCGTTTAAAATGCGAATCCCGCTTTGTATCCATTCCGTTTACCGCCTCCCTTAACGAGCTTCTTCATGGTGGTAATGGCAGATTCACGTCCCAATGAATCTCGTAATTGCTTCACTAAATTGTATAGTAATGGTGTTTTAATTATCGATTTTATTTGTTAATTTTTTTTCGGAAACACTTTTTATCGATAATGGTACCGGGGTTTATTTTGGGTTAATAATAACAATATTGATAAGTTGCGTATCAAATTGTTCCGCACGTATCACATTATTATTATTATTATTATGAAATTGCTCTTTTCGTGAAGGTCCTTCGAGTAGTTTGCCTAGGCGGCCTGCTCGATTACTACATGATCTTATTGCGATTAGCTTTTATTCACTTTGGCGAAATCAAAATTCATTAGCTTTCGTATCCATAAAAATATGAGAATTATTATTCTTAGACGAAATCACTCTTAAGAAATTATTTCTTTCTTTGATTAATTCTCACGATTATAAAACTGTGATCTTTTAAGAATGATATATGAAACGGATCAACAAAAGCCACGTCAAAAACAGTAAATAAGAAATTGCTGTTGCTTTCTCAAATTCCAATTGAATTTTAAAGAGAAGCCCACAAAATAAAGCAGAATAATGGGCCAGAAAGTTAGCTGTCTTTCTTATGCTTTTGTCTTTCTAATGCTATCAAAAATGTAAAATTTATTCCGCGCCATCCTTCGTTTGGATTTAATTTCAAAGAAGAAGAAAAAAATTTAAACACTACAAATGTCTACCAGCATGGAGCCTGAAAAACTCCGGCTGTTTCATCAGTCATGAGCCCGAGATAGACCACTGTCTGTAGGTGACACCCATAGGTGTAAAAAGTTTGGCGGATGGGAGACAAGTTGAAAGAATACAGCGAAAATTTGCCCCAAAATCCTTTAACGACTTTTGGAAGTATCTTGTTTCTGGACATCAATATTGCTTGTTCTTGCTTTTGAATCATACATTGGTAGTTTACCTTCACTGTATGACTAGCAAGATCAAGTGATATGAGAGTCCTTGAATGTTGCTCGTAAGTTCATTAGCTAACATTTTTGGTGGTAGGTTTTAATTCCCACCGCAAAACAAGTAGTACCTGAGTATCTTAGAGTACATGAATTTTGAATTCGTGCATTTAGTTGCCTATCCATTTCACGACTATTCATGTCAATACACGTATTGCTGGTGATTCAGAACCAATGTCATGGCCCATGCACCCCATTCACTCTCCTATCAACACATTCCAATTGACCGTATTAACCCCGCACTTATCTTTAATCTTATAGTAACATCATCCTTAAAAGCTTGCACGTAAGCAAATATCTTAATTCGCCAAACTCATAAATAAACCCCGCAGGGGTAATACTGGACGATAGGAATACTTTTGTAGGCTAGCATTCTTTGGGGAGTGCCGCCCCGACATACCCGAGGAGATTGCCGCAGAGGGAATGCCAGTCGACAGTAGCACTATTGGAGTCTAGCATTTTTGGGGATCCCCGTCCCCAAGGACCCGAGGATATGGGGGGCACTACGAGGTTCACCCCCCTGGGATGACAGGTAACGACCCTGTTTGAGTCTGGACTACACTTTGGACAACAAACTGAAATTGATGATTTAGGCTGGCGGATATGAAGGTTTGGGCCTAGTTGCTTTGCACGTAGCGTCGGGGAAACACTCTTGCGTGAACGGTTTGAATTCTACTATCATACCGTCTACGTCCCGGTACTTTAGCAGGCCTCAGGGTACGTTTGAAGCTCGCACCATTGGGTTGGTAGTGTAGGCTCGGTTGAGACGGACTCCCGATTAGCGCTGGTCTGGCTCTGAGCAGTTGTCCCCATAAGGGCTTGTGCTAGTCCGCACATGGCTCCAAAGGTGGCCCCAATAAAACTGCACCAATTTAAAACTCTAAAAAGAGATTTAAAAACTCAAAAAAAGATAGCAAAAATAACAACAATGACGACGTCAACAGCGGCTGCCACCATGATGTTCACAGCACATCGGGAGCGATACTAACGATAACAAAAACCACGATGGGTACAATGACAGTGAAGACATACGAAAAACGGAGATTAGCAGACAGTCTTGTCCAGACTGAGATTCCTGCGCCGTTCGGGCATAGCAAAACATGATGCGTTCGCCAGATCCTCCTAACAAGGAAGAGCGGGATCTGCAGGATGCGCCAGACGTTCGAGCGGTGGAGGAAAATATAAAAAACTCAATGGTTACTGCTGCCATCGCTATCGAAGTGACCGAAGCAAGGGTCTTAAGTCCCGAAATAATAACGAACCATCCTGAAGTCCACGAGGAGCTTACGGCAGGAAAAGAAAGGAGTGACCAGACAAATAAAGCGCCGTGGTGTGAGTTCATCGCCACCGTGGAAAATGTGATGGAAGCACTATACTCATAAGCGGAAGCCGATAACCTCTCCCAAGAAAGGTGGTCATAAAGTATAATTTCCGCCCAGCGAAATGAAGAGGAAAGGCTAATCCAAAAAGCAGGAGATGTTCTGAAAAGAATGAAATCTGCATGTGACTCACCAAAAATTAGCAGAGGAGTAAAATTTGGGCTCTTTGAACTAGAGAAGCTCCTTGACAGCATAGGGCATAGCTGGTTAAAGGCCAAAGAGGGCCAGAAGGCCGAAAAAGAGTAGAAAACTAAAGAAACGCTGAGAGCTAATCCTAAAGGGCACGCGCAGATAGCTCCGCCATCGAACATCAATGAAAGAATGGCGTCTAGCCCAATCGAAGGAGATCGGAATGAAAGAAGGAAGGAAGAGGCATTTGAAGGGCGTGGAATGTCAGGTCAGGAGTTCTAGACAGTCCTGATAAAAGGAACGAAGAAAGCCGTAAAGAAACTCTTTCAAAAAGTGCCAGAAAATAAAGTTTTCATGAACGCTCAACAAGAAAAAAAGACCTGAGACGAAACAGGAGAGAAAGAAGCCCCACCGAATATCCCAGTAGCAGGTACTGCTCGTAAAACCCCAAGATGGCCAATCCTACGCGGAAGTTCTGCAGGATATCAGGAAAAATGTAAGGCCCTAAGACACCAACAGTCATTAAAGAGGAACGGTCAATGCGATCAGGCCACATACTGGTTGAATTTGATGCAGAGGCCTACAATAGGGAAGCATTTTGCGATTCAATAAAGAAAGTTCTCGGCAAAAGCGCTCGAGCCGATGGCAACGATCGAAATAAGTGACATTGACAGCATCACGGACCTGGCCAAGGTAGAAAAGACCATCAAAAGGCAGTTCCCTAGCGTGGGAAGCATCAAAGTTAGGCTGACACCAGAAAACTACAAGAGGTAAAGCATGGCCATCATTGACTTGATCAAAAAGGACGCCGAACGATTTTTGAACAAGGGCAAAGTAAGAATAAGGTGGGTTGCCTGCAGAATACGGTGAAGAGCAGTTCCTCTTCAATGTTTTAAATGCCTTGACTATGGTCACACCGCACAAGTATGCAAAGGATCCGATCAGAGTTCCTCATATTACAAATGCGGTGAAATGGGACATCATAGAAAAGAGTGTACAATGGAGGCACACTGCATTCTTTGAAAGGATGCGGATCCAAGATCGGATCTTAGGGACGTCTAAGGATCAGGAAAATGTCAGGTTTTTGAGGAAGCCCTAGCCAAGGTGAAATCAGAACTTCGATGACCTGCATCCTGCAGTAAGCCTAGACCGCAGATCAATCGCCCAAAATCTGCTTGAGCAGTTTGCAAGGGACATGAAAGCCGACTTTTTGCTGCTGAGTGAGCTACACCGTGATAAAAGTTTGACATCATGGTATCCTGATGAAACTGGTAATGCCACCATCTGGCTTCGGAACAGTGATTTTCAGGCAGAGAGTTGTGGACGGGGGATGGTTTTGTGTGGGTTCGGTGCTCAGGGACCACCTTCTTTAGTGTTTACCTAGCGCCGAACGAATCAATATCATCTTTCAAAGCCAAGCTTAATGCTTTGGAGGGCGCTGTCTCGAAGAAAGACAGCACTGTGCTCGTTGATGGAGACTTTAACACTAAAGCAATAGAACGGAGCATGCCTCAAACAGATCCGCGGGGAAAACGAATCCTGGAAATGGTGGCCAGGACGGCGCTCGTCATACTGATCGCTGAAAATACGCTGACATACCACAGTATTGGCTGTGAAGGAACCACACCGGACTTGACATTTACTTCGGAGTCCTTTGTACAGAGGATACAGAATTAAAGAGAATTAGAGGACTACTCAGCCAGTGATCATCAGTGCAATCTGCTTGAGATTAGTGATGTTGTCTTTTGACGTCCGTGCCCTCGACTTTCTACAATTGGGTGGAACATTGGAAGGATGGGCGTCGAGAGGTTTGTCGTGGTGCTCACAGCAGGTGTTCTGCTGCAGGGAGATTCGCAGCGGACGGAAGAACTGGCAGCTCAAGACGTGGCGAACTCTACTATGAGCATCATCACGACCACTTGTAACGCTTCTATGCCACGTCGGAAACCCGGGCACGACAAACCCCCAGTGTACTGGTGGTCGACTGAAATCGCTGAAAAGCGAAGGGAGTGTCACAAGCTTCGGCCTGAGACTCAACCGGCACGGACCCGTGACGAGGTATGTAATCGGATAGCAGCATATAAGTTAGCCATGAAATACTTTGGCAAATTGATTAACAACAGCAGGGCTTGCTGCTGGCAAGATCTAGTGAACGATGTGAACAAGAATCCGTGGGGCCTTGGCTACAAGCTAATTAAGCGGAAGCTTGGTTCCCTATGGAAACTTTGCATACATGATGCGAGAAGAATGGATGAGATAGTGCGGGCACTCTTCCTCGCCCATCCCGTCCATGTTGACGCTGTCTACGGTGAAACATCAGGCGAATACCAACTCTTTATACAGCCAGAACTGGAAGAGGCAGTCCTTTCACTGAAACCGAGGAAGGCTCTAGGTACAGATGTTGTTCCGGATGAAGTGTTGCAACTTGTTTGTCACCATTGTCCTGACTTGCTCCTCAGTATATTTAACGCTTGCCTACGGGATGGAGTTTTTTTCGGTACGATGGGAGGTGGTGAGACTCGTGCTGATCAGCAAGGGGAAGGAAAATCCCAGATCGCCGTCTGTATACCGCCCGTTATGCATGCTAGACACTGCTGAGAAAGAGCTAGAGAAACTCATCAAGGAAAGACTCACTGACGTGGTTCGTGCAGCTGGAGACCTATCTCTTCGGTATTACGACTTTAGAGCAGAACATTCCACCATTGATGCGATTGCAGAGATGGTTAGTGTGTTCCAAAGGCAGAGGCGTATAGTTGCACCGAACGACGGATCGTCCTGTTAGTGGCACTCGCTGTCAGGAACGCCTTCAACTCCGCTGGACGATTGGATGTTCTGGATACGTTGAAAATCCCTTTTCAAGATCCAGAACATCGAATGCGGCCTTTGAGACACTACTTAAAGGACCGAAGCCTACTTTACGACACAGCACAGGGCCAACGAAGGATGGAAGTTACATCGGGTGTTTCCCAGGGATCTGTCCTTGGTCCAGACCTGTGGAACGTGTCTTACGATGGGCTACTGAGACTGGAGATGCCAGATGAGGCTCCCTTGATCAGCTATGTGGATGATGTTGCGGCTTTAATATGCTAGGTATGCTAATGCGCCGAGAGACTGGATGAGTGCTCTTGGGCTCAGTTTAGCACTGAAGAACACTGAGTTGTTCATCTTGACAAAAAAGAGAATCCCTAGAGTAACGATGACCAGTATTGGAGACATATTAATCGAATCGACGCCAGCGGTGAAGTACCTGGGGCTTCTGATCGACTCGAAGATGAGTTTCTCTGCGCAAATCAGGGCAACGGCTGAGAAGGCTGCTTCAGGAGTATCGTCTCTGAGTCAACTTATGGCCAACGTAGGGGGGCCCCGTCCATCACGAAGACGCCTCTCGATGAGTACTGTAGGGTCAGTGCCACTGTACGGAGCGGAAATATGGGATGATGATATCAGTAAGGAGGTAAACCGAAAACGCTTGGCGCAGGTACAGAGAAGAGGAGCACTGAGGATTCCATCTTCATATCCGATAGTCTCTGATTCGGTGGTGAGAGTTATTGCAGGCATGATATATGTTGCCCTCCATGGTAGAGAACACTGTGCTATTAACCTGGGTTGAAACGAGGACGCGAGGGATATGGTAGACCGCGAGGAGAGACAGCGTTCGCTCAACGATTGGCGATTGGTGAATTTTACGAAGGGTAGTGGACTGTGCGCTTTATCCCGGATGTGAGACCATGGCTAAATCAAAGGCATAGTGAGGCCGACTTCTATCTGACCCAGCTTTTGAGCGGACATGAGAGGTTTCAGTCTTACCTACACAAGTTTCGTAAGTCAAGGTCCCCCGATTGTCGGTTTTGCCCAGGTGAGGAAGAAAATTCGTACCACGCATTTTTGCGTGTGCAAAATGGGACAGGCTACGCAAAGACCTCCACAAGGAGACAAAAGAGCTCACTCCAAATACTATAGTCGCGGCGATGCTCGAATTGCTTGACAAATGGAACCATTATGCTCGGACAGTCCTAAAAGTCAAAAGGGACTCACAGCAGCCGGAGTGTTGGGACTGGAGATCACTTGTCTGGCAATTCCTCTTCCCTTCTTCCCTCTCGCTAGAGGAGCCATCCTTCAGCAAAATGAGACCTGGTCCGAAGTAATGTGTCAAAAGTTTCCAGGCAGGGTTCTCGAGTTGATAGGAGAGGTGTTCAGTGGCTAGTCCAGCCACTTGGGAGTCCCACACTCAGTGCGTAAATGACATTCACCTCCCAACCACAGAAAACCCCAAAACTTTATGAAATTTATATCCTCATTTTTTCTGTGTGAGGTTTGTTTAGCTGGCCACCTACATACCAATTTATATAATATTTAAGACATATTTATAGGATTGACTTTTTCTATCGGAAAATCTGTCTTTCCGCTTTATAATTATAAATATATATTTATACATAAATTTTAACTAATTATTCTCCTTTAGCCGAATATTATAGGCGCTTATAATACCTACCCATTAGACCCCAGTAAGGCGTCACCCACAAACAGATGCTGGCCAAGAGGAATTGGTACACTATTAAAAGGGCTCTCTAATCGGATGGACCAAATGGAGGAGCAATTAACTGACCTACGAGCAACTCAGACCACAGACCGTCCCCGGACTCGAGCATTTGTGGATACAGACCCTAAGACATGGTCCGTGCCAGCTAGATAGCAGGACGAACCATCGCAATACCGACCAAGTTCCGACAAGAACCTCTTTGCTCCTGAATATCAGCCAAGGGCTCCTTCAAACACCCTACATCACTCTGGGCAGAGTACTGTACTGGGCGACCCGTTCGACTGCAGCGTGGAACCACTTTCAACCACCAGTGATGCTCGACCTCCGTACAGTGACGCTGACAATCCCAGGCCAGGAAACGACCAAAATGTGTCAGTGGAGTGTTTTATTCAGTGAGTGGAACAAATAACAATGGTTTCTTTGCGTGGTAATTAGGATCTGTTGGTCACGCAAGACCATTCGTTATTCAACGGCAATGCCTCACGCTTTACGCTGGTACTGGAGATTTGGTCAAGATACGCCTTTCTTCAATTGGACTGCTTTTAAGGATGTTTTACATCAAGAATTTGCTTCCGTTCATGGTAACGAGGTCTTGAAGTAACATTTGCGCAGCCGGAGACAAAATTCAAGTGAAACCGCTGACGAGTTTCACAAAGCTCTATGCAGCATTGCAGACCAACTGACTCAACCCGTCTCGCAGTCAGAGATGTTTAAAATTTTTATGGGACGACTGCAGCCATTGCTTAATAAAATTAACCTATCGATGTCGTATGTCAAAGGCGTATTCGGTGAAGACAAATTTGACATCAAAAGGCTCCATACGACGTATGTGGGAAAAAATGTCATGGAGACCCTCGACAACCAGCTAGCTCCCATCCTATCAGATACATCGCTGAAAATAAGCAACGAGCTATGAGTTGCAGTAAAAGCGGCAATTAAGACCGTGGCAGAACAGATGATCGGACATCAAGCCTGGCGCAGAAAAAAATGATTGGTTCGATGATAAGTGCCAGAGTGCGTTAGACAAAACAAATCAGGCGTATTAACAATACCTAGCTAAGAAAACCAGAACGAAGAGAGAACATTATGAAAATTTCAGAAGAGTAGCGAATAAGATCATTAGAATTAAGAAAAGAAAATACTATGACGGCCAATTGAGAAGTATCGATGTTCTGTTAGAAATGTTAACGATACGTCACAACAAGCGATTTCGGTTGGGGTTCTGACTAGCCCGTAAAGACGGGGCAGGCAAGTGCCACCCGCCAACCCTAGTATTGCCGCCAGGAGCCAATCGGCGAGCTTATGGCTCCCCGGAATGGTCCTTCCACTAGAATAACCACTGGTGACCTTTACTCGGCTCGTCGAGCTGCCTATCACCATTTTCACTAACCCCCACTAAGAAAACTAATTTCCACGAAAGAAAACTAATTTCCACAAAAGAAAAAAAAACCAACCTCCACTAAAGAAAACGACTGCGCAGATTGAAATCCCCGGCGGCAAGGATTTTAACGCACTCCAGGCCAAATATACGCCTTCTGCCAACACTGGCTGAAACACTTCACACAACACAAAAATTTTGTATAGAAAATTAAACTATAAATCAATATGATTCCGGTTTCATGCGAAATTATTATTTATAAAATTCAGAGTCTTTACACTTACACAACTTCCTTACTTTCTAC
The DNA here is from genome assembly GCA_963969285.1 of Odontomyia ornata. Lineage (NCBI taxonomy): Eukaryota > Metazoa > Arthropoda > Insecta > Diptera > Stratiomyidae > Odontomyia > Odontomyia ornata. The sequence continues at coordinate 219,709,162 of OZ017742.1, forward strand.
GTTGGGGGCCCCGTCGATGATCGTAATCCTCACACCTTCAACTCGCCGCTGCCTGAATCGGTTTCTTTCCCTGGTTGTCTCGAGCAATCGTCCCACGTTGCCTTATTCATTTCTTCGACGCTCCTTCCTTCTGATGTTCTTCACTTGTTGACTAGCAAAATGTTCCGTCCTTCCTTCCGATATTCTACACTTGTTCGCTCGCAAGATGTTCCGTTCTTCCTTCTTCGCTGGCTAAGTATCCGTAAAAGAGACCGCTGGCTCTTTTATCAACTTGTCCCAACGGCTCTTTGACTTGAGTTAAAGAACCGAAGTTCAAAGCCACAGCATTCGCCACGGCTGCTCAACCTTGCAACGTTTACCTCGGACACAAACCCAGTTTTTCTTGATGGCCATCTTTCTTTCGCGCACAGTCCTGCATTATCGAAAACAGCTTTATCGGTTTGTTTTGGTTGAAGTGTCAATTATTGTGTTGATGCTTGTGGCTACGTGCGCGTATCTTTACGTTCGTCGCGAGTTATTTTAAAGTAATTGTGTTCGCCGTAATTGTATCCGCGGAAGGATGTTGCGTTGTGTCGGGTGATCAGCCCGAGGATTTCGTACGTACATCTTAATTCGCCAAATACTCTTGTTTTTAGCAATTTTTCCATTTGTCTTCATACCACCGCCAGTCTCAACCAGCGCGGTACTAAGAAGTTGGGTACCCGCAGGATTCTTTACTTTTAGAATAAAGTCCTGTATACGACTGCTGATCGTTGTTAGTGTATTCCTAGAATCGCAAGCTTTTAGTACGAATGTTTGTCGTGAAGATGAATTTCGATGTAAAGATGGAAATTGTATCGATGCCAGATATCAATGCAACGGCCACAACGATTGCCTCGATCATTCGGATGAAGATAATTGCAAAGAACGAACATGTTTTATGCCAGCATGGTTTCTTTGTGCCGATAATATAACCTGCTTATCGCACAAATTCGTCTGCGATGGAAATGACAATGAAATCGATGTACGTATGTTGATCCATCAAAGTTTGGCTAGTTGTGTAATTGGAAAGGCAGTTATGTCGTGACGCAGTGCGGCGCTCAGATGGAAGTTTCATTCGATAATGTATGGGCTGGCTCAGTAGCGGAAGATTATTTCTTTGCAGTGCAGCCATTCAGTCAAGGATACACTTTTAATTTCATCGAAGGTGAAATGTATGAGAAGTCACCGTTCACTTTGCTCGATTTCTTGGAACAACGCAAACGCTGGCTTCAAGGCATCCTGCTTGTGGTGCATTCGAAACTGATCCCTCTCAAAAACAAACTCCGATTAGGTATGTGTTTATTCGTGGGTAACAATGCCATTATCCACTTCCAATATCATTTTTGACGGGCTCTATCCAATCCCCTGTCCGAATCTAATGGACTTTGTATGCGCTTTTATTGGCGCCGTGAATATTTACATGTACGTATTTGGTGTAATCAAATCATTCTCATTGTATCGATGTGGATTTATCAAGTTCATAGCATGCGTGCTGGGTGCAGTGTGTACGATACCAATCAATGTGGTAATTGAAAATTACGCCGTCATATGGGGCCTAGTCGGTAAAAAGCATAAATTCTCTGTTGTTCAAAAAGACATTGGCGCGTTGCAGCTGGTGTAAGACGAATTTCATACTATTTATAGTAATATTGTTGTAATAATTTTAAGAACACATCCTGTATGTCTTTTCGGGGTGGGTGTTGGTCCTATTTGTAGCATGCGCAACTCACACGACTTAACATTGCCTTAGTCCTTCCCACCAGTACTTCAGCGCGTGGAGTGGTTCCTTGGTTATATTCCGACTAAAATGTTGGGATGTAAGGAATCCTTCCCTTCTAGGAGTGTTTCTGGGGTTTAATTTATGTTTCGTAACATCTAGTGAGTAACAACACAAGACAAGCATACAAAGTAGTGAAAAGCCGTGAGGACATCGCTTCAGAACATCGGAGCCTATAGGTATTCTCGGAGAACTTCCATTGGCCCCACCTACTCTGGATGAAGTGTGTTCCACCATCAAAGCCCAAAAGAATAATAAATCGCCAGGCATCGATGAAATTCCAATGGAGCGCATTACTATTTGCTTAACCCATCCGACGACTATATAAAGCCGATCACTTGAACACATCCTTTAGACACTGATGATGACTTAAAGAAAGCGAAACGCGTCTGCTCACACACGGCTGATGGTTTTCAAAGAAAAAAAAAGAACTAGGCTGCGGATATCAAATAAACAAAATAATCGTTCATCATAATTAGGTCAATAAATCCAATTTCGCTAACATTATTTCCATAATAATTAAAATCAATTGTGCTGGAAATGTTTTCCATTGCATTTTAAGTTCAACAACTTTGGACTAATTCGATTATGTATAAACTACGGTACTAAAATCACTCCTGGTTAAAGTCAACAGTAAAACAACATAGTTTTTTCCTTATCGTCCTAGTTCCTTTCCTAGTATAACCTTTTTGAAAATCCTCAATAATAGCTGGTGTGGCTAGCATTTAGGATTCTCCCTATTCGCTCGCCATTTGCGACTGGATAAACAGATTTCGGTGTGTAGGATACAAATCATAGCTTCATCAAATGTACTAATTAGTGTTCACACTCTTCTTTCTACAATAGCGCCATTTAATAGTAATTATGGAGTCCTCGAACTTGTACGATGACTAGCATAATAAATTATTAAATAGAATGGTACCGACAGTTTTGTGAAAAAGAATATTGTTTTTTAGCAAGAACATAAATTGACTATATTAGCTGCATTTTCGGTCAATTAGAAACTTATTCTTCTACACAAAACACTAGACGTTGCTATTTATTTTGTATATAAAATAGATAAACGCTAATTGCATTGCATTTATATCACATAACTCTGGAAGTGCATTGCAATGTTAATCTGCCATGTAGTACATCTTCCACATGTAACATACTACTTCTTCGCTATGCTCCTCAAGAGCTGCCGAGCAAATCGCAAGAAGCTAAATGGTGTATTTTAGCTGCTAATTACAATTTACCATATCGAACAATTCTAATTGCATCTCAAATTACCGAAGATTGCATACCGTTAAGACCGGAGCTTGGTACAGTGAACCGAAGTGGCTTGGTGAGTCCCATGCAGACTCCAAGATATTTTTCAGACTTCCCTAAGGAGCTCACTAAGATGACTCGTTGGATACCTGTTTCACTGTTTCAGGTTGCACCTTCGCATCCACAACGAAGTGAACTCATGCAGCATGCACTCAAAGGCCCAGCATGTGCACATGACTTTCTTCTACTCGTAGAGCGGGACTGGACTTCGTTGGGTTGGTAATGGCAAGATCAAGGTATCTGCTGTTTATTCACCTACATCCCAAGACACATGCGGACTCGACTTGCAATCAAATCTAAAATATGGGCCAATGTCGAGGAGATAATGTTTCAACCTCCAATGAACAGTTCTGAAAGGTTTTGCGCCTGAAGATTGCGCGCCTGTTTTTGCTTTTTTGCAGTTACCTCACAATCTTTCATGTTCGCAATGCACTTAGTGCACCTCGCGTAAGCATCTGAATGAGAATCTGTGCAACGGTTCTCCTCTCGAACAAGGTTCTGTTCAGGCAACGACTAAAATGGTGCACAGGTGAACATAAATGTTATTCCAAATGCAGATTGTGCTCGGCAGTTGACTTCGTGTGTTTCAATTTGTGGTGAATGTAGGTCGGATGCGAAAGGAAGATTGATTGCACTTCTCTAAGAATTTACGGGACATGAAGCAAGATGCACAATAAAAGGAAGGGGTGTTATAATTTATATGTGCTACTAGCATCTTAGGCTTAACATTCTCATGCTAACGACAAAAACATATGATGCAGCAACAAACGATAGGTTAAACTGTGGTGGGGGAGGTAGTATCGGGATACTGGTCAGGTAGATCCTATTGTTTTTAAAACATTGATAAAGTCGAATTCAAAACCTTTGAATTTCTTGAAGTTTCCGTTATAAAAATTCCACTGCCAGGTGAGGACAACCTCTTCGTTATCTCGGTAGGTTTTTACTCCTTGCTATCTAAGTATTACTTTAGGTAATAGGAGTCGCCACTGCAATTGTAATCTATTTAACTCTCGTCCAAAGAATGGGGGACAGACGATCCGAGGTGTTTACATATTATGCAATTTGTACCATCTACTCGTATTCACGTAATATCGCGACATATATATGTCAAACGGCAAAAGAACACATCAAACGTAAAATAATTCGCAGCAGATTGTCTACACACACTTTCACTTACACCTCGACCAAGGTATTTTTAAATAGGCGCAAATTGTGTAACAAAATCGAAACACCGTGTGTATGTCGCGCAGGGTATATAAACTCGCAGGGGAAGGTCAAGTATGTGAAAATGATTCAACACGTGATTCACGAGTCGCATGATTCCCGTTTTATAGTTATCTGAAAAGATTTCAACCCGAACCAGATGCACGTAAATTCCGCTGCTTGCACTCTGCCGGTACGGGATTATGTCCCAATCTATCCTCCGTTCCACTAGACGAGTTCTATCCTCATCTACTTGTTCCATTTCTCGCCATGGCGGTAACGGTGGATTCCGTTGCAAGTGGAATGTTGGAATTACTTCGCTCATTCGCGTAGCACTGGTGTTGCCTTTACCAATAATTTTGGTCATATCGTTATTTACTTATTTTGTTAATAGTTTTCTGAACTGATTTAGGAATTTAATTCCAGGTTTATTATGAGCGCTTTTAAAATAAACTCGGACATGTAAATTTTTGTTGATCTCAACATTATTGTTAGTTAATTGATACTATCTTGTATGCTCATTGAGTAGGGATCGGAGAAACTTTTCATCGATGATGGCTGTACAAAGTAGTGATATGCCTGTATAGTTTTCGCACTGTAGCTTGTCACCTAATCATATTTGATTAGCTACACTGGAATCTCATCGATGCCTGGCGCATTATTATTCTTTTGGGGTTGGATGGTGAAACAAACTTCATTCAGAATAAGTGGGGCCAATGACAGCTCTCTCTCTGATATTGCCGATGTCGTCACGACAGAGCGTGGTTTACTTTGTATGCTTGTTTTGTGTTGTTGCTCGCTAGACTTACATCCATACTTTTCAATTGGTCGTCATAGTATTTTATTTTCTTAATTCCAATTATCTTATTTGCTACTCTCCTGAGATTTTCATAGTGTTCTCTCTTTGTCCTGGTTTTCTTACCTAAGTATTGCTTGTATCCCTGATTCTTTTTGTCGAACGCATCCTGGCATTCATCATCGAACCAACCATTTTGTAATGATTCTTTTTTTCTTCTCAAATTACGTATAGAACACGGGTGCCGATTGTCTAGCACAAGTGTCAGCGAGATATAAGCCAGACCGAGATCAGCTGACTAGCTTCGCTTACCGACCGCGTACGCGTGCTTGTCGATTAGCTATTTGCGGGATCAAATGAGGCGGGGTCTTGTCGAGCCGTGAAGCTACACTACAAAATATTTATCACGCATACTCTACTATACGACGCGTACCGATCAATTTTTATTATCATTAGAAAGATTCTTTTATGTGTCAATTAAGCTACTCTACAGTAATTCACAATTTACTTGTCTCGTTAAATTTAGCGGACACTGAGGCTTGAGACAAACGCAAACATTCTACAAAAAGCAACCGTTACTTTGTCCAAAGCTGGTTGTTGCATTACAAAGGGAATGTCAAACCTAAAGATGTTAAAGTGGCTGAAGTGAACCACCCATCTCTACCTAAAGGATGGAAACTTGACGGATGTAGTTAATTTTAATGTTGCAAAACAACAAACTAAGCAGTTTCGACGGGGTGACCACCTTTTCTCTTCAGGAGCAGCCACTCCTGATCACCACGGGGCTGCTCGGCTGCTTATGTTTATTACAGGGTTTTCTCTTCGATACCGACCCAGGCATGGAGAGACTGAAGGATTTCCGTCTTCACTGCTGAAGAAACAATTGTTTCCGCATTGAAGAGATGGTTGTTGTAATTTTAGGCCCTCTCCTGAATACAAGTCCCTGTTTTCTTCGAAAGTATGCTAATAAAAACTGCCAACCAATCATAAAAACAAACCGGGAGTCCGGTCGGATTAATAGATGATGCGGATTTTATTTTAAATCTTAAGCACTATTATTTTGTGCAAAATTGGAACTGTCCGACTTCAAACTGTATAAAAACATGCAAACCTTTCTTTTGGCAGTAATTGAGAGATGTAATGTTCTATGACATCATCGGCATGTTCAGGCGGCTGAGCCACCACGAACGAAGAATTCCAGAAGATGCCATAGACCTTACTATCCAGAAGACAAACAACACAACACCAGAAGAAAGTTTATCGGTGACTATCTTTGCTTTACGGAACCCTCCAAAGTATGCTACGTTAATATCAAATGGTGAGGGCAACAATAAAAATTGAATCGGTTCGTCTGTCCACAGCAAAATTAAAAATGTGAGAACTCGAAGGAGAGTGGTGTTTTCCCCTTCAAGCCCCACGCTGGGCGCCATTTTGAAATGATTTTGTTTAAAAACAAGCTCGTACACGTCTCGAACGTCGAGATTTCCCGAAGGAAATCTGAACCGACCTCTCATCGGTTCCTAGACGTGAAGTCTTGGAACGTGACAACGGAATGTATCCCTCAGGTCAACAAGTCCGGACACTCTAAGCCTACTCCGAGGTAGCTGCTGGCTAGCTAGCTAGTTCGGAGAGGAGTACAGTTGCGGGTCTTACGCGAGCAGACTAAGTCCGAAATACAAAAAATTCAGCCACCGGTTCACATGCCCGATTTCCTAACGCGTCAAACAACTATACGGAAACAAAACTTATCTCTACTTTATTTCGTATTTAACTTCCATTCATTCAGACAACAACAAAAACTGGATCTAGTTCCGCGTTCCCGAAACTACTTTTTCTTTTTCCCGACGCGGTACCGAAAAATATTTTACTCTAACGTGAACTTCGAACCAACCTACTCTAACAAAAAAAACCTCAAAGCAAATTATGGTACCGCGTACCGAACGCGACGTGAAACCGGCTATTCGCGGACTACCAGAACCCTACACTCGTAGCGGCATACTTACCGTCCACCGATATTCCTGCTGGAAGAGAAATGTTTAGCTGGAAAGGAAAGACGTGATTATCCTAACCATTCAATTTATTCATTTAGATGCCAGAGGAAAACTTTTAAGAAATATTACTAAATGTCTACAAAAATTTACTCAATTTTAATCACAATCTTTTTGTTTTTCTTTTTTAGGGTTTTGTAAAATAATTTTACAAAACGCTACTGAAATCGCATCCTGTTTATCCGTCTGTCCGTCCGTCTGTGTGTCACCGTGTTCTAGCCAAAGCTAGAAACATCAAATTTTGTATGCAGGTGTAAAGTGGTGCTCTCTTGAAAGTTCAACTACAAAAAAAATTTATAAGGTATTTAAGCGGGGTCTCCACATATAGGGGAATGGCCTCTGAGAAAAAAAATTTCATCAAAGGTAGCCGATATGGATATCAAATGAAAGGTCTTAATGAGAACTTTTCAAAACAGGGCTTAATTTGAACTTTTTGCTTCGAGGGCACACAGGGAGGGGAAATACACGAAAAATTTGTGTCCCCCCTTGCGGTTGGACACTTGCGATCCGAAAAATCTGAAAAAAAGTCATGGAGGTAGGTGTTTATGAGCACAACAACAACAAATACCTTAGAAGTCGAAATGCGCTCAACTTTGTTAATAATAGTATGATATTCGAATTTCAGATTTTCTCCAATAAAACTGTATATATTAGGTACCCTAAACTGAACGAAATTCGGTATTTAAGTAGTCAAAAAAGGTCCTTAAAACTCGTTTTTCGGGAGTCACGAATTTTTCTAAATGATATGTAACCTCCTCGTGTATTGAATATTCCACAAACAGTAGGTTAGTTGTTACTCGATTTGCACTCGCCGTAAGTCTAGAGTCTCGAGCACCTATAATTCGTAATATCGAAGTGAGGAACAACCGCGCAATTGCTCAAATTAGTTTTATCGATAGGCAAATCCGAAAGGGGTCAATAAACTCGTCTCGAAATATAACATTGAACAATAAGTTATGCGTGACGAATGTCAACTTGAAATAAAAAGGCTGAGTTGTTTGCTAGGGGAGACTTTACAACCCACGACGATACTTGATTGTGCTAGAGTTCAGTAAAAGGTTCCTCATAAATGTTCGGAAAACCGAAAAGTGCACTAGAATTCCATTTAAAATAGTGTTTTGAGAGTTAGTGTTTCTTTGTTTAAATACCTTCCAGTAATCGCCAATGCTGTTCTTTGATGTTTGATCGGCGCTGCTGGTGCATTTGATGGTGGCGATCACGTGTACGAGATTTTGCCGGTAACAGAGAAAGCCATTGCATTTGTATAAGCTGTGCCTGTCGCTAACGCTGCCGCACTCGCTGGACTGAACAATATGCATGTAACACAAGTCACAATTATTCCACAAAAAAGCAGCAACAAGTTTTTTGGTTCGCATCATTTACAATAAGCAGAACACCGCAGCCTCATTGATATTTCAACAGAAAGCAATTTTTAATACAGTTGATCCTGCCCTGTCTATAAGCGAATTTATGTAGCCCTGCGGCAAATTCACGCTACAAATCGCATGGACGATGGTTCGCCGGTAGCAGAGATAGCTGTTGCCTCGTAAAACCTGTGCCTGTCGCTAACGCTGCCGCAACTCGCTGGTATTTGTGTTGACAGTTCTGGGTCTCGCTAACTTCAACGAGACTGTTCTTTAATGTTATACCCACTATTGCGGCTGCTGCACATCCACCTTTGGTCCAATATTGTAACTTTATAAGATAGTCGAAGTCGTTCAAAATCGCGTGCCTCCAACCGAGAAAGCATCACTCGTGGCAATAACCTTTATAATGGTTGCGTTTGACCATACTGTCCACATGAAAACGCCATAATTAGGCTGCCAATAGTTTCATTGAAAATGCTGACGAATATCGTTAAAAAGCAGCCTTCTCATCAAAAGAATAATCCCAAAAGAAGCATGCATCTATGTTGTGCATTAAATCAAAAATAAACACCCTTAAGATCTATAGCCAAATTGAAGCAAGGATAAGACTTACAAGTTGAACTCAAACTACACTATCGAAAACGATGCCTCAACACGTCTAATTAATTTAGGTAAATTTAATAAAGCCGCGCCGGCACTTTTTGAAAATCCCGAAGATATTTTCCATCGTTGCCAAACCTGACCAAATGTCAGCAAACCTGACCAAATGTCACAAATGCACGCTTCGCTTTCCGAACCATATTAGTGCCATGGATTCTCTGTCGTCTACTATCTGCAATCAAATTTCAGCAGAATAAGCTTTCGAAACGGATACGATTAACTTTTGAACTGGTGCCTATTAAGCATAGGATTGACAGTTTAACAATACTGAAAGCGCGAGGAATTCGTTCGATGATACGGTTTGACAGGTAGAAGAAAGTTGTGTTTACCAATTTTCTCTTGCGACAAAATCAATTTGAAATGCGTTCCACATGTAATGTGTATCCTAGAGCCCGCAACCATTCAAATTATACTGTCAACTGCATCAGTTTCTATCTTCAAACCCAGAGTAGCGATAATATTCGGGAAAAAGGTCTAATATTTTGAGATAACCTCACCTCCCGCTATTGGTGAGTTGGGAACTTCGGGTATTATCACACCCAAAGTTCACAATTGCAGGTGCACCGCGTCTCCAGATTCAATGAGGTTGAGATCAAAAGAACGTGGACCGTGATCTTCATTGATGGACCTCTTATCTGTATTTTTTTCAAGTCTGGGTTTACGAGGTAGAAGGCTGCTCCTAAAGCCAAGCTACACCCTGGGGTGAGATTCACCTTCAACTCCTTTTTCGCTCTTCATGGAATTCCCTTAATCCGGGCCAAAATGTCATCGAATAGTGATATTTTGCATCTTTTACCTCGTTTTTAATGCACCTTTTAACCGTATAAACTTCCAAAAATCGACTGCGCACAACTAAGATGGCAAAGATCATGACGACTGACGACCGCTAAATCTCGTGGTGGTTCCCGGACAGAGATCAGTCATTCTGACACTTGGAATTGGGGTTGCCAGATTGCTGAGTGCCAGATCTCTTTACGGGACTAAGCTGCAAGTTATAACAAAGCTGTTGCATCCTTTTGTTGTATTCTATATAAATATATGGGTGTAATTACATTTAACTCACGTATTTTAAGGTATAAGGGTTTTTAATGACTAACAATAGAGGCAGTGCTGCGAACACCCCTACACTAATACAATCGATCTATAATACTATGTACTGGTGATCACTCTAATTCTCTCCAGGTTTGCACCCTTCGTGCTAAAGGCTTTGAAGCAAATATCACATATGATGTGGCTCTGACATAGCAGCAGCGGTAAGAAGCAGGGGTGTTTCAGAAGTTCAACACAACAAGTCAAGTTTTGGCTGTCATCTATTGGATTCGTTTTGCCTCATTCAATGGCTTTGACATTGAACTTTCCCTCAACAACAACATGACGCTCGGGATTCAAGATAACGTCTCACCCACGGGAAGTCACTCCGCTGCCTTTGGGTACCAGTTCCGTTAGGGAACCAGGCTGGTCGATTTCTGTCATGATGTTGCTCACCAACCAGCAGTACGTGGGCTTTCATATTCCTCGTAAACTATTTAAGCAGATTTTGGGCAACTGCACAGCAGTTTAAGTTTGCCTGCACCATAGACAAAATGTTCAATATCTTATTATTTCGACGAATTTACCTGGTAACAGTGGCGGCGCAAGGCGTGGGCGAAGTGGGCGGCCATCTACGGCCTCGCGCTATAGGGGCCTCGCACTTGAGAGCCTTTTCTAACTCAAATAAAGTTCAAAAAGCATTGATACCAGTGAAAGTTGTGAATGATTTTACCCAAAGCTAAACAATAAAATCATTCAAATTGCCAGTATTTGGCGTTACGCATAAATTGTCCAGTCCATAGTATAGTATACTGAAAAAGTGAGAGAATGAGTTTTCTTTACCGTGGGAACACCTTTTTATCTTGTCAGGATACGCCATTTTTTGCAACTTATCATGCACAAAGTTTTGTGTTATAACATAATGAACCCACCATCATAAGTCACAGTGTATCATAAGTCACAGTGTCAACACTTAACAACGGACCACAGAAACCGATCCAACCGGGTCATACGTGATCCAAGGACCATGGTTAAATATCCCGAAACAGTGTTAAATCGGCTATAAGGTTATTTCCATCCCCCGCTGCTTCTGAGAACGAATCATGAGTATTTATTCGTGTGCGAGGCCAAATGCTACATGCGTTGATGAACATGGCAACAACTATCAAGGAAGCTCTATACCTGCAAACGATTCTGATTTCAGTTGATTCATGTCTACCTCCGCTCTTTCCTCATGGCTCGCGAGACAAAGCAGAATAACGCAAGCATTTCTATTTTTTTTTTATTGTGAGTGAGAATGAGTAATATTGTGTTGAAGGTTTGAAAAAAATAACTATTAAATCAATACGTAGTGATTGTAGATCAGCTCGATTTATTCAAATTAAATTTTAGTGAGCTACTTAGAGTAATTTTTTATAAACTAACTGTAAACATGTGTTGTAACTGTAGGTATTTACGTAAAAACAAAATTATTATTATTATTAATAGGTTCAATATACGTTAAATGACGTTCATTATGTCACGCCAAGGTCCTAACAGAGATAGAGATATCGGGAGAAAATGGGAATCTGGGTCCGAAAAAAAGAGACAAAAGATAGCTGAAAGGGTCTTATGAGATCGGACTTTACGTTCCGGACTGATGAATCACCTCAAAAAATCATCTCATAGCGCATGACAAAATCAGATGAATTGATTTTTTTGACGCCGGATATTGCAACAACCAATATTTCATTTGATTTGGAAAGTATTTCAAATGTATTGATTAGTAAGCTACAGTTGGAAGTAGAAATAGCATCAAACTCTACCTAATCCGAATCTGAAGTGCAGAGTTGAATTCCTGAACAGAAAATAAGTTCTCGGTCAGTTAAGTTCTGATCCAAGAATGTGGTCGTTTCTTCTAACCGATTCGCAGCGTCATGATATTGTTCAGAGTGGTCCAATGCAGTCATCAAATAACAGCAGTACCTACGATCATCATCCCAAAGATGATGATCGTAGGCACTTTTCTCATTTTTATTTTTAAGGAGACTCAGTAATGGCGAAACTCAACATCATCGTCGCTGGCTGGTTTGTTCTAGTTATCAAAACAAATTTTACTGTTTCTCGTGTAGACTTTTTAGTAATTCTCAAACTCAGATGGTTCAGGGAGGATGCTGTGACTGGAAACACAAAACAAATATTTTACAAAGACACGAGAATACCAGAGAACATATGTCAAATATGTTTCAAAGGCTATTATTGAGAAGCGAACTAAGCATGGAAGATCAATAGATGAAGAATCCGAAAGGCTAATTCATGAAACATTGGTGCAATTCATTCCGAATCCGAAAGGCTAATTCATGAAACATTGGTACAATTTATTTGAAAGATTAATTGACATCATTAACTTCTTAGCCTCACATAATCTGCCATTCAAAGGGCATAGAAAATCTCTTAAAATAGACTGTAGTGAAAATTCCGGTAAGTTCGTAGACTCATTCAAATTGCTTTCCGAATATTATCCTACGCTTCGAGAACGCATGAAACGTATTAATGACCAACAACTTGTAACACATTATCTAAGCCACGATATTCAAAATGATTCGATAAGGCTAATGGCGGAAAGAGTAACCAGAGAAGTGATTCGAAGGATAAAAGAGCTGAAATATTATTCTATGTTGCTTGTCTGTACAAGAGACTATAGTCGTATTACGATTTTGCACCATAATAACCGGTAAAAAAAAAGAACATTTTATTGGGTTTCTTGTTGTCGCTGAGTAAACTGGGGACTACCCAACTAATGCAATACTTGAAGAGCTAAGAAAAAATGGATTAGATATACATAATTGTCGTGGCCAAGGGTACGACAATGGTGCGAATATGGGTAGGCATTAAAAACCGAGTTAAAACTCGAATTTGGAATATGAATCCATGGGCATTTTTTAACACTTTGCGGTTGTCACAGTTGGAACCTGCGGTTGTCAAGACTAAGCCACAGTCCTACGAGTGGGTGAGAACAGTGACATCCAATCTTATGAATTGTATGAAGAACTGCAAGCAATTATGCCGAATTTGCCCGCCTGCATTGGAAATGTAAAACAGCTGCATCAATACATAACCGAGAATAACTTTAAGGAAATTTATCCAAACATTTATACTGTAATTGGAATTTTATTAAAAATACTTTTAAGTACAGCTTCCGCTGAAAAGAGCTTTTCTAAAATAAAGCTTATTAAAAACTTTTTAAGAAATACAATGGATGAGCATAGACTTTCAGCGTTTTTTTTTTGTGGTAGGGAGGTGAAGGCATTTAGGCCCGCCGAGTCTGGCAGTGTGGGACTCCCATGGAGGATACCCATGGACTACCCACTAAACACCTCCCCTGTCAATCTGAGAACCTAGCCTGGAACCGTTTGACACATTGCTTCGGGCGTGGGGCGCCTTCAAGCTGGGGAGTCCCTTTCCTAGCGGGAGGGGAGAGGGGAAGGGAAAATGCCAGAAGAGCGATCCCCCAGCCCCAGCGCCTCCAGCTGCTGTGAGTCCCTTTTATATTTTAGGACTGCCCGAGCATAATGTGCCACCTGGTTCCATTTGTCAACCGATTGGAGCATCACCGCAACTATAATATCCGGGGTGAGCTCTCCCGTCTCCCTGTAGAGTTCCCTTCGCAGCCTGACCCATTTGGTACACACAAAAAATGTGTGACAGGCATTGTCCTCCTCTCCTGGGCAAAACCGACAATCGGGAGACCGTGACTTACCGATCTTGTGCAGGTAAGACTGAAAACACCCGTGCCCGCTCAAAAGCTGGGTCAGATAGAAGTCAGTCTCATCATGCCTTCGATTTAGCCACGGTCTCACATCCGGGATGAGGCGCGCAGTCCACCTTCCCTTCGTGCAATTCCCCCAAGACTGCTGCCAATCGTTGAGCGAGCGTTGTCTCTCCTCGCGGACAACCATCTCCCTCGCATCCTCATTTCGGCGCAGGTAAATAGTGCGGCGCTCTCTAGCAAGGAGGGCGACAGGTATCACGCCTGCAATCACTCTCACCGCCGAGTCGGAGACTGTTGGATACGAAGATGCAATTCTCAGTGCTCCTCTTCTTTGTACCTGTGCCAATCGTTTTCGGTATACTTCCTTGCTGAGAGCGTCGCCCCATACCTCTGCTCCATACAGTAGCACTGACCCTACAGCACTCATCAAGAGGCGTCTTCTTGATGGGCTGGGTCCCCCTACGTTGGCCATAAGTCAACTCAGGGCCGATATTCCCGAAGCAGCCTTCTCAGCCGTTGCCCTGATTTGCTCAGAGAAACTCATCCTCGAGTCAATCAGTAGCCCCAGGTACTTCACCGCTGGCTTCGATTCGATTTGTATATCTTCAATACTGATCATCTTTACTCTAGGGATTCTCTTTTTTGTCAAGATGACCACTTCGGTTTTCTCCAGTGCTAAACTGAGCCCGCGAGCAGTCATCCAGTCCCTCACTCGACGCATTAGCATACCTAGCATAAGTTGCGCTTGTTCAACGGTGCGTCCGGCGACCAGAGCCGCAACATCATCCGCACAGCCGACCAAGCGCGACTCATCTGGCATCTCAAGTCTCAGTAGCCTGTCGTAAGACACGTTCCACAGGTCCGGACCAAGGATAGATCCCTGGGCAACACCCGATGTAATTTCCGTCCTTCGTTGGCCCTGTGTCGTGTCGTAGAGCAGTCTTCGGTCCTTTAGGTAGTTCCTCAAAAGCCGAATTAGATATTGTGGAACTTGAAAAGAGTTTTCCAGCGTGTCCAGAATATCCACCCATCTAGCGGAGTTGAAGGCATTCCTGACGTCGAGTGCCACCAACAGGATGATCCGTCGCTTGGTGCGACTATATGCCTCTGCCTTTTGGACCGCGTTCACCACCTCTGCAATCGCATCAATGGTAGAACGTCCTGCTCTAAAGCCGTACTGCCGAGGAGATAGGTCCCCAGCAGCACGAATCGCGTCAGTGAGTCTTCCCTTGATGAGTTGATCTAGCACTTTCCCAGCCGTGTCTAGCATGGATAACGGGCGGTATGCAGACGGCGATTCGGGATTTCCCTTCCCCTTGCTGATCAGCACGAGCCTCGCCACCTTCCATCGTACCGGGAAAACTCCGTCCCGTAGGCAAGCGTTGAATGTGCTGAGCAGCAAGTCAGGACAATGGTGATAGACGAGCCGCAACACCTCAGCTGGAACACCATCTGGACCTGGAGCCTTCCTCGCTTTCAAGGAGAGGACTGCCTCCTCCAGTTCCAGCTGTGTGAAGAGTGGGCACTCGACTGCTGTTTCACCATGGACAGCGTCAACACGGACGGGATGGGCGGGGAAGAGTCCCGCACTATCGCGTCCATCTTTTCCGCGTCATGTATACAAGGCTTCCGTAGGGCACCAAGTTTCCCCATGACCAGCTTGTAGCCAGGGCCCCACGGATCCTTGTTCACATTGTCCACTAGGTCTTGCCAGCAGCAAGCCTTGCTACTGTTGATCAGTTTGCTAAGGCATTTCCTGGCCGATTTATATGCTGCCACCTGGTTGCATGCCTCGTCACGGCTCCGCGCCCGTTGAGCCTCACGCCGAAGCTTGTGACACTCCCTCCGCTTTTCAGCGATTTCAGTAGACCACCAGTACACTGGGGGCTTGCCGTGCCGGGGTCTTCGACGGGGCATAGAAGCGCAGCAAGCAGTCGTGATTATGCTCATAGTAGAGTTCACCACGTCTTGAGCTGCCAGTTCTTCCGTCCCCCCGAAGCTCCCTGCAGCGGCTCACCTGCTGTGAGAATCTTGACGAACCTCTCAACGTTCATCCTTCCGATGTTCCATCCAGTTGTAGAAGGCCGGGAACACGGACGCCGGGAGACAGCATCACTTATCTCAAGCAGAATGCACTGGTGGTCACCGGTTGAGTAGTCCTCTAATACTTTCCAGTTGTGTATCCTCCGTACTAAGGACTCCGAGGCGAATGTCACGTCCGGTATGGTTCCCTCACAGCCAATACGGCGGAAAGTCGGCGTATTTCCGGAGTTTAGTATGACGAGGACCGTCCTGGCCGCCATTTCCAGGATTCGTTTTCCCCGCGGATCCGTCTGAGGCATGCCCCATTCGATTGCTTTAGCATTGAAGTCGCCCCCAACGAGCACTTTACCCTCTGCGTTCGAGACAGCGCCCTCCAGAGCATTAAGCTTGGCTTGGAAAGATGATATAGACTCGTAAGGCGTTAGGTACATACTAAAGAAGGTGATCCCTGAGCACCGAACCCACACGAAACCATCCCCCGCCCACAACTCCCCGCTTGAAAGTCACTGTTCCGAACCCAGATGGCGGCAGTACCAGTTTCATCAGAGTACCATAATGCAGGACTTTTATTATGGTGTTGCTCACTCAGCAGCAAGACGTCGGCTTCCATGTCCCTCGCAAACTGCTCAAGCAGATTTTGGGCGGCTGAACTGCGGTGTAGGTTTAGCTGCAGGATGCGGGTCATCGAAGCTCTGATTTGACCGTGGCTAGGGCTTCCTGGAACACCCGGCATTTTTCTAATCCCAAGACGTGTCCAAAATCAAGTTTTGGATCAGCATCCTTGCAAAGGATACAGTGTGCCTCCTTCGTACACTCTTTTCTTTTATGACCCGTTCCACCGCATTTGTAACATACGGAACTCCTATCGGGTCCTTTGCATACTTGTGTGGTGTGACCATAATCAAGGCATTTGAAACATTGAAGAAGCGTTGCTCTTCGCCGTATCCTACAGACAACCCACCCAATTCGTACTTTGCCTTTGTTCAGGAATTGTTCGATCATGCGTTGTCCCCTGTTGTTTTCTGGTGTCAGTCTCGCTTTGATGCTTCCCACGCTAGGGAACTCCCTTTTGATGGCCTCTTCTACCTCGGCCACGTCCGTCACGCAGTCAATGTCTCGTATTTCGATCGTTGCCATCGGCTCGAGCGGGGCTATAGTTGCGCTTTTGCCGAGGACTTTCTGTACTGCGTCACAGAATGCTTCTTTATTGCCGGCCTCTGCTCCGAATTCGACCAGTATGTGGCCCGACCGCGTTGGTCGTACTACTTTAATGGTAGTATTGGTGTCTTCGGGCCTTACGTTTCCCCTGATGTGCCGCAGTACTTCCGCGTAGGATCGGCCATCTTGGGGCTTTACAAGCAGTGCCTGCTGCCGGGGTCTTCGTCGGGGCTTCTGCCTCTCCTGCTTTGCATCAGGTCCTTTTTGTAATTGGGCGTCTTTGCAGCTTTCTTCGTTCCTTTTGTAAGCACTGTCTGGAACCCCTGATCTAGTGCTCCACGCCCTTCAAGTGCCTCTTCCTTTCTTCTTTTATCCCGATCTCCTTCGATTGGACTAGACGCCATTCTTTTATTGACGTTTAATGGTGGAGCCATCTGCGTGTCGCATTTAGATTTCGCCCCAAGCGCCTCTTTAGCCTTCTCTTCGTCTTCGGCCCTTAACCAGCTTCTCCCATAGTGCCTTATGCGATCTAGGAGCTCCTCTAGTTCAAGGAGCCCTTCCTTTGCTGCTTTGCTGATTTTTGGGGAGTAGTCTTTCTTCTTCATATCGCTGGGCCGCAATTGTACCTTGCAACCATCCTTGGGAGAGGTTATCGCGTTCCGTTTCTGAGTGCAGAACTTCCGCCACATTTTCAACTTTAGCGGTACATTCACGCGGTGTCTGGTCACTCTTTGCTTATAGTGCCGTAATCTCCTCGTTGGCTTCTGGATTTTTCGTTACAATGTCGGGATTTGTGACCCTTGCATCGGTCGCTACGGTAACGATCGCAGCAGTGACAATCGGATTTTCGGTGTTCTTTATGTTATCTCCCACCGCTCGAACGCCTGAAGTGTCCTGCAGAGTTTCCCGTTTCTCCTTAATAGGACGCTCTGGCGTTCGCATCATTTTTTTGCTGCGCCCGAACGCCGCAGGAATCTCAGTCTGTATTCTCCGTTTTTCGTCCGTCTTCACTGTCGTTGTGTTAGTCTTCGTTTTTGTCGTTGTTAGTATCGCTCGCGATGTACTGTTGACATCGTGGCTGCAACCGCTGGTTGCGTCGTCGTTATTATTCTTCGTTTCTTTTTCTGGGTATTTGTGGTCTTTTGATTTTGTGTGCTCCAGTTTTGTTGGGTCCCCCCTCGGAGCCGCTATCTCCGTTCGTGTGTGTAATCGCCTTTTTGGTCCCATGGTTATCTTTGCAGAGCAGGGAGGCCATGTTAGGGTTGGCACAAGCCCTTATGGGGACAAGTGCTCAGAGCCAGACCAGCGTTAATCGGGAGTCCGTCTCAACCGAACCTACACCACCAACCCAATGGTGCGAACTTCGAACGTACTCCGAGGCCTGCCAAGGTTTTACCGGGACGGAGACGGTATGATCGTTGAATTGGAGCCGTTCACACACGAGTTTCACCTCGGCGCTACTGTGCAAAGCAACTAGGTCCAAACCATCACATCCGCCAGCCTAGAGCGTCATTTCCAGTTCGTTGTCCAAAGCGTAGTCCAGATCCAATCATATATCCTCGGATCCGTGGGGGCGGCGCTCCCCAAAGAATGCTAGCCTCCAAGAGTTCTCTTGTTGACCGGCATTCTCCCTGCGGGAATTTCCTCGGATACATGGGGCGGAACTCCCCAAAGAATGCTAGCCTCCAAGGGTGCTCTTGTCGACCGGCATTCCCCCTGCGGGTAGACTTTCAGCGTTAGAAGCTTTATCCATGGAGGCTGATATAACATCTAAGTTGAACTAGGATGCAATTATTAAGGAGTTTAGTAAGGCGAAAAGTAGAAAATTTCTGTTTATTTAATTTTCACTGTTAAAGTCTAGTCAGCAAGTGGTATTATCTTGAAAGACCAGGAATAGAATATTCAGATAATAGAATTCCGTTCACCGATTTATAAAAGTAGTATACAGTATCCAACTAATGACTTTTCAATTTTAACTCACATTGGGAAAACACTTGCTGACGAGACTCTGATTTATTTATGTTAAAGTAAAAATGTGTGCTTGTTAACGAATAAAAAAATCTGTTGAAATTGTTTGATTTTCATGATATTCTTCCAGTTGTGTCATTGTAAGGCCTCGCGGAGCTTATCTTGCCCACATAAATTTTAGGCCTCGCCCCGCCGCTTCCTGGGAAAATAAGTTTGATTGTTTCAAACTACTTGCAATTCATACATGATAGCATTTCAAATATAAACTCCAATATTACTTAGATGTTCTTCAACCCTACAATCTACACCAAAACAAACCCCCGGCAAAACAAGCGAACTAGTATCATCATCATCTCAAAGCTATTAAACTCAAATATTCTACATACGAGTATTACTATCAACTTCGCAACATAGAACCGTTTCCCGAGAAGCCATCCAAGATTCAGCCTTACTGTCAGCGGTGGCTGAGCTTGGAGATGATAAACAACGGCATTTAGCGGGTGTCGTCTTTTCAAACCCAAAGAATTCACTGACCTAGTTAACGTCGGTCCGGGCAGAACTCGACAGAAGATGCGCTCAATAAGTTGTTTCCGATCTAAAGCAATTGCGCTGTAGATGAAGATGGTGGTAATGATGATGATGACGATAATCATAACAAGTTTGAATCGGCCTATTGCCGTCCGTAATTTCACCGAAGAAAAGCCTGAAGATGCATACATCATAGCGGTTATTTGTCATTCATCCAACAGCTAAGGAAATAGAATTGCTACCCAGCTTAAACTTGAAGGGTTCTAGCTGAGTTTGAATGGAGCGAATTAGCCGCTTCGAGTATCGAAATTTCTTTTCAAAAGAATCGTTGTTAATTGTTACTCAGCAGGAGTTTTTGGAAATACTTAGACTTTGAGAGCTTAATTCGAATCTATCATTAATTCTCTTTTCGTTGTTTCTCTACCAAACAACAAAATCAATTTTATCCCTACTATGCTCCACGCACAAAAAATTAAGATCTCTTTGTTAAGATGCGATGAAACTGACATAATAGTGCGCCCGTTCTGAGATTAAAACGAGAATATCTTGAGATTACGTAGCTGCCGATGATTGCAGTGCGCCAAATGGATCTTCTTCTTGAGCCTCCAACATTGCACCGTGGACTGAAGGCATCGTCGACCAGCTCGAACCAATGATATCTGAGGGTAGAGACTTCATCCAAGGAACAACGATGGCTGAGAATCACCATTCCAATACTCACCTGGAACACTTAAAATAACTGACCACGGTTGAGCATAACGGTAACCGCAAGCAAAGAAGAAAACGAAAAGCACGCACGGCAAGCACATGATTGCTCGGACCTTGAAGCGATAACAATGAACATGATCTTGTGGGGCGTAGTAAAAAGGAATCCTGTGTTTTTCTGCTCGACTGCGGATGATGATGGCACTCCAAGTTGTTCTTCACGTACTTGTAAATTGTAGTAAATTATTAAGAAAATTGTATTGCCCCAGAATCAACACCAGCTTAGATAATAAAGTGTGCAGTTTGTGGAATTGTTATCCGGAGTACGAGAGTTATTAATTTGAGATTAAACCCTAGCGTTAAGTGAAGTTTTGTTCAACAAGCTTTGGTTCGCCATATGTTTAATTGAAGTGTGAACAAAGGAGGTAGAAACCCATTTTCTTATCAATGTTGATATACTTGAAAGGCATTATATGAAAGAACAAAGTAATAGTTCGAAAAGAATTTAATTGAAATATTGATCTGATGTTCATGAGAGTTCATACAAAGTATATGAACAAAAGACTTAAGCGAGTAACCTCAATGCATCAAAAGATATTTGTTTTTTTTCATTATTTTTACCCTTGGGTGCAGCTAAAAAAATTGAAGTAAATTAATATCGTTAATTTACTCTACAAGAGCTCTCTATTTGAAGCTAGAATCGAAATAAGAAAATTTATAGGGTAACGATAAGAGTCCATATATGCGGAAGAGAAAGCTTCAAGCACTTTGTAGTAATCGAGCGGTCGCCTAGGCAAACTGCTCGAAAAACACCATTATACATGATCCAATTTTAACTGTCAAATAAAAAATAAAAATATTTAAAATTGCAATTAAAATTCGATCACGGCAACCCCTTTGCAACGCAATTTATCAACATGAATTGCATTGTCCTGCAAGGCAAACAACAGTTAATGGCATGAGAAGGCTCGCCAAAGAAACCACCGTTGCGACACGGGAAGTCTGATTGTGATCGCAAAACGGAGTGGACGCTGCGAATGATCTAAGGATACCGTACAAATCCAAGTTAATATCAATTTGTTCTTTCATAAAAAAAATAAATTATAAAGAAAAGTGACGAAATGCTGAAATAGAATTCAGAATCGTTAAGGTGTCAGCGGGAATGATAAGAGTTTTAATTTGGGAGAAGATCGTCGGTAGGCAACAACTGCATATAAAAATCATGAATTTTTCAGGCCAGATAGTGAAGAGGCAATGGCGATACGAAATATATGTGCAATGAAAGCATTAGAAGATGCATAGCAGTGGTTAGAACGAGGAGAGTAAGATGTTGCCGTTTCCGTCGCATCAAATTCAACGAGAGATATGTTAGTGTTGTTATTGATAATTACATTGAATCAGTGAACGATAAAGATTTAAATGTTTTCTTCTGCGAGAAATTTATGTATCAAAATATCCAGAGAGAGAGAGAGTAAATTTTAAAATGTGTTGTTGGTGTTGACACGTTGTTTGTGCCAGTACAAAGCCAGGGTGGTGCCGAGATCGAAATTCAGTAATATTGTGTGGCTAAAGGTTGAAGTGATGGCTAGACCCACGCATGTTAGTGAGTTACCCTGGTCTTGTGATATTGCTTACGCGATCTTGAATTCAATAGCCAGGACCTGATTCAAATAAGGTCATTGTAAATATGCCAGTGTGCAGTAATCCAGCAGTCACACAAGCAAACTGCTGGAAAACCTTCCCATCTCCGATTCGAAATTTTAAAGGCAGATTTAGACAAATATTTAATTATTTACATTCCTAATCGTAAAAAAGTTTTCTTTCTTATTATTATTATTAAATGTAATTTTTATATCAATTTCCTTTTATATTAAATTTAGATGTTTCCCTTTAATGATATTCTTCATGAGATTTAACTTTTATTACTATTTAAAATCTTCTTCATTTTTTTACTTCAGTTAAATTTTCTTTACTTCAGTTAAATTTTCCTTACTTCAGTTAAATTTTCTTTACTTCAGTTAAATTTTGTTTTTAATACTTTTAAATCTGCAAATAAAATTTCGAATATGGGAACACTGATCCAGTACAGCCATCGGTGTATTACACCACGCAGTGTAAGCGAACCCAGCTGAGATGGCAGCTGGGGGAGTTACCGGTATACCAAAAAGAGGAAAAAGGAAGAAAAGAAGAAGTGTGGTTTGAGATGTGGACCGGTGCGATACAAATATTTAAGTGAATAGTCTTTTTGTGTTGATTTTAAATAGTCAAATGCTACAAAAAATCAAAGATTTTAAATTTTGCTGTGTACACTTTTCCAAGTGAAACTTCTCAGCACTTGGAAGCGGTGAGTAGCTATTTGAACGATTTTTGATAAACAAGTTTTAAACTTAATTGTTTTAAACTTAAATGTCCCGAAACGACATATTCAGGGCGTCAAGTTTATACTCATGAAGGAACGTTTTCAAAAATACTTTTCTTTCCATGGCAGGAAGGATGGAGGAATGTTAATGTTTACCAATACCAGTGAAGTACAATTAAAAGCTCGTGAAGATCATTTATACGATTCAGATATGGAGAATTCTACTTATGAAATCAACAAAGCATTTACTAAACTAAATAACAGGTATGAAAATAAGCCCGCTTGAAATCACCGATGAGTCGCGTTGTTTTGGGTTAGTTTGAATGAGTGAGGTGAGAAAATAAAAGCAATAAAAACTAAATTCAATTTCATCATCCCAATCCATTGTGAGTGAAATTCGGTGAATAAGTGCCCCCAGTCCAATATCGATTGTTGTGTGTAGCGACGTTCTTTCCGAAAATCATTTTCGAAAACAGTAGTATGAATCGCCATGGCAGCACGTTGATTAAGACTAACGGGATAAGCTTTTGAAGGGGCAGAGCACCTAACCTTGAATTGAAACAAAAAAGTTTACATCCATCAGTGTCGACTCCATGAACCTCAATTTGAGATTAATACTTGTGGAAGGTTGCCCCAATGTCCTTATTCGGGATGCAGGTAGATTGATGAAACTTTCACAAAGTTATCGAAAACTTTGCATCCTTTAAAAAATGCCTTTAAAAAATTTATACTTGCCTCTTAGCGGTTCAAATTTCTGATAGTTGAGGATTCTGTGTTCGAGTACATCAATGGAGTTGCATCACTTGCAGTTTTCGTAGGACGCATTTTTGGCCTTCTTGAGTCTGGTTAAATTATACACTCTGTTGTTCAGCTTTGGATAATCACGACTCCATTTGGACTCAAAAGTGCCAATTCCAATGTGATAATGCACATTTAATGTGTTGAGTAAAATACAAATCATCTTTCATAAGATTCTTCGAACAAAGTGTAATATTATAACGTAAAAAAATTCAAGCGAACGGCCATTATCAAAACAATCAGCAAATAACTCGTAGAACTGGTTGGAAAGGGACAACCCTGGATATTGATCTGTTGGCACGTTCCAAAGAAAATTCCGAACTACTATTACTAGCAGAGAAGCTCAACGGGAATATCGTTCAAGATAAGTAGTAATAATATTAGAGATCAGACAAGCCAGACAAGCGATAATATCGTAGTTCTGACCCCTAGACAATTTTAATCTTTCGTTTTTTCAAATGACGTACACTTTTAACATTTGCCACATTAATTCCATTCATTCATTTATTGTTGCGTCTCTCCAGCCGGTATTTGTATTGTGTTCATAAAATTGGATGAATCGAAACTGGTCCCATTTGTAAGGAAACGACCCCACCTTTAGGCTACCCGTATTTTATTTTCAAAGTATATTTTTCAAACACTTTCATCCCCCTATATTCAGCGGAAAAGTGCAAAGTTAAGGTTGAGAATTTATTTCAGTTTTTTTTTTGCAACGATTCTCAAGAACGTATGCTAGCTTCTTGCCAATTTCATTTGCATTCAAAAAGAAATGATGAAAATAAAACAAATAATGCATTTCCTATTTTTTGATATTAATTTAAAAATAAAGTTGACTTCACAAAACCCTTTTATCTTTTAGGACTTCCGGAACATAATGCGCCAACAGGTTCCATTTTTCAACCGATTCGAGCATCACCGCGACTATATTATCCAAGGTGAGCTCTCCCGTCTCCCTGTAGAGGGCTCTTCGCAGCCTGTCCCATTTTATGCACTCAAAAAATGTGTGGCGGGCATTGTCTTCCTCTCCTGGGCAATACCGATAATCGGGAAACCGTGACTTACCAATCTTGTGCCAGTAAGACTGAAAACACCCATGCCTGTGCAAAAGCTGTGTCAGATAGAAGTCAGTCTCACCATGCCTTCGGTTAAGCCACGGCCTCACATCCAGGATGAGGCGCGCAGTCCACCTTCCCTTCGTGCTATGTAATAAACATAAGCAGTCGAGCAGCCCCGTGGTGATCAGGAGTGGCTGCTCCTGAAGAGATAAGGTGGTCACCCCGTCGAAACTGCTTAGTTTGTTGTTTTACTAGTGTAAAGTAAACTACATCCGTCAAGTTTCCATCCTTTAGGCAGAGATGAGTGGTTCACTTCAGCCACTTTAACATCTTTATGTTTGACATTCCCCTTGTAATGCAACGACCTTCTTCGGTGAAAGTAAGGGTTGCGTTTTGTATAATGTTTGCGTTTGTCTCAAGCCTCCGTGTCCGCTAACTTTAACGAGGCAAAAAAAATATTGAATTACTGTAGAGTAGCTTAATTGACACCTAATAGAACTTTTCTAAAGACAATAAAAATTGATCGGTGCGTCTTGTAGAGTAAAGTACGCGTGATAAGTATTTTGTAGTGTAGCTTCGTGGCTCGACAAGAGCCCGCCTCATATGATCCCGCAAATGCTAGTCGTCAAGCACGTGTACGCGGTCCCTAAGCGAAGCTAGTTAGCTGAGCTCGGTGTTGTTTTAGCTCGCTGACACTTGTGCCAGACCATCGGCACCCGTGTCCTACACGGTCATTTTGAAAATCATTACAAATGGCGCCCAACGTTGGGCCCGAAGGGGAAACAACACCACTCTCCTTCGAGTTCTCACATTTTTAATTTTGCTATCGGCAGATGAACCGATTCAATTTTTATTGTTGCCCTCACCATTTGATATTAACGTACCATACTTTGGAGGGTTCCGTAAAGTAAAGATAGAGTCACCGATAAACTCTCTTTTGGTGTTGTTTGTCTTGTCTTCGGTATAATAAGGTCTATAGCAACTTCTGGAGTTCTTCGTTCGTGGTGGCTCAGTCGCCTGAACATGCCGATGATGTTATAGAGTAGTGCGTCTCTTAATGTTACCAAAAGAAAGGTTTGCACATTTTTATACAGTTTGAAGTCGGACAGTTCTAATTTTGAACAAACTGATGGTGCCAGGGGTTTTCAAATACATTGCTTGGAATTGCGTCAGTTTTTGCTGGGAGCTAATCTGATGACCGGCAGTGATAAAATCCGCATCATCAATTAGTCCTGACCGACACCCGATTTGTTTTTATGATTGGTTAGCGGTTTTTATTAGCATACTTTCGTAGAAGAGAGGGACTTGTATTCAAGGAGAGGGGCCTGAAATTATAACAACCATCTCTCCACTGCGGAAACAATTGTTTCTTCCTTAGTGTAGAGCGAAATCCTTCAGTCTCTCCATGCCTGGGTCGGCATCGAAGAGACTGCCCTGTAATAAACATAAGCAGTCGAGCAGCCCCGTGGTGATCAGGAGTGGCTGCTCTTGAAGAGATAAGGTGGTCACCCTGTCGAAACTGCTTAGTTTGTTGTTTTACTAGTGTAAAGTAAACTGCATCCGTCAAGTTTCCATCCTTTAGGCAGAGATGAGTGGTTCACTTCAGCCACTTTAACATCTTTATGTTTGACATTCCCCTTGTAATGCAACGACCTTCTTCGGTGAAAGTAAGGGTTGCTTTTTGTGTAATGTTTGCGTTTGTCTCAAGCCTCCGTGTCCGCTAACTTTAACGAGGCAAAAAAAATATTGAATTACTGTAGAGTAGCTTAATTGACACCTAATAGAACTTTTCTAAAGACAATAAAAATTGATCGGTGCGTCTTGTAGAGTAGAGTACGCGTGATAAGTATTTTGTAGTGTAGCTTCGTGGCTCGACAAGAACCCGCCTCATATGATCCCGCAAATGCTAGTCGTCAAGCACGTGTACGCGGTCGCTAAGCGAAGCTAGTTAGCTGAGCTCGGTGTTGTTTTAGCTCGCTGACACTTGTGCCAGACCATCGGCACCCGTGTCCTACACGGTCATTTCGAAAATCATTACAGCTATTTACCCAAGACTGCTGCCAATCGTTGAGCGAGCGCTGTCTCTCCTCGCACACAACTGTCTCCCTCGCATTCTCGTTTTGACGTAGGTAAATAGCGCGGCACTCTCTAACAAGGAGGGCAACAGGTATCACGCTTGTAATAACTCTCACCGCCGAATCAGAGACCGTCGGATACTCCAGTGCTCCTCTTCTCTGTGCCTGTGCCAAGCGTTTTCGGTATACCTTGTTACTGAAAGCGCCACCCCATATTTCTGCTCCGTACAGTAGCACTGAGCCTACAGCACTCATCAAGAGGCATCTTCTTGGTGGGCTGGGTCGCCCTACGTTGGCCATAAGTCGACTCAGAGCCGATACTCCCAAAGCAGTCTTCTCAGTCGTTGCCCTGATATGCTCAGAAAAACTCATCTTCGATTCGATCAGTAGCCCCAGGTACTTCACCGCTGGCTTCAATTTGCTTAGAATGTCTTCAATACTGATCATCCTTACTCTAGGTACTCTCTTCTTTGTCAAGATGACTACTTCGGTTTTCTCCAATGCTAAACTGAACCCTCGAGCAGTCATCCAGTCTCTCACTCGGCGCATTAGCATACCTAGCATAAGTTACGCTTGTTCAACGGTGCGTCCAGCGATCAGAGCCGCAAGTTCGTCTGCATAGCCAATCAAACGTGACTCATCTGGCATCTTCAGTCTCAGTAGCTCATCGTAAGACACATTCAACAGGTCCGGATCAAGGATAGATCCCTGGGCAACACCCGATATAACTTCCATCCTTCGTTAGCCCAGTGTCGTATCGTGGAGCAGGACTCGGTCCTTCGGGTAGTCTCTCAAAAGCCGCATTAGATATTGTAGAACCTAATAAGGCTCCAGCGAACCCAGAATATCCACCCATCTAGCGGTGTTGAAGGCATTCCTGACGTCGAGTGCCACCAACAGGATGATCCGTCGCTTAGTACGACTATATGCCTCTGCCTTTTGGACTGCGCTCACCACATCTGCAATCGCATCAATGGTGGAGCGTGCTGCTCTAAGCCGTACTGCCGAGGAGATAGGTGTAATGTGACGCATACGCCCGGGAATCGAAGTGATTCCGATCCCGAACCCTTGCACCCGGCCAGACGGGTATGACCTCGAAGTGCAAGCAGACTTCATCTTTCGTGCGGATATCGTTGCGCAGAAAATATTTTTTTTCTTTCCAAATATTTAGATCTGTGGATATAAATATTTGAAACATAATATTAATCAAAACCCCGACACATTTCGAGACATATCCATCTGGTAATGCACCCCCCCACCGTTGCCATCAAAACACTATGCCACTGGCGACCAATAAAAATGCAAATTGCCGCCATGTGGCGTTCCATTCCGCGTCAGTTGCGACGACTCCCAGTCCACATCTGTTTGGTCGGAGGTTGTCAGCTTGACAGTCCGACGCCACGAGGGAGAGAAAACGCGGGAAAGAAAGTGCTCATCAATATTATATTCGCAACATTTTTTCGTATACCTATTTCACTAAGAATAGTTGATAGATTGTAAACCGCTCCCTTCGAGAGTAATCTTGGTGTTCTTCGATTCTAGTTTCATAGAAGCTATATGTGGCCGGTACACTTCATCTTTCGGTTATATTTTACAGTAGACACAAATGTTGAAAAGTCAATATCAGTTATATTCCTATCGAGCATTGTTGTCTTTAATCGCTTAAGGTGCCACAGTATTTATAAAAGAAGGTAACACGAGTTTGATTAATTGTTTTGTTGACTTCGAGCTGAGCTTTGCTATCTTACAGGGATCCTTGCCGAGTGTCAAAACTGGGTGAAAATTATTTTCATACCTTGCGGCCATCTGTGCTGTTGCGCAGAGCGCCAAGATAATTTGGAATTGTGTCCAATGTGCCGCGCAAGCATCGAGCGTAAAATAAAAGTTCTCCAGCCGTAATACAATACGCAATGTTCAAACTGACACTTTACAAATTTTTCCCTTCGTCATTCTCGTCAAGTTCAACGCTTCTAAACCAACAAACTAAGAAAAGAAATGAAGACACATAATGTGATATCGGTGCCAAAATCGTACGTACAACAAGAACAACAAATTTAGGATAAATATTCATTAAATTGTCTTTAAGACAAAAGGAGTAAGGTAAATTTTAAAATTTTTCCTTATCGCTCAGTTCGCTACAGACTTACCAGCTAACTCAAAACTATTTGTCTACATCTCAGTCTATTTACTTAAATTTTTAATTCCAAGATTGATTGCGTGCATTGTTTCAAAGCTCGTTTATTGATTCTCCCCGCCTTGGTTTTATGGAGGATATGAGGAAATAAATGATGATTATAGATTTACAAAACTCATTAATTCAAAGTCTTGTTTCATAGGTAGATTAATCGCTAGCCCTAAAAGTAGAATATCGAGAAAAATGACTTTTATAAATCGAGTATTTAATAAACGAGACAAAGTGCTTACTCTGTACAACGAGTTCTAAACAATTGTTCACATCGCTGTAATCTTCAATGTCAATAAGATAAAAACTTGGAAAAAAAAAACCGTTTTGCTAGAAAATATCGTTACAACTATACTAATTGTTACTTTTTCGGTTGATAATAAATTAAAAATGGTTGTTAACTACTATATCTTCCAATTGCCTTAATTATTTGGCAATGTTCCTGTTGTGCCAATTTGGTTACCAAGAACAAGTTCATGAAAAAAAAATACTTCCTCCACTCGTGAGAAAATGAAATGCTTCCATTAATTTAAAAAAAAAAAATTTAACGTTTCATGTTATGTCGAATTTGTAAGCTTACAAACTCCTAGAAAATTCACTGACGACAGTTTTTTCAAACGATAAAATTGCCTTAAGACAGCTTTAAACTGTTTTTGTAACATTCAACCGCGACTGGCTAAAAGGAATAACTATCGTAAATGAGCACTCATCAAATAAAGGCCTACCAAAATAAAAAAAAAAAATCATCAAAAAACTAATTATTTTCTCAAATGAATCGGAAATAGAAACAATCAGATTCCAGTGTCGTTTGTTAGTGTAGCCACTGTCAAAGAGTATTTGATTTTGTAAATAGTTTAAGTAGATGTAATACTAAAATCAATAGCAATACAGACGCAAGGATTCACCTCGTGTTGAGTTGAAGTAGACAGAAAATTCACCGAATGTATTGTGTAAAGGAATCGTGGATTAGATGCACACTATAAAAGAGGTTGAATCCGGTTATTCATAGGACAAGATGATTGATAATTCTAATGTAAAAGAAATAGCATATTATGAAAACTAATCCAATAAATAAAATCATGAATTGTTAATTAACGAAAGACTTTCCTTTTCAGTGGTTCTTCTAGTTTCAGCGGGAAAGTGAGTGCAGGGTAGGTATGCCGTCGCGAGGGTAGGGTTTCGACAAATCCGCTGAGGTTGGTTTCGCGTCGCGCGCGGTACGCGGTACCTTTGTTGTTTCGTCATTTTATTAGAGTAGTTTTCGTCGGGTTAATTTAGAGTAGCATACTTTTCGGTACCGCGTCGGAAATTCGGGAACGCGAAATAAAAATTAGCTTTTGTTCTTTGACTGGTAATAGGAAGAAATACGGAGTAACGTAGAATAGGTTTCTTCTCCGTATGGTTTTGTTTCGTAACGCGTTTTGAAAACGGGCGTGTATAGGTGGCTGAATTATGTAAATGAGCGTAACCCATTCGGAGACCCGCGACCGAAATCCTCTCCGAACTAGCTGGCCGACAAGCAGCCACCGCGTGAATGGGTTACGGTGCACGGATTGGTTGACCTGTTGGTACCATCCGTTGGCACTACTCAGACTGAACGTCTAGAACCGATGAGAGGTCGGTTCCGCGTTCGAACTTAAAAAGGTGAAAATCATTACATAGGTCCCCAGCAGCACGAATCGCGTCAGTGAGTCTTCCCTTGATGAGTTTCTCTAGCACTTTCCCAGCAGTGTCTAGCATACATAACGAACGGTATGCAGACGGCGATCCGGGATTTTCCTTCCCCTTGCTGATCAGCACGAGCCTCGCCACCTTCCATCGTACCGGAAAACCCCCGTCCCTTAGGAAAGCGTTGAATATGCTGAGCAGCAAGTCAGGATAATGGTGATACGAGTAAACAAGCTGCAACACCTCAGCTGTAACACCATCTGAACCTGGAGCCTTCCTCGCTTTCAGTGTAACGAGTGTCTCTTCCAGTTCCAGCTGTGTGAAAAGTGGACACTCGACTGCTGTTTCACCATGGACAGCGTCAACACGGACGGGATGGGCATGGAAGAGTGCCCGCACTATCTCGTCCATCTTTTCCGGATCATGTATGCAAGGCTTCCGTAGGGCATCAATCTTCCGCATAACTAGCTTGTAGTCAAGGCCCCACAGATCCTTGTTCACATTGTTCACTAGATCTTGCCAGCAGCGAGCCTTGCTATTGTTAATCAATTTGCAAAGGCATTTCCTGGCTGACTTATATGCTGCTACATGGTTGCATTCCTTGTCTCGGCTCCGTGCCCGTTGAGCCTCACGCCGAAGCTTGTGACACTTCCTTCGTTTTTCAGCGATTTTAGTCAACCACCAGTACACTGGGGGCTCGACGTGCCGGAATTTTTGACAGTAAGTAGTCGTGATGATGCTCATAGTTGAGTTCACCACGTCTTGAGCTGCCAGTTCTTCCGTCCCCTGCGAATCTCCTTGCAGCTGGGCACCTACTGTGAGCACCTTGACGAATCTCGCGACGTCCATCCTTCCGATGTTCCATCCAGTTGTAGAAAGCCGAGAGCGTGGACGCCGGGAGACAACATCGCCGATCTCAAGTAGAATGCATTGATGGTCACTGGCTGAGTAGTCCTCTAATACTCTCCAATTGCGTATCCTCCGTACTAAGGACTCCGAGGCGAATGTCACGTCCGATATGGTTGCTTCACAACCAATATAGTGGAAAGTGGGCATATATCCTGTGTTTAGTACGACGAGCGCCGTCCTGGCCACCATTTCCAGGATTCGTTTTCCCCGCGGATCTGTTTGACGCATGCCTTACTCAATTGCTTTAGCGTTGAAATCTCCCCCAACGAGCACTTTGCCCTCTGCGTTCGAGCCTGTGCCCTATAGAGCATTAAGCTTGGCTTGGAAAGATGATATCGATTCGTTCGGCGTTAAGTACACACTAAAGAAGGTGGTCCCTGAACATCTAACTCACACGAAATCATCCCCCCCGTCCACAACTCTCCGCTTGGAAATCACTGTTCCGAACCCAGAAGGCGGCAGTACCAGTTTAATCAGGATATCATGATGCTGAACTTTTATCATGGTGTTGCTCACTCAGCAGCAAGAAGCCGGCTTTCATGTCCCTCGCAAACTGCTCAAGCAGATTTTGGGTGGTTAACCTGCGGTGTAGGTTCAGTCGTAGGATGCGGATCAGTGAAACTCTGATTTTGCCTTGGCTAGGGTGTCCTCGAAAACCCCGCCACTTTCCTGATCTCAAGACGTGTCCAAAATTAGGTCTTGGATTAGCATCTTTGCAAAGAGTACATTGTGCCTCATTTGTACACTCTTGCCTTTTATGTCCCGTTTCACCACATTTGTAACATAGGGAACTCCCATCGGGTCCTTTGCATACTTGTGCAGTCTGACAATAGCCAAGGCATTTGAAACATTGAAGAAGCGCTGCTCTCTACCGTATCCTACAGACAACCCACCCTATTCTTATTTTGCCCATATTCAGAAATTGTTCGGCGTCCTTTTGTCAAGTCAACTATGGCTATGCATTGTCCTCTATGGTTTTCTGGTGTCAGCCTCGCTTTGATCTTGCCCATGATAGGAAACTCCCTTTTGATGGCCTATTCTACCGCGGCCAGATCCGTGACGCAATGTCTCGTATTTCGATCGTTGTCATCGGCTCGAGTGAGGCTATAGGTGTGCTTTTGCCGAGGACTTTATTTACTGCGTCGCAGAATGCTTCCCGATTGTTGGCCTCTGCTCCGAATTCGACTAGTATGTGGCCCAACCGCGTTTGTCATACTGCTTTAATGGTAGTGTTGGTGTCTTCGGACCTTACCTTTCTCTGATATCTCGCAGCACCGCCACGTAGGATCGACTATCTTGGGGTTTTACAAGCAGTGCCTGCTGCCGGGGTGTTCTCCGGGATTTTTTCCCCTCCTGTTATCATCAGGTCTTTTTTTCTTATTGGGCGTCCGTGGGAACTTTGTTTTCTGTCACTTATTGAAGGAGTTTCTTTGCGGCTTTCTTCGCTCCTTCTGTCAGCACTATCTGGAACCCCTGATCTGGTGTTCCACGCCCATCAAGTGCCCTTTCCTTCCTTCTTTTATCCCGATCTCCTTCGATTGGGATAGTCGCCATTCTTTAATTGAATTTTGGAATTCTTACGGCCAGTGAGTTGGTCTATAGTTTTAAACACATCTGAAGATAGTTATCTCAGTCTGCTTTTATAGAAGTAGTTGACTTCGGATTTGATGCGTTTTTGGATTTCACGGGAAATGATTGTTATTTGCGTTTTAAGTTCCAAATACTCCTCATTCAATCGCTGAAAGCTTCGATGATACAGTATACAGTATGTATGCTTAAGCCATTGGAGCATATGATTCCAAGTTTTTATTAATTGAAGAGTCTCCCGAGTTAGACATCTATAAAGCGGGCTACGTAGTTTCTGGAAGGAGGCATGCTGGTCTTAACACTCTATAATGGCTGATGTGAGTGCCGATATATGAGAATCTTTTTCTGTGTTCGAGAGAATGATATTTTCCGGTGGGAGGTTCGGAAGGAGGTCTTTGAGGTGTTTTCTGAAGTTTGGCCAGTCTATGGAATTAAAAGGATTGTAATGAGGTGGGCAAGTACGGATTGGTATGTGTGATCTAATGGTTATGGTGCCATGATGAGAGTTTATATTAAGGGATAGAATGGTTAGTCTATTTGCAACCATAAAGGTTGAAATAGAAATTGAGGAGCGCCATTGGCTTCTCTTGGTTAGGAGTGGTGTCAAAGTATGGGAGGAAAGCCCTAACCTTGGATAGGAGTTCACTGGGAGGGACTCCCAGCCACTCGACGGTCATTTGTTGTAGGCGTTCGACGGGACTAGGAGTCGGTGAAATAAAATTATGGATCGGAGTTCAATTTCTTAAAACCTCTGAATACGAGGTCCGATTGGAGGGAGGGGCAAAGTGGTGTGGGGTTGTAGGGGTTGGTGTAGTATTTGGGTAGCTGGGGAGCGGTGAGAATATGTTCTGAGGCTTCGTCCGTTTGGCTTTATTTTCGATTGCCCTGTCTAACAATCTTTTCCGTTCCGGGCAGCCGGAAAAATTGGCTGATTGCCCATGGGTCTTGCACATGGTGCAGAATGGCGCGGTTTCCGGCTTGTCCATATTTTTTCTGGAGCAGCTTTCGGAATTATGCTCCTCCCCACATGCTACACATCTCATGTTGAATCCACAATTGGTAAATACGTGCCCGAATCTTTGATACCGATAGCATTGAACCAGAGCACTCCTTTTGGGGCGTTCCCATACGGCTCTTTGGTTCATAATGTAGCGCAGCTTTATCAATCCGTTTTTATCACCTTGCGATCCCACTGTAATCCTAAATAAATCTAGGTCGAGTTTATTTGCTCTCGACCATGCAGTGGTAAGCAGACTGACAGTCTGGAGGCCTAAATTCGGGATTTGTCAGACTATGACCTCTCGAACAGCCTCAGCTCCAAATTCTGAATTAATACCCCTTAGTATCACGACACATTTTCTCTTTTCTTTGGGGGTGAATGAGTATCCCACTGCTTCCGTGTTTTTAAGCAGGTTCATAACGTAGTCATGCGCCTCGAGTCTGTCCACTGTGACTTTAAGTCGAGAGTTTGACAATTTTGTGATTCGCTACTCTAGACGGGTTCCATCTGTAAGGGTGTATCTATCCATGATACCTTTAAGCACCGTTGCTTTTAAATTTTCAATGAATATTGGTGGGAACCATATCTAGCCGCGTTTGAGTTATTATTTTGGCTATCGTTCACCAGTGCGCTGAAAGGGTTAGTGGTAGGTGTGGATGGGATTGGCATAGGAACTGGGGTTTTACGTTTGGCAACTAATTTACCCTTTGCTACTATAAATTCATTTACCTTACAGCTAATGAGGTTAATATCTTCGTTGAAGCTTGAATTCTTTGCTGTTGTATCGTCCGCATCCATCATGTCCGAAGGCATTTCCTTGCGGGCAGCTTTGGTCTTTGGTTGCTCTGCCATCGTGTTTGCTTGCTCGCTATCGTGTTTGCTTGCTCGCTATCGTGTTTGCTTGCTCCGCCATCGTGTTTGCTTGTTGACAATAACTACTCAATTTTGCCGCCTTTGTAATACTGGCCACGGTGTATTTTATGGGCGATGAAGTTTCTGCTTTCTTCCGGTCTTCAACTTTCAAATTTTATGTGTATGATCTAGTATGATGAAATATATTTATAAATTTTCGTTTTCGAATAGGTTTTTTTTTATAATTTCAATATTGACTAATTCACACGCGTGTTGACAGTTTCAACTTCCAAACGTCCACCATGTTTTTTTTTTTTTTTAAATACCTCCATTCAGTACCACTCTCTCCATCACTCTTTCTTCGTCGCACAACGCTCGTGCGATCTGCATTTACATTACGTCACTTGGTCCTTTGTGCCACCCAGACAATGTTTAACACATCGGTATAAGGGGGCATGTTAAAGAAAGCATTCATGTTTTTATGTAATTTTAAAAGAATAAATCAGTTAAAATTTGACCAAGACTCTTCACTAACTTCTCATATAGAAAGTTACCTTTGAATAGCTCCATATGTTTGACGTTCGACATAAAGATGACAATTCATTTGACACTGATTTGTTTACAACGTGCTGACAGTGGTCATTGCACATTGTTGAGTTTATTGTCATGAATTCATTGAATTTGCGGGTTTCATCAGTTAAAACTGGTGAAAACATAAAGAAAAATGCTGAGCTACGGACATCTAAAATTGAATTACCTGCAGATTGTTTAATATCAAATTCACACAAAATATTTGTTGAATACTTCCAAACTGCTCACACTGTACCTGATCAAGTTAGTGCTGTGAAACATGTATGAACGTAATATTTTTATAGAAGATAACAAGCTAACGTTTTTGTTTTTTTTGTAGATATACCTGAGCCTGAAGGATGAAGCGGACTCTTTACTGTTTCTTACAAATCTTTACTTTTCGAGTCCATTGAAGCATCCAGTTCGTAACCAAATAGCAAAGTAGGTCTCATAGAATGTTTGGCTTTGATATAATTAATCTCTTAAACTAGTAAAAAAGGTATATTCTAAATATCATTACAATCAGCTCATTGCAGTCTTTATTCAGAAAGTTAAGAAAATTCCAAACAAATTCCCAATCAACTTTTCCTTAATTATAACAAAAGCTGAAGGGCTTTTTACAAAAAAAAAGTATTAAAATATCACCAATGACACATTGAAAATCCATTTAAGCTTAGTAGACCTTTTAAATAATTTGATATAGTGCAATAGAGTGCACGCATACCTTTCACGAGTAGCATCTCTTATTCATTGATTTGTCTGATAAAAAACAGTATATATACCATTAAAAGTGCTAATCACCTATTTTTTTAAAATAGTATATTCAAAAGAAATTTATACCATATGATGATTGATTTGCCTCACGACCCAACGAAGTATTTTTGCGCTGGATCTCCCAAATATGCCTGTTAGGTTTTTTGCATCAAGGGTCTGCTTGTCCTAGTGAATGGCACATTCATATGCTAGTTCACCGTGAGTTTACAAAACAGGATACCAAGAAGCTTAAGTTCTCTGCGTAGATTTCTTAACATGACACCAGCAAACTGGCACTAACATCGTTCCCCCGTCCTAAATGCATGCTGATTGTGGCTTATAGATGCTTCAAAAGATCGATTAATCTGAAATATTAATCATAACTTTCTCTATTGGTTTGAATACAATCGATAAACGGCTTTCATTAATCTGGGGTTTTTATGGTTGGGAGGTTAAGGCTATTTACGCTCATAATGGGGGGCACCCAGATGCGCAAGTTATAGGTACTACCCACAAAACACCTCGCCTGTCAACCCGAGAACCTAGGCTGGAATTGTTTGATACATTACTTCGGGAAAATCTTCGTTTTGCTACGCTGTAGGGCGCCTTGAAGTTGGGGGATGCTTCCCCTAGTAGGAGGAGAAGAAGAAAGATTTCTAGAAAATTGATCCCGCGACCCCGATGTCTTCGGCTGCTGTAAGTCCTTTTTATCTTTCAGGGCTGCCCAAACATAATGTGCCACATTTTCTACTTGTCAACAGATGCAAGCATCTCCCCGATCAGATTATCCGGAGAGTGCTCTCCTGTGTCCCTTCAGAGGTCCCGGCGTAGCCTGTCCCAACTTTTGCATGCAAAAAATGTATGGCAAACATCGTCTTCTCTTTCAGCGCAAACCTAGAATCGGGGGACTGTGACTTACCAATCTTGTGCAATTAAGAGCTGGGTCAGGTAGAAACTAGCCTCGCCGTGCGTTCGATAGAGCCAGGTTCTCAGATCAGGGATGTGACACGCAGTCCTTCGTCCTTTCGTGCTGTTCATCCAGGATTACTGCCAATTGTTGAAATAGCGTTGTCTCTCCTCGCGGGCAGCTGTCTCCTTGGTGTCTTCGTTTCGACGCAGGTAGATAGTACGGCGGTCTCTAGCATAGAGACCGATATATATCACGCCTGCGATGACAGGCACCGCCAAATCAGAGACTGTCGGATATGATGATGCAATCCGCAATGTTGCTCTTCTCTCACCTGTGCCAAGCGTCTTCGGTACAGCTCCTTGCTAAGTGCATTGTCCCATATTTCTGCTCCGTACCGTAGCGCCCACTCTGCGGACATCATCAAAAGTAACCGTCTTGATAGGTTTGGTCCCCTACGTTGGCCATAAGTTGACTCAGAGCCGATACGCCCAAAGCAGCTTTATCATCCGTTGCCCCGATTTTTTTCAGAAGAATCCATCTTTGGCTCAATCAGAAACCCCAGGTATTTTACTGATGGTTTCGATTCAATGGCGACCCCGGACTACCCTTCCCCTTGTTGATCTGTACGGGCCTCGATACCTTCCAACATTTCGGGAAAACGGCTTCCCACAGGCAAACGTTAAATATACTGAGCAGCAAGTCAAAAAAATGGTGAAAGCTGGGACGCCGTCTGGACCTGGAGCCTTCATTGGTTTCAATGATAGGACTGTCTCTTCCAGTTCCAGCCACGCGAGCATTCGACTGCTATTTCGCTATAGACAGTATCAACACAGACGGTTTAAGCGGGAAAAGTGCCCGCACTATCTCGTCCATCTTTTCTGTTTCATAAATGCAGCTTGCACTAGGATACCAAGCTTCCGCATAACTAGATCCCCGTTCATGTTGTCCACTAGATTTTACCAGCAACGAGCCTTACTGCTGTTAATCATTTGCCAAGGCATTCCCTGACCAAGTTATATGTTGCTAATCGGTTGCGTACCTCGTCGTGCTTCCGTGCCCGTTAAGCTTCACGCTGAAGCCAATGACATTCCCTTCGCTTTTGAGCGATTTCAGTCGACTACTAGTACACTGGAGGCTTGTCGTGCCGGGGTCTCGGACGGAGCATAGAAAAGATGCAAGCAGACGTGATGATGCTCATAGTTGCGTTCACCAGGCCTTGCGGTGCTAGCAAATTTTCCAGCAGCGGTGCACCAGCCGTGAGCACCTTGATAAACCTCTCGACGTCCATCATCCCAAAGCTCCAATTGCTTTGGGTTGGAGTATTAATTTCTGTCTACCTTCGCAATGAAGATCCTCGAAAGATAAGATATAACTAAAAAGAATACTTTTTCAACAATGTCTGGGTGTACCCAATCTTTTACCGGTCATTTTCAGGATTGGAAGAAATGTAATGCTTCAATGTATGCTTTTCCACATAGGAAATGGCTTGGGTGTTTATTTTCATTACCAGAAGAGCACTGTCTTCTTTAGTTTCTGCATTGCTGATATTAGTTTTATTAGTGCAATTTTTAAACATTTTCCGTTTTTCCAGGAGCCTAGCTGAAACAGAGGCCATCTTCGTGAGCAATTTCTTCTCTACCGCCTTATGCACAGGTAGATTTTGCTGTGCCATTGCGAGGCGGCGATGAGTAAATCTACTGTGACATACAGCATCGACATAAAAACTTTCCGATATGCAGATACGATCTTCAGCACTCCTTATCTCTACGCCAGCACCGGAAATTTTCAGTACAACACGTTGTTGAGAGTACCACTGCATCCATATAGTAGAACAATCTATACAGCACTCATCAAAAGTCATCGAAAGTGCGACTCATCTGACAGCTCAAGCCTCAATAGCTCGAGGTAAGAGATGTTTCACATATCTGCGCCCAGGATGGAGCCCTGTGTAGCATCTAATGTTACTTTCATCCTTTACAAACCTTCCTTCGTATTGTAGAGTAGACTCCGGTCCTTCAAGAAATCCCTCAGACACCCCATCAAATAGTTTAGAACTTAAAATGGGTTTGTCAATGTTTCCAGTATATCTGTCCATTTAGGAGCATTTAGCATAGATTGTGTTAGTGGGTTTTCCCTTTATGGGTTTCTCGAGCATTCTTTCTACCGTACTATATAACAGGCGGTAAACAGGAGGCGACTTAGGATTTCCCTTCCCGTTGATGATCAGTACTAACTTCACTACCTTCCAATGCTGCGGTAAGACCCCATTACACAAGCAAATTTTGAACGAACTGAGCAGCAAGTCAAAGCAAAGTGACTTCAAAAGAACGTGGAATACATAGGTTACCGCCATGTTTAGGCTTAACTCCACAGTCACAAATGACAGAGATAGGTAAAATATTCCCATCAGTGTCCCGAACCCAAAGGAGTTGCAGGTTACTCCCGTTCTGGATATCTGCAAAACAGCTCGTTTGTGCTCAAAAATTACTCCCTGGCTCTCCAAAAACACATATTACCCTAAAAAGGTCTGACTCTTAGTTTGCGTAGGTTTACACATGCAAATACAGGTGAGTCATCATAAAGATTACACAATTCCTCGTTGAAATGAAGTCTTCACTCTGCTCCAGGCTTTACTGGACCATACAGCCTCCTAAGCACTTTGCGTAAGAATAAATTCAAGGCCTTTTCGAAAACATTTGTTAGAGTCCAGGTTTCACATCCATACACCAGCACAGGTCTTATTAGTATGTATAAGTGAATCTTATTTTTCTCGTTTCTAAGAATTTCCCTCATGGCTTAGCAAATCTTCCTGCGAATGGACACCGTGTTTCATCCTTCCTGACTTCATTTTTAACTAGGCCGAAAAAGCGGCTGCAGATTGCAATTCTCGACCGTTTTTCCGTGTACTAATTGCTACACTACAACAATACAATACAAATCAAAGATTCCTTTGCATCATATATCATCTCTAAGTCCATCGTTTCCCTTTTCTACTAGGCCCATTTTCACTTCACTGTCGCGGGATCAACAATGCATCCAGGTCTTCATCTTTTCAGCCATCAAATTCAGCCTTACCATCGTTTCTGCTTTCTTTTAAAGCTTTACGATCAGTTCACTGCTTTCATTGCGTCACCATACACCACAATTCAACATTGTCTCTGGGACCGTGAAGCTCAAGTTTCGCACTTCCAGCCACTCCTTTCTTCTGTGCAGCAATTCAACATTTTAACTTTGTATCCAAATTTGTACCTCAGTTCAGCAAGTGCTCTCCTATTTGCCTCCACTTGCAACCTTTCCTCACTCTGGTTTAGCGGGGTTAGAACAACAGGGTGAACGACCAGCTGCAATACATCAGCACGGACACCAACTGGTCATGGTGCCTGCATTGTGATCATAGAGAGAACTGTTTCCATTTCTTTCCATGTAAAACGGATATTTCAATCGTCCTTCGTCATCATCATGGGCGAGATGTGTAGGGGAAACAGCCCGCATTATATTTTCTGCTTCATACAAGCAAAGCGTGCGTAAGACAATGAGTTTCCATATGACTAGCTTGTAGCGCAGTCCCCATGCGTCTAGGAGATTTTACCACAATGGCCTTTAATATGATTGATACGTCTGCAATGGCATTTCTTGGCCAACATATGTGCTGCTAACTTAGTGCATGCCTCTTCCCGACTCCACACCTGCTACTATTCTGGTTGGAGCGTCGGGTATTCGCTCCGCTGTTCAGAGATTTCAGTTGACCTCCGAAATGCTACCTGTGTTATGCTACGCTTGTGAAATATGGATCCTCAACCGTTTTCGCAAACTTTTTTTTGTGTTTGAGTGAAGAAGGCTATTCACGCCCTGAGTGTGGGGCTCCCAGATGCGCAAGACATCTTGACTACCCACTAAAAACCTTCCTGTCAATCTGAGAACCTAGCCTGGAACCGTTTGACACATTACTTCAAGCTAAGCATCCTCTTGCTACGCCTTGGGGCGCCTAAAAGTATGGGGATCCCTCCCCTAGCAGGATACTAGGAAAGAAAAGGGATTGCTAGAAACTTGATCCCCATTCTGAAATAAACCGGCTGCTGTGACCCCTTTTTATCTTTAAGGACTGCCCGAACATAATGTGCCACATGGTTCCACTAGTTATCTGATTAAAACATCTTCCCGATTAGAATATATGGGGAGAGCTCTTCTGTTTCCTTGTGGTGGTCCCGGTGCAGCCTGCCTCATCTTTTGCACGCAGAAAAAAAATGTGTAGTAGCTTCCTTTCCCCCTGCAAAACCTACAGTGTAGTAAAATCGTTGGATAAAAATGTCTCGGCGAGAGAGGATGGTAGAATTCGCCGAGATTGGCCTTGTCTGAGGACTCGTGAATGCGCTGGCGCGCTAGCATTGTGGTGTCGTAGGGCGGGTTCTTCTCCCCTGCACAAGGACCCACTGCAAAAAAAATTTCGCATCCACGAATTTCAAGGTACAAATAAATACCGACCGGAGACGAACCTGAGGTAACATACTAAGGGTCAAAAATTGCTAACGCAGATGACAAGCCGGGCCGGGAGAAAACAGATGGACTTAACAGGAATGGGTCGTTAGCGACGATACTTATGGCCCCCAAATAAAAGTGGGGCATCCAGGTGGAGGCGTTTTTTTGCTGTGCTCGAACGCCGCCATTACATCTGGCTGAAATGTGCTCTCTGAGCCTTTTCATTCAGTTGTCCGTTTGTTTTCGTTCTTTGAATCTTTAGGGTCTAATAGTCTTTAATGTCTTAGTTGTTGTTGTTCTTTTGATCTTAGAAATGGATCCCTCCTCGGAGCCGCTATCTCTATTCGTATGTGTAGTCGCTTTTTGGTCCCATGTTTAACTTTGAAGAGCAAGGAGCCCATGCGAGGGTTGACACTAGTCCTATGGAAACAGGTGCTCAGAACCAGACCAGCGCTAATCCGTCTCCACCGAACCTACACCACAAACTCAACGGTGCGAACTTACTCCAAGGCCTGCCAAGATTTTACTGCGGTGAAGACGGTATGATACTTAGACTAGAGCCGTTCACGCTCGATGTCAACTTGGCGGTACCGTGCTATGCAACTAAGTCCAAAATATATCCACCAGCACAAAACGTCAGTTCCAATTCAATA
Organism: Odontomyia ornata; assembly: GCA_963969285.1. Taxonomy (NCBI): domain Eukaryota; kingdom Metazoa; phylum Arthropoda; class Insecta; order Diptera; family Stratiomyidae; genus Odontomyia; species Odontomyia ornata. Next base: position 219,751,374 of record OZ017742.1, read on the forward strand.
ACCTATTCGTAGTACAGAGATCGTTGTCAGGTCGTAGTCAACTGAGGAACCTTACGGAAACCTCCACTTTCCAAAGAATGCTAGCTTCGAAGAATGCTCTTGTCAACCAACACTCTCCCTGTGGAGTCCGCAAAAATACTAAACGCATTTGAAAGATGGCTCTTAAGGAAGCGAAAAAATTTGACCGATGGCGAACGAGTTTAATGAAGTAAATGACGCGCCGGAAGTCTCCATAATCGTAAAATTACTTGGCTACTTAATGCGTATGAATGAGCAAAGGGTCCCTAAAAAGATATTCGTTAGAAAATCTAGCGAACGATATTAGCGATACAGAAGGAAACGCTGTTGCGACTCTGTCGACGAAGACAGTGCAACGCTACTCTGTTTTGGAAATTAGAGGATGTGGTCGATGGACCAAAACAACTGGAGGTGCCGTATTCTGGAAGTTAAAGCCCGTGAGGGGCTGTAGTAATACAACGACCTATACACTGGAGTCTTGCTATACTGGTGTATGCGGCGGAGCATAGATAACCTACAAGCAGACGTAATGACAGATGCAGACGTGAGAGTTTACCATGTCGTCAATCGCTCCAACGAATTCGGGTAAATGCCATGAAAACTTTGAGTTGTGTGAGATCTCATTGCCCCATAAAAACTTATTTTAAATGTAAACTAAACAAGTAAGTGAGTGGATAGTATCTGAGACCATATCGCTGAATTTAAAGAGATTCGAATCTTACCTTCTAAGTATATTTATTATGCAGTCATGAGAACATCAACAAACCTCTTAAAATCCATTTTCCCATTGTTCCACCCGAAAACGCTGAGAAATACTATCGCGGATCTCAAGCGTAGTGTCTTTGTTATCGTTGGCCGAGTAGTCCTCTGCGAACGTCATGTCCGATATTGTTCCTATACAGCCCCTACGTAGGAAAGTAGCTACCAATGCTCAACACGATAGTTATGCTCGGTATACTCGGCAAAAGGTATACTTGGCAAAAGGTATACTCGGCAAAATATTACTCCTGAACATCGAATCCACACGAAATTATGTATCCGCCCATGAGTTTGCACACACGACTTAGCGTTGTTTCCAATACAGATGGTGGCAATACCTTATACGTCAGGTTACCATGCCTGGCGAGTCGGCTGTCATGTCGTACGCAAACTGTTCAAGCAAATCTGTAAGTTCACGCGTAGTATAAATCTCATCGCAGTACCGCTTGGGTTTTGGTTAAAGCTTCTTTAAAAACCCGACACTCTCCATGCCCTAGAAAGTGTTCGTGATCGTCAGATCTTGGGTTATCGTCCTTACAGAGGAAACAAAATGTCTTACCCATTCATTCCTTTCTTTCGCGGCTCGTTTTATCACAATTGTAACACAAGGAGCTCCTATTAGGGCTCTTGCATCCCTGCGTAGTACTGCCAAAACCAAGGCACTTGAAACACCGGCAAGTAACTACCCTTACTTTGCCCCTGCTAAGTAATTACTGGGCTTGTTTATTAAAAAGTCGATAATGACAATGCGTTGTCCCCTGTTATTTTCTTTAAAAAGCCTTATTTCAATTCCAGTTAAACTAAACAATTTGCGTTTGATGGGGGTTTCTCGGTTAAGTGCATAATACAGTCAGTGTGTATGATTTCAAGAGTTTCCACAAAATCGAACGAGGCTACAGTTGTCTTCTCTCTATAGACCTTTTTCACCGCATCACGGAATAAGCCTCTGGGCCAAATTCAACGTAAGTTTGACTAGCAGTGATTGTCTTAAGAGTTTGCGCCGTGGCTTATTCTTAGTTGTCCATATCGCGCCGGATAATTGTTTGCTTGGGGCTTCTATTCCCTTTTGGGAGGAGTTTTTTGGGTGCTTTTTTCACTGTCTTAGTTAGCGAGGCCTGAAACCCCTCGTTTAACATAGTATATTCCTCTGGCATAAGCGACATGCGTCTGTAATGTTCAACTCGGTCTAATTCCAGGGCATCGATTCAGACACCCTTGTTTATGTTCTTTTAAACGTTGAAGTGGCTTTGATTTATTTCGGGACTATCCCTGCTTTTCGGATAATCTCGGAAAATTTCTTCTGTGTGATCCTTTCGTCTTTGTAGTCACTTCATTGCACGCATCATAATGATGCAAGTCAGCGCTAATCGGGAGCTCACTTTGACCGAGTCTACATACACCAACTCAATGCTATGAACTTGGTTTTCCCAGAAGATGGCCAGTATCGTGCTTATCAGGAAGGAGAAGAGAAATCCCGGTTTGCCGTCTGCATACCGCCCGTTACGCATGCTAGACACGGCTGGAAAAGTGCTAGAGAAACTCATCAAGAGGAGACTCACTGATGCAATTCGTGCTGCTGAGGATCTACTCGTATCTCCTCAGCAGTACGGTTTTAGAGAAAGTCGCTCCACCATTGATGCAATTGGTGAGGTGACGAGCGCGATCCAAAAGGCAGAGGCACATAGCCGCATCAAGCAACGGTTCATTCTGTTGGTAACACTCGACGTTAAGAACGCCTTCAACTCGGCTAGATGGGTGGATATTCTGGATACTTTGAAAACCTCTTTTCCAGTTCTAGAATATCTCATGCGACTTCTGAGGACTACCTGAAAGACAGAAGCCTGCTTTTTGACACGACACGAGGCCAACAAAGGATGAAAGTTACACCGGATGTTGCCTAGGGATTTTTCCTTGGTCCAAACCTGTGGAACGTGTCTTACGAGGGGCTACTGAGACTGGCGATGCCAGATGAGTCGCGCTTGATTAACTTGCGGCTCCAGTCGCTGAACGCTCCGTCCAACAAGCGCAACTTAGGCTAGCTATACGAATACGTCGCTTCTCGCGGATTTTCCTATTGCTGGAGAAAACAAAAATTATCATATTGACAAAAAAGAGAATCGCTAGGGTAAGGACGATCAGTATTGAAGACACACTAATCGAATTGAAGCTAGCGGTAAAGTACCTGGGGCTACTGATCGACTCAAAGATGAGTTTCTTTGAGCAATTCAGGGAAACGCCTCAGAAGGCTGGTTCAGGCGTATAGGCTCTGAGTCGCCTTATGGTCAACATAGGGAGAACCAAACCATCAAGAAAACGCCTCTTGATGAGTGCCATAGGGTCAGTGCTAATGTACAGAGCAGAAATATGAGGCGATCCTCTCAGTAAAGAGGTGTACCGAAAACGCTTGGCACAGGCACAGAAAAAAGAGCACTGAGGATCTTCATATTCGCCAGTCTCTGATTCGGCAGTGAGAGCTATTGCAGACGTGATACCTGTCGCCCTCCTTGCTAGAGAGCACCGCGCTATTTACTTGCGTCGAAGTGAGGGTGGCAGAGAGATGTTTGCCCGCAAGGAAAGACAGCGCTCACTCAACGATTGGCAGCAGTCTTGAGTGAATTGCATGAAGGGAAGGACTGCGTGGCTCATCCCAGATCTGAGACCGTAGTTAAATCGAAGAGTGACTTCTATCCGACCCAGCTTTTGAACGGTTATGGCTGTTTTCAGATTGGTAAATCACGATCCCCCGACTGTCGATTTTGCCCAGGAGAGGAAGACGATGCTTGCCACTCATTTTTGCATGCAAAAAATGGGACAGGCTGCGGCGAGGCCTCTATAAGGAAACAGGAGAGCTCTCCCCGGATAGAGTAGCTGCAATGATGCTTGGATCGGTTGACAAATACAATACAAACATGTAGCACATTATATTCGGGCGGTCCAAGATAAAAAGGACTCACAGCAGCCGGAAAGGCCGGGGCTAGGGGCTAGGGGATCACTTACCACGAAATTTCCCCAGCTTGAAGGCGCCTCACGCCATAGCAAAACGAGACCTGGCCCGAAGTAATGTATCAAACTGTTACAGGCTAGGTTCTCAGGTTGATAGGGGCGGTGTTTAGTTGGTAGTCTAGTCACTCGCGTGCATGGAAGCCCCACACTCAGTACGTAAATGGCATTCACCTCACAAGCCAAAAAAAATGCGATGAGCTTCGAATGTGTTCCGAGGCCGGCCAAGGTTTCACCCTACTACGGGGACGGTTCGAGCTTGAGTTTCGGCCGTACTATACTAACCAACTATGTCTAAATTTTATCCGCTAACCAAATATTTCCGAATAAAATTATTTAGCCGAACCGTGGTCCAAATATCATTGCAGGATCATAGTAGTTTTACGGGGTGTGCCTCGAGGAGGCCCAAAATTGTAAGGCAGAAAGTATGATAGGATTTACTCGAGATTTGCATTTTTGTGAGCTCCCTTTCTTCCTTCAAAGCCGAAATGTTTTCAGGCAAAATTTCAGAGTAATAAATATACTTTTCAGATTACTGCAGGGATTTACATCGTATTCAGAGTCACAAGTGATATCAGCAATCAACACGTCACTAAAAAAATTACTCGAAAGTACGAACCCACATTCAACTTGCAATGATTTAAATAAAGTAACTACATCTTTGAGTGGATGTTACGAGAATTTTAAAATTGCATTACGTGGCGTGGGACAAAATATCGATGCAATATTTAAATTTCTAGAAAATACACTTAGCCGATACATCCAAGACGCAAGGTAAGGTTGCCTTAGATATTAAAAGATATTTAAAGTTAATAATATAATATTTAACATTTCTTTTCAGCTTTATATCGTCTCCATCAGCAAAAAATGAAATTTATTTATTCATCCACAATTTAATTCGATTTGTCTTAGCATGTATTCAAGAATTCCTTTCTATTTTCTCTGACGATGTCAAAATGTTGGTTAATAACATGTCAAAACCAGCGCAAGAACTAATCTTGGATCCTGATATGCCAATGGATGTAAAAACTAATTGTGGAATTTTACTCGCCTATACTGCAAAAATGAATGATAAATACATAAATTACATCTTAGACGTTGCCAAAGAAGATCCAGATAAGCAAAATAATTGTCTTGTACTTTGCCGTTCCATCGGAGTTATCAATACAATCAGTTACAGATATTTTCAAGCGTCCAGAGACAGTATTGAAGAAATTATTTCAAACATATGTACAATTGCAAATAAATACTCATCGGAGCCATCAACACTTTTGGCTGCATCGCGAATTCTTTTTCAAATTTCGAAATTATTGCTATCATTTGACTTGGCTAATGCTGAAACGGATGCAGTAAAGGGCATTCAAAGTCTCTTGACGAGTTTTGTCCTTTCATACTTGGAACATCACATTGACAGCGTTCGACATATATGCAAGGATTTAATTCGGAATATAATCAAGTTGAACAGCAAACTCGATTTGCATGATCTTCAAGATCAATTATTTGATTTCTGCAAGCAGGACGACACACCTCAATCTCTTAAATACACTGTGTTGATAGCTATCAGTAACACAATTGGAACTAAAGTCATACTTGAGAGAATCCCAACAATTGTTGACCAATTGTTAGCAAGCGGACTACAAAACGACTTAAGCATTAGTAATTGTTTTGAGAACTTGATGATCGGAAATTACAAGGAGGTAGACTTCACCCAATGGAGACATATTTGGATAATACCTCTAATAAAATTGTGTAAGCAAAATAAAAACATTCTAGGTCTTGTAGAAATCTTAATCAATAAAGCTATTAAATGTGACTCGAAAATCGTCGACTACCTTATCGATATCGATAATAAAGACGTTTCTCTCAGCACACGTCTATCTGCTCTATGGACAGTCCGAAAAAATGGCTTGCAAAACAAAAACTTCCAAACTGTACTCGAGATGTTCTCGGACATTCTCAAAGAGACAATGATCTCCAATGAAGATGATACGAAAATAATGGCTCTGAGGTTGGTCGTAGAAAGCCACAAAACTACTGAACCTCTCTCAAATGCCGAATGTGAAACGCTGCTAGAATTCCTAAAATATAATTCAAATTGTCAGAGTCCAGCAATAAGACAACGAAGTCTGGCGCTTATTTTAAAAGGATTGGTCCGTTTGCAGGTATGCCTTGAAAAGGCTCAGAAAGATAAAACAGATCGCATTGACTACTATCGACAATTTCTTCGTGACTTGATCAAACTTTTAGTGAATAATTTGTTTGTTGGGGCAAACTTCAGTCGACGATCAGTGTCATTGACTCTTCTTAATGAATGCGTAAAAATAATTTTCAATTGTAGAGAAAATATTGATGAGTTCGTGCCGGACAATATTATTTCAAAACTAATTGATGTGTTAAATGACTCATATGAAAGTAATAAGGCGTTAGCTGTGTCGATATTAAAGTTAATCATAAAAAATGATTCAAAACAAATCCGTTTGGAAACAATAAAAGACTTGATGATAAGTGTTCGGCCAACCGACTCTTTAACAGCTGCATACTTTTTAGAGTTCTATTGCTTACGCGCAGAAATGATCGATTTCGGGCAAGACGATATACAAAGTACACATTATCCAGTCGAAATGAGTGCGATTTCATGGTGTTTAGAAATTCTTACAGATGGTTTAAAAGGTGCTCAAAAGTCACTGCTCCAAGCTGCAAGAAATAATCCGCTCTACGGCAGTGTGTTGACTATACGCCACTTAATATCTAAACTTGACATGAAGCTTTTAGCAAAAGAAGACCAATGGAGATCAATCTTTAGTCAACTCATAAAAACATGCAAGAACGTTACACAGGTTGTAGGTCCAATAGTGAATAGTGACTCGCCTGAAGGACATCTTCCAAATGATTTCAGCGAAATGCCCGAATTTCTAGGGAAAAATGATGATAAGGAAATTAACGCACTTCCCTGTAAAGCTCTCTCCAGCAAACAGGATGTTAAAACCGATTCATTTAAAACTACTCCACAAATGGTCCTTCTATGTGGCTGGAGAACGATTAAAGAGGTTTCCTTACTCCTCGGAGAAATCGTACTTCGATCCCCAATTCAAATGATATCCGATTTAAAAAATGATTCCTTGGTAACAGTCGATCAAATTATGGACATTGGTGAGCACTTTAAGAAGTTGCTTTCCGAAACAAAGCATCGTGGAGCTTTCGAACAAGCATATGTTGGTTTTTCTAAAGTGTGCACTCGCCTTTGGCGCACAGAGCATCCTGACCTCTATCAACTACCAATGTTGTGGCTTAACGACCTCATTGAGATCATTTCTAAGGATGAAAAAATTAACGAGAAAATTTGTGCTACTCGCCGAAGTGCGGGTATTCCATTTATGGTTCAAGCTTTAATCACATCCGAGCTTCAAGTTGGCACAACTAAGGCTCTTACGAGCTGTATGAAGCGTTTATTCTCACTGTGTGCCGATTCCACTAGAAGTACAGAATCTCGAACACATGCTCTAAATATTTTACGAGCTCTATTCAGATGCTCAGACTTAAATGAAGCTGTTGGTGAATACGTGGCAGATGGAGTGATTTGCGCAATTCGTGGATACTCAGCCATCACTTGGGCTGAGAAGAACTCTTCGACTTTATTATTCTCAGCGCTGATTACAAGAGTATTTGGAGTACAACGTACCAAAGATTGGGAGAATTTAACAATCAGAAATCGAATGACCGGAAGAATATTCTTTTTAAGATATCCGAAGCTTTATGACTTTTTCTTAGTGGAATTGAAAGAAGCTAGCTGTTCCATTCAACGAAATGAAAGACCAGCCAAATTACATCCTTTGTTATTAATTTTGAGTAGGCTGTATCCATCAGCCTTAGAAGGAACGGAGTCCAATTTGAAGGTGTGAACCACCATAATTTAGTAACAATATAAACTATCATAAATCGTTTTAATTTTAGGTGTCCGCGTTTGTTGATTTTATTTCAATATGCTCAGGCAGTGCTGAGATGACAACAAGAATACTGACGGCGAAGGCTATAGTAGCATTTATGACACTAGATACAATAGAAAATCGAATTTCAGAAGTTTTTGAGCAAATTAAGGTAAGTGTTAATGAATGCTTTTTGAGAATATGTATGTAATGTTTATCTCGAATTTGGTGAATGGCCATATTCAACCAAGCCCTCAAAATCCATCTTAATAAAGGATTTTCCAATAAGAGGTGTTATTTTGAATAGCCCGCTATTTCGGACATAGGTCAGCCACTTTGCGATTTGGTTATGGAAAATTTCATGAAAAGGATATGGTCCTGTAAACATGGTCGTGGTGGTCATTTGCCTTATGTTATTTTCCACTATTAACGGCATACCTTCCTCATTAAAATGAAATAAACATCCGATCATTTATATTAAAAAATGGCATTTTTCTTTTAGTATCAAAATAACACCTCGTATTGGAAAACCCTGTAGTATATGTTGAAAATTACCGAAAATTGAAGTTTCGGTGCCTTGAAGGATATCGAGACTAAAATTATCATCAGAAATTCTCCCGACAAATCAAAATCGTGCCTAGCATTATCTTTTCACTATTAACCAATGATATAGGTGTTTGGCGTGATACTACAAAGAGTGTAGATAACGCCAACAGCGCAGACAATGTATGTACTTTCTGCGCATGGCGTCACTTAGAGACTTTGTGTGCTTTGAAACGACGTTCGTAGTATTTTATACTGGCTGCCGATTGATCAAAATATTGTGACTTCGTGTTTGAAATAAATTGCGCATTAAAAGTATTTAATATCCATCGGTATTATAATTGAAAAATGTTCCTTTGGGTTTGGCTTGACGAATAAATAAAATTTTGCTATAATAGTAAATATTTAAGAAATGGAAAAGATCTGTTTCTACATTACAATTATCTTCATTTTAATTTTCCTTTAGTTTTCACCCTTATTGCATGATTTTCTTTTCACATTTTCTCTTAATTTCTATTCAATTCTCTAATCCTAAAATATAATCTTGATCTTAAAAATGATTTCTTAATACTATTTGGGCAGAACACATCTGTTGCTGTCTCTTAAGTAATTCCTGCAAAAAGAAAGAGATTCGTTTGCATTAAATTTCTGAAAAATTATCTCTAATTGTTCGATAGTTTATATAAATTCTGGCAAAGGTTGCGAAAGCCCCCCCTGAGTTAGTTGGTTAATCCATGTTCAACTTCTGTGCTCAGCAGCCATAACTGAAATTTGAGGAGAATTTTCTTTTAGTTTATGACAAATGAAACATGTAATTTGTTCAATATTAGCCTTACTATAAATTGTTCATGAAATTCACAATATCATGTTTTTTCGTGGAATATTCCTAAATCTTTACACAGGGTGCGATTACCAGCTCCAAGATTACTGACTATTGCCTGAATTTTAAATCCTGTTCCTTCAATTGTCGATAATAAATGCACCAGTCATTTCTGTCATAGAAATTGGCTGTTTCCAATTACACATAATTTTTCGGGGGCCATTGTCATAACCTTTGATTTGTCATAGTAGTAAGTAGCCTTCATTTTAACAAAAGATAATACGCAAGCTCTAAACATGGGTCACGGGCTTTATGATAGCACGGGTCATATCCACTTTTTGGCACCATATTTGTAGAGTTCTCACTGAAAGATATGGAAAGTCTTTTTTCTAAAGCATCTTATAAGCTCTTGCTCCAGTCACATATAAAACGATGCCGTCTACAATGTCATTTTCTGACGAATTTACGCTCTTCCTCGATGTGCTCAATTCACGTAACTGGCCCTCCATGATTTCGTTGTTTACGTTTTTTTCACCAAACATTTCCTGAAATCTTGATTCGCAGATTTTTCCTCTTCCAGCACTCGTTTTACTTCAGCCCTGAGTATAGAAGTGTGAAATAAAAGTATAACCAAATATTTCAATATTTTAGCACTTCAGTCACCCACAGTTCTTTTGTTACGGAGCTCTAGTTCAACGATGCAATTATATTTGTTAATACAGCTACGGCATACATTCTAGCATGTTTCATCTTCATCTGGTACATCATTCTGTGATCAACTTTCATCTGTTAATGTTCTGAAAGTAATAAAGAATAGTTTACACGTGCGAACTCATAACAGTTTAAATCTATGTACATACTCGTACACCTCACACGTTTTTTTTTAAATAGCATCTATTTCTGTCCCGCGGTTTCTCATAGCAAATCGTTCCTCTCGCTGATTGTTTTTACGGTCATATCCACATAATACGATGGGAAGACTTAATGGCGGGATTGCATCTTCTTTTAATTAAACGTATTTCTATTGATAAGAGAGAACACTATGAAAATCTCAGAAGAGTAGCGAATAAGATAATTAGGATTAAGAAAAGAAAATACTATGACGACCAATTGAGAAGTATAGATGTAAGTTTAGCGAGCAATAACACAAAACAAGCATACAAAGTAGTGAAAAGCCTGAAACGTGGTTATCAGCTCAAAACCACGCTCTTTCGTGATGACAGCGGCAATATAATCAATATAATCGCAATATAATCGCTGATGAAATCAAGATTAAGGAAAGATGGGCATCATATTTCAAGAACCTCCTTAATCTTCCGCACAGCTCCAGAACATCGGAGCCTATAGATGTCTGCGGAGAGCTTCCATTGGCCCCACCAACTCTGGATGAAGTTTGTTCCATCATCAAAGCCCAAAAGAATAATAAAGCGCCGGGCATTAATGAGATTCCAGCGGAGCTCATCAAATATGGTGGCAGTAGTGTTCACCAAGCTATTCACAAAGTCATCAATATAATCGCTGATGAAATCAAGATTAAGGAAAGATGGGCATCATATTTCAAGAACCTCCTTAATCTTCCGCACAGCTCCAGAACATCGGAGCCTATAGATGTCTGCGGAGAGCTTCCATTGGCCCCACCAACTCTGGATGAAGTTTGTTCCATCATCAAAGCCCAAAAGAATAATAAAGCGCCGGGCATTAATGAGATTCCAGCGGAGCTCATCAAATATGGTGGCAGTAGTGTTCACCAAGCTATTCACAAAGTCATCCAGTACATTTGGCAACAAGAACATATACCGAAAGAGTGGAGCCAATCAATTATATTCCCTATCCACAAAAAAAGAGACAAGCTACAATGCGAATATCACTACTTTGTACGGCGTACAAAATATTTTCAAAGATTTTAGAAAATAAAATCGGATCATCCACCAACAGTATTATTGGGGAGTATCAAGATGATTTTAGTAGATCGACAATAGACCAATTTTTCACTGTCAAGCAGGGACTTGAAAAATGCTGGAAGTTCAACATAGACGTACACCAAATTTTCGTTGACTTTAAGCAATCATACGACAGTATTGATCGTAACGTACTGTACCAAATAATGCTTTGCTTTTTATTAGAGGACTGCTCATCGTCAGTACATTCTGCTTGAGATCCGCGATGATGTCTCTTAACGCCCGTGCCTCCACCTTCCACAATTGGGTGGAACAATGGGAGGATGGATGTCGAGAGGCTCGTCAAGGTGCTCACGGCAGGTGCGCTGTTGCTGGAAGATTTACGAAGGGCTGAAGGGCTAGCAGCTCAAGACCTGGTGAACTCAACTATGAGCATCATCACGTCTGCTTGCAGCGCTTCTATGCCCCATCGAAGACTTCGGAACAGCAAGCCTCCACTGTACTGGTGATCGACTAAAATCGCTGAAAAGCGAAAGGAATGTCACTAGATGCGGCGTGAGGCTCAACAGGCACGGAACCGCGACGAGGCGTGCAACCGGATATCAGCTTATAAGTCGGCCAAGAAATGCCCTCGCAAACCGATTGACAACAGCAAGGCTCGCTGCTGGCAAGATCTAGTGGATCTGTGTTGTCTTAGCTACAAGCTGGTTATGCGGAAGCTTGGTGCCCTACGGATGCCTTGCATACATGAAGCAAATAAAAATGGATGAGATAGCGTGGGCACTTTTCCCCGTCCATCCGGTCCGGGTTGACGCTGGCACGGTGAAACAGCAATCGCGTACCCACGCTTCACACAACCGGAACTGGAAGAGACAGCTTTATTATTGAAAACAAGAAAGACTCCAGGCCCGGATGATGTTACAGCTGAGGTGTAGCAGCTAGTCTATCATCATGTCCTGACTTGCTGCGCATAGATCCAACATGCGGAAAGGGGCTTTCCGGAACGTTGGAAGGTAGCGAGACTGGTACCGAACAACATGGGAGAGGAGGAATCCCGGGTCGCCGTCTGCGTATCGCCCGTTATGCATGTGTGACACGGCGACGAGTGGTTCTGTTGGTGACACTGGATGTTCGGAATGCCTTCAACTCCGCTACATGGGTGGATATTCTGGATAAGCTGTAAAACTCTTTCCAAGTTCCAGAATATCTCGTTCGGCTTTTGAGATACCTAAGCCTGCTTTCTGATCCGATGCAGAGCCGACGAAGGATGGAAATTACATCGGGTGTAGCTCAAGGATCTATCTTTGGCCCAGATTTGTGGAACATATCGGGCTATAGAGATTAGAGCTGCCAGAGAGTGGCATTTGGTCGGCTGTGCGGATGATGTTGCGGCGCTAGTTGCTAGATGCACCGTCGAACAGTCGCAACTTAGACTAGGTATGTTCTTGCTGATCGACTCAAAGATGAATTTCTTTTTGCAAATCAGAGCAACGGCTGATATCGGCTCTGAGTCGACTTATGGCCAACGTAAAGCGACCCGAACCAACAATAAGGCGACTTTTGATGAGCGCCGTAAAAGTGGTGCTACTATACGAGCAAAAATATGGAGTGACGGTCTCAGCAAGGAGCTGTACCGAAGACGCTTCGCACAGGTACAGAGGCGTGGAGCAGCGAGGATTGCATCTTCATATCCGTCAGTCTCCGATTCGGCGGTGTTAGTCATCGCAAGCGTTATCCTATCGCCGTCCTTGCTAGAGAGCGCCGGCCGTCCTATCTACCTGCGTCGAAGCGAAGACACGAGGGAGACAGTTGCCCACGAGGGGAGACAACGCTCACTCAATGAAACGTCTAATTCCTAATCTGGGTCAATTGAGCGCGATGTGACTGACTTCTACCTGACCCAGCTCTTGAGCGGGCATGGGTGTTTTTAGTTGCACAAGATTGCACTGTAGGGTTTCCGCAGGAGAAAAAGACGATGCCTGCCACTCATTTTATGTTTGCAAAGGATGGGGCAGGCTGCGCCGGAACCTCTTAAAGGAAGTAGAAAAGCTTTTCCCGAATAGTCTATTCAAGGAGATGCTTCGATCAGTTGACAAATGGAACCATATGTCACATTATCTTCATCATCATCTACGGCGCGACAGCCCAAGCCGGGCCTTGGCAACCAGAATTAATCTCTTCCAATTATCACGGCTCTGCGACCTTGTTCGCCAGTTGATCACTCCCAGTAAGAATCCAGCGTCAGCTTCTATCGTATCTTCCCATGGAGTTCTCGGTCTTCCTGCTGGACGTCTTCCTTGTGCTCTAGCTTTTAATGTCCTTTTAGGAATTAAAGTTTCTTACATTCTTTCTACATGGTCTGCCCATTGCAATTTACGTAACTTTACGCAAGTAGATACAGGTGGTTCGTCAAATAGTTCAAACAACTCATCGTTGTAACGTAGTCTCCGCTCTGTTCCTTGTTCTGTTTAGTTTTGTGGGGACGCCAAAGTGAAGAATTATTTTGTACTGGGCATTTCTGCCGACATTGTCGTATGCTTGCTTGAAGCCTAGAAAGAGTTGGTGCACGTCAATGTTATACCCACAACACTTTTCGAGCACTTACTTACCTGAGAATATTTGGTCAATTGTAGATCATCCACTTCAAAAGCCTCCCTGATACTCTCCTGTAATACTTTCTTAATGCGGATTTAATTTTCTTCCTATGACTTTGGAGAGCACTTTGTGAGACATACACAGTAGAACGACGCCTCTTTAATTTTCACATCTTAACTTATCTCCCTTTTTGTTAACAGGACGTATTATGCTTTTCCCCTAGTCCTCTGGAAACTGCTCTTCTAACCATATTCTGCATATTAATAGGTAGAGCAGGTTACTCAGATGAGAACCTCCTCTAAAGCAGTTCTACTGGTATTCCATCTATTCCAGAAGCGTTGTTTTTTGATAGGTCACATACTGCTGGCTGTACCTCGTCTCTGGTTCGTGGTAAAACTTGGACTTCTTGCTTTGCTTCTGGAATGTTCACAGCTGCAGTAGTTTTTGGAGCGGTGTGAATAACTTCTAAAAATATTGCAACCATCTGTTTTTGATTTCGACTGGGTTATCGTTGATCCTTATAAACTTTTGCAAAGACTTGTTAGTGGATTGAAGCCGTTTCTTAGTTGTTTCGTACGCCAATCAGATTTCATGTAGTTATGTTTTCGTTTATCTGTTGGATCTTGCTATTGATGGTCCAGCCGTTTCTTTCTTCGCCACACTTTTTTAGTTTGTTGCCAGAGAGTGTTATATTGTTCTTCTTTAGCCTAAGTTGGTCGCTGGTTGTATTCTTTTACACTTGTTTCCCTTTTTCAACCGCTTCCATGCATTCTTCGCCGTACCAGTCGTTCTTACATTTCTTTGGTCTGTGTCCCAAGACCTCTTTGGCTGCTTCTGTTAACGCACCTTTTATTGTTTTCCAAATGTTTTGGATGTCAGCTTTGCCAACGAATAACTTTTAGGTATCCGCCCTTTGTCCATTCGTTGTATGTACATTGCCAGCCCATTGTAACTTTTTTTACCCATTGGAGACCTTTGGCTCGTCGAATAATTCATACAACTAGTGATTGTACCACATTTGCCATTGATTTCCTTGTCTTTGGCGCCTAAAAAGGCCCTCTGTCTTTCGAAAGCGTTCAAAACATTTGCGGAGGCTGTAGGAGGATACATGTCTCACATCCGCAACAAAGTACAGATCCTATAACAGTTTTGTATTCTTGAATTTTGGTTTTCTTGTCTACGTAGCTGGGCTTCAGGATACCCAAAACTAAGTAAAAAGTTGTGTATGCGAGCTGAATGCTGCACTTTGTATTCTCCATTTCACTTTACCAACCTAGAGCCAAATAAACGAATTCGTCCACATTTTCCAAGTTAAATTCGTTGATTATTACGTTTTGTCCAATGGAGATATTTTTCTTAGTTTGTATCATGACTTTCATTTTGGACTCATTGATTTGTAGCTCCACCTGCTTTGCTTCTTGGTCCAGCTTGTGCAGGATTTCTTTTTCGGATAAAAAAAACCATGACAAAATATTGATGTCATCCACATACGCTACAATTTGGCTCAATTTGTAGAGTAATGTGCCTTTCATATCAACAGATAGTTTCCGTATTACCTACATTAGAGCCAGATTAAATAGATTAATTCTGTCGTATCATCATTATCATCTATGGCGTGACAGCCCAAGCCGGGCCTTGGCCTCCAGGATCAATATTCCCCAATCATCACGGTTCCGCGACCTTGTCCTATCGCATGATGGTTTAAAATCGACAAAGATTTGGTGTACATTGATGTTGTACTCCCAGCATTTTTCAAGAATTTGCCGAACTGTAAACAATTGGTCAATGGTTGACCATCCAGCTCTAAAACTACCTTAATATTCCCCTATTGTTTTTCCAGCATAAAGCGTCAGTCTACGTTCTGGTAGTGATAATTACTTTAGCGTTACACACCTTTTCGGTCCTTCCCTTGGGGATAGCTCGAGTATCTCATTATCTTGATCAAATGTATTGACACTCGGGAAGGTAATATGGTTAGTACTACGCTTTGGCCATGTGTCCGTCCACTTAGCTGCGATACGTTCTGATTTTAAACCAGTACATATCATAACTGAACAGGGTTATAGTCTGTCCGAAGAATCACTCGAAACAAATCTCGTTGTCGCCAACGAGACTCAAACCAGAAACCTTCGGCATATGGGGTGAGTGCTCTAACCGCTACACCACACGGACTACTAAAGTAGTGATATGCCTCTGTAATTTTCATATAACAATTTGTCACCTTTTTAGGGCTTTGTAAGAAAAGTTTTACAAAGACCTATTAGTTTCGGGTCCTGTTTGTCCGTCCGTTTGTCCATACGTCCATCCGTCTGTTCGTACGTCCATCCGTCTGTTCGTACGTCCATCCGTCTGTTCGTACGTCCATCCGTCTGCCTGTGCGTCACAGCAAGTTTTCTCAGAACCTATACATAGCAGCTAGAAAGCTGAAACTTTGTGCGAAAGTCAGAAGTGGTGGTCTCTCGAAAGTTTAGATCTCACCGAGCATTTCAAAATTGTTTAAGGGGGTCCTCCCTTCCGCTGAAGTGACTTTTAAACATTTTTTATATTAAATGTCCAATGGGGTATCAAATAAAAGGACTAGAATTTATAGAATCCGAAATAGGCGAAAAATCATGGGGTAGGTCTTTATGAGTACAAGGGCAGTAAATATCTCAGAAATCAAAATAGTACGATTTGTCAATTTTATGTTTTCTCCTATAAAATCTAAACGGTGTCCTTAAACTTCTTAAAATTTTGCATTTCTGTATATTAATATAGGATCCCTATTCTTACAAAATTTGTTAGAATTCATATCATAACCAAGTGAGTTAGAGCCATTTGAATTGTATGGAATTACAACAACAATAACATGGTCATGGTTAATACATATTTCAAATTGACCTAAGCACTCTTATTATCGTCGCGTTTTCATGGAAATTTGAAGAATATTGTTACATAGCCAGCATGAACTGGGAGCTCGATTTGATGTGTATCCTATATATACCATCAAGGCTCCCGGGGAGGGATCTCTCTGCACGACACTTACTTGCTACTATAACCATTCAAATTGTTCAAAAAAGGCAAAAATTTGTTTTAAAGAATTAATTTTATATCTCTGTTTATTTTTTCAAAACATTTATAAATTACATTTTTACGTATTACATTATTGGAAACCTATATCAAAATTGAGTGAAGTGCTTTTCATTTTCACCTTGTCTTGTCACGCTCCACAGGTGAGCACCAGCCTGTAAGGGGAATTATCTAGACAAGCTAATGGATCGGGGTGGCCACACGGCGTGAAACGCCAAAAGGCCGATTGAGGATGGTCGCTCAAGCCAACACCTCACTCCTCACCATTTCGTTGAACACTATCACCGTTTAGTTGAACACTATCACTATAAAATGTTGTAATTAATAAATGGGTAGCAGCACGCTCCCTACTGGACTCGAACAAGGCTGCCTTACCAGTACTCCATCAAGTGTTTATATTTGGTCGCGAAACGAGCTTTTGCTCTAACTCGCCTCAAACTGCTCAGTAGCCGAAAACGTGCGCTCTTGTTCCACGAAAGCTTTTCCTCCCTGCACCATCTTGCTTGCTCGGATGGTGAGAATCAGTAGACGAATATGCGAAAACTGGGGAAGTTGAGCGAAGGCGTTATTTTCGCTTAAGCTTTTGTCTTTTAGGATATTGAGCGCAAGAGCGTTTTCGCCTGAATTTTTAGCTTTCCCTTCAGCTTTAATCACTTGGAAGCACACCCAAAGCTTGTCGTGTACGATGTGATAATTTGTGTGAGGCGCATTGCGGGTTAATCTTTTCTTTATTTACTTTTTCGCTGCTTATTTAATTTTTCGCTTGGTCATTGGACGACAAGTACATGCTTCGATA
This sequence comes from Odontomyia ornata, assembly GCA_963969285.1. Lineage (NCBI taxonomy): Eukaryota > Metazoa > Arthropoda > Insecta > Diptera > Stratiomyidae > Odontomyia > Odontomyia ornata. Next base: position 219,768,795 of record OZ017742.1, read on the forward strand.
ACAATGGGCGCATGTGCTTGGTTCGCTAATTACATTGGCGAAGCTGTAATGTGACGCCTACGCCCAGGAATCGAAGTGATTCCGATCCCGAACCCTTGTAACCTGCCAGATGGATATGTCCTCGAAGTGCCAGCGGACTTCATCTGTTGTGCGGATATCGTTGTGCAGAAAATATTTTTTTTTCTGTCCAAATATTTAGATCCGTGGATATAAATATTCGAAATATAGAATTAATCCAACCCCGGCACATTTCGAGACATAGCCATCTGGAAATGCCCCTCCACCGTGGCCATCGAGAAAACTATGCCACTGGCGACATCTGGAGAAGCACATTTCCGCCATATGAAGTGCCATTCCACGCACAGATGTTTTGTCCGAGGTGACAACCGAAATTTTTGACAGCCACATGTCGGCTTAGTTTTTCGTGGCTGTCGTCTTCGAATATGTCCAGTGTCGCGAAATATCGGAAGAACCAGAGATAGCAGCTGCTAATTGTTGGGTGCGGCAGAGTCCGGATTTCGCTCTCGTTTGTGCCGAAAATATCTATAGAAAGGTAAGTCTGCTAACGGATATTTCCCGAGTTCCGTCTCTAACCTCATTCTTGATAGAAAATCGCAAGAATCCGGAACGAAAATTGTTGCGTTCGTATGATAATTTTGTTTTCAGCTGGTTGCACGAAAGTTTTCACATCTGCAAACAATTTTCTGGAATGGTCAGATGTCTTTTTGAAAAGTGACAATTGTGACAATGAACTGACTCGGTATTGTGATCCACTAGAGCTTTGCTGCTATTATTGCGAAGCTATGCAGCGGCTGATCACCTCATCAAATTTAACGTTGCGTGAACTGCGGACTAAGTGGAAATATACCTTCGATAAAACATTCAGTCGGTATCAAAGAAGAAGTTCCAGAAGAGGAAGTGTTGGCGGATGTGAGGGCATTCATGCGGCCGGCTGAAAACCAAATTATAGAAATAGTAACAAATGAAGATGATGATGACGACGAGGATTGGCAACCACTTTCCGAATTGATTGCACGAAATCAGGAGAATAAACTATCAACGGCGATCAGCGATGATAATGATGAGAATGATGAGGATTTGATGATTTCTCGCAGCAGTTAATAATAAATTTTCAATGTGAAAATGAATTTCAACCAATTGTGTCGGATATGTGCCGAAAGAGCGTTGTTGAATTATGGAACCTATTTTCAAGGTTGTTAGTCAGCGAGAATAATGATTTACCCGACCAAATATGCATCAGATGCCTTGACGTTATCCATCAATCGTACAATTTTCTGGAAAAATGTGAAACATCTCGCCAACACTTAATACAAATCAGAGACGCACAATATATACCTATAGAGGAAGAAATTGTAACACCAAAGGAGGACAATTCAGGTTACAGTTTCTAATATCACTCGTTACCTATTTTTAAATTCTGGATGTCATAACATGAAATCAAGATTTATCTCAGAGTCAGCTGGTTTCCATTTAAGAAAAATAGTTAGATCAAACTGCACGATATTTACATTCGAGATTTAAACGTGATATCAAGGTGATTGGCTTAAAGAAAAGATTTGCTTGTACATTTGAATATTTACAACTTAATGAAATAAGGCTGAACGAATTTTGTAACTATCAAAGATTAATTAAATTAATTATTTTGTCATAAATATAAGCAAAATTTCATGTTATGGCGCCACAGTTGATATCATTTTGTACATAAACTCAAATTCTGTTAATTATATAGTAAATTTTATGCGAATAAGCATTCCGTTTGCATCGATTCAGAATGTTTAGTAGAAACATTATCATATACCTAAATAGGATGCAGAAATGTTAGCTGTAGAAAAAAGATTTTAACAACAAGTTAATATAGTTCTAAATATTTATTGAAAGTTGAGTGTTGTGGGCTGGGGTTTGTAAGAATTAAAGAAAATCAGAAGTTCTCCTAGTCATTCGGCCCAAAAATATTAAGAAATATTTTTATGGAATAAGTTCCAAAATTGCCGGACGTAATCGTTAATTACCACAAACATAAACCCATTTAAAATAAACACCTAGAGCAAAACAAACACTTAGTAATAATAATACACAAATAATCTAGAAACCCTACAACTAACCCATTCAAGAAAACACGATAAATAAGAGAACGAAATTTTATCAAACAGAAACGATAAATCTATTTAGCTAAATTAAGTATAACGGATAACGATACAATATATGCAACTTAAATTTAATTACACTAGATAAAAACAAACAAAACGGTAGAATTTCAGACTTAAGTTAATAACATCAACTTAAATGTATTGCAGGATTTAGAAGCCTGTAAAGATTTAACTTTAGTTTATGTATCGATTATTCCATTAACACCACAGAATTAACAACCGTAACAACTGTCAAGAGAACGCGTAAACGGCAAGCTGGAACGAAAAGTAGTCAGCACACCGATAGAGAAAGCACTTAATTTAAATACACAACAAGGCGAATTTGTTCGAGCAACAAACGACTGAGCCTAATTTTGTATTTAGATGAAGCAAAAATCCTTTACTAATAATATGAACACATGACAACCAACCAACCACAACACGATAATTTGCATAATCTTAGTTTACTTTACTTTAGCTTCGTTATGTTACCTTAGTTCCACACTCCTTTAACCTTTGAATTATTAAGGAGAAAATCAATTTCAACAAATTTGAACAAGGATTAGTAAAATAGCTATTAACCGTATTTTTCGATAATCATTAAACCTAATATTAAACACGAATGATTAATGGTATAAAATTTTCATACAGATTACGTCAAAATAGGACATTTAAGTAAAGTAGCTTACAGGATAAGGATAGATAAAAAAATAGAAATACTGATAGAAAGATTATATCGATTTGTAGGACCTGAATAAAAAAAATAATATGAATTGCTAAGCAACTAACGACTTTCCTTTTCAGTGGCTCGTTTTTTTTTCAGCGTGAAAGGGAAGTGCAGGGTAGGTATGCCGTCGCGAGGTTAGGGTTTCGACAAATCCGCTGAAGTCGGTTTCGCGTCGCGCGCGGTACGCGGTACCTTTGTTTGTTTCGCCATTTCTTTAGAGTAGTTTTCTTCGGTTTAAGTTCGAGTAGTATATTTTTCGGTACCGCGTCGGTGAATCGGTAACGCGCCTATGGGATTTTGTAGCGTTTTTGATTTGAGATCTGTGGATAGATCACATCCAGAACTAACGTAATGTAGGTTTCTCGTTCTGGATGAGTAATTGTTGACGCGTTTGAAAAACGGGCAAGTTCAGGTGACTGAAATATTGTGATTGAGCGTAATCCATTCGGAGACCCGCGACCGAAATCCTCTCCGAACTAGCTGGCCGACAAGCAGTCACCGCGTGAATGGATTACGGTGCACGGATTGGTTGACCTGTTGGTACCATCCGTTGGCACTACTCAGACTTAACGTCTAGAACCGATGAGAGGTCGGGTCCGCGTTCGAGCTGAAGGTAGAAAAATCATTACAAAGCGCGAGTATACAGGCAGTGATTGATCGCTCGCAACCACTTTAGTGATGAAGCGTAAGTATATATGTTGTATTTGTTCCCTCGCAACTAGCCGAACATTCATTAAAATTATTTGAGCTGGAACAAAATAGCGGCTGTTATGTGCTTATGAAAGAAGCTGTATATTTTGGATAAATTCAAACGATTTCTTATATTAAATGAATAATTCAAGTCATCAATTCATGTCATCATAAACCTTGTTTCGAACTCTACGATGGTTATAAAGCCCTTCTGGTAGGAGCACTCTCCTGCTTACTCGGCTTGTTTGGAAATAGGGATGATAATTGATTGGCAACATTCATGCGGCATCCGCTCTTGATCTCAGGTGTGCTGGATAAGCTTTAATATGGCTTTTGACACAGCCGTACCGCCAATTCCATCAAAATCTGGTGCTTTATTCGTTTTTTGGCTGTTGATGTCAGAGTTGATTTCTTACAGAGCTGTTGCGGCAAATGTAGACTCATTAAATATTTCGACTGACCCCGAAGCTCATGAGCTATTAGATGGATTAAGGTGCTCTTTGAAATACGTAGCCCATCTTTCCTTAATCCTATGGTCGTCAGCAATTATTTCACCACTTCCGTCTTTACTGAGTGTGATACTGGGCTGATATACTTTCCTTATACCTTTCACTATTTTGTAGGTGTATCTCGATCTTTTGCTCGCTAAGTTTTCGTTTATAGACGTTAATTGGTCTTCGTAATACTAACTAATTATTCTATTTGCTACTCGTCGGAGGTTCTCGTAGGTTTCCCTCTATAGGCCTGATGTTTCCTGTGTAAAGCATTCTGGCATTCATCATCAAACCAGTTGTTTCTTCTTCGCCGGGCCCAATTGATCGTTCGGCGGCTGTTTTATTTCCTTTCTTCACCTCCATTTAATGTTCGTATCTAGGATAGGAGATAATTTGGTTTCGAGAGATTCATGAAAATCTTTAACAACTGATGCCGTTTGGAGCTTTTCGATGTCGAACTTTTGCAGAGGGTTGGTTTTGGTTTTAAATGCCTTTGACAGCCGATGGCGGAATATTGATTTGATTAAGTAGTTGTTCAAATCACAATTTGCTCCGCTAAAAGTTCGGACGTCCAGTATGCTAGACGCTCACCTTTGTTGAGTGAGCACGTGATTAATTTGTTTAAAGGTATTGCCATTTGGTGACGCCTATGTCATCTTATGAATGTGTCGGTGCAAAGTCAATAAGGCGTTGGCCGTTATCGTTCCTAGCATCGTGAAGACTGTAGCCTCTTGTTTTTCCCCGAGAATGTCATCAATGGCAACCGTCGCATTGAAATCACAAGGTATTATTTTACTGTCGTTCGTGGGCAATGAGTCGAAGAAACGTTCAAGGGTGTTGTAAAAGGTGTCCTTCACTTCTTTTTCTTTTGTCAGGGTATCATCATTTGTTAGTCACATGTTATAAAAAGCTTTCTTATTCGAATCGGAAAATAAATGTCACTGCAAATTCTCTACCAGTCCATGTCGTTTCCTGGATTGCCAGCACATGTGTTTTGTATTGACTGGCCTGTTGTAACAATGCTTTAACAGCACTAGGTTGGTTAAGTGATCTGACATTCCAGGATCCAATGGCATAATCCATCTTTCGTGTGCGTAGTCGCTTCAGCAATTAGGTACTATCAGGTGGGGTTGCTAGCCTCACGCTCGCCACTACCGTCGTTGGTTGAATATCCAACGGACACCACGTGGCGGTGACGGTCAATTTACTCAGCAAGCGAGGTCAACTACAATAAATATTTTATAAATAAAACAAAATTCAAACTTTAATTTCAGGCGGTCTTAGAAAGTGAAACTCACAATCAGAACTATGCTCATGGTTTACTGTTACAAATATTGTTCATGATTAAAAGCCATAAAACCTCACCCATTCAATTGATAGGAGACATTTTGCAGAAGATTTGTGAAATTTGTCAGATATTGAAACCAAACCCGGTAACTTGGAAAGTGTGTTTGGATATTGTCTTGGAACTTCTTAAAAGGTGAGTAAGAAATCCGAGTTTATGTACTACCTATAAAATAAAATGCTTCTTCCTCAGACAACCAGCATTGACAACATCGTATCATGAACATGTCAAATCTATTGTCAAGCAGAATCCACTAATTTTCCATCATGAATTTAGTCGGCTTTACCCAGTTTTTCGGAAGTCGTTATTTATTACTAATTTATATCTGACCAAGATTACATCCTGTGAAGGAATTATGAATTTTTTAGCAAAATGCTTCCAAACTTCTGATTCTCTGTCATATGAAGAAACTGAAACATGTTTGAATATAGTTCTGTTGATTTTATTTGGACCTAGTGACGATAATATATCAACTCTCTACGAATGCAGTGACATGGAAATATATTTTGTTAAAAGTTTCAGCAACGAAGAAATTATGCTACTTCAAACACAACTTAAGTCGAATAAATACTTGCGTGAATTTCTGAATGAAATATCGGTTAATCTTCGATTCTATCCTGAGTGTACGGCAAAATCCTACGGTGCCCTAAGTCAACTACCAGATTTAGAAATCAATCTCACAGAATTTGTTAACATCGCGCAACAATACCCAGATAATGTTCGAGACTCGATGGCGAAATGTCTAGAATCATACGTTTGTAAGCATTCTCTATCCAAACAAGAACTTAGGGTGTGCTTGGAGTTTTTAGAAAAGTTAATTCTGCCTTGGAATGCAGACTTATTAAGGTAACTAAAACTATTGAGAAAAATATTATAGAGTTATTTATAAATTATATTTCCACAGACTAACAGCAGCAAAAATCGTGCATAATATCACACTGAATTTTTTCACTTCCATATCAACGTTAAACGTAGAAAATTTGCTAAGACTTGTAAATATAATCTTATATCTTTCAAGGGATGATGACTCAGATGTTCGTGATAGCATCTGTAAGACAATTGTTGAATTATCGTCTTCCACTAATGGTAAGATATTTGTTATGAAATCAAATATGGTTTAACTAGCTTGAGTTCAATGTATAGGTAAAATCAGTGCTTCCTATGCACCAATCGTGTTAACAAGATATTTATGTAGCTTACTCAAGAAAATGGGTAACGTAGCAGTTACGCAACAAATTATCGAAGGAATATTTATAGCCCAAATCAATGAGCTTGTGTCAGTTGAACAGGATGATGAAGAGGACGGTGAAGTATTTGATAAAAATGAGGCAAATGTTTTTGCTGAGCCATACAAAACCATGGAAGATTGTATAGAAACATTTAGTGAATGCTTTTGTGATGATGAAGAAATAAAGGCCTTGATTCATTTATTACTAGAAAAGTCGCAGCAATATATGTAGGTGATAAAAGTTTGTTTGTACATTTTTATAAGATGATAATATTCAAAACGAAATGAAATACAATTTGTTTTTATACCTAATGCATCGGATGAACTTTTAAATATTTTTATTATTTCAAAGGATTCTCATCATCTATAGATCTCAGATGGAACATTGGCCTTCAAGAGTAGTTACCTCCAATTATCGCTGTCCTACTAAATCCTTCCTCTGTTAAAGATTCCTAGCAGAAATTTGCTGCCATCACCCAGTGAGTCCTCCTATCGTTTCCTTAACTTTCCTGTTACATGCTTCCCTTCCCTTAAAGTTCGCCTAGGCAATCGGTGGAATAAAATTCAGATTTCGTTACAACAAGGAATTATGCAGTATGTATCACTATCTGTGTATGCGTAAAATATGTAAATTTTAAAGGATTGGTATTGCGATAACATAAAAAAAAGAGCACAAGGAAGGCTGCAGAAATTATGACAATACTCAGTTAAAACAAACAGCAGATCCCTGCAACGAGTCTTAAATTGGCAAACAGAGCCACCGAACAGCTACGATTTTAGGCGGGGGCCCAGAAAATAAGGCTAGATTTGGGCCACTCCATACAAGATGACAACTTCTGATAAACGGTGGTATACTTGCCTGAAATCTACAAAAAACTGGTACGTATCGATGTTGTATTCTCTAAATTGTTCAAGCATATTTTTCAGTATTTAAGTAGGAGTAGTTTTACGCTTTCGGAAACAATAATTACATTTTCATAAATAGTTTTCGATCAATGTTTTAAGAAAACATTTAATAGGATGTGCATAATAAAGCTAAATATTTTTAATTTCACGTCGTAATTTTTTGTAATAAGATGCACGGTATAGCGTCCTCGATCACCTAGTAGCAACTTCGCTGTGCGTATTATGCTTATTTACAGATGGAGGATACATTTCTCTTTACCGGAGTAGCTCGGTAGATATTCTACCGATTCCGCGAGTTTTGCGCTTTCTGATATTGTAAATGGCTGCAATAGTTTACGCTTACCTCTGATACAGTCACGAGCAATGGAAATGCAGACGCCCATATCTCTCCGCATGGCGATACGGAGGCGGAAAGACGGGTATGGGCTGTTCACTGAGATTACCGATGGTTTATGGGGTTCACTGGATTGTAGCACCGCGCCCCGCAGTTTACGGAGTAGCAAATTGTTAGACTAGACGAGAAATCTTATACTGCAAGATTCGCAGCGTTTATACGTAAGTTCAAGATTAGGAGGGACGTATAGAGCGGTATTTTGGGCCTATGGGAGCGCGGAGAAGAGGGAGCAAAATACTCGCTGTTGCCTTAGCAGTGACTCGAGGACGCAAAGCTCTAGTCAGAATAATATTCATGTAGAAGCATGAACTTAGAAATTCCGTCGTGTAAAAGGAAAGAGAGATATCTTTCAGGGGACATAAATGCCTTTGAAAAGTTTTTCATTAAGGATAAAATTGAAGAATTGTTAATTTGCAGTTTTCATTTGAAAAATTTATTAAATTGGGAAGGTAGTTTCGAGATGCACCCATATATATTATTATCAGGTATAACTCATGGCTTCTGAATCAACTGAGATAACCACCAATTTTACCCCGAATAGAAAACTTTTCAAAGTCATTTATGTCCATTATCGGAGTTGATCCGAAACAGATCAAACCTTTCCGAATTGAATTAGTCTATTCACAAGCTCGTAGACTCAATATATTGTGTATATAAAGCGCCTCCAGTTATCTCGGTTCATCGACTGCGTCCTATAATTTTCAAAATCAAGTACAGATGGCTGTCTTCGTCGACAGAGTCAGACCAGCGTTTCCTCGGGTTTCACACTGGTCTTATCACAGATTTGTATACTTACAGCTTTGCTCTCCTCTGTATGTTGTGTATGGCTTTCAGAATCGTCAAAACAGAGTAAAAAGATTTATATGCGAGCAGAACTTTGTTTCGTATCTCTACTGTTCCATTGATATCTATCGTCAACTTAACGCCTAGATATAAAAATTCACCCGCGTTTTTAATTGGGTGTCGATCGAGTATTAAGTTATGTAAGTTTTGAAAATTTTTTCTCCATAGCACCATACATTTTGTTTTCATTTTATTGATTTGTAGCCCCACTTGTTTTGCTTTCCCATCTTTATTTTTTGCTTTAGCAGCACAGTCCCTTTCGGGCCTTCGCTTAGAGATAGTTAGAGTATCTTATTATCTTGATCGAATGTATCGGAACTCACTCCACAAGGTTATATGGTCAGTACCGTCCGCAGAATCGCTCGAAACAAATCTTGTTGTCACCAACGGGATTCGAACTAAGAATCTTCGGCTTGCAGGGTGAGCGCTCTAACCACTAAACCACGCAGACTACTCATCTAGTTGAAGCATAATATCTTTAGCGGCCAAGAATATCTTGTTATTTTCGTCCCCATAGGGTACAATTTAGCTCGACTCATTCAGTAATTTACCTTTTGTATTAACGGGCAGTTTTTTAATGACATCCTAAATAATAGCTGCGTCAGTACTTTAATCCCAAGTTAGTTTCAAAGGGATTTGTTAGTTATTGATCCATACTTGCCCTGTGGTCGATGCTACTGTCATTCTTGTCAGACGAATCAGCTTGCCTGGGACACCGAAATTCCGCATTATTTCATATAGTACATTACGGTCTATACGGCCATATGCTTGCTTAAAATTCATTAACATTTGGTACACATCGATATTGATTTCCTAGGATTTTTCAAGCACCAGGTTGATCGTTAAGGATTGGCCCTTCGTTGACCTTCCAGCTCTGAAGCCACCTTGATCCTCCGCAATAACGTTGTCGGCGTATGTTTCGATTCTACCTTAAAGAATCTTTGTGAATATTTTGTAGGCTATACAAAGCAGCGATATGCCCCTATAGTGTTCGCACTATAGCCTATCTCATTTTTTATTGGATAGGGAAGATTATAGACCGACTCCCCCCCCCCCCCACGGTATTTGCTCTAGCCCCCAGGATTCACGGATAACTATGTGGATGGCTTTTTGCATGCCGCTTCTGTCATATTTGATGAGTTCTGGTAGTATCTCCTCGATCCCCGGTGCTATTTTTTTGTCTTTTCATGGCGGAAGAAAATTCTTACAAAGTTGCAAGGACTAGTTGCATTTCTTCCTGTATAGCAATTGTCTCCGGTGTTCTGGAGCTGTGCGAACGGTTTTTTGGGATTGAGATGTGAATGCCATTCAAGCACTGAGTGTGAGGCTCCCATGCTCGCGAGCGGCTGACCACCGAATCCACACGAAACCATCCCCCGTCCACAGCTCTTCGCCTGAAAATCACTGTTCCGAACCTAGATGGCGGTAGTACCGGTTTCATCAGAATACTATTATGCAGGACTTTTATCATGTAGTTGCTTAATCAGCAGCAAAGAGTCGGCTTTCATATCCTTCGCAAACTGCTCATGCAAGTTTTGGGTAGTTGAACTGCGTTGTAGGTTTACCTACAGGATACAGGTAATCGAAGTTCTAATTTTTCCCTTGTTAGGGCTTCTTGAAAAACCCGACATTTTCTTGATCCCAAGACTTTCCTAAAATCCGGTCTTGGATCAGCATCCTTGTAAAGGGTGCAGTGTACCTCCTTTGTATTTCTTTTATGTCCCACCATATTTGTAGCATAGGGAACTTCCATCGGGTCCTTTGCGTATTTATGCAGTGTGACCATAGAAATTGTTCAGCATCCTTTTTGGTGAAGCCAATAGTGACCATAAGTTGTCCCTTATGGTTTTCTGGCATCAGCCTCACTTTGATCTGGCCCGCGCTAAGGAGCTTCCTTCTGTTGGCCCCTTCTACCTTGGCCAGGTCCGCGACGCAGTCAATGCCTCCTATCTCGATTGTTGTCGTCGGCTCGAGCGAGGCTACAGCTGCACTTTTACCGAGGACTTTCTTAACTGCGTGACAGAATTCTTCCCTATTGTCGGCCTCTGCTCCGAATTTGGTCATTATGCGGTCTGACCGAGTTGGTCGTATTGCTTTAATAGCAGTGTTGTTGTCTTTGAGTCTTACATTTCCACTGATATACCGATCCTGCAACACTTTTGCGTAGGATCGGCCATATTGGGACGAGCAGTGCCTACTGCCGGGGTCTTTGTCTGGCTTTTTTCTCTCCTGTCTTGTGTCAGATCTTTCTTCTTGCTCAGCGTCCATACGCACTTTACTTTCTGGCACTTTTTGTTAGCACTAGCTGGAATCCCTGGTCTAGCGTACGACGCCGATAAAGTGCCTCTTCCTTCCTCCTTTTATCATCTAGACACCATTCTTTTATTGATGTTGATGTTTCAAACCTATATTGTACCACGGCTGTTTGGTAGAGATGCAAATCTGAAGCACACAAATGAACCCGCGGTCACTCAGCCCACGCGAAAAGAGAGGCAAAGCGATCATATACGGCAGTGCTGGCATTGGAAAGTATGGAGAATCCCTGGCAATAAGGAGCTACGAGGAAAGGTAAGTTGTAGCTTACTATCACGCCGTTAGAACTGCAGAGCGACGGGGGCTAACCTACTTACTATGGCACTTCAGTACATATGGGGGTAATTTAACTGCCGCTGCATAGCGTATTTGACGCAGGTTTTAATGTTTTTCAGTCAACTGGTAGGGACAAAAGAAATCAACAAGAAGATTAAAATCATTTTCTCAATCAATGAAATACGACTTCAATATGTTGAAGAGAGAGGATGGTGGATATCGGATATTTCGCAATGCATGAAACGGAACGGGGCACCATCTGAACTGTCATCTGCTCTTACGTGAATGTCAACTACGTTTAATGAAGTAGCGCTGACACCAACAAGAGAAGTGGGTAGTTATTAGAATGTCGCTATATCTGCTAACCTCAATATTACCAAACCCACGTAAACGACCTCTACTTTAGTTTTGAATACACCGAAGGTACGGATATCTCCCTTATCTCGCCTGGTTTTATGTTAGTAATAAGAAGATAGCAGGTATCAATCTTCGCTCGGCTCTCTGGCTGCCAATTTCTGTAGTGGAAAACAGAAACTTAAAAAGTAAGTAATAGTGGTAGGAAGACTCTCAGATTATTTTCTATTACTGAACAAGATGATAAGCTATCATGGAACGAGAACATAAAGTAACTTTTCCTGGACGTGGTTAAATCAAGTGATCTGTATATTATAGATAAGGTCTTAGCTAACCCCAGTTAAGATGCCTAAGGTACTGCTGGTTGTCTTCATTTTTATCTCGTTGTCAGAAAGCTTCTCATCGTCCAAGAGATTGCAACACAATATTTATTATTTATTTTAAAGGCGCTTGTGGAGTAGCAATGGGTAACCGCCTCTCACCACTCATCAGCGATGTATTTATGTGTAACATAGAAATGACTCTGGACGATTTAGGCATATTGTCACAATTTTGGATTCGATACGTGGACGATGTACTGGCAATAGTATAAAAAAAGCAAACTTGAAGAACATTAATTCAATACATAAAAACATAGTTTTCACGATGAAGACGGAATACAGCAATATGCTCACATATTTGGACTTATGCATTTATACGAAGAACTGTGAATTCAGCTTTGGAATACACAGGAAGCCAACACAAACACAAAGGACAATTCCGGCAACATCCTTCCACTGGTTTGCTCAAAGGATTTGTGTTAACTAAAGTTAGTACTGAAGAAGGAAGCAATTGACTTCCGAAATATTGGTATTTGCGAAATAAATAAAATTCTATAGTTTCAAGAAAAACTAGTGTTTTTAGTTAATAGTATACTTATCGGTTTTCACTCAGATTCTGTGTTTCCAATAATTATTTTCAATGCCCTAAGATAGCAGTTTCACCATTTATTCTTTATTTTGGGATCATGAATTCAAATTACCATCAATTACTTATAAGCAGCGATTTAAATTTCAATTATAACTAAGTAACAATATTTATCTCTCTTTTAATTATTTTAAAATTGAACATATTGAGGTTTCTGTAATTCTTTGATATTAAATATTAGTGATAAATTTATGGGTCTCTTAAATTCATTTCTATGAAATTTTTTATCACTGTTTTATAATTCATAGATCAAATAAAAAAATTAATTGTTATTCAAATCAGATTCTGATCGAGATTTTTAGGGAAATGAAATGATACTTCATTAACATTAATAAATTTATTCGCGAAGAGAAACTACAATTTACATTTCACAAGATACAAGTTAGGCTAGGATGAATGTGGAATGAAAGGCGCGTCTTGCTGCTCATGCAATAAACTATTGCATGCTGCGACGCATTGATCGCACCTCTCTTTTCACTCGATGCTCGCTGTAAAGAATCCAAGCGTCGCCAAGGAACGAATGACGATCGAAAGGAAAACGCGTCTTTGACGCCTGAAACGACGTGCCCGCACTCTGCATGTGCGTGTGTTTGCATCTCAACCAAGGCACGCGAAAATCTCGCTTGGTATAATTCTTTGTTTATGCCGAGACTGTGGAAGCGGAGGCGCTACAGATTGTTAGATAAAACGAGCGGATGTCGAGGATACTAACTTCAATTTTTCAAACTTCCAATTTCTGTATGACGTGTTTCCGCTAATTGCACTTCCAGCTGTTTTCTCTGACTCTCTCTCTCTCATATTGGAAATAACCACAGAGAACAATTCACCATCGAGAATTCGCCTTCAGCTTTTATCCTAAGAAGGCAACGTTTCGAGCCTTCTGGACAGCTGTTTCGGAAATTTAGGGCTACTGAGGAGATGTTTCCGGTACGCGAAGTGACGTCAGGTACGTTGATTGATCTGCTTGTCGGCCTAAGTAAAAAGGCAACGCGAGAATACAAAATTCAAATTTCCAAACTGCCATATTATGTATGACGCATTTCCGCTAATCACACTTCCAGTTGCTTTCTCTCTCTCTCTCTCTCTTATTGGAAATAATCCAAAACTTACGACAGATACAAGCCATATGGTAGCAATTTGCATATGTATTAGTCGGCCTACTATGGACAAGCTTCCGGTAGCTGTCATCCAACTGCGGAATTAGCAAATGCTTATATTTCGTCATATATACTATTTCCCGAATAAAAAACGTGCCGAACGCATTCCGTGCATGCTATAAATTCACCTTGTATAGCCCATTGTGCTCCTAAACTTTCCAAGACGAGCAAATGAAGCACACGTTTTGCACCTTCGACTGATAGCTCAGCGTTGAGATGTAAACAAACTCCTATAAATTCACTTTGGAAGGCGATAAAAACTAAACGGGTATAAGAACTGAAATAATTTTCACTTCACTAGGAGCGCTATTGTGTTCTCCACGGATCATCTGGATTTCACTGTAGAAATCCGTCTCTAAACCGTACAAAACCTCGAATTTTTGTTGGCACCTCCACAATTCTTCATATAACGCCATGTAAGTTAGCCAGCAAAGTCGGCCTACTAATGGTCATGTGTGTGGTAGTAAGCGCTGCTGCTATATGGCTTGTATCTGTCGTAAGTTTTGAAATAATCCCAGAAGAGAACAGTTCATTGCTAAAGAGAATTTGCACTTCAGCTGTTATCTGTCAAAATAATCAGGTGCACCTATGACACCGAAGACAATTTATCGCCGGTTGAGTGGTTCAATTTGCAATTTAAATCATCGTGAAATTAACGTACATATGTACTAACATTCATAACACGGATCTTTGATATTTTAATCAGCTCATAGTGACTTGCAATTTTGAGTTGGAAATCTTGAAGAACTTTCACTTGCTGTAGAAATATATTACTCGAAGTCATGGCATCTGGCGCCAAGTTGCACAGTGGATTTTTTCATTCGACACTAAGGAAGTTACAGGAGCAAAATGTTGAAGTGCACCCTCATAACTTGATGTATCCATTGTTCATTGTGTAAGTACTGAATTTGTAATAATAGATGAGTTACGGTTGGTAATTACAAGTGAATGTTTCAGGGAAGATGATAATGCGGTACAACCAATTCCAAGTATGCCGGGCATATCGCGGCTAGGTGTTAATAAAGTGAAAGAGCACCTTGACCCAATTGTTGCCAACGGATTAGAATCTATATTATTGTTTGGAGTTATTGAAACCCTACCTAAGGTATGTTTAAGGTTAATTTTTTTCATGCATGCTACTTGGCTGACAAATATTTTTAAAATAATAATTTTGGGTAAATCCGTATACGTATACGATGTAACATTTCTCATGCCAATCCATAAGGCCTAATTTTATGAAAATTTAATCTTTGGAGAAACTAGGATAAATCAAGAGCGTACTCGTATAAAATTTCTTAGATCTTAACTTCGCTATGCTTTAAGCAATTGATGGAATTATGAACTAAGGTTTAATTCGATAATTATTCTAATTATTTTTATGCTTTATTGTGCTTGCTTTCCTTCAATCCCTTACAAAAATGAAACCTTCGATATAACTTATTCTTTTCAGGCTAGTGGGAATTGAAGAATATTAAAGGTTAGACAATGCCGCCTCTAAAAAGATAACAGGATGATAAAGCACTGAGAAACCTAAGACTTTGAGCGAGCACGTTACTATCAACACAGTAGTTTACGTTTTCTCATAATCTTAGAGTTTCCAAAACTTTATTATCCTGTCATCATTTTAGAGGCCCTCTACCTTGCTCAATTGTCATTGAATCGGGTTAAAAGCGAACCTATTTAGAATGCATTATATCATTGACAAATTAGGGTTTTCTTATTAAGCTTCAAATGATTCTAATTATATATTTTTTGGGGTATTTTTATATTTCAAATGGAAGCTATTGGGAAACTTTACTGTTATTAACAAATCAGAGGTTGTAGCGACGCAAAGTACTTCTAAACTGCTACACCCTTACTGCATTTTACTTTATTCCCTACTGTGGGACAATGTCAGTTGGAAAGAACACACTTTTATAAAAAAAAAGACAAACTAAAACCAGAGCGAATACTTTGTTCTCCATGTCGAAGGTTTCCGAGTTCGTACCGCTATCATATCTTAGCTAACCTCGTGAATCTCCGAAAATATCCACCTATTATTTACAAATTTCTTAGCTCTCCTTCACTAGGGTGTTCTTATTGATTTTCTGAAATCAAATCTAGCATTGCGAACATTTATACCTAAAATTCAGACGCTAACCTTCCTGATGATATTAATTTCACGTTGAAGAAATCCGGGGGCTATGCACCCAAAGTGTGACAGAATCGCGATCTCTTACGGTGTTTCCCCCAGCAATCCAGGCGGGGAAAAGTCTACAGTATCTTCTTCCATGGTAGAACACTTCTTACCGGCTATAAAATGCAATCCAACAAGTGCTGAGTCTGTGTAAGCGAGAACGTACATGCGAGGACTTCCAACGACAATGAACAAGCAATCAAAGAATGTTCTGACTAAACAATAGCATAAATTTATAAATGGGCTGACTGATGGCATGAATTCTAGCTTTTGGACTGTTTGTGAAAGATGTGGACACATGAAAGCAATCTCACTGTTTTTGAGTTCAAGTTCTTGGTTTTATGAAATTGCAGAAAAGAAAATCGTCATTGAACGAAAAAGATTAGAAAAGAATTGACTCTCTACATATATATGCAACCAAAGTTGGTCGGTCTACGCCTAGACTGAACTAAGTGCCACAAAATTGGTTCTGAGATATTTAATGTTAAAGTTTGACGATTCCTAAGAAATATACCATAAACTCTGATCCATATAGTTATTAAGCAATGTAATGGTGTAAGCTATCACTTACTTCGAGAAAATATTCCCAATCACCTGATATGTTTAATTCAATGTTCCAAATTTAGGCGTTTGGTTCAATCTGGTCGCGCACCAACCAATTGTTTTATCAAGTCATTGTCAGATCATTACTGTTCTTATTAACCAACTGATTCTTTAAATTCTTCTTAAGCTTTAATATTCACGATTTGAAATTTGCCACTACATACACTGGCAAAACCTGACTACTCTCCATCTATTTCGTTACTGCTCAAAAGACACGGAACATATTCAAAATACATATATAGAAAAATCTTACGCTCAAATTGAAATTCCCCATGCAAATTTCTCATGATTGGCCAAATGAGCTCGACAATGAACATAAAAATATGCTTGATTGCGAGACAGCAGGCTTATGCAATTATATTGTCATTACTTAGTTTGCTGCGTCCAGATTTATTCTGTATTCCAGACTATAGGCAGGTGTAGTGTTTGTAATGACATGATAATCAATTCTTGGCCGACAAATCATTTTTACCACTTCACACAGGCCCTGTATAGTTACCATATGATTTCCCACGCTCAGCGTTCTTCCTGAGCGTAGCCAAACCCGAATCACTCCACATAAATTGAAAGGCAGGAGTTCATTCTCCACATGATAATAGCGAACACAAGGATTCGTTTTCGACTTTAATAATGTACAAATGTAGGCATATCCTACACTGCAGGCATCAATTTAAAATTGTGAACAGCTTTCATACTCTTTGTGGAAAAACTAATAAATTTCCAGACACCTGGCGCAATCGCAGCAGAGAAACGAATACGCACCGCTGTGCTGGAATCGTGACCCGCAATACACAAATTTTCCACGCTCACTTCGAAAAATTTTCCAGATTTATGATTCCGCGGATTTCATAGCACATAATATGGCGGATTCATTTGATTTTCCACATAAGACAATTCGCGTATTCAGCGAGAATCTTCACTCGGGGGTTGAGAACGTTTCACCCTCGATTTACCGTTTTGATTAGGGGAAAAAGTAGTGGGCACAAAACCTTTCCTATTTTTTTTTTGCAAATTAACTTTCGCGGACACAATAGCGATATTTCTCAAATTTTGATTGCCGGTGCTATTTGACGATACACCAGTTTCTTCTTGCGTAAAGTTACGCAAATTACAATGGGTGGGCCATGTAGAAAGAATTGAAGAAAACCGGCTACCCAAAAAGAACATTAATGGGTAGAGCTCAAGGTAGACGTCCAGCGGGACCGAGGACTCGGTGAGAAGACACGATAGAAGCTGACAGAAGATCCTTGACTGGAGTAAACAACTGGAGGCCCAGGCCCGGCTTGGGCTATCGCACCATAATTGATGATTATAAATTTCCGACGCAATCTCGAGTGCGCGGCCTGTCATCTCGAGAAAAAATGTGCGGCGCGGCAGGATATATAATTTCTTTCACACCTAGATCGTGAACCCCCAATAAAAAACCTCAAACTTTTTGTCTGCCCATCTTTAAATCTCCAAAAAAAACTACCCTAGTGAAATGGCCGCGGTATCGGGAAAAGACCATTGCACTAAGTGTGAATTTCATTAGATACGTCGGTGTGCAAATGCTTCTACTCTATGTTGTTGTTAAATTAATGTTTTTCAAGGACTAATATACCGGAAAAGAAAGACGATAATGCGACAAAATTAACCACGTACAAAAAAATAAGGTTGCCCGCGCTGTCAAAATGCCCGCGTTGAATGCGTTTCCGGCTCAGCGGACACGTCTCTCGTGTGTGTTCCGAAAGTATCTTCTCGCATGTACGCGAGTTTTCTACGTCCACCCACTCGTTGCCAGATAGACGTATCAAATTTGAATTAATGGCTGGGCGAAAAAAACTTGAAATTGATTTGATGTGCTTTATTTTGTCACGAATCTGAAAGCACTTACTACAGTCGTGGAATATTTTGCGAATGAAAGTTTTCAAGCGATTTTCTAAGTATCAGAGTATAATAAAAATAATTGAAATAAAACCCCTATTGGGTGCAATAAGTGATTAAAAAGTAAACTTATTTGCAACTTTCTTTCAACTATACTTTTGTTTTCGTATAAAATATAAATTGTAGGCCACGCAACTAATACACGCAATAACATTCCATTCTCCGTTGCTGTTTTTTCAATCCAATTCGAAGCTTCTGCTCTGGTTTTGTAAAAATTATTGTTGCAATTGTATTGTCAGCGCCGTATCCAGTGAACTGTTCTATTCAGTCTCCTTGACTTCCACAAAAGCTCATCATACTAGATCCGTTAGCCAATTCGTAGAGAATTTGTAGGAGAAATCACACAAACTAAATATGAGAGGTAAGAGGAATCATTTCTCTGGGCATCATCCATAATGTTGCACATAATATTCAGCCTAACGTTCCTATTAAAATGTAATTCATTGTGATGCATATACTTATAAAGTATTTCCGGTAGCATACCAACGCTTATATCTAGCAAAGATATCCACAATTTACCTTCTCTGGTAAATATTTGAACGATCTTGCAACAACTTTTGAAGAGCTCAGGCAAGGCCTGGCTTACACACTGGAGGTATTCCTGTTCCCAAGAACTCGAGACTATGAAGGGCCCACTACTCAGTATCTATTTGACAGCGTCGATTGCTTTGTATAATGAGTCTTCCATGCGCTGGTTTATATAAGTCTCTCATCAGGTTTGCTCTTCCTTTACAGTTATACTGTAGAACTTGCGTATTATATTCCCTTCATTAGGACTCAGCTATCGCGTAGCAATATTCCGTATGTTCGTGCTTCAGTACGAATTTCCATGATATTGGTTGAATCTCGGCCTCCATCGCAGCTGTTCTCCGACATAGATCCTCTATTTTAAGTGGTCGGTAATCGCCTCTCCCAATTCTGATACAAACTCGTCGTTTCTGTTCTGTCTTCTCCTTCGAGGTTTAGTTGTTTAATTAATTAGTACCTTTTTCATAGAAAAACAAATCGAGTGTAAATAAAATACGTGGCAGTCAAGGGCTGCCGACAGAAGCTATGCTTGAACTCTGTATGTGAAAACTAATACGGATTTATACAAGTTATTATATATAACATATAGATTAATTTAATTAATTTTTTTTTGTGGGAGGGAGGGGAATGCCCATTGACGCACAGAGTGTGGGACTCGCATGTTCGCAAGAAGGCGACTGGACTACCCACTAAACACCTTCCCTGTCAACCTGAGAACCTAGCCTGGAACCGTTTGACACCTTACTCCGGGCCAGGTCTCTTATTTATGCCGGCGCCTTCAAGCTGGGGGATCCCTCTTCTAGCTGGAGGGGAGAGGGGAAGAGGAAGTGCCAGACAAGCGATCCCCCAGCCCCAATACCCCCGGCTGCTGTGAGTCCCTTTTATCTTTTAGGACTGCCTGAACATAATTTGCCATCTGGTTTCATTTGTCAACCGATTCGAGCATCACCGCGACTATATTATCCGGGGTGAGCTCTCCCGTCTCCCTGTAAAGAGCCCTTCGCAACGTGTCCCATTTTATGCACGCAAGATAAGTGTGGCAGGCACTGTCTTCCTCTCCTGGGCAATACTGACAATCGGGGACCGTGACTTACCAATCTTGTGCAGGTAAGACCTCAAAACACCCATGCCCGCTCAAAAGCTGGGTCAGATAGAAGTCAGTCTCACCATGCCTTCGATTTAGCCACGGTCTCACATCCGGGATGATACAACAAATATTGCGCAATAAAATAATGATAATAAGCCATCGCATCGTTTAATAATTCTGATAATAATCCATCGCACAACAGTCCAAATCCGAAACTTGGATTTGAGATTTATTCTTAGGGTTGGGGATGCCCGATGTTGTTAAATCATCGATGTTGACATCGATGTCAACATCGAGAGTCTAACATCGATGTTTGATGTTTACCACAGTCAAAGCATCGATGTTACTCAACATTGATGTTACCCAACCTTGATATTTTTTGCACTAGCTTTAACTGTTAAATAAAATGCAGTGAATTACTTTGGACTACATTTGAAATGCAGCTATTTATTCAAAATCAATAACAGATTTAACTCATATTTATTTGCGAACAAAAAATAAATAAAGTAACTGACTTCAATGCAAACGTTTAATTTTAGAATGGTTTTGGGCAATAAATTTATATTTATACAATTTAACTGTTTTTAAACTTGTTTCATATTTGTTTATTAAATGCTAAAATGGTTCAAGTAGCTTCATTTAAATTCAATCCATTTACAAATTCCAGTACTTTTTGGCGATTGATTGCAGGAAAAGTAGTTTCGATAAAGAAGATCCTTTTAATCGATTCCTTTGTTGATAGAGGGTATAGCCAGCTTTGGAAAATAACCTTTCTGATGGCGTTGATGTTGCGATGGAGCTTAGATATTTTACTGCTATTTTTTTCAATTTTGAGTAGGTGAAACCAATGATATTATCCCAAATTTGAAGCGGGTATTGTTTGAGATCAGCAACGGAATTTTTCAGAAAGTAGCTCAACTCCGAGGGCATATCATCAACATGCGAAGGCGTGGAATTTTTTTCCTGTACTAGTTTGTAATGTTCACTCCACGAATTAAACTCATCTTTTTGATCTGGTTCATGACTAGTACCTTCTTTTTCTTCTTCAATTACTTCTGGTTCGGAAGTAGTACATAGTAAGCAATTCCTTAACAAATCTGATTCCTGATCTTGAAAATGAATATTTTTAAATCAAGGGTCTAGCAAAGTGGAAACAGCAAGTATTTGCTTATTTCGTTTAAGATGTTTTTCTTTAGATCATAGCCTATATCACTTTTTATCTGAACGCTGTTCATTTTCAGGATTAACATTCGGGTGAAAGGAATGACTTTACTACTAGTCACAAAGCTCTCTCCGCATACTTCCCTAGTTGCAACTTCCATAGGTCGTAAAAATTTCGCAAATTTCTGCCAATTCTTCGATGCCCTTTGCATTTACCATTGGGGGAGCACTTTTATGGCAATTAACTATTTGATTAATCACTGGTCGCAGTTTCAAAAATCGGTCGATCATATAAAAAGTGGAGTTCCAGCGAGTGACGATATCTTGTATTAATTTTAACTCTGATTATTTTCGCAGTTCATCACTGGCAGCCGCACAATGCTTAAACCAGGTAACAAGTCTTTTCACAGATGAAATTAATTGTGCCAATTGCTTAGTTTCTGCGACAGATTTTTCGCAACCAAATTACGTTGATGAGAAAAACAAATGATGTGGCATTTTTTCCCCAACGCCAAATCAAGAGCTTTCGCTACATTTGCTCCACCATCAATTACCACAGCCAATACTTTTTGGTGACTTATAAACCATTCATCACATGTCTGCAACAGCATCCTTGAAATGTAATCAGCTGTATGTGACTCGGCTAATTCGTAAACTCCCAAAGTTGTAGATACCATGTGGTGTTCATCATGAAAATGCACAGTAACACCAAGAAAATTTCTGGTCTGCCTGGTATCTGTCCAGATATCAGTTGTAAGGGATACATTATTTACCCCTATAATTTTATTTCTAAACAAATTCTGAGTGAATTCATACCGTTCCTCTAGCATTCTTTTGAAACTTTGTCTGGATGGAACTTTATAAAGAGGAGCTGCTGCTTTCATAAGACACAGAAGCCCTTCATTTTCGACGATCTGGAAGGGTTGTTAGTCTTTACATATCATGTATAAATATATTTTTACTAGGCGAATTCCTTCCGCTCCATTTTCGGAAAATTCAGTAACTGTTCTAAAACTCTGATTTAATGTTGGCTGGAATGTTTTTTTATTACTAGATGGAGCACTGTTATCAGTTGCTGTTAAAGTTAAATCAGAATCTTCATTTTCAATTTCCAAATAAAGGCTGGAGCTACGTAGTCCAGCAGAATTAGAATTATTAGGTTGCGCAGGCTGTAAATATATATCCTTACATGCTTCCTTTGGGGTTGTATTATTGCCGATACTATAGTCACTCTTATTTTTGTCAAGTGATTTAAAGTGCATTATTTCTACGTGTAACTTTAGATTCGTCGTATTACCACAAGTTTTGAAAACTTAAGAATAGGCGCGACATTTGGTTTCAGCGCTGTTGATTCTATCAAAATATTCCGGAAATCGACTTTTCGACGGCATTTAAATTGCTTTCCAATGCTTACTTCGCCAGTGATTGTACTCTGATATTGCGAAATTAAGTTGAAAATTTAAGTGCTTTTACTATTAAAGTTGAAAAATTGAGTAGCAACACTCACAGCGTAGGTCACTGCGATGATTGACATATCAAGCAGTTGCTAAATTGAGTTGCAGTTTCTGAAACTAATGTAATCAAGTTAGTTTCTAATTTAAATGCGATATTGTATTTACAGTCCCATAACAAACGTTAAAGATTTAAAACTTGAATTTGCAAGTTGAAAGCACAATTTCATGCTTCACAACGTAAAATGTAATGTATGCGCTTATTAAGCGGTGTAAAGTTCACGCACAATCAATTGACTTGATGACAGCGACTGTGACGTTTTCGTATTGGAAGCGTTCAGAATTATCTTTTAGATGAGTTCAGAGTTATTTCTTTTATGTGTTTAACATTATTTTATGAAAGCGCTCTGAATTTAAAACTTAGTAAACGATACTGGTGACTGGATTTATAATAAACTTGTGTATTACGTAGTTTATAATTCAGTTGTTTTGAATTAACATCGATGTTGATGATAATATCGATGTTCCGATGTTGGTCATTTCGTATTATCGATGCTGAAACATCGATGTTAGGACTTTGAACATCGATGATCATCGAACATCGATGATCATCGGCCATCCCTACTTAGGGTATCTCATTCCATGAATACGAGATGATATGGTCAATATCACGTTTAACCATATGATTATTACCTAATATTTCAATTAGTACCCATCACAGCTGGGTGGGCTGATAGTCCCACAGCAGCCTTAGGAACCAAAACTCGATGCCGCCACCGTGATTTGAACTTGGGAGCTGCTACTCCAGCGAAGTGTGCACAAACCTGTTGCTCCACACAGACTATCCTTGAAAGCTTAGGTATTAAAAAAATGTTCAACGGTTTTCAAGGCCCCCCCCCCCCCCCCCCATATGGGAAGTGGTGCCGCAATAGTTTTTTTGCCCAAGGTAGTCATGTGGTGTGTCAAATAAATTATAATTATTCATTATTGGTATTTCCATACCGTAAGTTGAGCACAATATCCTTCTGACATAAGCTTAGTTCTGTCTACCCAGCTTGTTTTATATTCACTTCCGTCTGAACCTCTCATAAGAAGCATACATTTTTTGAAATAAATACACAGTGTAACGCTTTTTGGTGCCGGCTTGCCTTTTCTGTTGTTTTTTAAGGATTTTGTAAAATAATTTTACAAAACGCTAATAAAATCGCGCCTGTCTGTCCGTCTGTCTGTCCGTCCGTCCGTCCGTCTGACACAGCACTTTTTCTCGCAAATCGTATAAACTAGAAACATAAAATTTTGTACATAGGTGTAAAGTGACGCCCTCTTCAAAGTTTCATTACAAAAAAATTTTACAAGGTGCTTAAGGGGGTCTCCCCATATAGGGGAGTGGCCCCTGAAAAAAAAGTTTCATCAAAGGTAGCCGATATGGGTATCAAATAAAAAGTCTCAATGAGAACATTTCAAAACAGGGCTTAAACTGGTATTTCTTTCTACAGGGGGCGCACAGGAAGGGGAAATACTCGAAAAATTTGTTCACCCCCGCGATTGGACACCTGTGATCCGAAAAATCTGAAAAAAATTGTGGAGCTAGATATTTATAAGTACAATAACAACAAATACCTTTGAAGTCTAACTTCACTCAACTTTGTTAATAATAGTATGAAGAGTAGTTTTACACAAGATCCTAATAATCTGCAAGTTTGATGAAAATCCAATCATATTCACGGAAGTTATAGGCGTTTGAAATTTCTCCAAATACAACAACAATAATACATGATTTTGATATTTTACGGACTTTCCATTGAATCTGACACTGCAGTTTTGATTTGATCTTCTTGAAATTTTCGAATAAGATCAATAATATAAATTTTTTTGGGAACTCATGATTTGAATGATTTTTTTTAGTTTGCAACAAAATGACGACCGTTGAAATTACGGAAGCAATGGATTTTCTTATAAACGTGCACATCCTGCCTTTATTTGTTGCTGGTGATTGCATTTCGGACGTTAGGTGCAAAACCCTCTGACATGATCGTAGGTCTGTTTATCCAACTTGTTTTACATTCACCCCCATAAGAAGCATAACCGTTGAAAAATTTATTGATACCTAAACTTCAAGGGATCACCACCATTTTTGATCCACCTACAAAGTTGGGTGTCAGTAGCTGCCATAGTTTCGGAGTGACATACAGGCGGACAGACGAACAGACAAAGCCGGTTTCAATAAGGTTTTCTAAATTACAAAACCCTAATAACATGAAATAATAAATTTTTTGACATTAATATACAGTGCAACGCTTTTTGGTGTGGGCACGCTTTTGAGTTTACCTGGTTCTGGATAGCGCATTTAAATAGCGTTTCGCAAACTGAAAAATAGCAAACCTCAAGTAAGCTAGAAGAGAAAGTATTAATCTAGATATTGCCGTTTCACCTCCAAGGAGGGGATGTCGAAAAAAATAAGATGATTACCATAAAAACGGTAGGACAGGTTATATTTATAGGAAAGCAAGCTAGTGAATCTCGTCCATACAGGTTAATACGAGTATGTTAGCTATCAAAAGGAAAAGTAACGGTAAGACCGTACTTGGCATGGTTTTCAATTATTTAGTGAACAGAAAAGATAAAAAGACAAACACGTGTATATATGCTAAAAGATTTGTGTGCGCATTGCAGAACAAAGCCGGTAATACAAGCAGCTCTAAATGTAATTTGCGAGATGTTCAAAGTTGTAGACAGTCATTATTTGAGTGGATGACTCTGAAAATCTTAAGGACGTCGGCATAGAACACAATGGAAGATAATTAACGAAGAAATTGAATAGGGGTAGTCTAAGGATAGACCCATGTGGCACACCAGAAGCAGGGGAGATGGGGACAGAGGTAAACTCATTCCATCTAACAGAACGTAATCGGTCGTAGCTAAAAAAATGATCTTCGAAGGGAGAGGCTTAGAGATTCTGATATAAGAAAATTAGCTATAAATTTATAGTAGTCAATACAGTCGAACGCTTTGGGTAAATCAGTTTAGATCACGTTGAGTTCACAACGTGAATCCAGTGGAAGATCTTACAATTTGAAAATCTAGAAGATTAGTGATAGTTGAGCGACTCTTTATATAAACCTATGTTGCATATCACAGGAATTCGGCTGGGAAGCATAGTCAAGTCTTGTTTGAATAATTCGTTTAAAAATGTTGCTATATGATAGAAGAGTTACCGACCCATAATGGGAAATGGAATTGTGGTCGTAGGATTTGCAGATAGAGAGAATATTATCACTTTACCACGCATCAGGGAAAATGCCAGTTGAATGACTTAAGTTGAATACTAAGGATAATGGAGAATATAGAGAAAAGCATAGATATTTTAACCAGCAAGCCGATGATACATACAATTTCTGTAGGATTTGTATTTTGATTCAATATCTTTCCGCATTTTCATCATCATTTAATACATACTAACTTGCAATATACTGGTGCTTGCGGCTTTTTCCATTAGAATATTTTAATTTTTAAAAAATGTGTATTTATGAGTTAATGTCTACTGCATTCTTAAATTTAAGGATAACTTTGGAACACCAGCCGATTCCCCAGATAATCCAGTAATCCGTGCTTTACCTAAACTAAGAAATTGGTTTCCTAACCTCTTAATAGCATGTGATGTCTGCTTGTGTCCATACACAGACCATGGTCATTGTGGAATAATGAATGAAAATGGTATAGATAATGCAGCTAGTATTCAAAGGTTGGCCGATATCTCAGTATCATATGCTAAAGCTGGTGCGCATATAGTAGCACCATCAGATATGATGGATAATAGAATTGGAGCAATAAAACAAGCTCTGATATCGCACGGTTTTGAGAAAAAGGTTTCGCTGTTATCATATGCCGTTAAATTTGCATCAAGTTTCTATGGACCGTTCAGAGATGCAGCCAAGTCTGCTCCATCGTTTGGGGACCGAAGGTGTTATCAGTTGCCTCCAGGATCGAAGGGTCTCGCAGCTCGAGCAGCGGTAAGTTTAGTTGTTTTAGTGATGGACTTAAAAAATATTATGAAAGGTTTTGCCTAATTAGGAACGTGATGTAGCAGAAGGTGCTGATATGTTAATGGTGAAACCAGGTATGCCTTATTTGGACATTGTGAGACAGACGAAGGACTTGTTCCCAAATCTTCCGTTGTTCGTCTATCATGTAAGTAATAAATATAACTGTTCGAAAGGAGTGCTACTAAATTTGTTTAGCCTCAAGTATAACGACTATAGATAAAAAAT
The DNA here is from genome assembly GCA_963969285.1 of Odontomyia ornata. Taxonomy (NCBI): domain Eukaryota; kingdom Metazoa; phylum Arthropoda; class Insecta; order Diptera; family Stratiomyidae; genus Odontomyia; species Odontomyia ornata. The sequence goes on from OZ017742.1 coordinate 219,795,832, forward strand.
GTGTAATATCTTCCTGTATAAGCTCTTTAAATTTTTTCCTCGTCGGTTTGGCTGGCACCCAGTGCCGAATTTCTCCCTATCTTAATTTCGCTACTGTTTGATTCTCACCACTCATTTAACTGCAAACTTATAAGCATAAGTTTAATTTTCATAATGATTCAAAATAATGAAATTTCTAATTTATACTGAATAAACTATCCTTGAATCGAATGTAGTTCTGCAACATGTTGTTAAGGTCAATATCTCTTAAGGCAAAGTGCACAAACAAAGTGAGCACATAGTTCATAACAGCATCTTATCTATATCAGAGTCGCTTCAGTAATATAGTCTTCTCTACCGAGGGAATTTAAAAAATGATTCGATAGGAACTGTTTATTTTAAGGTTTATTGCACTTGATTTCTGCAATCCCTTTCAAAAAGACATCAATTTGTCAATGAATCCTTCGATATTACTCATTCTTTTCAGGTTAGTTATTATCTTATTCAATGTGAATTGAAGGAAATTGGAGGTTTCTAACCTAAAAGAATGACAGGACAATAAAGTCCTGGGAAACCCAAGGCTTCGAGCGGCACGTAATTATAAACATTGTATTTTACTACTGATGTAAATCTTGGGGTTTCTAAGACGGTATTGTCTAACCTCCTACCTCCCTCGATAGCCATTGAGTCAAGTAAAAAGTCAATCCATGGAAAATTGGTTATAAAATTGACAAATTAGGGTTTTCTTATTAACCTACAACTATTTCTAATTATTATATAGTTGGGGTATTGTCATATTTCAAATGAAAGTTATTGAGAAATCTTACTCTTATTAAAAAAGTTGAGGTTGTATTGACGTGCAGCACTTCTAAATATCTAAATTCTCATTGCATTTCACTTTATTCCCTACTGTAAGACAACTAAAATTGGGAAGAGCACATTTTTGTCCACCAAGAGAGCTACAAAAAATGATTCAATCGTTCTGTGACTCAAATTTAATGTAAAGGCTATGCAAAATTTGGCACGGTCTAGTCACATAAAAGCTCAATTCTATTATTCCAAAAAACAATCAATGTATAACAATTGAACTCTTTCAACAAGAATATTTGGTCGCACTTCTACAATTAAGTTTGTAATTCATGAGCTTTGATAAAATTTTAAAATCATAAATAAATAAAAGGTTTCTGGCGAGTATGCGATGCTACATCATGCAGCTGTAAACGGTGCCTTAAATTTTGAAGCAGCCCTCAGAGAAGTTTTAACATCTTTTAGGCGTGCTGGTGCCGACTGTATCATTACATATTATACACCACAAATATTGGAGTTAATTAAAATGAAATGAACATTTCCATCATTTTTGAATGTAATTAGTAAGTAGCAATAATTAATAAAATCCTTTTTTGTAAACAGACCGTAACAGAGTTTATTGAACTTTAGCCTTGACCTAGATCAAATTCCAGACAGGAAGATGTGATTTATTATGTTTGTATGCACGGCACAAGGAGATTCCTTCGCGCATTGTTTGCAATTGTGGGTTGTTTATAGTGTATGGTATCCTTGGAGACGCTTTGCGTGTGTTGTTTTGCGTTACTTGTGATATGGATAGATGGACAGTTGATAATAAAGTATTGTATAATTTTACTTAGGGGACTTGTGTAATAGGTTTCATTTATGTAATCAAATTGTGTGGAGTAAAAGTTAGTATGACAAGGAAAAATAAGTACTTACAAATTATAGGGGAGGTAACTAACTCTAAAGTATTTACATTTTTCAGTGTCTGAATTTATTGCCCGGTAAGCGTTGTTCTTTTTGTAAAGTAAATTCGCAAAGACAAGAATATTCAAAATAATTGTGACGTGACTTTCTAAATGTAAAATTAGAATTACTTTATTATCAGGTAAATATTAAATGAAATATTTTTAAAAGCCATACAATATAGAATTTTTAAATGACTATTTCCATATGTGATTAGAATTGTCTATGTGATTAAAATATTTAATTAATTTTTTATCGATTTTTTAAAATTAATTTTTGGTGTTGTTAATTGTGGTGCTATGGCATTTATTTAAGGTAATTCTGTAAATGTTTTAAGCAAGTTCTTGCGTTTTCAACCGTTTTGCGTCAAATTTAAATGTGCTTTATTTCACAAAATAATTTTAAAGCTTATAAAAAGACAATGTGTGTTTCAAAATATTAAAATAATCAAATAACTTAATGACCCACTTGGCACACTAAATTTCAACAATATAATAATAAAAAAAAATCAGTTGAAAAAAACAATATCCATTTTTTTTTTCAAATGAAAATGATTATACATCATCAATTAATTGGAGAAAAGGAGAAACACTAATCAACGTTGTTAAATATTACATATAATTCAAAGACACCACAACAAAATAATGAACTTTAGCTTATACCTAATATGTCCTAACCAGTGATCATCAGTACATTCTGCTTGAGCTTGAGCTTCTACAATTGGGTGGAACATTGGAAGGATGGACGTTGACAGGTTCATCAAGGTGCTCACGGTAGGTGCTCCGCTGCAAAGGGATTTACAGAGGATAGAAGAACTAGCAGCTCAAGACGTGGTGAACTTAAGTATGAGCATCATCACGAAGGCTTGCAGTGCTTCTACACCCCGTCGAAAACCTCGGCAGCCAGTGTACTGATGGTCGGCTGAAATCGCTGAAAAGCGAAGGAAGTGTCACAAGCTTCGGCGTAAGGCTCAAAACGGGTAGCAGCATATAAATCGCATAGGAAATGCTTTCGCAAACTGATTCACAACAGCAAGGCTCATTGCTGGCAAGTCTAGTAGACAATGTGAACGAGAATCCGTGGGGCCTTGGCTACAAGCTAGTTATGCGGAAATTTGGTGACCTGCGGAAACCTTGCGACATGAAGTAGAAAATATGGCCGAAATAGTGCGGGTACTTTTCCCTACCCATCCTGTCTGTGTTGACGCTACCCACGGTGAAATAGCAATCTAGCGCTCACCCTTAAAAACAAGGAAAGCTCCAGGCCCAGGTGGTGTTCCAGTTGAGGTGTCACAACTTGTCTTCACTATTGTCTGACTTGCTGCTCAGCACATTTAAAGTTTGTCTACGGGAAGGGGGTTTTCAGGTGGCAAGGCTCGTGCTGATCAGCAGATATCGCTCCACCATTGATGCGATTGCAGAGATGGTGAGCGCAGTCCAAAAGACAGAGGCACATAATATCTTATGTGGCTTATGAGGGGCTACCCGGAAGACCGGCGCTTAATTCGCGGTACGACACAGGGCCAACGAAGGATGGAAGTTATATCGGGTGTGCTTAGGTATCTTACCTTGGTCCAGACCTGTGGAGCGTGTTTTAAGACGGCCAACTGAAGCTGGAGATGCCAGGTAAGTCGCGCTTGGGTTTAGTCTAGCACTGGAAAAAACCTAAGTAGTCATCTTGATAAAAAAGAGAATCCCTAGAGTAACGGTGATCACTATTGGAGACATACTAATTGAATCAAAGCCAGCGGTGAAGTACCTGGGTCTACTGATCGATGAGTTTCTCTGAGCAAATCAGGGCAACGGCTGAGAAGGTTGCTTCGGGAGTATCGGCTCTAAGTCGACTTATGGCCAATGTAGGACGACCCAACCCATCAAGAATACGCCTCTTGATGAGTGCTGTAGGGTCAGTGCTACTGTACGGAGCAGAAATATGGGGCGACGCTCTCAGTAAGGGGGTATAGAAAACGCTTGGCAAAGATGCAGAGAAGAGGAGCACTGAGGATTGCATCTTCTTATCCGACAGTCTTTGATTCGGCGGTGAGAGTTATTGCAGGCGTTATACCTGTTGCCCTCCTTGCTAGAGAGCGCCGCGCTATTCACTTGCGTCAAAGTGAGAACGCGAGGGATACGGTTGCCCGCAAGGAGAGACAGTGCTCACTCAACGATTGGCAGCAGTCTTGGGTGAATTGTACGAAGGGAAGGTGGACTGTGCGCCTCATTCCGTATGTGAGACCGTGGCTAACTTGAGGGCATGGTGAGACTGACTTCTATCTGACTCAGCTTTTGAGCGGGCATGGGTGTTTTCAGTCTTACTTGCACAAGATTGGTAAGTCACGGTCCCCCGCTTGTCGGTCTTGGCCAGGATTGGAAGACGATGCCTACCACACATTTGTTATTTACAAAAAATCGGACAGGCTGCGACGGAACCTCTACAGGGAGACAGGCGAGCCGGATAGTATAGTCACGGTGATGCTTGGATCGGTTGACAAATGGAACCATGTGGCACATTATGTTCGAGCAGTCCTAAAAGATAAAAGGGACTCACAGCAGCCGGGGACGTCGTGGCAAGGAGATCGCTTGCCTAGCAATTCCTCTTTCCTTCTCCCCTCCCGCTTGAGGAAGGATCCTCCACCTTGAAGGCGCCTCATAGCGTAACAAACCGAGACCTGGCCCGAAGTTATGTGTCATACGGTTCCAGGCTGGGTTGACAGGGGAGGTGTTTAGTGGGTGGTCCAGTCGCTTGCGAGCATGGGAGTTCCACACTGCGTAAGTGGCATTCACCTCCCAACCACAAAAAAATCTGTTGTGGAGCAAACGCATCAGTAAAATAGCAAACAAACAAGGATTTATCTGCAATAGACGAAACCCACTTTCAGACGTACCAAATAAAACTAATAAAACACCCTTGATTGACAGAGTATGCAATACAGAATCACTGATTCATGGAAACAATTTGGAAAAATTTTTAAATCATTGTGACGCTTTAACAAAACTAAAATGGCCAACTCAGAGTTTACAAGACAACTAAAAAAAAAAAAGTAATTTGATACCCTACGAATAATTATAGTTCGGGCTGCTATATAATGAGGAATATGTTGAACCGTGTTATGGACATAATTTAGACGATTACTGCTGAAATTGTTTTCTGTTGAAAGAATTTTTAGGAGTTATTTTTATTTGTAGGGTGTTATAAAAAAATTGTACAGTACCCTACTATAATCGCGATCTGTCTGTTACAGCACAAAATACTTTTGTAAGGTGTTAAGGGGGGTTCTCCCCATATAGAGGGCGATCCTTGAGCAAATTTTTTTACAAAAGGTTGCCAATATGGGTATAAAATGAAAGGTCTTGATGATATCTTATTAAAACAGGAAACATTTGGGTTTAGGGGTGCAGGGTGTGGGGAAATGTACGAACAATTTTATTTCTTACGGTACTTATAGAGTAGAGAGAATTGGATTAAAAGTGCATATGTATGGTAAACAAAAACTTGAATTTGCAAGCAATTGAACCAACACATGGTAAACTTTAATCCATCTTTTACACGTTCATTTGCCTCTCTTTTCATTTTGACAGCTCCTCGATTGCAGGTGCTAGTTAGTATATATGCTTTGCTTTAGTTTCAGCTTAGAACGGACGATTATTGTTCGATTGGGAAGTGAAATAATAAGCGAGTTTGGGAAATCTCGGTTCCCGTCAACGCAAACAAAGGCCGGCAAAAAATTAGACGTGATTCGTGAGAAACGCCATATCGGCTTTTTGTTCCGCGTAAATGCGCAAATTTCCCTAGCGGGTGATATTATTTATTGCGTGCAGTGTAGTTTAGGAAAAACGAGTACAACTGAATTAGAAGGTATCTGCCAAATGGCGGAACGTGTCGATTTACGGTTGCATAACTTTGAAGCTAACAACAAATAAATCTTTCAGCGAGAGGAAAATTTTGCTTACCATACATTCTCTAAACTTATCAGTAAAATGAAAAGAAATTTAGTTTTGATGGGTCTTTACCGTTTCGGAATTTTTTTGATATAATTTATTTGAATGTAATGAAACTTCACTTTAAGGATGAAGAAATATGGCATCATCGTATAGCTAAATTAAATATTTTTGAACAATTATGAATTCATCCTTTCACTCCTTTATATGTTAATATAAGTGCTCAGTATCTTAGGGCATTTTCGACCCTATCGGCGAGATACTGAAGTGACAGTTACTCAGAGTTTTTTTTTGAATGCGTCGTATTTATTAAAATTTTTTTTATCTCTGAGAGCTGATCATGATTATTGGACTAGATGTCTAGACTAGAAGATTAGTTCACATTATTTTATGTGCCCCCTTATACCGATGTATTATACATTGTCTGGGTGGCACAAAGGACGTAGCGACGTAATGTGAATGCAGATCGCACCAGCGTTGTGCCGCGAAGAAAGAGTGATGGAGAGAGTGGTAGGGAACGGAGGTATTTTATAAAAAAAGTGCTTTAAAATACTATATTAATTGGATATTGGCATACTGCTGCATATCCATGCAGAAACTATTCCAATTTGTAAATTTAAATCGAAATTGTCGTAATTAAACTTCTTTTGATGGAATATACATATTTGGAGTTAAAGTAAAATGGGGAAGTGATTTTGAATTGACAGATAAGTGAGAATGTCTAAAATATCACTAAATTTACTGTATAAACCGCTAGCTAAATTGTCGGTTGATTTTTTGTTGCATTATATTCGGTTGGTTTGGAAAGCATACAGGTCTAAAATTAATGAAAGCCAAATCGAATATCCATTCTCCTTTTTTTGACTATTTTGAAATTTTCAATCTAACACTTTCGCCCTTTCGTGAATTCGCATATGTGAATGAAAAAAATGAATACATATAAAATAACATATTTTGGAACAAAGAAAAAAATAAATAAGATGAATTGCTAAACTAACATATTCTTTCCTTTCCAGGTAGGTATGCCGTGGAGAGGGGGGTTTTATTATAAATCCGGGAATGATCGGTTCACTCGGTTCGGTAGATTTATATTAAAGTTTTATATGATGGAATAATACAGGACTTTAACATAAATAGGAAAGCCGTGTGGAAGGCCGCTCTACCCAGCAAGAGCCCCTGTAACGTCTGAGAAAAGAAAGAGCTACAGCCCGATGGCTAGCTCAAGATAGCAATTTCTAATCAACGGGTGTGGGTCCCATACCCGTTAAAAATTCTCGAAATGAGTGAGTTATTCATTCCAGCAATTCATCCTTATTTCGACGGTTTTGTTTCCTAATTTCGAACTGTACACAACTAAGCCATTTTCATCTTTCACCTCAACATTCAACGTACGTCTATATAACTTTGAATTAATTATCCAAATATTAATTGGTACTAAAACTTAATTATCGGAACAAAGAAAACGATTACAAATTCTATATTGCTGATAAGACAACATATAAATTTGCTGCAATGCAGTGAATTGATTAACAAATGCTACAAAATTTCTTAAGATTTAATAAAGAATTATTCTGAGCTTTAATTGATATTCGATCCGTCTTTATTTTTTTATTTATCATTTTGGACATTTCCAAAAACTCATTTTTTTTATATCAAACCCCAAACGGTGTGCCAACATTTTTCTAACGATAATTTACTGTACTTTTAAGTGGACCCTTTGAACGTATTTCAATAGCAGATATTTCATTTTGTTTTTTTTTTTTTAAATATCCAAACAAATTGTCTTTATTCATCACTTATCAAAATCAGGGTTCCTTGTTGTAAAGAAATGTTTCTTTTCAAATAGAAGGATTTCCTTTAATTTTTGATGGGAAAGCGAGAACAGACACGTTCTTGTAAATTTTACGAGGAAACTGATTCGATATACATTGCTTGAACCAATTGCTTTGGCGATATGATATGTCCAATAAAAATGTATTTCCAACTGACGTTTTAAAAAATTAGTTAATATAATACACTTATGCCAGCGTTTTTTCCAATCTTCGAAGCAGTTTTGATATTCACTTTTTGGTATGTCCTTGAGCACTCTCAGCGATTCTGCATTTATTTCTTCAATCGAGGAAAAACGCAGACCTTTCATGGGTCTCTTCAATTTTGGGAACAGGAAAAAGTCACACGGAGCCATATCTGGTGAATATAGAGGTTGGGGCATGACTACGGTATTGTTTTTGGCCAAAAGATAACGAACAAGCAACGACGAGTGACCAGGTGCGTTATCGTGGTGCAAAGGCCATGAATGCTTTTTCCATAAATCGGGGCGTTTTTTTTGGATTGCTTCACGCAAACTTCGCATAACTTCAAGGTAATACTCCTTCTTAACCGTACGACCTTGTGGTAAGAACTCTTGATGCACTATGCCATTATAATCGAAGAAAACAGTAAGCAAAACCTTGATATTTGATCGAACTTGACGTGCTTTTTTCGCTCTTGGTGACGTTGAATGCTTCCAGGTGGACGATTGTGCTTTGGTTTCGACGTCATAACCGTACACCCATGTTTCATCACCAGTTATGATCCTTTCAAGCAAACTTGGATCGTCGTTGACGTCATTTAACAGCTCCTGAGCGATGTTCATGCGATTGTTTTTTTGGTCAAAATTCAGCAGTTTGAGCAAAAATCGCCGAGCTTATAAAAACCCGTCGAACCTTAGCGACTACCACAGACAAAGTAAACAGTGAATATGGCTGAAAATTTTATCAATACTTTAGGGGCATGTATAACAACACAATTTAAAAAAAATTGTGACAAACGGACTCTCCACTTTTTGAACTGACCTCGTCCAGTGGCTCATAGCTTATTTGATGCAGCACATTTTTCAAAAAGTAAGGCGCTTTAACTTCAATGTGAAAAATTCGACGATTCCAAATAAGCCATAATTGTACAATTCTTGACTTATGCTTAGGGACATTATCATGGAAGAATTAAAATCCACGCCTAATTCCAAGTTCGTCAGAACTTTAGAGTAGATATTCTTTTAGGAAATTAATATGCATGATCTTGTCCATGTTTCCTTTAATAACAGCCAGCTTTCCTACACCGGCTTGTAATAATCGAGCAGTCCGCCTAGGCAAACTGCTCGAGGAGCCGTCACCAAAAGGACAATGGGAGATAAATACAATTCGCCATCGTTAGTTCCCTCCACTTCTACACCTCATTCCACCCGGCCTCTAATATCGAGCGCTACGAGAATCCCGAGCTGTACACAATTCAAATAACCATATGACCACCAACGACAGTAAATGATGATCATAACCGTCATCATCTATACCAACAACAACATCAACGGAAACAGCTAGAATTAAGCGAAACAGTTCAAGTGAACTGCCAACATCCAAATATTCAGCAAATAAGTCATCGAAGAATGCTTGTACCAAGCCAACTAAATAAGCAAAGCAGAAAAAAATTTCGGATAATATCCTAGATGCAGCTCACGATTTTTGCACGGGAATCGTGTTTCACGACAAGAGCTACCGAAAAACCTATGCTGGATTTGCAACGAAGTCTTTAAAGATGCTTTGGGAACAACATGATACCAGTGATATGGAAGTAGTGCAAGAAGTTTATTGTCAACTAGCGGAAGATAGTACTTATCAGATTTGCAACGTTATAAATGGTATGAAATCGTACAGTAGACACTCCGGCGGTCGCATCATTTTTAATATTGTAAACAAAATTTTAAATGAAAGAGATATTTATTAGCTGTGTATTCAAACTACTTTTGAAAAAATGTGCAGATATGCTTCTATTTAAAAAAAGACGGAATATTTATTGAGCATTGCTTGCGATTTCTACTATATGTGCTTTGATGACCAACTCCAACACACAAGGCTTTGAGTGCCACGAACAATTTTCTGTTCTAGCAAACATTTTTGCCTCCTTAATTAGCGGATCAGATGGTGATCACGCGGCAAGAAAACCTTTCCATGTCAGGGATAAAATATTAGATAGCGGTAAACTAGTTTACCTGTATACAAGTAAGACCAACTCAATGGAAGAAGCTTTATTAAAAACCAATCAAAAAACATGTAAACCAGACAGAAGTTCAAATGACATTATTCTAACAGCTTTAGGACACCTTTCCAGTCAATACAGAATTTTTCAAAGAGAATACCGATTATTATTTTTAAAACGACTCCAAATCCACAAATTGTAAACCATCATCCTATCAACCGTTACTGCCACGGTGACAAAGCTAGCAAGCATGATGTAGATAACTCGTCTTGTGCAAACTTGGAATTAACTTGGACGTGGTCCTGTTCCGGCATGAGAACAAGAGGGGCGAATTAGGGGTCGTCGACGGCGATTAACTTGGCGAGTGGCCACAACAGGAGCGGCTGGTTAATCGCGAATGGTGACGGTTCGATAGAGATTGCAAAGGAAATTGAAGAAAAGACGGAAAAGGAAAAAAGAAATTAAAAAGAACGGTCGGAATTAAGAGTGAAGTCAGAAAGGTTTACGGACAAATTTTAATGATGAATGAATTTCTCGTTCGATTCTGTGAGAAATCGAGTTTTTACGTTCCTTGCGTTGGACGGATTTGGTTACCAGGCAATTCGGGTGAAACGGAATCGTACGACGTAGAAACCGTTCAAAAGGAACATCGTCGTGTGTAAAGCAGACCCCCAGTGTTTCGATTCAGCCGCAAATTGCGTGGACAAGTGAAATTCCTTTTCAACCATCGTCGCAAGATCGAAAATCTTCGCATAAAACCAAGCGTGAGTGCAATTCCGAAATCCGGAAAAAGTCGACCCGGAATGTAATATCGGGTGTGAGTTGCTTAAGGAGTCACATAACCCAACGGTGTCTAAAAGGGCCCACGACTTGGCGTTTTCCCTACTATTTCCATCGGAACATCTACAACGAACGGAACGTAATGAGTTAATCCGCGTTCCCTTGCGAATTCAATCAAAAGTGCACTTGGTGGAGACGACTGGAATACAATAGCAAGTGCAGCAGCAGAGAGGAGTGAAAAGTGCGCTAATTTGTACGGCAAAACTGGAATTTAGAAGGTTTTGGATGTTGTTTTATTGCATTGATGGCAACGTTGTGCGGAAGAGAGAATTTTCAGACAGGTTTTCGCGAGCAACGCGAATCAAGAAACTTTGTTTTTTAATGCAGTTTGCGAGAAAGCCTTAAATCTGAAATAGTTAAAATTCATTTAAATCATAAATTTATTAATTTTCTGGGTGTCCCGATATGGTCTTAAATGTGAAATACTTAAAGTTTATTTGATTCGTAAATTTATTAATTTGCTGTGTGTCCCGAGATAGTTTTTTTGTGTTACAAGTTCACATAACATCCCTCTGGCTGTATCAATTCGTACGCTAATGGAATTCATGTGTCAATTCGACCGAAAAACTACTAGCTGTAGTTATGAAGTTTATCCCTAGTGATCCCATTCAGCAGGTTGCTTCGGCCATTGGCATCTTTTATCACCAGCCAATCGATTCTTCCTTTTTAACTCCGGTCACCGACTAGTTCGTAAGTTTGAAAATAATTTATAGCGGGCCCTTGTGCTGTGGGAAAAAGAACCCGCCTACGACACTGCAAATCTAGCTTCCCAGCGCACTTACACGTCCGCAGACAAGGCCACTATGACACTGATTCCGCTCCTTGAGGCATAACACCGCTGCAGTCCCTAACGGGCCTCTTAACATCTAGAAATTTACTACAGGCTGAAGACATACATTACAGACAACCATTACGTTGCCATCGCCCTGCCTAATAGTCCCATGTAATTTTCTTTTTTGAGCTTTGTATTGGACTTTTGCCAAACGTGCGGCGCTACATCTGAGCCAAATATGTTGAATTTGGACTCGTCAGCAAACATGACTGTTTTCAAAACGTTCAAATCCTTTGAAATATGCTCAGTAGCAAAGTTCAGATGGTTTTGCCGATATTGTTTTATTAATGAACGCCTTCTTCCCTGCAACTCGACCATTATAATTATGGTTTCTTAGCACACGACGCATAGTTTCTGGATTGCATTTTGACCAGCTCCAGTAAACGCTTCAACTGATAATTTAGATGCCGATACCTGAAGGTTTTCCTTTATTTTCATTAACACGCATCATTCATCAGACTCATTCAAAATTTTGTTTGGTGCATTTCTTTCCTTGTTTTCGAATCTTTTTTCATTTGTAAACCTTTCAAGTATATGCTGGATTGTTGAGGAGCTTAAATTAATAATTCTCGGATTTTGCGTTGAAATGGAGCATTTTTAAAATGATGAATTACTAAATGGCACTGCTCAAGTGTTGTCCTGCGTCCCTTTGTAAATATGACACAGTTTATCCACTTCTTTTTAGTTATCACTATGGAATTATTTTTTAAGAATAACATAAAAACACACACAAAAATAAATATATTATGTACTATAATTACTGTTAGGAAATAAGTTCTTTCAAATAACATTCCTTTTCAATTAATTAATTTAAAAGTTCTTCTTCCTATTTTTACGACCAAAACATAATCCGTTCAGCCATGCAAACTAATATAACTTAATTAACGTAGGGCATGTTATATTGCTCCTACAGGTAACAATGAACCGAAAGCCTTCAACTGTCAAGGACATAAATCCAGTAAAAGCTTTACTAACTCATTTTTCCGGTCACGTGCTTTACAAGCTAATTGTCCTGGTTAGTTATTTATTCTGAACATTGGTAGCCAATGTATGAGTATGGTAATACGAGTATGTAAATTGCTGACCTTGTAGGTGTCGTCCAGTCCGTATCTGTCTCACAAATAGTTATTTTTCATAATAAATGTCGGCCAAGGATATGCTATTCCCAACTGTTGCTTAAATCGCAACCATTTTAATAAATCGCTTCAAACTTACCACTAGACCTTATAATAACTCAATTTAATCATATATCGTATCGGATCAAAAGATTACCCAACCGCTAGAACAACTAGGGTTTCACCATATTCCTGAAGTTAAAGACTTTGCAACCTCATGCTGATAATCCAACCACAAACATTTGTTGGTAGGTATTGAGGATAAAATCGGACATTTAAGGACGAAAACTCTTTTCCAACTCACAAATTACCTATTAAGTGTTGACCATGACTTTAGTTTTCCCATTCAAAGACAAGGTCTTTTAATATCACAAATATCGAAACATTGTTTTCATTGACTTTAATTGTCATATGCTTCAGTTATTTGCAATTACAGGTCAATCAGTTTGATTTTACTGATGGACTAGTTGATGTATGATTGGAATAATAATATTTATGTCCCTGAAAGAATACTATATAGTATATCCTTTGGTAAAATGTGTCACGGAAATCCATACAGTACATTAGAATAACAAAATTATTGTGAAAACTTGTTCACATAATGAACAAAAGATCTATTGGGTAGTTCGATGATTAATGTAAATTTTTTTCATATTTTTCAAAGTAAATGTATTATATTTATATTAACAACCAACATTAATCATTGATATATTGACCATTTTGTTGGATGACCTTTTGTCATCGAAAATTTTACCGTTCAAACGGTTTTGAAGGACGCGAAGCAAATGATAGTCTGATGGTGCTAAGTCAGGGTATAGGGTGGATATGACATCAGCTCCCAATTGAGCTCCATTAATTTTTGGCGGGTTATCAAAGAGGTGTGGTGTCTGGCGTTATCTAATGGAACATCACGTCTTCCCGATTGGACAGTTCGGGGCATTTTTCTCGATAGTTGACGATAGTAGACATTTGAATCAATAGTTTGGTTTCTTGGAAGCAGCTCAAAATAGACTATACCTTTGTAACCCCACCATACAGATCTTCTTTTGAGGAATATTGGCTTTGGATGTCGATTGTGGTGGCTTATCTTGTTTGGTCCATGAACATTTTCGCACGTCGTTATCAAAAACAACCCATTTTTCATCACCTGTAGTAATCAAGCAGCCGCCTAGGCAAACTGCTCGAAGCACTTTTGCGAAGAAATTACCATCTTATAGAAATAATCACGTAATAAGTAAGGAACAATTTGATTCGCAACTTATTAACATTGTTATTACTAATCCACAATAAACCCCGCCACTACAACCGCCACCATGATCAACAAATTAAAAAAATTTTAAATTACAAATACAAAAGGGAGATACAAGACCATCAAGGAGATATCTGATGATTTTATATGGATGTGTCCCACGTGTAAGCTGTTACATCAAAAGTCCAAGGAGAAACAATTTTTTCTGCTAATGAAAGAACTGGAAAGTAACATTAAAGAAGTAAAGACGAATGTCATTTCTTTAATTGATGAGACGGCAGCTATGCACAAACCAACGTATACACAGGTGATAAAAACTATACGACGCCTCAAACTGAGCTCCACTCAGATGTCATGTCCCAGAAAGGGATCATAATTAATCTAAAAAAGCATACGTCATCAAATAAAGTGCTTACCGATTTTAAGTCGAGGATAAGACCGTCAAATTGCAAGATTCCTCTTCAACTACTACGGCCTATTCGCAATGGTGGGGCGATATCTAAAACGACGTCCAATGCCAACGCGTCTGAACGATACCTATTAACCATGGATACCAAGCAGGATGAGTACGACATTACCGAGACAAAGATGCGTGAACCCAGACTGGTTATAAATGGTCTGGATAATCGATTCTCAACTGAGGAACTACGAAATGAACAGGCGCTAAACCCTGATGTTGGGAATAGAGAAAAAATGGAGCTTATTCATGCCAGACAGACAAAAAAACGGAACATGGTTACACATTATTGAGGTAAATGGAAGCATGTATAAAAGATTAGCTAACAAATACTTCTACATTGATTATGGGTCATATTTTGTGAAGGAAGACTTTAGCGTTACGAGATGCTTTAAGTGCCAAAAATATAACCATAAGACGTCGAAATGTGATGGACAACGAATCTGTGTGAAATGTGGAGGAAGCATGAGCTCAAGGAATGCAAAAGCACACATCAGAACTGTTTCAATTGTATGGGTAATAATAAAAATTCTGATCACTCACACAGAGCAGACTCGTGGGAGTGCCCAGAGTATCAAAGAAGGATTGTAATTGCTAGGAGGAGTACTGACTACAATTTTGATGATGATTGTTAATCACAAAACTCAATCAAGCGACAAATTAACTATCTTTTATGCCAATATAAGAAGCCTACGATACAAGTTGAGTGATATTCAAATGTTTCTGATGCAAAATCCTGAAACGGATCTGATTATACTAAACGAAGCATGGAGCAAAGTATTACAATATTCCGGGATATAGCTCCGTTTTCTCCTGCAGGCCCGGAAGAGGGGGAGGTACAGCAATTTGTATAAAAAATACAATTAATTTCGATTTTAAATGAAAAATTTGCCACTTAAAACTTTTAGAAAGAAAAAGAAAGCCGACTTCAACGTGCCCTAAAAAGAATGAAATAAAGTTTGTGGAAGCGTGTCAAATTGATTTCCTCGTTTCAACATAAAAACTTCCAACATGGGCACTGTTGCAAAGGAAATAGGGAAAAACTGATATGGCCTCGCTTCCATAAAATTTATTTCATTTTTTTTGGAGCACATTGAAGTCGTTTTTTTCTAAATGTTTTTTTTTTTTTTTTTTGAAAATTGTAGGGATAGTTTGTAGCATTAGTATTTTCACTACTTAAACAATGAGATCAAAGCACTGAAAACAAAATGGCGGCGAATTTCAAGGAAGGGGACGGTTATCATTCGATGTAGCCAACTCCGTCCCCTTAAGCCAAGAAAACCGGAAAAAAGAGGAAGATTACATCATGGGCACGGCTGTCAAAAATGGATACGACCCCATGTTAGTGAAACGGATGGAGAAAAAAAATGGAAAAAAGAGCGCAAAGACGCAAGCTCACAAAACTGAGTACACTCAAGGACGAACCAACGTAAAGAGCAGTAATGATCATGTCGGAGGTTAGCGGTGCCCTGAATAGAATTATGAGGAAAAACGGTATCCAAATGGTGACCAGAAGCTCACCGTTTCAGCTTAAAACCAACGTAGCGAAAATCAAAGACATAAGGAGCAAACATGAAAAGCGAGGGATCTACAAGATTAATTGCCAGCAATGCGAAAAAGTATATATTGGGCAGACAAAACGCAGCGTGAAAGTCCGGTTCAACGAGCATGTTCGAGAAGCACAATCAGCACCAACGAAAAATAAGGTAAAAGACGTTCGATCATCGGTAGCCCGTCACATTTGCGAAGGACACAACGTCAATTGGGAGCAGTTGGAAGTTATCAAAGAAATACGAGATTTGAGGAAACTGGACGCGTACGAGACACTTTGGATTATGCGGCAACCTATGGAAAAACGATTAAATGATGATGTTGGCAATGGAGATTCACCTCTTTTAAAATTACTTCTAAATAATTAAGTTCAGGTTATAAATTTTTTAAAATAATTAAAATAAATTAATAGTTCCACTAAAATTCATTTGACCCACATTTAAAATATACTTTTATGACCTGTTATTTCATTAATATGCATCCTTTTGTTAAGTACGGTCATTAATAACTAATGAGCTTTAGCATATACGAGTATATTGTACATCTTGAGGGTTTCTCTTCAGAAAAAATTAGACACTGAAGAAGGGAGAACATTTACTCCCGAAATATATATATATATATATATATATATATATATATATATATATATATATTGTCAGAAAATAAATAAATAGCGTTGCTTTTTTTTTAAATTATATTTTTCTTTTTGTTTAAATTACAGCGCTAAAACATGGAGATTTTCAATAGAAAAAGTATGTTGAATCAAAGTGTAGTGAAAATGGGTAGATACATTTCCGTGAAGGGCTGCAGCGATGGTCTGCTGCCTCGGCGAAAGAGGATGGTAGGATCTGCCGAGATTTGACCTTGTCTGGGGGTGCGTGAATGCGCTGGCAGGCTAGCGTTGCGGTGTCGTGGGGTGGGTTCTTTTCCCCAGCACAAGACCCACTACAAAAATATTTTTCGCATCCACGAATTTCGGGGTCAAAGGAGTATCGACCGGAGTCGAGAAAGGAGGTAACCTACTAAGAGCTATTAAATTGATGAGTCAGAGGACAAATCAGAGGACAAACGGATGGAGTTAAAGGACTTCGTCGTTGCCGATGATACTCATGGCCCACAAATAAGAGTGGGGCATCCAGGTGGAAGCCGCGCCCCCTCGCACCCTCCCAACCGGATCAAGATTCAAATGCAGACGTGGCCATATATTTCCCATTTGAGTGAAAAACTCATACAAACATAATTTGTATTAATTTTTCCATTAAATGAGAAATAAAAACGTGGCCAATTTATATTATAGTATTATGTGATGGAAACGCATAACACTGTACCATAAAAGGGCACGCGAGCGGAAGGCCATTCTACCCGGCAAGAGCACCTGAAACGCATCAAAGGGGAGAGCTCGCCCGATAGCTAGCTCATTATAGTGGAGTGGCCGTCCATCGTTGCGGGCCCCATACCCGGTCAGGTGTTACAAAAGGAAAGACCGAGGGTACCATTTAATTCAATATTTCTTTATTTTTCGATTTAGTGCAAGTATTCTGGTAAATTTAGGTTTTTGGCTAATATGTTTAAATAGATAAATAGTAAAGATAAGCTTCGCCTCAATTCTTCCTTGTGCTTAAAATGATGAAATAGACATGTTCTTTTCGTAACATTAATTTTACTTCGTTCGTTGCAATTTTTCACGTTTCTAGTCATTTAGGATTGGTTTATTCAAATAAGGATAATTATCTTGGAAGACACACATGTCATTTTCGGAATACCATTATAGAATTCACATATAAATTTTCATGCAAAAATAAAGAAAACCAAAAGGGTACTTACCCAACATCCTCGCCGGGCGTCCGCTGATGGCGTGGGTGAAGTCCAATGATGGCTAAAACAAATTATTTTTTTGTACGTTACGAGCGCTTGCACTACAATTACTACGTTTTACAAAACTTGAGATGACAAGGATAATTCTAAATCAAACTTTAGCACTGTATATAAATTAATTTTCTTTATCATATATGGTGTTGAAACAAGCTGCTTTGGGTCAACTACATCAACAAGTGGTTCCGTGTAGGGTTTTGATTTTGATCTTTGCGATCCATTGTATCTATTGGGGAGGACCGACACGGTATAGTGACAAGTTTCACTTCAATCTAACCAAGACCGCAACAATTGAAATGAAAAAAAAGAAAAAATGTTTTGTTCGGAGTCGGTGCAGTGCGGCGAAGCCAAGTTCAACAATAATAAAATTATTAAATTAAGCAGTCACGAAATTATCACGTGGGCACACTCGCTCCACACTCCGCTATGGACAGTTTAGCCAGCAAGCTTGGGAACACGTATCGCGGCTAAAAGTCCAAGTCATCGACCGGGCTCATCCATAACTGGTATCTTCTTATCCACTCAGCAACTCGAAATCCGTGCTAAATGCTTGCGGACTCGCTACTTCAACCGAAAATAATTTTTCGCTTTTCTCTAGCTAGTATGAGTTTTGTCGATTTTCCGTTTTCCTCACAGATGTGACTTGCTGGGCCGCTTGCAGCAATTGCAGTGAAATTGATGACTTCAACCGTAGTTATGCGATCTCAATGCACTTTGACCGAAACTATGCCCACTTCTGCGGAGAAATCGGCGATTTTCTCCCTTCGTCTGCTTTCCACGAGTCAGAGTCACCACACCTCTCATAGGTCGATGTTTCGCGTATTGCACAAATGAATGTCTCGTTGTGATTGAACTCTTATTCACTTTTTCCACTGTTAGTATTAACTGTCTATACAACTCTGTGTTGCAACCACGGAAGTTACCGCAGTTGCAGATATTAAGTTTTGGCAGAGGGATGTGTAGCCCGGGGTGGCATACTGAGGCCGGCTAGCGTTCAGTCGTGTCGTGGGACTTCCGGGACACCTTCTGCTCGTGCTGAGCCAGTTTACATGAAAACACTAACCCGAAGGGAAAAGGAGAGGTCACATTGAGAAATGAAAAATAATTATTTTAGCACTTCATGTCTTGTATTTTTTCTTCAACTTTCTTACAAGGCACCAATTTATCCAATAGAAAAAAATAAACAAAACAAAAAAAATTCAATTCAATAGGCCTGCTTTCTTCCTTTAACAAATGTTAATTTGATTCAAAGATAAAGATAAACGAAAAGTTATTTTCAATTAATGCTACAAAATTTACACCAAGAAAACAATCAATGAATGAATTCATTTTGTCATATCATAAGAGAAACCATGACAGAAAAAAACAGAATTCAAAACTACTCACCCGTTTTTACGGCTGTGGAGTGCTCTGCAACAGAAGGGGAACTGGACAACTACCGAAAACATTGAAAAAAATTAATAAATTACTTTAACTCGGTTATTAATATTGTTTATTGCTAAGGGCCGTTGGAGAGCGAGTTGTTTTAGTTCTTAAATGTTCAGAGTATTTCCAATTTGAAGTCACTCCACGAAGAGACGCAACCAGCTTTATCCACATTAAAAAAAGGAACTTTCTCGTTAATGCATTTAAACACCTTCCACTTTTTTGTAATTTTAAACGGATTTATCCATTATTTACGAGACCCGCTCGAATCTCCAAATCTTCGCTGCACTTCTAATACAATAAATTGCACGTCGTTCCTAAGTATTTTATGCACTTTCACGCCCGCTAATCACTTTGGGTCATTAATCCAAATCAAACTTTATCTACGTCACCACTGACACACTTCCTCGAATCGTTAATTTCCAATATCCTCTTTTTCTTCAAAACAGCATGTCGAACAATCCATTCCGTAAATCACCTCCACAAAAAACGCGACAACTCCCTCTTTCTTTCAAGATCAAATCACCAAAAATTCTTTCCTCCCCGAATTAAAATTTAATGCACCGCCAAAAGCAATCCCTATTGTTCTTTCCAAATTCAAATACCGAATGCCCTCATTCAACGAACTCAATCCTTTTCATTTTCAATTACTGTGCCGCATCTGGGTAACGTAATCGAAGTTCATTACACTTCGATTTCGCTACCCACACATCTTTTTTTTCTCCATATTGACAAACACAATAATATCCATTGATTTGCATATATGGCAATTTGCATCATCAAAGAAGCGCTTTTTTGGATGCAAAGTGTCACATATACATATACGGAAACTATTGATTTTGCTGATATCCCAAAAAGAGTGCTTCCCTGCGCTTAAACCCAGGGTTCCAGCAGACCCCCGGTCGAGAACTCGCGACGCAACCAATGGAGCCATGTCTTGTCGATCTCCCATTCATCTAATAAGCAACTTCAACGATGCATCTGGGTATGAGATTGAATTTTGTTAGTAGGGAAACGTGAATTAATTTTCGTTAGTATAGAAAATAAAATTTGTTAGTGGGAACTAGTGAATAGAATTAGTTAGTATGAAGGAAGGAATTAGGGTTTTGTAAGGAAAAATGTATAGAATGAAATTTTGTTAGTGGGAATTAATGAATGGAATGTTGTTAGTGGGAAAATTGAAATTATTAGTATATATTATTTTTTTGTAGTTGGTAATAAGGGAAAAGGGTAGGATTATGATGATGGGGAGATAAAATTATGGGGAAATTGGAAAAATGTTAATAAAAAGAAGTAAATACAATAAGGAAAAGGGGGGAGTGTCCAAAGGAAGGTGGAGATGTTGCGGCGGCAATTTGAAGTTGCGAGTGGGAGAAAGTAGGTACGCCGGAATTCGCAACATCTGTTACGTCCAAAAGATTTATCTCTTCTTCTTCTTAACACCTTCAACCTTACAGCACTTTTGAATAGATTTCAAGGGACCACCACTCATTATCTCGCACATAGGAAGATTCCCATGTATCATTTGCATCTACTATCCGCTTCATCTTTTATCTTCCTTCACTCCACCTTCTTCGATCACACTTCGATTTTCGATTTGTGCACTCAAGTATTCCGCTAATATATCACTTGCCGCCGCGATTTTACAGACGTGTCTCTGTGGCGATCAAAAGCAGACCTCCTCGATCCGTCCAAATCTCCGCATAATTTCTGTCCCACGCCTGTAAATCGAAATCCATTGCTAGCTCAGCCGAGTTAGATTGCATTCGCCAATGCAATACATGTATGTGATGCACTAAATCAGTGTTCAGTCCAAAATTTCACTTTGCACGTTTGCGTAGTTAAGTTCAGATAGATTGAAAATTCAAATCATAATAAAATATAAATATTATAAAGAATATCCATGCAAAGAAAAAGTTTACGTTTAATGTATAAAAAAACAATATAAATTTATATTTATAATAAAATATATAAATTTTTTTTTCTTTCTAAATTTTATAATTTGCAAAAATTTAAATTTGAGTAGCTAAATTTTTCAAATCTGCAATTAAAATTTCGGAACAGTGTTATGCGGTTTTCGAGCAGTTGGCTTGGGCGACTGCTCGATTACTACAAAAGGACTAGCACGAATGGAATCGGTATTACGTAAAAGATGACATAAATTTCATATAACTTGATTCAAATTTAAGTTTAAACCATAAGCACCTTTTTAATATTTCTAAGGGTCCATCTATATCACATTCTTTCTTTTAAATTTAAGAAATTTTTCATTTCAAATTACTTGAATTGTAAATTTATCTTAATTTTCCAAATTAGTTTATTATCGTATTTACGTTTTGAATTTCTAGCAGTTTGTTAATTTGCATTTTGTCCCCAGCTAAAATTCATTTGTCAGTTGAATTTAACTTTGTTTCAGAGAATGGTGGTTGAAGCTTGAATCTTCATTTGATTCTGCTTAATTTTTCTTTTTTTTTGTACTTACAGTGCTGATCGTTTTTATATTTTCGATAGGTACCTGCATTTAAGTTGTGTATCGGGAATTGGCATTAGGGAATTTGCTTTTAAAAAATAATTATAAAACAAGCGATGAAAGGTCAAACTTTTATAACGTAGGACAATGCACCCTAAAGAAAAAAATTTGTTTGGACAAACTTTACATCGCTTTTCATAGTAAATAACTCAATTTCTCTACTGAATGTATATAAATTGCGAACGTAATATCTCGATGTAACGACTCTCAATGTTTGAATTTCTATTGTAGCTGTCCGGAGTTGTGAAGTGAATTTGTAGGTGGAACCGGCATGTAACTTAACTTCTTGAACATAAACCCACCGATGCTGTTTGATCACTTCTACCAAAAGCGGTGCTCATTACAATCGATGGAGCAATATAACCACTGTTCCACTGCGAGACACTTGAAACTTCATCACAGCCTACGAGCTACCAATGCTCTCCGAATCGTCACGGCCAAACGCAAACCATAAGCAACGCTGTCAAGACGAAACCCTTCATGCAAGTTGCACTGATCGCTGCTTTCCTTGCTAAGGAAAGTACTTTCCTATCATCCTGCATCCGCCTCAGCCAATCACTTTGGCGTGCTATTTCAAATTTTGGGGCATAAATCCGCACTAGTAAAAGTTTATTGAAGCAGTGGCCCTTTCGTACATTCTTATTTTTGCACGCAACCCAAAAACTTACTAGCCTAGGGGAACACAAATTCCTGGCAGCCGGGGATTCGCAAAAGTTTCCCGTGATCACACTCAGTGCGTACAAAAAATTTAACTATTTTACTCGTACTAGTCGGCACAAGATAGACATTGTATTTAACTGCAAATTGGACTTCGTACGGTCCAAGCGCAACTCGCATCCGAACACCTTTTCTATTGACCGCCGTTATCCACTCCTCGCTGCCTTCAAGTCCCGGTTCAGTCGCAGAGATCTGCCATCCAACCTTATCAGCTGGTTGGGAAATTTATATGGGGGTGACAGATCTATGCGGAATATCGATCCGCGGGATCGACGGTTATTACAAAACCGCTCCTGCCAGAACTTTTCTCTCTTTCTCTTGAAATTCATTTTTATTTATAGGTAATCGCAAGGGGTATCAAATGAACGTTCTTGATTAGAACTTACAGAATCTATAATGTAAAATTTACTATATAGATGAAGTACCCCAAGGAGGGTGCAAAAACGTTGGAAAGTTTGTGCATATACGAGTATCTATCGAGACATAAAATTTTGTTTCTTAGCCATTTTTCGAAAATATGTAATTACTATTAAGAAATAAGTTCTTTCAATTAACATTCCTTTTCAATTAATTAATTTAAAAGTTCTACCTATTTTTACGACCAAAACATCATAATCCGTTCAGCCATTCAAACTAATGTAACTTAATTAACCTAGGGCATGTAATATTAGTCCTACATGTAACAATGAACCGAAAGCCGTCAACTCTCAAGGACATAAATCCAGTGAAAGCTTTACCAACTCATTTTCCGGTCACGTGCTTTACAAGTTAATTGTCCTGTTTGGTTATTTATTTTGAACATTGTTAGGCGATATAGGAGTGTGGAAATATGTAAATTACTGACCTTGTAGGTGTCGCCCAGTCTGTATCTGTCTGACAAATAGTTTTTTTCATAATAAATGTCGGCCAAGGATATGCTATTCCCAACTGTTGCTTGAATCGCAATCATTTTAATAAATCGGTACATACTTGCCACTAGACCTTATAATAAATCAATTTAATCATAGATCGTATCGGATCTAAAGATTGACCAACCCCTAGAACAATTAGGGTTTCAGTTTATTCTTGAAGTTAAAGACTTTGCAACCTCATGCTGAAAATCCAACCGCAGACATTTGCCGGTAAGTATTGAGGATAAAATCGGACATTTAAGGACGAAAACTATTTTTCAACTCACAAATTACCTATTAAGTGTTAACCATAACTTTAGTTTTCCCCTTCAAAGACAAGGTCTTTGAATATCCAAAAAATATCGAAACATAGTTTTGATTGACTTTATTTGTCCTACGCTGCATTTATTTGCAATTACAGGTCAATTAGTTTGATTTTATTGATGGACTAGTTGATGTATGATTTGAATAATATTTATGTTCTTGAAAGAATACTATATATCCTTTGGTAAAATGTGTCACGGGAATCCATACAGTACATTAAAATAACTAAATTATTGTGAAAACTTGTTCACATAATCAACAAAAGATCTTTTGGGTAGTTCGATGATTAATGTAGTTTTTTTCATGTTTTTCAAAGTCAATTTACTATTTATATTAACAACAAACATTAATCATTGATATAGTGACCATTTTGTCGGATGACCTTTTGTCATGTTTTGGTAAGTTGAAAAATTCCACGTTCGAAGAAGATTTGGTTTTTAGAAGAGAAG
Source organism: Odontomyia ornata (assembly GCA_963969285.1). Lineage (NCBI taxonomy): Eukaryota > Metazoa > Arthropoda > Insecta > Diptera > Stratiomyidae > Odontomyia > Odontomyia ornata. The sequence continues at coordinate 219,819,766 of OZ017742.1, forward strand.
AACTGGTCCAACTCATTTTTAACATCCTGATCGGAATCGAAAGTTTTACCGTGCAAATGGTTTTAAAGGACGTGAAGCAAATGATGGTCTAATGGTGCTGTCAGGGCAGTAGGTTAGATGTGGCACCAGCTCCCAATTGAGCTCCATTAATTTTTGACGGGTTATCAAAGAGGTGTGGGGTCTGGCGTCATCATGATGGAACATCAGCTTTCGCGATTGAACAGTTCAGTGCGTTTTTTCTTGATTTCTTCATTCGATTTCGATAGTTGACGACAGTAGACATTGGAATCTGTTGGCGCTACCTCGTCCTACAAATAATAACAACAACGTTTTTATCTATTAATTAATGATAACCTTTATTAGCCTGGAAAATCCACAAGCAACAATGATTCGATGTTGTCGTGACGCTGTCTTTGTTTCGAAAGAAGCTCGTGCTTTATCCTCGCTTCGCTCGTTCTGCTTCGATACTCGCTCGACTCGTTCGAGTTCGATACTCGATCTTCCAGTCTAGTGGGAAGATATGTTTTATGTTCCGACTGGTTGCTACATCTGGCAAGGCGAGGCTGCGCCCGGTCGCTGCAGGGCTCCCCTCCTAGTAATTGCAAATTGCAATTGCTATGACGTTTGGCTGGTAGGTAAGTCCGGGTTAGTGGTCGTTGGTATGAAGGGCTCGGCGATTACTGGCTGAGTAGGTTGTGCCTGATTTACGGGGTTATTTTCAACGTCATGTCCTCTTGTGATCATTGTGGGAGTTAGCGAAAAGAATACCGTGACGAGTTTGCTTGAAACTGTGGCCGAACACGGAGTCTCTGATTGAAAAGAATTGCCAAAGGTTGCCGATGGTAATATATGTTGTGGTGACTGCACTTGTGATGCTGGAACTGGGCTGTCACTGCCAGGATCCTGATTAACAAGGAATGCTGGTTTGAGGCGTTTCGTCGAAACGTTTAACTGTTTGCCGTTCGAGTCGATTGTGAAATTTGTGTTGAGATTCTGTTAATTATTCGATGTGGGCCTGTGTATGGTTGCCGTAATGTCATTCTAACTGTGTCAACTCTAAGAAACACTTGTGTCCACGTCCTGAGGTTCTTGTGACCAAATGTACTCCGGTTGTTTTTCTGGGCAATAAGTTTAGGCCTGATTTTCCGCATTTGTAGTTTGAAATTTTCACTGAACAAATGTGGATCACTTGGGCTGTTGTCCTCGGCCAGAAATTCCCCCGAAAGACTTAATGTTTGGCCAGTACTAATTTCACACAGCTAGCTCCCAAGTCATCCTTCATCCTCCAAGAGCATGTTCGGACGTAGACTAGGCCAGTTCCCGTCATCTTCGTGACACATGATGATGGCCTTTAGTGTCCGACGCCACCTTTCTACTAGTCCATTCGAAGCAGGGTGACAAGGTGGCATTCTTGCTTTACAGGTTCCTATAATGTTAGTCAGTGACCTGAACAAGGCTGACTCAAATTGTGTTCCCTGGTCGGTGGCCACAATTTCTGGCGCTTCGAAGTAAGACACCCAAGTGGCGTAGAAGGCTTTAGCTACTGCGTCTGTTGTCTTTTTCCAATTGTACTGCCTCTGGCCACCTTGAAAATCTGTTAACCATCGTTAAAACGTACCTAAATCCATCCACTTGCGTTAGTGGTCCGACTATATCCAAGTGCACTACTTGAAAGTGTTTGTCTGGGACTGGAAAAGGTTACAAAGCGTTTACTGTATATCTGCCGACTTTGGATCTTTGGCAAGGAAGGCAACAACGACACCAAAGATGCACGCCCTTTCTCATTCTGGGCCAAACAAATTTTTGGGCAATCGCACGTAACGTTGCTCTTGCACTTGGGTGGGCAATGGGCGGAAGGTGTTGAAGATCCATTTACGAAACGCAATTGGGACGAAAGGTCTTGTGAGACCTATTGACCGGTCGCAAAACATTTTTCCACTTTGGGTGTTAATTTGTTGCAATTGCAAGGACGTCCAGTTGTTTCGAATAAGAGCGTTAAAGTCGGGATCGTTCATCTGTTCTTCGACAAGCTCGTGTTTTTCAATTAATAGCGGTAGTGATATGGCTTCTATGCAGGAATGCGAATCTGCGGTAATGTTAGTTTCGCCACGAATATGTACAAAGTTGGTGCAAAGTTGGTATGGAGGGTTTTGTTATCAATTATCAATATGTCATCAAGATAGCAAGAGCAAAATTCGAGACTCTTGAGAACGTCGTCCATAAACCTTTGGAGTGACTGGGCATTCCAGTGAATTCGGAGAGGCCGAATGGGGTTACTATCGCCGTCTTTGGAATGTCCTCCTCTGCGACAGGGATCTGGTGGAATACTCTAAACATATATATTTTTGAAAAGATTTTCTATTCAGATAGGTTTGGCATTATGTCTTGAATGTGTGGCATCTGGTAGCGGTTCGGAATCGTAACTGCGTTTAGAGGCCGGTAGTCCCCACATGGGCGCCATTGACCTTCCTTCTTCGGATCGAGGTGTAGAGGCGCTGCCCAAGAGCTGCTGGATAACCTGCAAGAGCCAAGCTGTGTCATATATTCAAATTCCGCTCTTGCTATCGAGCATTTTTCTAGTCTGACTCTTCGAAAGCGTTCTGCGACGGGTGGGCCATTGGTTATGATGTGATGTAGCTCTGAATGCTTTTGAGTTTCGCTAATGCGTGACGGGTTTGTGATGTTCGGGTATTTGGTCAGGATTTCAAAGTACTTCACGTTGCTACCGAACGTGGACACAAACGAGTCTTTTGTGCGTCGGTCAAGCCGCTGGTTGATAATTGTGTCTTATAGTCAAGCAAACAACGATTTTTGAAGTCCACCAGCAGTCCGAAGATTTGCAGGAAGTCTGCACTAACTATCGGTCGGGTAACTTTTGCTACCACAAATCTCCAGCAAAAATTTCTTCTAAGGCCGAGTTAAACATTGAGTACACGCGTGCCGAATGTTTGAGTTTCGATGCCGTTGGCAGAAAAAGTTTAAAGCCATTTCTGAACTGCTTGGCAATGGTCTGTTGGGCAGGGATGACGGAAACTTCGGCTCCCGTATCGATGAAAAATTTCAGCTTGGTGCTGTGATCTGAACATGCAGGCATGAACGTTATCTAGTTTTTTGGACCACTTTTAGTATGGAAGGCAAATGGTTTTTCACATTTTCTTGCTGCTCCACCGAATTTACGATGAAAGTAATATATGTATGTTATTTCGGCGTTTAGCGGGGCTAGGTGAACGAGCGACTGAAGCGTAAATTACGAGTACGGCTGGGGCTTCTGTTGAACCGCTGTCTGTCTAGACGCGAACCAATGCTGGAAAGCTCGCGTTTGATTTCATTCCCAATGGCAGTTTGACTTCTGTCGACTTCGGAAATGAAGTGTGTGGATCGATCTGTCATTGCGGTTTAACGGCGTTGGGTCACTAGTTTGTAGGCGCTACGTCGTCCTACAAACAATAACAACGAAGTTTTTATCTATTAATTAATGATAACCTTTATTCGCCTGGAATATCCATAAATAACAATGGTTCGATGTTGTCGTGACGCTGTCTTTGTTTCGAAAGAGACGCGTGCTTTTTCCTTGTTTCGCTCATTCTGCTTCGATGCTCGCTCGACTCGTTCGGCTTCAATGCTAGAACTTCCAGTCTAGTGGGAAGATATGTTTTATATTACTTTTTATGGAATTGTTTGCAGCTACATGTAAATGAGTTGCATATTTTGAATAATAATTTTTCTGAAAAATTATTAGAGAAGAAAAATGTTAGAAGAAGGTAGTTTCGACGAGTGCACTAATTCTCCTCAGGCCATCACTCTTAGATACACACCGGTGATGGCGACCACCATGCTCAGAGGTGAAGGAGTTAATTTTTAATTTTTCTACTAATGCAAACTCAATATGTTTTTGTATCTGCAAGTTATATTCAAGGTAAATTTCTCTTGTAAGTACTTGTATTAGCTAAACTTTTTTTTTAATTGGATCATTTCACCCTTTTCACATCAACTTAATGTAAATCTATACGACAAATTTGCTCGCTACAAAACAATTGTTTGATACCTTGGAAGCAGCTCAAAATAGACTATACCCTTGCAACCCGGCCACACAGAAAGCATAATCTTCTTTTGGCGAATATTGGCTTTGGATGTTGATAGTGGGGGCTCATCTTGCTTTGCCCATGATCGTTTTCCGACTAGATTATCGTAAACAAACCCATTTTCATCCCCCGTTATGATTCTTATTAGAAATGGGTGGTTTTGTTTACGATTTAACAAAGAGTCGCATAAGTTAATGCGTTTGGTGAGGTGGATTTCCTTTAATTCGTGAGGCGCCCAAACATCCAGTTTGTTTACGTAACCAAGCTGTTGTAAGTGCAAGTAAATGGTTGAATTTAATATGTCGAGCTCTTCTGCTATCTCTCGAGTTGTCATACGCCGCCTAGTTTCGATTAACGCCTTTATTTTGTCATCAGTAGTGGTTGGACGACCAGTATGTGATGCATCTTGCAAATTAAAATTTCCAGAACGAAAGCGAGTAAAACAACGCTGACACCGGTTTCAGTAAGGCAGCCCTCACCAACCCTCACACAATTTCTTTCGAGTTTGCACCGTATTTTTGCCCTTTCGGAACTAAAACAATAAAATATGCCGATAATGCTCTCTTTGATTGTCCATTTTCAAGTTTATTTTTAACCAACCTATTGTTTACTAGTGACGCTCAGTTTTTGACTGAAGATAGTCTAAAGTGTTATCTTTAAAATAGTATATAATAATATAAGCCGCGCAATCACTACTACATGAAATATGCAGTTCACGGCATGAAATATGCAGTTCACGACATGCATTATCGAACAACCTAATAAATCGTATTAATAAACGATTTTTCATATGTAAGTATGGACATTTTGATCAATCAATCAATTTTATCGTATTTTCTAGCCAAACGGACTAATTATTTTTCTAAGAATTTTATGCCACGAAGAAAATCTTAGTATTGTAAAATTCGATGCCCAACCAAATAATTCACCATCAAAATTTAAAATTGGAACACATGTTAAAATACTATAATAAGGCCAAACTAGCATCCATCACCACACGTGCTTTTGAAAGACTTTCATCCTCTCTCTTTTCGGGATTCCAATCGTCGACAGACACATCGTCGTCAAATTATCGATTCTACACCCGATACGAAATCCTTTGTCTGTTTACAAACAGGAAATGTACAGAACCCAGCGTTCATTGCGTCCTTGAAAAATATTCTTACACAAGTGTTCCACGACCTTCACAAAGCTTCTATATGTCATTAAAATTTTTTGGCAAAGCTAACGCACCATCCGTTTGTAGTCGCGAGCTATAGTAAACAAATGCGACCACTAGTATGTGGATTCCGCTTTCATCTGAAAACCACCGGGCGACGTGTATAAACAATGTCAGCTGCTTGCCAATCTTCCCACGAATCGAAGCGAACGTTGTATTTCATTCACAATGCGAGGAAGCTTTTTCTTATGGTACGAGTATCTGTTGGAGCTTAGAGGGGATTATGTGGGAATTATTCTTATGGGCTCGATGTGTACAAGTATACAGTGAATGACTTAAATTACAGTTCTGGTGGTTGATGATAAAAAATAAGTTTCTTTTTCATTGAAACTTAAAAGCATAAACTTGAATAAAAAAAACTTTTAGAAAAAAATAAATAAAACCAAATGCAAAATGCCCTAAAAATGAAATTCAAACGTTTACCTGAGTAGAAATCCAATTTAGGTAGTGATTAGCCCCTAATTAGGCATGCCTAAACAGGAATTAGGGTCTAATGCCGAGCGTAAAGCTTTAGCTGATCACTGCCTAAATTAAGAATTGATGGGGCTTGCCTCAACAGTTTCTAATTTAGGAAGTGATGGGGCTTGCCTAGACAGTTCATAATTTAGGGAGTAATTGGGCTTACCTAAACAGTTTCTAATTTAGACGCTGATTCCTAATATAGGCGGTAATAGGGCTTGCCTAATCAGCTAATAATTTAGGTGGATATGGGGCTTGCCTAAATAGTTCCTAATTTAGGCACTGATGGGGCTTGCCTAAAGAGTTCCCAAACATAAAAAACTTTTTTAGAAAAATCCAAACATAAGCTATAAATTTGCTGATAATACTCACCACTTTCTTCACATCGCAAAAACTTCCCACGTTTCATATTTCCTAAGAAAATCCACATTCTCGACGAACTCACAAGTATATATACATATAAACCCAACAACACGGCTCTGGTGTAAATTATAGGCAATAAAATGTTTTGATTTGATTTTTTTTTTAAAGTTAGGTATTTCTTATTAGAGCCTCATTATGCTCACATTAGGCAATGTCTAATTTGGGAAAAAGTGAGAAACTTCTCATCATATCCGAACTTGAACATTTAAACTATGCATTCTTGTCTTACACATTATATTTACAATAATTCTAACTTATTACTAAAAAATTTTGTTTTGTTTCGAATTTACACAACAAACATTTTTCTATTTAGGAATTATTTAGGCAAGCCCCATCAGTGCCTCAATTAGAAACATTTTGAAAAGTGAAGAAACTGGTAGCTCAGCAAACTATGTCTTTCGTTAACGAGTCGATAATAATTCAAAGCTTTGGAGCACTTCAAATACTAAGCGGGCTTAAAACGATTTGTCGTTACCATTCGTTTTCGCTATGCATTAACTTTTCATTTTCGCGATGCATAAACGATTCGGTCGATTCGGCGATTAGTTGTATAAAGATCCATTGTATTACACTATATCGTAAATTTTTGTAAAACGATCTTGAAATTATCATAAACTTATCTTAAAACTACTATAGTACTATCTTAAAAGTATCGTAAAATTATCATGCAACTATTATAAAACTATCGTAAATCTTTCGCAAAACCAACGTACAATTATAACAAACGATCGTGCTGCTCGTAAAATGGTGAGTTCATAATAAGAAATTTAAGTGTTATTTCGATTTCAATTTAGGAAAACCCCATTAGCCCCTAATATGGAAAGTTCCATCAGTGTTCTGTTTAGAAATTGATGAGGGCAATGCGTTTCGCTCGGCTTTACAGCCTAATGGAGCTTTCCTAAACAAATCTTAAACAGAACAAGCTTATGAATGCGTATTAGGGCCCCATTAAGCATACTTAAATGGAAAAAAAGTGAAAAAATCCTAATCTCACATTCATTTGAACATTTTTTCACTCGCCACAATGCACTAAAATGTAAAATTTGCAAAATTGCTTAAATTAGGCATGCCTTATTAGGCTCGCATTAGTGTAGTGATATGTATGTATAAAATGCCCGTACGGGACTGCAGCGATGGCCTGCTGCCTCGGCGAAAGAGGATGGTAAGATCCACCGAGATTGGCCTTGTCTGGGGACGCGTGAATGCGCTGGCAGGCTAGCGTTGCGGTGTCGTAGAGCGGGTTCATTCCCCCAGCACTAGGACCCACTACAAAAGAATTTCGCATTCACGAATTCTTAGGTCTCAAAAAAAAGGGTCGACCGAAGCCAAAAACTGTAGGTAACTATCGAAGGGGAAAATTGCTTGCTCAGAGAACAAGTCGAAACGGGTAAAAACAGACGGACTTGGGGAGACTTCGTCGTTACCCGACGATTCTCATGACCCACAAATAAGAGTGGGGCAACCGGATGGATGTGGTGCCCTCTCGCGCCCGCCCAACGGGATCAAGATCCTAACGTTGACGTGGCCGTACATCTCCCGTTTGAGCGGAAAACTCATACCAACTTCCTCTGTATGAGCCCTCCCATCAACGGGAAATGTGGATATGACCGATTTATGTCATAGAATTATGTGATCGGGTCACATAACTCTATGTCATAAAACGGGCACGTGAGTGGAAGGCCACTCAACCCGGCAAGAGCCCCTGAAACTAAGAACAGGCGGAGCCCGCCCAATGGCTAGCCCATATTATTCGAACAGGCTTCCACTGTTGCGGGTCCCATACCCGGTCCGATAGGACAAAATGAAAAGACCGAAGGGTAAGTTTAATTACTTCATTGTATTATTCCGATAACGTTATTAACAATTCAACATCTTCCGAATAATCAAACTAAACCAAAAATGCCCGAATTATAATTAAACAGATTTGTATCGGTTTGAATTTAAATACTCAATATGTTGAGCGCGAACTACAACCATAATAATCATAATCAAATCTCGCATCGCTTAAACTTCGGTACAGTGTATTTATAATATAAGTACGAGTATATATATGTTTCAAATATTTAGCTCCATGTTGAAATGAAGTACTTCATTTGCATGCATTGTAAGTTATACATCCCTTCATCAATCGTTAAAGTGTGCACAAAAACAATATGAAAGTTTTTGACAGAAAAACGCATTTGCTAAATTGAGGGATGATCGCTCGTGGAAGTAAAATAAGGTAAGGTAAGGTGAAATCCTACACAATACTCGTTGTAAGCAGCGACTAGAGAGCTATAAATCGTTCTCCCGCATCCATCACTGTTGCCGTTGATTTTGTCAAATAATTCAAGTCTCTTGATGCAAAGAACACGTGATCTGCAGAGTATCCTGAACATATTCCGCAACAAAATTATTAATTCCATCTGACCCTTTCGTTATGTTTCAATTGACCACTCATCAAATCTATGCAGGTTAGCTTGCAGCTGGGCTCAATTCACTACACAAGAGACCGCATGCAATACATTAAACTAAAAGCAATTCTTCTGAGGACAGTCTTATTCAACAATCAATCCGACATCATTTAAATGAAGGCTATTTTCACTACCAATCCGTTCTGGCTAATACATGTCACATTTGATTTGTTTCTTCTCTAGCAATTTATTGAGCATGACAATTGCTTTTGAATTTTGTTCCCAAATCGCCAACCAAAAATGTCCAACAGTTTCTCTTAAAGATCATTGTGTTAAAATATACTTTCGATCGGCTCTGTCCATTTTAACGAGGTTCGCATTGATGTAATCAACATTTCCGCGATGGACAATTATCCGAGAATGATCGTACGGGTTAACATCTCTGTAGCGATAAAATACACGATTTAGATTTTTATTCGATGCACTCAGGGAATAGTATTTTTTTTAGCCACTTTTCTTTGATTTCCTTCGGTTTCGGTTCACAAACAAGTAGATCACCATATTAACTATTCACCCAATTTACATATAATTTATCATCTCCACAAATAAACCATTATTTTTCGGAATAATTTCCCAACCACTCATCTTGTGGGAAGCAGTTACACGCCACGGTACATACAAACATCTCTCTTGAATCAATAGCCGAGCGCACCATGAATACCATTCACTTCTTTTTCTTTGCTTTATTATTTGTATAATGTAAACCTGCGTAAAATTTCAATTCTTGAGTACAATACACCAAAACCAAGTTCAACTCGAGCTTCAGTTTCGCTTTTCACATCTTCGGCGGAGATTAAACGTTTTCACATCTTTCCGTAGCGCAACTTCCCAAGCGACTTGTCCGACGCGGTTCTCTCCCGTCCACCCAGTCTGGCGATCCGTAACAAACTCCCTTTTTCCTTTCTCTTCTCCATGTCGCTCACGGTAAAATCCTATCAGCTGCCCACTCAGCTGGGCTCGAATGCATTTTTATGTAATGCACCGTTTCCCTGCACTAAATCAGTGGTTTCACATCCTAAATTGTAATGGGCGGATTAAATATTTTTACGACCAAAATTTAATGAAGTAGGGAAATTTTAACTGAACTAATAGTCCAGTCAAATTAGTCCTTACAATAGAAGTAAGGTTACAAAAATTTCCATAGAGCTAAAAATTGGTATGAACGTCCAGAATACTATTATAAATGAATTGTTAAAAGTCCCCATCAATCCCCCTTGTGCAAAAAATTGTATTGATGGCGAAAGTTTGCAAAAATAGGTTTTTCGCGTTTTTCAGCTAAATGGTGAGTTTTACAGCAAAAATAGTTCAGACAAAAATTGTAGATCATCCGATTCTCTACAAAAAATTTTTCCACACTTTTTTCATAACTATTGCCATTTCTGTGATATAGCGGTTGAAAGAATTGAAAAAAATATTTTATTCGTAATATGCACAAGTTTCCACGCCACCTGTGAGGGAGTGTGCTTGGCGCTTTTTTTAAAGTGGTTTCCCCGGTAGGCCTATTCCACGATCTATTGTGATCCTATTGAATTCAAATTGAGTTTTGATAATGATGAAAGCTGTGTAAATTATGTAATATATAAATGAAAAAATAATTTGGAAAAAATTCGTCAGATTCATAATAATCCAATGGAACTTTTAGTGTACTGTCTTCGTTTTCTTCTTCTTCTTTTTCTTCATCTTCTTTTTCTTCATCTTCCTGCTGGATACAAATATGTTCTAAAAGTGATGCATCATAATTATCCTCATCTAGTCTCGATTCAACATTGGAGCACGACTGTCCTTGACGATTGGCACAAGCTAAAGAACAAAACAGTCCAACCTTTTTACAGCCGCATTTAGCATTGCAACCTTTTTTGCAATTGCAAAAGATGGTGTTAAGGAGTTTTTCTGGTGCAGGTGGGAGTAACGTATGAATTGGTTCCAATGCATTGTCAAATAACTTCCAACCCCAGTCTTCTGGATTTATTTTATTACCAAGCCACACTTGAACTTGATAATATACCCGGAATAGATGTTGTTGAGCAGCATCAGAGGTTGGGGGAAGACAAGCTAATTGCACTTGTTTTATATTATAAATTTTTTTTTTGCTGCAAAAGATAAGTAACGGAGGTAACTTTTTTTGGGAGCTCCATTAATGTGCATATTACGAATAAAATATTTTTTTCAATTCTTTTCAACTATATCACGGAAATGGCAATACTTATGAAAAAAAAGTGTGGAAACATTTTTTGTAGAGAATTGGATGATCTACAATTTTTGTCTGAACTATTTTTGCTGTAAAACTTACCGTTTAGCTGAAAAACGCGAAAAACATATTTTTGCAAACTTTCACCATCAATAAAATTTTTTGCACAAGGGGGATTGATGGGGACTTTTCACAATTCATTCATAATAGCATTCTAAACAATCATACCAATTTTAAGCTGATTGATTAGTAACTACGCTACATTCACTTTTCAAAGGAATTTACCCACTATTGGGGATATCTGAAAATGATCCCAAATGCACCCGCGTCGAATAAGTTTATGCTAAAGTTTAGCCGTGAATCGACAACCAGCTTATATAATTTGTGTAGGGAAAGGCTAAACTTGATCACAAAAACTTTCGTTCATTCTATTATAAAGACTTGAACCCGCACTCCAAGGAAAACGGAAACGAAGCAACGCAGATACTGCTAGCAACCAACACTCAAAAGAAAAATGTTTTTTAAAACCTTTAAAATCTTACGTAACCCTTTTTATCTGACCCTTTACAAAGGTCTACCCTGGCATTTATTCCTCCGCCTAATACCAGGCCTATTAGAGGTATTTTTAACATCTCTTCGTATTATCGTAAAAAATGGAATGATACTGTAGTTGATTGGCTTAACTTTCTTATGTGACGCCATTTATTTTCAAGATTGATTATTTAAAATCTTAAGACTTTGGAAGAAGAATCTGGAAAGGAAATTTCGCTATGTGCATCATGGAGGCAAAAATCATAGGTAGATTAGGTCCCCTAGCGATTGGGCACCATTTAGCTTTAAAACTGTAAAAATCATGAAATTTCTGAATGAGTAGGACAGTAAAAATCACCCAGAAATTAAAATTCACTGAACATTTTCAATGAAAGTATGGTTTGCTAATTTTAAAATTTGTTCTACAAAATGGTAAATTCCATATTATAATAAGATCCTTGTTCTGAAAAAACCATTAAAATGCAGCCATAACCAAGTGAGATTCTGTCATTGACGTAAAATGGATACGTGGTGTATGGTTTTAATTGACCTAAAATCTAAAGTCTTCTTCGCGTGCAATGTTGAATTCATCAAAAAGGCAGCAAAATTATCAAAGTCAAGACAAGATCTTTTTTCTTCCTATAGGCAAATTTATCTTGCTGATAGATTTCAATTATCTCATTGACCGACTTCCAGAGAAAAGAATGTTATCAGTTTTATACGTATATTTTATTTTGCTTTTGTATGTATGTTCAACTATAACTTTTGAACGAGGGTAGGTAAATGAATTCTATTTTCCCTAAAATTACTTTTGAACAAGGAAAGAGATTTGAACTCTGCTTCCCCAAACTGATGCAGTTACTTTGGGTTAAGTTTCACGCAAACGACATGAGAATGGAGCAATGCGAAAGGACAATTACCATTAAAAAATGCGAATTTTCTAGACTTTAGTGTTGATTTCCTCCGTTACTGTTCGATATATTGATGGGTTTCAATTATTAAGCATTTATGTAACATGTAAAATATTTTTGTTGGTTGTGTGAAAGTTGCATGACTGTCCGGATATTAACAGTACCAATACAAAGAAATATAAAATCAACTTTCTCGCAATTCAAGAAATTAGATGGCACAGTGAAAACGCATTTGACATGCGAACTTATACCGTAATTAAAAGCGAAAAATTGCAAGGAAGCCTTGAATTTGGAGCAGCTTTCATCGTGGGCAGCACATTTAAACAAATGTCACCGACTGCAAGCCCGTTAGCGAAATCATCTGTGCAATTGATATCAACACCAAATTCTTTAATGTCTGGCTGATCAATTGTCACGCGCCCGTAGAAGACAAGGAGGAGGCAATCAAGGACGAATTTTACAGCACTCTGAAATGCGCTGTCGATGCATAGCTGCCTAACGACATTAAAATTAATCTGAGTGACTTCACTGCAAAAATCGGCCGAGAAACGGCGTATAGAGGAACAACTGTAGGGCACAGCCTCAATGCAGAGACCAGCGACAACGGACAACGCTGGATAGACTTCGCTTTTAGCAGAGGCTTCACAGTAAGCTCCACACGCTTCCCGCATCGAGACATCCACAAGAGAAATTGGACATCCCTAGACGGTCGCACATTCAACAAGATCTACTATGTTCTCATACAGAAATAAGTGGTCACCAGCATTCTCGATACGCGCTCGTGTGAATTGGACCATTACCTTATAAGAGTGAAGTTCCGATGCTGCATCTCCGACAGCTGTAAAAAAGGAACATCACTTACCCCAGCGAACCAGATACACAAGCTAAGTGATCTCAGTAATGTCCACATGTATGTAGCGCTGGAAAATTGCATCTACATATCCCCGCAGGTGGGAGAAAGTAATGATGACATCAAAGCCATGTGAAAGACTGTAAAAGATGCGGTAACTGATTCAGCCGAAAAGGTCTTGTGAGACCGGCCAAAGAAAAGTAGGAACGACTGGTAGGACGATGAATGCAAGGAAGCGGTAAGAACAAAAAAAACCAGGCGTACAAAGAATACATCCAGCGACCAACTTGGGCCAAAGAAGAACAATATAAAAGCCTTCGACGTCAAGCTTAAAAAAATCTACCAAAGAAAGAAACGACTGACCATCCAACAGATAAACGAAACAATAAATAATTGTAGCACTACAATCCCTTTCGGTCCTTCGCTTAGAGATAATTAGAATATCTTATCATTAGAATATCTTATTATCATGAAAAAATACAGTAACCAATAAAGATGCCACTCCTATTGTGTTGTTTACAAGTTGTTGGAAAAATATTTAGGAAAAGGACATACTATTTTTATGGACAATTACTACAATAGTATCCAGATAGTTACCTCTATTTACAGAGATAAAATGCACGTTGTGGGCACACTTCGCAGAAATCGGAAAGGTAATCCCAAAATAGTAATGGATAAACAATTAAAAAAGGGTGCATCTGTTTTGCAAGAAAAGGAAATGCTTTGGTGCAGAAGTGGAAAGACAAAGCGTCATTCCAAGAAGTAGTATCTAAGAGAGGTCATACTGTAACTAAGCCGTCTACTGTTGTTGATAATAATAATAATATGTCGGGCATTGATAGAGCTGATCAAATGATTTCCTAATATTCCACGCCTCAGGAATCAATACGCTGGTATTTGAAACTTTTTTTTTCATATATTGGACGTAGCAGTTTGGAATGCTTGTTGGTTATATAATAAAACGCATTCAAACAAAAAACTTATTTACAGTTTCGAGACGATATTGCCTGTAAACTGCTGAATTTGAGGAGCGATGCTCCTGGGCTTTCACGCTGCATAAATTTCGTGCAAAAACGCAAAAATAATATTATAAATTTATTGAGGTATAATAAAAGTAGAGACACTTGAAAAATTAAATTAATTAAAATTAATTAAAAGTGAATAAAAAACTAAGGTAAGTTATTTTTTAAGCACTAGTAAATCAAAAACGGTCACTTACCCGCATATTTCACCCATTGTCTTGGCCGCCACAAAATTTCCTCTATAACTTGTGTAAGCACTACCTTTCAATCTTGCTTTTTTGATTGTATTCCTTTTATAATTTTTATCATTACGAACACCCCACTATCGTTTTCGCGACACACAGGTGTCGTTTACAGACACGTAAGCATCGCCGAACATAGTTATAAGTTAATGAATCAAACGAGAATTTAATTACAAAAAAAATTTTTATGGCTGAGCCCGATGTTTATCGTTTAACATGTTACAAAAGACTAGTTTTCAATTAACTTAAAACTACTAGATGATAAATGATGCAGCAGCATAATTTGCTTTTCTACAAATTCTGGAATCGCATTTCTCCAATTTCATGTTGAGTGCAGCCATAGCGTCAGCATAATTTGTAGCGCGAGAAAACGCTAACTCTCTCACCTTTAAATACGATCGTCCGCGTTAATGGGTGACTCTAAGGTGGGAATGAGGTTTTGCGACGAACTTCCATCACTGTGCTCTGTTGGGGTCAAGGAATTGACTAAAGTTGGTTTGGGAGGTCTCGACAGGGAGTCTGCGGAAACGTTTTCCTTTCCTGGCTTATATTCCAATTCTTGGTAGTATTCTTCCAGGAAAGACTCCCAGCTCTTCATTTTGGTGTTCGTGGTTTTAAGGCTGAGGGTATAGGTAAGAGGCTGGTGGTCGGTAAAGATTTTAGCTTTGCGCGAACCATAGAGATAGCACATAGATATCAGAGAGAATGGATACGAAATGCATCGAGAGAATTGAAGCACTTTATCATGTAGCGTGAAGTTGGCGCGTTATTAGCTGTTGATTCGAATTTCAAATAAATTTGACGTGACGTCTCGCACTAATTTTCGCATCTTGAACTAAATCAATTTTCCGTGCGGGGATTCTAACATGAACGATATAAAATATTGAACATGACTTACCCTACGAAGGATACGTCCCTGACATGCTTCCTAGAGCTGTTTTTATAATCCCACACATGGCACTACATTTTTCCTTTTTCGACACAAAAATACTCGCGATCCGTAACAATCGCATTTGCAACGCGTTTCCACTAGTTTCAACGCGGTTTATCTTAAACAAATTGTTTTCTGTACAATTTCAAATTCAACTTGATTAGACGTTTCCCATCGATGTTGAATTTTCACAAATCATATGTTTTCAATCATATGGATGATATTTCGTTGACAATTCGGGGGTTAAGGTATAAGAGGAGTGAGATTTTTGTGAGAGCAACTAGAGAGCCACTTGAATGCATGGATTCTCTAGCGGCGTGAAAGGCAGGAGGATTTCATTTCGCATGCGAGAGGAAGGCATGTATGTAGTAAAAGTGCTTCACTCACGTATGGATGAAAATAAGCTCATTTCGCGTCCATTCGTTTTTATGTCTTTGAGATAGCACCTCAATGAGTTAAGAGCCCATATGATGGCGAGCATCTCCTTCTTGTTGGTAGCGTAGTTCTTGTTGGACCCGGTATCCAATAAGAATCGTCACAGCTTTCCACTTCTTGCAGTGTGCTCGAAATATGGAAGTGAAGAGCGCCTCAATCTAAAAAACAAATGTCATCTAGTTGCTCGACTTGGTTCATCAGTTGGTTCGTCATTTGAGTACATGTACTCAGTTAGGGTCTGGTCATGGTTTTCGTCCTGTTCATTTATGTTCTTTTCGTATTCCTGTTCAGTCACGTCAATTGTTTCGTCAGGCTCCGTGTAATATAGTCTTTGGGATTTTTGGGGTTCATACCGCCTTTGCGAAGGTTGTTGAAAGCGCTTTTTGGCAAAACGTTGATTTTGAGGCCTGTTGATGTAATTAACGCCATGGCTCCTTATGAGCTGGTCAACGTCCATAGGAACGGGTCCCCGTGGTGGTCGCGGAGGGGGTTTATCGAAAGTATGCTCATGCTGGGGTTGTTGACAGTTTTGTGCGTAGAATCGTGGTTTCTGCGGAACCAGTGGGCTATGCAGTATTCTAGGATGAATTTCTCTTATAGGGGCAGGATCAGGTGCGGGCCGGGGAAATGGTTGTACGCAATTTTGCGAGGCGAGATTGGAGGAGGAATGTTTTGCCGTGATTTTCGCGTATTGTGGTTCGAATTATTCGCGTGTTGGGCCCGATAGTCCATGTTCTGCAATTTAAAACATAGATGTAACGCTTGCGGTAGGCCTGCTGGTTCACTTATAGCAAGCAGTCTTGGCAGATCACATCTCGAACCTCTAACGAACGTATCGAGGGCTCTATCGCGATATAACTGAGTCATGATGTTTATTGCGTCCTGTCCCATTTCAATAGATCCTAGTTTAGTTAGGATAAAGAACAAATGGTTATACACCTCTTGATAAAATTGTGAAACTGTATTTTCGCCTTGGACCAAGGTGGTCATTTGGTATTCCAAAGTGCATAATGGAGAGTCAGATACTTGGAAATTTTGGTCCAACTCAAGGGCGTGTTACAGGACTCTAACGCTACGTCCATATGGCCGATAATTTTGTTTTCTTATGACCGATAGAATCCCATAATATTTTTGGGGTGCCTTTCAGATTGTCATAGATTTGAAGAATCCTATCGACGCTTTTACGAGAATGTCCTCAAGCTCTTGACAACGTCCAGGATTTTGTCCATATCAGACAAATTCCAATTAACACATACGTTGATTGGCACGTCGACATCATTATTGATATCATATGAAGGATTCATTAAGGAACTTAAAATTTGCCTCGTTGCCCGGTGCGTTATTGGGCGCATTATTAGACGCGTCAGGTGGGATACTGTTTAACGCATTATTTCCACTCGGAAGATGTAAAATAGGTAGTGCGTCAGCAAGACTGTCAACGTTTAATCGCGGTGGCCGTATTAGGTTATTGGGATTGGATATATTTCCGAAAAAAAAGAGATCACCGAATCGAAATTTAAAAATTCACTTCACATTTCCAAAAAAAGGAGATCATCGATTTAAAATTTAAAATATCACTTCGATTCCCGAATACATTTCACTTCACTTTGACACTTTTCGACGACTATGTATTGGAAAAATGTATGAAAAATTGAAATAAATATATGTTGGAAAAAGTGTATAAAAATGAAATAAAATAGTTATAAAATTAAGTATTTTTTTTTTTCTTATATTTCGTTTGATTAGTTTTATATTTTTAATATAACATTTGAATATTCTTAATTATTCATTCAATATTTTCTATAAAGGGTTTTAATGTTTTTACATACAATGTATGTAGTATTTTCACAAGATTGTTATACTTTTATATCTGGATTCCTCGTTTAACCGAATCTGGCATATATTTCGCGTAGTTCTATAATATTTTTAATTTACTTACAAAAAAAAATATTCTTATTCTGGACATCCTTTTTTTCCTGCTTGATTCCTTAACACTTATGACCTGGAGAGTAGATTCCTCGGCAAATCGTTGTTGAATTTGAACCGTTTACTTCCGCTGAATGGCTATCGTTCCACCAAGTCCTTTCCTATCGACTTTGGTTCCCACGACGTCCTTTTTGCCTTTCTTGATTATGCAAAGGCTACTTGGGGGCCAAACTACTGATCCACACGCACAACACGAAATTGGGTTAATTCCGCATTATCGCTTTAACGACATGACACGCACGTTTAACTTAAAGCGTTAACTGCATTTATTACGTGTGATTGCGAACAAAACATTCAAGGATCGTCGGCCAGTCTCAGCGCGACGTTAAGACATTAGGACTTAATAAATTTAAAATTTATTTCGCCAATCCTTGATGTTTTTTATGCACGCGGTAAGGGGTCCCTGCTCGGGCGCCAGTTAATGAATCAAACGCGGATTTAATTAAAAAAAATTATTTTACGGGCTAAGCCCGATGTTTTCGTTTAAAGAGTTACAAAAGACAGCTTTACAAATTAACTTAAAACTACTAGATGATAAATGATGCGGCAGCATAATTCGCTTTATTATTTTTTTGTCGGAGTCTTCCTAGTTGGAGCCTTTCCAATCTATATTTTTTTGTTCAACATTACTATCATCCAATAGAACGCACCAAAATTAAATTAACTTCTTTTTATAGGATGATTTGGAGTTGTTCTGAATTTTTGTTTAAATTTTCCTAAGCTTGCAACGATTTGTTAAGATATTTCTCAATATCACTGTGTCACCTAATTTCCTCATAATACCCCTCAAATCTATGTACAAACTTACTATAAATTTAAGCTCTTTCCGGTGACGTCACATCACCACTAAGCGCCAACCTGTTTAATGTTTCTTATTGGATTGTCAAACGTCTTGCGAGTCTTGTGCCAGTACTGCTTAAGCTTTCGCGAGAAGCAAACTCGCGCGGAATTCGAAGGGTGTGTATTGTGTATTTGCGCGTACCGCGAGTTGACCGTGTGATGATTGTTCGGTTGGAATCTTAAATCCGTTGTGGTCCATTGCAGTGAAAATAATAACAAAGAAGTTAAGTGAAGTGATTAGAGCGTGAGCACGCCAATGAGCGTTGTCTGCTTTGATTAATGATAAATGTTCGCTACCAGTGGAATTCATCAATTTCAATTGCTGTGTAGTGCATCAGCATCTCAACGAACTTTCGTCACATGTGAATTGGCGTTTAGATACACATAAGGTAAGTTGTATGTATCTCATTCTGTCCTACAATGAGAGCAGACAACAAAGGAGAGCACGTGGAGGGTAAATGAGGAATTTAGTGGGTAGAGCATCTTAAAGGTGCTTGCAATAAAAGGCGCTCTGATTACCGACATCTGAAGAGTTTTCCCTGAGGTCTATAATCGCAGAATTTTCATCTAGACTGAATTGCATTTTAGAAAAATATTTATCTGAGCAAGGTTTCAATTACCGATTGGTCTTTGTTCTCGACGGCAACATTTAACGTAAAAGCGAAGTCGGCGTATAGTTAATTGCATGAAGTTGCTTGCTAAGTGCATAAATAATAAAATCTACTGAGATTTGTAGCCAGTAGGCAATTCAGTAACAAGCGACTTTGGTAATCGTTTACTTAAAGAATATACGAAAAATTTGGTTTTAGAACGATTGTACTTTTCTGAAATTAACAAATGATAATTTTTTTTTCAAGTTTAGTCTGATTATCGTTTCAAAGCAAATGAAAATTATCATATATGTGCACTTACATGCTTGCTTTTCTCAGACGTTCTCTTTGGACACTGCAATAAAAACGTATGATTATGTTGATGCTTGGTTTAGCTCTTTCCTATGTCTGGTCTTTGGTTGATTCTTTTGCAGACGACCACATCCATTCCCTGTTTCCTTAATTTTTTTCACAGGGGCCAAAATCTCTGTTCGATACAGAATAATACGTCCTTTCTGGACACCTGATACCCCGTAAGTTTTGTTACTATTTGCCGTGGTCCTTTTGCGGTTCGTCTTTCACAATTTGGGTAATGATTCCTGATTTAAAAAGTATCGAAGATTTCCTTGTTATGTTCTAACGGTCTCGCGATGTTGCTGTTGGGTTATGATCTCTGTTAACGTCTATCCTCTTTTTCATGCGTCCAGGCCAAAGAAGCTACACAAATATTATTTTATTTATCATAAATTCTTAACCGTCCTACACCTACATATTGAAATAAATATTTCGAACAATAACATTTACTTTTTGAAAAACGTCTGTGAATATAAACAAGTTGAAGGATTTATAAAATAATTAAAAATTCAAATAACGTCTTCTAAATAGCAAAATTTTACTCATGCATATAATATATTCCATGAAATTAGCTCGGAAAACTAATTCACGGCTATTATGTATTTCAATTCGCCGCCATTTTATTTTCACACGGTTGACCTCAGTGTTTGAATAGTCATGATAATACTCGTTTATTAATGTTTTGTAGCACTTCTAAAATCTAAAATGTTTGTCAAAATTCGTACATATTTGTAGTGTCTGCGTCCGTTGCAAACGCGTATCTCCATAATATCACGTGTTATTCTTGTTGTATTCGATAAATTTTCAATCGGCTTAATTTGGCTTTTTATTGTTCGATTTTTATGAAACTTTCACGAAACATGCATTCAATATCATGAAATCTAGATGCGATTTTTGGTAAATAAAAGGGTTTCCTTCGGATTTCATAGAAGGAAGCGTTCAATTCACAATCGGATTTGACTTCTGGGGTATTTGTTTACCTTGTACTTATGAAGACCTACTTTCATGATGTTTTTCGGATTTCTCGAAAGATTATTTTACAATACCCTAAAAATAAAGACTAAATATTCCAATATGCTGCCCATATGTTAAGTAGGTACTGGTTAAATTCCAGAATTTTGTAGTGAAACAGTAGATTAAATGTCCGTAAAGGACTGCAGCGATGGTAGGATCCGCCGGGATTGTCTGAGGCGTGTGAATGTGCTGGCAGGCTAGCGTTGCGGTGTCGGGTTCTTTCCCCCAACACAAGGGCCCACTACAAAAAATATTTCGCATCCACAAATTTCAGGGTCAAAGGAATATCGAACAAATATCGACCGAAGTCGAGAAGGAGGTAACCTACTAAGGGTTAGAAACTTTTTCTAACACTGTCGTTTTAGATTAATGAAATAAAGTTACAATTCCCGAAGGATTGATCGTAGTTGTTTTTGCGTATAGACGTCTTTTAAATCGGTCCTGTCAAAAGTTTTCAAAAATTAAATTAATTTTTTAAAAACGTTAGTCCGAAGTTAATTTTTATCGGAAAAAATCTTATATTGTCGAAGTAATCGACTCAGGAAATTTCTATCGAATATTTTTACTTTGATTGATAACGAAAAAACAAATTCACAAAGAAAATTTCGCCGCTGATACGGAGGAGCCCGACGGCTTCCCACCGTTGGGGCAACCTGGGGAAACGACGAATACGAAACTGGCGATAATCACCAAAAGAAAGCATAACGAAGAAAACTCCGCAGATGGAGGGTGCAAGCTGCAAATAATAGCGGACAATCAACAAATGGCCAAATTGCAGAAAGAAACTGATGAACTAAGGCAAGAGATACAGTCTCTCAAAGATCTTTTCAAGAAAGGGATGAAGCCTCAAAAGACGCAGCCACAAAATCAATGGCAACAGGTAACAAAGCCGAAGAAAAGTACAAAGCAAGCAATTCCAGTGGAAGTTCTAAGTGCTGGTGGCGCCAACGAGAGCCAAAATTATTTTGCAGCGCTGGAGGGATTAACCGAAGATATGGAAATCGAAGAAAACATCGGAGGTAATTTTAATCAAGATAATGACGTTAATTTTATTGAATATTTAAAGAACAAAAATAAGGAGAAAAAACCAGCCCGCAGTTCTGCTGGTTCCTCTGAAAAAGCTTCCAACAAGACAGAAAAAGTTCCGCCAATCAACGTGTTCGGACAAACCGGAAAAGATATATTTCGGCTATTGGCAGCCGAAAATAAACTGGCCAATTTCGAAATCAAAAGAATTAATGCCGAAAAATTAACTATAAGAACAAAATCACTGGTTGATTTCAAGTCAGCCAAAGATGCGCTGATTTCTGGGGAGGTTCCACACTTCACCTATACCCCAAAAAGTGAAAAAATCAGACCTTCTTGTTGAAGGGTTTGGACAGCGGAGAGGATACGGTCGATCTTCTTCAGGTGCTCAAGGAAGCTGCACCAGATATTGATTTTGTTTCAGTCAAAGCCTTTGCGACAAGAAGGTTGACCATAGAAAGGAAGAATTTACCACTTTACCTGGTACAAATTGCAAATAAGAGCAGTCCAAGTGCCCTTCAACAAATAAGGTACTTGAATTTCAGAGTGGTGAGGTGGGAACGCCTCCAGAAAAGAGAAGTCAACAGTGTTACCGGTGTCAAAGATTTGGACATTCGGCTGCCAATTGTGCCATGCACTATCAGTGCGTTAAATGCAAAGACGTGGGTGCAAATTGGCTCAGACGGAGCCAAAAGAGAAATTATACTGCGTTAACTGCAGTGTTTTTGGTCACCCAGCATCATATCGAAGATGCTCCCGATATCAAGATGCAAAAGTTAAATTTGCTCCAAAGCAAACACAAGTACACCGTAATATAATACCTTCCAACTTCGTCAAGCCCGGAGTATCATTTGCACTCGCCGCTAGAGGACCAGCAGAAAATGCTGGAAATAATGTAAATAATGTAAGTGGCAATAATGAGCTGCTTCTCAAAATTTACCAGCAACTTAATTCTTTATCGGAGAGAATCGACAAACAAGATTCAAAAATTAGCTTTGCTTTTCAGTGTTTAGGTCTTTCAAATGCCTAATAATAACTTGTCATCCAGTCATATTCCCATGGATAGGCTTCGCCTCATATCGATCAACGTCAACTCTATCGTTGCTATACATCGACGTGATTATCTCTTTGAATTCATTGTCAAGCAAAAGCCTGACATCATACTTCTCACTGAAACCCACCTCAATTCATGGCATTCCATGGAATTCAAAGATTTTGCATTCGTAAGAAACGATAGGGTAATAGGTGATGGAGGAGGTGGCACCGGGATATTGGTTAGAAGACCCTATTGTTTCCAAAATATTGAAAAAGTCGAATTCAAAAACTTTGAATATCTTGAAGTGTCCGTCATCAAAATTTCACTGCCAGGTGGGGATAACCTCTTCGTTATCTCTGCCTATTCAACTGGTCATAATGTTCTCAAGTTCAAGGAAGAACTCAATTCCTTGTTTGAAATACTCGAATTGAACAGGCTGCATAACTATTATATTTTTGCCGGTGACCTGAATGCCAAGCATACATCATGGCTAAACGCCACCAATAATCCAAGAGGTGTATTCCTGAAATCATGGATAACAGAGAACCAAATTGAATACAGGTGCAACCTATATGGGTCGGAGTTCCCAACATACCCTAGGACAAATTCATATTTGGACCTCTGCATTGCTGACGCAAGACTTGAATTCAGCTTTAATAGTCCTCAACGGAAACTGCAGGTGCTTCCTTACGATAGCGACCATAACGCAATCGTAATGGAAATCAATGATTTCTTCCTCATTCCAGTTCAACATGAAAACCATCGGTTGAATTTAAAAAAAAACAGACTAGGGAAAGTTTCAAAAGAAGTTTAATCGGGAGTACCAGAAGCAATGTCCCTCTTCTGATGATGGCAACGCTTGCTCAATGGTTCCTAATAACAGAAATCTAACTGACGATGAAATAGATGTCTATTTGTCGAAGTTAGAGAAGCTGACGTTGGAAACGATTGAGAAAGTGGTTCCCAAGATTAAACATCGAAACAATATGGAAGGATATGAAACACCAACCATCGCAAGGTTGAAAAGATTGAAAAGCCTCCTTCTCACACGCGTCAACAATATTTATCGACGATTTTTGGACTACAACCATCCCTCATTGGCTTTGTTGAAATTACATCTGAGGAATGTCCGGAACTTAATCCGGTCATACTTCAGGAGTGAGGTCAGCAATCAATGGGCGGAAAAACTGAGGGGTATTAGCCCACAGGACCCAGATGGCGTTTTCGCGAAAGTGAATAGCTTATTCCGCAGGAAGTCTCGAGTGAAGGTATCGAATCTTGAAGTCACTAGTGATGAGATAAATCTTCTCGATAGAGCTGGTATCGAAATTGATAGTACGACTCCGGATAGAAATGGAAACAGGATTATATGCGATGGATTGCAGAAACTTGCCCTGATTGGAACACATTTTGAATTGGTTATCTGCCAAACCCAGAGGGAAGAAATGAAATATTTTCGGAGGTCGTTGAAGCAAAAGTTTCCGACTTCAAATCAAGCCTGAACGGCCAATCAATTCTTCATTTCGATGAAACATTAACATCTGACCTCATACCGAGCTTGAATCTTATTGATTATTTTGTCAGCTATGAAGACTTGTGTTTCATATTTTGCAGAATAAACAACAAGAAATCATGCGGTACTGACGGTATTCCAAATATAGTTCTCCGACATTTGCCTGAGGTTGCTATTAGGAATTATTGCATATTGTTCAACAACATGTTGAACAATTCATATTTCCCAAATGAGTGGAAAAAGGCTAAGGTATTTCCGATCTTGAAGAAAGGAAAAGAATCTTCATGCCCTAAAAGCTATCGCCCAATCAGCTTGCTGCCTAACATCAGCAAGGTGTTTGAAGTGATACTCAACAGAGCATTAAACGCCCACATTGAGAAATATGAGTTGATGCCGAATTGCCAATTTGGTTTTCGTGCCAGGCATTCGACCATACATGCAATAACGAAAGTAACCTCAGACATCTGTTGGAAACTAAACAACAAAGAATGTGTTGGAGCATGTCTCATTGATATGGAGAAAGCCTTCGATACGGTGTGTTTAGATGGACTAGTTTTTAAACTCCTTCAGGACAAGTTCCCCAGACACCTTGTCGCCATGATATGTAATATGTTGTACGGGAAATCGTTTGTTGTAACTGACGGAAATCTGACAACAATGCGCGAATTCAAGATCTACAGCAGGGAACAGTTACTGCGCCCCTGCTTTTCTCAATATTCATTCGCAAGCTATTGAAAAGCTTTGATTTTAATGTCTCGCCAACGCGATAATTAGTAGCGTTTGCTGATGATCTGATCATCTATACGCCAGACCGAAAAGCTACAATAGTTCAGAGCAATCTTCAAAAAATGTTCAATGATGTGCAGCTGTACACTGACAATTGGCGAATGAAAATCAATGCGCAGAAGTGCGAAACAATCTTGTTTCGGACAACGCTGCAGGGGGTCAGTCAAGACCTGAAACGTAATTGGAAAGATTTCCACATCATGGCTGGTGAAAGTAGTCTAGAACGAGTTCCACATAAATCGTGTGTTCGATACCTCGGTGTTTATCTCGATCAGTATCTGTACTATACTGAACATGTCAAATCATGCTCAGTAAGGCACTTCAAGTACTCTTTCATTCCAGATACATTGATCAAAAGGTCAAAATTATCTGTTACAAGACACTGGCTAGACCAGTTTTGACATATGGATGTCAGATCTGGTACAACCAGAGTGCTAGTACTATGAAAAAATATAGAGTTTTCGAAAGGAAATGTCTTCGTGCATGTACTGGTTTGTACAGAAAGCCTGAGACGGATTGGAAACATTATATATCGAATAGAAGAATTTATCAAACTGCTGAAGTGACTAGAGTCGATATCTTCATATTGAAGCTTCTTCGGAATCATATCGCAAGATCTGTGACTGTGAGTGAAAACCCTTGGATTTCACAGCCGTTCCACCCTACAGATGGGTATATTGTGACTTGCCACACTACTGGCTTCGTTCCTCCAGAAGCATTCGTGTATTTGGGCATGAATCGATATGTTTTTGATTCTGACGGCGTCCCAATCATTTATCACATATATCGACGGGCCACTGATAAGAAGATAAAATATCCTCCGAATCTGAGTTCACGAGACCAACAATTCCAATGGAGATACTCATTTGCCAGATTCGTTGAGGCTGGTCGAGCTGAGATGGAACAATCTAGGTATTGGTGGCTGAATGAGAATGTCTAAATTATTCATGTTTATTTTCTGTTTTTGTGCTTTTTCTCGTTACTTAGTTTTTTTGCTTCATCTCATTATTGCTACATCTAGTATTGTCGTTTATTTGTATTATAAATTAGGTATAGGTTTCAATATAAGGTAACGTTTTTTTTTTGATTGAACTTATTTAGAATTAGGGTGTAACACATCAGGTATAGGATATAAGTTCATTGTTGTGTTAGTAGTATAAGTAATTTTTGAATAATGCTGGTTGGTTTTTTCTCCTTTTTCCAATTGAATCAAAAAATATCTAATAATCTTAATTAATTTAAATTTGCAAGTGTATTTTTTTCATTAAATGTGTTTAACTGATAACGTATAAATTTAGAGAGCCATTCGGGCCATTAAGTTTTTTTTTATAGTTTTATTGTTTGGAATTTGCTTTATGTTCTTTTAAAAATTTATAACGATTGGTATTAAATAAAGCGCTTTTGAATTTGAATTTGAAAAAGTTACAATTCCCTTATGGACCACAAATATTGATTTAGAATAAAAATCAAGAGTTTGATAGTAAAAACAATTTTTTATTCTACAATACACACGGATGCATTTCGGTCGGTATTGCCGACCATGTTCAGCACTAAACTACTAATGAAACTACTGAATAAAATTGAAGTACATTAACAATTAACAGCTTATTGGTTCTATATAATTTAGCCGTATTAAATACAATGAAAAATTCTGTTATCAGACTATCGTCAATATAAAATTACTGTCCTGTTATGTGTTAACCCCATATAATATATAATAATCGATGCAAAATAAAAGTAACCGTTAACACATTATTTAGCCAATTGAAATAAACTTGAATTTATTGGGCTATTGTCGATATTAATTAGATTATCCGTTATATGCATGAATAACGATTCATACGCGTCGAGTTTTCGTGGATTAGTTACTGTTTTTAGCAATTTAAAATTATTCATAAGCGATCCCGTGTAGTGTCTTCCTGTGTTGTTTAAATCCAATGCATGTGCAGCAACCCCTTTGTTAATGTCTTTGTTTTTGATGTATCGTTCATGTTCCTTCAGACGAATTTCAACAGCACGTTTGGTTTATCCAATATATTTTTTATCACATTCTGTGCAATTGACTTGGTAGATTCCGCTTTTTTGTTTTGGCGACAAAGGATCTTTCGTAGGACCAAGTTATGAGCAAAGCTTGCGGGTGTTGTTATGTACAATCTTCAGATTCGCTTTGCTGAATTCCTTTTTTAGAGGGTTGAAAATCATAGGGACATATGCCAAGGTTACACGCGATTCGTTATGGTTTGCTGTACGGTTTTGGTTGAAAAAGGTTGAAGCTCTTTCTCTTTTCATTTTTTGCATGCATTTGGCAATCAATTTTTCCATTTTATCGTATCCATTCATTTTAGCTATATGTACGATATACTCATATTCGTTCCTTTCCTATGGTCTGCCAGTGATAAGGGCAATCGACACATACGATATATCATCGATCTTAACGCTGCGATCTTGTTCTGATGTGAACAAAATGAATCTTTGGTGATGTATCTATCTGTTGTTGTTGATTTTCTATGTATTGAAAATTTAATTTTTCGGCCGTCACGCGTAATATTAAGATCCAGAAAGGGCAGGTCTTGTTCTTCATTTTCGGGTTCGATGGTAAACTTTATGGTTGGGTAACGACTATTGAGCAAATCTAAGAGATGATTTACTCTTGATTCCTTAACAACGGCGAAGACATCATCTACATAGCGCCACCAAATCCTTGGCAAGATGCCTTCAGATTTCATTTCTTTTTCTAATCTGGACATGAAGGCTTCGGCTATAAATGGTGACAAACTGTTCTCCATACTACATCCAAAGTCACTCAAATAATATTTTCCTCTAAATTCAAAGCAATTATATTTCAAACATGCCTCAATGCAGCGTATGTATGTGTCTATATGTTCGGCGGAGATGTTGCTTTTTTGGAAGTGATCTCTTATCGCTTCGATGGCTAAATGAACCGGGAAAAGAGCTGTGACGTAGAAAGAAACTAGCCGCTCGTCTTCCCCGATATCTATGTCTCTCACTCTGTCAACAAAATCATCATTTGTGTCAACTCACCCTTCTCTAAATTGACAAAATGGATACTCAATGAAATGAAACAATTTGACAACCTTGAAGTGTTCTCCGTTAAGGAATCTTATGTTTTTGTCGACAGGGTGAGAGACGTAGATATCGAGGAAGACGAGCACCTAGTTTCTTTCGACCCGAAAACGAAGAACAAACGCTGCCCTTTCTGGATCTTAATATTACACGTCACGGCCGAAAAATTAAATTTCAGTAGTTTCATTAGTAGTTTCGCGCATAGCGCTGAAGATGGTCGGCAATACCGACCAAAATACATCCGTGTGTGTTGTAGAATAAAAAATCGGTTTTACCACCAAACTCTTGATTTGTATTGTAAATCAATATTTGTGGTCCATAAGGGAATTGTAACTTTATTTCATTAATCTACTAAGGGTTATTAAATTGATGACTCGGAGGACAAAGCGGGCCTGGAGAAAACAGACGGACTTAAGAGGACTTCGTCGTTACCGACGATACTTATGGCTCACAAATTAGAGTGAGGCATCCAGGTGGAAGCGGTACCCCCTCACATCCTCCCAAACAGATCAAGATCTAAACGTAAGCGTGGCCATCTATTTTCTATTTGAGTGAAAAACTCATACCAAAAGTAGTTTGGATGAATTTTTTCTTTAAATGAAAAATATAAACGTGGCAAATTTATGTCAGTATTATGTGAGGGAATCACATAACACTATGCAATAAATAGGCATGCGAGCGGAAGGCCACCTTACCCGGGCAAGAGCCCCTGTAACGCATAAAAAGGGGAGAGCTCGCCCGATGGCTAGCTCATTATAACGGAGGGGCTGGCCAACATGGCGGGTCCCATACCTGGTCAGGTTCAAAAAGAAACGAAAGACCGAGTTTTAATTTTAACGATTCATTATCTCATGCGAATTCATTACAAAAATCATACAAATGCGTTTCTCTTTCAGTAGTGATAAGGAAAAGAATTTAGTAAAGATTTTTCTCTAAGGACCCAATGCAGAAATTTTAATTTTTAAGGGGACATTCGCCTCTGAAATTTTCAAAAATTCGATTTTGTGATTTTTACATATTTCGATTCTATGTATATAGGTTCAAAAGTTGCCTCCTAAAATTTCATCAAAAAATGCATAATAGAAAAAAGTTACAGCTATATTTGTAACAGCGTATGCCCATGAGTAAAAACCGGTTTGTATTCATGCATGTAGCGCGGCACGCCAGCTGCTTCTTGTCCTGGTGTAAACATCTTTGGTATACATATAGGTGATATTATACTGCTTGGCAGTTGCTCTGTGTTATTCTTTGAGCAAGCACGTGTTTTATTTTTTTTAAATTCGTTAAAAATTGGCTAAAAAGTTGTAAAAAAGTCTAAACCTGGTGGTCATTTCAAAGGTAATCGTTGTACTCCTCGTTTTAGACGTAAAAACAAAAAAAAGAACAACTACTGGCAATCAGTTTACTGCAGAAAAAATTCTGATTTACCAAGTTCCTCTGCCGAAAAATTAAAAAAAAAGTAGTGAATTCCAACCTCCTACGGACAGCTCTATCCAGTATGTGATTTTGTGCTTTAATTTAGTCTTTTCGGCTTTCTCAATATATAAAGTGCAAAGAATGTAATGGCGAAATTTCGTTTATCCAACAAAAAGGTAGAGGCCATGGATTTAAAATCTGTGTGGATTATTTGTGTGGTAGAAAATTCATTGAATCTTGCCCATGTATATCTCGAAATTTGTACGAAATAAATTAGAGACTCATAGTTGTCTTGAGAGTTCTCAGCGTAAGATATAATGCCGTGAATATGTTTATGAGTTTGATGCATATTCCTGCAAAATTTTCAGACTCTCTTTATTATACTGCAAATTCAAGAATACATAAAGCTTGTAAACAATGTGTTGATTTTGCTACTAAAAAAGCAGTCAAAGAAGAAATGCAATTAAATGAGGAGGCTGGCAATAAAGCTAACGTTTTGACTGTATCAGGCGACGGTACTTGGGCTAAGAGAGGTTTTACATCATTGATGGGTGTTTTTTCAGTCATTGGAAAATTTACAGGCAAAATTTTGGATGTGGAGATTAAATCGTCATTTTGTCAAACGTGTAATATAAATCTCAGCTTAGTGGGGCAAACTTTGCCATATGGTACGAGGAAAATAAATCTGAATGCTCAGCTAATCACAACGGATCTGCTGGAAAAATGGAAAGTGACTCAGCCGTAAGCGTTTTTCATAGCTCAAAAGAACTTTATGATGTCTTTTACGGTAATTATATTGGCGACGGTGACAGCAAAACTTACACGAATGTGAAAGATAGCAAACCTTATGGAGATGATAACCCCATAAATAAATTAGAGTGTGTTCTTCACGTAGGCGAACCTATGTACCGTCGCTTAGTAGAAGTAAAAAAAAAATTGACAGTTTTAGAGAAAGACAGAAAAAAGAAGAAGAAGAAGAAGAAAATCCAAAAAGCCAGTAAAACGAGGTAGGTAATCAAAAACTGAGATCAAAAATTCCGCACCTGTATAAGCCGTCCCCACACCTTAAACGGCTAAATTGATTCTAAAATTGATTCGAGAATTGTCTGTTTTTTTTATAGTCTTGCAATTCAGAGATATCCCGATTCCATCGATTATTACTACAAATATTATTATCACTAAATTTCAACAGATGCAGAACCTCGTCACGAGTATTGCAATAAGGATTGGTGTAAATTTTTGCAAAGCGAGGAAATGAGCCTTTTACTCATAAGCCACCACTAGATCCAAGCATTTGTGGCTACATTTTGCCAGTTTACGAGTCACTTAGTAGTGATGAGTTGCTGCAAAGATGTCTTGTTAAAAATACTCAAAATAGAAACGAAAGTTACAACAATTTGATTTGGAACATTTCTCCGAAAGCAAGTTCCCTGACAAACATGTGATTGAAATTGCAGCGTAGATCGCAGCATCCATTTTCATCGAAGGCTCGAGAACTTCCTAGCTATTATGGATTTCATGGGCATCAAAATTGGCAAAACTGCAACGGCTTTTGCGCAAAAAGTTGGCGAGGACCGTATCTCTCAAGCCAAAAGGAGGAGCAGTGAGCAGTCAAAAGAAGATCGAATTAAGAAGAAAAAAGCTTTGGCCAGCCTCTTACAGCAATTACTAGATAACGAGGGTCCTCAGTATGCACCAGGAATGGCCGATCAAAGGTAAAAAAAATTTTAAACGCGTTTTTCTCGAAACTACCTTTTTCAAACTGGTAGGACATTTTTCTCCGAATTCACGCGACCGATTTTAAAAAACCAAAGAGCATTCGATTACTTATTGAAAATAGTAAACAATAAGCCTCTAAAAATTTAAAAAAAGACCCCCCTTTTTTTACGAGGGTGACTTACCCCCTAAAATGCCGTTTTTAAGCATTTTTCAGAAATATACATACAAAATAGAAAAAGTATGAGTTTTAGAGGCTTATTGTATAGTTTTGAGTCTCAAGAATAGAACCGTTTGAATTTTTCAAAAATCTGTTACAGGAGGTTCACAATATGTCCTACCGTTCGAAAAGTAACTTTCGGATGACGCCCTCTACAGCAGCCAAGGGACACTAAAAATGAGAAAAAATTTTTTTTATATTCTTTAGAGACTGTTTAATAATGTCCAAAAGAAATTTTTTCATAATAAAATTTTTAAAAGTGTTTTTTTTTTCAATTTCAAAGACGAATGTCCATTTAAATATATATATATATATATATATATATATATATATATATATATATATATATATATATATATATATACATATATATATATATATATATATATATATATATATATATATATATATATATATATATATATATATATATATGCTGGCAAGTCTAAAAAGTATTGAGCCTTTCGATTGAATATTTCTTTTATTTAAAATGGATTTTATTTAAGTACGTATTGTCCATTATGATTTATGACCTTTTGTGATTTTTTGCGTAGAGCCATTATTCCATCTATGTAGAACTTCTGGGGTTTATCGGCGAAAAACTTGGCCAAGTGGCTTTCACCGTCCCTTTTCGAAGTGAATTTCTTTTCATTAAGGAATTTTTGCAGAGACCGAAACAAATGGTAGTCTGATAGTGCAAGTTCTGGACTATACGGTGAATGCATCAACACTTCCCAGCCAAGCTCCGTCAAATTTGGCGGATCATCAAAGATGTGTGTGGTCTGGCATTGTCATGATGGAAGACAACGCCTTCTCTATTGATCAATTCTGGCCGGTTTTTTTAATTGCTTGTTACAATCTGGTTAATTGCTGACAGTACAGAGCCGAATTGAGTGTTAGCCAGGTTCTAGTACCTGAAAATAAACGATTCCCTTCCAACCCCACCATACACACAGCATAACATTATTTGGTGTGTATCCTCGCTTTGAAGTCATTTGTGATGATGATCTTTTTCGAACGATATTCTCGTATCTTACCCATTTTCAATCACCCGTAATGATTTGCTTCAAAAATGGCTTAAATTCGTTGCGTTTTATTAGCATTTCGCAAAAAGAAATTGGGTCCATCAATTTTTTTTGTGTTAATTCATGCGACACCCAAACGTCGAGCTTCCTGCGCCGAAACGAGGATGCGAGGGAGATGGTTGTCCGCGAGGAGAGACAGCGCTCGCTCAACGATTGGCAGCAGTCTTGGGTCAATTGCACGAAGGGAAGGTGGCTTGCGCGCCTCATCCCGGATGTGAGATCGAGGTTAAATCAAAGGCATGGTGAGACTGACTTCTATCTGACCCAGCTTTTGAGCGAGCATGGGTGTTTTCAGTCTTACCTGCACAAGATTGCTAAGTCACGGTACCCCGATTGTCGGTATTGCCCAGGAGAAGAGGACAATGCCTGCCACACATTTTTTGTGTGCACAAAATGAGTCAGGCTGCGACGTAACCTCTACAGGAAGACGAGAGAGCTCACCCCGGATAGTATAGTCGAGGTGATGCTCGAATCGGTTGACAAATGGAACCAGGTGGCACATTATGCTCGGACAGTCCTAAAAGATAAAAGGGACTCACAGCAGCCGAGGGCGTTGGGACTGGGGGCTTGTCTGGCACTTCCTCTTCCCCTCTCCTGTTCTTCTAGGAAAGGGATCCCCCAGCTTGAAGGCGCCTCACGGCGTAGCAAAACGAGACCTGGCCCGAAGAAATATGTCAAACGGTTCCAGGCTGGGTTCTCAGGTTGACAGGGGAGGTGTTTAGTGGGTAGTCCAGTCGCCTTCTTTCGAGCATGGGAGTCCCGCACTCTGTGCATAAATGGCATTCATCTCCCTACCACAAAAAAAAAACAACGTCCAGCTTCTTTGTGGTTCAAACCTGTTTGGAGATAGATATTCAGTTCCTTAGCAATGCCATGGCTGCTTATGTGTTGGTCTTCTTCAATTTTTTGTAAGATTTCATCGACTTTTTCAGTGATTGGTCGACCTGAGCGAGGTGCTTCTTTGACATAGAAAATTTCCAGAACGAAAGCGAGCTGTGACTTTTGATAAAGTGTCTTGACCGTAGACACCACAAATTTTTTCACGATCCTGCGATGCATTCTCGCCTTGATTGTAGTAATATTGTAAAATATAACGAATTTTTTCAGAAATTTCACTCATTTTTAAATGAATAAAACTTTTGACACGAATGACGAAATACAAAACTGTCCGTATGAAAATTGTAGACTGGAATGTCACCTTTCAAACGCATGTCAGTTTGACTCAATGTGATTAGTATTGCCCGATGTATGACAACGAACACCATCTAGTGACAAAAAGGCTCAATACTTTTTAGACTATCCAATATATATATATATATATATATATATATATATATATATATATATACATATATATATATATATATATATATATATATATATATATATATATATATATACGAGTATATATATATATTTATATATATATATATATATATATATATATAAATATATATATATATATATAAATATATATATATATATATATATATATATATATATATATATATATATATATATATATATACATATATATATATCAGTACATGTATATACTGGCGCATCTAATAAAATTCGGTTTGCTTAAAAAAGTAGAAGCTGAACTCGACAGACTTATAGAAAAAGGGGTGATTTCACACGTGGATCCTAACAATACACCGCTAGAGTGGGCAACACCCACAGTAAATGTCATAAAGAAAGATGGTACAATTAGAATTTACGGTGACTTTCGAATAACACTTAATCTCGCGCTAGTAACAGAACGGCATCCACTCCCACTTTTTGATCAGCTGACAAACAAATTATCCCGTGGAGAAACGTATACAACGATTGACAATTTGAAATACACCCCGACTCAAGGAAATTCGTAGTTATTTCGACTCACAGAGGTTATTACCAGTACAACCGCCTTCCTTTGGGCATCGCAAATGCCCCGGCTGGTTTTCAAAGGTATTTGGAAAACTTATTAGAAGGGATATCCAACGTTGGGGTATATTTTGACGATATCACCATCACGGGCAAGTACAATCACACGCATTTGGTAAACATAAAAGAGGTTTTACGACGACTACGCGCAGCAGGCTTTCGAGTAAAACTGAGCAAGTTCGCGTTTATGCAACCCTCAATCGAATATTAGGGACATAAAATCATTAAAGAAGGTATACGACCGTCACAGTCCAAATTGGCAGCAATTGCAAATGCTTCAACACCAACCAAACGTAAAGGAGTTCAGATCTTTTTTAGGTTGAATAAATTTTTAATGAATGATTTATACCTAACCTGCACGGTACGTGTGCAAATCTTCACTCAAAAATGGAGGTGGGTTCTGCGGAATTACAGACATTCGAGCACATAAAGCAAAAAGTGGTTAAAGCTAATATTATCGTGCCGTACGACCTTAACCACCAACTAAACGTAGCATGTGACGCATCTGAAAAAGGAGTAGGAGCTGTCTTATTTTATAAAACTAGTGTGCAAAGCGAGGAGCCTATTGCCTTTGCTTCTCGCAAACTAACTAACGCCGAGCAAAAATATTCTGTGGTCGATCGCCAAGCCTTAGCAATATTTTTCGCGGTAAGAAAATTCGACCAGTTTTTACGAGGTATTACGTTTACGCTAATCACAGACCATAAGCCGTTACAACATTTGTTTGTCGAAAATCGGAATCTGCCGGAGTTGGTCAATAGCCTACTGACTCGGTGGGCGCTCTACGTTGGATCGTATGACTACAGCATAGAATATAGAAGAGGAGCTAACAACGTTATTGCAGATTGCTTATCATGACTTCAAAATAATGACGAACGAGCAGGCAAAGTAGTAAGTACGACGATGTACAAACATCACAAACGATTTTACAGAAAGCAACAAAAAGTGACCCTATGCTACGAAAAGTATTATGGCTAATACGATCATGTTGGAGTAGCAAGGAAGTAACGAACAAGCTTAAACCGTACTACGACAAAAAAGACGAAATCGCTGCAACCATAGACTAATCATACCTAACAAACTTCGCCATCCTGTGCTAAGACGTCTACACATCGGACATCCGGGAAGAGTTGCTATGCGTGCAATAGCCCGCTTTTATGTCTGGGGGCCACTTATAAATGCCGACATCGGCACATTTGTAAAAAAATGCAGGCCATGCCAGGACCAAAGGCCGCAATGCACTGAACTTCCAGTGCTTTCGTGGACTATACCGGAGCGACCATGGAAACGAATCCATGTGGACTTTGCTGGACCATACGAGGATCAGCGGTGGCTTGTTGCAGTTCATGCCCTTTCAAAATGGGTCGATATCCGACCTTTCAAACAAACAAGAGCCGAACATCTATGTGATACGCTAGATGATATTTTTACCACGTTTGGATTACCGCAAATCATTGTGTCGGATAACGGGCCACAATTTATATGCGAAAAGTTTCAACATTTTTGTAAATCACGATGCATAAACCACATTAGATCGTCACCATACCACCCCAGGACCAATGGGCTCGCTGAGCGTTTTGTTCTGACTTCTAAAACAAGAACGAGAGCCAGTAAAAATGAAAATAAGACAACGCAGCAGTATCTTCGTGCGTTTCTGTCCACATATAGGAGTACTCCACATGCTGCAACAGGTAAAACTCCAGCTGAGATGATGTTTGGCAGACGCCATTTTTGAATTACATTTGACTTCTTATTTCGCTATTTGCCTTAAATGAATATTGATAATTTAACATAATTGAATATGTATAGCCTTATGATACGGCGCGAGGAATGTCATGTAAATGTATATGTATTCGTACTATATTTATATATATTTATATATATATATATATATATATATATATATATATATATATATATATATATATATATATATTATATATATATATATATATATATATATATATATATATATATATATATATATATATATATATATATAGAACTGATTCTACCTACTTTTAGTGAAAATATTTTTTGCTACATGGAATTTTTGTTATGCATAAAATTTTTGACTTAATGAAAACAAATGTTTTTTTTATTGATAAAACAAAAGAGGGTACTCACCCAACATTTTCGCTAGGTGCCCGCTGATTATGTGGATGATGCCTGGAAACTTAATTGAAATGGGGAGGAAAATTCCAAATTACACTATTGCACTGTATATACTTCAACTTCCTTAATCAAACATGATATCGAGAAAAGCGGCTTTGGGTCAACTGTATCAACAAGTGGTTCCGTTACAGCTACTTTTCGAATCCATATAAAAAAAAACATCGCTCAACCATATAACTTTTTTCCTCCCGTCCCGTTTCCCTTAAGCTACTTATCTCTTGCGAACACACACCGTATCCAACATTGATTCGTAAAATAAACAGTATCCCATTCGTTCAGTTATTATGATATCCACTTCTCAATCCCATCCGGCATTTCGACGTCCTCGACATTTCCTTTGATAACAGATGTCACATCTTTCAATTCACTGTCAAAAACAATCCGCCGTGCATAATCCACTATGCTCGAGTAATCTATAACTTGTCGCATGGAAAACGGTGACAAGTCAGGAAAATCGGTCCCATTAATCTTCTATTCGGAAAGTCATATCATGTGATTTGTATCTACCTCGGTCCATTAGCCCACCAAGAGACAATACCACAAATTCAATGCAAAAAGTTGTCGCTGCAGGTTGGCTCGTGCGTTCGTCCATTGATGCAAACTTTCATGTAACGAGTCTCAAACCAAATAAGTAGAAATGCGTCAGCAACAAGTTTGTCGCTGATTGCTCGGGAAATTTATTTTCATGTAGAGCGATTTCAAGAGATCAAAATTTTGTACTTCACACACATACAAATACACACTGTTTAGTTTCTAGCGTTTCGATGCAAATCCGCGTTCAATTTTGATACGATTCCAATTTCAGTAATGATAAGAAGCACAAAACTGATTGCCTATATTCGCGGTTAATATTTACCAATCGCAAGACTTTAAGAAAAATGAAATGCTGAATAAAAGCATTTACTCCTAGGTTGTTTAGGTTGAAGTGAATCAGAGATTATGATTCAATCATTTACAAGACACAGCAATTGGTTTACAATAATTAGGGAGAAATTGAAGATTTTCAATTTTTTTGCAGTTTTATGCAAATATTTTTTTTGCAATAAATATATTCGCAAAAAAGTAAGTCACTGAAGTACATTCTTGGCATTTTCATATCACAATGGATTGGTACTTTTGCCTCATTACGAGTATTCGCTGGGCCGAGGATCACTGACAGAAATTTTCTGCATCATTCACATTGATCGCATGGTTAGCACTCATTAACATTCTGGGCATTCTCGAACCGTTATGTTCGGTTGGACTGCGTATTGACGATTCGCGGCAAAGGATGTTACCTCTTGAAAGAAGTTTAAGCTTCCGTTGTTTTTAACGACACACCACCTCTTCTGATGCAACACCACCGACCGACCCATACGTGGCGCCTTTACGAGTAAGTGGAATGTCCGCTCGCTGATTATATAAGGCGCACGGCAAAAGCAATTAAACGGAACACCTCGATCCCGATAGCGGTTTCGAAAAGTAGTAGGAAAGTCGGATACTACGAGATCCACGACCCGCTAAAAGCTTGCTACCTGCACCAATATCTCACAATTACACTTCGAAACCTAGAAACAAGTACGAGCAAGAAGATACTCCCGCCACGGTCGCTGCTGAAGCTGTTGTGGTTGCTTCTACTGCTGCTGGCGCTGTTCTCGCGACGTGTTCGCGGTGACGATCAATAACAAACTCCCCTGTTGGTTGTCAATCGTCCATTTCCTAGATGTCGCAACGGGATTCGACGAGCCTCTCGTTCATTCCGCTGCACATTTGCCTTCGCCAATGCAATACGTGCATGTGTAGTGGGAAAATTAATGAAAACTAATAATATAGAAAAATTTAAATAATAAATGAAAAAGATAAATATCATAAAGAATATAATTATGAAGAAAAGTTTAAATTTAATATAGGAAAAAAATGATCTAGAATATATATTTAAAACAAAAATAAAAAAAAATATTTTATGATTTATAACTGTAAATTTAAATCATTAAATTTTTCAAATCTGCAATTAAAATATCGGATAAGTGTTATGAAGGTTTTCGAGCAGTTTGCTTAGGCGACTGCGCGATTACTACAGTGGCACTCTCACCCTTTGTCAAACCAGATCCACCACTCTCAATTGTGATTGCTATCACATCTTCTCGTGCCTTGAGGAATTCCTCGCCTTCCCACTTTAATTTTTTAAAAGCTGATCGATCGAGTATGGAAGCTAGCCTTAATGTCGTGAATTTGTATTCCCTCTCCAGCAGCCTCCATATTGAAGTGTAGTGTTTGTATAGATGGTAATTGTCCGTAAAAGACTGCAGCGGTGGACTGCCGCCTCAGCGAGCGTAAGACTTATGGTTAGCTGAAAATGGTTTTGTCTGGGGACGCGTAAGTGCGCTGGTAAACTAGCTTTGCGGTGTCATGAGGCGGGTTCTTTTCCCACAGCACAAGACCCTACTACAAAAATATTTCTCGAACTTACGAATCATTCGATAACCAGAGTCAACGAAATGCAGACCCGATTGACTGTCGATAAGCGTCAATGGCATCGATTGAACAGGAGAAACGCGACGACATTGCCCGGTTAACCGCGCGCGAGACTTAAGGCAATTTCATCCTTGCCACGAACATTTACGGCCCACAATTAAAAGTTGGACATCCAGATGGTCGTGGTGCCCCCTCGCACCCTTTCCAGCCGGATCAAGGATCCAAATTGATGCCTTGGTCTATATCTGGTGCCGAAGACCAAGCATCCCGGCGAGAGCCCCTGAAAAACAACAAAAAATCGAGAACTTACCCAATAGCTAGCTCATAAGTGGAGGGGCCAGCTAACGTGGCGGGTCCCATATCCGTTCGAGATATGAGTGAGAAGACTGATTTATTTTCTTCTTATTTCAACATGTTTATTGATTTGAATCAAGACAACAGAGAGGCTCAATGTGTTAATTAAACTCAGAAAAATAATTCAGCCTCTTTTCTTTATCCATTGGTATTTCCTAAACAATCAACTTTATCAGGAGTTCAACTAAAACAAAAACTAAAATTTTCGTCCAATCTACAAGCTTAACGAAATTTACAAAATAGAAGATAAAATAAATTACTTTAAAATTGAGTAACATTCATTTGGGAATAATTTAGATATTTTTCTTTTGAATTCATACCATATTTTATATATACCATAAAATAAAAATGAAATCAAGGGTACTCACCCACTCCTCCAACGAGCGCTCGTAGTTGGAGGGCGGTGATTCCTGCATGCTTTTGAATTATAAAAAAAGTTACTTATAGTAAATTTACTATACGTAAATTTGTTTTATAATTCAAAAGCAATCACCGCCCTCCAATTACGAGCGCTCGTCGGAGGAGTGGCCTTGATTTCTTTATTATTTCTATTATTTAAATAGTCGAACTGAGAATTTAAAAATTTTAACCACTTTGTCGAAACAACTTTGATTCTTTTTATGTCACAATCACGACACTAAGGCCCCTCTTAAATGGCACGGAGGAAATAAATTCAACGTGGCTCAGCAGTGTACGGTCTATAATTAAATGATTAACACACAAAATGGCAAAGTATTGAATATTATTTTTTCTTTTCATAAACAACAATTCGATGTGAAATTTTCTTATGTCGCCACTTGAACTCGTTATCAAGTTTTTTTTCCTTAGCTGTCGCTCGCCACTTTTTTTTGCCCGTACAATGCCATTATAATAATAAATCACAGCAAGAATCACAGAATACAATTAACCAAAAACTTCCACATGTGATTAGGGTGCCGAAGGCCGGAGCAGATTCAAGTCTCACTTCCAAGAACCATCAGCATCAGAATAACCCACTATTTTATTTAGATACAATTCCGTTATTTCCTATACGCCTTGTGATTCGATTGTGAATTATGAGCAAAACTATTGTTTAGATTACTCGTATGTATGTACCACGATGCAGTGAAGAGTTAGAATACTTCTAATTTTGTTCACTGTTAGAGACTAGTAGACAAGTTTTAACTAAGTTTCAGAGGGCTAACGGCATTTAAATTGCTTCATTAATTGCTTAATTTTCTTAACATCTGCGCAATTGATTAAAGCATTTGATAAGATTGTCGTGACATTCACGTTTGGTCCTCCCCAGGATGCAAATACCGTCGAAATACATCTCGGTCCCTGGGATTTCACGGAGAATTGGGTCCATGATTCGGTTGAATTCAGATGGCGTTGTTTTGATGCCGAAGGAAAGTCGGTTGACCTTGTACGTCCCGCGGTGAGTCGATATTATCTGGATCTGTAGAGATCCGACTTGCAGAAGTACTTCGAGTCCCTGAGACTGTTGAGAATGCCGTTGATTTTTCGAATTGGGTAATGCGCCCCAATGAGCCTCTTGTTCGACCCGGTTTTGTAGTCGACGCATAGTCGTACTTGGTTGTTGGCTTTGGGAATTACCACGGGAGTCGCTGGTTTCCACTTTGGTGATAATTCCAGCTTTCTCGGGAGTCTGCAGTTCTTGATCAACACAGTCCACTAACGCGTAATGAACTTCTCTTTCCCGGAAAAACACAGGTTTGGTTTCTTCACATAGTTTTAATGAGACCTTAAAATACGGAATGCAACCAAACTCCTGTTCGAAAATGTCTGCGAATTCGGAAAAAATTTTGCTGGCGTCAATGCACTGAATTAAAAGTCCTTGGTATTTCGTCAAAGTCTTGTGGATGGAATTCAAGTTGATGTTGAGGCGTCAACTCCCAACTCTCCCCAGGAGTGCGGAGTATTCATCCAGAACAATGAAAATTTCTTCTCCGGTTGTTTTGCTATTAAGCTCCACGTTGTCCTTGATTTCACCATGAGGCACGAACAAATCTCGGGTTAGGAACAAAATTCCATCGATACTGGTAATAGAGGAACCTTGAGGTCAAATCTTCGAATTGATTTTGGAGTAGCAATGTATAGCTTGAACCGGAGCCCACTTCGAAGGTTATTGGTTTTCTTTCTATTTTTAGCCTGGCGGTAAATCGCTCGTTGTCCTTCGATAGGTGTTGATTTTGGAGGACGTTTTCGATGTGGAAAGTGCCGTGATCTCTGGGCTCGATAGTGGTCTAAATGTGATGAGTTTATTGTTAATTCTTCTAATTTTTCTCAAGGAGCGTAGGGATGCAGACCTTCTCGACGTGTCCTTGTTTTTTGTAGCTTGCGTATTTGAGATTCCTGGAAGCGGTCCTGCAATCGATCTTCAGGTGGTTGTGACGGTCACATCGAAAGCAGGTTCCGTCGAGGCCCAAAGCAGACAAATTGATCCTAGATTTTTGTTGGGGTTTTTTCTTCTGGAACGAGTGATTCGGCTCTTCTTTCCGCGGTGATCATTGTTCGATTTCTTCTTGTCAATTTTGTTGATGTCCGTAGATGTTGATGGCGTGGTCTTCCAGGGTGTTGAGCAGTTGTTTTGAGAAGCTCCCTCCAGCGCTGTAATATATATATATATATATATATATATATATATATATATATATATATATATATATATATATATATATGTATATATATATATATATATATATATATATATACATACATATATATATATATATATATATATATATATATATATATATATATATAAATATATATGATATAACGAATTTGTGACCACGCTAAAGGTTGCTATTTTGCACTAGGAACGGTGTATTGGGCAAATATCTCGGTTAAGTTCTTTAACCAGCTAAATCGGCCGAGCAAAAACAAAATGGCGGCCACTTTAGACGAAAAATTGTGATTTCTGTCCTGGCCAAAGAATAGTTCCGATTTCAATGAAATTTGGATAGAGGTTCATTGAACTGTGTGATGAATCTCACAATAAAAAATCCAAGATCTGAAACAAAATGGCGGCCGCTCAAAGGTCGAAAAACGTGCAAAAATTTATTGTTGTAGTTGTGACTAAACCTTTCAAGCGATATTCATGAAAAAACTATAAGTACCTAAAGAACTACGTAAAAAGCTAGAGGTCAGGTCTCAAAAACAAAATGGCGGCTAGTTGAAGCCCACTTCTAAAAGTCGCAATTTTAATCTAATGTATATGAAACTAAGTTTCAAGATGAAGAATAATTAGATCTATGAGCTTTGACATTTTGGTGGCGATTCAAATATGCGTTTTTTTTTCAAATTTTTGTGGCCCCCTGCGGCCTCATTTTTCAGGGGATTTTGATGATACTTAGGATTTGTATTGTGCAAAATTTTCAAAACCGAAAATTTCAATCCTAATATTTTTAGCTGCCCTTTTCACCAAAAATGTTTGCCCTGTCTAGAGTGAAACTCCGATTTCAACAAGATTTGGCACATTGATTGATGAGATCCTAAAAAAAATTAATTAATTAAAAAATCCAAAATTAAATGCATGCATTCAAAATTTCGGCTCCCAAAGGTCAGAAAGCAATCGCAATTCGCTATTTTAGTAGCAAATAATGAATACTTTTCATGGAAATATTTTTAATGGCTTAACTTGGAAGTATTTATACAACAGACCATTTTTAACGGTATTGTAAAATATTTTTACAATACCCTACTAAAATCAGGACCTGTCTGTCCGTCCCTTCCGTCGGTCTCTCCA
Source organism: Odontomyia ornata (assembly GCA_963969285.1). NCBI lineage: Eukaryota > Metazoa > Arthropoda > Insecta > Diptera > Stratiomyidae > Odontomyia > Odontomyia ornata. The sequence continues at coordinate 219,862,838 of OZ017742.1, forward strand.
TGCGTCACAGCAAGTTTTCTCGCAAACCACATAAACTAGAGTGATCAAACTTTCTACGTAGGTTGCCCCCTCAAAAGTTGTAGCGCAAAAATATAAATATTTTAAGGTGTTTAAGGGGGGCTTCCTATATAAAGAGGGCAACTCTTAAACATTTTTTTTCCCAAAAGGTAGCCAATATGGGTGTCAAATAAAATGTTTTGGTGAGAGCTTTTAAAGCAGGTCCTAAACAAGAGACATTTGCAAGGAAGTGTGCAGGGTGAGGGGAAATGTACGAAAAATTTGTGTCCTGCCCCCTCGCGATTGGATATCTTTGGACAGAAAAATCTGACAAAAATCGCGAAAGTAGGTCTTAATGAGTACAAGGCTAACAAATACCTCAGAAGTTAAAACTCGATCAACTTTGTTAATAATAGTACATTTTAAGAATTTTACATTTTCATCTATAAAATCGAAGGATGACCCTTAAATTTGCTAAAAATTTGTGTCTTAATTTCCTGATGTTGAAACGCTTAGTTTCATAAAAATCGAGGCGTAAGAAGCTAAGTTATAGACGATTGAAATTTACCAATTACAACTACAATTAGACGTAATAACCTGTAAATACACGTTCGCAAAGGGCCCGAATACTACAGTTGGGTAATAGGTTCGACATTGATATTTTATCATGACTACTCAAACATTGTGGTCAACAGACTGTAACTAAAATGGCGGCAAATTAAAATACATAATAACCATATATCACTTTTCCAGCTCAATTTATGGAATATATGTATGTGTGAGCCAAGTTTTGATATGCAGAAGAAGTTATTTAATTTACTTATAATTTTACAATAGCCTTCCGGTAGAAAGACTCTCCTGGTACTTTTACTTTCCTTAAACAGTTTTGCTTTCAAAGTGCGGGTCAATGAAATGATCCACCAAATAATGGTACCTACGAGAAATTTGCCTTTCCGGCTGGTGATGCCAACGGGATTTTTTTGTAATATAGTTCTTCTGGAAAATTTGGAGCTGCTAATGCTGCGATTACGTTGAAATTTTTTACACCCATTGAATTGTGTAGACGTTTTTCGCAATATTCCTGATTTTGACAATTTCCCTTAATTTTGATGTAATTTTCAAATCTCAATTTATAATTTCGAAAGGATTCTTTTTTGCATCAACCTCGCAAGAGTTTCTTTTAGTTGAGTAGCGGTGGGAGCGTTCTGGACTACTAACGTGTCCTGTTGTTAGTTGATAATCGCCTTTATCAGTTCCTGTTGGGTTTTCATGAATTCGGTTGGACCCATGTTGAATTTTTTTTGATTTTTGCTCGCGTTGTTTATGGGTTCTGCTTGGTGTTGACAATTCCGCTTCGTCGATTCTTATTTCCACGTAAGTCGAGAGAAGAATCGGTATGTTGTGCGATTTCGATGTGTCAAAAAAAATTGTATCAGCCTCACCCTGAATCCATTTCGCAATCTGTTTCGATTTCGGCGTTGTTCGTCGCCGCTTTGGATTGATTTTTGTGAAATTCCGGCTGCCCTGTTTCTCGCGCCTACTCAGACGTGTAAGTGGTAGAATTTTCTTCACCTAGTCGCCAATTAGTTATGTCTCAATTATTACTTTTGAAGGGAGAAGTAAATAAAAGCCCTGACTTTATGGAACTCAAGTTGATAAATTGTAGTGAATTGCATGAATACAATGTCCGTAAAGGACTTCCGGCGAGTACCAGCATCTGTGCTTGGCGGAATTGGCCTTGTCTGAGGACGCGTTAATGCGGTGGCAGGCTAGCATTGCAGTGTCATGGGGCGGGTTCTTTTCCCCAGCTTAAGGGCCCACTACAAAAAAATTTCGCATCCACGAATTACGACGGTTAGGGCATCCAGGTGGGAGCGTTGCCTCCTCGAACCCGCTCCCATCCGGATCAAGATCCATCGTAGACGTGGCCGTACATTTTCCATTTAAATGAAAAACTCATACAAAAATAATTTGAATGAATTTTTCCTTTAAATGAAAAATATGAACGTTTCAAATTTATGTTAAACCCTTATATGATGGAATCACATAACATTTTAGCATAAATTGGAAACTCAAGCGGAAGGCCACTCTACCCTGCAGAGCACCTGCAACGACAAAGAAAAAAGGGTGAGCTCACCCGATGGCTAGCTCATGAGTGGAGGGGCCAGCCAATGTGGCGGGTCCCATACCTGGCCAGAGTTTCATGTGAAGGAAAAGACCAACTTTCTCTTTAATTTATCTTTTCATTTTTTTTCATATTTACAAAATATATTGTACATTTTTCTTAGAAAATTTTATAGTAAACCCTCCAAAATGCTGAAAACTTCTTATTATTCTTTAAAAATTGTTCGTGATAAATTTTCAATAAAACATAGAAATAGTCGTGGGCCGTGTTCTATATAACCTAATATTGTGTAAATAAAAAATGGCGCAAAGAGATCAATCTGTTAAACAATTGTAATTTAAGGCCTGTAAACGCTAAAAAATTTTCTCAAGATTTCTCTCTAAATTTTTTTAAAATTTCTCTACTTTAACTGTAAATCTCCATAGATTTCAAATCAACGCAGCTAGATGGATACTGTATTCACTTTGAAAATATCGCCGCAATGAAACGATCCACGAACATTCATTTACGTAAAACGTATTTAAATTTAGATTTCGTTCATAAGTGTTTAAAAGTTCACTGATCTACGGCTTGAGATTCAAATTATTTAATGAATGTTAATTTTTTACATGCGCAGTTGACATTATGATCTATTTTTAAAGACTTCCACGTTCATATGTATCAATATTCAACGTGATCTGCATAGTAATCCCATATCCTCCATGCAATTCATTACACACTGTGTACAACATACAACGTGAAATGTTTTCGATGGAGATCACAACACCCATCGCCCAATATGCGCCTATTATCCACTCCACTGGCACTCATCGCGCACCAAACAATTTTTTTTAGATTTTTGCCACTTTTTCTCTAAGTTGACGCCATTCAGCCAACGAAATGTCTTCAACAAGGCGACGTTGGGCGACACAGAAACAGGAAGCCCCGAGTAAAAGTTTCACCACTGTCAAACTTCTTGTGCAAAATTCCACCAATGGGCCACTAAATTCCTTATGTAAACGTTTTCAAAATCTTCGCCAAGCATTTAATTTTCTTAATTTCGTCTTACGGACTACACACATAACTGATAAACTTTTTGTTCAACAAATATTAATATTACGGAGTATACAACTCAAGACTCAAGTGATTCGCGCCATAGTTCTCATCAAATTTTAATCCTTTTCCACACGTTTTCCGCATAAATCATATCGAACAACGCGACCGGAAGATTTGTCACGTTGCTCTTTGATCCAATTTAAAACAAGTCACACACTTTAACTTTCTTTATCTATTTTTTCTTTACTTTCAATCTTTCAGTAAATGTTGGATCAGGTTTTCAACAACTTTTTTGTTTTTCTATTTCATTCTTCTCGTCTGGCGAGAAACTCCATTAAACTTATTCGCGAAACTTCACTGTCCTCGCTTAGTCGCGAATCAATCCACTTGGAATAAATTTTTTCTCGACGGCTCGAAGGAATCAAACGGTTGGGAACACGATTTTCAGATGTAGCCAGGCAACTATCCAATTGGGTTCTATGTTAATCTCGAAAACTATGTACGCGGAATAAGCGGTAAACTGGTAATTTTTGTTTCGCAAGTGGAACCATCTCCTGCCGGTTTTCGACCCTCGAAAGAAAAATAAACTCCCGACGACAGACCAAACACAACCAGCTGTAGACTGCCGTCTCTTCTATTCACGGAATTTTACTCGACTCTTCACTTCGTGACGATTCGAACTCAACCGCCTCACGCGACAGCTATCCCGCCCATCATCCCAAATGCGGGCCCCGCTTGACAATCTCCCGCTTATCTCGACGAGCCTCTTCATGGCGGTAATTGAGTTTTTTTTCGTCGAGACAAACTGCAATTGCTTCGCAAAGGGGGTTGCCGTCATCAATTTTTTTTTTGAGGTTTTAATTTAATGTTTCAAATGGTTCTTGGAAAAATTGTTCTGGTGATAGTGGCGATGGTAGTGGTGGGGCTTAGTGCGGGCTAGAAAATAACAACATTAATAAGTGGTGTATCAAATTATTCCGCACTTAAGGCGTTATTATTTTCATACAAATGGTTTTTTCTCCGCAAAAGTCTTTCGAGCAGTTTGCCTAGGGGACTGATCGATTCGAAAACATAAATACATAGAATAGAAAATATTATTAGCTGTCATTCAAAATAGCGCGGAACACTTGATTGAGATATTAGATGATCAAATTTTCAAAATTTTGTATAAGGGGTGATTATGACACGATAATTCTCATAAATGTTTGGTCATCATTTAAAGATTAGAAAAAATTATATTAACAGATTTCGCAGTGTAAATAAAAATAAAAAGCGTACGATCGCAATATATAACTTTTGTCTAAGAGGGAAAGATAAGGTCTTATGAAAATTTTCATTAAAATCGATTCAGTCCTAAGGATTTCGGAGCTAATGCCTCATTTTGACAGTCGTTTACAGGACTAATGAGACCTTTCCCATAGATTTACTCGTAGTGCACGCACATTCAAATTAAAAGAGGGAATTTAGACTGATTTCCGGATTTATATAATTTTCTTGTACATTTAACCCAGTTTGATCTCATGTAATTTGCCTGAAGTTATGTATAATTTTGAATTTTTTTATGAAATCTTTTTCCTAATTCACGTTAGGTGATTTCACTATAGTTGTTTCTCTCGGTGGACTCACAAGAGGCATAACATTTCATTCGTTGGCCTTTATTCTCTTCTAAATCAATAATCAATTGTCTGCGCGATGATTGCTTTCATTTTGGAAAATATGCACTGAAATTTGAAAGTCATCATAAATGAAATGACCCCTTTGTCCATCTGTCTGTCCACCAGTCTATGCGTGTATTGGTATGTCTGTCTCAACAAAAAAAAAAAAAAGTTGGAGACCAACCTTGAAATGTATCAGAACACTCCACTCGCGCACTCAGCTGAGTGTTGTGGGCTTTTACCTATAGTATTAATATTGATAACATATTCTAACTAGTGCTACGTGGAAACTTCTGTTTGCATTTCAACAATCTCGTGGAAAATGATTGTTCATAAAATAAACAGCAGTTTGTGTTTTTCAAGGGGTTTACTGCCATCGTGAATAAATCTGATCACAATATTACCAACAGATAAGCGTACTTACTCAGTCGGTTTGCGTTCAAAGAATTTATACGCGGCTTTTAGTCAATATTTATTGCTAGTTCTACGAGCTTTTTCTAAGTAAAAACACAAACATTTACTCTGTAATTTCTAAAGAAAGCAACATAACATAATGCGTGTGGGTCATTAGTCTTCAAATTGAAACGAAACAGTGGAGAATTTATCAGATGCTAAACAACAAATAGAGAAGATACAACAAATAAGTTTCCAATATGAACTTGTGTTTCAACACAAAATTGTTGCTTCAATGTGAGTTGCATGTTTGTAACCTCCATTGACTATATAACAATGTTATCTAGTTTGTGCTTTCTTATCTTTATTTGTTATTTAAAAATAATTAAATGAAGAAAAAAACGATTTTCTGAGCATTTAAAACCAATTAATGGCTTCCATTTACTCCATAGTACTTCCAACAACTTTGGTATCAATTTTCATTTTCGTTTGCTATCATCAAGAAGCAATTTTGCCATAAAAATCAGAAGCACTTTCCTCCTCACCTAATAATCGAAAGACTGAGCTTGAAATTTGAAACTTGTTAGGCAGTGAAAGTTTAACATTCGCCGGGCACTGTCGATTGATCGTGAGTACTCGCTATGTAGTCATTGAATATGAAGTGCACTGCAATTCTTCATAGTTCACATGCATCGCTCAAATAATTTCGTTGATGCGATGCAATATGAGTCGGCAAAATGAATCATAGCGGAATTTATTAGTCTAGTAAACGTACATACATATGTTACATGTGTGATTCTTCATGTGATCTGATGATTTTTACTAAAAACCACAGCAATGGGTTCCTCATACGAGTACATATCGCAGTTTCATTGGTTTGTCACAACAGATACAGTAACACGATTATTTCAATGCCAATTTGCATGCGAAGACAATTCCAATTGTTGATTTTGACCTAGAGCTTAAGCCTGACTATTTAATTGGGAAAATACATTGAAATTATATGGATTAAGAGCTGATGAGTACGTTTTGAGTAAACAAGTAACAATGACGAATTGACGCACGTCTGTCCAGTTTGAGGTTTGGCCAGTATTCGTAAGTTGTAAAATATTAAATACGTGAATTGACTTTTGAGATTGAATTTGATCCCAAATCTTAGTGATATTATACTAAGATGTTAAAATGTTCGTCTCTGTTTATTTTGTTAGTAGAAAATTAAACATATGGTGAATGGGGGTTCGTGTTTGATTTATTTTCCAATTGGGAGAAGCAAACATTGGAATTTAGAAGCTAATTGTTTGAAAGAGGTAAGCTCTCTAGCTGGCTCCATATTAATGTAAACTCGCAGATTGCAAAATATACAGTCCCTGATCATAAAATTAGAAACACTACGAGTTTTGCAAAAAATTACACTTTTGCCCCTAAAAATTCTATTTTAAAACGTTTTGATATTCCTTGTCTATTCATTCATAACAAATTATTTATTTATTTATTTGACCAAACAAGGTATACATTTTTACATTCTATTAAAATACATATCACAGTTTTTTTTATTTTTTTGACAGTATAAATTTACATTTGCAGTGAAGGATTAGGAACCGAGGAACTTCGATAAATTGGATTTAAATTGGGATCTGGATATGGTTGGGGAATAAAGATGGCTCATCTTGTTGAAAATTTGGCACACCTATTCACCGGCTCATTATCACCATAGATAGTATTGTGTTTACTTTCTACGAGCAAAGGTGAATGTCTCGTAAATCTTACTAGCTTGGCTCGTTTAAGGTTATTTTTTCGATTAGATATTGGACTTCAACGATCCCTCTAAGGACATCAAACGCGAAGCAAGAGCATAATGTGGTTCTACGGGAGGCAAGTGGTATCATATTGAGAAGGGATAGATTATCGTATGATGGCAAATTATGGAAATTTTTTGGATCATAGAGGGATCTCAGAGCAAACAGTAGGAATTGTTTCTGAACGGACTCAAACTTCTCTGAGTGAACATCAAAGAACGGATTCCAAACGACACAAGCGTATTCCAGAATTGGGCGCACTAATGATGTGTATAACGTTTTCGTTACCCACAAGTTCTTAGATTCTTTCTCGCGTCATTTGATGAAACCTAAAAGCTTATTCGCTTTGCAGAGAACCTCATCGTAGTGCAAATTAAACCGGAATTTCTTATCCAAGTGAACACCAAAATCTACTACACTATCAACTCTGGAAAGCTTTGTATTATTGAAGTAATAACCAGATAATAAAATTGTACTTTTCCGAGAAAAACTTATCACCTGGCATTTCTCAAAATTCAAATATAGAAGATTTTTGTTAGACCACTCTAATAGAGTATTTATTTTGTCCTGCACGAACAAAGAATCACTTTGGGATGCTATCACATGATTTAATTTGAGATCATCCGCATAAAATAAGTATGGTATATAGGATAACACTTCAGAAAGGTCCGCTATAAAAGAGAAGAGGTCCGAGGTGACTGCCTTGAGGAGCACCGGAATAGACATAAATTCCGTTTGACACATATCTTTGGTGTAGGCCCTCTCGTGCGGCCCTGATGAGGACTCCTCGTAAGTGGGCCTTCACTCTTAGCGTTCAGTCCTGATAAGGACTTTACTCTTTGTAATGTCAGCGTTCAGTCCTGATAAGGACTTTACTCTTTGTAATGTCAGCGTTCAGTCCTGATAAGGACTTTACTCTTTGTAATGTCAGCGTTCAGTCCTGATAAGGACTTTACTCTTTGTAATGTCAGCGTTCAGTCCTGATAAGGACTCTTGGCTTAAGTTCCTGCGTCGAGGTAATAAAACTCAGGAATTTTATTTAATAACAATTTATTTCGGCGGAAACAAGAATGTAGAGTTTATTTGGACGGCTTCGTAGCTTGATTGAAGCGAAGAGAGAGTTTGCGTTGAGCTCGTGCCGTCATATCAGATTATGAGAATCGAGAAGAACGGAACGAGCTATTTTGTATTTTCTGGCGGCGATTTTGTAGCTGCTGCTCAGCCGCGATGCGCTGCGAAAATCTGCCGCGGGAGCAGGATCTACTTGCGGGGAGAAGGAGTTGTTGAGGGTGGGGCGTCCCGTGCCGCCACAGTCACTCCCTCCCCAGTGAGCTTCACGTTAGTTGAAGGGAATGAGAACGTGCCGCTCTTCTTCGTGGAAGTGGACGGTAGCTGTGGCGATGCTGGTGATGGAGTTGAAGGCTGGACATCGCAGTGCTCCAAGTACGCTGGTTTGAGATGGTCGGTAGAAAGGGTCTTGGCAACACCGTTTACATCCACGACGTAGGTGCGCTCGTTGATCCTTTCAATCACTCGATGGGGCCCGGAGTATGGTTGGTCGAGCGGCCTCTTGATTACGTCGATGCGGCGGAACACATATTCGCAGCTGTTCAGGTCTTTGAAGACGAAGGGGTGGTGAGCTGTGTGCCTAGCTGGCGGAACCGGGCGAATTCGCCTGAACAGTCGGCGTAAATCGGCGACGAAGTCATGTGGATCGCTGGCTGAGGCTGTCTGTGGCGCGAAAAATTCACCTGAAATTCGCGGTGACGTTCCGAAATCCATCTCTGCTGGAGAAGCTTGCAGGTCTTCCCCGAATGTGGTGCGCATGAACAACAAAATAGCTGGTAGAGCCTGCAACCACGGCGTCTCGGGGACACATTTTAACGCCGTCTTAAGCGTACGGTGCATTCGTTCCACCATGCCGTTTGCCTGAGGGTGATATGGTGTGGTGTGAACCTGATTGATGCCTATGAGTTGGTGAAGGAGGTCGGCTTCAAACTGGCGGCCTTGATCCGACGTTAGCTGGAGTGGCGTGCCGAATATGGTTAGGCAGTTCTCATAGCCTTCGCATAGAGGGAGTTTGATCAGATCCACATGGATGTGGTCGAAACGCGCGTCCGGCGTCTTGAAGTTGTCTAGCTCGGCACGGTTGTGGCGAAGGACCTTGGATCGCTGGCACGGTACACATTGTTGAGCCCAACGAAACACGTCCTTTCGCAGGCTTGGCCAGAAAAATTTTAGCGCAACGCTTTTCGCGGTGGCGCGCCCACTAGGGTGTGAGAGCTGGTGAACCATGTCGAAGGCTTGGCGGCGGAGCGTAACTGGCAGATAGGGCTTGATGATACCGTTGATTTCGATCACATGCATTTGTTGGCCTTCTAGCGTCAACAGTCGGAGCCCGAGGCGGGGATTTGCCAGGAGGTGAGGCAGCTGAGTGTCTGTGGATTGGGCTTTGCTGATGGTGCGAGCGGAGAATGTGGTAGGTACTGTTACTGTTTCCACCCGTGAAAGCGCGTCGGCGACGATGTTTTCCTGACCTGGTGTATATTCGAACCTTGTGTCGAACTGGCAGATGAAGTCTAGCTGTCTGATTTGGCGGGGTGAGGCTTTGTCCGAGCGCTGCATTAGAGCGAAAGTGAGGGGTTGGTGGTCGGTGTATACGACAAAACTCCTTCCTTGTAGTATACGCTGGAAATATTTGATGGCGGCGAAGACCGCCAGAAGCTCACGGTCATATGTTGAATACAGCTGTTTGGTCTCAGATAGCTTCCTCGAGAAGAACCCGAGGGGTATCCATGTACAGTCTTCCCGTTGCTGGTCCAAGGCTGCCCCGATGGCGGTGCTAGAAGCGTCGGTGCGTAAGGCTAATGAACTTGATGGCGAAAGGAAGGCCGACGATTCCTAGCTTGTACAGTTCGAAGGCAGCTTCAGCCTCGGGTGTCCAACTGAGTGGTGCTCTTTTGGTCGTGCAACCTTTCAAGAGCTCGGAAAGCGGTGCCTGAAACTCGGCGGCGTGTGGCATGCAACGTCGGTAAAAGTTGAGCATACCAAGGAAACGCCTTAGCTGTGAGAAGTCGGTCGGCTTTGGATAGTCTCCGATGGCTTGCGTCTTGGGAGCTGGTGGCCGAAATCCAGTTTTGCAGACGTGGTAGCCGGCAAAAGTCACCTCGGCCTGTCCGATTTGGCACTTATCCCAATTGGCCTGGAGCTTCGCATTTTGCAGCGTTGATAGAAGCTGCATGAGGTGATGCTGATGGTGGCCGTGGTCGGTTGAAAACACTAGGATGTCGTCCTGATACACGCAAACGAAATCGAAACCTCTGAGTAAGTGGTTTAGAGTTCGCTGCATGGTTTGGGCTGCATTTCGTAGACCCAACGGCATGCCCAGGAATTCGAAGAGCCCAAAGGGCGTGGTAACTGCCGTCTTGCAGACGTCCTGGGGCGCAACCGAGATCTGATAAAAAGCGCGTTGGAGGTCGATTACTGAGAAAACCGAGCCTCTCGCTTCCTGGATCAGGTCCTCGATGACAGGTAGCGGGTAGCGGTCCGGCTGAGTGCGAGCGTTGAGTTGACGGTAATCTCCCGTAGCCCGCCAACGGCCCCCACTCTTGGGAACCATGTGCAATGGACTAGCCCACTGGCTTGATGAGGGTCGGATAATGCCTCGTGATAAGAGGAGATCAAACTCGTCTTTTGCGGCGATAAGGCGTTCTCCTGCGAGGCCACGTGGTCGTGCGAAGACGGGTGGGCCTTGCGTTATTATTTGGTGGTGCACGGGGAGGTCGGCGATTGAGGCTAATTCGCCAGGTCGGATGGTTGAGCTTCTGAATTTGGCGATGATTATCTCGTACGGGTCTCCGACGGTGCGCACTAAGGTCGATGGTTGGACCATAGTGCTAACACTGATGCTGTGCACCGGTGGCGGCGGGCCGAGGACGCAGCTTGTCGAGAGGTTGGTGCGATCATCCAAGAGGCGCTGGTTTCGTAGATCAATTAACAACCCGTGGTGATTAAGTGCGTCTGCTCCTAGGATAGCCGTCTGGACGTCCGCTATGACGAACAGCCAGTGAAACGGGCGACGCAACCCAAAGTCCAATACGAGTTCCTGAAAGCCAAAAGTGTTAATAGGCGTGCCATTGGCTGCCTGTAGTGTGAGGCTTTGTTTCTGCATAGGCTTGGGAATGAAGTGCCTCGGAATTATCGATAGGGCGGAGCCGGAGTCCACCAGAAAACGCTTTTTAGTATATCGGTCGACGACATATAAGCATTTTTCTGAGGTGTCGCCGGCGGTGTCCGCTGAGTGCACCGCCGGCGAACTTAGTTTTCCGAGTATTTGGAGGCGGTGGCCTAAGCGGGAAATGGCCACGGCCGCTTGCAGTGGATTGCTAGGGCCCCATGTTTGCTATGATACCAGCAAAGGCCCGAGCGCGCAGCAGGGCCTGGGGTAGTAGACCGTTTTCTCTGACTGAGGCGGTTCCGGGTTGAGGAGTCACGAGTCAAACCGGTCAACTGCGCGATCGCTAGACGTAGGGCCGCCAGCTCGCTCGACGGCGATCTGGTCGGGTGATGTTGACGAACAGCCAGATGAGGGGGTTGCGGGGCGTACACCTGTCTCGAAAGACGTGGCCATTACTGCCGGGCCCATGTCGTGTGCCTCGTCTGCGACCGCGGCAAGTTCCTCCAGCGTTTGATTTTTGATCAGAAGCAACATGCGCCGCGTTTGTTGCGGCAGCAGGTCTAACCATTTGATCCGGAGCACGTCGTCACTGACGCGTGTGCCGGCTAGAGCGCGCATGTGACGCAGCAACTGTGACGGTCGCCTGTCCCCGAGCTCGACACCCGTGAGCAGCTTATGTAGCTGGGCGCCGGGGGAGTCTGTGAGGCGAGAGATGATGGTTGCCTTGAGCAAATTGTACTTATCGGTCTCTGGTGGCGCGCGGATAATATCTGCTACATCAGCAATGGTGTCGTGATCGAGCGCGGAGACTGTCAAATGATACCTGTGCGAGTCCCGTGCGACTTTGTGCACCTCAAACTGGGACTCGATCTGGAAGAACCAAAGCTCCGGATTGGCTCGCCAGAATTGAGGCAGCTTGCACTGGCTGATGACGTTGACCTCTGGAGTTGTCGGCTGACTGGGTTGTTGCTGACGGAGCTCCAGGTTGCTCTGCGCGGCGATGCGTGAGTCATCTTCGTCTCGTCCAAGGACCATGTTGGCAATTCCGCAGGTGTTTCTGAGATTCGGGGTCACCACTTTGGTGTAGGCCCTCTCGTGCGGCCCTGATGAGGACTCCTCTTAAGTGGGCCTTCACTCTTAGCGTTCAGTCCTGATAAGGACTTTACTCTTTGTAATGTCAGCGTTCAGTCCTGATAAGGACTTTACTCTTTGTAATGTCAGCGTTCAGTCCTGATAAGGACTCTTGGCTTAAGTTCCTGCGTCGAGGTAATAAAACTCAGGATTTTTATTTAATAACAATTTATTTCGGCGGAAACAAGAATGTAGAGTTTATTTGGACGGCTTCGTAGCTTGATTGAAGCGAAGAGAGAGTTTGCGTTGAGCTCGTGCCGTCATATCAGATTATGAGAATCGAGAAGAACGGAACGAGCTATTTTGTATTTTCTGGCGGCGATTTTGTAGCTGCTGCTCAGCCGCGATGCGTTGCGAAAATCTGCCGTGGGAGCAGGATCTGCTTGCGGCGAGAAGGAGTTTTTTGAGATACGAGTCCAGCCAATGAAGTAGGGAGCCAGTGATTCCAAATTTATTCAATTTATGAGACAAAATCGTATGATTGACACGGTCAAAAGCCTTATTAAAGTCAGTACAAATTGCGTCGACCTGGTGTCCATTTTCCATTGCACAAAGGGTGTTAGAGACCAAAACAGTTAAGTTGGTGGTTGTGGATCGATTCTTTTTGAAGCCATGCTGTTGATCATTGAGACGCTGTTCAATAAAAGGTGATATTTTGGAACATACTTTTTTTTTCAAATAACTTTGGGGTAGTGGAGAGTATGGCAATCCCTCTATAATTTTCAACGGCTCCTATGCTTTTGTTTTTATGGATTGGAGTTAAGTAGGAGGATTTCCAGTATGCTGGGAATACACCGCTTGATAGCGATTTGTTAAAAATGATGCAAAGAGGTAAAACTAATTGTTCTCTCCATTGAAATAAAAAATATGGAGGAAGTAAATCAGGGCCAGGTCCATGATTAAAATCAAGAGTTTCAATTGCTTCGAATATATCACCCTCTGAAACTGAAATTTCTTGCAGTGCAGGCCCACATTCTGTGTCTAGTGGTGAATCATTATGGAAATTGGTTGCTGAACAGTAAACTGATTGAAAATGGTCTGCAAAATAATTACTGATTTCTTCAGGGAGAGTAGAACTCCAGTCTTTAAAGGTCATTTGTTTAGGATAGCCATGAGCTTTGCGCTTGATGTTCACAAATTCAATAAATATCTTAGGGTCTTTGATGATGTTTTCACCTATAACATTAACATACTATTGTGTCGAAAAAATAAGGTGACATTTGAATTTAAACTGCGCGCATCAAAGAATTTTAAGAGAATTATTTTTTTTTAGGTTGGTAGTACTGTCAGTGACATCTACGTCAAATTTACATGTAATTTGCATAACACTATCCGCCTAAAAAGGCCGGAATTGTGGAAAGACAATTCTTGGTTTTTACACCACGATAATGCACCATCCCATACTGCACTCGTAGTTCGTGATCATTTCGCCAAAAACTCAACCCATATCGTTCCGCAACCACCGTATTCACCTGATCTGGCGCCGTGCAACTTCTGGCTCTTCAGCAAGCTCAAAAGACCGATCCGGGGACACCGTTTTGATACGATAGAGGAGATTCAAGCCGCAGCGAAGATGGAACTGAAGGCCATCCCGGAAAGTGACAACAATCAGTGTTTCGAAGATTGGAAAATCCGTTGACGTAAGTGCTTTCCATCGGGAGGGGATTACTTTGAAGAGGGTGAAATTGATTTGGAAGAATAAATAAGGGATACTCAAAATAAATACAATGTCACCTTATTTCTTGGGCACAGTAGTATACTTCATAGGCCTCGCGCGACTTTAATTGAAATTCTTTTGACAGTTCGTCATGCTCTCTTTTAATTTCGTCATTCACATCAGATCTACTTTGCATAATTTTATACAGTTTAGTTCTTCTGTTCCTTAAAAATCGAAGATCACTATCCAGCCAGGGCTCTGATAGTTTGTCCTGTTTATTGATTTTAGGAACATGTCTTTCAACGGCGTCAAGGATGTGCTGATAGAAAAATTTACTGCATCATTTATATCTAATGTTGAAAGCATGGCAGTCCAGTGTATATTAAAAATCTGCTTTCGAATGCTCTCGTAATCAGCATTGCGAAAATCAAATACAATCAAGTTATTGTACGAAAGAGTGTTTGTAGCTTCAGCAGTGAAAAATTCAACCGAAAGTGCGGAGTAGTGGAGAGTGTTTGAGAAAGCATTGGTAAAGAGAAGATCTAGCCAATTACCATTGCAATTGGGTGTTGGAGCTATTTGCTGTAAATCATTGCCATAAAAGGTAGAAACAGGGTTGTAATCACTGTCGTCCAGAAGATTGACTGGAAGGAGACGATTATCAAGTTCGTCGACTGTAAACGTTAAATTGGGCCTATTAAAGTCTCCAAGTATAATAAATTTATCTTCTTCATTAGAAAGGCCAGCAAGTGAAGAAATAACTCCACATGCATCATTGTAAACGACCACATTGGACTTTAGAGGAATATAAAATGCCCCAATGAACAAGTCAAATTTTTTAAGTTTGATTCGAACTATTGTATGCTCGAAATGTTTATATGTGGTCGTACCGACGAGGTCACTCAATATCGAGTTGTGTACAGCGATTAGGACTCCACCACCTCGTGACAACCCGCTACTTTATAGTCTCGATCATTCCGATATATAGGCCAACTACTATCGAGAATCTCTTCATTTCGAAAGGAGTTATTCAACCAAGTTTCCGTTAGACCAAGGACAGTAAAAGGCATGATTTAGCGTCAAGAAAAAGTTTGCTGAGTTTACTTCTCATACCACCACAGTTATGGTAGGACATTTTGATGGATTTGGAGGAAGTATTTTTATTGCGGACAAAAAAAATTTGTGATGCTATTCTCGTGTCCTTTGAAGCGAAGATATATGATTTGAGCTTACATGTGAAGCGTAGGTCTCAAGATCTTTTTGTGCTTGTCCTGGATTGATACCTAGTTGCTCGTGATATTTAAAATATAATTTGGAAAGAGCATCTAATTCTATAGTGAGACATTCTCTTTGTATCAATACTTCAAGATTGGTCTTCATTTTACCATCAATGCATGTTGTAAATAGCGCTTTTTGCATGTAGGCCAGGTATAGTCGAACAAACTCATATATTTTATGCTCTCGCAGTCTTGATAAGAGATACCTACTTTCAAGATCGTTACTAGAGTTAATTGTTGCTTTTAAAGCTGGAGGTAAGAGAGGGTCTAAAAAGGAGTCCCTTTCAGCTCACGAGTTATTTGATGTGCTAGGTAACTGAATTCATCCTTATGCGGAAGAAATTTGAAGACCATCACTTACGAAATTGTGTTCTATTCCCTCGTCTCTGCAATATTCGGCGAAAGCATTCCAAGTGAATGCGTTCCCTCGGTCTGAAACAATTCTACGTGGGTTTCCAAAAACAGTGGCTTGTTTCTGCAACAGCGATATAACTTCCTCCGTTGTAGTTGACTTCATTGGATACAGCCACACAAACTTAGTGAATACATCCGTAACAGCGAATATGTGTTTGAAACACTTCCTGGTTGACGGCATTTGTCCAAGTTGATCAACATGATAGGTATCTAGTGGCCCACCACCTTTGTCAATCGGATGTAACAAGCCCTCCAGCTTCCCGTGTTTCTTCTCGGCTAATATACATACTACGCATGTATCGATGAATTTCCTTATGCGGGCTTGCATGTGCGGGAACCAAAATTCCTGTCGAAGAACATATTCGGCTTTCTTCACGCCGAAATGACCACGTTCGAGCGCACTTGTTATAACGTCGTACTGCATTGCCGTGGGTACAACCACGAGAAGATCTCCTCGTTCTTCGCGGTAAAGAATTCTTTGTCGCAGTTTGAAATCCTTTTGTTTCTCGTCGTTTATATCTTGAATGATTTTTTGTAGTTCACTATCGTTCTGCTGGGCTCGATGCATTCGTTCCATTAATAGACGCATTAATGGATAAGATATACTGATGCCGGATATCGGCTTAAAGCATCACGTGCTTTATAGCCAAGTCGATGTTCAAAGTTATAATTAAATTCGTCGATTAACAACGCCCAACGTGCCAATCTTAAGGACGTCTCCTTTTTTGCCATGGTTAGGGCAAGAGCTTGACAGTCTGTAACAATCTTCACCGGGTTACCCAACAAATAAACGCGAAAATTATTCAATGCTTTCACAACGGCTAAAATCTCCAATTTATAGCTCGTATATTTCGCCTCTGCAGGTGTCGTCTTCCAACTTGCGTAGTAAACTGGATGTAACTTTCCATCTTCATAGTCTCTCTGCAAAAGTATGGCACCGAGTCCTTGTTTAGACGCGTCCGTATGTAATTTTGTTTCGGATCCGACTCGATACAACTTGAGAACGGGACCATGTGCGAGTATGTCCTTTAGCTGTTGAAATACTTCAGCCCGGTCTTCTCCGAACTCAAACTTTACTCCATCTTTTAACAGATTAGAGAGAGGACGAGCTTTAGTCGAAACCCCTTTGATAAACTTACGGAAATAGCTGGTCAGCCCTAAAAAACTTTGTTCATCCTTCGCTGTTTTTGGTCGTTTGAACTCTGTTATAGCCATCGTTTTTTCCTTTGCTGGCATAATAGGGCCGTTTTCGACAATGTTTCCTAAGTACTCCACTCTCTTTTCCAAGAATATAGGTGTGTACAGGTGTCGTTGAAATATTACTTCAAGAAAATTTTACAGATACTTATGAATGGATTCAATTAATATGTGAAAAAACGAAGAAAAGGTATTTGCCTTGGTATTTTTCTTAATTGTTTTCTCATTTAATTAATAATTTCCTCATGTTCATGATTTATTTGATTTCAAAACCATAGTTTGATTCAATGTAGGTCAAGAAACGTGCTTAACTTTTAAAACCATACATTTCTTCACTTTCAAAAATGTTGTTTCATTATTAGCTTTTATGTCCTTGAAAATTATACTCTTTACAGATTTACGTTCCAGTCATTTTTAACTTCAATAGCAATTAAATATCATCTATCTTTTCTCTTCAGATTATTTGTCTTCAAAAATGAAATCGTGCTTTCACGGCGCAAATGTTTGAATGTTTTTTTCTCCCTTTATTAAAAAAAAAGTCTATTACAGCGTTCTGTTATTTCACTTCGTATTTAGTTTATCATTCTTCATTTCATTCCTTGAGCAAATGCAGTCGATTTGTTGAGATTTGATCTTAAAGTGCTAACAATAATCATCTTTAAATCTCGTTTTCACCGTGATGTTCTGCGCGTGTTTTTGGCTGTCACCTCATCCAATCCATTCGAGTCGCGCAATTTAAAGAAAAATTTACCTGGAGTAGTACTGCTTTTGAGCTTATCTTTAACCTTTTTTTGTGGTAGGAAGGTGAATGCCATTTATGCACAGAGTGTGGGACTCCCATGCTCGCAAGAAGGCGACTGGACTACCCACTAAACACCTCCCCTGTCAACCTGACAACCCAGCCTGGAACCGTTTGACACATTACTTCGGGCCAGGTCTCGTTTTGTTACGCCGTGAGGCGCCTTCAAGTTGAGGGATCTCTTTTTTAACGGGAGGGGAGAGGGAAAAAGGAAGTGGATCCCCCATCCCCAGCGCCCCCGGCTGCTGTGAGTCCCTCTTATATTTTAGGACTGCCCGAGCATAATGTGCCACCTGGTTCCATTTGTCAACCGATTCGAGCATCACCGCAACTATATTATCCGAGGTGAGCTCTCCCGCCTCCCTGTAGAGTTCCCTTCGTAGCGTGACCCATTTTGTACACGCAAAAGAAGTGTGGCAGGCATTTCCTCCTCTCCTGGGCAAAACCGACAATCAGGAGACCGTGACTTACCGATTTTGTGCAGGTAAGACTGAAAACACCCATGTCCACTCAGCTGGGTCAAATAGAAGTCAATTTCACCATGCCTTCGATTTAGCCACGGTCTCACATCCGGGATGAGGCGCGCAGTCAACCTTCCCTTCATACAATTCACCCACGAATGCTGCCAATCGTTGAGCGAGCGCTGTCTCTCCTCGCAGACAACCATCTCCCTCCATTCATCGTTTTGGCGCAGGTAAATAGTGCGGCGCTCTCTAGCAAGGAGGGCGACAGATATCACGCCTGCAATAACTCTCACCGCCGGATCAGAGACTGTCGGATACGAAGATGCAATTTTCAGTGCTTCTCTTCTCTGTACTTGTGCCAAGCGTTTTCGGCATACCTCCTTGCTGAGAGCGTCGCCCCATACTTCTGCTTCCTACAGTAGCACTGACCCTACAGCACTCATCAAGAGGCGTCCTCTTGACGGACTGGGTTCCCCTGCGTTGGCCATAAGTCGACTCAGAGCCCGAAGCAGCCTTCTCGGCCGTTGCTCTGATTTGCTCAGAGAAACTCATCTTCGAGTCGATCAGTGGCCCCAGGTGCTTCACCGATGGCTTCGATTCGATTCGTATATCTCCAATACTGATCTTCCTTGCTCGACGGATTCTGTTTTTTGTCAAGATGACCACTTCGGTTTTCTCCAGCAGTCATCCAGTCCCTCACTCGGCGCATTAGCATACCTAGCCTAAGTTGCGCCTGTTCAACGGTGCGTCCAGCGACCAGAGCCGCAACATCATCCGCATAGCCGACCAAGTGCGATTCATCTGGCATCTCAAGTCTCAGTAGCCCGTCGTAAGACACGTTCCACAGGTCCGGACCAAGGATAGATCCCTGGGCAACACCCGATGTAATTTCCATCCTTCGTTGGCCCTGTGTCGTGTCGTACAGCAGGCTTCGGTCCTTTAGATAGTTCCTCAAAAGCCGCATTGGGTATTCTGGAACTTGAAAAGGGTTTTCCAGCGTATCCAGAATATTCACCCGTCTACTGGAGTTGAAGACGTTCCTGACGTCGAGTGTCACCAACAGGACGATCCGTCGCTTGGTGTGACTATATGCTTCTACCTTTTGGACCGCGTTCACCACCTCTGCAATCGCATCAACAGTAGAATGTCCTGCTCTAAAGCCGTACTGCCGAGGAGATAGGTCCCCAGCAGCACGAATCGCGTGAGTGAGTCTTCCCTTGATGAGTTTCTCTAGCACTTTCCCAGCCGTGTCTGGCATGCATAACGGGCGGTATGCAGACGGCGATTCGGGTTTCCCTTCTCCTCGCTGATCAGCACGAGCCTCGCCACCTACCATCGTACCGGGAAAACCCCGTCCCGTAGGAAAGCGTTGAATGTGCTGAGCAGCAAGTCAGGACAATGGTGATAGACGAGCCGCAACACCTCAGCCGGAACACCATCTGGACCTGGAGCCTTCCTCGCTTTCAACGAGAGGACTGCCTCTTCCAGTTCCGTCTGCGTGAAGAGTGGACACTCGACTGCTGTTTCACCTTGGACAGCGTTAACACGGACGGGATGGGCGGGGAAGAGTGCCCGCACTATCTCGTCCATCTTTTCCTCGTCATGTATACAAGGCTTCCGTAGGGCACCAAGCTTCCGCATAACTAGCTTGTACCCAAGTCCCCACGGATCCTTGTTCACATTGTTCACTAGGTCTTGCCAGCAGCGAGCCTTGCTATTGTTAATCAATTTGCGAAGGCATTTTCTGGCCGACTTATATGCTGCCACCCGGTTGCAGATGGCGGCAGTACCAGTTTCGTCAGAATACCATAATGCAGGACTTTTATCATGGTGTTGTTCACTCAGCAGCATAAAGTCGGCTTTCATGTCCCTCGCAAACTGCTCAAGCAGATTTTGGGCGGTTGAACTGCGGTGTAGGTTTAGCTGCAGGATACGGGTCATCGAATTTCTGATTTAGCCTTGGTTAGGGCTTCCTGGAACACCCGGCATTTGTCTCATCCCAAGATGTGTCCAAAATCGAGTCTTGGATCAGCATCCTTGCAGAGAATACAGTGTGCCTCCTTCGTACACTCTTTTCTTTTATGTCCAATTTCACCGCATTTGTAACATAGGGAACTACTATCGGGTCCTTTGCATACTTATGTGGTGTGACCATAGCCAAGGCATTTGAAACATTGAAGAGGCGTTGCTCTTCGCCGTATCCTACACACAACCAACCCTATTCTTACTTTGCCCTTGTTCAGGAATTGTTCGGTGTCCTTTTCGGTCATGTCAACTATGGCCATACGTTGGCCCCTGTTGTTTTCTGGTGTCAGTCTCGCTTTGATCCTTCCCACGCTGGGGAACTCCCTTTTGATGGCCTCTTCTACCTGGGCCAGATCCGTCACGCAGTCAATGTCTCTTATTTCGATCGTTGCCACCGGCTTGAGTGAAGCTATAGTTGCGCTTTTGCCGAGGACTTTCTTTACTGCATCACAGAATGCTTCCTTATTGCCGGCCTCTGCTCCGAATTCGACCAGTATGTGGTCCGACCGCGTTGGTCGTACTACTTTGATGGTAGTGTTGGTGTCTTCGGGCCTTACGTTTCCCCTGATGTCCCGCAGTGCCCCCGCGTAGGATCGGCCATCTTGGAGCTTTACGAGCAGTGCCTGCTGCCGGGGTCTGCGTCGGAGCTTCTGTCTTTCCTGTTTTGCATCAGGTCTTTTTCCTTGTTGGGCATCCGTGTGAACTTTACTTTCTGGCACTTTTTGAAGGAGTTTCTTACCGGCTTTCTTCGCTCCTTTTGTAAGCACTATCTGGAACCCATGATCTAGTGCTGCACGCCCATCAAGTACCTCTTCCTTCCTTCTTTTACCCCGGTCTCCTTCGATTGGGCTAGACGCCATTCTTTTATTGATTTTTAATGGTGAAATTATCTGCATGTTTCCTGTAGATTTCGCCCCCAGCGCCTCTTTTGCCTTCTGCTCGTCTTCGGCCCTTAACCAGCTCCTCCGATAGTGCCCTATGCAATCTAGGAGCTCCTCTAGTTCAAGGAGCCCAACCTTTACTGCTTTGCTGATTTTTGGGGAGTATTCTTTTCAGAACATCTCCCGCTTTTCGAAATAGCCTTTCTTCTTCGTATCGCTGGGCGGTAATTGTACTTTGCAACCATGCTTGGGAGATGTTATCGCTTTCCGTTTCCGAATACAGTACTTCCGCCGCATTTTTGACGTTAGCGGCGCAATCACACAACGTCGCTTTATTTGTCTGGTCACTCGTTGCTTTTCGTGCCGTAATCTCCTCGTTGGCTTCAGGATGGTTCTTTACTATGTCGGGATTTACGACCCCTGCATCGGTCGCTTCGGTAATGATAGCAGCAGTGACCATCGAATTTTCGATGCTCTTTATGTTATCTTCTACCGCTCGAACACCTGAAGCGTCCTGCAGAGTTTCCCGTTTTTCCTTAATAGGACGCTCTGGCGTTCGCATCATATTTTTTCTGCGCCCAAACGCCGCAAGAATCTCAGTCTGAACCAGACTGTCTGCTAATCTCCATTTTTCGTCTGTCTTCACTGCCATTGTATTATTCGTCGTTTTTGTAATGGTTAGTACCGCTCCCGATGTACTGTTAACATCGTGGCTGCAACCGCTGGTGGCGTCGTCGTTGTTATTACTTTTTATTTCTTTTTTTGGATTTTTTGATCTTTTTTATATGTTTTTGGTTGCTCCAGTTTTATTTGGTCCGCCCTCGGAGCCGCTATCTCCGTTCGTGTGTGTGTAGTCGGCTTTTTGGTCCCATGGTTATCTTTGCAGAGCAGGGAGGCCATGCGAACCCAACGGTGCGAAGTTCGAACGTACTCCGAGGCCTGCCAAGGTTTAACCGGGACAGAGACAGTATGATAGTTGAATTGGAGTCGTTCACACACGAGTGTCACCTCGGCGCTACTGTGCAAAGCAACTAGGTCCAAACCATCATATTCGCTAGCCCAAAGCATTAATTCCAGTTCGTTATTCAAAGCGCAGTCCAGATCCAATCAGAGTCGTTACAGAACCTCACGGCGCCCTCCGTATCCTCGGGTCCGTGGGGGCGTCGCTCCCCAAAAAATGCTAGCCTCCAAGAGTATTCCTGTAGCTTTTACTCTTGGCAAATCATTGTAGGCAGGAACGAATCCTGGAGAATGAAAGAGATCATGCTCCTCTAAGTTTTTGTTGTTCGATATAATTTTTGTTACGTTGCTTGCCCCAATGATGTTCGTACCCAGGACGAACGTCACCACAAGCACGTCTGCTTCCGCGAAAAAGCACAACTGCCAACTGGCTTTTTGGTGTCATAGCCAGAACACACGTCGGGTGAAGGCCTGTGGCTATGCTTTCCGCAACCTCTTTTTAGTGCAAGCCTATATTACTACATATTCATCCTTTTTCCTTTCCTCCAATCACCTACTTCCTTCGCTATCTCCAGATTTTCCCGCTATATTTTTTGCTTTTTTTTCGACTATGTTTCTCGTTACTGCAAATCTTGCTATTTCTGTTGAACCCCGTTTGATGATTAGTTCCGCTTCTTTGATTTACTCTTGTCACCTGATTTTCGGGCGTTTCGCTTGTATAATATAAATCATTCCCCACTCTGTGCAAGTGATCTTCCAGATAACTCCTTTTTCATCCTTGTTCTTCGCGTTTTTTTGCTGATCCTAAAGCTGCTTCTAAGCTATATCTATATTCTGCTGTAGAAAGCCACGTTGTTTCCGGCCTTTCTTATTATCCGCTCGTGCTTTTTCGAGAATGTTGTATGCGCGAAAGAAATCCTCCTTGCCTATTGCTCTAGCTCTTGTTTGAAAATGTTGTCAGCTGATTTTTGCGTTGTTCCTGCTCCTTTTTTGTATCCGTTGCTCGATTACTTTCTGGCTGTACCCATTTTTGGTCGCTGTGTCTATGATGTAGACTTTTTCCTATTGTAGTCGCTCGTTCGTCGTTGGTACCGTAATCCCCCGTTGAATCTTCAGATTGCATGCTGCCATTTTATACCCAT
This sequence comes from Odontomyia ornata, assembly GCA_963969285.1. Lineage (NCBI taxonomy): Eukaryota > Metazoa > Arthropoda > Insecta > Diptera > Stratiomyidae > Odontomyia > Odontomyia ornata. The sequence goes on from OZ017742.1 coordinate 219,885,963, forward strand.
ATGTGTGGTTTGACGTGCTCGTAATCATTCTTTGCGCGGTTGTTTCCGTTCTACATATGTCAAATTGAAGTTTGCCAGAACGTGTAATTATGAGTATGTTGATATCCAGGAAAGGTATTTGGCCATTCTTTTTCTCCATTGTAAACCCTATCAGAGGATTTATATTTTTCAGTTCATCCAAAACTTTTTCTGTTTCCCTGTTTTTGATCACCGTGTCATCTACGTACCTCATCCAGATAAGTTTTCGTATATTTCCCCTGCCCCTGCTCTCCATAAGTTGGTAACATTGTTTTGGAAAGTTATCATCAAGACGTTTCATTCGACAACAGCCGACTTGACCACCACCTTCGGTAAATAAATTATATAGAGTTATTGATATCCAAACTTTAGGGGGTCGCCACTTTTGATCTTCTTGTCAAATTTTGATGTCTGTAGCTGCGATAGTTTCGCAGAAAAGCTGCTGTGACACAGACACACGGACAGCAAAACCGATTTCAGTAGGGTTTTCTAAGGAGTACCATACTCGTAAAAAGTTATCTTTCAAACTGTTGTTAGAAATTTAATTCTTTTGTTCAATGAAAATGTTCCTTAGCTATGCATTCGATGTTATAATTACTTAAAGGCGGTGGCAATTCTATTTTCTCCTTCAAATATTTTGAAAAGACATATTTCAATCACCTTTAAATTAAAAAGAACATTTTAATTGTTTTAATTTCCTCCTGACTATTTGCTTATCAAGTATATTTACTCTTCTTTCTTTTGAAATTATTTATAACGCCTTATTCAAAGCAAGATTTTTATGGCCGCAATAACGGACGCGATAAGAATTATTAAATTTGTAGTCCCAATCAATGTGCTTTCGCCTTCATCTTTAAGCCCGCATATTATCGCTAATTCCCCTTGTGGCAACAGTATATCTTCCAGGAAACAGATAATTCACCGTCAAACGACGTTTTGAGGAATTTCTAGTGAAAACAATTAGACAAAGGGCTTATATCTTTATTCCGCAGTATCCGTTGCATTCGCAGTAAAGTCTTTCAATCAATCAATTTCGTCTATGTCCTCTAATTTGATAATCCTAATTTCCTTTCTAACTATTGTGACGATTTATTTTTATTCAGTTAAGGACTTAATGTAATTTCCATTTATATTTTTGTATCTGCAGCTGAACTTACAATTGAATTTATCTTATCTTTGTATCTTTTTTAATGCTTTCAGATTGCAACCAAGGTATGGGATCAAAATCCCGACCCACCCCTCAAGAGCTGGAGAAATATGGTAAGTAGTCGTGTCCGTATATTATCAAGACATAAGTTTAGTCTGTAAGCTCTGCAATTTGCACGTCACAAATTAAGCGAAGAAGAAAGTACTTGCGTACGAAAGATAGATAAATATCAACATGTAATGTGCTTTTAATTGCACCTAATACAGCTCTTGAATGATAAACTAATTAAGACCACCCATTGAATAAATGAAAGCATGGCGAATTGAGTCATTTTGGTATAGTTGTCTGTAATTTTATTGCTCGTCTTTCTGATAATGAAAGCGATAGTGAGTTTAAATATACTAAATGTTCATTCAAATGTACATTCACAGACGAGTACTCGACATTTTGCGTCATTTAAAAGTGGATATTTTTAGATGAAGCGATTCGTATTACGAAATATTTAAATCTAAGAAAAGTGAAGTTTAAATTAAGCTTGTTTTGCGACATAGAAGAGTCAAACATATTGCCAATTATTTGAACTACTCAAATTATATTCGAATCACCCGCTAAAAATCATATTGCAAATATTTGATGATCGATAATATATAATATGATTTATTGTAAATATGAAAATATTGGCGAAATTCATTTTTAGGTCTTTGTAAAAAAAATTTTTACAAAGACCTACTAGTTTCACGACCTGTCTGTCCGTCCGTCTGTCCGTGCGTCACAGCTGATTTCCTCAGAAACTATAGAAGCTAGAATACTCAAACTTAGTGAAAAGGTCAAAAATGATGGTCTCTCAAAAGTTAAGGCCTTGACAAAAATTTAAAAAATGTTTAAGGAGGGTCCCCCCTAATAACGAATTGGCCCTTAAAAATTTTTTTTAATCAAAGGTAGTCGAGTGGGGTATCAAATGAAAGGTCTTGATTAGAACTTTTAGAATCTGAAAAAAAAAATCATTTGATGAATTAGGGGGTCCACGGGAAGGCAAAATGTACCCAAAATTTGTGTCCCCCCCCCCCTCGCGATTGGACGCCTTTCGGCCGAAAAATCTGAAAATTATCACGAATATGGACCTTTATGAGTACAAGGGCAACAAATACCTTAGAAATCGAAATTCGCTCAACTTTGTTAATAATAGTATGATTTGTAGATTTTACATTTTTGCCGATAAAATCAAAACGGTACCTTTAAACTTCTTGAAATTTTGCAATTATATAAACTGACATAAGATATATGTTCACAAAATTTAATTGAGATCGAATCATAATCAAGTGAGTTATAGCAATTTAAATTCTATGGAATTACAACAACGATAACACGTGTTTATGGTTCATATAGGGTTTTCCAATAAGAGGTGTTATTTTGATATTAAAAGAAAAATGCCATTTTTTAAAATAAATGATCGGATGTTTAGTTCATTATAAAGAAGAAAATATGCCGTTAATAGCAATAACTAACATTGGGCAAATAACCACTACGACACGCTTACAGGACCATATCCTCTTCATGAAATTTTCCATAACCAAATCGCAAAGTGGCTGCCCTATGTCCTCGATAGCCTCACGAATTTCATCTTTGAGATCCTGAATTGACGCTGGGCTATTGGCATAGGCCTTCTCTTTCACGTGGCTCCAAAGGAAGAAGTCGCAAGGTGTTAAATCAGAAGATCTATTCAAAATAACATCTCTTATTGGAAAACCCTATATATATTTAAAATTGACTTAGGTACTTTTATTTTCTTTCAATTTTCATGAAAATATAAGGAAAAGTGTTTAACTTGAACATGTTCAATCGGCCGAGCATTCAGAAATATCATTTAAGCTAGATTAAAATGGCGGCTGCACTGTGCTTCTGAAAGAAACTGTGCATCTTTTGTATAAATTTGAACGATTTCATATCTAAGTATTGGATGAATAATTCAAGTTATCGATTCACGCCATTAGAAAACTTGCTTCTAACCCAGGATGTTTACAAAGACCTTCTGGTAGGAGCACTCTCCTGCTTACTCAACTTGTTTTAAACCTATATTTGCGCTAAATACCTCAGCTAATTGCATAACTCTTTCGACTTCATCGATAAATTTAAACTTCCAGGCTTTGAGGATATCTATCCTTGTATGATCAAGGTGTAATCTTAAGACTTGGTAGGTTTTAAATTTCACCGTTAGGTCTACTCCTTGCCTATAATATTATATTTGCCCCAAACCCCCGGAAAGCGGAAAACTTTCCTTCCTATCAGTCTTACCTCGGTTTTGCTCAACGTATGAAAAGTGTGCGACTCGGAGAAGAAAACTTCCATGCATTTACACAGCACGCATTAGCGGGGAAGATTCTGTGAAACTACCCTTCACTGGCCAAAATTGAAAAGACGGTGTTAAAAAACGATATGCGCTAGGAGTCCTTATCAACAATGAAACTCTGTGTGAATTACCAAGAGCCCATGGGGTGGGTTATTTACTGGACCAGAAGTATACACAACTTCTCTGCACAAAAACAGGGAAGGGCCAATGTGTTGTTGCCCAAGCGGAGAAAGGGTGTACTAAATGAGGTATGCTTACATCCCCGTTACAGAGTATATAAGTCAATTCTCTTTTACATTGACAGGCTGAGCTTGTTGTTTATTCGCAAGTAATGCGAAAAAACCAAACTCTGCTCTAACTGGTGACAGAGGTTAGCTATTTGACTTACTAAGCAGGTATTACTCTAGCATGACATTTTCAACACGTATAGTCAAATTACTCTAAAAATTATTGAAATATATCGTGAATAAGTGTCATTTTTAAACAATCTCGGGATGCGCATATAATCGTCCATCAGAGTAAGCAATCCTTCGAACGGCAGTGTCACGTACCTCTAAATTTTACGATGATTCAAACGTGAAGATATTGCTGCTGTAAAGGAAAGTGTACAAAAAGATTAAAATTTATTCATTTTCCAGTTACAGGTGTTGAAGCTCAGTCCTTCCAATAAATGGTTAATTTTTCGCAACCATCACAGCCTGCATCCGTCTAAATTATATGGTGCAAGAATCAAAGCTATGAGGGCATAATACGCGCAGTGAAAAAGAATCCCTTTCTTATATCGATAAATTTCCTTCAACATCGAGGCAAATCTTTTATCTTTCAAAAAAAATTAAAAAATAAAACTTTAGAGAAAAAAAGGAATTCGATCAACAACGCGGCTTTTATCGTGAAAAAAAGGAGAATTCCTAGAGTGATCAATATTGGAGATATACTAATCGAATCGAAGTCAGCGGTGAAGTGCTGGGGCTACTGATCGACTCGAAGATGAGTTTCTCTGAGCAAATCAGGGCAACAGCTGAGAAGGCTGCCTCGAGAGTATCGGATCTGAGTCGACTTATGGCCAACTTAGGGGGTACAACCCATCAAGAAGACGCCTTTTGGTGAGTGCTTTAGGGTCAGTGCTACTGTACGGAGCAGAAATATGGGGCGATGCTCTCAGTAAGGAGGTATACCGAAAACGATTGGCACAGGTACAGAGAAGAGGAGCACTGAAGATTTTCATATGCCACAGTCTCTGATTCAGCGGTGAGAGTTATTGGAGGCATGATCCCATTCGCCCGCCTTGCTAGAGAACGCCGCGCTATTTTCCTGAGCCAAAGCGAGAACAGGAAGGCGACAGTTGCTCCTGAAAAGAAGCAGCGCTCACATAACGATTGGCACTAGTCTTGGGTGAATTGAACAAAGAAAACGTGGAGTGCGTGGCCATGCCGGATTTTAGACCGTGGCCAAATCGAAGACATGGTGAGACTGACTTCTAACAAATGAGGGTAACGGATGAGAAGGCTGCTTCAGGCATATCGGCTTTGAGTTGACTTATGACCAGCTTAGGGGGTTCTAACCTATCAAAAAGACGCCTCTGGATAAATGCCGTAGGGTAAATCCTACTGTACGGAGCCGAAATATCAGGCGACCTTCTCAATAAGGGGGCGTATCAAATACGCCAGAGAAAACGTACAGAGAATAGGAGCATTAAGGATTGCATATTCATACCCAACAGTCTGTTACTCGGTCGATGAGAGTTATTGCAGGTGTAATGCCTGTTGCCCTCGTTTCCAGAGAGTGCCGCGAGGACATGACAGAAACAATTGCCAACGGGGAGAAAAAACGTTCACTCAACGATTGGTAGCAATCTTGGGTGAATCGCACGAAGCGAAGGTGGACTGCGTGGCTCATCCCAGCTCTGAGACTGTGGCTAAATCGAAGACGTGGTTAAACGGACTTCTATCTGACCCGAAATTCGAGGGGGATCACTTATTTAACAACACCTCTTCTTCCCTCCTCTTTCACTGGAGGAAGGATGCCGTAGCTTGAAGGCCCGAAATAGTGTGTCAAACGGTTCCAGACTAGGTTCTCAGGTTGATAAGGGTTTAGTGGGTAGTCCAGTCATTCACGAGCATGGAAGCCCCATAATCAGTGCGTAAATGGCATTCATCTTCTAACCCCCCAAAATGAAAAAAAAGTGTTATTGGTAAGAAACAATGTGAGTTTAGAGCTATCAAATCGACAACGAACAATTTTTTTATTCAATCCTGATTTATTTAGGAATAGATCTTAACGATGATCGAATTATAGAAGCTGCAATGTGCTGACCACATGATTTTTTTTGGACGGACAATGAGTACGTTAAAAGATATTCATTGAGAAAGCTGAAAACCTTTGGCAAGATCAAGTAGCGTTAGTCCGGCTCTGTAGTATAGTGCTGCCAAGATTCAGAAGTAGTAGGATTAGAGTAATTGTTAAAGTTATAGCCGCTTGAGCGAAGGCCTCCGGTTCAATTCCCGTTGGTATCAAGATTCTTTCGAGTGTTTTTTCGACGTACACCTTTTTTGAAATACCCGCCCTTAAAGTGCTAACTGTTATAGCGCGGCGCTAGTAGTCTCATTCGAGAGAGGTGATTTTAAAGTTTTGCTCATCCCTTGGTTAGTCGCTATCATGCGTTGGAACAGTGCGGAGCGTGCATTTACCGTTGAAGCGTACTTTTCGAACGGAAAGTCGGTGATTGCAACCCAGCGTGCCTTTAGACGTCACTTCAACGTCGCTCCGTTAGGCCGTGTCCCGGACCGAAAATCAATTCTTTACTGGGTTAAATCCTTTCGGAATACCGGAAATGTGACGCGAAGAAGAAATGAAGTCACACGGCCCGTCAGATCACGTGAGAACATCGAGGCAGTAAGAGCTTCAATGTTGCGATCTCCGCGGCGTTCTGCGCGGAAGCATGCGTCTGCCCTTGGGATATCTGATCGTTCTTTACGGCGAATTCTTCACAATGACCTTCATTTCCATCCCTACAAGTTAGCAACTGCGCAGGAACTCTCCGAACGCGACTTCGATTCTCGAAGAAATGCATGTGAAGCGCTTCTCGAAAACGTCCCTGAAGACGCGATTGTGTTTTACAGTGATGAAGCTCATTTTCACTTGAATGGATACGTTAACAAACAAAACATGCGCTATTGGGCTGCCAACAATCCTCGAAAACTCCATCAGAGGCCTCTGCATTCGCCAAAAGTGACTGTTTGGTGTGCCATTTCATCAGTTGGGATTGTTGGTCCATGGTTTTTCGAAGAAAATCAGTTGACAGTAACAGTCAATTCCAATCGTTATGTGAGCATGCTCCAGGATTTTTTTTTGCCACGACTTGATGAAATGGACTTAGGGGACATGTGGTTCCAACAAGACGGAGCAACAGCTCACACTTCAAGGGCATCAATGGCCGTTTTGAGGGACCACTTCCCAGAGCGACTCATCTCCCTCAGGGGTGATTTGCAGTGGCCAGCGCGCTCCCCCGATTTGAGCCCATGCGACTTTTTTTTGTGGGGTTTTTTGAAATCCCGCGTTTACACCAATCGCCCAAGGACCCTGGAAGACCTGAAGGCCAACATTCAGGAAGAAACGGCCAATATACCCATCGCTATGCTCGAAAAAGTGATGAGAAACGCCAGAATTCGGTTTGCTCAGTGCATAGACAATGGAGGACGCCACCTTTCAGATATGATATTTAAAACCGTGTGAGATAAAACTTTACATGTCAAATAACAGTATAAAAAAAAATAAAAAACAAGTACCGCTGAAAATTTGTTTTGTTGAATTTTGAAAAAAGGAAGTTATGCTGCCGCACCCTGTACTATATGTGATATGGGTGGACATGCGGTCAAGCCTGATATTGACAATATCATCTTCTGCACTACTGCCACGGTAACAGACTGAGGTAATCCAACTATTTCAACGCCAGGGATCAGTCTGATCTGTAGGCCAATTAATTATTGCTTTTATTTTGACCAAAGCTACTTTTTTCAAATTCTGAAATATTTATATTCCCACATAAACTTCTACGCTTTGATATTGCCTTATTTAGACGAGCCGGAGGTCTCAATGACTGTAGTGTTGCGGAAACTGCAATGGGCTGGCACATGAATCGTATGGACGAACAACGGATACCCAAGAAGGTATTTGTTGAGAGAACTGAAAGGCGGAGATCAGTGAGGAAACCGAGGAAACGATGTTTTGACTCTGTTGACAAAGACAGTTCATCGTTGCTCGGATTTCAAAATTGGAAGACGCTGTAGTGTTTACAGGGTATTCTGCTGCCTAAGCGAGCGAAAAATTAATGCTACGCTAGAACTGGCCTTGTCCGGTGAAGCATAAGTGCGCTGGCAAGCTAGCTTTTCGGTGTCGTGGGTCGGGTTCTTTTCCCACAGCATAAGGGCCCACTGCAAAAATATTTCGCACCCATATCGGGTGTGGAAGGCCAAGCATTCCAGCGTGAGCCCTTGCAACAGAGAACTGAACCTGAAACTTCATAACACTGATAATTTCTCTAAGATATGATACATTAATTATATTAGATCATAAACCGGCACAGCTAGATGGATGCTATATTCACTTGTAATAAAAAAGGAACAATCCAGGGACACAGCAATTTGAAAATTTTTAAAAAATTTAAATAAATTTTAAGTAATTCACGTTTAAGCATTTCATGCAAATTGCATTATTAAACAAGGCTTATGTTTCAATTAGCACTCTACTATAAGCCACCACGCGTTGCATAAAGTCTAAGAAGTCCTGACTTTATTGTGATTGCCGCCCGAAACAAACTAAACAAATAGTTGTATTCGCATCCGAGCTAATCACCATAAAACGAATCAACCATTTTTATTCTTGCTGTAATTGAAGACACGACACCCATTCCTCAGACAGGGCAGGGACAATGTTTATATTGGTTACTTTTACTAGAATTCGACAACTAACAAAGGTAATCAATCCTCAATTATCACGAACGGCAGGGGAACAAAATTCAAATCTTGCGCGGAAACCTCTCATTTGTTTCACTTCACTTACAAACATTTTCGCTTTTCTAATCGCTTCACTTCAATTTTACTTCGCTTTCAAAAACTCTCCCGTTTAACCGTTGCCGTTCGCAACCTCATAGCAACTCCACGCTCCGTCGATTGCCCAGCAACTCGTCATCAACCAGAATCCCCTTCCCGTTCTTTGCCGGAACGGGTTCCTTCCAGTCTCATTGGAATATTTTGGAATTCATCGTTTATTATGACTTGCGGATTATCATTAGCCAATGGATATGTTATCATCATGTAGTTTTCCAATTAATGACGTATTTGTAATAGGTTTTAAATGCAGCAAATACGTTTTAAAAGTCTTTCGATTTTATAAAGTTCGCAAGGAAAAGTCGTTTTGTTCACGTTTGATTTTCAGTTGGTAGATTTTTGTTTTTATTCATTTCTATGAAAAAGACAGCAGCATCGTTTATTACTTTTACTAAAGTTTTTTATTTTCACAGCACTAAATATTCTTTATATTAAATGACGAATATGATTTTAGATGAGTACGTCTAGTTTAAAATATCAAATATGTATTCAACAATTTTCACTACTACCTAAACCTAACTGTTAATGATTACTTACTATAGAGATTTGTCTTGTTATACAAATTTGAACTCACTATTCTGTTTGATGTGCATAATTTATAGAAATTTTTCATTGATTTCCTTAAAAGGCAAAAGGGTATTCTCGTTAATTTCTTCTCACTTATTGTATCAATCTATACTTAGACTAGCAAGCTCTCAAGTCAAATAATGATGGCATTGGCTTCAATAAAGTGTAAAAGATTATTCAAGATTTGTTCGATGCAAAGCGATAAAAAAAGAAATAATCCACGTATGTAGTTGTAATCGTGTTGGTAAGTCTAAAAGTACTGAGCCTTTTTTGTCGCACACTTTCATATGATTTAAAAAATTACATTCACCAAATTTGATAATTTCGGCTAGTGTGAACATACAAGGTGGATTCCAAAATAAACGAGACTTAGCTAAAATAGAAACGACAGGAGCTTTGTTCTGATAAATTTGAGTTTACTTATTTAAAATAGTCTCCTCTGGCCTCGATACACTGTTTTGTGCGATCCAAAAGCTTATCGAAAGAGTGTTTCAGGTCATTGACCGGAATGTCCTTCAAGATGTCGATACAAGCCTTTTGGATGCCCTCTAGGGACGCAAAGCGTTTTCCTTTCATAGACAAATGCAATTTTCCGAATAGGTAGAAGTCATAGATAGCCATATCAGGCGAATACCGTGAGTGATTGATGGTTAAAATGCGATTAATAGGCAAAAAATCAGTCACAAGAGTGGATCTATGAGATGCTGCATTATCATGCAATAAGCGCCAGCTTCCTCCTTCGCGGTATTCAGGCCGAATTCGACGAATGCGATACAACAAACGCTTCAAAATGCCAAGTTAGAAAATCGCATTGATGGTTTGCCCCGTTGGCACGAACTCCTTGTGGACAATTCCCTTGGAATCGTGAAAACAAATGAGCATCGACTTGATTTTTGACTTCTCCAAACGTGATTTCTTAGATGGTGGCTCGTCTGGGGCCTTCCATTCGGCACTTTGACGCTTGGTTTCGGGTTCATATTGGAAACACCACGTTACAATGTTGTAATGGAAGTTCTCGTCTTTTCTCGCCTGTTTAATGATGTCTTTCGAATGTTGAATTCTGAGCAATTTTTGGTCATCAGTTAACTTGTGCGGAACAAAACGTGCACAGATATTTTGTAAGCCTAAATGATCGGTTAAAATGCGATAAATCGATGTTTTGGAGGTATTCAGCTCCGATTCCATGAATTTCAACGATGATTTCAGCTGATAAATTCACACACAATTTCGATGGAGTTTTCGGTGAGCACTGATTTTGAGCGGCCGGTATGTTCATCGTCATTTATGTCCTCACGACCATATCTGAAACGTGTAAACCACTAATGAACTCTGGCACGAGATAGACAATCATCGCCATAAACTTTTCTTATCAATTCAAATGTTTCGGTAAACGTTTTATCGATTTTAAAACAAAATTTGATATTAGCTCTTTGTTCAAAACTCATTTTTGTACCGATGACACAAACATGTTCCAAAAAAAAATCCAAAGAAAACTACAAAAAATGAAGTAAGAGTAGCTAAACCCATATAATCAAGCGATGTCTTCGCTTAAAAAAGAAAATCTAACTTTCCAAATGGAAATGGCTCTCAACCCAAACACTTTGTGGCCGCTTGGACGCGAACACTGAATGTTCTTTTGACCCGAAACTAACACGGACAATCACGGGAGCAGAGTAAATGAAACGCGCGGACACTAATTCCGTACCACATTCATTTATTATTTTTTTTTAAATATCAAAAATACCTTTCTTTTCCTACAATTGCTATAAATATTCGATCATGTATGAAAAGCATTAAAGGAAGAAAATGCGCAATTTTTCAAAACAATAAGAATTCTACTAATTTCTTATCCTGTTGGGGGCCTCTTGCTGCTGCCACTCCAAACACCCTCCGATACAAAAATAATCCGCCAGTAAAACTTTCAAATGTTGGATCTTCCGATCATGAATTTCCTCAATTAAAACTAACTTGGGACGTCAGCTATCACTAGCTTCCCACGATACAAAAAAGTGTCGTAAGACACGTTCCACAGGTCTGGACCAAGAATAAATCCCTGGGCAACACCCGATGTAACCGCCATCTTTCGTTGGCCCCGTGTCGTGTCGTAGAGCAGGCTTCGGTCTTTTAGGTAGTTCCTCAAAAGCCGCATTAGATATTCTCGAACTTGAAAAAGGTTTTCAGCGTATCCAGAATATCCACCCATCTAGCGGAGTTGGAGGCGTTCCTGACGTTGAGTGTCACTAACAGGACGATCCGTCGCTTGATACGACTATTTGCCTCTGCCTTTTGGACCGCGCTCACCACCTCTGCAATCGCATCGATAATAGAACGTCCTGCTCTAAAGCCGTTATGCCGAGGAGATGAGTCCCCATTAGCACGAATCGCGTCAGTGAGTCTTCCCTTGATGAGTTTCTGTAGCACTCGCCCAGCCGTGTCTAGCATGCATAACAGGCGGTATACAGACGGCGATTCGGGATTTCCCTTCCCCTTGCTGACCAGCACGAGCCTCGCCACCTTCCATCGTACCGGGAAAACCCCGTCCCGTAGGCAAGCGTTGAATGTGCTGAGCAGCAAGTCAGGACAATGGTGATAGACGAGCCGCAACGCCTCAGCCAGAACACCATCTGGACCTGGAGCCTTCCTCGCTTTCAATGAGAGGACTGCCTCCTCCAGTTCCGTCTGTTTGAAGAGCGGACACTCGACTGCTGTTTCACCATGGACAGCGTCGACACGGACAGGATGGGCGGGGAAGAGTTGCCGCAATATCTCATCCATCTTTTCTGCATCATATATGCAAGGTTTCCGTAGGGCGCCAAGCTTCCGCATAACTAGCTATTAGCCAAGGCCCCACGGATCCTTGTTCACATTGTCCACTAGATCTTGCCAGCAGCCCATCAAGTGCCTCTTCCTTCCTTCTTTTATCCCGATTTCCTTCGATTCGGCTAGACACCATTCTTTTATTGATTTTTAATGGCGGAGCTATCTGCATGTTTCCTTTAGATTTCGCCCCCAGCGCCTCTTTAGCCTTCTGCTCGTCTTCGGCCCTTAGCCAGCTCCTCCGATAGTCCCCTATGCAATCTAGGAGCTCCTCTAGTTCAAGGAGCCCAACCTTTACTGCTTTGCTGATTTTTGGGGAGTCGCACGCAGATTGTATTCTTTTCAGAACATCTCCCGCTTTTCGGAATAGCCTTTCTTCTTCGTATCGCTGGGCGGTAATTGTACTTTGTAACCATCCTTGAGAGAGGTTATCGCTTGCCGTTTCCGAATGCAGTGCTTCCGCCACATTTTCGACGTTGTCGGTGCAATCACACAACGTCGCTTTATTTATCTGTTCACTCGTTGCTTTTCGAGCCGTGATCTCCTCGTTGGCTTCAGGATTTTTCTTTACTGTATCGGGATTTGCGACCCTTTTCGATGCTCTTTATATCATCTTCCACCCTTCGAACACCTGAAGCGTCCTGCAGAGTTTCCCGCTTTTCCTTAATAGGACGCTCTGGCGTTCGCATGATTTTTTTGCTGCGCCTGAACGCCGCAGGAATCTCAGTCTGAACCAGACTGTCTGCTAATCTTCGTTTTTCGTTCGTCTTCACTGTCATTGTATTATTCGTCGTTTTTGTCATGGTTAGTACCGCTCTCGATGTACTGTTAACATCGTGGCTGCAACCGCAGGTTGCGTCGTCGTTGTTATTATTTTTTATTTCTTTTTTTGGATTTTTTGATCTTTTTTATATGTTTTTGGTTGCTCCAGTTTGATTGGGTCCCCCTTCGGAGCCGCTATCTCCGTTCGTGTGTGTAGTCGCCTTTTTGGCCCCATGGTTATCTTTGCAGAGCAGGGAAGCCATGCGACGGTTGGCACAAGCCCTTATAGGGACAAGTGCTCAGAGCCAGACCAACTCAAATTGGGAGTCCGTCTCAACCGAACCTACACCACCAACCCAATGGTGCGAACTTCGAACGTACTCCGAGACCTGCCAAGGGTTTAGCGGGACGGAGACAGTATGATAGTTGAATTGGAGCCGTTCACACCTTGTGTCACCTCGCTGCTAGTGTGCAAAGCAACAAGGTCCAAACCATCACATCCGCCAGCGCAATGCATCAACATCCAGTTCGTTGTCCAAAGCGTAGTCCAGATCCAATAAGAGTCGTTACCTGTCATCTCAGGAGGGGACCTCACGGCGCCCCCCATATCCTCGGATCCGTGGGGCGGCGCTCCCCAAAGAATGCTAGCCTCCAAGAGTACTCCTGTCGACCAGGATTCTCCCTGCGGGGGATATTACTTTATGTATGTTAGTTGGGTTGGATATATACTTTTGACGCCGCATATTTCCAATAACCGATTGATACTGAGTTCAATTGTAGCATTCTTTTTGATCAGTCAAATTCTTGGAGCCATTTTCGTATCAAAATGAAGTGTTTGCAATAAACAAAGAGTTATCCTCTCCAAATATATTAAATCAATCCAATTCACAATAACTTTTCCTTTCTTTAACTTTCCCTACCGACTGACCCCTTTATTTATGTTTCTATAGAAACTGCAAGTATTGAATACACCATTTGTCCTATTTCCGGACCCAATTTAAAGCAACACACAAACAAGTGGGTTATCGTGCATTCCATAATAAAAGGCTTGCATTCAGGACATGCAACGTCAATATGCAGCTCGTGGTTGAATAGTTATCAGGTGGAAATTCAGCAGTGTCGGTCTTATAAAAGTGAATTTGTTCGATGAAAGGATGTGAACTAATAAAATTAATTAAAATAATATAAAATAGTTTTTCATACCTAATATAGTGCTAGAATTATTGTAAATGAATAGGACAATTGTCATAGCATATGCACGCAAAAAGTGAAAGTTGAGTGAATGAATCAGTCAGTGCAGATTATATCTTGTAATTGTAAGTTATAGTGCACCAAGCAATTCTGTGTTTATTGCGCATAAATTAGTTATCTTTGAAAACATGCCTAAATGTAATGTTTTCAAAATCTGCAAAACTTGTTAAAAAATCTTTAATCTGATTCATGACATAAAAGCGCCCAAACTTTTTCACACTCGAAATTACTGAAAGGAAAAACATACTGCATAACAAGTGTTTCTGTTAAAGTAACTGAAAAATAACCAATAATCACATCAACGATATCAATTATGATATATGAGTAGTGTTCCACCATTATACAAAGCGTTATGTGATATTGAGGTCTGTAATGCATGCCAAATCATCACTTTAATTAAATTTGGACTATTTCATGCCAGGTACATATGCTGACAATGCAAAAGCGTAGAGAGGCATAAATATGATTCGCACCGTCACAGTTTACCTTGTCTAAATTTCCTATGAATATTATTATCGCTGCTGCTCGTCAATTAAACGGGTAATGAAATCCTCTTGCAACCAATCGAGCAATATCTACACACATCAATCCACAAATCTATGAAATCTAATTAATTAAATTGGCTTCAAGGGACGATTTTATTTCATATGGATACATCCAGTGAGATAGTCAAATACATACACAATATATGATTATTGAATAGAATTCTCTTGTAACTCTTAATTAGTGAAAGAACTGGACACAGCCAATTGACTCGGCAAATTAACCTTAGTATCAAAAAGGGAAAGTGATAATTTGTAAGAAAGAGTTCGTGACCCATTTTAATTGCAACATAAACAGTTTTCGTCTGCTTTTACTCTATTGTATCCATTTCCAAGTTTTCCTGTTAAAAAAATTATTGTGGTCTTATCACGAAAAATATTTCACGTGTATCGAAATCTGAAATATCAATAGTATGTAAGCAATATTTCCGGGAATCTCAAAAACGCACTAGTAAAGTGGCGAAAAAAATATATTTTACTCATAGGAGAACTTTTATCGAAATCAAACGGAAGTGTTTTGATAAAAAGTTGTAAAATGTGTAATTTTATCGTTGAACTAACTGCAGTGGTGCAATGAAAAGCGTTTTTAATTAAATAGTTTCCTAATAATTGTGTGATTGTGTTTTGAATTTTTTTCAGCAAATGGTGGCGGTAAAATGGCGTTAACAAAGTTTTTTCAAATAAATGCTAAACAATTGCTCAAACAAAAAATTAATCCGCTCCATAAAACAGGTAATTCGAATCAAGCAGTTTGTGGTGAAGTTTAATTGTGGTGTTTTAAAATCACCCACACTGAATTGGTTGATTGTGTAGCACTGTAGATAGATTCCCTCAATTCACATTTGACACTAATTGCACTAAGAAATTGGTAAATGGTTAGTCACTGAAATTTATTTTATAAGCAAATTTGTGTTTTTTTTTGAGCTCATTGACCACAAAATCTGCCAATTGAAATTGCAAATCAGCGTGACGCACATTGGATTTTTTTGGAATATTAATGAGTGTACATAAATATATTGAAAAGTGTTTCAAAAGATTCTTCATCTTAATGGATAATTATTAAATGTTTTTAAACTAATATTTCCCTTGAAAGCTCAGCCAAATTATTGCATATACTTTGTATGTATTTCTATTCAAAAATTGGTTATATTCTCTCCTGTTTCTATGGAGTTTATTCGCCCACAGATGTCTTAATTTAATATATGTACCATTTTAATTTTTGGGATTTGCAATAAGTTACAAAACCCTATTGAATTCGCGGCCTGCTCGCCCGGTCTGTCACAGAATATCGTATGGCTACACTTAAACTCAAAAAGGTCTGGTATTTAAGTAGTCCTACACTGTAAAACATTCGGTTAAATTTTCATCGCTAATAGTGCAGAACTTTCTCACAAAATTGCGTAAATTTTATGCACCTAGAGGAAAAGCACTACAGCAAGCAGTAATCACACTAAAAATGTATGGAAAACCCTTTTTTGTGCTTACAAACTACAGTTATAGTTTGGTTTTGCAAATTTCATGATTTACTCAATCCTGACATGTGTGACAATAAAAAAAATGCTATTTCCTTACTCAAAATGCAAATCATATAACACCAGAAAACGTCAGTCACATGTGGAAAAGTTTTTTCTTGTGGTTGGGAATTGAATTCCATTGACGCACTGAGTGTGGGGCTCCCATGCTCCCGAGCGACTGGACTACCCACTAAACCGTTCGCCTGTCAACCTGAGAACCTAGGCTGGAACCGTTTGACACATTACTTCGGGCCAGGTCTCATTTTACTACGCCGTGAGGCGCCTTCAAGCTGGGGGATCCCTTCTCGAGTGGGCGGGGAGGGAAGAAGAGGATAAGTGATCCCCCAGCTCCGACGTCCCCGGCGCTTTGAGTGTAAGTCTTTTTGTCTTTTAAGACTGCCCGAACATAATGTACCACATGGTTCCACTTGTCAACCGATCCACGTATCTCTGCAAATATACTATCCGGTGTGAGCTCTCCCGTTGCCCTGTAGAGCTCCCTTCGCAGTCTGTTCCATTTTATTGCCCACAAAAAATGTGTGACAATCATCGTCTCCCTCTCCTGGGCACAACCGACAGTCGGAGGACCGTGACTTACCAATCATGTGCAGGGAAAACTAACACCCATGCCCACTCAAAAGCTGTGTCGGATAGAAGTCAGTCTCACCATGTCTTCGATTTATCCACGGTCTCAGATCCGCGATAAGCCACGCGGTCAAACTTCCCTTCTTGCAATCGTTAAGTGAGCGATGTCTCTCCTCACGGGAAAACGCCTCCCTTGCCTTCTCGCTTCGACGCAGCTAAATGGCGAAGCGCTTCCTAGCAAGGAGGGCAACAAGTATCGCGCTTGCAATAACTCTCACCGCTGAATCGGAAAATATCTGATATAAAAATGCAATCCTCAGTGCTCCTCTTCTCTGTACGTGTGCCAAGCGGTTTCAGTATGCCACCTTATTGAGAGCCTCGCCTCATATTTGTAGTGATGTGGCTATATATAAGTATCCGTAAAGGACTGCAGCGATGGTCTGCTGCCTCGGCGAAAGAGGATGGTGAGATCCGCCGAGATTGGCCTTGTCTGAGGACGCGTGAATGCGCTGGCAGACTAGCGTTGCAGTGTCGTGGGGCGGGTTCTTTTCCCCAGCACAAGACCTGTCACGGGAACAATTTGCATCTTGTTGTTTTTTTTTCTTTTTTCCTCAGCGGTTGTTGAAATGCCACCCGAGCCAAGGTTAATATTAAAAATAGAAATGTTAAAATAATAAAATAAAAATGTTAAAAGATTAAAATAAAAATGTAAAGTAAAAAAAATAGGCAAAAAAAAGAAATGTGAAAAGATTAAAGTAAAAATGTAACGTAAAAATAGGGAAAAACGAAATGTTAAAATAATAAAATAAAAATAAGATTTGCATTTCGGCAGTAATAGCACCTGTAATGATACTGAAAAAATAAAAAAATTATAAAATTTCCTTTAAAAGCGCTATTTATTATTAATCTTTTTAACCAGATACCGGTATTTCGAGGACAAGTTATCCTCTTCATCAGTGGCGGTTTTTTCAGTAAAATAAAAATGTTAAAAGATTAAAATAAAAATGTAAAGTAAAAGAAAAATATAGGAAAAAGAAACGAACTGTTGAAAGATTAAAATAAAAATGTAAACTAAAAATAGGCAAAAAGAAAAGAAAATCCGGCTACCATCACGTACAACTGATCGCAAACAATACCAAGGAACGAATCAATCGCTGAGCGGTAGGACAAAAATGGCATACCACCTTTACAATTTTACAGCGACAAACGAAAGTAGGCAATTAACTCTTATTGCGAGGCATCAGAGATTGTGCTGAGTCAACTGGACCACCACAAACTACAGTACACTTTTTATATATTGTATCAATTCAAATTACTGGATCGAATGCACGATGATCTTCTATCAGCTCCAGATTGAAGTCAATACTTACTGTATCGTCATCAAAAAGCCGATGTGGGATTTTGTACGGTCTTGAATACCACTGGACAATTGCCTGATATGGATCGTCATCGCTTTGAAAACCATTTTCCACTTCATACAAGTTCTTGATTCTCGCGATCTCGCAACTTTCTACTGAACCTGAATCTACTGACCCTGCGCACGATATCAGAACAAAATCTCCAACTTTTAATGTTAACGCCCCGTAAATGCACTTCTTGTAGAAATAGCAATTTTTCGTTTCAAATTTCGGGCGTAAGTTATTGGGTATGTAACAGCGGTTTCTGGATTTCCAACCCAGTAAACTTTTGATTTTACAACCATTTTGCGATCGTACACACTTTTAATGTCCGTGAGTTACAAATTAGAGCGAAAGTTATAAATTTGTATACTGATGAAAATATTCGCAAAAATCGCGCACCGCGTCACTACCGCCCAACCTGGATACGTGCTCAATGTTTGGGAATACTCACTGTAATGAAGAGATGATACGAACGTTGGAGAGTCAAGGAATCAAACGCTTAATACCACTCCATTTCAATCCTCGCAAGGAGTTGAAGAAACTCAATCATTCATTGTTTGTTAACTTTTGGATTTAATTGATTTGTTGGTACACTATCCAGACAGGCCTAGCAAAACAGGCAAAGAACGTTTATACAAACGAGTAACATCTAAGAGTCTTTTATATCTACCGAAAGTACAACCGCCAGAGACCTCCAATCGTTATGGCATTCTACTATACGTTACCGCGTCATGACATTCATTTATACACTAACGCGTTATGGCTTTCAACGACACATTACCGACGAATTTAAAGACATTGGGAATAAGATGCGACCACGATTTCCAATGTATTTTCCCAAACTCAAATCATTTGGCACGATATAAACAAAACACAACACTGACAGAGTGTCAGCCACTTTGACATTCTACACCTGATGGGCGAGTGTACTAAAAAGGGAAATTTAGATTTCAATTGCCCGATGCTCTTAATTGAACATTGAATCGCCCAGGGAAAAAGTTAACGGCTCGCCGGTTGAAACCGAGCCGATGAATAATCAGAAAAGAAAGAACGGCTCTTTCTCTTTTCTGGCGGGTTCGAGACAACAGCGAAGGACTAAGCGAGGATAGCGCTCTGAAACTTTTGGGAAATCCATCGAGGGAAGGAATTGCGACCGGAGAAAAATTTCAACAGCGATCCAACTAAGGGAGATTGGCGACATCAAGGAACAATAAGCGCGCTGGCAGAAGATTGCAACGCAGATTACTTCGGGGGGCCCCTGCTTAGGTAGAGTAAGTGAAATTTTAACATTTTAATTCATTATATTTTTGAACATCATTTGCATTTCGCAATTAAATATATATCGAAAAATAGTGGAAGGTTTTTGTGTGCTTATTGAAGAAAGAGTAAGATTGCCGCGCATGTTTATTGTACACCTGGCTCGGGTGTGTTCGAGGGTGAATTTCCTTGTGATTTATTCCGGAATTTCTGTCAGCGAAAGTGTTTCTTTACTTAGTTTTTCGTTCGGTGCGAGTTACAGGTGCGATCGGGAGGAAATTAACAATCCAAACTATTCCGGGATTGTTTAGCCCGGGTGTGAACCTCAGATTTTTGCTCGGTGTGAGTTACGCCGGAAAATATGAGCCTGGCAAGTTGTGCAACTGGTCACCCGATGATTCTAATCCTCCCCTGCTAGGAAAGAACTTAAAGAGTGTTAGTCCGAGTTGTGCGAGGGGTGTTCGGCAGCCGCGTTCTCGCTTGGCGGCTTTTTAGGACCAGAGGATAAGCGAGTGGCGCCACCTACGACCGTCTTCGACGGCAAGCCGGGTCCGAGGTCCTTAGCCGAAAGAACTCCCACGCGGAGGGTAACTGGAGGGTAAAGGCCCACTACAAAAATTCACGCATTCACGAATTGAAGCGATCTAATGCCGATCAACAGACAGGTGTCGAGGCCGAGGTAACCTACGAAGGGCTGAATTGTCTATAGCCAGTAAGGGGCCTTCGTCGTTACCGACGATATTTATGGCCCAAAAATAAGAATGAGGCATCCAGGTGGAAGCGGTGCTCCCGCGCACCTCCCCAACCGGATCAAGATCCAAATATAGACGTGGCCATATATTTTCCATTTGAGTGAAAAACTCATGCAAACATAATTCGCATGAATTTTTCTATCAAATGGGAAATAACGTGGGCAATTTATGTTAAAGTAATATGCGATGGGATCACATAACACTATACCATAAAAGAGAACGCGAGCGGAAGGCCACTCTACCCGGGCAAGAGCACCTGAAACGCATTAAAAGGGGAGAGCTTGTCTGATTACTAGCTCATTTTAGTGGAAGGGCCTGCCATCGTTGCGGGTCCCATATCCGGTCAAGTGGAAAGACCGAAGGTAGTGGCTTAACGAAACATTTCCTTTATTCAACTGTGAAATTTACAACAACAAAATTTTCGGTACTAGAATAATTATTTCAATAGATTATCATCGAGTATAGCATTTCTAAATCATTACTATTTAAATTCTAGTAAGCTATCATACAATAAAATAAACCGAGATTATGGTTAGTGCAAAAGTACTGTTCGAAGCTGGCAACTATCATTTGCTTATTATTTATTAAGTACACAATATCTGCTAGTTAATAGTGAGGAATAAAAATGTTTCACCTCCTATGCAATAAAAAATTTAAAAACAAAACCTGTGAATAACCGTAATAGATAATTTTTTTTCCTACAATGAATGAAGGCGATAAACTATTGAAAAAACAGGGTACTTACCCAACATCCTCGCTGGGCGGCCGCTGATGATGTGGGTTGTCCTGAAACTCAAATTTAATTACGAGTGTTTGCACAAAATTTCCACGTTTTAAAATTAATCGAAATGGGGAAGAAAACTTCAAATCACACTTTTGCACTTTATATACAGTAACTTCCTTAATCATATATGATGTCGAGAAAAGCTGCTTTGGGTCAATTACGAAGTGTGACAATTAAGTAATGAGATTGATTTTATTGCCGCGCTTGTGGTAAACCTGCGACCGTGAAATTTCCTTTCCCTTCCCTGGCCTCTTTCCCCTCTTTATTGTTACATTTACCATTGCTCTAGCTTGTTTAGGTCGCCTGTTGTGTCGTATTGAGTAGAAGTTTGGTGGTGCTCGTCACGAAAATGGAGAAACGAAGTCAAGAGCAACGCATCGCGATAAGATATTGCGCCAGATTGGGCGAAATAGCTTCGTTAACGTACGCTAAAATTGTAAAAGTGCATGGTGATAGTACTCTTAGTCGTGCCTAGGTGTTTCGCTGACAAAAAGAGTTCCAGAGGTGCGTGAAAGCGTGGAGAACGAGGTGTGGACTGACGCGAATGCGCAGCGTGTGCGCGCCCTAATCCGTAAAGATCGGTGTTTAACAGTTCGAATATTGGCCTCGGAACTGGGTATGAACCATGCAACAGTCAGACAAATTTGAACCGACGATTTTGGGATGAAAAAGTTGTGCGCGAAGATGGTTCCAAAGAACCTTTCTGAGGAGCCCTCAGCGTGTCCCAGTAGTTGGCCTCTAAAGGGATCGCCGTGTTGCAGCAGCCGCCTTATTCGCCCGATATGTCACCCTGTGACTTTGTTTGTTCCCTAGAACAAAATCGGTGGTCAAAGGAACCCATTTTGAGTCGATTACGGACATCCAGGCGGCCGTGACGAGTGTACTCGCGGACATCCTAGTCCAAGCGTTCCAGAAATGTTACGAAGCATCGAAAATGCGCTGGAATCATTGCATAGCTGCCCAAGGGGACTACTTTGGGGGATGACAGAGTGTAGAATTTTTAAATAAACGGTTTTCATGGAATCAGTCTCATTACTTAATTGTCAAACCTCGTACGTTAACACGCTGTCCAGTTATAACGATTTTTCGAATAAAACCCATTTCAAACCCATAATCATCCTTCCATTTCCTTTTTGTCAGGCATCTCTTGCGAACAACATCGTATCCAACATTGATTCGAAAAAGACACAGCATCCAATCCATTCAGATATTATAACAGCAATTTTCTCAATCTCCTCTGGCACTTCCAGTTCCTCGACTTTTCCTGCCGTGCATAATCCACTATATTCGAGCAATTTCGTCTTTGAAACAATCTTCAAATTGATAGGATTGACACTGCCGTCAGTTTTTCTTAAATAGTGCCGGTGTACCATAATGACAATATTTTCCTGACACTCATCTACGGGACGTTCGCGATGGAAACGAGGTGCCGTCGAATCAAATGAATGCTGATGATTAGTTTGGGCGTACCAGGTCTAAATCGAAACAAAACGATGGAAAACGATAACCATAGTTGTTAGAAAAGCCGTAGAAAAAAATTCTCGTGCTATTTAAAGACATTCAAACATTTGGTAATGATTACTAGATTTCCGCTGGTTTCGCTTGTCATCCCAACCGACGCAATGCAATTTTCCCGTACTAATCTCTCGTTGGCGCTAATCCGACTCCGTACTGTCGCATAAAAATACACAAATGTACTTCAGGCGTACACGAAAAATTGCCATGAAGATCCGCTATTTATCTTGCAGGCATACTCTTGCGTATAAACACAGTCCGAAAGAAGGAAAAGATCACTTTCTGCGTTTTCAGCGGCCAAGTTGCGACCAATAAAGATAAGGAAGGAGAACACTCTCCTAACAAATTTTTGCTTTGCTACATAATCAATTTATTGCCAAAATCAATTTATTTCACTTTTCCTCCGAATCATTACACGGAATCGGCACTTGTTTTGGTTTATACACCTTTGGAATTCCGCAAAACGAATCTTTTTCGGTCGTGTACACGAACAGCTCCACTAGTGTTGGTGACAATCGTGCGAAGCGCAATATTTCCTTTAGTCTTTTCGCAGCTCATTTCCTTTTCTTGACAACTGGCAAGGCAACGAAATCCTTGCTAAACCGATCGACAGACTCACAACGCAAAGGAACGAGTTCGCTAGATGCGAAGCTTCCTACGCGCAATTGAATGGGATAACCGCGAAGCGATCACGTTGTAACGTTTCGATGTTGGCTTTAGCCTTAATCAATATACACTTCCTAGCAAAACAACGTTGGAAATAACAATCGCGCTCACTGTACGCACCAGAGCTTCGGGGTCTCGTCTTCTTGCTACAATACAAAAACGCGAAATCCCCTGGCCGGGCTCTCCACTCGTAGCAGAAAAGTCGAAAGTCTCTTGGGCGTCTCGACGTGTCCGCCGTGACGATTCATAACAGACTCCCCTGTTATCCGTCATCGCCTCGCGGGACTATTTACAACGGCAGTTCACGAGCCTTCCATCCAATTCCAATTGCATGGCGGAAGTATAATTCGTGGATAAGCTCCGTTGTGAAGAGGGTTGCCGTGTCCAGATTTCAATTGCAAATTTAAATCATTATTATTTTTTAATTTACAATTGAAATTTAAATCAGCATTATGGCGGTTTCGAGCAGTTTCCTAACGTGACTGCTCGATTACTGTATATTTCTGCTCCGTACACTAACACTTCTCCTGCTGCACACATCAAGAGGTGTCTTCTTGATAGGTTGGGTCCCCCTACGTTGGCCATAAGTCAACTCAGAGCCGATGCGCCCGAAACAGCCTTCACAGTCGTTGCCCTGATTTTCTCAGATAAATTTATCTTCGAGTCGATCAGTCGGACCATGTACTTCATCGCTGGCTTTTTTGTGGCTGGGAGGTGAATGCCATTTACGCATAGAGTGTAGGACTTCTATGCTCGCAAGAAGGCAGCTGGACTACCCACTAAACAGCTCCCCTGTCAACCTGAGAACCCAGCCTGGAACCGTTTGACACATTACTTCGGGCCAGGTCTCATTTTGTTACGCCGTTGGGAGAGAAAGGAAGAGGAAGTGCCAGAAAAGCGATCTCCCAGTCCCAACGCCCCCGGCTGCTGTGAGTCCCTTTTGTCTTTTAGGACTGCCCGAGCTTAATGTGCCACCTGGTTCCATTTGTCAACCGATTCGAGCATCACCGCAACGATATTATCCGGAGTGAGCTCTTCTGTCGCCCTGTAGAGGTCCCTTCGCAGCCTGACCCACTTTGTGCACGCAAAAAATGTGTGGCAGGCATCGTCCTCCTCTCCTGGGAAAACAGACAATTGGGGGATCGTGACTTACCAATCTTGTGCAGGTAAGACTGAAAACACCCATGCCCGCTCAAAAGCTGGGTCAGTTAGAAGTCAATCTCACCATGCCTTCGATTTAGCCACGGTCTCACATCTGGGATGAGGCGCGCAGTCCAACTTCTCTTCATGAAATTCACCCAAGACTGCTGCCAATCGTTTAGTGAGCGCTGTCTCTCCTCGCGAACAACCATCTCTCTCGCATCCTTGTTTCGGCGCAGGTTAATGGCGCGACGCTCTCTAGCAAGAAGGGCGACAGTTATCACGCCTGTACTAACTCTCACCGCCGAACCAGAGACTGTCGGATACGAAGATGCAATCCTCAGTGCTCCTCTTCTTTGTACCTGTGCGAAGCGTTTTCGGTATGCCTCCTTACTGAGAGTGTCGCCCCATACTTCTGCTCCGTACAGTAACACTGAGCCTACAGCACTCATCAAGAGACGTCTTCTTGATGGACTGAGTCCCCCTACGTTGGACATAAATCGACTCAGGCCCAATATTCTCGAAGCAGCCTTCTCAGCCGTTGCCCTGATTTGCTCAGAAAAACTCATCTTCGAGTTGATCAGTAGCCCCAGGTACTCCACCGATGGCTTTTATTCGATTCGTATATCTCCAATACTGATCATCTTTACTCTAGAGACTTTCTTTTTTGTCAAGATGACCACTTCAGTTTTCTCCAGTTCACATTGTCCACTAGATCTCGCCAACAGTGAGCCTTGCTGGTTTTAATCAATTTGCGAAGTTGTATGCCTCATCGCAGCTCACGCCGAGACTTATGAGACACCTTTCGCTTTTCAGCGATTTCAGTCGACCGCAAGTACACTGGGGGCTCATTGTGCTGGGGCTTTCGATGGGACATAGAAGCACTGAAAGCAGTCATGATGACGCTCAAAGTTGAGTTCGCCACGTCTTGAGCTGTCAGCTCTTCTGTCCCCTGCAGCGGAGCACCTGCTGTGAGCACATTGACGAAACCTCTCGACGTCCATCCCACCGATGTTCCACCCAATTGTAGAAAGTCGACATCATGGACGTTAGGAGACAACATCACGGATCTCAAGCAGAATGTACCGACGATCACTGGCTGAGTGGCCCTTACCCTCGAATTGTATGAGTATATCCTGAGAACTAAAGACTCGGGGGCGAATATCACGTCCGGTATGCTTCGTTTCAAGCGGATTTGGCGGAAAGTTCGCGTGTTTTCGGTATTTAGTGCGACGAGCGCCGTCCTGGCCGCCATTTCTAGGATTCGTTTTCCCCGCGGGTCTGTTAGAGGCATGCCCCATTCGATTGCTTTAGCCTTGAAGTCTCCCCCAAAGAGCACGTTGCTAACTGCGTTTGAGACAGTTCCCTTTCATTTTGCCACAAACTCATGAAATATTCGACACTACAACACAAAACCTGAGCAAATTTTGCCCGCACAGGCAAAATGACCAACAGTTACAAATTATCACAATGCGGACGAACCGAATAAACGAAATCTCCAAAAAACTCTCGAACTTTACCGTCTGCGGTCTATCTCACAGCCCTCCTCCAGTTGTTCAACCACGCAACGAGGCAGAAAACTCCGTCCCGTTCGCTTTCGACGACGAGTTCGATTCATTGAGATTTTCGTCTTTTCCGTAAATTTTCGATACCGTATTGTATCACGTAATGTACTCGTTAATTATATATCAAATGATAAATAGTTCTAATGCACGGGAAGTTATCATAATGTACACAAATTAAGAAATTCGACTCGCTCGCATAAGTCATACAATAAAGATCGGGAATATCTTTTTTAACATTCAACATAAAACCCACAGCACTACTGACGCGACGGCTATTCCGCTCGTCGTTTAAAATGCGAGTCCCGCTTAGTTTCAATCCTACTTACCGCCTCCCTGGATTGGACTTAATGGATTGAGTAGGGATCGGAAAATCTTTTTATCGATAATGGTAGCGGTGATAGTGGCGGGATTTATTTTGGTTTATTTATTTTATTTATTTCTTTATTTAATAAATAAAATGCCCGATTTTTAAACGTGGTTCGATAATCACTAATTGGATATTTCTAATAGGCAACTATCTCTTTCCTGTCTAAAAATATTCCCCAGCTGCTACAGTGATTACCTAGTTTAAAAGCAAGACAACATCACATTTATCAATCTTTGTTTATGAATTAGTTTGAAGTACTAAAAATAAATCCTGTATATAAGAACGATAGGTATTTATTATTGCAGATTTGTATCCAAGTTCCTCAAAACATTTAACTATTATTGGTGAAGAAGAATGATAGACTGTGTTGGCCTAAATGTGACCAGAGATAATCGGTAGACCTGGAGGGGACCGATACTTCCCATCCAAAAACCCAACACAAAGGCTGAGTACCAGCCGTCCTCAATTTGCACCAGGAATTAAGAAACGCTTCCCGTTATACATATCCACCACCGCGGTAAATACCGTACCTTGCATGCTATCAACGTTTTATTTCGGGTGGTTCTTTGGACAAACTGTGAGCTCACTAAGCTGTATTGGATACTGATTAAAAATAAAATCCTCATCAAAGTTGAGTGGATAATCAGTCAATCGTAACTATGAATATATCACCTTCTAGAGCACTCGCATTTGGTAACCTGATAATGGTATTGCAGTTTTAATGCATGACTCTAAAAATACCAACCAATATATTTTACTTGATATCCTACTCAACTAAGTTTGATTAAAAAATCACTTTTTAAGGTCAGCTCAGTATATAGAGATACCTTCCATGAAACCTTTTAAAAATTTGAGCAAAGCGCTGTAGCGAGCAGATAGACTATCCAAAACTAAAGGGTATCCCAAAATTAATGCAAGATTTGAATTTCCCCCTTTTTGTAGTAAATTATCGGCAACCCTGAAAAAGAACAATTTGACAGCTGAAAGTTTAGGGTTAGTAAGAATGGAGCGTTATACGATACAACAATGCCATGCTGCCAGTGAAGCAATTCAATTACTGCATGAGACATTTCCTGGTCATTTGCCTGATGTGTTATTCCATAAATAACCCTATCCTATGTGCTTTATGGTTCTATGAAAAAATAAAAATCAAAAGACTAAAAACTGTGTTTTCTATTCAATTCAAACCTTGTGTTAATTTTGGGATACCCTGTAGTAGATTTTTATAAAATTCTTTTCCTTCAATGCATTCCAAATCAGGTTTTGAACAATTATATGTTCATTGTTATTTAACTCGTTAAAATATTTACTTATAAACTTTGACATAGCAGTAACCAAATAATTGCCACCAAAGTCGTTTTGACATTTGAAATAATAAAAATAATAGTGTTTCTTTTAACGCCACATGTATTAAATATCATTATGTCCATTCAGTATCAAGATGTCCTAGTAAGTGTTTATTTTAGTTAAGTGGGTTAAAATAAGATCAATATGAATAGTGATAAAAAATTGTCAGTCATCACCGAAAGTTTCGATAATGTTAAGAAATTTTTCGGGAATTCAAAATTATGTGAGTATATAAAATTAAAATTTTTAATCAAATTTAATGATAAACTAATCTTAGCGTTTGATGTTTGTTGCGGCGTTTTTTCTCTAAGATATGGTATTAAGTCCCCAGGTTTTCAATATACTGTAATTAGTTTTCGTTATCATCAAAAACATAATGCTTGAATATTAGACTTAAATTTCCAAATGCTCGAATACAAAGACATATGAAAAAAATTGAATTTAGAGTAGTTTTATGTGGATTTACTAAATTCTTGATTTTTGCATTGTTGAGAAGTTATGGCTTTAGTTTGGGGTTCATGTAGTGATGAATGTTCTCTTGCATCATTCATTGAATGGATACAAATGATACTCCTAGATTGATGGTCAGTGGTATATTCCCCTCTTTACTGGCTTCAATTCCGGCAAAAACGTAACAATTATTGATATTAAAAGTATCCGATAACACCAAAATTTGGACCATCCAATTTTTCAGTGCATTTTACGCAACGGTAATGCATGTTGCCGATCAATTGACAACCTTTTAATTTCGAGCACTTTGGCTGCATCAATTTGACAAACTTCTTTGCGCAAACTTTCTCCTTACAATCAGTACCCTTCAACAAAATTATCTAGCTTACGTAAGTTTTATCATCTGGAACCATGACACCTGTTTCGCTGGTTGGAAACTGTCGGTTAGTTCGCCGTTTACCTTGACCTGGGACTGTGTTTAAGAATCGTGACGTTAACTAGGTGACTTAGGTGAGAGTCCTTGCTCTGGAGTGATATTTCATCAATTCCAGGAGCCTTATTTTTCAGAGGTAATTTACTATTGCCTGTACTTCATAGCTTCTGGAACGTTGACAGCTTCAGTAGTTGTTAAGGTCGCTGTGAATAGCATCTGGAAATATTGCAGCCATTTGTTTTTAATTTCGACTGGATTACCTATGATTGCTCCTTGTGCCTGTATGTCTGCGACATACAGGCTTGAGCGGTATGGTCAGTTATTTTCCTACCCCAGATAGAAGTGGTTTTAAGAGCATCGGAAAATCACGATGGTGAAATCTTTAAATTTCTCATTTAAATGAAGACCCTCCTCTAGAGCAGTTGTGCTGGTATTCCATCTACTCCAGGAGCACTTATCTTTTATCAGATCACGTACTCTGCTGCCTGTACTTTGTCTCTTATCGGTGGTGAAGCTAGGACTTCTTGCTCTGCTTCTGGAATATTCACAGCCTCAATAGTTGTTAGGGATGCTGTGAATAGCTTCGGGAAATATTGCAGCCTTCTGCTTTTGACTTTTATGGGGTTACCTATGATTGCTCCTTATGCACTTGTGCAAAGACTTGTTTGTTGATAGAAGCCAACTTTTAGCTCAATAATGACTTCATATAGGGTCATGCTTTCGTTTATCTGTTGGGTCTTAGTATTGATGGTCGGTCGTTTCTTTCTTCGGTACATTTTTTGAGCTTGTCGTCGGAGGATGTTGTATTGTTCTTCTTTGGCCCGAGTTGGTTAATGGAAGTCTTTGTACGCGTGGTTCCTTTTTTCAACTGCTTTACAATCTTCGCCGTACCAGTCGTTCCTACTTTTCTTTGGCTGGTAGCACAAGACCTCTTCGGCCGCTTCTGTTACCGCATCTCTTACTGTCTTCCACATAGTTTTGATGTCATCATTACTTTCTCCCACCTGCAGGGATATGTGTATGCGATTTTCCACTCCTGACATGTATGTGGACGTTACTGAGCTATCATTTAGTTTATACATTTGATACCTTGGTTTAATTGATCTTACTTCTTTCAGCTCTTGGAGATGCGGCATTGGAACTTGACCCTTATAAGGTAATGGTCCAAATCACAGACAGTCCCGTGTCGAGAATGCTGGTAGCCGCTCGTTTCTGAATGGACTTATTCGATCGATGCCCACGTTCTCTTGTGCATGTCTCGATGCGTGGTGTGTGGAACTTACTGTAAAGTCTCTGCTCGTAGCGAAATCTACAGGGCTTTCCAATAAGAGGTGTTATTTTGATATAAGAAAAATGCCATTTTTTAATATAAATGATCGGATTTTTATTTCATTATAAAGAGGAAGGTATGCCGTTAATAGTGGAAAATAACATCAGGCAAATGACCACCACGACCACGCTTAGAAGACCATATCCTATTCATGAAATTTTCCAAAACCAAATCGCAAAATGGCTGCCCTATGTCCTCGATAGGCTCACGAATTCCATCTTTGAGGTTTTGAATCGACGCTGGGCTGTTGGCGCAGACCTTCTCTTTCAAGTGGTCCTAAAGGAAGAAGTCACAAGGTGTTAAATCACAAGATCTCGGTGGCCAATTGTGATCACCTCCTCGAGAGATAACACGGTCCGGAAACTTTTCCCGTAAAAGCTCAATAGTTTTGATGCTTGTGTGGCACGTAGCGCCGTTTTGTTGAAAGTAAACGTTGTCCAGATCAATACCATCCAATTTCGGCTTTAAAAAATCATTAATCATATCTCCATAGCGCAATCCATTCACCGTACCTGTTACTCCAGCCTCATTTTCGAAAAAAATAAGGTCCAATGACTCCGCCGGACCATAACCCGCACCAACTCGAAATTTTTCACCAATTGCTGTATTGCGGTTTGACAAGGTGCTTCACGACGACCCAAAAATGTTCGAGTTTTACGAACCGTCTCTGCCAAATTTTCACCATTTTTATAGTGAATTTTAATAATTTCAATGCGTTGTTGAAGCGTATATCGTTCCATTTTTATTAATGGCGTAGTTTATGCTTGTCAAACGTCAAAAAATAACAGTGTCAAAAATGACATCTACCGAAATAGCGGGCTATTCAAAATAACACCTCTTATTGCAAAACCCTTTATTAGGCGTTGCCAATTGTCGCTGGTCTGCATGAAGGCTTTGCCCTACGGTTGTTCCTCTATGCACCGTTTATCGGGCGATTTTCGCGTTGAAATTAAATAATAATTTTAATGTCGTTTGACGGCAATACATCGACAGTGCATTCCAGGGTACTGTAAAATTCGTTCTTAATTGCCTTCTCCTTGCCTTCTGTGGTCGTGTGACAGTTGACCAGCCAGATCTGAAAGAATTTGGCCTTGATGCAAATTGCACTAATTGCAGAGTTGGTGACAATTTGTTAAAATGTACTATTCACAATGAAAGCCGCTTTGAACTCATGGCTTCCTTGCAATTTTCCGCTTTTAAAAACGGTGTACACTCGCATATCAAATGTATTTTCATCGTACCATCTGGTTTCTTGTACTGCGTGACGTTGATTCTATATATTTTTTAGTTTATCCAGTAGATGTCGAAGTACACCACGTCTATTCAATGATCGAACGTTCGAAGTTCTAAGAGGATAATCCTTTATTCGTTAGGATGCCGTTTGCCCAATTTGATCCGAGGCTGTTGTGCTGGTGTCATGACAAGTAAATACTAAGTGGAGCGTTGTCAGTGCTTCGACTTAGTCGGTTTTTGATCTGGAGATGGTATTTCATTTTCCACCTACACGCCGGCTACCCGGGTAGAGCTTATATTTCAAATAATCTAACGCTTAAAACCTCAAAACTACTCTCCTCCTTCTTCGTAGTACTACAGCCCCTCTCGGGCCTTCGCTTCCTGCAAATAGCGCCTCCAACTGTCTCGATCCATTGACCGCGACCTCCAATTTCTAAATCCGAGCAGCGATGAACTTTCTTCGTCGACCGAGTCAGACCAGCGTTCCCTTGGTTTCCCCACTGGTCTACGGCCTTCAGTTCTCCCAACTAATACTTTTTTGCGTATCCGTTGTTCATCCATACGATTCATGTGTTCAGCCCATTGCAGCTTCCGCAGGCTTACAATCGTTGAGGCCCCCGGCTCATCAAAAATTTCATACAGCTCATGGTTGTATCGAATTCGCCATTGATCCCCGTCTAGCTTCACTCCGGCTATTCGCCTCAGGATCCGTCGTTCAAAAGCTTTCAATATATTTGCGGATGCTTGGATTAGGGTCCATGTTTCACACCCATACACAGGTCTTATCACAGATTTGTATACTTGGAGCTTTGTTCTCCTGTATATTTCTCGACTGCATCATGAGTTTTGTTTTATTTGCATTATTTGTAGCCCTACTAATTTTGTTTCGCTGTCGACTTTCAGGAAGAGTTCTTTGGCAGTTGTTAATGACCGTGGCAAAATGCTGATGTCGTCCGCATAGACTACTACTTGGCTCGACTTGTATAGTAATCTACCTAGTGATTCGACTGGTAGCTTCCTTATGACGTACTCCAGAGCCAAAATGAATAGCAATGCGGCCAGCTTATTTCCCTGCTTTAGTCCAATATTTTTGTCAAAATCATCGGTGAGTTGGTTATTGATGCGGACTTGGGATGTTGCCGACTTCATTGTCACCTAACCAATCATTATTTGGTATGTTACGATCAATACTTTCTTATGCTTGCTTAACGTCAACGAAAATTGGTGTACGTTTATGTTGAACTCCCAGCATTTTTCAAGTACCTGCTTGACAGTGAACACTTAGTCTATCGTCGATTTACCTGCTCTAAAACCAACTTGATACTCCCCGATAATACTGTTGGGGTATGATCTGATTTTATGTTACAAGATTTTTGAAAATATTTTGTACACCGTACAAATGATATGCCTCTATAATTTTCGCACTGTAGCTTGTCAGCTTTTTTGTGGATAGGGAATATAATTGATTGGCTCCACTCTTTCGGCATATGTTCTTGTTGCCAAATGTGCTGGATGACTTTGTGAATAGCTGTATGAACAGTGCTGCCACCATATTTGACTAGCTCCACTGGAATCGATACCCAGCGCTTTATTATTCTTTTTTATTTGATGATGGAAAAAACTTCATCCAGAGTAGGTGGAACTAATGGAAGCTCTCCGCAGACATCTATAGGCTCCGATGTTCTGGACCTGTGCGGAAGATTAAGGAGGTTCTTGAAATAAGATATTACATATAGGCACATCAATTTAAATACCAATCTTAAAGCAGTTGGTGTGCAACCTTTGAACCTCAAAATTAGCTTTGTCCTTGTCTCGATATATGCTCCGCTCAGCGTCACTGCATCAGCGTTGAAAACTGGATTGGATGAAATCAAATAACAACTGGATTCTACTAGACGCATTTTGATTGGATGTGATCTGAATGCGAGACAAACCTATTGGGGTGATAATCTCTCTATCTAACACCAAAGGTAAATATCTTCTCGAATGGGTTCAGAATCTGGGTTTCAGGATACTCAACACGGGAATCTTCACTTTCAAAAGAATCATGGTAAATGAATTCAATCCTTGCCTGACGTCACCGTGTCAAATGTACCTTTCGAGGTGTGAAGTCAAGGACGACCTGTGCAATAGCAGACATTGCCCCATTAAAAAAATTACGATCAAAGTGGATCCTAGCACCTGGCCGCTGTGTCGAGACAAGGACGCGATTGAAAACGATATCGCAACTGGTTCAACGAAAATTTTGAGGGCAATGGAAAAAGCCAAATCATAAACAACACCAAACGTGAAAAAAATCAAATACAGCAACATGTACTGGTGGTCGAAAGAACTAGTGAATATCTGGAGCATAAAAAATGTGCGATTGATGAACCTGGAGGTCTGGTCTGCCTTAAACGAACTGAGATACGAGCAGGAAACGGTGGTCAGAGAGGCCAAAAGAAAGGGTGCGGGAAAAGCTGTTCTTAACGTCTGCGGCGACGTAGCGCCAAACGGCTCTGGACCTTTATCAACAACATCCAATACCACAAAAGAAGAAACTTAAATGACCAAATGGACGAAGAACTAAGTCTTCGATTCCTTCAAGACATTAGGGGTAGGCAACACCCCAGCACCAACATCTTCAAGGAATCTGTCACCAGCTTTAACTTCGAACATCTATTTAAGTTGAGGGGGTAATCGAATTTCCAACGTGCAAAGTCCACGGCACCTGTGGTTGACTCAATTGATTACAGTATGTTAAAAAGGTCCCTGATGTATGCAGAACGATTAGAATCGCCCAAATACTGAAACCCAACAAGAAACCAACACAGCTCTGCCGATAGAGACCGACTCGATATTAACATGATAAACAAATTGATCCAAATCAAACTGGACCGTTTTATAGAAGAAAACTACATCTTGTCCTTCAATCACTACGCATATAAGAAAAACAAGTCGCCTGCCTTAACACATTATTGCACAAATTAGAAAAATATGTGTTCCAAGTTTAAAATAGCAGTCGTTCTGAAAATTACCACCGCCTATGAACATGTGGATCTCAATCTGCTGAAACAAACTCTAACTAACATTGGCATTAGCACTCTTTATACTAGCTTGATCATAGAGCTTTTTAGCCGTAGAACCCTGTTGTTAAACAATAAAAGGGTCACGCTAAACAACGGCCTACCACAGGGATACATCTTAAGCCCTCTCCTGTTTAGCTTGTACACCACTGTTCTACATCATCTTGCTAACTGTAAGACTTCTCTGCTTCTTCGTAGCACTACAGCCCCTCTCGGGCCTTCGCTTTCTGCGAATAGCGCCTCCAAGTGTCTTGGTCCATTGACTGCGAGCTCCAATTTTGAAATTCGAGTTGCGATGAACGGTAAGACTACTGTCCTGGAATCCTCCAACGATTTCCTCATGCTAATAGAAGGAGGAAAGCTCCCAGAACCCGTTGATGCCTTACAAGGTAAACTAAATTACTTCTGTGACTTACTGGGTATGAAAGTAAACCCAGCCAAAGCACAAGCGACAATTTTTTCGGGCATAAAAACCTTCAATGCACCCTCAGCATAAATGGAGGTCAGATCGCGTGTCAAAACAGCACTTTTTATCTTAAACTTGAATATGGAAGCCGTTAAAATTGAAGCCGTCAAAGCACTGGTTTTAAAGCTCTGCCTTGGATTCGAAATTGTCCAAAAACTCATGACTAAGGATAGACCCGAATTGCTCACGGCAAGAGAGTTAAGTAAAGCTCTCTTCAATAACTACCCGGATACTGAGGTAGCAGACGAAAAGAACACAGCCTGCAGCTTTGCCCACGTATACCAGAATTGAAGGCCTCTTTCGACGAAATTATTCCCACTATCGTGATTAGTAGACCACCAGAATTTAAGGTATTTCTGGAGGTTGGTAGTCCGATGTGCAATATGCAAAACGACCTCGATGAAACCCCTTATCACGATAGAATCATCCTACTAAAAAGTATGTCTCAGCTGACCTTTATTACTGACGGAGAAAATGTACTCAATGCTGAATTGCATGCTATTTTGGCTGCCCTGATGGATCCTGCTGAAATTTCTACCATAGTGTTGAATTTGTTTACAGATTCTAGGGCCGCACTTCTAAACACCGAAAACAACACAAATCGTAAGAAAGTAATCTATGACATCTGGCTGGTCATCAACACCAAACCGAGCATTAAGTTCATCCTTCTATGGATCCCTGGGAATAAAAGGATAGAGGCGGTTGCGGAAGTTGATTGTTATGCTAAAGAATAGGTTCGGAGAGGCCTTTTGGAACACACCCACTTGGAGCAGGATGGTATTATGGATATTATCGCCTCAAGCATTAAACGTGACTGGAGAAATCGTTGCTTAGAGAAAGGATGTGGACTTACGGAGTGTATCTGGAAAAGAGCCCACCACTTGAGAGGCGAAAAACCATGATTCCACACTCTGGGGATAAGTCCATTAATAGAATTCTGATCAATAAAAGATATGTAACAATTTGCGACTAGCCTAAGTTGCGCTTGTCCAACGCTGCATCCAGTGACCAGAGCCAAAACCTCATCCGCATAACCGATCAAACGTGACTTATCTGGCATCTCCAGTCTCAGTAGCTCGTCGTAAGACACGTTCCACAGGTCTGAACCAAGGATAGATCCCTGGGCAAGACCCGATTTAACTTTCATCCTTCATTAGCCCTATGTCGTGTCGTAAAGCAGGGTTCGGTCCTTCAGGTAGTCTCTCAAAAGCCGCACTAGATATTCTGGAACTTGAAACAGGGTTTCCAGCGTATCCAGAATATCCACCCATCTAGCGGAGTTGAAGGCGTTCCTAGTGTTGAGTGTCACCAACAGGACGATCCGTCGCTTGGTGCGGCTATATGCCTCTGCTTTTGTACCGCGCCCAGTACCTCTGCAATCACATCAATGGTGAAACGTCCTGCTCTAAAGCCGTACTGCCGAGGGGATAGGTCCTCAGCAGCATGAATCGTATCAGTGAGTCTTCCCTTGATGAGTTTTTCTAGCACTCTCCGGGATTTCTCTTCCCCTTACTGATCAGCACGAGCCTTGCCACCTTCCGTCGTACCGGGAAAACCCCGTCCCGTAGGCAATGTACTGAGCAGCAAGTCACACATCAGCTGGAATACCATGTGGACCTGGAGTCTTCCACGCTTTCAGTGAAGGTACTGCCTCTTTTAGTTCCGGCAGTGTTAAGAGTGGACACTCGACTGCTGTTTCACCATGGACAGCAGTCAAGCGTTAAATATACTGAGGAGCAAGTCAGGACAATGGTGACAAACAAGTTGCAACACTTCAGCCGGAACAACATCTGTACCTGGAGCTTTCCTCGGTTTCAGTGAAAGGACTGCCTCCTCCAGTTCTGGCTGTATAAAGAGTGGGTATTCGCCTGATGTTTCACCGTAAACAGCGTCAACAAGAACGGGATGGGCGAGGAAGAGTGCCCGCACTATCTCATCCATTCTTCTCACATCATGTATGTAAAGTTGCCATAGGGAACCAAGCTTCCGCTTAATTAGCTTGTAGTCAAGGGCCCACGGATTCTTGATCACATTGCCCACTAGATCTTGCCAGCAGCGGGCGTTGCTGTTGTTAATCAATTTGCGAAAGCATTTCCTGGCTGACTTATATGCTGCTACCCGGTAGTATGCCTCATCTGGGTTCCGTGCCCGTTGAGCCTCACGCCGAAACTTGTGACACTCCCTTCGCTTTTCAGTGATTTCAGTCGACCACTAGTACACTTGGGGCTTGCCGTGCTGGGGTTTCCGACGACGCATAGAAGCGTTGCAAGCAGTCGTAATGATGCTCATAGTTGATTTCACCAAGTCTTGAGCTGCCAGTTCTTCCGTCCCCTGCGAATCTGCCTACAGCGGCTCACCTGTTGTGAGCGCCTCGACGTCCATCTTTCCGGTGTTCCACCCAATTGTAGAAAGCCGAAAGCTCGGGCGTCGGGAGACAACATCACTAATTTCAAGCAGAATGCATTGATAATCCTCACGCCGATGCTTGTGACACTCCCTTCGTTTTTCAGCGATCGTCGAGTTTGAAACATATTGACACTGCAAAGATTAAGATTTAATGAGATGCATGGTAAATGATGAAGGATGCAGATAGAACCTAAAATATGGAGAGCTAATGGAGGTTTCTTAGTTTTTTTTTGGATTACATTTAATTTTTTGACTGATCTGACTTTTTCAGTTATTAACGATTCCCTGCTAGGGAATCATACCTACTGTTTCCATTTTTGACTTTCTGGGACTCCTTGTACTGACATAGAGTCTGTGATCTTCAATTCAAGGGACGACCTTTTTCTTTTATCAGGAAAACAATTCTCACCAAAGTGTAGAGAAACAAAAAGTGCTCACTTCATATGCCTTATTAGTGTATTATATTGTATTTATATATATTTGTTATTTTTTTTAATACACTTAAAAGTGGTCACCGTTTTTCCTTTGCCTGGTCCTCTTAACAACTATACTAGCATTATTCGAGTCCAACCTTCTACTACTGACAAATGTAGTGAAAGAAAAATGAAAAGAAGTTTAAAGTATAATATCGTTATAACTTTGTTTATTTTATTTATTTAAATTATACACTCCTCGATTCATTGACCATTCTCTTTCGCTTCTCACTACCAATTCCCGAATCTTCTCATGAGATGCGGGTTTTTCATGTTTCATTTTACACAATTTTTTTTTGTATGCCCGCGTTTAGGCTCAGTCCCGTAGCAGTCGGGACAACGTATCGAACCCGCTGGCCAGTGTCTTTATCTTAGCCCAGACCAATTTTCGGACTGGTTCTTGTACCGGGTTTATCACGCAATTAAAAGAAAATAAATAAAGTACATAGTTGTAAGACATTCGCCATTGGTCTCCTCGATTTTCTCGTATTATTTGCTTCATGACCCGCATTTTTAAGGAGTTCAATATGTTTCCAGGTTTTTGAGTAAGATATACATATGTCTCATGATCGTAACATAAGACAGGTCTTATAATGAATTTGTGTTTTATTTTATAGTGTATGCAGCTGGCTTTCAGTATTATCGAAACAAATTAAAACTGTTTTTACCAAGCTCTAGTAAATTTGAGCAGCTCGTCAGCTTCGCGCCTAAATACGCAGCTTCATTTAATGTTGATTTGTTACTTCGACCCATACGTTATACGAAAATTATGGATTATATTGTAATTGACAACCCGTCCTTAATTTTAAAATATTGCTTGTCAAATAAAATGCCTTTCATAGTGTGTTCGGGTTTCTGCGGACTTACTTTCCACTGCAGCTGTGTGGGCTTGTCATCACGGATTGGAGATGCAATTATTGCAACCTCTGGAACATACTGGTTTTGCAGTCGTTGTCGTTCATCATCAATGTCGCATTTTGTGGACAAATTGAAGGTGGCAAAACTAGCTGTGGAAACTACTTTAAAACGCGCCAAAAACAAAAAGCTAAACAGCAGGAAAAAAGTCGTCAATACTGTTGTGCAGGCAAAAACTGCAAAATCACCCCCCACAAAAGTCGTCGACACTGTTGTCAACGATGGAAATATCATTCTTACTTCCGACAATGCCTTCCTACATCATTGCTCAATGAATACATTGGCCGAACAGCACAGCCATCATCAACCTGTATTGACTGCATCTTCTAACGTTATTTTAGTGGATTCTGGACCTCATGATGTCCCAGCCACCTTGTTTCAAATTGGATCAATTCGCGTGTTGGCTGGTCCTTCTTCACCTTCACATACGGGGGTTAAAACGCGCCAAAAACAAAAAGCTAATCAGCAGGAAAAAATTGCAAAATCTCCCCCTACAAAAGTCGTCAATACGGTACAGATACAAGGTGCCATTTGTGTTCCATCGATTGCAACACTTGATCAACCGCCAATGCCTCTAACCAGAGTTATCTTCCGCCGCTTGATATTATCGCTCCACCGACTCAAATTTTTATCTCGCGTTTGAACTATCATACAAAGCCAGAATTGATCAGGAGTTACATCGTGGCAAAGTTAGGATATGAACCTGCTTTGCTGATAGTCAAGAAGCTAACTCCAGAAAATCTTGACTCGCAAACGATTGCTTCATTCCACATCACCACCAGTTCGGATATTAAAGCCTACCTTAAATCTAATTTCTGGCCTCATGGTGTTTTTGTTACGGAGTTTGTAAGTCAACCGCGGAAAAATTTTCGGTTAGGGGTTCGTCGGAGAGACAGAATATGAGTAATTCTCTTAATTTATATTATCAAAATGTTCGCGGGCTTAGAACCAAGACCAATGAATTCCGACTTTCTTCTATTGTTTCTCTTGATGACATCGTGTGTTTATCGGAATCATGGCTGACCGAGGATATATTGGATGTTGAAGTTCCTCCTTCTCATTTAGTGTTTCGTAAAGATCGTAACCGTTTAAACTCTGGCAAGTCTGACGGAGGCGGTGTGTTGATAGGAATTCGTAAAGAGACTTTAATAGCTTCCGTATGCAATTTCAAGGCGTCACCTCCAGTAGAATGTATTGCTGTGTCTGTTACCTTGTCCTCAGTTACAACCTTACTGATTTTGTCTGTATATATTCCCTGTGGAAGTTCCGTTCTTGTTTATGAAACATTCTTTTCAGAAATTTCGTCATACATTTTTAGCAGCTTTCCCTCTTCATTGCTTTTAATTTGTGGGGATTTCAACTTACCCCATGTTGTTTGGAATAGCACATTTTCCGAAATTCTATCTTTTGACAATTACTCTGTTACCCTTTCCTCCTTCCTTTCTTTTTGTTCACTTTCACGATTAAATGATATCCCAAACGTTAACAGTAAAGCTCTGGATTTAGTTCTGTCTAATATACCGAAATCTTGTGTCTCCTTGCAGGCTGCCCTTACCCCCTACGTAAAACCTGATCCTCATCATCCTCCGCTTCATTTGCTGATTGTTCTGGCTCGTGATCTTGTCCAAAAAAAAGTTATCCCTTCTAGCTTTAATTTTCTAAAAGCCAAATATTCTGATATGGAGTTAGAATTAAATTCTGTTAATTGGTTTTCTTTTTTTCGAAACTTAAGTGTTGATGCAGCGCTTCAAAAGTTTTATATTTTTCTTAAATCCGTGATAACCAGTTATACACCACTCTATGCCCGTAGAAGGTTAAAAGATGCACCTCGGTTTGATAACAACATCGCTTCAGTCTTAAATGCCGAGGACGCTGCCCGCAGGAAATATCACTTGACGGGTTTTGAGGTGCACCTACGTTGTTATAAAGGTCTAAGAACTGGAGCCAATAGTTTAATTAAAAGTGCTAAAAGCCATTATATTGATCACGTGGAGGGCTCCATAAGGTCGAGTGCTAAAAAGCCTTTCTGGGCGTATATAAATTCGTTTAGAAAGTCCTGCGATATGCCCTACTCAATGAATTCTGATGGTATC
Source organism: Odontomyia ornata (assembly GCA_963969285.1). Taxonomy (NCBI): domain Eukaryota; kingdom Metazoa; phylum Arthropoda; class Insecta; order Diptera; family Stratiomyidae; genus Odontomyia; species Odontomyia ornata. The sequence continues at coordinate 219,926,275 of OZ017742.1, forward strand.
ACGTCTTCTGATAATGGGGAAATTTGTGAACTCTTTGCGCAAAATTTTTCTTCTTTTTATAGTAAGACAAGTGCTGCAGCATCTTCATTCATCGGTGGTCCAACTATGAATTTGCCATTTGCATATGTGAACCCTGTTGAAGTTGAATGCCTATTACATGGTCTGGATGGCAGTATTGGTTGTGGCTCAGATGGAATTCCCAATATATTTGCTAAATCTTTGTCGTCTTCGCTGTGTGTTCCTTTGTCCATCTTATTTAACCAAAGTCTCGCAGATGGTTGCTTTCCTGCGCGCCGGAAAAGAGCTAATGTCTTTCCCATTTTCAAATCTGGAGATAAAGCAAGCGTGTCTAATTACCGCCCCATTTCACTTCTTCCCTGTTTTAGCAAAGTTCTGGAAAGAATTGTATACAAACAAGTTTATCCTTTGTTGCTTCCGTTTTTTGCCAATGAACAGCATGGGTTCATCAAAGGTAGATCAACTCTTACCAACCTTTTATCTTTAACAAATAAGATTGCTGCTGAGTTTGATAAGGTGAACCAAGTAGACGTTATCTACACAGACTTCTCTAAGGCCTTTGATTCAGTTGATCACCTGATTCTTATCCAAAAATGGAGTAATTTCGGCTTAGGCAGTTCTATTGTACATTGGTTCTGTTCTTATGTTGCTGATCGGAGTTGTGTTGTGACCATTAATGCCCATAAATCCTCTCCATTTTATCCCTGTTCTAGAGTTCCAGAAGGCTCCATTCTTGGTCCTCTGTTGTTTCTCGTATTTATCAATGATATTCCTTCCCTACTCAACTCCCGCGCACTCATGTATGCAGATGATTTGAAAATATTCAGGCTGATCGAATCTGTCAATGATTGTATTATTCTGCAAAAAGACCTGGATATACTAGCTGGCTGGTGTGCAACTAATCGGCTGAAGTTAAATGTAAACAAATGTTTCAAGATGACTTACTCCCTTAAAATGTCTTCTTTTGATTATAACTATGCGATTGCTAATGTTTCTTTGAGAGCTGTGGTGTCCCACAAGGACTTGGGAGTATTTTTTGATACCAAGCTTCATTTTGGACAGCATATAACTCATCTAGTATCTAAAGCATCTCGTATGTCAGGTTTTAGCCTCAGATCCACAAAAGATTTTAAAGATATTTCATCGTATGTTTGTTTATTCTTTTCTCTTGTTCGAAGCATATTAGAGTATTGTTCGCAAATATGGAGTCCGCATCAACGTTACCTAAGAGATGCTATTGAAGCTGTGCAACGTAGGTTTACTCGGTTCCTTTTTTTAGGGTTTTGTACCAGTCTGTCCGTCTGTCCGTCCGTCCGTCCGTCTGTCCGTCCGTCCGTCCGTGTCTCACAGCAGTTTTTCTCGGAAACTACTTAAGCTAGAAACATCAAATTTTGTGTGTAGGTGTAAAGTGGTGATCTCTTCAAAGTTCAACTACAAAAAAATTTTATAAGGTATTTAAGGGGGGTCTCCCCATATAGGAGAAAAAAAAAATTTCATTGAAGGTGTGCCGATATGGGTATCAAATGAAAGGTCTTGATGAGAACTTTTCAAAACAGGTCTTAGTTTGGCAAAATTTGCTTCAAGGGGTGCACAGGGAGGGGAAATACACGAAAAATTTATGTCCCCCCCTCGCGATTGGACACCTTCCATCCGAAAAATCTGAAAAAAATCAGGATTGTAGGCCTTGGTGAGGACAACAACAACAAATACGTTAGAAGTCGCAGTTCACTCAACTTTATTAGCAATAGTATGATTTATCGATTTTATGTTTTCTTGAATAAAATCTTAACGGTACCCTTAAATTCGACAAAATTCAGTACGTAGATGTCAATTTATAAGATTGATGTATCCTGAAAGTTTCATAAAGATTGAATCATATTTAGCGAAGTTATAGCGGTTTGAATTTTCCTGTATTACTATGGAACAATATGCGCTGCATTTATTACTATGGCAACATATGGCTATGGATCAACATGCGCTTTTTACCGACTCAGACACTACAATTTTGCTAGGATTTGCATGAAAATTTCAGGAATGATAGGTGTCATGTATATCTTTGAGAATCGGTTCAGCTAGTGGTATCAGTAATCGTAAAACAAAATAGTGGCTGTTTTAAATGCGAAGATTGAATAATTTTGAGTTATTTTTCCCCAACTTCAACGTTTAAGGTGCATGCTTTGAACACTTGATTCAATTTAATGAATGACTAAAGATGAGTACCTACAATTAATGCTCATAAGTGAAACAAGTCAAGGAGGCAGGAGAGCAAAAGCAAAAGGTTTTTGTAACCATTCTAGGATTCGAAAAAATTGGCCATTAATCGATGATAACAATACAGGAGAGTGGCCCCTGAAAAAAAAATTCATCAAACGTAGCCGATATGAGTATGAAATGAAAGTTTTCATGGGAGCTTTTCAAAACAGTTGTTAAACTGGCAGTTTTTGCTTCAGTGGGGGCACAGGGGGGAAACACATGAAAAATGTGTTTCCTCCGTCGCGAATGGACATCTGAAATAATTATCAAGGGAGATATTTATGAGTATAATAATACCGAAAACCTCAGAAGTCGAAATATGTTCAACTTTGTTAATAATAGTATGATCCTCGTATTTCATATTTTCTCCAATGAAATCGTGTTTGACATGTTTCTTGATTTGATTCGATCTGGTGACTGCATTTTGTAAATTGAATGCAAAATCCTTCTGACATGAGCGTAGGTCTGTTTACCCAACTTGTTTAAATTCCGTATCCCGTATTGCGCTTATAGTGATCGCCTGTCTTTTCTGCGCATTCCTTCATTAGTCTCTCGCAGAGTTTTTCTCGATGAATGCCTTCTTTTCAAGCTTTATCACAATTTGCTTCCTATAGGCCTTGGCATTAAAATTTCCTCCTTCAATACCGGACGTCCAACTAGATCCTCGGTAGTCTTCAATGTTCCCTTTGCTCGCACTGATATTTTATTTTTTTCGCCTGCTGTACGACTCCCACGTAATCATAACGTGCTTGGTCTTGGTTTAATACCGCTGTCTTTTGCTAAATTCAAAAAAAAACTTAAGGAATCGGTTCTTCTGTTTAACTTCGAAGAATAATTTTTATATTTCTTATTAATTTATTGTATTTTGTACGTAGTTTCCTTTTTCATTTAATTTTTTATTATCCTTTTTAGATATATTGATTGTATGTATAAACTTTGTTTTATTTTTTGTTTGTCTATAATGTAATTGGATTATATCTGTTTTATAGATTAAATAAATAAACTTTCCGATTCAATCCAATTAATTATTTCATATATAGTATAAAATATTTTGTAGTATAAAGCTCATTTTGAAAGTTAGAAAGCTTTTATAAATAGTGAACGCTTTTCTAGAAAGAAAAATAGAAGAAAAAACAGCAAAAGCTGTTATTGCAACCGGTTTGTTTCTTTAAATTCAGAAATTTTTTCTATCTTTCTGAGCGATCAAAAAGAAAAAAATCATAATTCTGAAGAAAAGCTTTTCGTTGCACGCCAATGCTCCACCTAACAGCTAAGTTCCGTCATCTCTGAACGGTGGCGTGCCGCAGCGGTCAGATACCCGCTTTGTCGTATTATTTTGCTCCACACAACATTCTAATCCAATTTTCCATTCCAGTTCGTAGCGCTCATATGAGGAGTTTTCTTTACTAGAGCCGCTCACACACCTGAGCTTCCAGTACGGTACTCGTTGCTCCGATAAAGTCTTATCAATCACATATTAGTCGGATTTGCTTTCGCGGTGATACATCGCGGGTCGTTTGTTACGTTCAAGTTCGAGTGCGCGACCTGCGGAAGTCAATATTTCCCTAAATATTGTGACCTTTCGATTGCGAAACAACGTTCAAGTGGAAAGTGTATATAGTGCATAAAGCCGTTTAGTCGTGATATAACTTGATTGCTAATTATGATTAGTGTGGGAGTGATTAAATTCAGCTCTGAGTGGTTCTAACTGAATGCTCCTGTGAAAATGGGAATCTGTTGTGGGAAGCGTGATAACGTGCGGAACTATTCAGTCGAGGATGAAGAGTTTGAACTCCAGCCCCTTGATGCAACGCCCGGAAAATACGGTAAACTGTTACCTCATAGTTGCAATGTGTAGCCTAGAGAGATAAGAAGTTAATTAATCATCAATTGTGATACTAATTCCGTAGAAAAATTTTTCGAAGAATTAACGATACCATTTATTTTTGCATGAAGAAATATATCATCCAATTTTGTTATCGCTAAAATTTCGCATGGAATGGAGATATTTCCCGATTCTACTCGAGTACTATCACCACCATTTATGTTCAATTTTTTTCGTAGCTCCACAATTACCTCATCCATCATTAGCCAGTCTTAATTTGTCATTGTGTCCAAAGCTCCACTATAAAATTGCACAAAGTACAAACACAAACTGGTTTACTAGTAGGTTGGTTAGCCTTAACTTTGATTCTATGCTTTTGGAATCTCTCAAGGCCTCCGCAGATAGTTGGTCGCTCTGTATTCAAAGCATTCCCTTATCTGCCCATAATGTATGATTGTTTAGAATTGGTCGCAGATATGGCGTTGAAGTGATACTCTCCCACCTAACTGATATGTAAATCTCATTATCGCCACCTGTGATCATAATTACACAATTTTAATGCATCACATTACATGTACTCACGGATACTTAGCACTGCCGCGAAAGGTGTGCATTCCCATATGAGTAGCGTAGCAGTCAGCTGGAACGCGCGATAAATAAAGCGGCAAGCTACGAGTGTTGTGGTTGAGCCTTTCAATGAATTTGATGTAAATAGAATCCACTTGTATGATCTGAATCGGAAAATATACAACGAGAACTCAAAGCTTAAAAGACATATTTACGGACTGAAGATACAATAATAAAGTCAATTAATAGAATGTTTTTTGCTTACATGGTGATGTCATCGCTCGAATGAATGTTCACATGTGAATATAGTCACAGCTAAAAAGAATTTAATGGGCGACGCAAATATATGTATGTTTAGTTAACATTTTTAAAAAGAAGTCATTACCAAAAGAACACCAGTATGTTGCTCAACTTGAACTTTTTGCGCCGTGTAAGGTATTTAGTATTTACAAATCTTTGCTAAGTGCTCGTGCAATATGAGACTTACACTCAGTTTGAGAAACGTTTTGAAAATCTCTTCTCATGCGTTCGGCCAATAGAAAGTATCACATAATGCATCTTAATACCCCTATAGGTAGTAGTACAAGTTAACACGAATGAATACTCGTAAATTGGACGCTTAAGATAAGCTTGATTCGAATTCACAATCAAATGTGAAGATTATTTGCGAGCGACTAGTTCTTCCAATAACAAAGTATTTTTAATTATAACATTAAATTTATTTATTTATTTTTTCTTTAAAAACCGTCGGGCCTTGCTTTGTTGTGCGAGCAGACGCGTTTCGACTCCTTTGAGTCATCTTCAGTGTCTAAAATTTAATTATTGCGTCGCTCGATATTCTTTTGACCGCTAATAGAGACCCGTAAATTTTTGACGCCAAAAGAATCAAAACTCGCTTGATGACTAGTAACTCGCCGATATATTCCGGTAATATGTTATAGCTGTGTACCTTTGCGTTTCATTGCACTATTGATGTTTAATTTTGAGTTTTGACTTAAAAGAAAAAAAAAAAGGAGTAAGATAGCCATCCGGAGTATCTTGAAAAACTGGATGTTGGGTTTTCAAACAAAAAAACAAAACCGAACGGATAAAGACCCCTAAGTGATATGTTGAAAAAACATTTAGAGAAATCTGGTGAAACTGTGGGAGCCCAAAATACCGAGCCACTTCTTGATGAACAAAGTAAGTAGCGTACAGAGTTTCTGCTTTTCGATAGTACAGCTCTTCTTGAGTCCACTCAATATTTGTGGTCGATTGAGCAAATCTGATAGAGATACAGAATTTTAAATCTTTTAAAACACCTTTTCCTACAAATGACTTTTATCAAAGTCGGTGCACGCTGTAGCTCAAAATCTAATTATCTGATCCTCTACATAAATGCCGAGGTAACACCATCGAAATTTTTTTAATTTTAAAATTTATCTTACATCAACAAACTTCCTAACTTTTTATGAAAAAATTTAAAAAAAATAGTTTTTTCGACTTTTAAATATCGAAAATAAAAATTTTAATAAAAACTACAGAGTAACTAGGAAAACTTATAAACAAATGAAATGTTTTCTATTTTTTGCAATCAGATGATTCAGTGATGAGCTATGCTGCGCCCCACATAACAACTTTTTTCGGGGTGTGCCCGAAGATTTGCTGTCATTGGCTTATTTTAGAATATTTTGTATTAAAACATTTGTATAACAATTTCCGTAAATGACTACAGTGATGGTCTGTTGCTTCGGCGAAAGAGGATGATGGGATCCGTCGAGATTGGCCTTGTCTGAGGACGCGTGAATGGTTTGCATTGCAGTGTCATGGGGCGGGTTCTTTTCTCTAGCACAAGACTCACTACTAAAGAAATTTCACATTCACGAATTTCAAGGGTTCAAATAAATATCGACCGAAGTTGAGGAGGTAATCTACTAAGGGTCAAAAGAATTGTTGATTCCGAGGACAAACTGGGCCCGGAGAAAACAGACGGACTTAAAGTGACTTCGTCGTTACCGACGGTACCTATGGCCCACAAATAAGAGTGGGGCATCCAGGTGGAAGAGGTGCCCCCTCGCAACCGCTCAACCGGATCAAGATCCAAATGTAGACGTTGCCACATATTTCTCATTTGAGTGAAAAATTCATGCAAACATAAATTATGTTTAAATCATGCATTTTTCAATTAAATGAGAAACATAAACGTTTGCGATAGAATCACATAACACTATACCATAAATAGGCATGCGAGCACTCTATCCGGGCAAGAACACCTGTAACGCATCAAAAGGGGAGAGCTCACCCGATGGCCGGCCATCGTTGCGGGTCCCATACTCGGTCAGGTGTTACGAAAGGAAAGACCGATTTTATAATTAATTTTCCATTTTTTCATTCCTTGAATTTTTATTGTAAATAAAAATTACTATTTCAACTGGACGTTAACAATATTTCTAACGAAAAGAATTTGTTCCAAATGCAATAAAATATAATTATTTTGAATTTGGATTACTTAAAGCAAAACAAAATTTTTCAGTAATATCTAAACGAAATGTCGGAATAAAATTTTTGTTTGATGGAAATTTTGAATTTTATTACATAGGAAAACTCTCAATATTGAAAAAAAATCCCCGTTGGCAGCACCAGCCGGAAAGGTAAATTTCTCGTATGTAGCGTGAGGTTTCGAATAAGAAATTGGCTTATCGACTACTGGACTTCTTATTGCAATTTTTGTAGCACTTCATGGGTATTTATTAACAGAAAGGATCTGCCGCCGTTCGTATTTGGAGACCCTTCATAGAGGCGCAAATATTTTGCTAATTAAATTGAGTTGCACACGTATGGATCACATATTGAAAATCGGCGGGTAATAAAGTGTTATAAACATATTTATACTCGTTTCACCCTTCTCACATTTGCTGTTTATACATTTGACAGTGGTTATCAAACAAGGGTGATAACTTTTTGACTTAAATAGCTTAAATAGCTCAAATAGTTAATTTCAAAAGATTTCCATAAAAGTTTAATCAGCACTTGCATTGGCATTAGTATATACATTTTAGATTTTTTTCTGAACCATCAGGGGCCGTCATTTTGAATTTTTATTGAAAACGGCTGCTAAAAATATTTAGCTGTAAATTTTCGAACTTTTTATTTGTCATCCGATTTGCATAATTAAATTAAATTAACTTGCCTTAATAACTTATAATTTCAAGATCTGTTGAGAAACTTGGCCGCAAGAGGGCTACAGAAATAAAAAAAATGTTTATGTCACCCCCCTGTATGGGGAGACCCCCTTAAACACTTTAAAAAATGTTCTTACACTGCAAATTTCAAGAGGCACCACTTTTGACCTACGTAGAAAATTTCCTCATTCTAGCTCATGTGGTTTGCGAGAAAACTTGTGACACACGAACAAACGGACGGACAGACAGACAAGTCGCGATTTTATAATTTTTTAGGGTTTGTTAAAAATATTTTACAATATTTAAAAAATATTCTGATTTATAAATACGTTCAAGATAAGTCATTTAAAACGTTTCCATGAAAAAAATTCATTATTTCAGTTGCTACTAAAATAGCGAATTGCGCTTGTTCCTGACCTTTGGGGGCCGCCATTTTGAATGCATGCTTTTGATTTTGGACAATTTTAAATCTCTGTGGGCTAGGACCTCATCAATCAATGTGCCAAATCTCGTTCAAATCGGAGTTTCACTCTAGACAGGGCAAAATAATTCAATTTTTAGTGAAAATGGCAGCTTCAAAAAATTGGGTTTTAAATTTTCGACTTTTTTATTTTTCATTCAATTTGATTAATTTTCAGCATAATACAAGAACATTGTACAGAGATCCATAATCTCAAGTTTCATCAAAATCGGCTGGAAAATGTGACCGCTAGAGGGCCATAAAAACCTGAAAAAAACGCATATTTAACGCCGCCATTTTGAAAATTGCACATGCATGATCACCAAAATATTAAAAACTGTAGATATAAGTAATCCCTATCTTGAAACCAAGTTTCATATATATCAAATTAAAATTGCGACTTTTAGAAGCCTTTGAAGTTTTGAGTTTCAACTGGCCGCCATTTTGTTTTTTGTGACCTGACCTCTAAATTTTTCACGCAATACTTTAGATACTCATAATTTCTATCTAAATGTCGAATTTCATGAAAATCTGTTTAAAAGCTTTGACCACTATTACAACAACAAAATTTTGCATGTTTTCCGACCTTTGAGCGGCCGCCATTTTGTTTCTGCCATACCGACTTTGGATTTTTTATTGTGAGATTCATCACATACATCAGTGAACCGTCGTACCGATTTCATCCAAATCGGAGCTATACTTTGGTCCGATTTTGTTTTTGCCCAGCCGATATAGCTGGTTCACGAACTTAACCGAGATATTAACCCAATACACCTTTTCTGAAAATTTAGTGAAAATCGGAGCAAAATTGCAACCTCTAGCGTGGTCACAAATTTCGTTATATCCCATATATATATATATATATATATATATATATATATATATATATATATGTATATATATATATATATATATATATGTATATATTATATATATATGATATATATATATATATATATATATATATATATATATATATATATATATATATATATATATATATATATATATATATATATATATATATATATATATATATATATATATATATATATGTATATATTATATATATGATATATATATATAATATATACACATATATATATATATATATATATATATATATATATATATATATATATATATTTCTCTCGAGAAATTTACCTGAAAAACTTTTCTTAGTTTGGTGAGAATTTCAATTATACATTAAAATAATAGAGCTGAATTTCAAATCGCGTAAGTAATAACTGTGACCGATCGGCATAATGAATAAAGTGTGCTGGTAATATGATCAAGGTATTGTAGTTAATAATATAATAGTTATATAAACAATTTTATAAACAAAAAACAATATGAACATTTTTAAAGGAACCTATAGAGTACATATCCAACATCTTCGCCGGGCGAATTTTGGGTGAATTACTGAAAACTAAAATTCAGTTACGAGTGCTTGCACAAAATTACCGCGTTTTACAAGTAATCTAAATGGAGAGGAAAATTTCAAATCACACTTTCGCACTGTATGTACATCAACTTCCTTAATCATATATGATGTCGAGACAAGCTGCTTTGAGTCAACTACATTAACGTGGTTCAGTTATAGCTACACAAAAAAAACATCGCTCTACTAATTAACTTTTTTCCGCCTTATCCTAACGATCTTCAATTGTTCCACGATGCTAGAAATATCATCCCTTTTCCCTTTCGCCACTCATCTCATGCGAACACACCGTATCCAACATTGATTCGCAAAATAAACAGTATCTCATTCATTCGGATATTATGATCCCATCTGGCATTTCCACGTCCTCGAATTTTCCTTTGGCAACAGTTATCACGCCTGTTAATTTATTGTCAGTAACAATTCGCACCTGCTCTTTATGAGCTAGTTTCACCAGTGGTAGATGAGCATGCTTAACGTTTTTGTGCCATCCTCGTCTCTCAGAATTCGGTCATGGACGCGCGGATGGATTCATGGTCTTATGTGTAATCACGTCCAAAGTTTCGTTTAAATGCACGAACTTGAGTTCTTCTCAAATGGAATTGGTTTTTATTTTCTCTTCGAGAAAATTCCACACAGGTTATGGGGAAGAATCAAATGATTGAAAAAAATATTCTTGGAAATTTGAAAATTAATTCAGCACAATTCTTATCTGCACACTATTTGAACTTTTGCTGAATTCCCCGCAAACCCTCTATACAATTAATTCTTCACCCGTCGCGAATTTCACAAGGCACAACCGCGTAATGAAAATGAAATTATTCGGCATGCGGTTTTCACGAAAAGTAGGAAAGTCGGAGACTACTCGGGCGTCGCAACGTGTTCGCGGTGGAACTACTTGCAACGGCAGTTGACGAGCCTTCCATTCATTCCGCTGCACACTTGCCTTCGCCAATGCAATACGTGCATGTGCAGCGAGAAAAGGTGTTGCCATGTCCGCATTTTAATTGCGGGTTTGAACTATTAAATAAATTAATGAAACATAATAATATAGAAAAATTTAAATGATAATAGAAAATTATAAATATAAGGAATACAATTATAAAGAAAAGTTTAAATTTAATGTAGGAAAAAAAATTATAAAATTTATATTTAATTGTAAAGAAGAATTTAAATTTAATATCGAGAAAAAAGATAATATAAAATTTATATTTATAATTAAAAAAAATATTTTATAATTTATAAACTATAAAATGGAATGAATATGTAGTCCGCGTGGCTTAGTAGTTAGAGCACTAAGCCCGTAACCCGAAGGTCTCTAGTTCAAGTCTGGTTGGCGTCAGCGAGATTTAGTTCGAGTGGTTCTTCGGACGGACTATAAGCTTGTTCAGTTATGATACGTTCTGGTTAAAATCAGAACGTATCGCAGCTGGGTGGATGGCCACACGGCCAAAGCGTGATAATGATCATATCCTCTTGCGGAGTGCCGATATATTCGATCATGACAATGAGATTAACTATCTCTAAGCGAAGGCCCGAAAGAGGCTGTAGGGCTACAAAGAAGAAGAAGAAATTGGAATGAATAAATTTTCAAATCAACAACTAAAATTCGGATCATGGCAGTTTGCTTAGGCGACTGCTCGATTACTACAATTTTTCTACCAAATTATTTACAAAGTATTCTTGAAATTTTGAATTATAACATACTCCATAAATAAATTTACATTTAACTATATGTTCAAATTATTTTTTTTGCATTTTTCAACTCTTTTTAGCTTCAAAAATAACCTAAAATATGAGATATTTTAAAGGTGAAATTGTCTATGGCGTTCATTTTCGGTTGGGAGGTGAATGCAATTTACGCACTGAGTGTGGGCTCCCATCCTCGCGCGTGACTGGACTACCTACCAAACACTTCCTCTATCAACCTAAGAACCTAAGCTGAAACTGTTTGACACATTTTTTGCGACCAGGTTTCGTTTTGCTACGTCGCGAGGCGCCTTCAAGCTGGGAAGATCCCTCCTGTAGCGGCAGGGAAGGGAGGAATTTCCAGATAGGCGATCTCCCAATTAAGATACACTAGATCTTGTTTTGAACTTAACAATGTTTTTTTATACCTTATGAACTATTCTTAACCATGTATCTTACGAACTATAGTTACATAAAATTCAGTCATAGTGTTATTATTCCGAGGATTTTCCCTATCCGAAACATAAAATCTTAATTCCGGGGGGGTGGGAGGTTGGTTGGGTTGGAATTTTACCGAGAGTCATTTAAAGAACCGAAAACGTGTGCGTTTTCGATTTTTGCGAATTTGGGTTGAGATGAATGTATAATTACTTATGTCAACTCCTGCCCCATTAAGATAAAAGTTGTCCTCAACTTTGTGTGGGATCATCTTATTCCGTAATTATTATTGGTGAAAAAATAAAGAAATATATATGTTAATCTTTTTTTTTCAATATAAAGTACTTCTTAAAGCTACCTCACTTTTATTTATTTTATTTTTTTTTGGGGAAATATTTTTGTTTTAAAAAAACCAGTGTTCGCGAAAATCCGATATTTATAATAAATATCAAAAAATCCAATATTTGATATATATCCGATATACTATATATCGGATATACGAGATGTGACAATTAAGTAATGAGACTGATTCCATGAAAACCGTATATTTAAAAATTATTCTACAACTCTGCCATCCCCTTCAAAGCAGTCCCGTTGGGCAGCTATACAATGATTCCAGCGCGTTTTCTATGCTTCGTAACATTTCTGGAACGCTTCGACTGAGATGTCCGCGAGTACCTTCATCACAGCCGCCTGAATGTCCTTAATCGACTCAAAATAGGTTCCTTTGACCACCGATTTTGTTCTCGGGAACAAAAATAAAAGTCACAGGGTGACATATCGGGCGAATAAGGTGGCTGTTGCAACACGGCGATCCCTTTAGAGGCCTAATACTGGGATACGCTGAGGGCGCTGTGGTGTGGTTCTTTGGAACAATCTTCGCGCACTACTTTTTCATCCCAAAATCGTCGGTTAAAGTTTGTCTGATTAGTTCACGGTTCATACCCAGTTCCGAGGACAACATTCGAACTGTTAAACGCCGATCTTTACGGATTAGGGCGCGCATGCGCCACGCATTCGCGTCAGTCCGCACCTCGACTGGTCTCCCGCTCCGCGCCTTGTCTTCTACGCTTTCACGCCCCTCCTTTAACTCTTTATGCCATCGAAACACCTGGGCACGACTGAGAGCACTATCACCATGCACTTTTACAATTTTTTTCCGAAGCTGTTTCGCCCAATCTAGCGCAACATTTTATCACGGCGCATTGCTCTTGATTTCGTTACTCCATTTTCGTGACGAGCACCACCAACACGTCTACTCAACACCACACAGCAGGCGAGCTAAACAAGCTAGAGCAATGGTAAATATATCAATGGAGAGGGGAAGGATGCCGGGGAAGGGGAGGGGAATTTCAAGGTCTCAGGTTAACCAAAAGCGCGGCAATAAAATCAGTCTCATTACTTAATGGTCACACCTCGTATATCACGTTTACGAAAAATAGGCATTGTCCAGTCTGTAATTTATTTGAAACTATCAAAATAGAAAAATAAAAATTGGTCTGAATATTTCACTTTTCATTCCTAAAGTAACAAAGACGTGAGTAAAAATTTGATTGATCAATTAAAATCAGGGTCAATTGTCAGAGACAGATCTATAAGTGGTACATCATCGTCTGGCTTGCACTCAATTGGCCTCCGGAATATACGCCCCATATTTCTTCTTGCATTTGCATATTCGCATTGGACTCCCAAACCCAGTCCATATTGTATGAAGGAACCGTACGACAAATTATCTTATGTTAATGGTTGAAAGTCTTGGAGATATTGACTAATTTATGGGCTTTCTTGATTCCTAATCAGTTACGTATCTTCGACTGCACAAGACCGAATGTAGAGAATATTCTCTCGAGGCCAGCTGTTGATGCTACTGCTGACAGTAATTGTTCACATAGTGTTTGAAATCTTTCGTTGCCATCCTAGTTGAGCCATCGATTATCGTTTGTGTTCATATTTAGGAGCTTCCACCATTCTAAAGGTTGTCTGTTTAAAATTTTCCCCAAAAAGATACTTAGGAAACATTGATGGTTGCGTCAGCAATGACGTTACAACAGGCAAGAAATCGGGCGGCATTTCAGCAAAAACTTTATCACTTTGATCATTGCTCAAATTTTTTCCAAGAAATCGGTGGTCCAACATATTAGCCAAAAAATGAACAGACTCTTAATGCCATATCACCGAAATAAATTCTTGACTTCTAATGCTTCATTTTCTAAATCCTTTTCTAGCCGGTGCCATATTTTTACTGCCACCGATATTGTTGTTCCATTTCTTTGGGCTCTGTCTAAAGCTCTACCTATTGGATCCAAGCGTGACAAGAGTTGAATGGCATTGTTCATGATTTGTGCATGATTTACTATTTCGAGTATGTTTTTGTCAACTTCATTTTTATTATTTTGACATATTTGTACCAATATTCCTCGATTAGCAAGGTAAGAGCTAATACAGTCTCTCGTTGTATTCCATCGAACCGTTATTGACATTACCAACTTTTTATCACCGGCAGCCTTGTACCAACTTACAGGCAGATGGTTATTCCTAAAATATTTGATCAACTTAAGTATGTTTCCAGAAACGCCTTTGATTTCCAGATCTTGCGCTAGCAGGTTTAGTATATGCGCACAGCATCCTTATTGAGTTATGCTATTACTTTCTTTACATAATTCGTGCCTCATTTTTTTGACGTTAGCTGCATTGTCGGTAACGAAGCTCTTAACTATCACTTTGAAGTTTTTGTTGGTATTTGTAATTATATCCATAGCAATTTCTTTTAAATAATCAGTATTTTGAGAATGGCCTGATGTATCGATAGTATCAACTAGTATCGATTGCCCCTCGGGTGTAGTGAGGCTGCAACAAATTATAGGCTCATTGTGAACGTTAGATCAACCGTCCAAAGACAAAGATACGGCCTTGCCTTCGATTTTATCTTTTTGTTTTTGCAAGGTATCAGCATAACTTTCTTCTAGGAGACGGTCTCCTATTTGACGAGATGTGGGAGGCTTATAGCCTGGACGAAGTGCCCTGATCCTTTCTTTAAACTTCAAGTGATCAGCGTGCAAAAACGGTGTATTGCATAGAAAAAGTTTGCGACCGCCAAATCAATTTTTTTCGCTTGGGATTCCGATTTAACAATGACTTTTTCTAATATGTTGAATGATGCTCCGCCAGTCGACAATGCGCGTTTTTTGCCACTTATTTGATTATGGTGTCATTTGATGTTGGGGGGTGGGTATCATGAACAGAATATGAAGGTGGCAAATATGAGCTAGAAGCCCTTGACACTGGACACACATTCACATGTTTCAATAGCCACACAGGAATGCCTTGCAGCTTTTTCTTGCACATATGGGAAATTTGAAAGATAAAATTGTCTATAGCGTTTCTTTTTGTGGTTGTAAGGTGAATGCCATTTACGTACTGAGTGTGGGGCTCCCATCTTCGCGCGAGTTACGTTTCTGAGTTAACGTTTTAATAAAAAAAAGAAACAGAAATAAAACAATTGGTTCTTTTATGAGACTTTCTTAATGTCACTTTATTTAAACACGTCCAATCGGGTTGAAAGTTAATTACAGAGTGAGTATGCATCCCACAAATTAATGTTAAGATGCTGATGCAGCGTTACAATTTTACAGAGCTGCATCAGCTTGAAATATGAACTTTAAGGAATGTGTACTCGAGAAAAGGTAAAATGTAGGAAAATGCATATGCAATATGATTATTTATACGGCACGTGTATTCTTACACTCGGGGCTTGTAACAACTCTCCCCCCCCTTTAATTTTAGGAGGTCCTCATGAAGGAGTTGCTGTCGGTCCTGTCAATCCTGGTAGGGATTAGCCAATATTTAGCTGCCTTTGAGATATTGACAGTAGCACGTAAAATAAAGTGCTAAGCGACATCGCTCCAAGGGTTTTAAGTATTCCTTCTAGTGAATAAATCCTTTGTTCCATGCCTGTCCAAAGAAGTTCGATATCTTCCCTCTTACTAAAGTTGTATTCTTGTAGCTTCTGAAAAGGTAGAGGAGGTGAAATCAATAGTGTTAAACAAGACAGAGTAAATTTGGATTTCGTCCCAAAATTGTTTGGGAGTTGCATCGTAGATGATGCCATTGATTTGGACTTCGAAGTTTTCAAATTTGATGAGGGCTGTACCGGTTATGTTTTTTGCACCAACTCCGCACGTGGAGTTCATGAGGATATTGGGTACATTGATGAAGAGGATATGGTTGTCTTCTGGTTGGAATACGAGTATGTTGGTATATTCCCCTTGTATCGTCAATTTACAGTTTGTCGGTTTGTTACTGGTATCCTGACGGGATGGCTTGTGGCAGTAAACTTCTTTCTCAATTTGTTGGCATTTCTTGTCAAATTGTTTTGAATATCGTTAGGGCTAAGGATCAAATAGGGTTTAGTAGATATCATTTTGGCATTTTCTAAAGGAAGTGGAGTGATGTGTAATAAGGAATATTTTTCGAATGATAGTACTGGAATCTGTATGTTGAAAATAATATTTGAATTGTTATAATAAGCTTGCAGCTCTAAAAGTTCATAAATCATTTCCTGATTATTTATCTTAATCCCCTGTTCCTTCATCATTTCGTGTATTTCATTTAGTTCGTTATTGTTTAATATTTGTTTAGATATAGTATTTAATTTTGCAAGAATTATAGACTGCAATATTCGTTACGTGATTATTGAAAATTTCGATATTGAAATTTATTTGGTTAAGGTATTGAAGTTGGTGAAACATTTGCTCTTTTCGTATTATTTGATTTCTTACTGAACCTAAAGTTTTCTCCATATATTATTTTATACCTTCTTGCTGTGTATTGATATGTTTTGTTATACTCGTATTACCAAACCGCTGTATCATTTTATGATTAAGGGCTGCTTCTGAGTCAATTTTGCTTTTAATATCGGATTCTTGTGAAACTATATTTTTGATTTCTTTGTTTAAGGGCTCAGCGGTTACCGGTAATAAATTTAATTACGATGCCAAATCCGTTTATTAATCCCCTCATTTCTTACTGTAGGGAATAATCCTTTAAATTATTGATCAACCTCATTCAGTTTAAATTTCGTTGTTTAAGTCATTAAATCAAGTCCATGGGTTTTGTCGAAGTGAGTTAAGGAGTCTCGTATCTTGTCTAGGCTATCCTGGTAGGCTTCAAGTTTGATTATGTGGAACAGGTTGTTGTGTGTCGCTATTAGTCTCGCAGGTCCCAGTCGAATTGGCTTGGTTGTTTCTCAGATCTTGAATTTCTAGCCTCTGCTCGGTCACCATCCTGAAATGTTCGTTTTCGTTTTAGTTTAGTCTTTTGTAGTTTTTGATTTCTTGCTGTGATAACTGTAATTCTGTTAATCTTGATAACTTTGTGTTTACTAAACCTAGGGGTAATTTTGTTCCTTCTATATTCCTTCCTAAATACTGTCTTATTTTCTGGTATATCTGCGGGATCTTCGCGTTTTTCGATCAATTTGCCTAAATTTTTCTTAACGATTTTATCAACCAGTTCTTTGATATTTGGGTATAGTTTGGATCCAAATTCGTTTTACTTTTAGAGGTATTCGTGTTCATCGTTAAACGTAATTTCTCTGTCGAATTTGTGTGCCCTACCTGTAAACAGTTCATGAGGGGTGAGTTTAGTAGCAGAGTGCATAGCATTATTCTATGTAGTTATGGTCTCGTTAAGAATGTCAGTGTCGTCTAAGTCGAGGTGATCTTCCTTACCTTTTTGAAGGATAATTCTATAGACTTCTGTGAGTGTTGAGTGCAATCTTTCTACATAAGAATTGCTACTAGTCTGTTGAAAAGATATAAAATGGAGGTTGATATTATATTGTTTGCAGAAGTCTTTAAATATGTTAGTTATCATCTCTGTGCCTTGATCAACAACTACTTTCTTAGGAATGCCATGGTGCCTTATGAAGTCTCTGAAAGATTTAACTATGTTCAAGGTGTATTTCGTTTCAAGTGTATACGCACAAGTGAATCTAGAAAAGCGGTCAATTAGTGTCATGACTGGATGTCCTTTAATTGTATAGACGTCTACGTGGACTACATCTAAAGGTTCGAGTGGGGCTTTCTGTTGTCTGATGTTTTATTTTAGGTGGGATCCTGTCGTACTTTTGAGTTTGGCAGGTATCACAATTATTCATTATTCTCACGACTTTATTCTTGAGGAATGGGAAATAGTATGTTCGTTTCAGATTTAAAACCGTCTCGTCTATACCTCGGTGATATTCTCTGACGAGTCTATCCTGTGCGTCTTCTTCTGTAAGTATATGTGTGCACCTGAGTAGTTTAAATGCTTTTGAGTTAGAGAAGTATTTAGAATATACGCTTTAAACTAGCTGAATGTGTCATCGTCTGACATAATTGCTGTGGTTTTATTTGGAGCTAAATATTCTTTGAAGATTTTAGTGATATATTTCTCAGTGAATGTCGGTAATCGGAATGTGCGGCGCTGTCGAAATAGTGTATTTAGAGAAATTGGAGGTCTTCTGTCTGTTTTTTCAAGGATAATTTGGGGGTTAAATTCGTTCAATGGTCGCTCAGAAATTCCCTACCCTCGATTTTCGTTTGCCAATTGAATTGTGGAACTTGAATCTAAAGTAGCATCATTAGTGTTATTATAGTTGATCTCGATGTTTTGAGGACTTGGTTCTTCTGGAAGTTTGATTCGACTCACAGCATCTACATTTGAATTTTGAGTCCTCTTTTTTAAACAACTTGGTAGTCAGATTCCTCTAATGTTAATCGCCACCGAACTAATTTTGAGTTCGGTTCTTTTAGGCTCATCAACCAGACATCACCAGTACTCTTTTTCTACTGTAGAGAAGTTTATTTCGGAATCTTTTAATGTTCGGCTAGCATAGGATATTGGAAGGTCGCTTCCTATTGTCTCTTGTCTCAATATGGCACCAATAGCAAAATTACTAGCATCTGTAGTCAGTATGAACGGCTTTGTAAAGTCAGGGTACTGGAAAATAGGGTCGTTCATTAAAATGTTTTTGCAAGTGTTAAATGCAGTTATATATCGGTCATTGAGATCTATCTCTCTACCCTTTTTAAGCATTCTGTTGGTGGCTTAGTCAGCCGTGCAAAATTGTGAATAACTTTGCTGTAATACCCCAACAGACCAAGAAAGGTTTTAATTTCTTTAGCATTCCTAGGAATGGGGAAATCTTCGATTGCCTTAATCTTGTCTGGATTGGGTTTGAATCCCTCTGGTGTTATAACATGTCCTAAAAATGTTATCTCCTTGTGGAGAAATTCTGATTTATCCAATTGAATTTTTAAATTTGCTTCAAGCAATTTTTCGAAGATTTTTCTCAAATTAGTTTCATGCTCCTGCAGTGAAGTTGAGAAAATGATAATATCATCAAGGTAAACTAGACAGATTTTGCTGAAGATCTTCTAGTATATTATCCATCACACGTTGGAAGGTGGATGGAGCGCTCTTAAGCCCGAATGGCATTCGAACATAACTAGTTGTAATAACCCCCCTCTGCGGTGAAAGCTGTTTTCTTTATGTCTCGAGGATCCATCTCTATTTGATGGAATCCGCTCACAAGGTCAAGGGTGGTATAATACAAACATTTTCCCAGCTTGTCTAGGAGTTCAGCTATATTCGGCAAATGATATCGATCTTCAACACTCTTGTCGTTTAGCTTGCGATAGTCAATGACGAGTCTCCACTTTTGTTTTCCGGAAGAATCCCGTTTCTTTAGAACAATCCAAACAGGGTAGCTCCAAGGGGAATAACTAGGGCGAATTATTCCCTGGTCGAGCATGTTTCTAATTTGATTTCGCACTTATTCTTTATGAACGGATGGGTACCTATATGATTTGGTGTAAATAGGTATTTCGTCCATTGTTCTGATGCGATATTTGACATTGTTGTTGAAGGTTAGATCTTGTGCTTCACGAAAGAACAAATCTTCGTAATCTCTACATGCATGGTACGCAATAATTCAGAAATTTCTTTGAATTGAATGTTGTTATTTGGGGTGTCTATGGTGTAGTACTATTTGCGCCCACTTTGAATCTCTGAGAATGAAAATTTGGTTTGTATTGAAGACGAATGGTAGAATTCTTGGTATTTAAGGTATGTGCATCTTCCTATCCGACAGTCTCTGATTCAGCGGTGAGAGTTATTGCAGGCGTGATACCTGTCGGCCTCTTCGCTAGAGAGCGCCGCACTATTTACCTACGCCGAGACGAAGATGCGGCGGGAGATGGTTGTCCGCGGGGAGAGACAGCACTCGCTCAACGATTGGCAGCATTCTTGGGTGAATTGCACGAAGGGAAGGTGGATTGCGTGCCTCATCCTGGATGTCAGACCGTGGCTAAATCGAAGGTATGGTGAGACTGACTTCTATCTTACCCAGCTTTTGAGCGGGCATGGGTGTTTTCAAACGTTCCTGCATAAGATCGGTAAGTCACGATCCCCCGATTGTCGGTTTTGCCCAGGAGAAGAAGACAATGCCTGCCACACATTTTTTGCGTGCACAAACTGGGCTAAACTACGAAGGGACCTCTACTGGGAGACGGCAGAGCTCACACCGGATAATACAGTCGCGGTGGTGCTCGAATTGGTTGGCAAATGGAACCAGGTGGCACATTATGCTCGGGCAGTCCTAAAATATAAAAGGGACTCAAAACAGCCGGGGATGTTGGGCCTGGGAGTCGCTTGTTTGGCACTTCGTAGGTACATCGACTCTTTTGTCGCCTCGGTGAGCGGCTTACGTGGGTCATTCAACAAGTACTTAACCTCACCGCCCAATGACGCTGCTATTAGAAAAGAGTTTTACCATCGTGCATTACATTCAACAAAACTCATGAAGGGAATTGACTGAATCTTTGACA
The DNA here is from genome assembly GCA_963969285.1 of Odontomyia ornata. NCBI lineage: Eukaryota > Metazoa > Arthropoda > Insecta > Diptera > Stratiomyidae > Odontomyia > Odontomyia ornata. The sequence continues at coordinate 219,946,997 of OZ017742.1, forward strand.
GTAGGCTACTAAAAGAATGTACTGCACGATGGTAAAACTCTTTCGTAATAGTAGCGTCATTGGGCGGTGAGGCAAAGTACTTGTTGAATGACCCACGTATATTCGGCCTCGGTCGTTGACACTGCAACTATCTTTTGCTTTTGCGATTTCCAGCTTATGGCAGCTCCTGTCAAAATAAACGCAAATCCCGTATATGATCTAGAGTTTACTGCACAGTTTCCCTAATCCGCGTCAGCGTATCCGATGTTTTTCTCAACAGGTTTATTAGAAATCAGCGATAATTTTGCGGTGCCTTTCAGATATCTGAATATACGTTTTTCACCGCACGCCAGTACTAGTCATTTGGACTCTCGTTGAATTGACTTAACACACTTAACTGTGTGCTATGTCGGGTCTGGTTACCACAGATAAATACATTAGTGGTCCAAATAGCTCTTGATATCTTGGGTTCCTTGTACCTTTTTCAGGGTTCGCTTTGACTTTAAACTATAATGTTGGATTCGCCGGCGCACTTTGATGGTTGCCGCTATTCATATTGAACTTCGTCAGCAGTTCTTTAACATATTGTTTCTGGCTTAGGACTATCCTGTCGTTTTCCTGATTAATTTCAATGCCGATGCCTAAACAGTATTTTGCCTCTCCCAAATCCTTGATCTGGTTATTTCGTGTATTAGAAAGTTCCCTGTTGGTTATTCCTGGCATATTAAAATCCGATTAGTGCCCTAGTGTTTCATCTTCGCCTTTGTGCTTAAGGTAGTTTGATCTGATCCAAAACCTGATTTTGGACACGTCTTGGGATCAGGAAAATGCCGGTGTTTCAGGAAGCCCTAGCCAAGGCAAAATCAGAACTTCGATGACCCGCATCCTGCAGCTAAACTTACACCGCAGTTCAACCACCCAAAATCTGCTTGAGCAGTTTGCGAGGGATATGAAAGCCGACTTCTTGCTGCTGAGTGAGCATTACCATAATAAAAGTCCTGCAGTATGGTATTCTGATGAAACTGGTACTGCCGCCATTTGGGTTCGGAACAGTGACTTTCAAGCGGAGAGTTGTGGACGGGGGGATGGTTTCGTGTGGGTTCGGTGCTCAGGGACCACCTTCTTTAGTGTGTACCTAACGCCTAACGAATCGATATCATCTTTCCAAGCCAAGCTTAGTGCTTTGGAGGGCGCTGTCTCGAACGCAGAGGGCAAAATGCTCGTTGGGGGCGACTTCAACGCTGAAGCAATCGAGGGGGGCATGCCTCAGACGGATCCGCGGGGAAAACGAATCCTGGGAATGGCGGCCAGGACGGCCATCGTCGTACTAAACACTGGAAATACGCCGACTTTCCGCCGTATTGGCTGTGAGGGAACCGTACCGGACGTGACATTCGCCTCGGAGTCCATAGTACGGAGGATACACAACTGGAAAGTATTAGAGGACTGCTAAGCCATTTACCTGCACTGAAACAAGGATGCGAGGGAGATGGTTGTCCGTGAGGAGAGACAGCGCTCGCTCAACGATTGGCAGCAGTCTTGGGTCAATTGCACGAAGGCTAGGTGGACTGCTCGCCTCATCCCGGATGTGAGACCGTGGCTAAATCGAAGGCATGGTGAGACTGACTTCTATCTGACCCAGCTTTTGAGCGGGCATGGGTGTTTTCAGTCTTACCTGCACAAGATCGGTAAGTCACGGTCCCCCGATTGTCAGTTTTGCCCAGGAGAGGAGAACAATGCCTGTCACACATTTTTTGCGTGTACAAAATGGGTCAGGCTGCGAAGGGACCTCTACAGGGAGACGGGAGAGCTCACCCCGGATAATATAGTTGCGGTGATGCTCGAATCGGTTGACAAATGGAACCAGGTGGCACATTATGCTCGGGCAGTCCTAAAATATAAAAGGGACTCACAGCAGCCGGGGGCGCTGGGGTATCGCTCTTCTGGCATTTCCTCTTCCCTACCGCTAGGAAAGGGTTCTCTGGTTGACAGGGGAGGTGTTTAGTGGGTAGTCCAGTCACACATGGGAGTCTCACACTCTGTGCATAAATAGCATTCATCTCCCTACCACAAAAAAATGTAGTTTGTAACCTAGTAACTGTGCTTTGATTGTTGTTTTAATCCTTGACGCTTTTAACGTAAATTTCAGTTGAAAGTGTCATCTTTTGTGCGGTTTTTTAGTCCAGTTTGCCTTAGAGTGTACTCTGATCTCTTTGTGGTCAGGAACCCATCATATTTTTTCGATCATGCTGGAATGCCGGGCATACGCTTGCTAAGTGCTATCTTCTTAAATTTTAAGTATTGCACTGTTTTTGGTACTTAGATTGTGTTGCAGTATATTTAATTGGAAACTACAATAGAACCAGTACTGAATATAATTTTCATGTGATTCCGGTTATGTGGTTTTATTGTGCTATTTGTAATTTTTTTCCGTCACTGTTCATTCATCTTGATGCTCGTGGAGTTGTTATTATATTAGAATGTCGTCTTCTGCAGCTTCTCAGTGTGTTGATAAAACTTATAGGATATCTTCTGTTCAATAATTTTGTTTGTTTGGTATACGTAGTCCAATTTTCTTTTTTCTTGAAAATCCGTCGGGCTTTGCTATGTTGTGTGAGCCGACGCGTTTCGACTTCTTTGAGTCATTTTCAGTGTCTAAAGGATATGTTGAAGGGAATGATGGGTTAAGTAGGTAGTACTAAATTAGGTCAGATAGAGGGATATTATATTTCTGTTTTTTGGATTATTGGATGTCCGTTTGTTCTGTTTCATCTCGTTTCCGTTTTCGTCGGAGAGTGCGGTCTAATGCTGAGAAAATTGCGTCAGAGTTTATAATAAGTTGTTCGTTGATAATGTTACCGTCTGTTTTTCTTTGTTTATATATTTCAAGCCTTTCTAGGATGTTTTTATTTTTAAATTTACAATTAAAATTGGATGATGTATAATTACTGCATTACTGAAGATGAAATTATCCAAGTTATCGAGGATCTTGATTTGAGTAAAGGGCCTGACCTAGATCTTATTCCTCCCTGCTTTTTAGTTCTTCGCAAAAATGAACTGAAACTGAAAAGGGTCTATTTAATTATTTTTATAAATCACTATTTAGTGGTATCTTCCCTAAGCTTCCATTATTCATAACATCAATCCTTAAAAAACGTTAAAAATGGCTTGTGGTAAACTATAGGGATATATCTATCTTATCTACTTCGCCAAAGCTATTTGGGAAAATTATATGTAGCCAAATTTCTCCCCTTACTGAATCAATTCTTAATGAAGAGCAACATGGCTTCCGTAAAAACAGATCTACTACCATTAATCTACGAGGTGTGACAATTAAGTAATGAGACTGATTCCGTGAAAACTGTATATTTAAAAATCATTCTACAACTCTACCATCCCTTGGGCAGCTATACAACGATTCCAGCGTGTTTCCCATGCTTCGTAACATTTCTGGAACGCTTCGACAGGGATGTCCACAAGTACCCTCGTCACGGCCGCCTGGATGTCCGTAATCGACTCAAAATGGGTTCCTTCGACCACCGATTTTGTTCTAGGGAACAAAAAAAAGTCACGGCCGAATAAGGCGGCTGTTGCAACACGGTGATCCCTTTAGAGGCCAAATACTGGGACACGCTGAGGGCGGTATGGCACAGCGCGTTGTCCTGATGAAGGATCCAGTTACGAGCGATGTCTGGGCGCACCCTGTTGACTCGTTTTCGCAATCTTTCGAGTACTTGGCGATAATAGACTTGATTTACGGTTTGCCCCAACGGAACAAATTCTTTGTGGACGATTCCACGGCTATCAAGAAAGGCAATAATCATCGTTTTCACCTTCGACTTGCTCATGCGACCTTTTTGCGGGCGGGACGCGTGCGGAAACAACCATTGTGAGCCTGGTAACGACTAAGAGCACTATCATCATGCACTTTTACAATTTTAGCGTACGTTTCCGAAGCTATTTCGCCCAATCTGGCGCAAAATTTTATCGCGACGCGTTGCTCTTGATTTTGTTTCTCAATTATCGTGACGAGCATCACCAACACACGTCTACTCAATACGACACAGCAGACGAACTAAACAAGCTAGAGCGATGGTAAATATATCAATGGAGAGGGAAACGAAATTTCAAGGTCGCAGGTTTACCACAAGTGCAGCAATAAAATCAGTCTCATTACTTAATTGTCACACCGCGTAATCACTTTGACATCAGAAATTCTTTGTAGCATAGAACAACCAGCAAAAGCGTTTGACAGAGTGAACGCTTCGGCATTTACGGTTCACTGCTCAGTTACCAATAAAATGCTAGATTTTATTAAACGGAGAGCAAAAGAATTTAAGAATGTTTGAGCTACAAATCACTGTACACCTTACAAGTCCGTTCTATTCTCGAATACGGCTGAATAATTTTGGACTCTATATACGACATCTGTAGCCGTAGAATTGTCTGTATAAAAACAGTTTCAACTCTTTGCCTTAAACCCCTGTATTATCGATTTATCGATAGTGCCCTCAGACCGGGGACCCAAACGCGTCCCCAGGGTTGCGGATAGGGGAAGACCTTTCTCGAAAGGTTCGCTGCGAATAACCAATAAGCAGCCGCGGACAATGGTCGGCGGTGAAGGGAGAGTCTCAGGACAAATACCTGAGTGTCAATGATCTTCACTGTGACATGACGAAATATATGGCGTCATCAATTATTATATTATTATATCCTGGCAGTTGGTAAAATGCTATTGGAACAGAAACCCAGACAGAAAACCAAATCATGCAGGTCCACAAGGGGAACCAAATTACGGTGCAGGGGGTCGGATCCCCAGTACCGGCGGCAGAGGGTAGTGAGCGAGCAGGCTCCCGGCCGTCGTCATCCAGCGACTGCAATGTTATAGAAGTGGTGAACTTGGCTTCTGTAACAGATATAACTACAAGCAAACAGGACGCTAGCACGGAGAACCCTTTCAGGCAAAAACCGCTGTTGGCAAGAACACCGATAAAACAAGTCACCGATTGCGGGGGGAGGCAGCAAACCCCAGAAACACTGTCAAAGTCAACATCACTGGTTAAATCATCGGAGACAGACCACAGACGGACTAACGAACGAAAGAAGGCAGAGTGCGTTGTGCAACCTGGCAGCATTGCGGCCTTTGGGCGCAGTAGAAGGACTTTGCGCACCCCGGAGCGCCCAGTGCAAGACGTACACAATCCGGATCAAGCTGCGACACCAACAGAGGCCAGTGTAAGACTGGGGGAGGGAGAAGTTTTGCCGTTGGCCGACGCCACTTCAAACGCGACCCAAGCGATAGAAGCAAAAGGGCTAGGAAACGGGGGCCTCTTCCAAGAGGTGGCACCAAATAACACGTTCGCCCTTGACCGGGGCGAAGAGGAGCGGCTTACTCGGAAAGCGGGGACTATCGTCAAACAACTGAGGGCTGCCTGCGAAGTGCAGAAAAACATAGGCAAGTGTGTCAAGAATGGCATTCTTGAACTGGAGGAGTTTTTTGGCCGCATAACGCACTACAAGCGGAGGTGGCTTGCAACCGAAAAGCACCAAAAAGACACGCTCTCCCTCGAGGCATCAGTGGGTCCAAGCAGCAGCAAAAGAATGGCCGGTAGCCCAATTGAAGGCGACCGTGAGAAAAGGAGGAAGGACGAGACCATAAACGAAGTTGACACTCCAGGCGAGGAGTTTCATGTGGTGCGAAACAAGGCAGCGAAAAAAGCTGCTCCTAGAAAAAACAGACAAAGAGCTCAACCACGAAAAGAAGAACAAAGAACCCCCCGATATACCGCAGAAAACAAAAAGCAAACCGCGGCGCAAACCCTTACGAGAGGCACTGCTTATTAAACCCACTAAGGGCCGAACCTACGCAGATGTCCTCCGTGAAATTAAAGGAGCGGTCAAGCCAGACGACACCAAAACTGCCATCAAAGCAGTTCGACCAACCCGGACCGGTGGCCTGCTGGTGGAATTCGGGCCAGAGGCCTCAAACAAAGATGCATTCCGTGACGCGGTTCAACATGTTCTTGGAGATGCGGCAACGGTTGCCTCGCTCGAACCAATGGCCACCCTGGAAATCAGGGACCTCGACTGCGTCACGGACAAAGCTGAAGTAGAGGATGCCATTAGGAGGGAGTTCCCCAGCTTAAGTGAAGTCAAGGCAAGATTGACACGTGAAAACACAAGGGGGCAACGCATGGCTATTGTCGAACTAGCTGATAAAGACGCCCAGCAAATCCTGGCGAAGGGCAAAATTAAGATAGGTTGGGTGATCTGCAGGATACGGAGAAGAGCGATCCCTATCCGCTGCTTCAGATGCCTCGAATACGGACACACCGCGTATGGCTGTAGGGGACCCGACAGGAGATCTCTGTGCTACAAATGTGGTGAAACGGGGCACAAAAGGAAGGAGTGCACGAACGAGGCAAAATGCATTCTTTGCAAGGATGCTAAGCTAGTACCCGGCGACCTCAAACATGAGCCGGGGACAGGGAGATGCTGGGTTTTCAAGGAGGCCCTAACTAAAGCCAAATCGATACTCAAATGATCCGTATCCTGCAGGTCAATTTGCACCGAAGCACAAATGCCCAGGACCTACTTGAGCAGTTTGCGAGGGATAAGAAAGCTGACCTCCTGTTGCTGAGCGAGCAACATCATAACAAGGACTCGCAAGCGTGGTACCCTGACAAATCTAGTACCTCGGCCATCTGGGTTCGAGACAGCGCCCGCCTTCAAGTGCAGGGCCATGGACGCGGGGATGGTTTTGTGTGGGTGCGGTGTTCAGGGATAACATATTTCAGTGTTTATCTGACGCCTAACGAGGCAATGCGATCTTTTCGAACCAAACTTGATGCCCTGGAGGACGCTGTCTCGAACACAGAGGGCCACATGCTGGTCGGGGGAGACCAACGCTAGAGCCATTGAATGGGGTATGCCACAATCCGACCCAAGGGGAAAGCAAATCTTGGACATGGCGGCCAGAACAGCGCTTTTTGTCCTAAATACTGGTAACGACCCTACTTTCCGCCGCTGGGGTTGCGTAGGAATCATACCCGATGTGACACTCGCTTCGGAGTCCCTGGTACCTAGAGTACACCACTGGCGAGTACTAGAGGACTACTCGGCTAGTGATCACCAGTATATAGCGGTTGAGATTCACGACAGTGCCACTCTGCGTGCATATGCCCAAACTTCAATCCTCGGATGGAGGACTGGGAGGACTAGGAGGATGGACGTTGAGAGGTTCGCTGATGCGCTTACGGCAGGCGCACCGTTGCTGGGAGCTCCGCCAGGGAGTGGAGGGCCTACAGCCAAGGACTTGGTGAACTCAACTATGAGTACCATCATAGCTGCTTGCGAGTCTTCCATGCCCCGTCGGAGACCCCGACACGGTAAGCCTCCAGTATACTGGTGGTCAAACGAGATCGCCGAACAAAGAAGCGAGTGTCACAAACTTCGGCGAGAGGCCCAGCGAGCGCGAACACGGGAGGAGGCAGACACTAGGCTAGCAGCATACAGGTCCGGCAGGAAATATCTTCGCAGGCTTATTAACAAGAGCAAGGCCCGATGCTGGCAAGACCTCGTGGACGATGTAAATAGGGATCCGTGGGGCCTTGGCTACAAGCTGGTCATGGGGAAACTTGGTGCCCTACGGAAGCCTTGTATACATGACGCGGAAAAGTTGGACGCGATAGTGCGGGGACTCTTCCCCGCCCATCCCGTCCGTGTTGACGCTGTCCATGGTGAAACAGCAGTCGAGTGCCCACTCTTCACACAGCTGGAACTGGAGGAGGCAGTCCTCTCCCTGAAAGCGAGGAAGGCTCCAGATCCAGATGGTGTTCCAGCTGAGGTTTTGCAGCCCGTCTATCACCATTGTCCTGACTTGTTGCTCAGCACATTCAATGCTTGCCTACGGGACGGGGTTTTCCCGGTACGATGGAAGGTGGCGAGGCTCTTGCTGGTCAGCAAGGGGAAGGGAAATCCCGAATCGCCGTCTGCATACCGCCCGTTATGCATGCTAGACACGGCTGGGAAAGTGCTAGAGAAACTCATCAAAGGCAGACTCACTGACGCGATTCGTGCTGCTGGGGACCTATCTCCTCGGCAGTACGGCTTTAGAGCAGGACGTTCTACCATTGATGCGATTGCAGAGGTGGTGAACGCGGTCCAAAAGGCAAAGGCATATAGCCGCACCAAGCGACGGATCGTCCTGTTGGTGACACTCGACGTCAGGAATGCCTTCAACTCCGCTAGATGGGTGGATATTCTGGACACGCTGGAAAACTCTTTTCAAGTTCCAGAATATCTAATGCGGCTTTTGAGGAACTACCTTAAGGACCGAAGCCTGCTCTACGACACGACACAGGGCCAACGAAGGATGGAAATTACATCGGGTGTTGCCCAGGGATCTATCCTTGGTCCGGACCTGTGGAACGTGTCTTACGACGGGCTACTGAGACTTGAGATGCCAGATGAGTCGCGCTTGGTCGGCTATGCGGATGATGTTGCGGCTCTGGTCGCCGGACGCACCGTTGAACAAGCGCAACTTAGGCTAGGCATGCTAATGCGCCGAATGAGGGACTGGATGACTGCTCGCGGGCTCAGTTTAGCACTGGAGAAAACTGAAGAGATCATCTTGACAAAAAAGAGAATCCCTAGAGTAAGGATGATCAGTATTGGAGATATACAAATCGAATCGAAGCCAGCGGTGAAGTACCTGGGGCTACTGATCGACTCGAAGATGAGTTTCTCTGAGCAAATCAGGGCAACGGCTGAGAAGGCTGCTTCGGGAATATCGGCCCTGAGTCGACTTATGGCCAACGTAGGGGGACCCAGCCCATCAAGAAGACGCCTCTTGATGAGTGCTGTAGGGTCAGTGCTACTGTACGGAGCAGAGGTATGGGGCGACGCTCTCAGCAAGGAGGTATACCGAAAACGATTGGCACAGGTACAGAGAAGAGGAGCACTGAGAATTGCATCTTCGTATCCAACAGTCTCCGACTCGGCGGTGACAGTGATTGCAGGCGTGATACCTGTCGCCCTCCTTGCTAGAGAGCGCCGCGCTATTTACCTGCGCCGAAACGAGGATGCGAGGGAGATGGTTGTCCGCGGGGAGGGACAACGCTCGCTCAACAATTGGTAGCAGTCTTGGAGGAATTGCACGAAGGGAAGGTGGACTGCGCGCCTCATCCCGGATGTGAGACCGTGGCTAAATCGAAGGCATGGTGAGACTGACTTCTATCTGACCCAGCTTTTGAGCGGGCACGGGTGTTTTCAGTCTTACCAGCACAAGATCGGTAAGTCACGGTCTCCCGATTGTCGGTTTTGCCCAGGAGAGGAGGACAATGCCTGTCACACATTTTTTGCGAGTACCAAATGGGCCAGGCTGCGAAGGGAACTCTACAGGGAGACGGGAGAGCTCACCCCGGATAATATAGTTGCGGTGATGCTCGAATCGGTTGACAAATGGAACCAGGTGGCACATTATGCTCGGGCAGTCCTAGAAGATAATAGGGACTCGCAGCAGCCGGAGGTGCTGGGGCTAGGGAATCGCTCTTCTGGCATTTCCTCTTCCCCTCTCCCCTTCCGCTAGGAAAGGGACTCCCCAGCTTGAAGGCGCCCCACGGCGTAACAAAACGAGAACCGGCCCGAAGTAATATGTCAAATTGTTCCAGGCTAGGTTCTCAGATTGACAGGGGAGGTGTTTAGTGGGTAGTCCAAGGGTATCCTCCATGGGAGTCCCACACTGCCAGACTCGGCGGGCGTAAATGCCTTCACCTCCCTACCACAAAAAAAAACCCCCTGTATGACCCTACTTCTTTTCATAACCTACCATATTATGAGGATCGACTTCATACATTAAACCTGACATCACTCGCCTCCTGGAGAGTCGTTTTGTCTGCATGTCTAACTTTCGACGCCTTAAGTTGTAATATTCAAGTTTCTTTTCTGTCAGACAAGATATACTCGTACTTGCGCGAAACTGTTAGAATCACTAGGCACATTTCCATGTTACCCGTGAGTATGCACCACACTAATTATGCAGATAATCAGCCGGTTTGAGATGCTGCAATATATTCAATAAGTTTAGCGATCATTACTCCCCAACCACTTCCAAGTTCTGTTTTAAGTTAAAAATATTAAAAATCCTCAATTCCTTGACAACATAAACTATATTTTAGTATGTTTTTTTTAACAATTTGATATGTATATTAATTTTGTACATCTATTTTACGTTTTTTAAATTGTGCCTTTTTTGGCGAATAAATAAGTATATAAGTAGGATCTTTAGGTTAAGTGAAACAATCGCCGAAGAAGATCGAACGATAACGATCGAAAATCGATTTCGAAAATAAAATTTAAAAAACCCCGAAAAATTAAAAGGAAGGTTTAATTGTTTTATTTTTTTATTTTTCAGAATAGATAAATTAAATTAAATCTTCCGCGTGCAGTAAGACTGTTAAAATCAAGTGAACTTACTTTTTCCTATACGTATTTTATGCTCAAAGTTTCTCCGACATGAGCATGCCATTCCCAGACTTGTAAGATCTATGAAATTCAATTATAGAATAATTAGATAACGTTGCCCGCGCAGACAACGCACATGCACGACGTGTAAATCGCGATTTATTTTAAAGTTGCGCAATAATTGTGTATTTGGAATTACGGATTATTCTTAACACCAGAGTTTTGTTTGACCATTCAAACAACTACACCAAGGCGTGGTTGATTTGATTACTTTTAGGTATATTACACCATTAAAACTTGCTTCATACCACCACGTTATAGCAGCTACTTCCAAAAATTTATTTACTCAGCTTTACATATTTTAATTCATTTATTTCTAACAGAAACCGAAAATTTTATAAGTTGTCCTCCTAAAATATACCACCTAAGAATATCATATAGAGCAAAACTTGTATTTAGAGCGTTATCAAATTTGTACTATATAAACATTCAATGTGATCAAATCAATGTCGAGGTTGGCAGCTTATATGATTATCATCTTTAATTCCAATCGTATTTTACTTTTGGTTTTTCACTATCAAAAATTTACAACGCTTATACAACATTTAATATAGCCCAGAAAATTCTTCTTCATGGATATTTATACTTGTTTGACAGCATAAAGAAGGTTTAATTATCTTTACGACGTCATGATGAAACTGACACTCACATACACGGATTGAAATTTGAAGATTAGTTGTATATTTTAGTAAAGCTTCTATGAATTTGCAGAAAATTTTTAATAACTAAGGCTCATGTAGTCAGATGACACAATAAAGTTAATGCAACTTTAAAGAATGCTTACTAATCATGTCGCTCTTCAAAACTTTTTTGCCCTAGTAACATTGTCGATCTAATATTACATTCTTTTACAGGGGAACCTATAAAATATGACAGTCAATTCAAAGGACCGCTTGGTAAACGATCATGTACAGATGTCCTCTGCCTGATTATATTCATAGTCTTCCTGATTTTATGGTCCTATATAGCATATTTCGGTAATTATAAATTTAAATTAAAAATAATTCTTAAATAAATCTTTGTGAACTGGGTTGATCATTTCAGCTATTCAGCATGGTGACTTAGAAAAACTTTTAGTTCCAGTCGACTCACAAGGCGAACGATGCGGAGTTGACAGTCCAGTGTTGGACAAACCGTATTTATTCTTCTTCAATTTAGAAAAATGTATAAGTCCACTTGTACCCATAACTGGATGTCCAACACCCCAAGTATGCCTGAAAGAATGTCCCAATGAAATGTTCATATTTGAAACGTTCAAAGGATCACTTGCTGAATTAAAATCAAAATTAATTTGCCAAACAGATAAAGATAAGGCCAATATATATACTTATGAAGATGCCAAAAATGCTGTTGCTCAAAATAGATGCGCCGCTTGGTATATACCAAGCACACCATGTAAGTATCAGGGATGATGTTTTTTTTATTTTATTGCTCTGCTTCTGTTTTAATGTTCTTTTCAATGTGTATATTTTGTAAAGGTGTTGGAATATTTTTTTCTATTATGTAAATAATCTAACAATTGTGAACATCAAGGACCAAGGATTTGACACAAGTTCAGACATATTTCATCTTCATATTTTTAACAATTTTCCCTATGGTTTGTTGACATACACTTTTAGAGATAATGTTCTCATTTCACTGTTCATTTGTTTTTTTCAATCTCGTTTTCTATTTCTTATGCATATCTCTTGGCTGTTTCAGTAAAGTCCTACTCTTTTGTCAATAAAACGTACCCGAATCCGCCGATACCGAATAATTTCTAACACAGTGGCTTATATCGCAAACCTTGACAAACAGTCTACAAACAAATATCTGTCTATTCCACCCGAGAGCACAAAGCCCGCGTTGTGCAACCTTTATACATGAATACATTACTGTTAAATGAACAGCTATCAAATTTGCAACAGCCGAGTAAATCGTGGCATTTTAAATGCGAGTTTGTGTTCTGACACAATCGTAAATGCACCCAAGTAAACGAGCAACGGACTATAACAACTGAATAAATCTTGGGAGATTCTAAAGGCTAGTGAAGACCAAAATTCATTATTTATTACATGCAATCGATGAAATAGGTGTATTACCAGGTAGAGTCAAGTAAACATAATAAAAACAAGTCAAGTAAGTACAATAAAGCTCCAACCAACATCAAAGAAGCGTTATGCATGCTTGACACGGTTGGGAAAGTGCTAGAGAAGCCCATCAAGGTATGTTAAGACTCACTGACGCGATTCGTGCTGCATAGGAGCTATTTCCTCGGCAGTATCTCTTTAGAGCAGGTCCCTCCATCATTGATGCAATTGCAGAGGTGGTGAGCACGGTCAGAGAAATTTAGCTGCACGATGCGAACGATCATTCTGTTGGTGACACTCGACGTTAGGAACGCATTCCACTCCGCTAGATGGGTGAATATGCTGGATAGGTTGAAAAACTCTTTTGAAGTTCCAGATTATCTCATGCGGTTTTTGTGGGATTACCTCAAGAACCGAAGCCTGCTTTATGAAATGACACAGGGTCAACGAAGTATGGAAATTACATAGGGTGTTGTCCAGGGATCTATCCTTGGTCCAGACCTGAAGAACGTGTGTCACAGCGGGCTACTGAAACTGGAGATGCCAGATGAGTCGCGCTTGATTGGCTATGCGGATGATTTTGTAGCTCTGGTGGCTGGACACACCGTTGAATAAGCGCAACTTAGGCTAGGTATACTAATGCGCTGAGTTAGAGACTGGATGACTGCTCGCAGTTTCAGTCTAACACTGAAGAAAACCAAAGTGGTCATCTTGACAAAGAAGAGAATCCCTACAGGGAGGACGATCAGTTTTGGAGAAATACTAATCGAATCAAAGCCAGCGGTAAAGTACCTCGGGCAACTGATCGACTCGAAGATGGGTTTCTCTGAGCAAATCAGGGCAACGGCGGAGAAGGCTTCTTCAGATATATCGGCTCTGAGTTGACTTATGTCCAATGTAGGGAGATCCAACCCATCAAGAAGACGCCTCTTGATGAGTGCCGCCAGCGCTACTGTACGGAGCAGAAATATGGGGCGACGCTTTCATTAAGAGGTGTACCGAAAACGCTTGGTACAGGTATACAGAAGAGGAGTACTGAGGATTGCATCTTCATATCCGATAGTCTCTGATTCGCCCGTGAGAGTTATACCTTACGTTCTCCTTGCTTGAGAGCGCCATGCTATTTACTCACGTCGAAACGAGAGAGAAAATTGCCCGCGAGGAGAGACAGCGCTCACTCAACGATTAGCAGTAGTCAGGACAATTGCACGAAAGGAAGGTGGACTGCGCGGGCCTCCCAAGAGCTGAAACCGTGGCTAAATCGAAGGCATCGTATACCGACTTCTATCTGACCCAGCTTTTGAACGGGCATGGGTGTTTTCAGTTTTCCCTGCACAAGATTGGTAAATCATGATACCCCGACTTTAATTGGCTAAGACGATGCTTGCCACACATTTTTTTGTGTGTAAAAAAAGGAAATAGGCTTTGATGGGAAGTCTACCAGAAGACGGGGGAGCTCACCCCGGATAGTATAGTCGCCGCGATGCTTGGATCGCTTGACAAATGGAACCATGTGGCACATTATGTACGGGAAGTTCTTAAAGACAAAAGGGACTCACAGCAGCCTGGGACGTCGGGACTGGAGAATCGCTTGTCTGGCAATTCCTCTTCCTCCCTGGAGGGACCATCTCCCAATTTGAAGGCGCCTCACGATGAGACCTGACTCGAAGTAATGTGTTAAACGGTTCCATGCTAGGTTCTCAGGGGAGGTGTTTAATGGGCAGTCCAGTCGCTCGCGAGCATAGGAGCCCCACACGCAGTGCGTAAATGTCATTGTCCCAACCCGAAAAAAAATATCAAAGAAGTTTTTTTTTCTAGAGCTGACTTTTTTCATAAAATTCGTCCAGCATTATTTCTGAATATTGAGACTACTCAAAAACTTAGAAAATCGAAGAAAGTATCCTTTTGTTCAAGGAAAAGCCCAAGAGAAAAAGTTTACAAAACTATAACTATATATTCTTACTTGCTTTCTAGAAAACACTGACTTTATCAGAAGTACAACCATAACCCTATCTTTATTATATCAACGGCAGTATGCAGGAGAGTGGTTCAATTATGTAAGGATAATCTTGAAAAGACAATGTAAGTTTTCAGCGTCTAGCTGGTTAATTACTGCACCCTCCAAAGAGGAAAACGAGGGCTAAAATATTCTAGATTACCTAAACGCTAAAATTAGCCACGACAACACGAAAGCAAAGCCTTCAAACAGTAACCAGCTTGAACGGACAGCGCTTAATTGATTTCATGTCGTCCAGAAACCTCATGAGTTCCATCTATTTTCCGCACCGAGGCATTCAGAATAGAATTCGGGCACTTCCTGGCGGTTCCACATATAGCCAAATCATTGAAAAGCGAGATGTCAAAAGCACTCTCGACATTTATTCACTCCATACCGCAGACTGTGGTTCAGGCCTTCACCTCTCTAGCGTCAAACTCCGATGTCGCATCTGTAGAAAAGTAACACTATTAAAACCATCTGTGACAAGGTATGAGCTACACCAGGTAAACGACAGCTCAGTGATGCTCATGTACAGCGTCGCTGGTTTGTTTCGCCTCCCTCAAGCTAGAACAATCAGTGACGAAAGTCGAAAATAAGAGCATAATGAATGATTCAATGAAGAATGTTAGGACGTTGTTAACAAAAGAAATCAGGCTCATAAAAAATACGTCTAACGATGAACTCGGGCGAAAAGGGAGCAAAATATTACGCTCTAACAACAAGCCAAGATATTATATCACGGATAAAAACTAACGGCTAGTAACTGAAAGATCGAGCAGATTAATCAACATATGATGCTATCAAAACCAGGTCAAGGTAAGCCTCAAAAACCTTTGAAAGGGATATGTACCATTGGAAAGACGCGAACGGCTGAATTTAACTGACCTAAATCGAAATTAAAAACAGATAGATGCAATATATCCAATACCTCGTCACAGAATCCGCAATAACTACCGAAGCCGGAGCATTCCAAAAGCTCAACAAGATGTCCTAGTCATCATCATTTATGACGCGACAGGATTAATCTCCTTCAATCATCACGGTTCTGGGACCTCGTTTGCCAGTTGATCAAGTAGTAGATATCCTAGTAGCCGGTACCAAAAACAAATGGGGCTCAGGCAACTATTTATGAACTCAGAAGAGCTGCTCCAAACCAGGGAACGCAAGTATTTAACCCTCTTCATTGTTTATGGTTGAGAAAAGAAATAGTTACAAGAAAATCGACGAAAAATCACCATTTGCCTCCACTTTAAGCAAGCATTTGTCAGTCTTGCAAGAAAAGCCCATTGTAAAATAAAGCTTGCCTTTAGCGTCTCTATAAAACTCGTCCGCAGGATTAATTTAAAAGCCAACGCAGGTCTAACTGAAATTTTCCAAACAGAATCCAATCTGAAACTGATTTTCAATATTGTTCTGGATAACACTATCAGGATGATGCCAACTGACACCACGGACACGCTATTATGCAAGTCCAAACAACTGCGCTGACATCGTTAACATTATGTATAAATCAATTTCAGATTATTCGGAAGCCTTCTTATGTTTGGAGCCAAAAGCAGGAAAAATCGGCCTTGCGGTCAACGAAATTAAAACCAAATTCCTCGCCCAAACAAGAACAGATACACCACGCCGACAAAACTTGGTCTTGGTAGATTGAAACGTCGAAGGGTGGAACTTCAGAGTAAGGGTATGGAAAAAATACTATATAAATACTACAATGTGGAAGACCACCAACTACGTAAATATTAGGGAAGAGCACAAGAGGGGTATCCAGTAGGGAAGCCTATAATAAAACCCAGATTTAGATTGACCGAATATTATAACAGAGACACATTTGTAATACAAATGATAGTACAACAGTCATTTATTTAGCCATTCAGTCATTAAGACACGAGCGAATTGCTTTGGCTTTATTTCGGCACAAAATTGTTGATGAACACTGGATTCAGCACATATAGTTGTAATAGGCAACGATCTAGTCTTTGAGCTTACGATCTAGTCCATGAGCTTACGAAAGTAGAATCAAGCCTTAGGCTAAAAATAGTAGAAAACTTACTATAACCACTACAAATAGTTAAGTATGTAACAAACAAGATGCTGATGGTCTCAGTCAAAGCTACATCGAAAATCGCAAGGCTTGGTGAAAAATTTATGATGAACGGAACACTAAATTTCTATCTATGTTGGACTACTGTTTCGAAAGTGCACGTGCCTACAAAACGGGAATAATACTGAGCGACCTATCGAAGCATAAGACTATCAATCCGTGGTGAAAAGAGAGACATTAAATCACTTCTTATACATCTGTCCGGATCAATTCGAAAGAAGGTGAAAAATATTCATAGCACTAGTCTTTATTAATCTGCCTTGGGTTTCAAAATATCTCTAAACAGCAAGGGCTGCTGGATCAGAATATCCAAACCATAGAATGGTTCCTGCCAAAATATAACGTTATATCACTGTGGACTGCAACTACAATATCCTGCCCTGTTCAAGATGAAGATGATGATAGGAACATCTGCGAATCTCACAAGAAAAATAGAAAAATCAATCAACTCTCTATTAAATGTTGGCTAAATTTAAACGCGTTTCTATTGGGTTGTTGATAATTAATGTCGTTTTTTTATATCTTTCAAAGTAAATTTATTATATTAACAACAAACATTCATCAATGATAGCTTGACCATTTTATTGTGTGACCTGCTGCCATCTTTCGGTAAGTTGAAAAATTCCACGTTCGAAGAAGCCTTGGTTTTTAGAAGCGAAGAACTGGTCTAACTTATTTTTGACAGCCTGATCGAAATCGAAATCAAATGATAGTCTGATGGTGCTAAGTCAGGGCTATAGGGTGAATGTGGCATCAGTTCCCAATTGAGCTCCATAATTGATGGTTTATCAAAGAGATGTGGGGTCTGACGTTATCATGATGGATGTCATGCCTTTGCGATTGGCCAGTTCAGGGCGTTTTTTCTTGATTTCTTCGTCAATTGATAGTTTACGACAGTAGACATTCGAAACAATAGTTTGGTTTCTTGGAAGCAGCGCTAGATAAACTATATCCTTGCAATTCCACCACACAGAAAGCATAATCTTCCTTTGATAAATATTGGCTTTGGATGTCGATTGTGGGTTCTCATCTTGCTTGGTCAATGATCGTTTTCGGGCTACGTTATCGTAAACAATCTATTTTTCATCACCTGATATGATTCTTTTTAGAAATGGGTCGTTTTGGTTACGATTCAGCAAAGAGTCGCATATCTTGATGCATTTGGTGAGGTGGATCTCCTTTAATTCATGAGGAGCCCAAACATCCAGTTTGTTTACGTAATCAAGCTGTTGCAAGTGCAAGTAAACGGTTGAATTCGATATGTCGAGCTTCTCTGCTATCTCTCGAGTTGTCATACGCTGATCAGTTTCGATTAACGCCCATATTTTGTCGTCATCAGTAGTGGTTAGACGACCAGTATGTGGTCTATCTTGCATATTAAAATTTCCAGAACGAAAGCGAGCAAACCAACACTGACACTGGAGTTCAGTTCACCATAAACTTCACACAATTTCTTTCGAAATTGCACCGCATTTTTACCCTTTCGAAAGTTAAACAATAAAATATGCCAATAATACTCTGTTTGATTGTCCAGTTTCAAGTTTATTTTTAACGAACTTATTGTTAACTTATGACTCTCAATTTTTGACTGAAAATAGTCTAATCTTTAAAATAGTACATAATAATACAAGCCATGCAATCACTACTACATGAAATATGCATTTCACGCAATCTATGAGAAAAAAAGGACATGAATTATCGAACAACCCAATATATTCCTTTAAATGTAATATTAAATATAATGTGAGGAATCTTAGATAAACGTTTAACTAATTGGCACGAAATATTGACTCAACTGGAAGAAACTTAAAGGAAATTCTTTTATAACACACTTTACTATGGCGCCATAGCAAACGCCTATCTCACTCGAACTCTAGATTTAAGTGACCTGTGAAGCGATTGAACGATGGAATGATTTTTCTATAACTTGATCCAGGGCCGCAAGCATTGTGCATCAAACATTTGAAATTATACTCTAGTGTTGCGTAATTAGTACACCTTGAAATTGTGGATGGTTTACCATAAATCTGATGAAGGATAAACGCTGCACAATAACATCTATCCCTCAGTGTTTCCGAATTGTGCACAGGAATGATGAATCGTTATGAATCCAATGCTGCTATATGGATGTAAAGCTAAAGGGCGATTCTGAGAATGTCTTTGAAAGCTAAGAAGAACATTTGGTCCAAGGAAGTATGAAATAAAATGAAGAATTCGTCGCAATGATTTGTTGTGTGAAATATATAAAGGCTCACCTGGGCCTGGATGCGTAAAGCTACGAAACTTGTAATACGTTGTCTATCTACAAAGGACGGAAAAGCACAGACTACACAGGTGAATTTTAAGGAGGCAGTAGAAGCGTCAATAGATTCCTGCTAAGAATTGTGAATTGCGAATGACGTCGCAAAACTGCGGCTGATTCTGTAGGCAGAAAGCGCAACTTGGGAGTTCAAAATAGCCGTATAACAAATATTCGTTGACTTTAAGCACGCGTATGACAGTATTGGTCGTAACGTATCCCAGCCTTATAAGTCCGTTTTAATAAAATGACAATGACGTCGTCGACCTCCCAAGTCCGCATCAATAACCAACTCACCGATGCCTTTGTCACAAATATCGGACTAAAGCAGCAAGATGCGCTGGGCCCATTGCTTGTCAATTTGGCTCTGGAATACGTTATTAGAAAGCTACCTGTCGATGCAAGAGCTACGTTATTATACGTCAAGCCAAGTGGTAGCCCATGCGAATGACATCAACGGTCACGGTCGTTAACAACTGCCAAAAAACTGTTCCTGAAGCTCGACAGCGAAGGAAAACAAGTAGGGCTACAAATCAATGAGAATAAAATAAAGCTCATGACCCAGTAGAGGAGGAATACCTCAAACACACAAAAAATCACACTTGGTGAATACAATATCAAAAGTATGGGCGAATTTTTGAATTTAGGCGCCAAAATAACTAGAAATGCTGATGAAAGAGACGAAATACGCTCGCTCACAAATAATTTTTTTCAGCTTTGAAAATCTTGAAGACCAGCTGCATACACAGGAAAACAAAGCTACAAGTATACAAATCTGTGATAAGACCTGTGTTGTGCTATATGTGTGAAACATGAACCCCAACCCCAGCATTCCCAAATATATTAAAGGCCTTTGACCGACGGGTCCTGAGGCAAATAGTCGGAGCAAAGCTAAACGGGGACCAATGGCAAATTCGATACAACCATGAGCTGTATAAAATTGTTGACGAGCCGGAGATCGCAATGATTGTAAGACTGTGGCAGCTGCAATGGGCTGGCCATGTAAATCGAAAGGACGAACAACGAATACCCAAAAAGGTATTCGTTGGGACAATTGAAGGGCGGAGACCAGTGGGGAAAGCCAGGAAACGCTGGTCTGACTCGATCTACGAAGACAGTTCATCGCTGCCCGGATTTCAAGATTGAAGGACGCGGTTAATGCACCGAGACAGTTGGAAGCGCTATTTGCAGGAAGCGAAGGCCCGAGAGGAGGAGCTGTAGTGCTACGAAGAAGAAGAAATAGGAAAGCGTCCTTTTTTCACGCCTAGAGGTTATGGTTGGGAACTTTTTTGCTGATAGGATATCTTCTCCGAGATGTTCCTTCAGCTCAGCCACGACGTCGTTCTCATCGTATGAACAGTGCAGGCCTTTGAGAAGGAGAGTCAATTTGCTCTCTACTGGAAGAGTGTAGCTGTAGCAAGCCATTTTCCCCCCATTTCAGAAAATTTAAAAGGCTGGTATGATCCTCAGCCGTTTTAGGGTGGAGCGAAGCTCAAAAACTTCAAAAATTCCGTAATTTCTTCAAAATTTTCAATTTCCTCCAAATTCCAATTTTCAAAGAAATCCTTAAAAAATGTTAAGCTGCTCGATCCGTGCTACCACGATGATCCTTCTTTATCTGCCTTGTCAGAACTAAAAACTAAGCAGAATTGATAAATATATTCTCAAACTCAAACTGTTCAGCAGGATAGACGAACACCCTAATAGCACCCTGAACCCTTCAAGATCCAACAATATCGAGGAGAGACTCGCCTACCCTAGCCTCAGATCAATTACTTTGTAATTAATCGGACTAACAGCAACTAGTTGATTATTTGATATAGGCCAGTTGGGCACAATGATACCCATATATCGAAAAGGAACAAAAGTGCTAAACCGCACTAGCTACCGAAACCACACACCTCAAGCCGTCTAACAATTTTCAATCATCTAAATATTTCATGACCAGCTGCATACACAGGAAAACAAAGCTCCAGGTATACAAATCTGTGATAAGATCTGTGTTATACTATGGGTGTGAAACAGGGACCCTAACCCAAGCATCCGCAAATATATTGAACGCCTTTGAGCGACGGGTCCTGAGGCGAATAATCGGAGCGAAGCTAGATGGCGAATTCGATACAACCATGAGCTGTATGAAATTTTTGACGAACCGGAGGTCTCAACGATTATAAGACTGCGGAAGCTGCAATGGGCTGGACACATGAATCGTATGGACGATTAATGGGTATCCAAGAAGGTATTCGTTGGGAGAACTGAAGGCTGGAGCCAAGTGGGGAAACCGAGGAAACGCTGGCTGACTCGATCGACGAAGACAGTTCATCGCTGCTCGGATTTCGGAATTGGAGGACGCGGTCAATGGACCGAGACAGTTGGAGGCGCTGTTTCCAGGAAGCGAAGGCCCGAGAGGGGCTGTAGTGCTAAGAAGAAGAAGAAATATTTCATGATTATATCTTATAACGTTTCTCATTGGGCCATACATTGTGTCTTCAGAAATATCGCGGAATTTCAACTAAATCAGTAGTAACAAGAAATTAATAGATAATTAAACTTTCTTTTCATATTGAATTGACCTTAGTCTTTAGAGACATCAGGGGTTTAAAACCCGTGCCTTTCAGACTAAACCGGACGCTCTCAATTACTTCAAAATCACGGATTTAATTACCATCATTCCTTTTTGAGCTTTGCTTGGATTCTCGAAGTACTTACAATATAAATGTTAATCATTTTTTCAGTCACCCGATCAAAAAGATCCCTTTTAAATTGCTAACCAGCGGTTGAGTGAGAATGGACTAAGAGAAACTAATTTGCGTCCTTCAAGGTCACGAAAAGATTCATGGAGACCTCGACAAGCAAGCAATTGATTTTTAGTACCATTTGGTCTTACCCAAAAATCGTTAAATATTTAATAGAAAGAACCTCATTTACTATGAAATTCTTTTATACATTCTACCTACTAGTATTTAAATGTTAGGAAGGTTTTTTGAAGAACATTATAGTGAATTCATCTTTTTCACTCCAATAATTGCATGCATTTCTTATTTGGAGTTCTTTTTATTATCCAAAGTTGATTTATTGTGTGATTTAATGTTTGTCTAATCCCTAATTCTGAATAAAAAAATCATATAGTTGTTAAACGCTGCATTTGGGAGTTCACATCCGAATCCTGTCCCCGACTACCGCCACATCTTTTAAGACGAACAACACGTGACATCTATATAAAACAGCCCATGCCATTGAACAGTACTAGCGCGGTGGTGGAAAACAAAATTGATATTGATCTATACAATAGTCATAGCATAAAGACAGAAGAACAACGAATACCAGTAGATGAACCAAGTGTGAAATGTGAAACTAGACAGAAACTTGGTGAAGAAATTATCATACGAAAAATGCGACGTGTTAACACATACATGGCAAAATTTGTGGGGAATTTAGTGGCAAATTTATATAATGGAACGGATTCTCAGGAGGTAACTAAATTGACTACTCGTACATATAAAAATATTTTTACTTATTATTCGTTTGTTTGTAAATAATACACTGCATGTTTAGTGTCACTAAGTTTAGTTTGATTGTCCCGTCTGCATGCTTGCATGGTATACGTCCCTTTATCTACTTGGTTAATGCTTTTTTATTAATTTCCGCTTATTTCGAATTATTCTAATTTCGGTTGAATACGTGTAGTATCAAGGCGTTGTATACCGAAAAACTCGGACGACATATTGGAACTGGTTAAAGCACTGCATATTCTTCCTGATGATTTCCAAAAAGCTTTAGAGCAGGTCAAATTATTATCTAATATCAATGGGGTAAGGTTTACATTTTTGTATATTTTTTATAACTTAAATTAATTTAAAACTACTTCACAAAAATCCAAATCGGGACAATTGATATAATTAGAGAGGATTTTAATTTCATTTGCCGTAAGAGTTCGGTTGCATCAAAATTGAAATATTCCCATTCTTTTCCATTATATTAACTACTTTACTTAATTCCCTGCATAATAAACAACAAAATGCACGCTTTAGATATTAGTTTTACTCCCAAGCGATAATTGGCATGAATTAAACCGCTTTTAAATTAAATTTAAATTGTTGATAAAATCATAACTTTATCTACTCGTATTATTCGATAATGCACATGATAAGTGAAATTATCGTTTTATTTAGTAGGAAGGTAATTTTCGATTGGCTGCATAAGTGCTCCGATTATACAGGTACAAACATATTCTGAAGAACTTTGCCATCCTTGCAGCAATGTAGTCCTTTTGGGATCTTGGACTACTGCATACAGCACCTCCATTTGTAGTAGTCTCTGACAGAGAAAATCGAGGGAATTTTAAGTTAACTAAATATAAGTAGGAGCATTTGCGCAAAGTGGATTCAACGAGGGCAATAGGAAAGTTTGAATGGAGGAAATAAATTTGACAGCAATTCGTTAATCAGTATAAAACCTGGCGAACCTGACGGTTTGACAACCCCAATGTCCTTGAGCCATTAAACTTCGTTATGGTACAGAAGCCCAGAAAAAAAGTCGAAATACAACATTATTTTTAATGGTAGAAGCAATTTTTAGACACAGAGTTAGTTGAGGAGAGGTTTTCAGGGATTTCACGTTATTCTACATGTCTTTAGAATCTTCAGTTGAATGGGTTATTCTGAAGAGATTTTTCACCACCTTGTAGTGTTTTTAGGATGGTGATTATGTCCGTAAAGGACTGCAGCGGTGGTCTGCTACCTCAGCAAGCAGAATTAGTGCTACGCTGAAAGTGGCCTTGTCTGGGGACGAGTAAGTGCGCTGGCAAGCTCGTTTTGAGGTGTCGTGGGGCGGGTTCTTTTCCCACAGCACAAGGACCCACTACAAAAATATTTTTCGCAATTACGATTTTTTTTATAGCACTTACGATTTCTTTGATAACCTAGGCTTCAGTGGTCTAGGTAACATACCGAAAGAAATTATAAAGAGACGACGAATAACCGATTAACCGCGCGCGAGACGCAAGGCGAATTTGTCTTTGCCGAGAACGGTCACGGCCCACAAATAAGAGTGGGGCATCCAGGTGGTGGCGGTGCCTCCACACAACCTTCCCAACCGGATCTCAAATCCAAAAAATATGATGTCTTGGCCCATATCGGGTGTGGAAGGCAAAGCATCCCGTTGAGGGCCCCCTGTAACAAAGGAAGAAGAGGGAGAGCCCATCCGATGGCTAGCTCATAATTGGAGGAGCTATTCAACGTGGCAGGTAAAAGAGTTTCGATAAAAATTATATGTAAAGCTTCTACAATAATAAATAAAATATTTTACATAATTTATTTTTCCAACAGTTCGCAACTTAGATAACAATCTAATCATTTCCTTATCTTATTCACTTTCTAATATCCTTCAAAGGTTCAAAAGACTTCGAAACATGAATAAGGTCCCCGCGATTTGAACCTGGGACCTTCGGCTTATGCGTTCATGCTCTAACCACTAAACCACACAGACTACCTCTAACCACTAGACCACACAGACTACACAATGAACGTATTACTTCTTCTTAATATCCCCGCAGGGGGAATGCCGGTCGACAAGAGCACTTTTGGCGGCTAGCATTCTTTGGGGAGCGCCGCCCCCACGGGCCCGGCAATATGGTAACAACCCTGACTGAATCTGGACTACGCTTTGGACAACGAACTGTAATTGATGCTTTGGGCTGGTGGATATGATGGTTTGGCCCTAGTTGTTTTGCACGGTAGCGCCGAGGTGACACTCGTGCATGAACGGCTCCAATTCAACTATCATACCGTCCCTGGCCCGGTAAAACCTTGGCAGGCCTCAGAGTATGTATGCACCATTGGGCTGATGGAGTAAGTTCGGTTGAGATGGACTCCTGATTAGCGCTGGTCTGGCTCTGAGCACTTGTCCCTATAAGGGCTTGTGCCAACCCTCGCATGGCCTCCCTGCTCTGCAAAGATAATCATGGGACCAAAAAGGCGATTACACACACGAACGGAGATAGTGGCTCCGAGGGGGGATCCAATAAAACTGGAGCAACCAAAAACCCTAAACAAGATTTAAAAAATACCCAAAAAGAAAGCAAAAATAACAACAATGATGACGCAACCAGTGGCTGCAGCCACGATGTCAACAGCACATCGGGAGCGGTACTAACGACGACAAAAACGACGATGAATACAATGACAGTGAAGACGGACGAAAAAAGGAGATTAACAGACAGTCTTGTCCAGACTGAGATTCCTGCGGCGTTCGGGCGCAGCAAAAAAATTGCAAACGCCAGAGCGTCCTAAAAAGGAAAAGCGGGAAACTCTGCAGGACGCGCAGATGTTCGAGCGGCGGAGGAAAATATAAGGAACACCGAAAATTCGATGATCCTTGCTGCGATCGTTACCAAAGCGACCGATGCAAGGATCGTAAATTCCGAAGTAATAACGAATCATCCTAAAGTCCACAAAGAGATTACTGCAGGAAAAGACAGTAGTGACCAGACAAATAAAGTACCGTTGTGTGATTTCATCGCCACTGTCGAAAATGTAGCGGAAGTAATGTACTCGGAAACGGAAGCCGATAACAAAGGTTAATGCGAAAAGCGGGAGATGTTAAAAAAAGAATACAGTCTGCATGCGCCTCGCCAAAAATCAACAAAGCAGTTAAAATTGGGGTCCTTGAACTAGAAGAGCTCCTAGACCGCATAGGGCATTATTGGAGGAGCTGGTTAAAGGCCGAAGAGGACCAGAAGGCCGAAGAAGAGCAGAAGGCTAAAGAAGCACTGAGGGCTAAATCTAAAGGGCATGCGCAGATAGCTCCACCATCAAACATCAATAAAAGAATGGCCTCCAGCCCAATCGAGGGAGATTGGTATAAAAGAAGGAAGGAAGAGCACTTGATAGTCGCGGAATGCTAGATCGGGGGTTCCAGATAGTGCTGACAAAAGGAGCGAAGAAAGCCGCAAAGAAACTCCTTCAAAAAGTGACAGAAAATAAAGTTCGCACGGACGACCAACAAGAAAAAAGACCTGATATGAAATAGGAGAGAAAGAAGTCTCGACAATGGTTCCGGCAGCAGGCACTGCTCGTAAAACCCCAAGATGGCTGATCCTTCGCGGAGGTGCTGCAGGATATCAGGGGAAATCTTAGGCCTGAACATACCAACACTGCCATTAAAGCAGTACGACCAACTCGGTCGGGCCACATACTGGTCGAATTCGGAGCAGAGGCCCACAGTAAAGATAAATTCTGCGATGCAGTATAGAAAGTCCTCGGCGAAAGCGCAACTATAGCCTCGCTCGAGCCGATGGCATCGATCGAAATAACAAACCCAAATCCATGCACACCACCCCTTAAAGCACAACCTAAGCTCCACAAACCCAATCTTCCAATTCGTCCTGTCGTCAATTATCGCCCAGCTCCTGCATACCAATTAGCACGGTATTTGGCAACCATAATGGTTGATGTCATGCACCTTGACGACAAATACGCATTAAAGAACTGGCGTGCGCTAACGAACTCTACCACATCTCTAAAATTGACTGAAACTTGTTGACTTTTATCACCAGACATCACCAACCTCTATACGTTTATACCCGTTGATGAAACACTGGCCATACTAAAAGAAAAACTTTCATCCAACAACAGCTGACGATTTACAGATCAACTGCTCAATCTCATAAAGACCACAATCAAGCAGAACTATTTTAAGTTCAATAACAAGATATACATTGCCAAGGACGGTCTGGGTATGAGACATCCAATGTCCTCAATAATGTTAGAAATATTCTTACAATCTTTGGAAGAAGTCTTTATACCCAAAATTGTCAAAAGATTCAATGTAATATTTTACAGACGATATGTGGATGACTGAACTATTTACCTATATGAATGAAATTCACCCGAATATAAATTTCACTTTAGAAAACGAAACAAACGGACAACTCAACTATGTGGACCTAACCTTGACACGCGAACAAACAAGATTAGACTACAAAATATACAGAAAACCAACCACAACTGATCATATCATGCACAAAACATCTAACCACCCAGACAACATAAGCTAGCAGCATACAGATCAATGGTGCAGAGGCTTCACTTCATCCCCATGACTCCTACTAACTGCTCCAACGAACTAAACATTTACCGAATAGCTAACAATTACGGATACAAACGATGCGACATTGAAAATCTTGTCACACAGTACAAACAAAAACAGGAACGCCAACCGACTGAAACTGATAAGAACGACCAACAGTGGGTTTCGTTAACGTACGTAGGCAAAGAGACATACAAACGATCAAACTTTCTTAGGAAATACAAACTGCATTCAAAACTAACAACATTGGAAACAAACTGAAACCAAAACTGCATGACACATTAACATACGAAAACAGCGGCATATACAAACTCACATGCAAGGACTGCGACATGGTATATATACGAAGGACAACACGAAAACTAACAACAAGATACAAAGAGAACTTAAGATCTTTCTTACACAAGGTAGACTCCAATTATGCGACACACCTGCAAAATCACGCACATGAGCCTGACGCTATGAGAAACTCTATGAAGTTGCTACACAAACAAAGCAAAGGACCAACTTGACATCCTAGAAAGGCTTGAAATATATAAACATAGAAAAACAGACGGTAACATTATCAACGAACAAAATATTACAAATTCCGACGCAATTTTCTCAGTACTAGACCAAACTCTTAGACGAAAACGGAAACGAGATGAAATTGAACAAACGGACATCCAACAAGCAAAAAAACAAAAACCTAATATCCCTCTACCTGGCCTAATTTACTACCTGACCTAATTACCCATCCGCTCAACCCCTCCTACGACTATATAAAGTCATTCCTTCTTTAGACACTGAAGATGACTCGAAGTAGTCGAAATGCATCTGCTCACGCAACAAAGCAAGGCCCGACGGCTATTAAAGAAAAAATAAATAAGAGACACTGACTGTGTCACGGATTTGGCCGAGGTAGAAGAGGCTATCATAAGGGAGTTTTCAAACGTAGGCAGGATCAAAGCGAGGCTGACACCAGAAAACCAAAGGCGACAACGCATGGCCGTCATTGACTTGACCGAAAAGGATGCCGAACAATTTCTGAATAAGGGCAAAGTAAGAATAGGGTGGGATGTCTGCAGGATACGGCGAAGAGCTATGTTCATACCGCACAAGTATGCATAGAACCCGATAGGAGTTCCCTATGTTACAAATGCGGTGAATTGGGACATAAAAGAAAGGAGGATATGAAGGAGGCACACTGTATTCTTTGCAAGGATGCTGATCCAAGACCGAATCCTGGGCACGTGTTGGGATCAGAAAAATGCCGGGTTTTCAAGGAAGGCCTAGCCAGGGCAAAATTAGAACTTTGATGACCCGCATCCTGCAGTTATACCTACACTACAGTTCAACTGCCCAAAATCTACTTGAGCAGTTTGCGAGGGACATGAAAGCCGACTTTATGCTGCTGAGTGAACAACAACATGATAAAACTTAGGCATCATGGTATTCTGATGAAACTGGTACTGCCGTCATCAGGGTTCAAAATAGTGAATTCCAGGCGGAGAGCTGTGAACGGGGGGATAGTTTTGTGTGGGTTCGGTGCTCAGGGACCACCGCAGGGGACGGAAGAACTGACAGCTCAAGACGTGGTGAACTCAACTATGAGCATCATTACGACTGCTTGCAACGCTTCTATGCCCTGTCGGAAACCCCGGCACGGCAAGCCTCCAGTGTACTGATGGTCAACTGAAATCGCTGAAAAGCGAAGGGAGTATCACAAGCTTCGGCGTGAGGCTCAACGGACACGGAACCGTGAAGAAGCATGCAGCCGGGTGGCAGCATATAAGTTGGCTAGGAAATGCCTTCGCAAATTGATTAAGAACAGCAAGGCTCGCTGCTGGCAAGATCTAGTGGACAATGTGAACAAGGGTCCGTGGGGCCTTGGCTACAAGCTAGTTATGGGAAAGCTTGGTTCCCTACGGAAACCTTGCATACATGATGCGGAAAATATGGACGAGATAGTGCGGGCACTCTTACCGCCCATCCCGTCCGTGTTACGCTGTCCATCGTGAAACAGCAGTCGAGTGTACTATTCACACAGCCGGAACTGGAAGTGGCAGTCTTTTCACTGAAAGCAAGGAAGGCTACAGGTCCAGATCGTGTTCCAGCTGAGGTGTTGCAGTTTGTCTATCACCATTGTCCTGACTTGTTGCTCAGCACATTCAACGCCTGCCTACGGGACGGGGTTTTGCCGGTACGACGGAAGGTGGCTAGGCTCATACTGATCAGCAAGGGAAAGGGAAATCCCGGATCGCCGTCTGCATACCGCCCATTATGCATGCTAGATTCTGCTGGGAAAGTGCTAGAGAAACTCATCAAGGGAAGACCCACTGACGCGATTCGTGTTGCTGGGGACCTATCTCCTCGACAGTACGGCTTTAAAGCAGGACGTTCAACCATTGATGCTATTGCAAAGGTGGTGAACGCGGTCCAAAAGGTAGATACATATAGCCGCACCAAGCGACGGATCGTCCTATTGGTGACACACGACCTCAAGAGCGCCTTTAATTCCGCTAGATGGGTGGATATTCTGGATACGCTGGAAAACTCTTGCCAAGTTCCAGAATATCTAATGCGGCTTTTGATGGACTACCTGAAGGACCGAAGCTGCTTTACGACACGACGCAGGGCCAACGAAGGATGCAAGCTACATCGGGTGTTGCCCAGGGATCTATGCTTGGTCCAGACCTGTGGAATGTGTCTTACGACGAGCTACTGAACCTGGAGATGCCAGATGAACCACGCTTGATCGGCTATGCGGATGATGTTTTGGCTCGGGTCGCTGGACACACCGTTAAACAAGCGCAACTTAGGCTAGGTATGCTAATGCACCGAGTGAGACACTGGATGACTGCTCGCGGGTTCAGTTTAGCACTGGAGAAAACTGAAGTGGTCATCTTGATAAAAAAAAGAGAATACTTAGAGTAAGGATGATCAGTATTGGAGTCATATTAATCGAATCGAAGCCAGCAGTGAAGTACCTGGGGCTACTGATCAACTCGAAGATGAGTTTCTCTGAGCAAATCAGGGCAACGGCTGAGAAGGCTTCTCCTGGAGTATCGGCTGTGAGTCGGCTTATGGCCAACGTAGGAGGATCAAGAAGACGCCTCTGGATGAGTGCTGTGGGGTCAGTGCTACTGTACGGATCAGAAATATGGGGCGACGCTCTCAGTAGGAAGGTATACCGAAAAAGCTTGGCACAGATACAGAGAAGATGAGCACAGAGGATTGCATCTTGGAATCCCAATGTCTCTGATTCGGCGGTGAGAGTTACTGCAGGCTTGACACCTGTTGCTCTCCTTGCTAGAGAGGGCTGCACTATTTACCTGCATCTAAACGAGGACGCGAGGGAGATGGTTGTCCTTGAGGAGAGAGAGCGTTCCTTAACAATTGGCAGTAGTATTGGGTGAATTGTACGAAGGGAAGGTGGACTGCGCGCCTCATCCCGGATGTGAGACCGTGGGTTAATCATGGTGAGACTAATTTTTATTGACCCAGCTTTTGAGCGGGCATGGGTGTTTTCAGTCTTACCTGGACAAGATTGGCAAGTCACGGTTCCTGGATTATCGGTTTTTCCCAAGAGAGGAAAACGATGCCTGCCACACGTTTTTTGCCTGCGAAAAATGGGACAGGCTGCGGCGGGACCTCTACGGGGAGACGGCAGAGCTCACCCCGGATCGGTTGACAAATGGAACAGGTGGCACATTATATTCGGGCATTCCTAAAAGATAAAAGGGACTCACAGTGGCCAGGAATGTTGGGGCTGGAGGATCGCTTGTCTGGCAATACCTCTTCCCCTCTCCTCTCTCGCTAGAAGGTGGATCCCCCAGCTTGAAGGTGCACTCACGGCGTAACAAAACGAAACTTGCTCCGAAGTAATGCGTCAAACAGTTCCAGGCTGGGTTCTTGAGTTGACAGGGGAGGTGTTTAGTGAGTAGTACAGTCGCTTGCAAGCATGGGAGTCCCACACTCAGTGCGAAAATGTCATTCATCTCCCAACCACAAAAAAACCCTTGTAGGCAATGTGCCGAAAAGTCAATTTAGGTGATTGTAGAACATTTCCTCTGTTTCTTCATATCAATATTCCATCAAGGCGTGTATGTTGATCAGCCTAATTTCAAAGCATTTTGCTTTGATGCTGATGCTGTCTAGCTTAAAGTCGCTAACGCACAGTTTATACTCTCAATTATTAATGAAAGCTAGTTCGAAATGTCGGCTTATGACTGGCTTCTCATTTTTGAATGCATGCGATTTCATATCTGTTTCTCATCTGAAATTCTTGGATTATGAATATTTATCTTTAGCAAATTTGCAAAACCGATGTCCCACCCTTTAAAAATTTTGGTGGTGTAATTTTCAACGGCCTTTTTATTTGTTATATGGTGTTGGTAAGGGTTCTTACCAGCTCGATAGACAACAATTTTGTTTTATAATTTGATTGCATAAAAAACTGAGGAACACATTTGCATACAATAAATTATGATATCGTCCTAGGTTTTGTTTTTATTCTCCAAAGTTAAGCAACTCATGAGATAACTCTTCAATAATAATACGAGTAATTCAGTCATATAAAATTCAATTTTATAAAGTGGTTTTTTCGACCTAATGCAATGTAAAACTTCAAATTTTTTAATTCTAGTTCTTTATCGCGTCACTATGGTGAGCTCAGGGTCTCTTGTATAATATTTGCAATGCACTAAACATTAACTTTCATGTCTGAAGATCAAAGTTGATTATTTTTGAAATACAAAAAGCAAATATGAATAAGCTTGGTAAACTGGGCATTTAGAAAAGCAGATATTCTTAATATTTGTTTCTTAATTAAAGTGAGCACATGAAATAAGCATGAGTATATATTTTATTCCTTGCTCATTTTCAAAATTACCTTATTAAGCCATATGGTTATGCACTCTAATCTTTTTATTGTATATTTCCAATAATTAGAGCCTTTATTTACTAAAAATTAGTAATTAAAATTGCTACATTAAAATTTATGTTTTCTGAATTTTTGTAAAGTCCGTAAAATTTTTAATGTATACTTTCACAAATAGTTGAGTCAAGTTATTGTTGAAGACCTTACTGAATCATGGCCCGTAATGGTAGTTGGATTAATCCTCGCTATGATTTTATCCCTTGTATTCATTGCGATTATGAGATGGGTGGCAAAGCCAATGGTTTGGCTTTCCATACTCGGTGTCTTGGGATTGCTGGGTTTCGGTGAGTAAAACATAAAATGTTTATGCTTGGTATAAAATTATGTATTTTATCCTTCTCTAGGTATATATTCAACGGTGACTTTATTCATCTACTATCGCGATCATCCAGTACGAACAGCTGTCTCGCCAAATCTAGTTGCATATATAAAATCATGGGGAACCGATAAAATAACTTGGTTAATTTTAACCATCATATTAAGTATATTATTTTTGATACTATTTTTAGTGTCCATATTCTTACGAGAGAGAATCCGAATTGCAATAGCACTTATAAAGGAAGCAAGCAAGTGAGTATTGGCAGAATATACATAAAGAGGGATAAGTTATCATGATACATCTGTTTCAGAGCTGTTTCTTCAATAATTTCGACGGTATTTTTCCCAATTATACCTTGGATATTCCAAGTCGCAACGATAATCTTCGCTATTGCTATTGGCCTCTACTTAGCGTCGGTTGGCCCGTCATCATATCGCGTAGTTGGGTCGATTCCGAATAATTGCATATGTTCAGGACCAGCTCAACATTATGCAGAAGGGTCATATTGTGAACCAAATGTATTCAATGCAAATTGTCACCTTCCTTCACAAACAGCAAGTGTTGTCAAAAGACTTTTAGGATCTGATAATGCTCCGTGCTCCGATGCAGGATGTTATTTCGAGAAGATTTCCAATCCAAATATAATTGGTTATATGCAGGTAATATAATTTACATTGTGTAGATAATTTTTAAGATGCTTTAAAAAATATTGATAAAATTTATAAGAAAATTGAACATTAGGGAAAATAGCTCACTGGTCTTGTGGTCTTTATTAGTGTTCTGGCCTAAAAACTAGGGCTTTTTTAACGACTAATGATTAATTTGGCAAATATAGTTTTTGAATTTCGACAGAATTTTCTCGTGTTTTGGTTCCATTAAAGCGTACTTTTGAAAATTTCAGAAGTAATCATTCTGACCCTATATATTCCATTACGTTTGCTATCCGCATTATCGCGATATTGGAACGACCAAAAATATCTTAGTTTTTATTTATTTTTGATTCCATGAA
The DNA here is from genome assembly GCA_963969285.1 of Odontomyia ornata. Classification (NCBI taxonomy): domain Eukaryota; kingdom Metazoa; phylum Arthropoda; class Insecta; order Diptera; family Stratiomyidae; genus Odontomyia; species Odontomyia ornata. Next base: position 219,980,311 of record OZ017742.1, read on the forward strand.
CTTTCATCTCATTTATATTTTTCAGTTTGTCTTATTCCATCTAATGTGTTTATAGCTATTTTTGAAGATTTTTTTTTCATTATTCTAAGGCTAGAAATCGGACGTTGAGTTGCTATTCTCCATAAGATAGTGGAGCCAGGCTCGAGACTTAATAAAAAGCATTCTTTCACTTTTTACGAATATTAAGATCGAATCACGGATTTACTAGTCATTCTTAGTTTCCTATGTTAACTGGTATCACCTATTTTCATGGTTTCTCTCTAATTAAGATTATTCATCCTTTTGAATAATATAATTTTTTTCCTTGCAGGCATATAACGTCGTGGCATTCTTTTGGGTGATATTTTTCATATCAGCGTATGGGGAAATGGTATTGGCTGGAGCATTTGCAACATGGTATTGGACATTCCATAAATCCAACGTACCATTCTTCGCCCTCACAAAATCAGTTGGTAGGACAACACGATACCACTTAGGAACTTTAGCATTTGGCGCTTTAATAGTAACGATTTGTCGAATAATCCGTGTAATACTAGAATATATTGATGCCAAACTACAAAAATTCGATAACGCATTCACTCGAGCAATGTTGTGCTGCTGTAAATGCTTTTTCTGGTGTTTAGAAAAGTTCCTTCGATTCATAAATAAGAATGCGTATATAATGTGTGCAATTCATGGAAAGAATTTCTGTTCAAGTGCAAGGGATGCTTTCAATTTGTTGATGCGAAACTGCTTGCGAGTGATTGTTGTAGATAAAGTGACGGAATTTCTACTGTTTTTATCGAAGTTACTACTGACTTTGGGTCTGGGTGCGGCAACTTATTTCTACATTGCAACATATGCAGGCAATCAGGAGCTACACTATAGGATAACACCGACGATAATTGTGATGATTGGAACGTATCTAATCACTACAGTTTTCTTTGAAGTATATTCGATGGCGGTCGATACACTCTTCTTGTGCTTCTGTAAGTATTCCAATTTTATTATATGTATATATTAATGTTTTGAAAAGGATCGCATGCTTTAAAAAAATGCAGTTCCTTATATAGTTTTGAATATGTTGATTCTTATGTGTCATATAGATATAGACATAGATATATAGGGTTGCTGAAACACATCTAACGTATCTTTGAACAATTTGAAAGTATTTTATTCCAAATCAAAACTCAACCAAAAATTAACCAGAATTGAACCGCGTCACCGATTCCGTATCGTCGCGTTGCTAACCTAACCTATTCCACTCCAACCCAATCCGACATAAACTACTCTAATGAAATTATTCAATGACAGTCAAAAGGCACCACGAACGCGACCCAAACGCATTGTCGCGGATTGTTAAAACTCTACACCACGTTTGTGACATACTCACCTGTATACTTCCCTTCCTTTCTGAAAGACCTAAACTACTGGAAGGAAAGAGCAACGGGTTTTTAATGACAATTTCCTTATAAATTTAAGTAATTTTTAAGGTTCGTTTAACATTTCTCGTCACAGCTTTCTTATCAGGTTAATTCCGGGTATTAAAAAATTGAACTTCGTTTGATACATTTTCAACATATAGTATTAACATATAAAATGAAGCTGCACTCATGACAAGGAATAAGAACGCATGTCCCATTCTAGACAAACACATCGCAATTTATGACTGATTCTCAAAATTACTCGTAATGTGTAACTTGATTTACCGACCAAACTTTCTCTAACTCTTAAGTTGGAAATACTTGATTGAGAAAACCTCAACGTGAAGGCTGTTTAAACATTGACCATGTGAAGGAAATCTTCCATCAGTGAATTATGTCTTTAAGTTCCAAATTGTGAAACTTCAAATGAGTATAACTCAAATATAACGATTATGAGTCGGGCGAACTACTAGACGAAATTTAATCAAAATTTTGATTTGGGTAAATCTAATGTATGTTTTAACATGAAGGAAATAATGACTTAGTAGGGCTATGAAATCTCTTTTTTGCCAAATAGGTTACTCACACTTTTTACTAGTAACAGTAAGAGTTAGGGTTCAAAGAAATATTTCTTACAATTTATTTATTTATTTAATTCATCACCAAAATAGAAATAAGTATACGTGTGCAAAAAAAGTTAAAACATAAATATCAAGTAAGAATTAATCTAAATTTAACAGTTATGTAAAATTAACGAGAAAAGAAATTATTGCTCATAGAGTACTCTCCGCAGCATGTTTTTAAATGAACCAAATGAGCCAGAAGGAGGACCAAGCTGGAGATTAAGATGGTCTCTTACCATACGAACCATCGGTGAGTGACTGTAAGCGGTTTCTTGAGTGCGTTAGGTATGGGTGGGTGCTTGACCCAGTGATACCCAACACCATGCAATTTTAAATCTTAACTTTTGCAACATCTATATAGGCTCGATTATTCATTTCGATCATTCTTAACACGGATGTCCCTTACCGTGCAAACCCGTTGAATTTGTTGAAAAAAACAAACTCGTCTCTATTTATTTTATATACTATATGGCACATCTATGATTTAGATCGTCCACTTGGTTGCAATGCCTGCACATTTCTGAATTTACGCATAATTGCTTTGAACTGTCAAGTTATTGTAATCTTTGTTGACAAGGATTCTGTTGATGAACTTGATTGCAAGACTGCTAATCGCCAGAGAGTAGAACCATGGTTTGTGGCCTCTCAAATGGTGGCCTCTTGTCCAGATACGATCATTGAGCCCTTGACCTGTATCTTAGCAATGATTACTTCAGTCTCGTTTTATGCTTGAAGCGCTAATATCCACAACGTCATCTTGCTCCAAGTGCTCGTATTGTAAAAGATTTCTCCTAACCCCTTTTAAGCATAATGATCGACTTCTGCACCCGCGTCTATTCCTTTATACCTAGCGTTCGGTTTGGTGTTGATGACCTTCCAGATGTCGTAGATCACTTTTTTCCGATTTATGTATTCAATGTTCAGTAGTGCGACCCTGAAATCTGAGAAAAAGTTAAACACAGTGAACAAGATTACAGCAGCACCCTTTAGGATTGCCAGAATGGCATGTAATTCAGTGATATAGACAGCCTCATTGTTTGTGAGATTGATAAAGGTGCCACCAACATCGGCTATATTCTTAGCTCTATCGGTAACGAAAATGAGCTGTGACTTTCTCTTTAAATTCTCAATACGACAGATGAATTTGTTATTGAGTTTAGTGCCGTTGTGATCTTTGTGTATGTGCACTCCGATTTGCCAACCTTTATAATTGCCTTAAGATTGGGCGATCTTGTGACCGTGGGAATTTTTCTATCATAGGAGTCCTTGAATTTATGATATACGTGGGGCTAACCGCAAACTGCATCCTTTAGGTCAGCTAACTCAGAGTCGGGGACTTGTGAAATTGGATATGCTTAGTTATCTTGCGGTAAGCAACTCAGCTCTGTCTTTCTTCATGAGTTCTCCAACAATTTCGAATGCATGAACATCGGCGGGGCTGCGAGGGAGTCGAAGACAAAGCATTAGGACTTTCGCTTTGACATGGTCGATTCTATCGAAACAAAAAGTTGAGTGTACGAGTATTTGCATAGGTGGTAATTCCATATTAGTTGCGTTCTTATTAAGGCTTTAAATATAGATTCAAAGCGCGGGATGGTTTGAAGTTGTTCATGGGTCTACCAACAAGTTGATCAGATTATGTTGATTCTGGTTACTAACGAACTCTGTCGAAATCGTTTATCTTATTATGTAAAGTATCCACGGTGTCAAGGAGTTTCTTGCATTCTACCAGCATAAGGGGATCGTTGGCGTATTACAGGATAGTGATCTTATCGTTTGCTAGGCGATGTAGAATCATCATATACACGTTAAACAGGAGGGGACTTAAAACGTCGCCCTCTGGAAGACCGTTGGTTATCGTGATTCTTTGGGTGTTTAACAACAGGGTTCTTCGACTTAAAAGTTCAATGATTTAGTTGATATATAGTGTGCTTATGCCAACGTTGACTAAAGTTTACTTAAGAAGATTGAGATCTAAATGTTCTAGTCAATTATTTTGTTTATTTGATATCCGCAGGCCAAATCTCTTTTTACTTGAAAAGCCGTCGGGCCTTGCTTTGTTGTGTCGGAAGGATGTGTGGAAGGAAATGATTGTATATAGGTGCCGGACAGGTTAAGCAGTTCAGCAGCAAGTACTAAATTAGGTCAGGTATAGAGAAAATGTCAAAGAAGACTTCGTAACGTATGCGGTTTCACTGTCGACCGTAATATTTAGTTCATATGATATGATCAACTTTAATTCTTTGCTATCGCGGGATTGCCGCTCAGTAAATGGCTAAATGTTCTTCTTCTTCTTTGTAGCACTACAGCGCCTCCCTGGCCTTCGCTTCCTGCATATAGCGCCTCCAACTGTCTTGGTCCATTAACCGCGTCCTCCAATTCTGAAATCCGAGCAGCGATGAACTGTCTTCGTCGACCGAGTCAGAGCAGCGTTTCTTCGATTTCCCCACTGGTCTTCGCCCTTCAGTTCTCCCAACCAATAACTTTTTGGCCCAAAAAAAGATGCAAATGCTTCCCTATCTATCTTGAATTATTTATTTTATTTATTCGTACTTTGAGTACGCCAGAAAGGCCTTCAATTGATAGCGCAGGAAAATTGTTTTCCAAATTTATTAGATTTATGGCTACATGATTTACAGTTTAAACTACCTTTAGCACTCCATATGAGTGATATCAATGAAAATCGGGTGAAAAATTACGCTGATAACTCCATTCAGTAATTTTCTACTCAGTTAGGATCATTTTCAAGGCTTTCAGTTTTTAAAATAAATACTAATAACTAAATTAAGAAAATTATTATTTTTATGATTATTGAAGTACAAGAATATGTATATAGATTATTTTTAATATCCAAAATTGACACGTCGGGACTTTTTCTCTGCAAAATCTTTTGCTAGACTAACATAGTCAAGGCTTTCAGCGATTTCATTTTCTATGGAAATAGTTCCGAGGTTTGAAAGTCGATCTTGGTTTATTGTGGATCTTAGATAAGTTTTTATTAGTTTTAGAAAAACTGCGCTCCGCACTAGCTACTGGAATCGTCCATAAAATATGGAATGTGACCCAAACGTTAGGATACAAATCTTGCAGAGAATTTTTATGAATGATGTCTAGAACATTCTTAGGAGATATTTTATTTTTTTTATTTTGAGCATTTTCTGTATCTAAGAAATTCGTGATATTGACCAATTCATCGCATAATTCAAGACTTCACTTGGAGCGTATTTAGATAGATTTAGAATTTTACCCATCCGGTTTCATATAGATACAGTCAAAGTGACGTCACAAACTCTTTAAATGGTGGCAGTACTTATGTAAACGATCATACTTTGTATTATTTATACCATGGTGGCTACTACTCACTTGTGACATTACCTTAAATACTGGAGTGAAAACAAACCGACGAGATGTTCAGCATTCAGTTTGCAATATGTGATATGAGATCTGCACGTCTGATATACATATCTATCTATTTTAAAATCTTTCTATTTTATTAAATTAATTTAAAATCTTTCGACACCTGAACTGAACAATACTCATGCACTAATGCAGAACGAGTCATGACCGGCAGCTGAGCATCATAGTATATTTTTAGATGTAGCAGCCCCCGTAAGCTCAACAGCAGGAAGCAGCAACCAGCAATTTTCTGCACAATTGGTATTAGGGCGCATGCAAAGTATTGTAGTGAATTGGGTGTATATAAAATGGCCGTAAAGGACTGCAGCGATGGTCTGCTGCCTCGGCGAAAGAGGATGGTAATATCCGCCGAGATTGGCCTTGTCTGGGGACGCGTGAATGCGCTGGCAGGCTAGCGTTGCGGTGTCGTAGGGTAGGTTCTTTTCCCCCAGCACAAGACCCACTACGAAAATATTTTTTGCATCCACAAATTTCGGGGCCAAAGGAGTATCGACTGGAGTCGAGAAAGGAGGTAACCTACTAGCTATCAAATTGCTGATTCAGAGGACAAATAGGGCCTTGAGAAAACGGACGGACTTAGAGGGACTTCGTCGTTACCGACGATACTTATGGCCCACAAATGAGAGTGGGGCATCCAGGTAGAAGCGGTGCCGCTTCGCACCCTCCCAACCGGATCAAGATTCAAACGTAGACGTGGCCATGTTTTTCCCATTTGAGTTAAAAATTCATACAAAAGTACTTTGTATGGCTCTTTCCTTCAAATGAGGAATACAAACCGATTTATGCCATAGCGTTATGCAATGAAATCACATAACCCTATATCATAAAAGAGCACGCAAACGGAAGGCCACTCTAACCGGCAAGAGCCCCTGTTAAGCAAAAAAAGAAAAGAGCGAGCCCGATGACTAGCCCATTTTAGCGCAGGAGCCTGCCATCGATGCGGGTCCTATACCCAGTCAGGGAAAGACCGAATCTTCGTTTTAACAATTTATTATAAATTTATTTTTTTATACACCAATGTTAAACAAGAATACATAATTGCGTGTTTTTCGTTTTTTTTTGTATCAAAAAATAAATAAAATCAAAAGCAACTTGTTCTGTATCTTCATTTCTCTTTGCTTCGGAAGACAAATTAAACTGAAGATCTAAAAAATGTTTAGTATTTTTGTTTGTTTGCGGTTTTTTGTCCTTTTTTTTTGAAAATACTCAAAAAAATTATCAATTATGTGAATGTGAAATATCGCGATTATGTACAATAAGAAAAACGTTTTTCTTACATAAAATATAAAGTGTAACAGATTATCACCTGAAGCAAAAACTCAATTTGTTTTGAAGAAGATATCTCTAATGTTTAAATAATCATTGGCTTTGAAATATAAGGAAGTGAAAAGTTCATCATATATCATTTTCGCTAATTTTATATCGGTTCAATGCCACATTTGCGGCGTTAATTTTACGATTGTGGCAACATAAAGAATCTTTATCTTTAAAGTTAATTAACATAAAAATAAAGTATTCTTACACGACACCTAAATCAATACACACGCGTATACTACCAACGCGTGCTCTACAAGACGACCCGAATCGATGCTAAACGTTGTCACTTTTTAACTTGCTGTTTATCTTTAGATAAATTCTCAAGCACTTCGTTCATTAAATTGAAAAAGTAATACCGCTATATGCTTCTACACGAAAAGTGACACATGCACTAATACTCAAATAAGTTCCAGTCTTCAGAAAAGATATAATTTGCAATAATTACTGTTCTTGAAATGCCAACCGTATTTCAATATCCTCTATGTACCTGCAGCTCAAATAAATTGGTATTTTATCTAGAGGAGCACATTGCCCTCTTTCTTTAACATGCCTATTTTACAAGCGCTGTTGCAGCTCCTCATCTGAAAGTCGATTGTCCATTGTGCGATTCATTTGTTTTATCTTGCGACTTTTCTTCCACTAGTTTACGTCCAATTTAAATGCTCAGTGGCCGATTGTCATTCCTTGGAATTGGTAAATAGTTCTCCATAAATTAAACAACGCGAAGCATTACAAGTTGCAGACAAAATAAACATTCATTGTACATAGATTTGATGTCAATATTTTCCGTATATTCCGCTCGACATTCGTCACACCCAGCTCACGGTTGGCTACCGGCAATCACGACCATTGCAAATAATTTCCCACCTTACTCAATCCCACTTGCAGCTGTCAAAGTTCTGTATGTTTTGCTTTTTACAATTGAACACTTTCGATTGCAAACAAATCCGCTAGCAAGAGCGACAGTCGGTCAGGGGAGAAGTGCGTAAGAATTGGCGCGGAGGGTTGCAACTGTGCGTTCTTGTTGAATGCTTACACACGGAGACTGGGTGGATGAGTGCCAGTAGGATGACGGTTCACTGATTTCTTGCGCTATTTTTAATTGTGCGTCACTTTCCCGTCCGTTCGAATTATCACGCACGATATGTTAAGACTTTCACAAATATTTATTGGAGACTACCGTAAGCGGAACAGACAAAGAAAACGATAAGGAAGTAACTTCGATTTGTTTTGTTAATTCACTGCCCGTGTTCACAGAACAAATGGCACGACAGTCAACCTTTACACACACTCGTATAGAAGGCGGTCGAGAAACATTTGTAGTTGGTTGTGTCTTGAACCGTACGATTCACTGCACTGCAGTTGCCTTTATGAAACCTCAACTTTTAAATAATTCGTAAAAACTTCCCAACAAGTATTAACTAAGACGCGATATTAATAACTTCACATGGCATCGATCCAAATGGCGACAAAACTTATCGAATTACGAAAGGGTCTTATCGAACAAAAATTCGCCAATTTCTCCGTGGTTCTTCACGATCTCCCGTGGACTGCCTCATCCGTCCAAATCTTTTCTTTCTCTTGCCGTCCAAACGGCATCTCGAATCCCGCTGCTCGCTCAGCCGAGTTAGATTGCATTCGGCAATGCAAAACACGGATGGAATGCACTAAATCAGTGTTCCCATGTCCGAAATTTTAATTTGCAGATTTGATTTTTTTTTAAATTAACAGAAGAAAAGAAAAATGAAAAAGATTTTAATAATAATAATATAGAAAGTTAAATATCATGAAGAATATAATTAAAGGGAAGCGTTTAAATTTAATGTAAAGAAAACTGATATAAAATTACATTTAATAATAATAATAATAAGAAAAAAAATTATAAATTACAACTATGAAGGAAGTCATGCATAATTTTTTTCTAAATCTGCAGTTAAAATTTCGGATGAGGGTTACGAAGGTTTTCGAGCAGTTTGCTTGTGTGACTGATCGGTTACTACAGTATGCCACGACAATTGATGAGAATCAATTTTCAGGGCAACATGTAAGGGCGCACACAGTTCCTATCTGCACGAACGCTTAATATAAACATCAAGCAAGTCCATGTGGTTCGGAAATATTGTTTAGATTTCATTTTCCAAGCAATCTACTAGGCCCCGCCGAACATACCATTAACCTGGAAAAGTTGGCACCACAGGGTAAATAAGCTGTGTGGATATTATATGAGTGTGCAATGCTGAGCATAACTTTTTGCTATGGTAGTGTTGTCACTTTTAGCAATACTTTTTAGGCAAAATAATATTTTGTAATAATTCATTATATACAATGTAATAATATTTTTGATTGTATGAAGACATGAATTCTTATTTGATCAAAATCTGACATGCAGCGCCCCTAGGCCAGTGCGCTTCGGGGTGGTGTCCCGGTTCGACAACCCCCCCCCCCCCTTCAAGGCCGGCTCTAACCGTAGACTTAGTCATTTTCCAACAAAATATATTTATTTTTTACCTGTACATATTCAACTATTTTGTGAAAAATTACTTGTAGATGAAATAATTTCTAAACTTTACAAAACCCCAATGTATGCTAGTTTTTAAGCACTAATGTAAAAAGAATCTACAGGCAGATAGGCCGTAATTTGTAACAGCATTAATTAACTTGACCCTTTTAATATTCTCTCTTTAAACGTTCAAGCGATCAATACATTTAAAACATAGTAAATTAATCTTTTCATTCAATTCTAGTGGAGGACAGTGAAAGGAATGATGGTTCCCCTGAACGGCCCTACTTCATGTCGAAACAACTCATGAAAATTTTGGGTAAACGCAATAAAATACCTAGGCGCGAGTATGCGAGCTAGATTTAGACCATTGCTTGTGTTCATAATTGCATTTTTAATTATTTATTTTTCCCTATCATTGTTGAAAAATGTAAAAAATACCTTGAAATTATGCTCTGGTTCATTGAAATTTAGTTACCATATATTTTCTGTTTTTTCTTTCGATACTTTCTTCGTGTTTATCATGCATATCATATAGATCAACAAAGTTGCTACTTTTCAATATTTTGTTTTAAATTTAAAACTAATCAAGCTTTAAAGACTGCTATTCCTGTCAAGTCTATAGCACAATTAGGTGAATTTGATACATTTGCTGATGACAAAGCTAGAATTTATTAATCATGTAATAAACAACAATTTAAAATAGTAGATAATTATATATTGCCAATTTTAACGTAAATTTCAAATTTGTATTGTAATTTTGCTCAAAATAAATACGTATCTGTATAATTCTAGAAACACGTTATACAAATAAAAAGATGGTTTTTCCAATCACAGCAGCAAATGCGTACAAAAAACCTTTCAAAGAAACATGCTAACAAAATAATATTCCAAAAGTAGTTAGTGGCATAATTTTTTCTCTATAATACATAAGTATAAAGACTGTCCAAAGACAAACTGAATGCAAATTTGGAAAGAAAACTTGAACTGGAAATGAGCAAATATATTTCTTATTAACAAGTAGTGATAATTTTGAAATTAGTTTTTAATATAGAATTTACTATATATATAGTAAATATTGCGATTGTATGAAACGAAGTATTTTCGGAAATCAAATACGTACAATGGAATGAATTGAAAGCAGATAGATTTTTTATTGTATTTAAAAATAAAATGTATTAGTAATGAAAGATAGAAGCATTTTATTCTTGACAATAATTTTTTTCAATAAATTAATGTTTATTTAATTTGGTAACTGTTCCGATTCTTATTGCTCATTCAGACCAATTCATTTCTTCAAGTAAGTATTTTAGCTGTAACTTCATGTTAAATTGTGAATTTCGCCTTCTTGTTAAATTAATTGTGAGTACCGTAATTGTAAAATATGCTAAATTATATACTTTAGCTTCTTGCAAACAATCACAAGCAAATTGTAGCAACTTTAGAACCTTTAGTGTAACGTTTAAAGAAATGTCTGATGCAGCAAGGCTTCATAAAGCTTTGTATAAATCAGGGAAACCGCCGAAATAATGCATTTGTACGTTGCAAGGAAATTGAAGAAGGGAGAGCTTGTTAAAATGGAAAATCACTTTAGGGAGAGGATGAAATCACAATTGACGCCAAAGTTGACTTGAATCTTTGACGAGAAAGTAAATATCATAGAGCTTAAATAATTAAACATTTTCATTTCACAGCAATTAATGAAAATTTATGGCCCAGCGGAGACTACGTTACAACGATTCTATGAACTATTTGACGAACCACCTGTATCTACTTGTGCAAAGTTACGCAAATTGCAATAGGTGGGCCCTGTACAAAGAATGGAAGAAAATCGGCTACCCAAAAGAACATTAAGGGTAGAGCATAAGATAAACGTAGCGAGAAGACCGATGACTCGACGTGAAGACACGATAGAAGTTCACAGCTGATCCTTGCTGGCAGAAGAACCGTGATGATTGGAGAAGACTAATTCGGGCGGCCAAGGCTCGGCTAGGGCTCTCGCGCAATAGATGATGATGATTGTAACTATTTATCATATTTATTGAAGAAATATTGCTTTCATTTTACTGGTTAAAAATGTTTATTATACATAGGATATCTTTTCTTTGATTTCTAGATTACACAATTGTTTTAACTACTGTGTCTAGAACGACATTTCTTTATTCTTTACTAATAGCACAACTTGATTTGATTTTGTTTTCAAATCAAATTTCCTCCATCCTAGTTCATAGAGGAGTTGTGAAACAAACCCGGATAATCCACTTGGAATTAAATTAACTTCTTTTCTCGATTCGCCATTTTAAACTATCAATGGATTCATTGACCAAACCTCAATGATAAAACAGAGCTAACATATGGATCTGGCAAGGTGTCGCGAAACAATAGCTAACAAATGTAATATACTTTTTGGCACCTTCTGTTAAAATTTGAAAATTAAAATAGGTTTGTTTCTCCATTCGGTACTTTTGACCACAGAAGAGATACACCCAGAGGTCTAAAACAAGTTTTTTTATAGGACCGAGAAATCTCACCGACCCACAGTGGGGCCAAATACCCCAAAACTTTCTGATGATTAAAAATGTTGCGGAATGGAATATTTTAATTTCTTTCTTCTTCTTCTTCTTAGCACTACAGCCCCTTTCGGGCCTTCGCTTCTTGCAAACAGCGCCTCCAACTGTATCGATCCGTTGACCGCGTCATCCAATTCCGAAATCCGAGTAATGATGAACTGTCTTCGCCGACCGAGTCAGACCAGCGTTTCCTCGGTTTCCCCACTGGCCGCCGGCCTTCAGTTCTCCCTACGAATAACTTCTTGGGTATCCGTTGTTCATCCATACGATTCATGTGTCCAGCTCATTGCAGCTTCCGCAGTCTTACAATCCTTGAGACCTCCGGTTCGTCAAAAATTTCATACAACTCATGCTTGTATCGAATTCGCCATTGGTCCCCGTCTAGCTTCGCTCCGATTATTCGCCTCAGGACCCGTCGCTCAAAGGCGTTCAATATATTTGCGGATGCTTGGGTTAGGGTCCATGTTTCACACCCGTAGCATAACACAGGTCTTATCACAGATTTGTATACTTGGAGCCTTGTTTTTCTGTGTATGCAGCTGGTCTTCAAGATCGTCAATACTGAATAAAATATTTTATTTGCGAGCTGTATTCTTCGGCGTATTTCGTCTCTTTCATTGCCCGTTTTCGTTATTTTGGCGCCTAAATACACAAATTCGCTAACGTTTTCGATACTGTATTCGCCAAGTGTGATATTTTGTGTATTTGGGGTATTTTTCCTCATGAGCTTTGTTTTATTTTCGTTGATTTGTAGCCCTACTAGTTTTGCTTCGCTGTCGAGTTTCAGGAAGAGTTCTTTGGCAGTTGTTAGTGACCGTGACAGAATGTTGATGTCGTCGTTTAATTTCTTTAGTGAGTAAATTATTAAAATAAAACTATATTGGATGAATATAATATTTTCTTAAAATTATACTTTTTACCATTTACAGACTTCTATTTTTTTATAGTGCCATATTTTTTCAATTTATTTTCTTACATTATATATAACTAGAGTTACAAAGTTATAAATACATTATCCTATAATCTTATTTATCTTCAGATAATGTTGTTGGCTCTTTACTTCCCATAGACTCATGTAAACTCTTTTCTGATGATGTATTTGCGATTTTTGGTGATTCTAGCATATCCAAAACTTCTATGTCAAACATATTTAATTTGCTTTGAGGATAAGGTAGGTGTGTGAATGTTGATATGTAAGCATCAGACGAAACCAGCAATGAGTGCAAAATGTCCGTTGGTTTGGGCTCTAGAAATCTTACGCGAGAAACTTTCTCGGTATTTGTAAAATCTTTGTTTCTTGCATCCTGTGCTTCTTTATTTAGTTGTCCTATACGAACTAAAGCGTAAGCTTTCACTTCAGGTCCATGCATTAAAGTCTTATGAACGCTTGTTGGCATTAGATACCACGAATATTTTTCGACATAAGTTTCTGCTGTTTCTTGCGCATACCTCCTAAATTTTTCTACATTAATTTTGTATCCACTAGAAATAGTTTGTAATTCTACGTCTAGCACTCGTTGCGTGTAGACGTGTTTTTAATCGCTCCTGTCAATTTTAAAAATTACTTAATTATTCACAAAAGTCAGTTTCAAAAAATTGAAATAATTTTTCACGAGCCAGTCAAAAGCAAGTTTTGATTTTATTGGGGAAGCAACGACTGCGGAGAAGATACCGTCAATCTTCTTCAGGTGTCAAGCAAGCAGCACCACAAATCGAACTTATCTCAGTTAAAACATTCGCGACAAGCAGATCGACGGTAGAAAAATAAATTTACCACTTTATTTAGTGCAAATATCAAATAAGAGCAGTCCAAGCGCTCTTCAACAAATCAGATATTTGAATTTCCGGGTGGTGAGGTGGGAACGCCTCCAGAAACGAGAAATCAACCAGTGCTATCGCTGCCAACGATTTGGGCATTCGGCTACCGACTTCGCCATGCATTACCCATCCGTCAAATGCAAGGACGTGCATGCTCCCGGCGAGTGCAAATTGGCTCAGACGGAGCCAAAAGAGAAGTTATTCTGTGTTAACTGCTGTGTTTTTGGTCACCCGGCATCATATCGAGGAGGCTCCCGATATCAAGATGCGAGAGTTAAATTTCTACCAAAGCAAACACGAATACACCGCAGTGGGATATTGGTTCAAAGACCCTATTGTATCCAAAATATTGAAAAAGTCGAATTCAAAAGCTTTGAATCTCTTGGTGTCCGTTATCAAAATCTCACTGCCAGGTGGGGATAACCTCTTCGTTATCTCTGCCTATGCAACTGGTGGAACTGTTCTCAAGCTCAAGGAGGAGCTCAATTCCTTGTTTGAAATACTCGAATTGAACAGGCTGCATAATTATTATATTCTTGCTGGTGACCAGAACGCCAAGCATACATCAATCCAAGAGGTGTATTCCTGAAATCGTGGATAACAAGAACCAAATTGAATACAGGTGCAGTCTATATGGGCCGAAGTTCCCAACATACCCTAGGACAAATTCATATTTGGACCTCTGCATTGCTGACGCAAGACTTGAATTTAGCTTTAATAGTCCTCAACGAAAACTGCAGGTGCTTCCTTATGATAGCGCCCTAAACGCAATCGTAATGGAAATCAATCATCAAAGGGATGATTTCTTCCTCATTCCAGTTCAACATGAAAATCATCGGTTGAATTTAATAAAAAACAGACTGGAGAAAGTTTCAAAAGAAGTTTAATCGGGAGTACTAGAAGCAATGTCCCCCTTCTCATGACGGCAACTCTTGCTCAATGACAGGAATCTAACTAACGATGAAATAGATGTCTATTTGTCGAAGTTAGAGAAGCTGACGTTGGAAACGATTGAGAAAGTAGTCCCCAAGATTAAACATCGAAACAATATGGAAGGATATGAAACACCAACCATCGCAAGGTTGAAAAGATTGAAAAGCCTCCTCACACGCGTCAACTATATTTATCGACGATTTTTGGACTACAACCATCCCTCGTTGGCTTTGTTGAAATGACCCCTGAAGAATGTCCGGAACTTAATCCGTTCATACTTCAGGAGTGAGGTCAGCAATCAGTGGGCGGAAAAATTGAGGGGTATTAGCCCACACGACCCAGATGGCGTTTTCGCGAAAATGAATAGCATATTCTGTAAGAAGTCTCGAGTGAAGGTATCGAATCTTTAAGTCTCTAGTGATGAGATAAATCTTCTCGATAGGGCTGGTATCGAAATTGATAGTACGACTCCGGATAGAAATGGAAACAGGATTATATGTGAGGGATTGCATAAACTTGCCCTGATTGGAACACATTTTGAATTGGTTCATCTACCAAACCCTGAGAGAGGGAATGAAATATTTTCAGAGATCGTTGAAGCAAAAGTTTCCGACTTCAAATCAAGCCTGAACAGCCAATCAATTCTTCATTTCAATGAAACATTAACATCTGACCTCATACCGAGCTTGAATTTTCAGCTATGAAGACTTGTGTTTCATATTTCGTAGGATAAACAACAAGAAATCATGTGGTACTGATGGTATTCCAAATGTAGTTCTCCGACATTTGCCTGAGGTTGCTATTAGGAATTATTGCATATTGTTCAACAACATGTTGAGCAATTCAATTTCCCAAATGAGTGGAAAAAGGCTAAGGTATTTCCGATCTTGAAGAAAGGAAAAGAATCTTCATGCCCCAAAAGCTTGCTGCCTAACACCAGCAAGGTGTTTGAAGTGATACTCAACAGAGCATTAAACGCCCACATTGAGGAATATGAGTTGATGCCGAATTGCCAATTTGGTTTTCGTGCCTGGCATTCGACCACACATGCAATAACGAAAGTAACCTCAGACATCTGTTGGAAACTAAATGATAGACAATGTGTTGCAGCATGTCTCATTGATATGGAGAAAGCCTTCGATACGGTGTGGATAGATGGACTAGTCTTTAAACTCCTTCAGGACAAGTTCCCAACACACCTTGTCGCCATGATGTGCAATATGTTATACGGGAAATCGTTTGTTGTAACTGACGGAAATCTGACAACAATGCGCGAGTTCAAGGTCTTGAATGGTCTACAGCAGGGACCAGTTACTGTGCCTCTGGTCTTCTCAATCTTCATTCGCAAGCTATTGGACGGCTTTGATTTTAACGTCTCGCCAACGCGATCATTGGTAGCGTTTGCTGATGATCTGATTATCTATACGGCAGATCGATAAGCTCCAATAGTTCAGAGCAATCTACAAAAAATATTCAATGATGTACAGTTGTACACTGACGATTGTCGAATGAAAATCAATGCGCAGAAATGCGAAACATTTCTGTTTCGGGCAACGCT
This sequence comes from Odontomyia ornata, assembly GCA_963969285.1. Classification (NCBI taxonomy): domain Eukaryota; kingdom Metazoa; phylum Arthropoda; class Insecta; order Diptera; family Stratiomyidae; genus Odontomyia; species Odontomyia ornata. Next base: position 219,996,450 of record OZ017742.1, read on the forward strand.
GCAGGGGGTCAGTCAAGACCTTAAACGTAGTTGGAAGGATTTCCACATCATGGCTGGCGAGGGTAGTTCAGAACGAGTTTCACATAAATCCTGTGTTCGATACCTCGGTGTTCATCTCGATCAGTATCTGTACTATACTGCACATGTCAAAATCATGCTCAGTAAGGCACAAAAACTAGTCATGGCCCTATGAAGACTCTTTCATTCCAAATACATTGATCAAAAGATCAAAATTATCTGTTACAAGACCCTGGTTAGACCAGTTTTGACATATGGATGTCAGATCTGGTACAACCAGAGTGCTAGTACTATGGAAAAATTAAGAGTTTTCGAAAGGAAATGTCTTCGTGCATGTACAGGTTTGTACAGAAAGTCTGAGACGGATTGGAAACATTATATATCAAATAGAAGAATTTATCAAACTGATCAAGTGACAAGAGTCGATATCTTCTTATTGAAACTTCTTTGGAATCATATGCAAGATCTGTAACTGTAAGTGAAAACCCTTGGATTTCACAGCCGTTCCATCCTACAGACGGGTATATTGCGACTTGCCTCGCTACTGGCTTCGTTCCTCCAGAAGCATTCGTGTATTTGGACATGAATCAATATGTTTTTGATTCTGACGGCGTCCCAGTCATATATCACATATATCGACGGGCCACCGATAAGAAGATAAAATATCCTCCGAACTTGAGTTCACGAGACCAACAATTCCAATGGAGATACTCATTTGCTAGATTCGTTGAGGCTGATCGAGTTGAGACGGGGCAATCTAGGTATTGTTGGCTGAATGACAATGCCTAAATTATTCGTGTTTATTTTCAGTTTTTGTGTTTTTCGTTATTTAGTTTTTTGAGTTTCAGCTCATTATTGCTACATTTAGTGTTGTTGTTTATTTATGTTAAAAATTATGGATAGGTTAGGTTTATATTATGTTTATTATATTAGGTTAGAGATAAGGTAAAACGCTTAGGTTAGGAACATTGTTATAGATTTTTTTAGTATAAGATAAAGTTTTTGATTGCATTTATTAGAATTAAGTTAAAACATATTAGGTGTAGGATCAAAGTTCACTGTAGTGTTAAGATGATAAATAATTTTAGAATAGTGTGTCATTGATTTGAATTTGCTAGAGTTTTTTTTTTAATTGTGTTTAATGATAACGTACAAATTTAGAGAGCCATTTGGGCCATTAAGTTTTTATTGTTATTGTTTGGATTTTGCTTTATATTCTTTTAAAATTTATAACGATTAGTATTAAATAAAGCGCTTTTGACTTTTTGGCTTTTTTTTCGACGGGCCACCGATAAGAAGATAAAATATCCTCCGAGTTTGAGTTCACGAGACCAACAATTCCAATGGAGATACTCATTTGCTAGATTCGTTGAAGCTGATCGAGTTGAGACGGAGCAATCTAGGTATTGGTGGCTGAATGACAATATCTAAATTATTCGTGTTTATTTCCAGTTTTTCGGTTTTTCGTTACATTGTTTATGAATTTCAGCTCATTATTGCTACATTTAGTGTTGTTGTTTATTTGTGTTAAGAATTAGGGATAGTTTAGGTATATGTTATGTTTATTTTATTAGGTTTAGAGATAAGGTTAAACGCGTACGTTAGGAATATTGTGATAGAATTGTTTAGCATAAGATCACGTTTTTTGATTGAATTTTCTTAGAATTAGGTTATAACATATTACGTGTAGGATCAAAGTTCACTGTTGTGTTTGAATTATAAATAATTTTAGGATAGTGTAGGTTGGTTTTTTCTCCTTTTCCCAATCAAATCATAATATATGTAATAATGTTAATTAATTTGAATTTGCTATAGTTTTTTTGATAAAATGTGTTTAATGATAACGTATAAATTTAGAGAGCCATTTGGGCCATTAAGTTTGTTTGGAATTTGCTTTATATTCTTTGAAAATTTATAACGATCAGTATTGAATAAAGCGCCTTTGACTTGGATTTTGAGGAGCATAAACTCAAGACAAGTGCACTAATACAACCAACTTTTACACAAGTTCAAAATTTTATATTCACGCTATACTGAGGATATTTTGTTATTTTATATACTTTTTTTTCTTTAATATGTTCCGCTGAGACAAAATTATAGGCAAAGTGCAGAGAATTTTCGTTTTCTGGGGTACGGAAATAGTTTCAGGGAAAGAAAATTCGGGTTGACGTAGGAGAGGGTTTGGGGTAAAGCATTTTTTTTTGTGGAAAAAGAAGATAGTGCAGGGATACGAAGATTCCGTTTGACGTAGGTTGTAGCGAGTGAGAAGTTAGGTGACAGGTGTTAATTTCAGGCGAGCTGCGCTTGTCGCTTGGCGGCTCATTTGGGACCCTACTGGCCTAAAGCTGGCACCCACGCCCATCGTCCGACGAGCTACCGGGACCGTAGGCCCCAGCCGGAGAACTCGCGGTTTGGAGCATATTAAATGTTTAAGCAATAAAAGTGAAATTATACGTATGTGCAATTTATGTATAAATATTCAGTTTCTGGAGGCGATTTTTTCGTGATATAAGCACCAAAAATGTATTCATTTGTGAGCTTCATTTAAAAATCATTTTTTTTTTTTTAAATAATTATAAATTTAATTTATTCATTATTTAGTACAAATTAGTAAATTCTACATTTTTTCTTAAACATCAATTCAGTTCTTAAATATATTCCTTGAATAATAAAAACGAATGCAATTCTAAAATCTTAACAAATTCTTTCAATCGTTAATCAAGTGGGTAGACTGTCCATCAGATCTTCAATTGTTTTACTACTTTCTAAAGCGCTTGCTGTCTCTACTTCCATTTTATTTTCTTTTTTATTTTTGCGTGTTAATATTTTAGCATAATTCTTACTGTCAAACACTTTTTGTTTTTGATGACCAAACGTAAAATTCCTAATTACCTTAGAAGTTTTATCTTCTTTATTAGTATCAATCATTGATTCGTCGCTGCCTTGAGAGTCTTTTCGTTCACTTCTCACTTGTACAGAAGATGGCGATGTTTCAAAGCGAAAATTAGCTGGAAACTTATGCAATCGAATGCAATGATCCTTGCGTTCAAGTGGCGTGGCACTCATATGTTTGCATTCTTCCAGAAAGCACGAGTACATAGGTTGTCGTTCGGCAAGGAGTGAGAAGTATGTATCATGCTGCTCTAAAATGTGTAAATCGAGGAAATGTGGTGTTGGCAGACACTTCTTGCATTGATTGCATAAGTAACGGTGGAGGGTGTTGTAGTGACTTTCGTACTCGTACACGGTATTAAATTCTTTTGGACAACCCGGAACATTGCACGATACATAATTTCTGGAAATAATAAAGTTTAAGGTTATTTAGATATTTCGATTAACAAAAATCGTTACAGGCAAAAAGGCTTATTATAAGGAAGGAAAATTTAAAAAGCATCAAAAAGCCAATTAATTAAAATAACACACATATAAAACAACAAAAAACATGAGGGACTTCTCGTATTTCAATATTCGAGCTTTTAATAATATTATATATGTAGATAAAAAAGATTGAGCGAATGGACTAATGTACATATTGTCATAACTTCTGAGAAGACGCATCATAACGTAGTTAACGTAAAGGAAAGCTCAGCACAAATTTTATTGCTCTGGTTTCCCAACATTTTGATGTCATTCTATCGAGCTTGCTGTAAGAAATCGAATTTGTTCTTATTCTACGTCTAGCATTCGTTGCGTCCAGAATTGATTTGGAGTCGGTCCTGTCATTAATTTTTTAAAAAACTAAATCATTTTTTAAACGTCAATTAGAAACTAATTATATGTATATTATAGTCGAAATAATTTATTCGAACAATTTATATTGATTATTTTTAGAATTTTTTTTTTTCTTTATTAGAATGTATGCGGTACAGAGGGTCTTACAATATAGTAGGTGTTCTGACAAAGTCATTTCACCATCGTTTGAACATTACTTAAAACTATGTGTAGTATCGTATTTCTATGTGAATATTCTAATTAGCTAGAGGAAAAGTTCGGCAAAAACTTCTACCGAACTCATTATTAGCTTAACATAATCTATGTGTAACTAGCTAAAATCTATGAGGCTAGGTTACGGCCAAAGAGATAGGTGGTAGCAATTGCTGGTTTTCAGTTCGCCTGGGCACGAATTAGCGGATTGGGCAAGTCATTTGCTTTTGCAATTAGTTTATCACGGCGCGATGCAGCGAGTTTATAAATTTCACTCACGCCAGCAAGGCTGTGGAGTTTTTCAGAAGAAAAGTAAAACGGTTTATTATGATCGGTTGGATTGCCATTTTGACATTGAGGACTTTGTTTCTGGTGTTGAGAGATTAAGAAGTGGGCATGGCGAGAGCACAGCCTTAAATGCATTGGAGCTAATATGCTCAATATGACTTCTGAAGTTTAGTTTTTTGTCGAATGTAAACCCAAGATAATTGAGATCCTCACTCCAGGGAATAGTTTGTCCTAAACAATTTATTGGTCGCTTGGGTAGGTGAGCAAGCTTACGCTTCCTGATGAAGAATATTGACTTAGTTTTTGCAACATTAATTTTCCATCTTTGGTAGTATTGATATGAAAGTTCTAAATCCGTTTCAAGGCTGGCAATAATGGAATTTGGATCTGCGTTTATGCTGTTTATGCAAATGTCATCTGCAAAAGCTGCAACTTGGCAGTTTGGTAAGGAAAGGAAGTCAGACGTATAGATGTTATATAGTGATGGGTTTATGCAGGAGCCTTGCGGAACACCGGCAGTAATACTTTTCACTGGGGAAGTGCTTTCCCCTACTTTGACCTGGAACTTCCTGTGAGTTAAAAATGCTTGTAAAAGATTCAACAAGTATGGGGGTGTGTTATATTTCTGAAGTTTATAGAGAAGATCATGCCAGACTGTATCGAAGGCTTTTTCTATGTCCAACGTCACCAAACCTACAGAAAATTTATGGTACATCGCTGCTTTGACGTCCTTCGTAACACGGAAAAGCTGATGCTCTGTCGAATATCTGTTTCTAAAGCCGAATTGGAAATCAGGTAAGATATTATTGTTAGCCATTAAATCGTTAAATCTTTTTGGGATTACTCTTTCAAAGAGTTTACCTAAACCTGTTAGTAAGCTAATGGGCCTGTAGTTGTCGGGAGAATGCATATCTCTTCCAGGCTTCAGGATAGGGATAAATAGAACTTATTTCCAGTTGGATGGAAAGAAGGAGAGCCTTGAATAGGAGGCGTATGAAAACTATTCCTTTTTTGGGTAAATTTTTAAGTACTACGAAGCGTGACAATTAAGTCATAAGACTAATTTTATTGCCGCGCTTGTGGTAAACTTGTGACCTTGAAATTCCCTTCCCTTTCCCCGGCATCCTTCCCCTCTCCATTGATATATTTATCATCACTCTAGCTTGTTTAGTTCGCCTGCTGTGTTGTGTTGAGTAGACGTGTGTTGGTGGTGCTCGTCACGAAAATGGAGAAACGAAATTGAGAGCAACGTGTCGCGATAAAATTTTGTGCCAGATTCGGGGAAACAGCTTGGGAAACGTACGCTAAAATTGTAAAAGTGCATGGTGATAGTGCTCTTAGTCGTGCCCAGGTGTTTTGATGACATGAAGAGTTTAAGGAGGGGCGTGAAAGCGTGGAAGACGAGGCACGGAGCGGGAGACCAGTCGAGGTGCGAACTGACGCGAATGCTCAGCGTTGAAGATCGGTGTATAACAGTTCGAATGTTGGCCTCGGAACTGGGTATGAACCGTGACAGTCAGACAAATTTTAACCGGCGATTTTGGGATGAAAAACCACACCACACCGCCCACAGCGCATCCCAGTATTTGGCCTCTAAAGGGATCGCCGTGTTGCAACAGCCGCCTTATTCGCCCGATATGTCAGCAGCCTCTGACTTTCTTTTTGTTCCCTAGAACAAAATCGGTGGTCAAAGGAACCCATTTTGAGTCGATTACGGACATCCAGGCGGCCGTAACAAGGGTACTCGCGGACATCCCAATCGAAGCGTTCCAGAAATGTTACGAAGCATGTATAGTTGCCCAAGAGGACTACTTTGAAGGGGATGGCAGAGTTGTAGAATAATTTTTAAATATGCGGTTTTCATGGAATCAGTCTCATTACTTAATTGGCACACCTCGTATATTCGGCAGGCTATCGACACCTGGAGCTTTGCCGTTTTAACTTTTTTAAGGAAACCTATAAACTCTCTTGTTTTGTAAATGCACCAGGGGGTAAAGATGTTTGGTTAGGTTGTTGTTCTAAAGCTTTAGCCACCATACTAGATTGTTGCCGAACCTGTTGAAAATAATATGGAATTGATTAAATTTACCTACAAGTATATGTGCTTTTCCTTGATTGGAGTAAATATGCTCTTCGTTGTTATTTGTTATCGAATATGGTAACGCATGATACTTTCATTTACAAATTCTATTTAAAAACCAGACTTTCCGCGAGTTGTAATCCAGATTTGTTAGCATGTTGTTCCATCGGAGATTCCGGAGCTTCTTAATTCTGTTCGTAAGTGCTAGAGTGAGGCTATTAACACCAATTTTGAGAGACTTAATGCGATTCTACGTCTAGCACTCGTTGCGTGTAACGTATTTTTAATCGCTCGTGTCATTAATTTTAAAAATTAATTAATTTTTCACAAAAGTCAGTTTCAAATAATTGAATTAATTTTGTACGAGTCAGTCAAAAGCAAGTTTTGATTTTATTGGGGAAGAATTAATCGTCGAAGGCATCGACCAACCATACCAATAAATCAAGAAAAGGCAACAAACCAAAGACAACTCGGGACTGCTGTATGGAGGAGCCCGACGGCTTCCCTCCGTTGGGGGGCCCCGGGGAGAGTGACGGTGTGAAATTGGCAAGTGTCAACAAGCGGAGACACACGAGCACTCAGGATACCGCAGATGCCGGTCGTAAAACAGAAGTGCTCGAGGATAGACAGGAGGTGTATCGCCTTCGAAGTGAAATCGAAGAGCTAAAGGCAAGAATTCAAACGTACGAGGAAATGTTCAAGACGGCAAAAAAAGTTCAAGAGAGTGATCCGATACGAAAAATCGAAAAACAGAAGAAAGTTGCAAATCCAATAATCACTGAAGAGGTATTAAGTGCTGGTGGCACCAACGAAAGCCAGAACTACTTTGCGGCGCTGGATGGACTCCAACAGGATATGGAGGTAGACGAAGGTAATAAAGATGATAATTTTATCTTATATTTAAAAAATAAAAATAATGAAAGTAGAAATAGGGAGAAGAAACCAGCCCGTAGTTCTGCTGGTCCTCCTCAAAAAGTAGCCAAGAATACCGAGAAAGTTCCGCCAATTAATGTCTTCGGTCAAAGCGGAAAAGACATGGTTCGGCTGTTGGCAGCCGAAAACAAATTGACAAATTTCGAAATTAAACGAATAAATTCCAAGAAGCTGTCAATTAGAACGAAATCACTGGTTGATTTCAAATCAGCGAAAGATGCTTTGAATTCTGGGGAGGTTCCGCACTTCACTTATACCCCCAAAAGCGAGAAGAACCAGACGTTCTTGCTGAAGGGCTTGGACTGCGGAGAAGATACCGTCGATCTTCTTCAGGTTCTCAAGGAAACAGCACCACAAATCGAGTTTATCTCAGTTAAAACATTCGCGACAAGAAGGTCGACGGTAGAAAAAAAAATTACCACTTTATTTGGTACAAATAACAAATAAGAGCAGTCCAAGCGCTCTTCAGCAAATCAGGTATTTAAATTTTCGAGTGGTGAGGTGGGAACGCCTCCAGAAACGAGAAATCAACCAGTGCTATCGCTGCCAACGATTTGGGCATTCGGCTGCCAACTGCGCCATGCATTACCGATGCGTTAAATGCAAAGACGTGCATGCTCCCGGTGAGTGCAAATTGGCTCAGACGGAGCCAAAAGAGAAATTATATTGTGTGAACTGCGGTGTTTTTGGTCACCCGGCATCATATCGAGGATGCTCCCGATATCAGGATGCAAGATTGAAATCTGCCCCAAAGCAAACACAAATACACCGCAGTGTCTTAGCTCCGAACTTCGTCAAGCCCGGAGTATCATTTGCACTAGCCGCTAGAGGATCAGCAGAAAATGCGGAAAATAGTGTAAATAATGTAAGTGGCAATAATGAGTTGCTTCTCAAAATTTTACAGCAATTAAATTCCTTATCAGAGCGAATCGATAAACAAGATTCGAAAATTAACATTGTTTTCCAGCGTTTAGGACTTTCAAATGCCTCAAAATAAGTTGTCATCCAGCCACATTCCCATGGATAGGATTCGTCTCATCTCGATCAACGTCAACTCCATTGTTACTTTACATCGGCGTGATTATCTCCTTGAATTCATTGCCAGACAAAAGCCTGACATCCTGCTTCTAACCGAAACCCACCTCAATTCATGGCACTCCATGACATTCAAGGATTTTGAATTCGTAAGAAACGATAGGGTAATAGGTGATGGGGGAGGTGGCACTGGGATATTGGTTCGAAGACCCTATCGTTTCCAAAATATTGAAAAAGTCGAATTCAAAAGCTTTGAATCTCTTGAAGTGTCCGTTATCAAAATCTCACTGCCAGGTGGGGATAACCTCTTCGTTATCTCTGCCTATGCAACTGGTGGAACTGTTCTAAAGCTCAAAGAGGAACTCAATTCCTTGTTTGAAATACTCGAATTGAACAGGCTGCATAACTATTATATTCTTGCTGGTGACCTGAACGCCAAGCATACATCATGGCTGAACGCCACCAATAATCCAAGAGGTGTATTCCTGAAATCATGGATAACAGAGAACCAAATTGAATACAGGTGCAATCTATATGGGTCGGAGTTCCCAACATACCCTAGGACAAATTCATATTTGGACCTCTGCATTGCTGACGCAAGACTCGAATTCAACTTTAATAGCCCTCAACGGAAACTGCAGGTGCTTCCTTATGATAGCGACCATAAGGCAATGGTAATGGAAATCAATCATCACAGGGATGATTTCTTCCTCATTCCAGTTCAACATGAAACTCATCGGTTGAATTTCAAAAAAACAGACTGGGGAAAGTTTCAAAAGAAGTTTAATCGGGAGTACCAGAAGCAATGTCTTCCTTCTGATGGTGGCAACTCTTGCTCAATGGTTCCTAATGACAGAAATCTAACTAACGATGAAATAGATGTCTATTTGTCGAAGTTAGAGAAGCTGACGTTGGAAACGATTGAGAAAGTAGTCCCCAAGATTAAACATCGAAACAATATGGAAGGATATGAAACACCAACCATCGCAAGGTTGAAAAGATTGAAAAGCCTCCTCACACGCGTCAACAATATTTATCGACGATTTTTGGACTACAACCATCCCTCGTTGTCTTTGTTGAAATTACATCTGAAGAATGTCCGGAACTCAATCCGGTCATACTTCAGGAGTGAGGTCAGCAATCAGTGGGCGGAAAATTGAGGGGTATTAGCCCACACGACCCAGATGGCGTGTTCACGAAAGTGAATAGCATATTCCGCAAGAAGTCTCGAGTGAAGGTATCGAATCTTGAAGTCACTAGTGATGAGATAAATCTTCTCGATAGGGCTGGTATCGAAATTGATAGTACGACTCCGGATAGAAATGGAAACAGGATTATTTGTGAAGGATTGGATAAACTTACCCTGATTGGAACACATTTTGAATTGGTTCATCTACCAAACCCTGAGAGAGGGAACGAAATTTTTTCAGAGGTCGTTAAAGCACAAGTTTCCGACTTCAAATCAAGCCTGAACGGCCAATCAATTCTTCATTTCAATGAAACATTAACATCTGACCTCATACCGAGCTTGAATCTTATTGATTATTTTGTTAGCTATGAAGACTTGTGTTTCATATTTCGCAAGATAAACAACAAGAAATCATGGAGTACTGATGGTATTCCAAATGTCTGAGGTTGCTATTAGGAACTATTGCATATTGTTCAACAACATGTTGAGCAATTCAATTTCCCAAATGAGTGGAAAAAGGCTTAGGTATTTCCGATCTTGAAGAAAGGAAAAGAATCTTCGTGCCCCAAAAGCTATCGCCCAATCAGCTTGCTGCCTAACATCACCAAGGTGTTTGAAGTGATACTCAACAGAGCATTAAACGCCCACATTGAGGAAAATGAGTTGATGCCGAATTGCCAATTTGGTTTTCGTGCCAGGCATTCGACCACACATGCAATAACGAAAGTAACCTCAGACATCTGTTGGAAACTAAATGATAGACATGTGTTGGAGCATGTCTCATTGATATGGAGAAAGCCTTTGATACGGTATGGTTAGATGGACTAATTTTTAAACTCCTTCAGAACAAGTGCCCCAGACACCTTGTCGCCATGATGTGTAATATGTTATACGGGAAATCGTTTGTTGTAACCGATGGAAATCTGACAACAATGCGCGAGTTCAAGGTCTTGAATGGTCTACAGCAGGGAACAGTTACTGCGCCTCTGCTCTTCTCAATCTTCATTCGCAAGCTATTGAACGGCTTTGATTTTAACGTCTCGCCAACGCGATCATTGGTAGCGTTTGCTGATGATCTGATCATCTATACGGCAGACCGAAAAGCTACAATAGTTCAGAGAAATCTCCAAAAAATATTCAATGATGTGCAGCTGTACACTGACAATTTCTGAATGAAAATCAATGCGCAGAAGTGTGAAACAATCTTGTTTCGGACAACGCTGCAGGGGGTCAGTCAAGACCTGAAACGTAATTGGAAAAATTTCCACATCATGGCTGGCGAGGGTAGTTCAGAACGAGTTCCACATAAATCCTGTGTTCGATACCTCGGTGTTTATCTCGATCAGTATCTGTACTATACTGAACATGTCAAAATTATGCTCAGTAAGGCACTTAAAATAGTCATGGCCTTACGAAAGCTCTTTCATTCCAAATACATTGATCAAAAGGTCAAAATTATCTGTTACAAGACCATGGTTAGACCAGTTTTGACATATGGATGTCAGATCTGGTACAACCAGAGTGCTAGTACTATGGAAAATTTAGAGTTTTCGAAAGGAAATATCTTCGTGCATGTACTGGTTTGTACAGAAAGCCTGAGACGGATTGGAAACATTATATATCGAATAGAAGAATTTATCAAACTGCTGAAGTGACGAGGGTCGATATCTTCATATTGAAGCTTCTTCGGAATCATATCGCAAGATCTGTGACTGTGAGTGAAAACTCTTGGATTTCACAGCCGTTCCACCCTACAGACGGGTATATAGCGACTTGCCTCGCTACTGGCTTCATTCCTCCAGAAGCATTCGTGTATTTGGACATGAATCGATATGTTTTTGATTCTGACGGCGTGCCAGTCATATATCACATATATCGACGGGCTACCGATAAGAAGATAAAATATCCTCCTAATTTGAGTTCACGAGACCAACGATTTCAATGGAGATACTCATTTGCTAGATTCGTTGAAGCTGATCGAGTTGAGACGGCGCAATCCAGGTATTGGTGGCTGAATGACAATGTCTAAATTATTCGTGTGTATTTTCAGTTTTGGTGTTTTTCGTTATTTAGTTTTTGAGTTTCAGCTCATTATTGCTACATTTAGTGTTGTTGTTTATTTTTGTTAAAAATTAGGTATAGGTTAGGTTTATACTATGTTTATTATATTAGGTTAGAGATAAGGTAAAACGCTTAGGTTAGGAACATTGTTATAGATTTTTTTAAGTATAAGATAACGTTTTTGATAGCATTTATTAGAATTAAGTTAAAACATATTAGGTGTAGGATCAAAGTTCACTGTAGTGTTAAGATTATAAATAATTTTAGAATAGTGTTGGTTGGTTTTTTCTCCTTTTTCCAATTAAATTTAAAAAATATGTAATAATCTTCATTGATTTGAATTTGCTAGTTTTTTTTTTTTTTTTTTAAATGTGTAATGATAACGTACAAATTTAGAGAGCCATTTGGGCCATTAAGTTTTTTATTGTTATTGTTTGGAATTTGCTTTATATTCTTTTGAAATTTATAACGATTACAATTAAATAAAGCGCTTTTGACTTTGACTTTGAGAGACTTAATGCGGTTTTTTATCATTTACGCCGCAAGGAATTTCTTTCGCTTATTAGATTGTAGGTTTCTTCGTCAAATTTAATGTTAATCTCAGAAGCAGCGACGGAATAGAATTTGCAGTACAACGGAAGGCAACGACGACGCAGAGGACAATACCAAATACTTTGTATCACCCGTATCAGCATAAAATAGCGGCATACCGTAGTATGGTGCACAGGTTGTTAACGGTACCAATGAGTGAGGTGAACTTCCAAAAGGAGTTGGTTTATATCATAGATACGGTACAAAAAAAACGGGTATGAAGCAGAAACAATCAAGCTAATGATCTACAAGAAAAATCGACAGGTACAAGTTAGGAAATATACAGCACTGGATATCGATAAAAAGCAACGATGAAGAGTGAATATTCGAAAAATGTTCAGCAAATATGATATAAACGCAATTCCAAGAAGCGGTATCCAATTGAATAAATGGCTTAGCAACGTAAAGGACCAAATTGAAAATCACGAAAAAAGCGGCATCTATAGAATTTCATGCGGAAATTGCAACAGTGTATATAGGGCAGACAAAGAGATTAGCGGTAGTAAGATTTGAGGAACACATAAAAGACGTAGAATTGTGGAGAAAGAACAAGCATCAGGTAAAGTCGACCGTAGCCAGATACGTCATCGAAAGCAATCATACGATAAGCGCTGAGGTCGGTATTATGTTCTCTCCATACTATTTGTCTCCTGTCAGAGCAAAATAACTAAATTTATGTTTTGTCTGTGAAAATTATTACGCTTTCCCAAACGCTTTGAAGCAAATTGATATGCGTTTTTGCAAACGTTTTCTTTGATTTGCCACAGATATGAATGGTTTTTTCCTAACGCAGATATAAATGGTTTTATTCCGACGTAAAACACGACGAACCGTTTCTGTCGAAATTGCTTTTTTTAAGCGGGGTGTTTTAGGATTTTCCCTTACCTTGCGAACAATAAGCCGTTCATCATGTTTTGACTGCCAGCATTGTTCTTTAAGGTTCCTTCGTATTTTCACTTATTTATAATTTTTTGAATTGTAGAATGTATCCGTCCCACCATTTCTCCTATCTTCCGTAATGATTTACCCTTGCAGCACCGCTTAAAATAAGTTCTCGAGTAGAAATATTGGTTTGCTTTCCTTTACCTCCCATTTTCACAATTAATAACAGAATTCTAAACAATTATCACTTATTTTTTTTTTTAAATCACAACGTCATAAGTAGAAAACTTCACAAACCTAAACGCTACGATTTGAAAACAGTGGTATATCGTAGAGGGTTATAAATTTTAGGATCTATTGAAGATAGGTGAGTCCCCGGTTTTTCTAAGTTGACGCTCAATTTTGTGGAATTTCAGTATTACTTAGTTAACAACCTGAATTTACATTATGTTATTTCGTTTGATTTAATAAGCTCATTTTAGAACAAATTTTAGAAATTTAAACATATTTTTACTATAAACATTTTTCATTGCCGTTACTTGTAAGCAAGTGTAGTTTTAATATGGGTGCACCGTCAATTTTGTCAGTAACTGTATATAAATTTAGAGTGCCCTCGGGGCTACTAAGTCTTATAATAATTTATATATATTATGTTCATAAAATGTTAAGGATGGTTTAAACAAAGTATATTTTTACTCATTCATTCATATATCGCCATCTGTTGTTCATAATGATAAGGATTTAGGGAACTACACATTAAAAACTAATTTTATGGAAGAGCGCGGATCTTTTTCCTCCAACATAACAGTTCCTCGCACAAACCCAAGAACAAAAATGGTATTTACTTGCAGCCTGATCGAACGGCACCTAAATCGTGTGAAACCAGAGGAAATGAAATTTGTGCCTAAATCTTTGTTCGGGAGGTGTGATAAATTTTTTTAAATAGGTTAAATTATCTATTCAACTACATGCAAATTGATTAGAGGTAAAGTTTACATCGAAAACAATCATCTAATTGTGTATTAGTATTTCCCGTATATATTAAATACACTTTTGAAGTTTATAGATTTGGTAATGTGTAAAAAAACAGTATCTTATCCTTTTTTGTTTTTTTGAATCAAGCATTCATGTTTCTTTTTCCTTCGCAAAAAATTTACGCAGTTAATTTTAATATTATTCAATTTTGACAGCTTCTTCAAATTAGTTAAGCAATATCAAAGTAATATGAAATACAAATGGTAGTGAAACTATTTGTACTCTACACTCTTTTGATATTGCTTTAAACAGTTTGAAAAAGCTTTTAAGATAGGCGCGTATTATTTAATTTGCTCAATTAACAGAAAATTTTCAAGCTATAACCTACCTCTGATGATAGTCATCTTCATCGTCGAAACTGATAACTCCCTGTTTCACAAACGGCTTAACTAGTTTATTGGCGGCATCGAAGAATGGGTCTTTAGTTATTTTATACCCATCAGGTATACCTTTCAATAAATCTAACAACTCTGTATCCGATAGAAAAGAGGCAATATTTGTAGCTCCCGCCATACTAAATGTCATATATATATGACAACAAAGACAAAACAAAAACAGCTGATGCATAATTGACAAGCTTTCGCTTAGCTACGTTCGGTATGTGGCTAGCTTATACTATTGAACACTAGGCGAAGACTTTGGAAACCGGAAACAAAAATGGCGTTTTATAACAGAGTTCCGATTTAGTCGGATTGAGCACAGAATTGTGGTAAGCTATTATTTGCTGATTTGAAAGTAAACTAATTCGGAAGCATTTTACTTCGCTTAAGCGATTTGCAATCAATGTTTGTGATACCTCAAAATATGGAACCACATTTCATTTTAATATAATATATAGTATACGAATTTGACATAACCTTCATTTGGCAACAAACCAATTCATCATTACAACACATAAATACTATTTTAAAGGAAGTCTATGAAGGAGAATGTTATATAGTTTGTATGAAATTTTTCAGGTGGGTTTCTGGAATTGAATATTCTTTGTGCTCTGAGCATTTAGTATTCATGTCAATGATGGGCGGCGAAGTTTGCACCATGCAAGAGGCTTATGGGAAAAATGATCTTTTTCAAGCTGTAACGCAACCGTGAGTATTTGCTTTTCCTCAAAATAACAACCAAATTTATACTTTATTATTCCTGAATCAATCAAAGTAAATAAATTAAAGTCAATTCTTGAAGAAATTTAGGTCTATTTTCAAACCTTCAATTACATTATTAGACGTTTTGGACAAAATAATCTACTTTGAATCAAAAACGTTTACCTACACCTGTTGCAATTTATTTTGAAAGAAATTTATTTGATTAATGGAACAACTTTCAAGACAACGAAGAATATACGTTTCTGTATCTGCGGGCAATACTTTTGTGGCGGGCTTACATATCTACTATCAATATAACGGTCCTTTTCCCGTTAGATAGCTATTTAACGGCTAATTTTATATAAAGAAAAGATTACATGTATGTAATTCGGAGTATTATTTCTATATTCTTTAGGTATGCGTTATATTTTTGTTTATATTTGAGTCATTATTGGAGGCAGCTAATTTTTAAAGAATTGGTGTTTGTTTTTGGCGGTAATTCAGTGGTTTGTATATACGAGTTATATATATATATATATATATATATATATATATATATATATATATATATATATATATAAGTATATATAAATAGTTCAGAAAAAGTTTGCGTACATGCTGTGTTCATTTTCAGTTTATTTAAAAAATAATTAAGAAATAATTTTTCGAAACACAAACCCGAACTTGATTTGCATATTACAATTCAGTCTTTGTATAAGTAAATGTTTGGCAGCTTTTAAAATAAATTTAAGACAATAGCAACAACAAAATAAAATAGAAACGAAAATTAAAAAAAAAAAATTCTCCAAAATTAGTTTAATATTTAAATTGTATTTATTAATAATTAGTCGGCTATCCTTTATGCTGAGTAATTTTGCTCAAACGTTTTGGCACTGAATTGATAAGATTTGATGTCTCCTCAGTTGAAATTTCACTCCATTCCTCCAGTATTACATTTTTTAGCATCTGTTTCAAATAAATGTGGTGTTTGTAGTGATTTTTGAAATTGTTATCTGTTATCCTGATCAGCATTTGCAAACTGTTAATAAATCTGCCTTCATTGATTTCGAACAACAAATTATGAAACTTACAACCGAATGCGTACTTGCATAAAAAACCTGTGTGGAGCAGCACTGTAAACTGTAAACTAATAAAGGAAGGACCTACACTCCGATGGCCACCTCAGAATAGGAGTGTCCTGCACCGTGGCGGGTCCCATACTCGTTAAAAAATTATCGAAATGAGAAGACCGAGTGGATTTAGCAATTCATATTTATTACAACTATTTAACTTCATGCAATCGTAAGTATAATTGTTTAATTTGCTATACTATCATTAAAGTGTTTTATTATGTTATAAAACATATATTATATAAATAAAGTTTCTAACCACACTTGCTTCGTGTGGGTGGCAATCGCACCGTACCTAAGGAGCACCTGAAAAGATTCTTCCCAACGAAGAAAAGGAAAAGCCCCGAGTTTGATTTTTTCTTAAAACGTTATAATTCGTATATTAATTATAAACGCAACTACAAGGTTAATGTATTCAAAACGGTGTAAGGGCCCCTAACTGGTTCCGGTCTGGGTGGCGTTGGCGGTGCTTCTCCCGTTGCTTCTAGCGACGCTGTTTCTGGAGGGCCCGCGCTTTGTCGCGGAAACGGGCTTTCTCCCCCCCCCCCCCCGGTGTAACGCTGACCCGAACTAAACGCAGTAGTTCCCCCAGTTGGTGCCGCAACTTCGCCTGCTGACTTCCTCGGCGTGGCTTCGAGGGGGTACTGAGGAGGTTTGTCGCTTCTGTCTAGCTGTGGGCTGTTGTTTCGGCTGCTGTTGAGCCCTATACTCTTCCAATGTGATGGGTCTGGGGGCCGATAGGGGTTGTGCAGCGAGAACGAAGTTAAAGGGGGGCTTAATAGTTGTTGGCGATGAAACTGTAGCTCGGCGTTCTTCTGGGCGGGGCGGGGAAGCGTAGGGAGCCTTTGTTTCCCTTGAGCTGACGGGAGCCTGCAAATAAACAGAGTGGTTGACTAGAAGAATCGGGGACCTCTAGGATGGAGACCATCGACCAGGCCTGGGGAGTGCTGAGGAGCCAATGTAATCATAGAATTCCCAGGATCAGGTGTAACCCAAGGAGTCCTATTCGATGGAGGGTGCGGCGGGGAATGGCGGCTGATGAAGACCGGCCAGGCGTAAGCCGAGGAGCAGAAGTAACGACTGGATGCCCAGGATCAGGCGTAAGCCAAGGAGTCCTATTGGTGGGGCCGGTGGCGAACGGCGACTGGTGAAGCCGAGGAGCCGATGTAACAATGGATATGCAGCAACACAGCACATGGGCCAGGCGCAAGCTAAGGGACCCAATTTGGTTAAAGTTGATTGTGGCCGGCGACTGATTAAGACCAGCCGAGAAGCCGTTGTAATGATAGAATGCAGCCACACAGCAGATGGGCCAGGCGCAAGCCAAGGGACCCAATTTGGTTAAAGTTGATTGTGGCCAGGCTAAAACCGAGGTGCCAACTTATGTCTTCGCATGCTGGGAAAACACAGAGAGCGATAGCTTGGCTCCTTCCGAGTTTATACACGTAAAGTACTGACGCTGCCGATCAGGGCTATTGATCTCTCTATGTCGGTGAAAATGCTGAACTTGCACTTGTTTCAATCCAATTTTCTTCAATTCAATTTTTTTCCTCCATAGAATTACTAACCATAGTCCACTAAATGCTTGCGGAGATCAAGTTGCATGTCCAAATGCATGGTTGCCGGAACGTAAACTATCATTCGCTAACGCGTCTGTGATGATCAAATTTCTAATTGCATATCATCGCAGCTGTGTGTCTAAATTCATGGCCTTTTATTTCCGTATTCCCCGTGCTTGACCCTGTTGGGCTTTCTTGACTCTGAATCGCATCGCTATGACGTTCATTGGGGGTCGTTTTACTTTTGATACGATGGTCGTGGGGTATGCTTCAGCATATTTGTTTGTTATGTTTGAATGCTTGTTGTTTAGTTGATTTTGCTTATAATTAGATTTGCTTCTCTATACAGTATTCGATATTAATATGATTAGTTTATAAATTGTAATTGCTTTGTATATATCTTTCTATGCGGTTTTTGATAGTACATATAATGAATTTTTAAATTGTAATTGTTTTGTATTTATTTATTGTGTCTATTATTCAATGAGTTTGTAAATTGTAATTGTTTGTATCTATCTTTCTATGCAGTTTCTAATAGAATAATGAATTTTTAAGCTGTAATTGTTTTGTATCTATTTTTCTACGAGGTTTTTGATAGTGTCAGTGCCTATTAAAAGTATGGATTTTTAAAATTTGTACGTAGAATATTTATGACGGTCACAATATTTGTTATTTATGGTTTTATTTGGACTCTCGTCTAACTGCCTAAAAGGTTTTTCTTGTTTATTTACGTCTTTGATATGACGATTTGTTTCTTGGAGAGCTACACAAATATCTTTAGTTGGTTATTTATGATTGGCAAAGATGGTGGGAGATGCTTTTACTGGCTAAAATCTTTCTACACTAGTTGGAAAGATCTAGTCACTTTTCGTGAGGGTATGTTCAGATTCGGCTTGGAGGTGGAGGGTTGGTGTAAAGTTTATTTGGTTGGTAGGATTTTCGGGGGTTAGGTTACGCATCGGGATTGCTGGTGGATGTGGTAGTTGAATTCGGCAACGCTGCCATGGGTCGCTGGTCTTGAAATAGATTATTATGGAGCATATGGAGAGTGATGCCAGGCTGATCGAAATGGTCGTCATGTGTGAATGCTGCTGCCCGGTTTTTACGGGTGCCAGGTTATTAAGGTGTTCATAGATATCCGCGAGGGTATGTGTGTTGCTTAAGAGGTGGGAAGATTGGGCTTTGGATGTTACTTGTTGGGTCTTATTACTGTTATTGGCGGATTTTAAGAGGGTCAGGTCTAGTTCCAATATTTCAGGGCTTATTTGAGGAAAGAGACGGGGTTGAATGATCTTGAAGGGATGGGTGCTCTCAGCCTCATAGTGGACCACTAAGTCATTTAATCGAACAAGGCATCGGCTGTTTAGGGTTAGTATTCCTTGTCCGGCAAGGGTATTGGTGGTGGCATTAGAGTCACACTGTACATGTATTGGCGTTTCGGACTGCAGAAAGTAAATCCAGCTGTTAAGTCGGTAAAGTTTAATAAGTGTATTTATGTGAGCTGTGCTAACGTGTAGGGGGATTGTGTTGTTTAACTTGAGGGGATTGTACAATAATAAATAATAATAAGTAGACGTCTCCCGGCTGGGAATGCTTTATTTTCTTAGACGGGGTGTTATCCATCAGGAGTAGGAATTGTTCGGAGGGGATATTGCTGACGATTAATGTATAGTCGATGGATGCTATTAGTGAGTAAGTATTATTCGTAGTGGTGGGATATGTATGCATGCGGTAAAGTTGCATTGAGGGAATTTGGAATACGGGAAGCTGGATATCTACTAACAATTTGTTTCCCGATTTGAAGAGTACATCAGCGCAGAAATCGGGGCATTTTTTTCCTTTTGAGGTGTAAATCTCATGTAGTTCTTTACAGGATATGAGTAGGGGATGAATTTTGTTGTTTTGGGCAGCTACTGTTACGTTGTCTAATTTTAATTTCTAGTATCAGGGCTAAAAGTGAGGTCATTATTAAAATTTTTGCTGATGTCATGCCATGCATTTTAGTTCGTCCAGTTTTCATTCTGTAGTAGGACTTTGTCCCCAACATGGAAATTAATTGGTTGGCTTTTTGTGTCATAGTGTGTTTTAGATCTCTGGTTGAAAGTTAGCGTATTTTTTTCTGGCTATATTATATACTAAGAATAAAAATATTTTGTTTCCTTTACCGTACAATAATTTTGATTTGATTTGTATATACGTATTTCGAAGCTTACTTAGCTTCTTCTTCAGTACAACGAGTTGTACTGAAGAAGAAGCTAAGTAAGCTTCGAAATACGTATATACAAATCAAATCAAAATTATTGTACGGTAAAGGAAACAAAATATTTTTATTCTTAGTATAAAGAACCGTATACAAACATTAAAACAACATTGTTGAAGTATATTATATAGTTTTTGTAGTTTGTATTTTAGCATGTAGTAATAACTTTCGTGGTTGTATAAAGAGGTGGATTCTCGTTTTAGATAGGAGGGTATGTCTGAGGTAAAGCGAAGAGACAGTCCATAGGGGGTGAGTTTGGTGCTATCATGTTGGCTGTTGTTATAGACGAACGCGGCCGTTCGCAAGAACTGATTCCATATCTGCGGAAAAGTCGTCTCACAAAGTTGGTACCCTGATCTGTGACTAGTTGTTTCGGTATTCTGTAGCGAGTGATAATTTCCTCGCAGAATACTTTGGCCACTGTTACTGCCTCTATATTGGGTATAGCGTACAAGTTAACGAACTTTGTGAGGTTATCCTGGAATGTTAGTATATGTTTTTTGCCGGTTATTGTTCCGAGTAGCGGGCTTACAATGTCTAGGTAGACCTTATCGAAAGGTTTCTCTGCTATATCAGTGATTATCATCGGCATGCGGTAGTGTGGTGTATTCTTCATGGTTTGACACTTGCCGCACTTCTTTATGTAGTGTTTTATGCTGGATAACATGTTTTCTGTAGTCCGCGTGGTTTTGTGGTTAGAGCACTAAGCCCGTAAGCCGAAGGTCTCTGGTTCAAGTTTCGTTGGCGTCAACGAAATTTAGTTCGAGTGGTTTGTAGTGAATTAATTGTTTTCATTATTGTCCGTAAAGGACTGCAGCGATGTTCTGCTGCCTCGGCAGAGGAAGGTGTCGGTATCTGCCGAGAATGCCCTCGTCTGGAGACGCGTGAATGCGCTGGCAGGCTAGCATTGCGGTGTCGTGGGGCGGGTTCATTTCCCCAGCACGAGGACCCACTACAAAAAAATTTCGCATTCACGAATTGGACTACAGCTCAAAAGGCGACCGAAGTCGCAAAAATTGTAGATAACCTCACAGAGGGGGATGGAACTTGTTACGAGAACAAGTGGAACCTGAAAAGAAAGGCGAACTTGGGGTGACCTCGTCATGACCCAACGAAGTTCATGGCCCACAAATGAAAGAGGGGCAACCGGGTGGTGGTGGAGCCCCTTCGTACCCACCCAACCGGAATAAATCCATAGATATCTTGTTGAAGTGGCCAGGTATTCCTCTTCTGAGTGGAAAACTCATACAACTTGACTTGTATAAACTTTCCCATCAGAAGTGGAGTACCCCGGTGACCAATTTATGCCATAGAATTATACAATTTGATTGCATAACTCTATGCCATAATAAGGCACTCTGCTTGGGCCACTCAACCCAAAAAGTCACCTGAAACAGAAAAAAGGATTAATAAGTACCCGGTGGCTGGCTCATGGTTTTGGGGGGCAGCCTGCCACCGTACCGAGTCCTATACCCGGTCAGAGTCGGAAGAAAGGAAAGACCAAAGGGTATGGTACTAATTCATTGTTTTATTTTATAATGAAAAATATATTAAACCCAATAATTAACAAGACCTCTAAAAACAATCAACTTTTCCTTCTTTACTAATATGTTCACTTCATTCCAGATGGTTCGTTTATACGATAAATTTGTTCAATTTTTACCAAAACACTTGTGTAGCAGAAATACGTTAAGAGCACCGTTAAAATCAAAACTTCAGGTTAATTTCCATCAACTCATCTGGAATCAACTAGATCGCATGTTTTTATATCAACTTTTCTGCTTTTGCTACTATTGTTATCAAAGTTCTAAATATTTAGTATATTTATTTTTCTTTTTTTTTTCAACTACATGGAACAATTGTTTGGTTTTTATTTATTCGCATGGATGTTATAATGCCCATGTGTTGTGTGTAACATTTACTTTTAATTCAAGACACCTCCCTCAATATATCTACAGATGTTCATTGGTTTAATTTACTTTACTATAGTAAAGCCATCATTTTGCTTTCATTTCATTTTATAATTAAAAATATTTTAATAATAGGTATATTTAAATTAAAAGGGTACTCACCCGCATGGTCCGTCGAGCGCTCGATGGGTGCAGATGGTCCAACATGGAGAGGAAAATTTCTAATCGCACTTTTGCACTGTATATAAATTTATTTCATTATTAGAACCAAATAGAATTTAACATTTACACCCTTTTCCTTAAACTTATTCGTTATGAAATTATTTTCGCATTAAAACAAAAAAAACGATAACTGTGCATTTAGTTAATGATAGGGTAATTCCAAGTTCTTGCCAGCGTGTATTCCGTGGTCATGCAGTCGGATTGGGTCGAACGATCCCCTCGCTCTTTTTTACAACCCAAAATAACATCTTCTGATCGCACCTATTTCGCTCGATGTGTGCACATTCTTTTCCGCCAAAAACAATCATCATTCTCGGGGTGATACTTTTCCAATTGTCCGCACTCTGGTATGATAGTGGGCTCCGTTATCAACGGATAGGTGCTGCGCATGACTGTGTTTGTGCGCGAATGCGATTAATTTGATGGGCACGGTCCGAATCTGAACTGATTTGTTCACCTTGTTTTTTCTTCACCGGCGCTCCGGCAAACACTTTTCAACCGATTACTATCGCCTGGAGTCCAATTTTCTGACTGCAATTACGTTCATCTCCCGGACTGGTAACGCGAATAACGGGTGATTCCCAGTATGGGGCAAAACACTTTTCAATCGAATGAGTACTGTCGTAACTCCTTCCCTGCTTTTCTAATGCAAATTTTCCACTCCTTGCAAAATTGCACTTAACGCGGCAATCGATTCCGGCCTTCACGACATCCACATATCTGTACGTTAAACAGCACCGATTCGGTTTTCGCAGACAATTCAAGAGACTAACTGTGTCATATTTCCCGAAATTCGTACCGAAAGAACCACTTTTGGGGCTATCACTCTTTCACCTTCAATACTAGTTAATTTCACTGTCCAAGGGTCTCAACACCAAATATTCAAATGATTTTACGACTTCAAAAATTTATGCTTGGCTATTAGACGTCCCGAATTCATCTTTCGATGGTTAAAAAACTGACGAAAATTCAATTTTCCACGTCTCCGCTTGCTGGTGCGGTTTTTTCCGACCTGATCCCGTGGCGATTCAAAGCAGACTCCCCTCTGTCTATGCACAATCGATAGCCGTGAAATTCTCGTTTTCCCGCTTAGCCAGTTTCCCGAACGATTCGTCCCTTGCATTTGTTGCATTTGCTGTGCTTGAAGCATTTGTTGTTGCTTCAACGTTTGCAATTGTTTCTCCGGGAATATGCTGGCTGAAGCTATGCGAGTTACATTCTCATGAATCTCTAATATCTGAGCTCGATGCCATAGTCCCATATACATAGCGCAACATACTTATCTAGGTTTATAACATGATTTATGCAATTGCAAGTCATTCGGAGGTAATTTTGTATATATATTTTCAATGTGTTGCAACAATGTATCCATTTGATTTAATTTATTTAGAAGTGGAATATTTTGTGGTTGCTGGTACGACATGTATTGAGGATTTGTTTGTAAATACTGAAAATTTTGCCAATTCTCAGATGGAAATTGGGGTTTGATTAATAAAGGGTGATGTAGCTAGCAGCACTAGGCGATGAAAGTCTATAGCAATTTTGCATTAAGTTTTGTTGTAATGCATGCTGCATTTGCTGCTGTTGTCTATATACATTATGAAAAATATTTTGTTGTTTAATTAATGTCTGCGTTGTTTGTAGAGGGTTATGAGATTGTTGCAATGGATGTTGAGATTGTTGTGGAGGCTTTTGCTTCTGCTGCAAAGCGTCTCGATGCCAGCGCACATCTACTCGATTACTACAGGTTCTTCGGACGGATTATAAGCCTGTTCAGTTATGATACGTGCTGGTTTAAAATCAGAACGTATCGCAGCTGGGTGGACGGACACGGCCAAAGTGTGATAATGATCATATCACCTTGTGGAGTGCCCGATACATTAGATCATGATAATGAGATACTCTAACCATCTCTAAGCGAAGGTCCGAAAGGGGCTGTAGTACTACGAAAAAAAAAACAAGTTTTTCTATGTGTAGTTTTTGCGTTTTTTCTTATACGTCTTTGCTACACCTTGGTGTCCACCGAAGGGGAAGTCATGATACTTAGATAGTATTCTTTTGTTTTCTTCTGGGGTTGTCAGGGTGATTATGGGGCTATTTGGGTGTTTCGTTGTGGAATTTTGTATTTTGTCGGCGGGGCACGGGTTGTCAGTAACAGTGGAGATTGATTTCCGCTGTTCCTGGATTTGTATTGGGGGTCTGGAATGGAGTCATTCATATCCTGAGATGGTGGAGCTGTATTGTTGTCGGGTGGTTCTGGAGATGGGTCTGGTTTACCTGAATCAGCTGGTGGAGTTTCGAGTTCGATCTTCTGTCCTCTAGCGCGGGTGACCACATTTAACTGGGCTTTGTTGTTAGGCCATCTGCATTAGTGTTGTATTTTCCTGGTTTATATGTGATTGTGGTGGAACCTGACTAGCCAAATAGTCGGGTCTTTCACATTAAAAATTCCCTTTAAAGGCTTGTGGTCCGTATACAGAGTAAAGCGTCTGCCGTGAAGGTAGTATCTAAAATTTTTGGTTGCCCACACTATCGCTAGGAGCTCTTTCTCGAGAGTGGAGTAGTTACGCTCCGCTTTGTTGATAGTGCGGCTTGCGTAAGCTACGGGCTGATCTCTGCCTATTTCCCCCTGTGACAACACCGCGCCTAGAGCTTCTTTGCTGGCGTCGGTGGTTAGATTGAATGGCTGTGTAAAATCGGGTAACGCAAGTAGGGAAGGTTCCACTAATGCGTTTCTTAGCTGCTGAAATGCGTCCATGCACTTTTCTGTCCAGGTGAACCTTACATCTTTGCGTAGGAGATTGGTGAGTGGTTTTGTTATCTTTGAAAAGTTTGGGATGAATTTTCTGTAGTAGTTTACTAGTTCTTAGAATGATTGGAATCTTTGAACGGTATTGGGGACGGCAAATTCTCGTACGTAGGTTGTCTGCTTGAGTCCAGGCAGGCGCCAGTTTGCGAGCAGATATGTCCTAAGTACATCACTTCTGGGCGTACAAATTGGCATTTCTCGGGTTGTAGTTTGAGATTGTTCGATCTGAGATGGCTGAATATCTTCCGGAGTTTTGCTGAGTGGTCAGGCAGGTTTTTCCCGTAGACGACTATGTCGTCCAGATAAACGAAACCATCGAACCCCTGAAGGCCAGTTAGGATGTAGTTCATCATCCGTTGGAAGATTGCCGTTGCTCATTCGAGACCAAACGGTATACGCTTAAACTCATAATGGCCGTAATTGGTGCTAAAGGGTGTTTTGGGTCGATCCTTGGGTTGTACCAATACTTGATGGTAACCGCTGGCTAGATCCAGGGTGCTGAAGTATCGGGAGTTATCAAGCTGGTCAAGGATTTCTTCGATACGTGGAAGATGAAAAGCGTCTCATATAGTTTTTTCATTTAATTTGCAAAAGTCGACTACGACTCTCCACTTTTTAAAGCCATCGGGCCCCGCTTTTCTCGGTACGACCAGTAAGGGGGAGTTCCATGGACTGTTGCTGGGCTGGACAATGTCGTTGTCCCGCATTTGTTTGAGTTGGGAGTTGATTATCTACTTCTGTGTCTTAGTCTGTACATCTTTTGATTAATCGGTGCCTGATCTGTGATTAGTGGGATTTCGTGGCTGAGTGCTTTTGTGTAGCTCAACTTATCACCGAGTAAGAAGAAAATGTCATTAAATTCTCCATATAGTTTGGTGATGCTGCTTTTTAGGGTATTGTAAAATCATTTTACAAATACCCTACTAAAATCGCGTCCTGTCTGTCCGTCCGTCCGTGTGTCACACCACTTTTACTCGTAAACTACATAAGCTAGAAATATAAGATTTTGTAAGTAGGTGTAAAGTGATGCCCTGTAAAGTTTCATCACAAAAAAAAATTTATATGGTGTTAAAGGGGGGTCTCCCCATATAGGGGAGTGGCCCCCGAAAAAAAAATTTCATCGCATGTAGGCAATATGGATATCAAATGAAAGGTCTTAATGAGATCTTTTCAAAGCAGGTCTTAAAATGCCAATTTTGTTTTGGGGGTGCAGAGGAAAGCGAAATGTACGAAAATTTTGTGATACCTTTTACCCGAAAAATCTGAAAAAATCACAGATGTGTAACTTTAGGAGTACAAGGGCAACATATACCTTAGAAGTCGTAACTCGATCAACTTTGTTAATAATAGTACATTTTATAAATTTTACGTTTTTGCCTATAAAAACCAAAATGGGACCCTTAAATTTCATAAAAACCACAATTTAAGTTTTTTTCGAAGCAATTGTATGTGCACTGAAAATTTCAAAATAATCAAATAATAAACTGCTAAGTTATAGCCGACATGTCTGGGTGGTCTAGTGGTTAGAGCATGAACCCATAAGCCGAAGGTCCCAGGTTCAAATCTCGTTAGGAGCAACGTGATTTAGTTCAGGGGATATTTCGGACAGACTATGAGTGTTGACTCAGTGGCGATATGTACTGATTTAATCAGATCATATCATAGCTGAGCAGGCACGCGGGAGCATGGTACTGACCAAACCAACTTCCGAAAAAATCAATACGGTCATGAAAATGAGATACTCTAACTATCTCTAAGCCAAGGCCCGAGAGGGGCTGTAGTGCTACAAAGAAGAAAAGAAGAAGTTATAGCCGATTGAATATTTAACAATTACAATAACATTAACACGTGATACTAGGAAGATACACGTTTGCAACGGACCTAGCCACTATAAATAAGTAGGAATTTTGATAAAAATGTTAGAAATGGTTTGTTATATTGATGTGTTATCATGACTAACTAAACGACGGAATCAAAACACTTGAAACAAAATGGCGGCGAATATAAAAATATAATAACCATAATAATTCTTCCAACTCAATTTATGGAATCTGTATATTAGTCAAGTTTTGATATGCAGAATATATTGTTTGATTTACTAATTGTTTTACAAAACCCTTCTGGCAGGAGCACTCTCATGCTACTTGAACTTGTTTCTTCTGAATTTGGACGTTCGTATAGGACTAATTCCTGCTTGAGTAAAGGGGGTAATTGTTTACTTTGGATTGTACTTAAGTACAAGTACTTAAGTACTTGTTTTATCGTATCATTAGGTTATGCCCTTGGTTCTTCCTTGTCTATGGATTTAATAAAGAAATAACCAAGGTTTTTCGAGTTGTCGAAGTGTTGCTTTTTCTAGCATAACTGCTGTTTCCCTAGCAATGGGATTCCCTATAATAGGGTAGGCAGGGCTTCCTATGGAGTTGGCGATGTAGACGTCATCAGCTATGTCCATTCCCGAGCACAGCGTGTCTTGCTTTAACCCTTTCGGTATTTTTTTTTAATTTTGGCTTCGTAGTTGGAGCGTAATGACTTCTTTCCAGATAACATGATAACATTCACGATCTTCTTCGGCATACTCAATATCAGTCTTTCCTGCCGGGGGCGTCACACCTTGGGCCGGTCTGGAGGACAATGTTCTTGTGTTTGCTGGTGCCTCAGGTGAGTTATGATGTAGAGTATCCATTGCCCTTACTAGGGCCGTACTCATAAGAGCCTGAACAGAACTGATGAATCCAGCATCGGCTCGCGCTGTTTTGGGCTCCAAACTTAGGGCTGACCTTAGTGATCGTGTGCTAGTGCTTTTCGAAGTCTCAGTCGCGTCTGTTGTTGCTGGACTTCTCCTATTGAGGGTTCCAGTGGAATTGCGAATTCCTCCGGTTGGGGGAAAAGTTAGCTTTCTCCTGTGACCCTCAACGTTACAGTAGTGCAATAGGAAATCGTTACCCAAAAGCCCATCATTGGGCATGCCAGTGATTTCATCCACCACTTGGAACGTACAAAGTAGAGTGGTGGGGAGTTGGAAATTGCCTTGCGCAGAGCCATGGGTTTCCCTTTCACCAAAGGGACTTATCAGTGTCAGTTTCTTGTGTTTGTTGGTTTGGCAGTCACTCTTTAATACCTCTTTTTTATTAGGCTTATTTCCGCACCCGTGTCGATAATGAATTTAGTCTGTATGCTTTAGCTTATATCTAGTGGTAAAGAGGCTGTTATTAAGTTCAATTTAGTGGTTTGTTCTTTAGTAAGTTCTGGTTTATGTTGAGGTCTGCCTTTAACTGGTATCCTATTTCTAATTCCCTCTTTAATGCCTATTGTTATTGAGCGGGGGATTTTTGGCTCGACTGTTCCACATTTTCCTGAGCTCTTGATTCTCATCTTTTTTTGTGGAAGCAATCGTCTACCGTGTGCGTTTTTCTCCCGCAGAACTCGCACATTACTTGGATGTGGTAGACCTGTAATGATTTTTATGTCTTGATTCGAACGAGGAACCCACCTCTCATCGGTTCTAGACGTTAAGTCTGAGTAGTGCCAACGGATGGTACCAACCGGTCAACCAATCCGTGCACCGTAATCCATTTTCGCGGTGGCTGCTTGTCGGCCAGGTAGATCGGAGAGGATTTCGGTCGCGGGTCTCCAAATGGATTACGCTCATTTACAATCTTCAGCCACCAATACATGCCCGTTTTCAAACGTATCACCAAAACAAAACCATACGGAGAGGAAACCTACTTTACGTTACTCCGTATTTCTTCATCCAACCAGTCAAAGGACAAAAATCTAATCTTTACTTCGCGTTCCCGAATTTCCGACGCGGTACCGAAAAATATACTACGCTAACTCAACCCGACGAAAGCTACGCTAATAAAAAGGCAAAACCAACAAAGGTACCGCGTACCGCGCGCGACGCGAAACCGACCTCAGCGGATTTTGTCAAACCCTACCCTCGCGACGGCATACTTACCATGCACTCTATTTCCCGCTGAAAGGAAGGAACCACTGGAAAGGAAAGTCGTTAATACTGTTTAGCAATTCATATTATTTACTCCAAGAAATGTAATTTACGATACAGGCTTCTACAAATGAATAGATATATAAAGACGGTATAAAGGTATCTCAAATTAATTTATATGATTTAACAATATTTTTGCTTGCTTAGATTAAGGTAAAGTAGATGCAAATTTGTTCATCAGAAATTAATCGTAATTTAAACATTTAATGCATTAAGGCCAACTTTGGGTCGTCACTATTACGAGGTAGCTAATAATTTATTTTCTAGCACTCCATATATGTCAGTATATTCTTAAATAAACGAGTACATTACAGATTATTCTATGGACTATTTCTGTATTCCAAGCTTATTGTATATTTTGGCACATATAAAAGCCGAGTACCTATGCAAGTAGGTAGAAACGAATTATCCGCACGCTAGCCGATTTTTGGGTTTTTTATACTGTATATGCATGCATGCAATTTAAAACTTATAACAGTATGTAGCCCCCTAATAAGAATAGATAAAGCACAAAGTCAAAATGTTTTCTGATATACCGGTTCTACAATAGGTGCAAAAATGTTTACATTTATCGCTTTGATTCCGGACACTCGATTTAGGAAATTATTTCTCATTATTATTTGTATTATTTTATATTATTATTTGTATTATTTTATATTATTATTTGTATTATTTTATATTATTATTTGTGTTATTTTATATTATTGGTTGTATTATTTTTAAGATCTTATATCATTACCGTTTTCCTTGATAGTATATTCCCGGGCTTAAATTTAGTTTCGGGTTTCTTTTTTTCTTAACATGTCTTCCAACGTTCTTTAGAGAGTGTAGGAATGTGAAGATGCAGATTTACTTGAGCGGCAAGTGTCATTTAAAGAAACAAGGATCTGATGCCGATTTCCGTTTCTTGATTAAATAACTCAACTAAGTCGAATTAGAGGTAAATTTAACAGAGGTTATTGATCTTTCAGGTTGCAGTGCATCGTGCTATTAATTCTAATTAATAAATAATGATATAACTTAAAGAGCGACTTTCGGTATATTCTCTTCGTTTCCAACTACTTTCCGCTTATGACTTTGTGAAATATATAATAGTTATAAAATTTATGTTTAATAATTTTCTTCTCTTCTCCTATACTTTATCAATTATTATTTTACAATTGGTCTTTGATCGATGTACCGTTAGTAAGAGAATTAGTTTTGGAATTATTTCAAAGATCTAGAAACTTAGAGTACCAAAACCATTTGATAATTTTGAGATTGTTGAAGATTTCATATGAACGACGTGACGAGTCTGCTTCAATATAAATTTCTGAACAGATCACAGTTACATGTAATATGCTTCTTCAATTTGTTAAATCTTATTCATAAAGTAGTGACTTTTGGTACATAGATTACGTATTAGATGTACATTTCAAATCATTTTCAACGCAAGCGATTTCACTTATTCACTGATTTATGATTATTGTTATCTTCGGAATTATTTATAAAGAATTATACTGTTTGCTATACTATACTAGCATGTTCAATGCGACCATCATAACACAGGTTTGTATAAATTTTACTTACAACGCCATTGTAAAATATTTTAAATTTAAATACTATTTTTTTGATTATGACCTATTACTTTCTAGTTAAATAATGGCTCATCCTTAATTTTTATTCATAAAACATTGGAAAATACTTGTACATCCTGATTCTTTGTAGAATTCAGTCCATCGTCAATTGCAACGTGGTCCATTGGCGAAGAGTTCTACACATTAACAACATTCGGATGTTGTTGAGAGTGGTCATTATTATTTGCTGGGGATATATCAGTTTGTGCTGATGGAAGTGAATAAATTTGTAACTGATGTTGCGTTAGAGGATAATACGATACACTATGCGGTAATGTTCCTATATTCAATGCAGGTTGTTGGGGAACGTTACTAGTAGTTCGAATATTACGCAAGGAATTTAAAACTTGCATTCGAAATTGTATCTTCTGTTGCTCATTGCCTTTGAAAACGATGTGTTCCTTTGTGCCAACATGTTAGGTGAACCAGCTGTCTTCTGATCCTTGTCTTCGCTGTCATCACCACTGTCGACCACTTTCAGCTCCAAATTTTCGTAGGACATGTGGAATGGGACGTCATTACTCCCAATAGATTGGGAATGCAACGCGATATGCTCCTTAAGGATGCCCTCATCGGGAACGGAGAAGTCACAGTGCATACACGTCGTTGGATATTTCGTGTTCGATACACAACCATGATCTTCTAGATGTTGCTTCACTCAGCTGATCTCCTGGACGTCTTGTGATGCTCTTATAAAGACATGAATTTAATAACCTAAATCCGCTCGTGTTCCAAATACATTATCCACTTACTTGCTGCACCAACACTAAATTTCTGCGATTGTCTTCCACAATCTACCCTAATTCACGGCCGTATAATCCTGAACGATTTAAGGGAAAGGAACTTCACGCTACAACGACCGATCCTTTCCGGTTCGTGCCATCTACGACCGCTACTCCTACACTCTCTACTGCCGTGTGGCTGTCACTTCACCTTGACATCCCACGACAAAAGTGACGTGGGATGTGCGCTCGTCACAACCAACGTGAAATGACAAGCCACCTAGCAGCAAGGTGTGTTAGTAGTGGTCGCCAGCGGCGTCGCATGATTCATTACAGACCTTGGGACTTTCGGAAGTGTTGTATGTGGATTTTGATGATGTTTTTTCTTGCTGTCTCTCTGGTCTCCATCGGGCCAAAAAAACGTGCCATCATGTTGATAGCCAATGATGGCCCGGATGAAGAATAAGTGGTTCTTTCACTTAGGAGACTGGCACCATTATACTTAAACACGTTTGAGTTAATAACCACAGTCTAATGTGGAAGCTTACAGCTCTATATAAGTTGCATGCTGGGCGTATTCCCACATGCATATAAAGGGACCAATATCCACCTTGGGACCACGCGGTCGAGCTGCCCTGTGGATGATGGCGTGTGGCAGCTCCTGAAGAGTGTCCGTCTTCCACAACGAAACCGCAGAAGCTACACGTTACTCTTTTAGCTGGGTTGGATGTTTTGGTTTGGGTGTTCGTTTTGGGCAGGGGGACTATTTGAAGCCACTGACCACCGGGGTTTCAGAGTTGTGGATGTGGTATAATATTGCTGCTGATCACCAGAATTTACGAGTTGTGAATATGGTATATAAAAAATACTTAAGGGGTTGTTGATGGGAACTCCTTGTGTTCGGACTAATGCGTTGTTTTGACCTAACAGTGGCTGAAAATTGGGGTTTAATGGAGTCGTGCCGGAGAACTGGTGTGTTAACTGATGGTAAGGCTATTGCATAAATGATGCTTCCTGTTGCAGCTTCTCCGTGTCCAGGCCTTTTGCTTTTAGGTCCTCGAAGGTTTTGGTTTCTTTTGTTAGCAGATACTGGCAAAGGTATGGATTTGTGACCCCTCTTTTGAAAACACTTTTAGCAAAATCCTTCAACTGCTTGTATGATGATCTCTGAGTAGGATTATGTGGCTGCTTCTTGACAGTAGTCTAAGTATCTGCCTCAAACGTGATGTATAAGTGAGGAGTGATTCTGTAGGGGTTTGTTTTTGTTGTTTATATCTTTCTATTCAGTATTTGATAGTATAATGAATTTTTAAATTATAATTGTTTTGTATCTATTTTTCTATGAGGTTTTTGATAGTGGTAGTGCCTGTTAATAGTATGGATTTTTAAAATATGTACGTACAATATTTATGGCGGTTACAATGTTTGTATTTATGGCTTTATTTGGACTTTTGTCTAATTGGGTAAACGGTTTTTCTTGTTAATTTACGTAACAACTGTTTGTTTTTCTGTAATAATTTTTTTTTGATTTTACTATCACCGTTTGCTTTCCTTAATTTTTATTTATTCAAATTGCAGAATAGTGTTATTTTTTGTAGCTGATTCGTTAGTAAAATTTTTTATAATAATAGAATGGGCACGGAAAAAATATTAGCAGTTAATGGAAATAAAATAATCAGTAATATATGAATTGAGAGAAAAGTTAATAATTAAAAAATATATGTTTATGTTTTTCTATTGCAAGAAAATTATCTTAGTTATGATTTCTAGTGCGCATTGTAAGCCTTTACATATCTTTGTCTTCAAGTGAAAAACGTTGAAGTGTTCATATTTTGATTATCATTCATCCGTGAATTTGGCGATAATTATAAAGTTATCAAGTTTAAGCTTTTCTGGAGTCAAAACTTATTTTTACAAGATGTGAATAAGCTAGCTATGGCATAAGATTCTAATTGCAATTTAAATATGTTTTTGGAAAATAATAGGTGACAGTAAATCAGCTCTATACACTGATACTCAGTTGCCAGAGTTAACATACGAATACAGTGATTTGAAAAGCAACAAGAAAAAAAAATTCAATGTATTGCAGTAATTGAGCAGTCGCCTAAGCAAACTGTTCGAAAACCAGCATAATGCTAATCCAAATTTCAATTGTAAATTTAAAATAATATTAATCATTTAAATGTGCAATTGAAATCTGGACACGGTAACCTCCTTTACAACGGAGCTTATCCACGAATTGAACTTTCGCAATGCAATGGAAAGTGGATGAAAGGCTCGTCAACTGCCGTTCTGAGGAGTCCTGCAAGGTGACGACCAGCAACAACGTGGAGTCGGTATTGAATCTTCACGGTGGACACGTCGCGACGCGGAAGAAAAGAGCGTAATTGAACCTGTCACGCAGCAAGTCTGTAAAAGCGATATCATTTCTGTGATACTAAGCACCACCGCGCAAGGAGATTCCGCTAAGAGACGGACGAACCGCTGCTGCAACACCGTTTACTTCGCGGATATTGTTTATTTTCGCGTTCGATGGCAGTGATTTCTTGTGTGCTGCATTAAGCCAAGCCAATTCTTGAGTTTTTGATGTGACCGCTACGCCGGGTGAACAGTGATCTGTGAAAAAGTGCCCCCTTGCCTTCTGAATTCAATTCACTTTGTTCAATTCATGAATTGTGTGAAAATTTCCGGAAGAAAGTGGAATCTTTGGACTGTGAAATTGTATGAGCGGCTAACGAAGGGAAAATAGAAGTTGTAAAGTGTAAATTCAATGAATGAAGACAGTTACACCCCATCGCACAAGGCCTGCTATAGCAACTTTGTAGAAATATCTGAACTTCTGCCCAAATTCAAAGCGAATCCAAGCTCTCAAACTGAATTAAAGTGGATTCCACTGCATTCTGCTTGCAAGTGGATTAATGCAGAGTGTGATATGCGGATACTTCCGACTGCACCTTTGCAATAATTATACAGTGGCGAACAAAAGTCTACGACAACTCCTAATATTAAGATTCTTTAATCAAAAATCCTTTGGTGTGCATTTTTCAGTACTGTAAATGTATTTATAAAAAAACAAAGGCAAAACATTTCATAACAAACTTAAGGAGAAATTCGTAAAAACATAAAAAAATAATGGACAAAAGTCTACGACAGTCAGTGCTGGCTGACTTGTCAACAATAGACAAATGGTTCACTGTCAAGGAAGTACTTGAAAAATGCTGGGAGTTCAACATAGGCATGCACCATATTTTCGTTGACTTCAAGCAAGCATACGACAGTATTGATCGTAACGTACTATACTAAATAATGCTTTGATTTGGCATCCCAGCCAAATTAGTCCCCCTTACCAAAATGACAATGACGTCGACGACGTTCCAAGTCCATATCAATAACGAACTCACCGATGGCTTTGACACAAATATCGGACTAAAGCAGGGAGATGTGCTGGCCCCATTGCTATTCAATTTGGCTCTCGAGTACGTCATAAGGAAGTTACCTGTTGATACACGAGGTACATTACTATACAAGTTGAGCCAAGTAGAAGCCTATGCGGACGACATCAATATTTTGTCACGGTCATTCACAACTGCCAAAGAACCTGAAACTCGACAGCGAAGCAAAACTAGGAGGGCTACAAATCAACAAAAATAAAATAAACCTCATTAGGCAGTCGAGGAAAAATAACTCAAATACACAAAGTATTACAGTTGGCGAATACAGTGTTGAAAATGTAGGCGAATTTGTTTACTTGGGCGCCAAAATAATGAAAACGGACAATGAAAGAGACGAAATACGCCGAAGAATACAGCACGCAAATAAAATATTCTATTCAGTATTGACGATCTTGAAGACCAGCTGCATATACAGGAGAACAAAGCTCCAAGTATACAAATTTGTGATAAGACCTGTGTTATGCTATTGGTGTGAAACATAGACCCTAACCAAAACTGACGTTAGATAGGAAGCCATATGGCAGCAGCGCTTACTACCACAAACATGACCATTAGTAGGCCGACTTTGCTGGCTAACTTACATGGCGGTACATGAAGAATTGTGGAGGGGCCAACGAAAATTCGAGATTTTGTACGGTTTTGAGACGGATTTATACAGTGAAATTCAGGTGGCCCGCGGAGAACAATATAGCGCTCTTAGTGAAGTGAAAATTATTTCAGTTATTACACCCGTTTGATTTTTATCGCCTTCCAAAGTGAATTTATAGGAGTTTGTTTACATCTCAACGCTGAGCTATCAGTGGAGGGTGCAAAACATTTTTATCACATCCCTCCCTGTTTCCCCTTGCTCATATCTTTAATTCAAGCCTCAACAAGGGTGATTTTCGAGACATCCATATAGCGGGTTACCACTTCCAGGCCTCTAATTATAGACTCATTTCACTACTATTGTGGTTTGGAAAAATTCTGGAACGCATTGTTCATTGTAAGCTTTACAATGTTTTGCACCATAACCCATCCAAAAATCAACACTGATTTGTTAAAGAACGTTCTGCCGTAACTAATCTAGGTGAATTTATTAACACGGTTGCAATCACCCTTGACTAAGGAGGTCAAGTTGATGTGATTTACACTGATTTTGCGAAAGCATTCGATAGTATGGATCACACCATCCTGATTGACAAGCTCCACCGTTTCGGCATTCAGGGATCTCTTCCCTTCTGGATTTACTCCTTTCTCTTTCATTGTTCCTGCACGGTTATCTGTAATGGGTCTGCCTCCCACATTTTCATCCCAATTTCTAGTGTTCCACAGGGATAAATTTTAAGTCCACTTCTTTTCAACGTCTTTATTAGTGACCTCCCAGCTATCTTCACATCCAACCCCTTCTATATGCTGATGATCTGAAGATATTTTGAGGCATTAATTCAATACAGGATAACCAAACTCTTCAGGATAACTTAAATCTTTTGTCCTCTTGGTATCATATAAATCGACTTCAATTTAACATCTCTAAGTGTCTTTTCATGAACTTAACCAAGAAAACTTACCCCATTAAATTTTCTTACTCTATCGAAAGCTCAGTTCTAACTCCGGTCCAGAGTTTCAAGGACTTAGGTATGACATTTGATTCTCATTTGAAATTCAATGTTCATGTTTTCAAAATAATCTTTTGTTTTACGTTTTTGTCTTACGTTGTTCTCACAGATGTTTCAACTTTCAAACCTGTGTTCGGCTATTCGTCATGCTTGTTCGCCCAATTCTTGAATTTGCATGCCAGATATTATTCCCCCATCTTTATTATCTGGTGGTGGTGGTTGAATCTGTGCAGCGTAGGTTCTCCCGCATGCTTTTCTACAAATATAACATCCCGTATCGCCCTTATGACGATTGACTGAATTTTCTAGGTCTACCTTCGCTGCAGGCAAGAAGGCAATTTCTTGATCAATGCTTCCTATTTAAACTAACGAGAGGCATGTTATCGTCGAAATTATACAACGCCATTATCATACGTCCCCATTCTCGCACTAGATCGTTGCAATACTACGCTATACCGTTTGCCAGAACCATATCTTACAGTCACTTACCAATGGTTCGTATGGTAAGAGACCATCCTAATCTCCAGCTTGGTCCATCTTCTGGCTCATTTGGTTCATTTAAAAACATGCTGCGGAGAGTAGTCTACGAGCAATTTTTTTTTCTCGTTAATTTTACTCTACATAAATATTAAATTTAGATTAATTTTTACTTGATATTGTTACATGTTCAAATAGTTTTGCGAGCTACTGTCGCAATTGTTTTCACAATCATTAGAACATCATGATCAACAAAAGAATGTACTCGAAAGCACAAGAATCCACCAAGCTTGATCAACATCTGAAAGTGACGTCACTGAACTTACTCGAATATCCCAGGTAGATCTCGTCAGACATTCGCCAATGTACGAGAAATTGATTGAATGGCTAGAGACCCTATATAAAGGCGAGCTGAATGAATGTGGAGATTATTACAACCGCGATATAGTGAAACTGCGATAGTGTGGAGTGCGAATTAAAAGAGATATTGATTGCGAAGTGATAGAAAGTTGAAGTAAATATTGAAAGACAAGTTGTAAAATAGTGAAATCAATTATTGTGCATTGTTAGTAAATAAACTCTTTTAAGTTAATTTAAAAGACAGTGCGTTTTCACTTTCCCGGAATATTAAAATTATCGGCCGTGAACCATAACACGCGACAACATTTATATTTTAAATTTTTTTGCACACGTATCCTAATTTCTATTTATAATTGGGATTACAAATTCTGTAAAATAGTGAAATAAATAAATTAATTTTTTTCTTAAAAAGCCGTCGGGCCTTGCTTTGTTGTGTGAGCAGACGCGTTTCGACTACTTTGAGTCATCTTCAGTGTCTAAAGGATGTCTTGAAGGGAATGACTTTATATAGTCGTAGGGTGGGTTGAGCGGATGGGTCATTAGGTCAGGTAGTAAATTACGTCATGTACTAAATTAGGCCAGGTGGAGGGATATTAGGTTTTTGTTTTTTTTTGCTTGTTGGATATCCGTTTGCTCTGTTTCATCTCGTTTCCGTTTTCGTCTGTGGTCTAGTACTGAGAAAATTGCGTCGGAATTTGTAACAAGTTGTTCGTTGATAATGTTACCGTCTGTTTTTCTATGTTTATAGCTGTATATTTCAAGTCTTTCTAGGATGTCAAGTCTCGGTCCTTTGCTTTGTTTGTGTAGCAATTTCATATAGTTTGTCATAGCGTTAGGCTTATGTGCGTGGTTTTGTACGTGCGTCGCATAGTTGGAGTCTGCCTTGTTGTGTAAGAAAGATCGTAGGTGCTCTTTGTATCTTGTCGTTAGTTTTCGTGTTGTCCTTCCTATGTATACTATGTCGCAGTCCTTGCATGTCAGTTTGTATATGCCGCTATTTTCGTATATTGATGTGTCATTCAGT
The DNA here is from genome assembly GCA_963969285.1 of Odontomyia ornata. NCBI lineage: Eukaryota > Metazoa > Arthropoda > Insecta > Diptera > Stratiomyidae > Odontomyia > Odontomyia ornata. The sequence continues at coordinate 220,034,716 of OZ017742.1, forward strand.
TTTGGTTTCAGTTTGCTTCCAATGTTGTTCGTTTTGAATGCAGTTTGCAGTTTGTATTTCCGAAGGAAGTTTGATAATTTGTTTGTCTCCGCCGGAGTAGCCGCAATAAAGTGGTGGCAATTACGGGGGAATTAGGGAATCCGGCGTTTAATATTTTCCCCCTTTGAAAATTTGCGGGTAATAACGTATGTTAACGAAATCCACTGTCCTTATGAGTTTCAGTCGGTTGACGTTCCTTTTTTTTGTTTGTTTGTCAATGTCGCATTGTTTGTATCCGTTATTATTAGTTATTCTGTAAATTTTGTTCAGTTCGATGGAATAGTTATTAGAAGTCATGGGGATGGAGTGAAGCCTCTGCACCATTGATCTGTACGCTACTAGCTTATGTTGTGCGGGGTGGTTAGATGTTTCGTGTCTGGTATGATCATTTGTGGTTGGTTTTCTACATATTTTGTAGTCTAATCGCGTTTGTTCGTGTGTCACGGTTAGATCCATATACTTGAGTTGTCCGTTTGTTTCTTTTTCTATAGTGAAATTTATATTCGGGTGAATTTCATTCATAAAGGCAAGTATTTCATCTCGTGTATTTTCTTGTGAGTCAATAACGATGATACAGTCATCCACATATCGTCTGTAAAATATTACATTGAATCTTTTGACAATTTTGGGTACAAAGACTTCTCCCAAAGATTGTAAGAATATTTCTGACATTACTGGGGACATTGGATGTCCCCTACCCAGACCGTTCTTGGCAATGTATGTTATTTTTGAACTTAAAATATTTCTGCTTTAAAGTGGTCTTTATGAGATAGAGCAGTTGATCTGTGAATCGCCGGCTGTTGTTGAATGAAAGTTTTTCTTTTAGTATGGCCAGTGTTTCATCGACGGGTGTAGATGTATAGAGATTGGTGATGTCTAGTGATAAAAGCCGACTAGTTTCAGTCAATTTCAAAGAGGTCGTAGAGTTCGCTAGCGCACAGCTGTTCTTTAATGCATATTGTCGTCAAAGTACATGACATCAGCCATTATCGTTGCCAAATACCGTGCTAATTGGTATGCAGGAGCTGGGGGGTAATTCACCACAGACCGGGTAGGGATATTGGGTTTGTGGAGCTTAGGTTGTGCTTTAAGGGGTGGTGAGCATGGATTTGGGTTTATCTAGCGATGCTTAGTATTAAGAGGAATGATTAGTGGGGATTGTATAATGGCTGTACGTAAGTCCGCTTGGAACTTGTTGGTGGGGTCTTTGTTTATTAGTTTTTATCCGTTGGCGTTAATGAAGTCTATTGTTTTTTGTACGTAGTTCGTTGTTTTTAGGATCATCCGGCTAACAAAGGATAAAATGATCCGCTCAACCCATCCTACGACTATATAAAGTCATTCCCTTCAAGACATCCTTTAGACACTGCAGATGACTCGAAGTAGTCGAAACGCGTCTGCTCAAACAACAAAACAAGGCCCGACGGCAAATAAACAAAATTATTGACTAAATAAATTAAATATACTTACGAGTATATATATATATATAAATATATATATATATATATATATATTGATATATATATATATATATATATATATATATATATATATTGATATATATATATATATATATATATATATATATATATATATATATATATATTGATATATATATATATATATATATATATATATATATATATATTGATATATATATATATATATATATATATATATTGATATATATATATATATATATATATATATATATATATATATATATACATATATATATATATAAATATATATATATATATATACATATATATATATATATATATATATATATATATATATATATATATATATATATATATATATATATGCATATATATATATATATATATATATACGAGGTGTGTTCAAAAAGTATCGCGAATTTTGAATTTTCGCGGGTTACGTATATTCGAATTTCGATTTTTTTGTGGCGTTATGTTGGTACTCATGTCTGTCACTTATGCCGACAAGCTCGGTCATTTTGAATGTTCACTTAATTGGTGATGGCTGCTTTACTTGCACGTGTTTTCAATCGTCATCGATTTTTACTTATTCAAAAAAATGGATCAAAGAACGTGTATCAAATTTTGTGTGAAAAACGAAATTAAGTGCGCGGATGCATTCCGAATGTTGACTGTGGCATACGGAGAAGCTACCTTGGACCGAAGCAACGTTTATCGGTGGTACAAAATGTTTTTAGAAGGCCGAGAAGATGTGAACGACGAAGAGCGTGCCGGACGCCCGAGCACTTCAACAACAGACGAAAAAATTAATGAAGTGGAGAAAATGGTATTGGCCAATCGTCGAATCACCGTTAGAGAAGTTGCTGAGGACCTAAACATATCGATTGGCTCGTGCCATTCGATTTTTATCAACGATTTGGGCATGAGACGGGTCGCCGCGAAATTCGTACCAAAATTGCTCAATAGCGACCAAAAACAGCAACGCATGAACATTGCTAATGAGATGTTAAACTCTGTCCGCGACGAACCAAATTTGCTCCAGAGGGTCATAACTGATGACGAATCGTGGGTTTATGGTTATGACGTGAAAAACCAAAGCTCAATCATCTCAATGGAAGCTGCCGCATGAACCAAGACCGAAAAAAGCGCGCCAAGTTCGGTCGAATGTGAAAGTTTTGCTGACAGTTTTCTTCGATTGCAGGGGCGTGGTGCATCATGAGTTCTTGCCACAGGGAAGAACGGTCAATAAGGAATATTACCTGCAAGTTATGCGCAATTTGCGCGAAGCAATCCGCCAGAAACGCCCGGATTTGTGGGAGAACAAAAATTGGCTTTTGCACCACGATAACGCCCCTGCTCACACATCGTTGCTTGTGCGCGACTTTTTGGCCAAAAACAACACACTAATGATGCCGCAGCCACCGTATTCCCTAGATCTGGCCCCCTGTGACTTTTTCTTGTTTCCTAAACTGAAGAGGCCCATGAAAGGACGACGTTACGCTACGCTTGACGAGATAAAGACGGCATCGAAGGAGGAGCTGAACAAGATTAAAAAAAATGATTTTTTGAAGTGCTTCGAAGATTGGAAAAACCGTTGGCACAAGTGTATAATATCTCATGGGGATTACTTTGAAGGGGACAAAATAGATATTCATGAATAAATAAATAATTTTTGAAAAAAAAAACAAAATTCGCGATATTTTTTGAACGCACCTCGTATATATATATATATATATATATATATATATATATATATATATATATTTATATATATTTATATATATATATATATATATTTATATATATTTATATATATATTTATATATATATATATATATATATTTATATTTATATATATATATATATATATATATTTATATATATATATATATATATATATATATATATATATATATATATATATATATATATATATATATATATATATCTATTGATATATCATCTGGACCCGAATAATTACCGCCCTGTTGCACTTTTGACAGCTTTTAGTAAAATATACGAAAAACTTATAAATAATCGCTTAAAATCTTTTTTAATGGACAATTCCATCATAAATCCGAAGCAGTTTGGCTTTCAAAAGAACAAGAGTACTTTCGATGCGTCACTTTCTGTCTCACGCTACATCAATGAAAGTCTTGATAAAGGAGATTATGTTATTGCAATTTTTGTGGACCTGAAGAAAGCTTTTGACACGGTTGATCATGACCTGTTACTTCAAAAACTTGAATCGTGTGGTATACAAGGAAAACCGAAACAGCTTTTTAAAAGTTATTTAGAAGGAAGATTCCAAAGAACATCAGTTAATAATGTCTTGAGCAATCTAGCACCAATGAAATCGGGGGTTCCTCACGGATCCATACTTGGACCAACTTTGTTTTTGCTATACACCAATAATTTGAATATATGTAAACTGAAAGCTCACTACACATTATATGCTGATGATACTGTACTTCTTTATTCAGGACATGATAAAGTTGCCATGGAGAATATCGTCAACGAGGATCTAAATATATATCGTTCATGGCTTATGGAAAATAAGCTACCATTGATTACTACAAAGACAAAATACATGATCTTTAATCAGAAGAATAAGGAAGACATAGAAGTTGACCTAAAAATTAACGACAAAAACTTGCAAAGAGTGTTTGAAATTAAATATCTCGGTCTTACCATAGATCGTCGTTTGACATGGTTGCCACACATAAATAATTTGAGGAGACAACTAACACCAATAATAGGAGTGTTGAGAATATATGGCGGTTTTCCAATGCATATAAAAGAAACTCGTATTAAATGTATTTGCACTAACAAAGCTACACTACGCAGTGGTCCATTTAGAGTCAATCGTCAAAGCAAAACCTTAGTATTATATCCAGGATTCCAACTAAAGCCTATAAAAATATTCCAAACCTTCCGATTCTCACTCCAACGAGACTAGTGTATCAACGGACGAATGCACTCACCTTCAGCCAAATCATTACTATGGAGAAAGCGAAGTTTATCTTCAAATGTCTAATTTCCAGTGAATCGGAACGAAGCCTCTTTATAAAAGTATCACAAATAAATCCATATAATTCAAGAAATGCCACCAATTTTGTAATACCTTACGCTAGAACTGATCGACTAAAGAACGATGCAACGAATGATGCTCTGCGTATATACAACAATCTTCCAGAAACAATGCCTGGAGGCACACGTAGGAATTGACGACGTGGAAGTGCAGATCGCACGAGCGTTGTGCGACGATGAAAGAGTGATGGAGAGAGTGGTAGGAAATGGAGGTATTTTAAAAAAAAAAGAAGCATGTCATGCATTCCCGAAGCACTTTCTTGATCTGTGTTTGTCCTGATATAATCCAGTATTTTAACCTTAATGTATTCAGAGTCAAATGACAGCCTCCGTGTAAGGTTTGTTGATGAGCTTGTCGAATCAACAACTTTGATAAATGGCCCTTGGATATGATAGCAGGATGTTTCGCCGTTTCTGTAGTGCGTGCAAAATGAATGCAACCGCCTACCCTTAGGATACCTGCACTGTCCACGCAAGGTGCTAATTTTTTTATAGGGCTGCTTCTATATACGTCCTTAGTTCTTGCTAACTCCTCAATTTCGGTCTTGAATGCGTAAGCCTGAGACATTTTTAAACACAGATTAGCTGCTTCTTGAATTTCGCTTAATTATAACCTTCCCAAACGTTTCAGATTGGGGTTTTTCGTATTGAACGCGAACCGTTGGCACAGTGCTATAATTCTGTTAAGTTTGTTGAACGACGAAAATCTCGTAAGAATTGATGGTTCTTCTTTTATATTGGTAATTAAAGATGTTATTCTTCTTTCTGTAGTGGTGGTGGCATTCGAATAAAACGTCGCTGAGCCAGCTTGGACCTTTCGACCATAAGTTTGAGTTGAGAAGTTCGTTTGGAAGTAATCCTCGTGATGCAATATCAGCTGGGTTATCATTGCTGGCCACGCAATGCCAGTTTTCAATTCAGCTTTGTTCTTGGATAATACTGACACGATTTGCGATGTAAACTTTCCATTTGATGGGAGAACTTTGTATCCAATGAAGAACGGTGGTAGAGTCGCACCAGAAAAATCTAGGTACGCTTGTCCAATTACATGCTTCTGTTATTTCAGTCATAAGTTCAACTAATAATACTGCTCCATTCAGCTCAAGTCTTGACACATTCCGGAGATTGACTGGAGCAACCTTTGATTTGGCAGTGATGAATGTCACCTTTGTTACTGATGGAGTTATGACTGGGAGGTATATTACCGCTGCGTATGCTGTTAATGAAGCATCACAGAAACCATGAATTTCAATTTTATGAGTTTGTTACATGAAGTCAATCCACCGTTTTATCCTCAGTGTCTTGAGGACAGGAAACTCTTGTCTTACTTTTGTCCAAAGTTTTGCTGTTGCCTCTTCTAAATCTTCATCCCAACCCTTGTTGTCTAGCCAAAGTTTCCTTTTCGTCGCCTTACCAATGATAATACATGGCTGGAGCCAGCCAATAGGGTCGAATAGCCGGGCAATTTCAGCTAATATACACCGCTTTGTGCCCGATTGGTCTTGCAATAGTAAACGAAAACTCGTCTGTTGCTGAGTGCTACTGAATACCTAACGTTTTGATATTTCAAGTAGCCGCTAAATTCAAAGGAAGCTGTGTTTGTCGATCTTCTGTTGCTATCCGTTCTAATAATGTCGGGTGATTCGCAGACCATTTCCTCAAGTTAAATCCTCCTCTTTTTAGGAGATTTCGGAGTTCTGCCTGTAGTTGCAGAAGATCACCTAAGTTGTCTGCTCCAGGCAGTACGTCATCAACGCAGAAGTCTCGAAGTAGTACTTTTGAGGCTTCTGGATAGGAATTGATTTCTGATAATGTAAAATGGGCTCATTATCGTCGAAACGCCATAAAATCCTTTGATAGCGCTGATCTCGTTCGTGTATTGCAATCGGTCTGTACATCTTCTCGATATCGGCTGCAACTACGTATCTATGCTGCCTCCATCGCATGAGAAAATGTAAGAGATTTCCTTGAATTGGGTGACCAGTGTGTAACAAATCGTTTAAGGATTTCCCCTTCGGTCCTTGATGAGACGCGTTGAATACTACTTTTAGCTTAGTAATACTACTGTTTTCCTTGATCACGGCATGATGTGGTAAGTAGTATGCTGCTGTCATCTTCACTCAATTTGCTGGAACTCTTTTCATATGACCCAAGTCAATACAGTAATCCCTCCAACTGCGCGGTAGTTCCGTTCCACAAAAACAGCGCGCAATAGGAAACCGCGGTATATGAATCCAATTTTGTGTGAAAATGAGGGGTTAGGTGCCAAATATTCGAAAAAATTCAAAAAATTATGTTGAAAATGTTTATTTGACATACAAATTATATATATAAACAAACAAGTATTGTTTCAGCGACTCTTAAAACTGAAATCATTACATGAATTAAAAAACAAATTAACATGAAAAAATCAACAAAAAATTTAAAAAATATCATTGTGATTCTTTTAGTATTCTGTAATTAAAATTCTGATGAGCTTTTTTATCCTTGAAAATAGCTAGTTATCAAAGACTGTTTAGCAGTCTTTTTATGTTCCCCATAAATTTTCTCATATGGAGCCAAAGAAGCTGTTAAATATCTGCCGAAATTTAAGGCACGCTCCACATCAGGGTCCACGTCAAGAGCCTTTTCTTGAAGCTGACTACCAAGTTTTAAGAAATTAGCAAATTGTCGGTGATAAGCTTATTACTACTTATAACTTCTATTACTTCTTCCTCACTTTGAATATTGTCATCGTTATTGAACTGATTTATAATATCATCAACAGTCATATTTTCTTCATGAGTTTCTTCAATGACTTCCATAATATCTTCTGATACTATTTCTTCGAACCCGTCTCTACCAATTGTTTTCCCAAATGTCACAATTTCCAAAATATCTGGCATCTCAACCGTAGTTTCTTCAATGCAACATTCTGGCCATATTTTCTTCCACACAGCATTCGTAGTTGAGTTTTGAACTTCATCCCAAGATAATTTTATATTTTTGACCGCAGATAAAATATTGTACTGTTTCCAAAACTCACGGATTGATACATTATCTGGCCCATCAGTAGCTTCAATCAATTGCCTGAAAGTTCTTCTCAAATAATGACGTTTGAATGCGGTGATTATATCTTGATCCATCGGCTGAATTAACGATGTAGTATTTGCAGGTAGAGAATATCACCTTAATATTAGGATTTAATTCAGGCAAATAGGCTGGGTGACTTGGTGCATTATCAACAATTAATGGAATTTTAAAAGCAATGTTTTTAGCTTTGCAAAATTCTTCAGTTTCAATACAAAAACAATTCAAAAACCAGTTCTCAAAAATCTTCGAAGTCATCCATCCTTTTTTGTTAGATACCCAATGAACTGGAAGTGAGTTTTTCGACACTCCTTTGAAAGCACGAGGGTTTTCTGAAGTATGAATATATAATGGCTTGTTTTTGAAATCTCCAGTTGCATTTCCACATAATAAAACTGTCAGTCTCTCTTTTGATACTTTATAACCAGGAGCCCTTTTTTCATCCTTGGAAATAAAAGTCCTACTAGGCATTCTTTTCCAAAATATGCCAGTTTCATCAGCGTTAAAATCTTCACTTGGCAAATATCCACCCTCGTCGATAATACCTTTCAAGGTTTTTGGATATGCAAAAGCAGCCAATTGGTCAGCACTTGCTGCTTCACCTGTGGATTTAATATTGTGAAGATTTTGGCGATGCTTGAATTTTTCAAACCAGCCTTTACTGGCTTGAAATAGATTTTTTTATGTATTAGATGTTCGACATTCATCTTCTTGTAAAAAATTGACAACGCTTTTGTTCGAATAATATCAGAACTAAGCGGCACTCGCCTTTGACTTTGATCTTCTATCCAGGAGCTAAGCACTTTTTCAGTTTTTTCAATCAAAGAATTTCTAGGTTTTTTTATTACCTTTGAGGATACTGATGTGGAACAAGCAAACAAACTTTTTATTTTTTCTGCATTTGACTTAATTCTTCTTATGCTGGACTCGTTTATATTGAATCTTTTCGCTAAAACTGCAGTTTTTTCACCATTTCCTTTTTGCTTCACGATGTCCATCTTTGCTTCCAAAGTTAAAACTTTTCTTTTTCCGCTTTTCTCCATTTTAATTTTTGGCTGTTGAAATTTTTAAAATTTCTTTGTAATATAAGAAATCACACAAAGCAAAAATTCTATATATACTTACTACGTATGTCAAACCTGCAGTCTTGAATTACAATGATGTCACGACACCACAAGAAAACTGAAATAGTATATAAAAACATAGACCTAATCCAGAAAGAGTGAAATCGATTCTGGCGCGAATACGTTGCGTACAGAAAAGTATATCAACACCAACGTGACGGCGATAGAAAACATTTAGCCTTGAAACGGGCACTCGCGTTAATGTTCGCGCGATGCTTGTGAATGCAATGTATTGGTGGCCACAACCTCGCCAACGCTCAGTGAGTTCTACGAAATTCAAAAATTTGGAAACTGTGCAGTGCGAAATTTCAATCGCGCAGTGCGAATGTTGGTACTAAAAACTCAACACGCGCAGTAAGAAATCGCGCACTAAAAAACCGCGCAGTCGGAGGGATTACTGTATATTCTTTCATGAAGACTCGATATTGCTCGTAAATTTTTGGATCACGTTTTAACTGGTGCTCCAGACGTCTAAATTGTTTGTATGCGCCTATTACTGTCTCACCAATCTCAGCTGTTGGATCTGCATTCCCCTTGAATGGCAAGCTAACAGAGTATCTTTCCGTACTTTGCCGCACCACGTTTTGCACATAATAATTCTCGTTCTCTCTCTCTGTCTTCCTGTGTCAACCGATTTTTGAGAGGAATTTCTTCAGTCTCCTAAAATTGCCGTAAGGCTTCCTCTAAGCCTTGACAAGACACAAATGCGCAAAGTGATGTTGGTTGTTTACATCGCACTGATCCAAACAAAACCCATCCAAGTTTTGTCCTTTGTGCGCATGGTTGAACGGGGAGAAGTCCTGATAACAAAAGCCTGTCGTAGAGATCAGCTCCAATCAAAATGTCGATTGTAGAAGGCTCATTGAACCTTGGATCGGCTAAGTCACGGATCGTCAACTCGTTGGGAATGATCAGTGGAATCTGAGTGCATGGAAGAGGAGCAATTATTGTAGTGAGAATGAGTGGGGTTCTTAGTTCTTCTGGGTGACCGTCCGCAGATTGGACCAAGGCACACAGCTTCGTCTCTCCTCTCAACGTCACATTCTCTACAGCCCCTATGCCACTGATCTTGAACTTGGAGTGGCTGCGCTTTGCCCATAGAAGACTGACAGCTAACGAAAGGTCTCTGCGCTCCAGAATCTAGTAGAGCACGAAACGTCAAAGATTCTCCATCTGGACGACAGATTGTCATTTACGTGGTTGCGAGTTTTGGTTGGTATATGCACCATGTCCTTGAACAGTAGTTGATGTTCCTGGCTCCTGTGGAGTCTCCATGGGCGATAAGTGAAGAAATATGCTATGCTTCTTCCCACATACTTTGCGACCATCCGTGGACGAGCATTTGCTGGCTCGATGTTGTCCGAAACAGTTGAAGCAAAGATTACCCTTCTTCACCACATCACGGTGGGCTTGAATAGCAATTGATACCCAAAAAGGTAGAGCCAGTAAGGAAACCGATGGTCTGACTCGGTCGACGATAACAGTTCATCGCTGCTCGGATTTCGAAATCGGACGACGCTGTTGATGGACCGGTACGGTTAGAGGCGCTATTTGCAGGGAGTGAAAGCCCGACAGGGGCTGTAGTGCTACGAAGAAGAAGAAAAATATAAGCATGATAATGTATGTACAATAAATAATATTATTTTATTATGCTTTCGTTCACCGTTAATCTTTAAATTTAGAGTTCTCTAGGCCCATTAAGTTTTACGATTTAATATGCTTAATATTTTACATGAATTTTTATGGATAGTACTCATAAAGCAAGTCATCCGATCAATCAAGCAACCTCAATTTGTTTCCTAATTCAGTTCGCTCTTGAAGTGCAAATACGGAGTATTATTTGAAGCTACTGTATTGCCTTATTTGAAAATAGTGGATAATTTCCGGTGTTAGCTAATTCATTTGTACTATATGTATGTGCATAACGATTGAATAAAGGATTAAAAATTCTTCTTAAACAGCACGTGTAAAAATACATTTTTTTAAAGCCAATACATAAATGATATATTAAAAGCATCTCCAGCCCAAAAATAAATATGCATGTAAATAGTTCAAATATTTTTCAACATACATATTTGATCAACAGAAACATCAATACCATTTTCCTTCTTTGATTTCCACTATTTGTTTGGATCCGCTAGCTGTAGACTTTATTTGCATACACAACCTACATTCCTATATCACATTTAATCAAACATAGAACTTTACAATATTTTCTTCCTTGCTTATCAATTTAATACAGCGCTTGGAAGAAACCTCAATACAATCAATAAGAAAACATAAAAGAGCAAAATTCAATGGGCAACTTGATAAGAATCCTCTCGAATTGATAAGATGACGGACAGTTTATTGATAATGCTATGACCCGTGGAGTTTTAATATTTTATGCCGCTTTGACTCTTATCAACGAGTCAACTCGAAAACTTATCATAATTAAATATAGAATTGAACGTTCGATGGATGATTTGACTGAATGTGCGAGTAGTGAACTAAATTCGAATAAGTACGAGTATGTTCGTTGAAAATAAAAAAATTAGACGTATAAAAAAGACAGGAAAATATAGGTTCATAAAATTGCAACAAACTCTGTCTTATCAGCATACTTAACACTTTGAAAATTGTGTCAGGGATAAAATCGAATTTATAACAGAATGATTATTGAATTTTTAAGATTTGGCAGTTCGACTCATTGAATTTTTCTATCGTTTTGAGTCTGTTGATGAAAATGATCTAAATCTATAAAAAAATATAAAAACTATTTCATGTAATTTTAAATGATTCAACTTTATTTCAAACACAACCTCACACGGCAAGAATCTTATGGTTTTATTCAAACAACAATAACAAAATTGTGTAAATTTCAACTTCTGAAGTATTTGTTGTTGTTTTTGTTTCAATCTTGTGGCAAAAAGGTGAAAGCCGCTTACACCCTGAGTATCGGTTTTCCAGAACCGTAAGGTTTATAGGTTGCCAACTAAACACCTCCCCTGTCAACCTGAAAACCTAGCCTGGGACCGTTTGTAATGATTTAATTCGTTTGTTCCTTTCGAGATTTCCGGAATCTAAACCGAACTCTCATCGGTTAAACACGTAAAGCCTTGAGGTCATCAACGAACTGTGCCTCTTAAGGCCGACCAGGTCGGATGATCGCAGTCTACTCCGAGGTGACTAATTGTCAAATAGCTAATTCGGAGAGGAATTTCGGTCGTGGATCTTGACATGAGTGGACTTCGCTCAAATACAATTTTCTAGCCTCCGATTCAATTACCCATTTAAAACCTCCCAGGGCAGGACTGATCTGGTAATTCAAAACGGTGCAACTGCTATTATTATGTTGTCGTCCCCGATTCCAGTGAAACCGACGGGAACTGGAGTTCTCGGAGTACCCAAATCGCTTAGTAAAAATATTAGGGCAGGAACTTGATCCGAAATATAGTGGCATTGTGATTGTTCGATAACAAGATCAACTCATTGCTGCGAACCTTAACCCTGGAGGTATACTCAGGTACCACGGGTTACTGATGAGCCCTCATCTTCGGATGATCAGCTGATTGGTTGCGGCCCTTCGGGGAGTAATGTGGTGGCTGTTGGATAAAAATAAAAATTGGCGTTGACCTTATAGCGTCAGATACAGCTGGGTCTTGTATCTACCAGTATGAAAGTTGAGAGTTCCCTCAATGTAAACTGGAACCGATCTTGGGGGCGATGATTGGCGCTTAAACAAATCACAGTCTAATGGTGACCGTGGGGTTAGGCTTATAAAAGGCAGGTACTCACGTTAATCATATTCGACTATATGCCCACTTAAAACGCGTTCCCACATTTTCCCAAAGGAAATTTAAGCTTTATTCTACCGTAACCTTTTCTGGGCTTTGTTTCAACCACGAAAATCACCGCAGTTGCAGACATTAATTTAATGGCAGAATTCTTTAACCCTGGGTGGCATTTTGAGGCTGGCTAGCGCTCAGTCAAGTTGTGGGACTTTCCGGGAAATCCTTTGCTTGTACTGGGCCATCTCACATCAAAAACCTATCACAAAGAGGAAGTAAGGGAAAGGAAAAGGTAATTTTGTCTTTTTCTGCATTGTTCTCGAATCGTTTCTTAAACTTGTTCTCGCCCCTCATTGTTGGCGATGTACATGATCGTTCTATTTGATGGCCGAAGCTATCGGGCTCCTCCAACTCGTTGCTTTTGCGGCGAGATTCGAGGCAATGTTCATAAACTGAGACTGCCTTTGAATGTCATTTTGCTTTTTGAGACTTCTTCAGAAGTGAAACTTCAGGTATTCGTTAATTGTTCGAATAATTCGATGGTGATGATTTTCAGTTAAAAAATTCATTTCCAACTAACTTTTAAAAAAAATTATGTAATTTTTGAAAATTATTGACAAGAACAATAAAAAACACCTCTGTTCACAACGACTACTTGACGTAGAATCTGGGTTAAGGTCCATATTTCCCACCCATAGCATAGCATCGGTCTTATCGTAGATTTGTATACTTGGAACTTTGTTTTCCTGTGTATGCAGCTGGTCTTCAAGATCGTCGAAACTTAATAAAATATTTTATTTGCGAGCTATATTCTTCGGCGTATTTCTTTTCTTCCATTGCTGGTTTTTATTATTTTGGCGCCTAAATACACAAATTGAAATATTTTGCATTTATATTTGCGGTATTTTTCCTCGACTGCGTCATGAGCTTTGTTTTATGCCCATTAATTTGTAGCCCGGTTAGTTTTGCTACGTTGTTAAGTTTCAGAAAGAGTTCTTTGGCCGTTGTTAATGACCATGACAAAATATTGATGCCGTCCGCATAGGCTACCATTTGGCTCGACTTGTATAGTAATGTACCTCGTGTATCGACAGGTAGCTTTCTTATGATGGATTCTAGAGCCAAATTGAATAGCAATGGGGTCAATGCATCTCCCTGCTTTACTCCGATATTTGCGTCAAAGGCAACGGTGAGTTGGTTAAACATCATTGTTATTTTGGTAAGATGGGCTAATTTGACTGGGATACCAAAGCAAAGCATTATTTGGTACCGTGCGTTACGATCAATACTGTCGTATGCTTGCTTAAAGTCAACGAATATTTAGTGTACGTCTATGTTTAACTCCCAACGTTTCTCAAGTATCTGCTTTACAATAAACAATTGGTTGATTGTCGATCTACCTGCTCTCAAACCACTTTTGTGGGCGTATGATTCAATCAACGTCCGTCTTTACTTTCATTGCATTTGTCATTGTTTTGCGTGGTTGGTACCGTTGTCAATATTCTGACTATAACCGTTGTTTCCGTCGTCGTTATTCGTATTTTTGCTTCATTTCTCTTTATTTTTTTTGTTGATCTATTTTTAACTTTTTGTTGAGATTACTTCAGTTTGATTGTGACGCTGTCTCCATTCTTGTATGAAGTCACCTGTTCATCCGAGCAGGGAGGCCATGTGAGGGTTGGTATAAGCCGTTATGGGGACAAGTGCTCAGAGCCAGACTAACGCTAATCGGGAGTCCATCTCAACCGAGCTTACACCACCAACCCAATGGCATGAACTTCAAACATACTTGCCAAGGTTTTATCGGGGCGGAGACGGTATGACAGTTGGATTGGAGCCATACATCCACGAGTATCTCCTCGGCGCTACCAAATAGGCCCGAAGCATCATATCCGCCAGCCCAAAGCATAAATTCCAGTGCGTTGTCTAAAGCGTAGTCCAGATTAAGTCAGGGTCGTTACCTGTTATTTCTGGAGGAACCTCATGGTGACCTCAATATTCTCGATTCCGAGGGGGCGGCGCTCTCCAAAGACTTCTAGCTTCCAGGGGATTTCCGTTCACCCGGCAACCCCCCTGTGGTACAACTACTAGACTTCAATTCTATGTTTTTTTTTAATATACCGAAAAGAAATCCATCTACTGATGAGCATCCATGAAGCGTTAAGTTTTGGTTTATTCGAGCACTTACTGCAGTTAAAAGTTGAAGATTTTTTAAATATTTCAAGTGAGAGTCCCTAGATCGTCAAAGGGGTGAATTATTATTTTAAAGGGACTAATTCATCTTGCAAACCCATAAAGAAATACAGTCATATTTCCTTTTTGATGTGGATTGGATGGTGAGACGTCAAACCGAACACATTGCAAGTGAAAACACTAAGGAGTCAAAAATCATAGTAAAAAAGAAAATAAAGTATAAGTATTTCGGAACAAAGGAAATCAAGCCCGGAAAACTGGCAACAGCAGAGGTACAAAGCGTCTAATGTGGACAATGACGAGAAGGAGTTACCACCAAGAACGGAAGCGGCCAAGAAAGAAATATTACCGTTGGCAACAATGGAAGTAGAGTAATTATCCTTTCAAAAAGAGTAATTATCGACCTGATCAACACGAAATTGGAAGGATTTAGAACGGTTCAAGGTAAACTGGCAATTAAAAGAAAGTTACCCATTCCTATTTAAGCACCAACCCCCCATCATCCAAACCCATACGCGCCTCTTTTGGAAGAAGAAAACATAACCTCCAAGCAAAACACGTGTGCTCCTGAAAAGAAAAAATCATGGTGTTTGCTGACTCGTGAGCCTTTCCACGGGCTTCAAGATGTCCTAGTACAATACTAGGTCTTTCTGCAGAATAATCTTATCCTGTTCCAATACCAGAATCAACTTGATAAAGCACTAAAATCTTCCAGCACTAAATCTTGGTTCACTACCAAGACTTAACACTTCACTCCTTGTTCCGATTACCTAGCGTGGGTAAATTCTGGTTCAATACCAGAATCTAGATTCTAACACAAAATATTCAAAGATTTGCTTAAGTTCTGGTCCAATACCAGAACTTGAAATGCTCAGTTATTTAATCAAAAATGCTCCTCTTCGAAACTAGTTAACAGAATGATTTATTTACATTAATTTGATGCTTATTTATAATAATTTTTTTGTCTATGATGCATGAGAACTAAATTCGTGAATTCCGCTGCCATGCATCATACCATATTAAATAGCGAATTCCATTCCCATACATAAGATCATATTCACCTGAAATCGTCTGATGAAAATTGCTGACATTGCGTCTAGACAATTTCAGGTGAGATGTACGCGGGATTTTTGTATGAACATTCTTTTTCTATACTGAGGTGTCAGTTTTTGATGCACGAAACTGAACAGTGTCCCCCTATATTCGTAGAAAGAATCACAGCAATAGCAGTTAAAAAAATCATGGAAAAGAGCCCCACAACGAAGTATAGAATTACTCGCCCGAGTGCGAGCAAATTAAAAATGCCAGTTGACGAAGTCGCCACCCATGGTGAATTACTGGATTTGAACCGCAGATCTAAAGCGGAAGGTTACTCCACACCAACAGAACGCAAAAAAACATACAGTCAAACTCAGAGGTGTAGACTCGGCATTCAGAGCTATATAGGTTAGTGAAGACATCGAAATATAATGTCCGGACATTAAAATTGACAATGTCTCATCGTTAACCACCGGATGGTCTAAAGCGAACGACGTGAACTTAGACTTACACAAAGTAATCCTTAACCATAAAGAAGACCAAGACCGCCTCCTTAAGCTCCGTTTCATCCTTCATCAGAAAGCGACATAGGAAAAGCCCAGAAGGAGTGACCTACTTCAATGTTATAGATATTAGCGCTTCGGCCATGTCTCGGCGAATCGTGCCTTCCAGGTAAGATGTGTAGCTTGAGGAGAGGACCACAACCCCTAAAAATGCCCTAGAAAGGACATTGAGAAAACGAGTGACCCACCTTTCTGTGTCCTCTGCAAAGAGAAAGGCCACCCATCAAACTTCTCCGGATGCCCGGAAAGGAGAAGATTGGTAGACATGATAGCGCTTTAAAAAAATAGAAGATCAACCCCCCTTTCAACCCCATCTCTCGAATATATCCAAACCCTAATAGTAGCAGCCACACCAGCACAACCAGTACCTCTATACTCGGAAATCACGAGTGGGAGAAATTCAACTATGCCCCGGAACGCAATACCACAAGAGAACCCCCTTCAAAGACTCCACTACGAAACAGTCCCAAGTTTAGGAGTGTCACCAATCCTGGCCGAAATACCATGGCACGCCAAGACAGGACAAGCCAGTTTTGCTCATTGAGCTATATCTTAACCTGTATGGGGGTAAATAATTTGATCACTATCTGTCTCAACATAAACTCTCTAGTTTTCCATGACAAAAGATTATTCGTGCCTAACCTTACAAAATCCATTCAACCAGACATAGTTTTCCTTGACGAAACAGTCTTAAAACCGTTACACAAGGTCCAAATAGAAAACTACCAAGTACTCTGAAACGACGCAGGTAGAGGGACCGCCATTCTATATTGAGACCACATATCAGTCGACCAAATAAATTTTAACCATCCTGACATTTCCTGCACACAATCTAAAAGCAAATGGCAGATCCATGACTCAAATCTAATCCTGAACCTCTTCAATAGTACCCCCTTCTCTGAAAACCCATATTATCTCTCTCCCATAAGAATTCTCCAAGAACACACACGATCAACCAAAACTACAAAGAAGAGTTACAATGTAATTAGGCTAAAAATAGAATAAGTTAGGTTGGTTTAGTTTAGGTTTTAATCTGTAAATAAGCAATTAAAAGACAATAACCGTAAGAGCAAACGGAATAGAAAAATTAACATTAACATTTCAAAACTGTAAAGTACAGACTCAGGTCGTATAAAGTAAGTAAACTTTATTGAGACTTTTTATAACTTGACATCATAGAGTATGCTTAATGACTATGTGACATTTGACAGTATATAGATGTCAAATAAACTTTGACGGTTAGAAAATATGTATACTTATATTACATCAGTGTTTTTTTTTAGATATATAGACTTTGCCATTTGCTCTTATGGCTTATGACTTGAGTAGTTTGACAAATAAATACGTTAAAACTTAATCTAAATCTCACCCTAATATAAATTAAATCTATTCCTACATCTAACCTAAAACTATAACCTGTTTAGTACAGCGCTCGAATTTACATTTATGTATATTTATCTTGTGGTTTTATTTTATTACACTTATGCTCTAGCTAAATTTACAAATATTTTGTTATCCACGGTATGTGCTCGGTTCAGATGAAACGTAAAACGCCGGCTTATTGGTAGTTACGGAATCAATGGGTTCGTGGTGGTATTGTTCAAGGATTTCAAAGGGACATAGGTAGAAGGGGATTATTATTTGCGGTGGTAGGCTTGAAAAGTGCGCGAATACATTGAAGGGGGTGCTCCCGCCACTTCTCTAGGCGTTTTTTAGACATTGCCAACATGTTGTGGAGAATCGGTTCTATCTCCGTATCTTTGTAAAGGATTGAATTCCTGTAGTACTTCTTATTAGGCCGTCTGTATTTGGATAGGCATTTCCTAAGGATCTTCCTCTCGAAGATTTGGTTTTCTTCGGCCGCAGTAGGCGAGATTGTTAGTCATGCCGGAAACGCGAAGGTAATGATCGGCCTAATAAGAGTTTTGTACATTAACACCTTAACTTTTGGGCAGACTGATTTCGAAGAAAAGAGAGACGAAATAATTGCGGACGCTGCTTTCGCTTTATTGATAATTTTCCTTGCGTGTCTACTCACCTTAAGTCGATTGTTAAAATGTACTCTAAGGTATTTGATATTTTCCTTGAGAGGAATGATTTCAACAGCAATATGTGCTTGCACATTCGTACTTTGAGACACGGCAAGGTGGTGCCCTCTCCCGCTGGCATTTCTGAAGCAGATCAGTCCCGATTTGCTGGCATTTATTTCGAGCCCCCAGTACTTCAGATATTGAAAGATGTTGAGGACAGAGCGCTGCAGCTTTATTTGGGCCATCTCTGGGAGGCTATGGGTGACCGTGAGGAGGATATCATCTGCATACATTGCTATATCGATAGTCGAGTAGTTTGGACGTAGGATATCATGAAGGAAAAAGTTGAACAGGGCGGGACCGAGGATAGAGCCTTGTGGGACTCCCGATTTGATAGGGATAGAATTTGAAATGAGGTTCCCCAGTTTAATTTGGGATGTTATATCCGAAAGGAAGCTGTATAGGACTCTGAGGATTGCGACCAGACAGGATGCCATTTTCAATTTGTATTTGAGACCGTTGATCAAAACTGAGTCGAACGCTTTTTTCAGGTCTAGAGCACTGGCCACTGTGCACTCTTTCCGCCGAAGATTGCGGATGACTCTATTGTGCAATAGCATTATTGCATGCTCCGTAGATCTTTCACGTTCAAATCCAAACTGAAAATCGGGGATCAGGAGACTAGTAAATTCGTTCAAGTTTCGCAGAATAACTTTTTCAAGGGGTTTACCCATGTTAGGCAAGAGGAAAATTGGCCGAAAATTATTAATGCTACCTTCGCAGCCTGGTTTTGGTATTGGTATTAGTTTGCTAGCTTTCCAAGGTTTTAGAAAGCATCCATTATTAATACAATTATTGTATAATATCGTCAAGAAGGAGGAGATGGTCTTTCTGCAATACAATCAAGGCCGTGAGATAGCTTGCTATTTAAGGCATTTAAGAGGTCTTCTACTTCCGTTTTCGAGGTGAAAAATCCGGCGAAGACTGGATTATGTAGAGAGGATGCTTTATTATAACTAGAGAATACAGTTAAATAAGATCCCTCGTACCCTTCCGTCGTTAGTAGAACCTCTGCTTTGACGTTGTTGTTCAAAGTTATGTTGGATGACTCACGGCGACAATATAGTTGTTTGAAGTATTCCTCACATGCAACGATCTTTTCAGATTGTGCAGTGAAGACTTCATTCCCTCGCTTTATAGGGTCTTTCTCAATGTTGAATTTCGAACTTTTACGGCCCGTGAATTGATTTATCGTTTTAAAAACATCTGAAGATGGTCGCAGTGATATCAGTCTGCTTTTATAGAAGATGTTGACTGCGGATCTGATGGGTTTTTGGATTTCACGGGAAATGCTCGTTATTGGCGTTTTAAGTTCCAAATACTCCTCATTGTACCGGTTAAAGCTTCGATGGTAAATACGCTTAAGCCGTTGGAGCATATGCTTCCGAGTTTTTATTAATTGAAGAGTCTCCTGAGTTAGACATCTATAAAGCGGGCTGCGTGGTTTCTGGAAAGGGGCATGCTGGTCTAGACACTCAATATTGGCAGATGTTAGTGCTGATATATGAGAGTCTATTTCTGCGTTCGAGAGGATGATATTTTCCGACGGGAGATTCGGAAGGAGGTCTTTGAGGTCTTTTCTGAAGTTTGGCCAGTCTATGGAATGAAACGGTCTATAGTGAAGTGGGCAAGTAGGAACTGGTATGTGTGATCTAAGGGTTATATTGAGATGGAGGCCATGATGGTCCAATAACGAGGTAAATGTGGAGCAAGTGAAGGGAATTGTGGGATCGTTGAGGTCAGAGGATATTATGAAGCTGTCTAAAAATGAGTTCCCTCTGGGAAATGTTGGGACTCCAGCATTTACTATGGATGCTGAGAGGAGGGCGTCCGCATGGAGCCATTCAAATAGATAGTTCCCGTTAGTATTTCTTGTGGAGCCCTCCAGTGTTGGTGTCTGGCATTAAGGTCTCCTCTTAGTATAAATGTGTCGTGGGATGAGGCTGTTGCGAGGATTTGGTTAAGTATAAATGGGATCTAGGGACCTAGTTTGCACGGGAGGTATAGGGAGCCAATAAGGATTTCGGCTGGGTTTCCATTGGGTCGCTTGGTGTTGAGCGTTGCTAACGTACATGAGGAATTATTTTGTTCAAAAGGGATTTGATGGATATCTAAATCATCCCGAATCAGTATCGCAGTACCTCTGCCACTGTCATTCCGAAGCACATGGTAGTTCTCCAAACGGACTTTGTGGTGATGGTTAAGAACTGTTTCGTTCAGAAGAAGGATGTCGGGCTGGGAGTAGAGCCTCTTATCATGTGAGATTAGGAAGTTTATATTAAGGGATAGAATGGTTAGTCTATTTGCAACCATAAAGGTTGAAATAGAAATTGAGGAGCGCCATTGGCTTCTCTTGGTCAGGAGTGGTGTCAAAGTATGGGAGGAAAGCCCTGACACTGGGAGAGACTCCCAGCCACTCCACGGGTATTTGTTGTAGGCGTTCGACGGGATTAGGAGTCGGTGAAATAAAATTATGGGTCGGAATTCCACTCCTTAAAACCTCTGAATATGAGGTCCGATTGGAGGAAGGGGCAAAGTAGTGTGGGGTTGTAGGGGTTGGTGTAGCATTTGGGTAGCTGCAGAGCGGTGAGAAACTGTTCTGAGGTGCCGTCCGTTTGGCTTTATTTTCGATTGCCCTGTCTAACAATCTTCTCCGTTCTGGACAGCCGGAAAAATTGGCTGGATGCCCATGGGTCTTGCACATGGTGCAGAATGGCGCGGTTTCCGGCTTGTCCATATTTTTTCTGGGGCAGCTTTCGGAATTATGCTCCTCCCCACATGCTACACATCTCATGTGGAAACCAAAATTGGTGGATACGTGCCCGAATCTTTGACACCGATAGCATTGCACCAGATCACTCCTTTTGGGGCGTTCCCATACGGCTCTCTAGTTCAAAATGTAGCGCAGCTTAATCATTTCGTTTGCGATCCCACTGTGATCCTAAATAAATCTAGGTCGATTTTATTCGCTCTCGACCATGCAGTGGTAAGTGGACTGACAATCTGGAGTCCTAAATTCGGGATTTGTCGGGCTATGTCCTCTCAAACAGCCTCCGCTCCAAATCCTGAACTAATACCCCTTAGTATCACGACACATTTTTTCTTTTCTTTGGGGGTGAATGAGTATCCCACTGCTTCTTTGCTTTTAAGCAGGTTCATAATGTAATCGTGCGTCTTGAGTCTGTCCACTATGACTTTAAGGCGGGAGTTTGACAATTTTGTGATTCGGTACTCTAGACGGGTACCATCTGTAAGGGTGTATCTGTCCATGATACCTTTAAGTACCGTTGCTTTTAAATTTTCATTGAATATTGGTGGGAACCATACCTTCTTTGCTCGACTGTTAGCCACCTTTGAGTTATTATTTTGGCTATCGTTTGCCAGTGCGCTGAAAGGGTTACTGCCAGGTGTGGGTGGGATTGGTATAGGAACCGGGGTTTTACGTTTGGTAACTAATTTACCCTTTGCTACTATAATTTCATTTACCTTACAGTTAATGAGGTTAATATCTTCGTTGAAGCTTGAATTCTTTGCTATCGTACCGGCCGCATCCATCATGTCCGAAGGCATTTCCTTGCGGGCGGCTTTGGTCTTTGGTTGCTCTGCCATCGTGTTTGCTTGCTCCGCTATCGTGTTTGCTTGATCCGCCATCGTGTTTGCTTGTTGACAATAACTACTCCATTTTGCCGCCTTTGTAATACTAGCCACAGTGTATTTTATGGGCGCTCGCCCAAGATGAAGTTTCTGCTTTCTTCCGGTCTTCACCTTTCAAACTTTATGTATATGATCTTGTTTGATGAAATATACTTATAAATTTTCGTTTTCTAATACGTTTTTTAGGGTTTTGTAAAATAATTTTACAAAACCCTTCTAAAATCGCGTCCTGTCTGTCCGTCCGTCCGTCCGTCCGTCCGTCCGTGTGTCACAGCAGTTTTTCTCGGAAACTACTTAAGCTAGAAGCATCAAATTTTGTATGTAGGTGTAAAGTGGTGTTCTCTTCAAAGTACAACTACAAAAAAATTTTATAAGGTATTTAAGGGGGGTCTCCCCATGTAGGGGAGTGACCCCCCGAAAAAAAAAATTTCATTGAAGGTAGCCGATTTGGGTATCAAATGAAAGGTCTTGATGAGAACTTCTCAAAACAGGTCTTAGTTTGGCAAAGTTTGCTTCGAGGGGCGCACAGGGAGGAGAAATACACGAAAAATTTGTGTCCCCCCCCCCCTCGCGATTGGACACCTGTGATCCAAAAAATCTGAAAAAAATCAGGAATGTAGGCCTTGATGAGTACAACAACAACAAATACGTGAGAAGTCAAAATTCACTCAACTTTATTAGTAATAGTATGATTTATCGATTTTATGTTTTCTTGAATAAGATCTTAACGGTACCCTTAAATTCAATGAAATTCAGTACACAGATGGCTATTTATAAGACTAATTCACCCTGCAAGTTTCATAAAGATTGCATCATAATTTCAGGAATAATAGGTGTCATGAATATCTTTGAGAATCGGTTCAGCTAGTGGTATCAGTAATCGTAATACAAAATAGTGGCTGTTTTAAATGCGAAGATTGAATAATTTTGAGTTATTTTTTCCCAACTTCAACGTTTAAGGTACATGCGTTGACCACTTGATTCAATTTAATGAATGACTGAAGATGAGTACCTACAATCAATACTCATAAGTGAAACAAGTCAAGGAGGCGGGAGAGAGCTCCTAGCAAAAGGGCTTTGTAACAACTCTAGGATTCGAAAAAATTGGCCATTAATCGATGATAACAGTACAGGAGAGTGGCCCCTGAAAAAAAAATTTCATCAAACGTAGCCGATATGAGTATGAAATGAAAGTTTTCATGGGAGCTTTTCAAAACAGCTCTTAAACTGTCAGTTTTTGCTTCAGTGGGGCACAGGGGGGAAATACATGAAAAATGTGGTTTCCTCCCTCACGAATGGACATCTGAAATAATTATCAAGGGATATATTTATGAGTATAACAATAACAAAAACCTCAGAAGTCGAAATTCGTTCAACTTTGTTAATGATAGTATGATCCTCGAATTTCATATTTTCTCCAATAAAATCGTCATTGACATGCTTCTTGACTTTATTCAATCTGGTGGCTCCATTTTGAAAATTAATTACAAAACCCTTCTGACATGAGCGTAGGTCTGTTTACCCAACTTGTTTATAATTTTGATATTGACCAATTCACACGCGTGTTGACCGTTTCAACTTCCAAATGTCAATCCCAGGTCGTATAAATAAGCTAAGGACATTTGACAAAAGTGTCACTGTCAAATGAATCATAACATCAAAAGTAGGTTAAGTAAAATATGTCAAAAGAAAAGTCTCAATAAAGTAATACTACTACTACCTTTTTGATATGGATAATTCAGATTTTATCTAGATAAAAAAATTTTGGAACAGGAGTCGTTGTGATGAAATTATTACAACTTCTGCCTACAAGCTTTAGAATATTTTGGTACGTATAATTTTATAATATTTTGAAATATCAGCATACATCAATAATGTTTATTTTAAAAACGTACTACAGAAAATACTCCGACAAATCAATTAAAGTAGCTGTTCCATACCAAAGTACTAAGTTTATTTGGTATTTCCTAGACTCATTTCCCTGTTTTTGTAAACCGGAACCTAAATTCAAATTGGCGGAAATTATTTAGCATTCTTTCTTACTTCAAGTCTACTTAGTCTAGCACTGCTGGGGCATGTAAATAGTAAACAAATTAAAACAGAGCGAATAGTTGCAAACTATAAACTAGAATAAATAATATACGAGTATGCCTTAAATCACGTTTTGAATTATCATCATGTTATTGCTTCCGCCATGGGAAAGATTTCATATAAATCTTTCAGAGAACGCATTTACATCGAATTCGATGAGATGAAAACAATTTTACTTTACAACGATCACTTGGGCTTGTATAACTTGGAATTGAAATGATGATTCGGATCACGTATGATACATTTGTATGCCTTAATCAGCACGTTTTTAAGTAATCGCTCTTGGCTGGATTGACGTCACTCCCAAATTGATAAGCTCAAGATGTTAAAATCTTCATCGTACGAGTTTATATGAATGTTGATTGTATTACTCGACTACTTTGTAAACCTTGTATTGTGTATACTCGCACTACCAACAAAAATTTGTTCTTTATTCAGCTTTTTTGTTGTTTAGAACTTCTGGGAAAATGACGAGTTTCTAAATCGGGGGATTTTTGATTACAATGATGATGTCAATATTATCAATAATAATTTGTTGTTTTACAGAATTTATATTAAAATGTTTGAAATTTAAAATTTATTGGCGGTTCAGAAGTTCAAAAAAGAAGTACATAATAAAACCAGATTCGAAAATTATAAAAGCAACGGCCTTTTCAGGAGCTTGGTAAAACCATCGGAGCTTATCTGTCGGTTAATGCTATTTTCTTCACCAACTAGAACCGCTAAAAGTTTGCACAAATATCTTAAGGAAATGAATTCAAGCAAATGCGCTTAAACAATCATTATCAGGCAGAGAATTGTTGTTTTCAGACTGAAATCTGACGCTGCGTACAAAAGTCTTTAATGATTTTTCATACGACAGCAAGAAGAAGTCAGTAAAGTAGATTTATTCCTCAAAGCCGTCTTCAAAGTATTCATTTAAGAATACTATCCTTCTATTACAATATTTACAATTCCTCCTCTTGCTATGCGGAACACAACATTTTAAGGCTTTTGGGACGTTCAAATTGAGGAAGAGGCTTTAAATTTCAAATTATCTAATAGAAATTTAAATTTAACCGCCACACGTCACAAAAGTTTACAAAATATTTTCTAGTTACATCGCTAAAGAATTCTGTTTCAGTATTCTTTGAAGATACTCGTATTTCGGTAATTTTGAACATAAGTGTATAAAATTAAGCAATATATCATTAGAATTAATTTTTTACTAAACTGTTTTCGTTTTTGAAGCGGACAAAATTGTTTTGTCCCAGACAATATTTTAATGAGATAATCTTACAAATTGCAACGGCATGGATTTCATACACTTCATCATTTCTATCCTCTCGTGCCAGTTACAATATCTCTTCTATAATAAAGTAACGTTCCGGCACGAGTGTGTTAAACTTTTCACCAACCCCTATAATAGTGTCCAAACTGCAGCCGGTACTCACCCTCCCTTCACAATTCTCATGCAATCGTGACCCGTGTGAGGCACGAGTGACATGCAATGATGCATCCCTGGAACATTCGTACATATGCGGGTTTTCAAATATTGTTAGTATAATCCGCGGGAAATTTCATGTGAATTATTTAAGAGTGTAATTTCCGATATTAATTAGAAAAGGAGATGAGTGGTACCACCACTCTCTCCAAGCAGTCATTCATTCTTTTAGTCAGTTCACAAAGGGAACGGGTGATGGGTCGACCCTCTTATGTTCGGAGCACAGTAGCAAGATGCTTCTCGAGTATCGCTATGAGTGGTACTTGAGGGACAAATTTGGGATTTTATCGATGAGAGAGGTGACGGTATTCAATGTATAGACTTTTGGTGATAGGGTGGAAAGGTCATAGATGATGTATTAGAGATACGGGTGTCATAATGATGGAAGAAATTGGCTTGTGGGAAAAGTAACGTTTCTAAAGGATGATTCTAAAGAAAAAACTAATATGTAATAAGTTATAATCTTTATGTGCGATTAATTTGCAACAAAAAAGTAGGTTTTAAGATTTACATGAACTCAATCTAGTTATCTGAGGTTACATAAGGTATTACCTTATTTGTGAAAACTGAAAATCGAATTGATATTCCATAATAACTTTAATTTTTTAACCGACTTCCAAAGGAAAGAAGGTTACCCATTCATCACATATATATTTTTTTGTTGCTTTTTTTTCTGTATGTTCACGCATAGCATTTGAACGGAGATAGATAGAAGAGTTCTGTTTTGGGCAAATGATACATCTTGCTCTCTATTAGGTCCCATTCAAAGGACAAGAAAATCAAATAACGGTAGAGGACTTGAACCGTTAAAACTAAAAAATTTCCAACTTTCACCCCGATTTTTCAGCATAACAGATCGCCGCGTGTAAGCATTTTGATTGCAGAAGTTTCAAATGAAGGACAACATATTGAATTAAAATCTGTCCGTACCGAATTTTAATCCTTTCATGAATTCTGCAGATATTAATAGTTCAATATGATACGTTGATGTCGAGAAAATGAGCTTCAATGATCTTCCGTACGGAAAATGCCAATTGTTTTGAACCCTTCAAGGATTTCCTGAAGATACTGTTTCCTTGGTGACGAATCATGAAAATGATCAGTATCCTTAATTTTCTGCATAAATAGTACACTTTATGCAGTTATTTCTCCCAGAAATAACCAATACGTTATTTCTAAATGTAGCATAAATACAATTCAACATGATTTAGAGTAATTTCATTGGGGAAACGCTCAAGATGCTTTTCTCTTCCGCATTCATTCTTCACCTAATGATGAACTTATTAAAAGATCCTTATTTTTTCTTTTTTTTGTGTGTTTGGGAGGTGTTTGCCATTCATGCACAAAGTGTGGGACTCCCATGCTCGCAAGAAGGCGACTGGACTCCCCACTAGCCACTTTCAACCTGAGAACCTGGCCTGGGACCGTTTCAAACATTACTTCGGGCAAAGTCTCGTTTTGTTGCACTGTGAAGCGTCCTCAAGCTGGGGGATCCCTTTCCTAGCGGGCGGGGAAAGGGGAAATACCAGGATAGCGATCCCCCAGCCCCATCGCCCCCGGCTACTGTGAGTCCCTTTTATATTTTAGGACTGCCCGAGCATAATGTGCCACCTGGTTCCATTTGTCAACCGATTCGAGCATTACCGTTACTATATTAGCCAGGGTGAGCTCTCCCGTCTCCCTGTAGAGGTCCCTTCGCAGTCTAACCCATTTTGTGCACGCAAAAAATGTGTGGCAGACATTGTCCTCTTCTCCTGGGCAAAACCGACAATCGGGGGAACATGACTTACCAATCTTGTGCAAGTAAGACTGAAAAAACCAATGCCGCTCAAAACCTGCGTCAGATAGACGTCAGTCTCACCATACCTTCGAGTTAGCCCCGGTCTCATATCCGGGATGAGGCGTGCACCTTCCCTTCGTGCAATTCACACAAGACTGCTGCCAATCGTTGAGCAAATGCTGTCTCTCCTCGCACACAACCATCCCCCTCGCATCCTCCCTTCGACACAGGTAAGTAGCGCGGCGCTCTCTAGCAAGGAGGGTGATAGTATCACACCTGCAATCACTTTCACTGCCGTATCAGAGACTGTTGGATACAAAGATGCAATAATCAGTGCTCCTCTTCTCTATACCTGTGCCAACGTTTTCGGTATACCTCCTTACCGAGAGCGTCGCCCCATACCTCTGCTCCGTACAGTAGCACTGAGCCTACAGCACTCATCAAGAGGCGTCTTCTTAATGGGTTGGGTCCCCCTACGTTGGCCATAAGTTGACTCAGAGCGGATACTCCCGAAGCAGCCTTTTCAGCCGTGGCCCTGATTTGATCAGCGAAACTCATCTTCAAGTTGATCAGTAGCCCCAGGTACTTCACCGCTGGCTTCGATTCGATTTGTATATCTCCCATACTGATCATCCTTACTCTAGGGATTCTCTTTTTTGTCAAGATGACCACTTCGGGTTTCTCCAGTGCTAAACTGAACCCTTGGGCATTCATCCAGTCTCTCACTCGGCGCATTAGCATACCTAGCCTAAGTTGCGTTGTTCAACGGTGGGTCCAGCGACCAGAGCCGCAACATCATCTGCATAGCCGATCAAGTGCGTCTCATCTGGCATCTCAAGTCTCAGTAGACCTACATAAGACACGTTCTACAGGTCCGGACCAAGGATAGATCCCTGGGCAACACCCGATGTAGCTTCCATCCTTCGTTGGTCCTGTGTCGTGTCGTAGAGCAGGCTTCGGTCCTTTAGGTAGTTCCTCAAAAGCCGCACTAGATATTCTGAAACTTGAAAAGGGGTTCCCAGTGTATCCAGAATATCCACCCACCTAGCGGAGTTGAAAGTGGTACTGACGTCGAGTGTCACCAACAGGACGATCCGTCGCTTGGTGTGACTATATGTCTCTGCATTTTGGACCGCGCTAACCACCTCTTCAATCGCATCGATGGTAGAACGTCCTGCTCTAAAGCCGTATTGCCGAGGAAATAGGTCCCCAGCAGCACGAACCGCATCAGTGAGCCTTCCCTTGATGAGTTTCTCTAGCACTTTTCCAGCCATGTCTAGCATGCATAACGAGCGGTATACAGACGGCGATTCGGGATTTCCCTTCCCCTTGCTGATCAGCGCGAGCCTCGCCACCTTCCATCGTACCGGGAAAACCCCGTCGCGTAGGCAAGCGTTGAATGTGTTGAGCAGCAAGTCAGGACAATGGTGATAGACAAGCAGCAGCACCTCAGCCGGAACACCATCTGGACCTGGAGCTTCCTCGGTTTCAGTGAAAGGACTGTCTCTTCCAGTTCCCGCTATGTGAAGAGTGAACACTCGACCATGGATAACGTCAACACAGACGGGATGGGCGCGGAAGAGTGCCCGCATTAGCTCGTCCATCATTTCCGCATCATGTATACAAGGCTTCTGTAGGGCACCAAGCTTCCACATAAGTAGCTTTTAGCCAAGGCCCCACGGATCCTTGTTCAAAGTGTCCACTAGATTTTGCCAGCAGCGAGCCTTGCTGTTGTTGATCAATTTGCGAAGGCATTTCCTGGCCGACTTATATACCGCTACTCGATTGCTTGCCTCGTCACGGTTCCGTGGCCGTTGAGCCTCACGTCGAAGCTTGTGATACTCCCTTCGTTTTCCAGCGATTTCAGTTGACCACCAGTACACTGGAGGCTTGCAGTGCCGGGGTTTTTGACGAGGCATAGAAGCTTTGCAAGTAGTCGTAATCATGACCATAGTCGAGATCACCGTGCCTTGAGCTGCCAGTTCTTCCATCCCTTCAGAATCTCCCTGCAGTGGTGCACCTGCTGTGAGTACTTCGATGAACCACTCGCCGTCCATCTTTCCGATGTTTCATCCAATTGTAGAAAGCCGAGAGCACGGACATCGGGAGACAACATCACTGATCTAAAGCAGAATGCACTGATGATCACTGGCTGAGTAGTTCTCTAATTCTCTCCAATTGTGTATCCTCCATACTAAGAACTTCATCACATCCAGTATGGTTCCTTCAGAGCCAATAAGGCGGAAAGTCGGCGTATTTCCGGTGTTTAGTACGACGAGTGCCATTTCCAGGATTCGTTTTCCCCGCGGGTCTGTTTGAGGCATGGTCTATTTGATTGCTTTTGCGTTGAAGTCACCCCCAACGAGCTGAAGCTTGGCTTGGAAAGATTATATCGATTTGTTCGGCGTTAGATATACACTAAAGAAGGTGGTTCCTGAGTACCGAACCCACACAAAACCATCCCCACGTCTACAACTCTCCGCCTGGATATAACTATTTCGAACCCAGATGACGACAGTACCAGTTTCATCAGGATACCATGGTGCTGAACTTTTATCATGGTGTTGCTCACTCAGCAGTGAAAAGTCGGCTTTCATGTCCCTTACAAACAGCTCAAGTCGATAGGTTTAGCTGTAGGATGCGGGTCATTTAAGTTCTGATTTTGCCTTTGCTAAGGCTTTCTAGAAAACCCGACATTTTCCTGATCCCAAGACGTGTCCAAAAGCATGTCTTGGATCAGTATCCTTGCAAAGAACACAGTGTGCCTTCCTCGTACACTCTTTTCTTTTATATCCCATTTCACCACATTTGTAACATAGGGAACTCCTATTGGGTCCTTCACATACTTATGCGGTGTGACCATAGCCAAGGCATTTGAAACATTGAAGAGGTGTTGCTCTTTGCCGTATCCTGCAGACAACGTACTTTGTCCTTATTAAGAAAGTGTCCGGCGTCCTTTTCTTACAAGTCAATGATGGCCATGCGTTGTCCCCTATACTTTCCTGGTGTCAGCCTCGCTTTGATCCTTCCCACGCTAGGGAGCTCCCTTTTGATTGCCTCTTCTACCTCAGCCAGATCCGTGATGCAGTCAATGTCTCTTATTTCGATCGTTGCCTTCGCCTCGAGTGAGGCTATAGCTGCGCTTTTGCCGAAAACTTTATTCACTGCGTCGCATAATGTTTCCCAATTCTCGGCCTCTGCTCCAAATCTGACCAGTATGTGGCCCGACCGCTTTGGTCGCACTGCCTTAATGGCAGTGTTGGTCTCCTCAGGCCTTACGTTTCCCCTGATATCTCACAGCAGCTCCACGTAGGATCGGCCATCTTGGGGTTTTACGAGCAGTGACTTCTGCCGGGGTCTTCGCCGGGGCTTCTTTCTTTCCTGTTTTGCGTCGGGTTTTTTCCTTATTGTGCGTCCATGCGAACTTTATTTTCTGGCACTTTTTGAAGGAGTGGCCTTCTTTGCTCCTGTTGTAAGCACTGTCTGGAACCCTTGATCTGGTGTTCCGCGCCCATCAAGTGCCTCTTCCTTCCTTGTTTTATCCTGATCTCCTTCGATTGGGCTAGACCCCATTCTTTTATTGGTTTTTTATGTGGAGCTATCTGCAAGTGGCCTTTAGATTTCGCCCCAAGCGCTTCTTTAGCCTTCTGCTCTTCTTTGGCCTTCTGGTCCTCTTCGGCTCCAGTCAGGGCCGTTACCTGTTATCCTAGGAGGGAGCCTCACAGCACCACCCATATCCTCGGGTCCGTGGGGGTGGCGCTCCCTCAAGAATGCTAGCCTCCAAGAGTGCTCTTGTCGACCGGCATTCCCCCCGCGGGAATATCCTTGGGTACGTTGGGGGCGGAACTCCCCAAAGAATGCTAGCCTCCAAAGGTATTCCTATTAGCCAGCATTCCCCCTGCGGGGATTGTATTAACAATATGCATACTATCAAAATCTCCTCGTGCTTTTCTTGAAGATGGATCTTAGACGGAGATCTGTCACTCAGATACTTGCCGAATGCTGAATGCCAGGTCACTCTTCGAGACCAAGCCAGCCAGTTATTACACTTTCTTGAATCAATGTCTGTTGGATTAATGCCAGCCATAATTGTTCATTTGCTCACATTCTACCTGGAAGTGACTCTGTCATTGTTGAAATTTACCAGGCCCATAGTGGTAACTTCCTCGAATATTTTAGGAGGTCTGAACGCTTTAGTTTCAGCTCCGCTACTGCTCTTGCCACATTATTAGTGTAGCTACCACATCCCTCATTGTCTTTAATTTGCAGGGCATAGATTTAAATTTCTTCGGCCCTGTTGCCTGGGTATCCTGTTCTGGACCTAGCTATACTGGTACTGATGGTTGTTTTGCCTATTCCAAGTCCAGCCTCTCAGCCATATTGGCAAGATTTTCCTTCCTCTAGCTCGCCTCGTTAGTCATGGTCCTCATATGCCCATTATTAATGCACACCACTGGCTCGAGCGTCCACTTATGGAGAAATCTAGTGGCTCCTCATTAGTGCCTTTGCAAAAGACCTGGTCTGACCGTACTGAACTCACACTCATACCTTTCATATTTTTATGTAGAGGCCTATCTTTATAGCAATTGACATTCTGAGTCACCTCACACCCAATTTTTGGTTTTTGGAAGGTATTTAATAATTGTCGTCGCTTAAGGACTTCCTCGAGTCAAGTTACAAAGTTATCATTCCTACAGCTCTCGGGCAGTACTTCAAAATATAAATTGTGACAACGAAGTACCCGGAAATTGTAATTCAAATTCCCCGGGTAAATGATATTTCAAAAAAATGTATTTTATTGAGTTAGTTGGACTATCGTTAATTACTATGCCAAATATGAGCGCGGTCTGTCGACCAGTTTGTTTACAGCAGCTGCTTAAGTCGGTAGACCTCAGTAGTGCGTTGCGATTTTTTTTATTGTGACCGAATTTAAAGCAAAAAACGCAATAAACAACATTGATCAACCACCGTATTCACCAGATTTGGCTCCGTGTGATTTTGATGAATAATTAAATATTTCACGTGTTATTTGCAATTTCCTGGTAATTTTTGTCACAATGTATATTTTCGATTTGCTTACATAGCTGTATAGATTAGGCGCAGAGAGGAACGGAAAACAGGCCTAGGACTACATATAGTCCTGGTTAGAGCTGTGATTACTTTGTATTGCAGAAGATTCTGTGACTGTAAATTTATCAGTTTGATTATAATACTCACACTGAGCTAGACCATTGAAAATAAATTTTCTAGTCTTCATTTTCTTTTCTATAAAATAAAGAACTTACTTTCTATCATGCTTGATCCCATTTATCTTAGTTTCTGGAAAAACAACATTATTCCTTAATTTATCGTTTAAATTAAATAAAGTATTTCAATTTTTCATTATCTTCTAGTAAAAAAAAACAAAATCTAATTCTTTCGAATATATAGTATTATTCACAAAATTATCAATTCATGTTCATTTAAACGATGAATCAAGCCAAACAAAATGAAAACAGAAATATTGATAAAGGAAATCGGGAGCACAAAACCTTAATGAATTGAAAACTCTGTACGAATATATACACATACTAGACATTGTCACTTCCTTCCATTGTTTAGAGCTTGCAGCTATTGCTTCGCTAATAAACTATTAGCCTGCGCTTCAATTGATTAATAGTATCAATAAATAATAAAAGCCATCGCGTGAAATACAACTAATTTTTGGGGTTAATTTCTGTTTTTGTCTTTTCAATTGAAAATTTCCGTTCAAAAAAATCCGCTCAGATTTTCATTGTATTCACCAATGGACGAAAAAAACAGCGATTGTAAAGTAGTGGTATTAGTGTTTTTATATTACAATACCATGCACTGTATCGAAATTCATCCATAAAACATTATTCGAATCGAATTTTCGATATTTGAAATTTCATAGTTCACAGTTTGCTCAATAAAACCAGCAGCAATTCAGATAACAGACAACTCTTATCAAGCGTCTTTGTCTGTTTGGTAGAATTCGAATTGGAAATAAATGTTCGAAGTTGATAAAGGGACTGGGCCTGATAGGGTTAGGAGCTTTATGGTAGAAAGAGAATCGATTTTTTTAGTTTCCATTGAAAAATTAATTCATGCTGGTTTATATTTTTTGATAGAACCCAATATATTTCGTAGAAACGAATATTCATGAGTATTTTAAGTAAAAGAAAATGATATCGTGTAAAAAGATACGGTTTTTATTACAGAGAAAAGTGCAAACTTGTCTTTTATCATTATCTATGTCGCAATTAGCCGAATTGGCTTTTTCCTCCAGGAAGAACTGGCTCTGCAATTATGTTCGACAGTTTATGATAGGTAGGCGGAGTATACTATCGACTTCCTCTTAAATTATTCGCGTTACTCGGGCTTTTATTGAAATGTCCCTTCCGCATTTTTTTCTTGGTTAGGCTAGGTAACCGGGGACATATTGTATTAATTTTCATATCTTATTCTTCATTTTCGTAGCACTAGAGCTCCTCTTTAGCCTTCGTTTCCTGCTAAGAACGCCTTCAAATGTCTCGGCTCATTGACCGCGTCCTCCAATTTCGAAATCCGAGCAGCGATGCACTGTCTTTGTCGACCGAGTCCGACCAGCATTTCCTCGGTTTCTCCAATGTTCTTCGCTCTTCAGTTCTCCCTACTGTAATAAAATAGCTGTGCAGAGTCACTGGGAAGGAGAATTGTACAAAACCTTGTAAGAAAACACAAGCATCCGAGTTAACACGGGAGAGCAGGTTGGATGTCAGAAATGACAATCCGAGGAAAACGTGAAAGCGTGGGAGTTAAAGTCGCGATTCATCAAAGTTTGGCGTTCATGCGTGTGTGGAGGTCAAAGCCAAAGTCAAGAGCGCTTTATTCAATACTAATAGTTATAAATTTTAAAAGGATATAAAGCAAATTCTAAACAATAACACTACAAAAACTTAATGGCCCAAATGGCTCTCTGAATTTATACGTTATCATTAAACACATTTTAACAAAAAAAAAAAAACTATAACAAATTCAAATTAATTAAGATTATTACATATTTTATGACGATGGGAAAACGAAGAAATAACCAACCTATACTATTCAAAAATTATTTATAATTCAAACACAACAGTTCTTTTTTTTTTTTTTTTGTGGTAGGGAGGTGAAGGCATTTATGCGTCTGGCTGGCAGTGTGGGACTCCCATGGAGGATACTTTTTTTTTTTTTTTTTGTGTGGTAGGGAGGTGAAGGCATTTATGCCCGCCGAGTCTGGCAGTGTGGGACTCCCATGGAGGATTAGCCTGGAACCGTTTGACACATTACTTCGGGCCAGGTCTCATTTTGTTACGCCGTGGGGCGCCTTCAAGCTGGGGAGTCCCTTTCCTAGCGGGAGGGGAGGGGGGAAGAGGAATTGCCAGAAGAGCAATCCCCCAGCCCCAGCGCCTCCGGCTGCTGTGAGTCCCTTTTATATTTTAGGATTGCCCGAGCATAATGTGCCACCTGGTTCCATTTGTCAACCGATTCGAGCATCACCGCAACTATATTATCCGGGGTGAGCTCTCCCGTCTCCCTGTAGAGTTCCCTTCGCAGCCTGGCCCATTTTGTACACGCAAAAAATGTGTGACAGGCATTGTCCTCCTCTCCTGGGCAAAACCGACAATCGGGAGACCATGACTTGCCGATCTTGTGCAGGTAAGACTGAAAACACCCGTGCCCGCTCAAAAGCTGGGTCAGATAGAAGTCAGTCTCACCATGCCTTCGATTTAGCCACGGTCTCACATCCGGGATGAGGCGCGCAGTCCACCTTCCCTTCGTGCAATTCCTCCAAGACTGCTGCCAATCGTTGAGCGAGCGTTGTCTCTCCTCGCGAACAACGATCTCCCTCGCATCCTCGTATCGGCGCAGGTAAATAGCACGGCGCTCTCTAGCAAGGAGGGCGACAGGTATCACGCCTGCAATCACTCTCACCGCCGAGTCGGAGACTGTTGGATACGAAGATGCAATTCTCAGTGCTCCTCTTCTCTGTACCTGTGCCAATCGTTTTCGGTATACCTCCTTGCTGAGAGCGTCGCCCCATACCTCTGCTCCGTACAGTAGCACTGACCCTACAGCACTCATCAAGAGGCGTCTTCTTGATGGGCTGGGTCCCCCTACGTTGGCCATAAGTCGACTCAGGGCCGATATTCCCGAAGCAGCCTTCTCAGCCGTTGCCCTGATTTGCTCAGAGAAACTCATCTTCGAGTCGATCAGTAGCCCCAGGTACTTCACCGCTGGCTTCGACTCGATCTGTATATCTCCAATACTGATCATCCTTACTCTAGGGATTCTCTTTTTTGTCAAGATGACCACTTCGGTTTTCTCCAGTGCTAAACTGAGCCCGCGAGCAGTCATCCAGTCCCTCACTCGGCGTATTAGCATACGTAGCCTAAGTTGCGCTTGTTCAACGGTGCGTCCGGCGACCAGAGCCGCAACATCATCTGCATAGCCGATCAAGTGCGTCTCATCTGGCATCTCAAGTCTCAGTAGCCCGTCATAAGACACGTTCTACAGGTCCGGACCAAGGATAGATCCCTGGGCAACACCCGATGTAGCTTCCATCCTTCGTTGGTCCTGTGTCGTGTCGTAGAGAAGGCTTCGGTCCTTTAGGTAGTTCCTCAAAAGCCGCATTAGATATTCTGGAACTTGAAAAGAGTTTTCCAGCGTATCCAGAATATCCACCCATCTAGCGGAGTTGAAGGCATTCCTGACGTCGAGTGTCACCAACAGGACGATCCGTCGCTTGGTGCGACTATATGCCTCTGCCTTTTGGACCGCGTTCACCACCTCTGCAATCGCATCAATGGTAGAACGTCCTGCTCTAAAGCCGTACTGCCGAGGAGATAGGTCCTCAGCAGCACGAATCGCGTCAGTGAGTCTTCCCTTGATGAGTTTCTGTAGCACTTTCCCAGCCGTGTCTAGCATGCATAACGGGCGGTATGCAGACGGCGATTCAAGATTTCCCTTCCCCTTGCTGACCAGCACGAGCCTCGCCACCTTCCATCGTACCGGGAAAAGCCCGTCCCGTAGGCAAGCGTTGAATGTGCTGAGCAGCAAGTCAGGACAATGGTGATAGACGAGCTGCAAAACCTCAGCTGGAACACCATCTGGACCTGGAGCCTTCCTCGCTTTCAGGGAGAGGACTGCCTCCTCCAGTTCCAGCTGTGTGAAGAGTGGGCACTCGACTGCTGTTTCATCATGGACAGCGTCAACATGGACGGGATGAGTGGGGAAGAGTCCCTGCACTATCGCGTCCATCTTTTCCGCGTCATGTATACAAGGCTTCCGTAGGGCACCAAGTTTCCCCATGACCAGCTTGTAGCCAAGGCCCCACGGGTCCCTATTTACATCGTCCACGAGGTCTTGCCAGCATCGGGCCTTGCTCTTGTTAATAAGCCTGCGAAGATATTTCCTGCGGGACCTGTATGCTGCTAGCCTAGTGTCTGCCTCCTCCCGTGTTCGCGCCCGCTGGGCCTCTCGCCGAAGTTTGTGACACTCGCTTCTTTGTTCGGTGATCTCGTTTGACCACCAGTATACTGGAGGCTTACCATGTCGGGGTCTCCGACGGGGCATGGAAGACTCGCAAGCAGCTATGATGGTACTCATAGTTGAGTTCACCAAGTCCTTGGCTGTAGGCCCTCCACTCACTGGCGGAGCTCCCAGCAACGGTGCGCCTGCCGTAGGCGCGTCAGCAAACCTCTCAACGTCCATCCTCCCAGTCCTCCATTCGAGGATTGAAGTTTGGGCATATGCACGCAGAGTGGCACCGTCGTGAATCTCAACAGCTATATACTGGTGATCACTAGCCGAGTAGTCCTCTAGTACTCGCCAGTTGTGTACTCTGGGTACCAGGGACTCCGAAGCGAGTGTCACATCGGGTATGGTTCCTACGCAACCCCAGCGGCGGAAAGTAGGGGTGTTACCAGTATTTAGGACAAAAAGCGCTGTTCTGGCCGCCATGTCCAAGATTTGCTTTCCCCTTGGGTCGGATTGTGGCATACCCCATTCAATGGCTCTAGCGTTGAAGTCTCCCCCGACCAGCATGTGGCCCTCTGGTACCCTGACAAATCTGGTACCTCGGCCAACTGGGTTCGAGACAGCGTCCTCCAGGGCATCGAGTTTGGTTCGAAAAGATCGCATTGCCTCGTTAGGCGTCAGATAAACACTGAAATATGTTATCCCTGAACACCGCACCCACACAAAACCATCCCCGCGTCCATGGCCCTGCACCTGAAGGCGGGCGCTGTCTCGAACCCAGATGGCCGAGGTACCAGATTTGTCAGGGTACCACGCTTGCGAGTCCTTGTTATGATGTTGCTCGCTCAGCAACCGGAGGTCAGCTTTCTTATCCCCCGCAAACTGCTCAAGTAGGTCCTGGGCGTTTGTGCTTCGGTGCAAATTGACCTGCAGGATACGGATCATTTGAGTATCGATTTGGCTTTAGTTAGGGCCTCCTTGAAAACCCAGCATCTCCCTGTCCCCGGCTCGTGTTTGAGGTCGCCGGGTGCTAGCTTAGCATCCTTGCAAAGAGTGCATTTTGCCTCGTTCGTACACTCCTTCCTTGTGTGCCCCGTTTCACCACATTTGTAGCACAGAGATCTCCTGTCGGGTCCCCTACAGCCATACGCGGTGTGTCCGTATTCGAAGCATCTGAAGCAGCGGATAGGGATCGCTCTTCTCCGTATCCTGCAGATCACCCAACCTATCTTAATTTTGCCCTTCGCCAGGATTTGCTGGGCGTCTTTATCAGCTAGTTTGACAATAGCCATGCGTTGCCCCCTTATGTTTTCACGTGTCAATCTTGCCTTGACTTCACTTAAGCTGGGGAACTCCCTCCTAATGGCATCCTCTACTTCAGCTTTGTCCGTGACGCAGTCGAGGTCCCTGATTTCCAGGGTGGCCATTGGTTCGAGCGAGGCAACCGTTGCCGCATCTCCAGGAACCTTTTGAACCGCGTCACGGAATGCATCTTTGTTTGTGGCCTCTGGCCCGAATTCCACCAGCAAGCCACCGGTCCGGGTTGGTCGAACTGCTTTGATGGCAGTTTTGGTGTCGTCTGGCTTGACCGCTCTTTAATTTCACGGAGGACATCTGCGTAGGTTCGGCCCTTAGTTGGTTTAATAAGCAGTGCCTCTCGTAAGGGTTTTCGCCGCGGTTTACTTTTTGTTTTCTGCGGTACATCGGGGGGTTCTTTGTTCTTTTCGTGGTTGAGCTCTTTGTCTGTTTTTTCTAGGAGTAGCTTTTTGGCCGCTTTTTTCGCTGCCTTGTTTCGTACCACATGAAACTCCTCGCCTGGAGTGTCAACTTCGTTTATGGTCTCGTCCTTCCTCCTTTTCTCACGGTCGCCTTCAATTGGGCTACCGGCCATTCTGCTGCTGCTAGGACCCACTGATGCCTCGAGGGAGAGTGTGTCTTTTTGGTGCTTTTCGGTTGCAAGCCACCTCCGCCTGTAGTGCGTTATGCGGCCAAAAAGCTCCTCCAGTTCAAAAATGCCATTCTTGACACTCTTGCCTATGTTTTTCTGCACTTCGCAGGCAGCCCTCAGTTGTTTGACGATATTCCCCGCTTTCCGAGTAAGCCGCTCCTCTTCGGCGCGGTCAAGGGCGATTGTGTTATTTGGCGCCACCTCTTGGGAGAGGCCCCCGTTTCCTAGCCCTTTTGCTTCTATCGCTTGGGTCGCGTTTGAAGTGGCGTCGGCCAACGGCAAAACTTCTCCCTCCCCCAGTCTTACACTGGCCTCTGTTGGTTACGCAGCTTGATCCGGATTGTGTACGTCTTGCACTGGGCGCTCCGGGGTGCGCATAGTCCTTCTACTGCGCCCAAAGGCCGCAATGATGCCAGGTTGCACAACGCACTCAGCCTTCTTTCGTTCGTTAGTCCGTCTGTGGTCTGTCTCCGATGATTTAACCTGTGATGTTGACTTTGACAGTGTTTCTGGGGTTTGCTGCCTCCCCCCGCAATCGGTGACTTGTTTTATCGGTGTTCTTGCCAACAGCGGTTTTTGCCTGAAAGGGTTCTCCGTGCTAGCGTCCTGTTTGCTTGTGGTTTCATTTGTTGGATGTTTTTGATCTGTTGATTTTATTTGCTCCATTTTATTGGGTCCCCCCTCGGAGCCGCTATCTCCGTTCGTGTGTGTAGTCGCCTTTTTGGTCCCATGGTTATCTTTGCAGAGCAGGGAGGCCATGCGAGGGTTGGCACAAGCCCTTATGGGGACAGGTGCTCAGAGCCAGACCAGCGCTAATCGGGAGTCCGTCTCAACTGAACCTACACCACCAACCCAATGGTGCGAACTTCGAACGTACTCCGAGGCCTGCCAAGGTTTAACCGGGACGGAGACGGTATGATAGTTGACTTGGAGCCGTTCACACACGAGTTTCACCTCGGCGCTACTGTGCAAAGCAACTAGGTCCAAACCATCACATCCGCCAGCCCAAAGCGTCAATTCCAGTTCGTTGTCCAAAGCGTAGTCCAGATACAATAAGAGTCGTTACCTGTCATCCCAGGAGGGAACCTCACGGCACCCCCCATATCCTCGGGTCCGTGGGGGCGGCACTCCCCAAAGAATGCTAGCCTCCAAGAATGTTCTTGTCGACCGGCTTTCTCCCTGCGGGAATTCCCTCGGGTACGTGGGGGCGGAACTCCCCAAAGAATGCTAGCCTCCAAGAGTGCTCTTGTCGACCGGCATCCCCCCTGCGGGACTTGTCGACCGGCATGCAATGTCACCTCGGCGCGATATCAGTTTCCCAGCAAACATCTCGTTTACGACCGCCAAAGAGGCATTAGCTGTATGGCATGTCGCGCCATCTTGTTGAAACCATGTCACACGATTATAGGCTTCAAATTGTTGCAGTTGTGGAAAGAAAAAATCCCTTAACATGGCTATGTATCGGTCAGAATTTACAGTGACAGATTTGCCTTGTTTTTTCGAAGAAGTAGGGTCCGATAATTCCGTTCTTGTTGACCTTGGGCGTGCTGCAGGCTTCTGTTTGAGAGTCGAACCAGTCTCTTCGATTTTTCTGACCTAGCGCACGAATTGTGATTTTTAATAATGTTTAACGCAGAATGCACGTTGCGCTCCGGTGAAGTGATCCATCGCGACTAAATTTCCGAGAACTGAGCTACTTAACCCCACCACCCGCGCAGTCCCTTCTCTAAAGCTTCAAACGCAAGAGTGTTTTTAAAATCGTACGCCTTTCTGGCCCACCTTGTATGTGATATATGACTGGGACGCCGTCAGAATCAAAAACATATCGATTCATGTCCAAATACACGAATGCTTCTGGAGGAATGAAGCCAGTAGCGAGACAAGTCGCAATATACCTGTCTGTAGGGTGGAACGCCTATGAAATGCAAGGGCTTTCATTCACAGTCACAGATCTTGCGATATGATTCCGAAGAAGTTTTAATACGAAGATATCGATTCTTGTCACTGGGTCAGTTTAATAAATTCTTCTATTCGATATATAATGTTTCCAACCCATCTCAGGCTTTCTGTACAAACGAAGACATTTCCTTTCGAAAACTCTTAATTTTTCCATAGTACTAGCATTATGTTTGTGTCATCAATACGTCAAAACTGGTCTAACCAGGGTCTTTTAATAAAATTTTGACCTTTTGATCAATGTTTTTGGAATGAAAGAGTCTTCGTAGGGACATGACTACTCTTAGTGCCTTACTGAACATGATTTTCACATGTTCAGTATAGTACAGATACTGATCGAGATAAACACCGAGGTATCGAATACAGGATTTATGTGGAACTCGCTCTGAGCTACCCTTGCCAGCCATGATGTGGAAATCTTTCCAATTACGT
Organism: Odontomyia ornata; assembly: GCA_963969285.1. Classification (NCBI taxonomy): domain Eukaryota; kingdom Metazoa; phylum Arthropoda; class Insecta; order Diptera; family Stratiomyidae; genus Odontomyia; species Odontomyia ornata. The sequence continues at coordinate 220,075,997 of OZ017742.1, forward strand.
TTCAGGTCTTGACTGACCCCCTGCAGCGTTGTCCGATACAAGATTGTTTCGCATTTCTGCGCATTGATTTTCATTCGCCAATTGTCAGTGTACAGCTGCGCATCATTCCACATTTTTTGGAGATTGCTCTGAACTATTGTAGCTTTTCGGTCTGCCGTATAGATGATCAGATCATCGGCAAACGCTACCAATGATCGCGTTGGCGAGACGTTAAAATCAAAGCCGTTCAATAGCTTGCAAATGAAGATTGGGAAGAGCAGAGGCGCAGTAACTGTTCCCTGCTGTAGACTATTCAAGACCTTAAATTCGCGCATTGTTGTCAGATTTCCATCAGTCACAGCAAACGATTTCCCGTATAACATATTGCACATCATGGCGACAAGGTGTCTGGGGAAGTTGTCCTGAAGGAGTTTAAATACTAGTCCTTCTAACCACACTGTATCGAAGGCTTTCTCCATATCAATCAGACATGCTCCAACACATTCTCTGTTGTTTAGTTTCCAACAGATGTCTGAGGTTACTTTCATTATTGCATGTGTGGTCAAATGCCTGGCACGAAAACCAGATTGGCAATTCGGCATTAACTCATATTTCTCAATGTGGGCGTTTAATGCTTTGTTGAGTATCACTTAAAACACCTTGCTGATGTTAGGCAGCAAGCTGATTGGGCCATGGCTTTTAGGGCATGAAGATTCCTTTCTTTCCTTTCTTAAAGATGTTAATGTTTCTTTGAAATGAAGAATTGATTGGCCATTCAGGCTTGATTTGACCTCTGAAAATATTTCATTCCCTCTCTCAGGGTATGGTAGATGAACCAATTCAAAATGTGTTCCAATCAGGGCAAGTTCTTGGAATTCCTTACATATAATCCTGTTTCCATTTCTATCTGGAGTCGTACTATCAATTTCGATATCGAGAAGATTAATCTCATCACTAGTGACTTCAAGATTCGATACCTTCACTCGAGACTTCTTGTGGAATATGCTATTCACTTTCGCGAAAACGCCATCTGGGTCTTGTGGGCTAATATCCCTCAATTTTTCCGCCCATTGATTGCTGACCTCACTCCTGAAGTGTGAACGGATTAAGTTGTGGACATTCTACAGGTGTAATCGTCGTCAACAAAGCCAACGAAATCGTCGATAAATATTGTTGATACGTGTGAGAAGAAGGCTTTTCAAGCTTTTCAACCTTGCGATGGTTGGTGTTTCATATACTTCCATATTGTTTCGATGTTTAATCTTGGCAACTATTTTCTCAATCGTTTCCAACGTCAGCTTCTCTAACTTCAACAAATAGAGATCTATTTCAGCGTTAGTTAGATTCCTGTCATTAGGAACAATTGAGCAAGTGTTGCCATCATCAGAAGGAAGACACTGCTTCTGGTACTCCCGATTAAACTTCTTTTGAAACTTTCCCCAGTCTGTTTTTTTTAAATTCCACCGATGATTTTCATGTTGAACTGGAATGAGGAAGAAATCATCCCTTTGATGATTGATGTCCATTACGATTGCGTCATGGTCGCTATCATAAGGAAGCTCCTGCTGTTTCCGTTGAGGACTATTAAAGCTGAATTTAAGTCTTGCGTCAGCAATACAGAGGTCCAAATATGAATTTGTCCTAGGGTATGTTGGGAACTCCGATCCATATAGATTGCACCTGTATTTAATGTGGTTCTCTGTTATCCACAATTTCAGGAATACACCTTTTGGATTATTGGTGGCGTTCAGCCATGATGCTTGGCGTTCAGGTCAACAGCAAGAATATAATAGTTAGCAGCCTGTTCAATTCGAGTATTTCAAACAAGGAATTGAGCTCCTCCTTTAGCTTGAGAACAGTTCCACCAGTTGCATAGGCAGAGATAACGAAGAGGTTATCCCCACCTGGCAGTGAAATTTTGATGACGGACACTTCAAGAGATTCAAAGCTTTTGAATTCGACTTTTTCAATATTTTGGAAACAATAGAGTCTTTGAACCAATATCCCGGTGCCACCTCTCCCATCACTTATTACCCTATCGTTTCTTACGAATTCAAAATCCTTGAATGTCATGGAGTGCCATGAATTGGGGTGGGTTTCAGTGAGAAGCATGATGTCAGGCTTTTGCTTAACAATGAATTCAAGGAGATAATCACGCCGATGTATAGTAACAATGGAGTTGACTTTGATCAAGATGAGACGAATCCTATCCATGGGAATGTGACGGGATGACAAATTATTTAGAGGCATTTGAAACCCCTAAACGATGAAAAACAAGATTAATTTTAGAATTTTGTTTATCGATTCTTTCCGATTAAGAATTTGATTGCTGTAAAATTTTGAGAAGCAGCTCATTATTGCCACTTATATTATTTACATTATCTACCGTATTTTCTGCTGGTCCTCTAGCGGCTTGTGCAAATGATACTCTGGGCTTGACGAAGCTCGGAGCTAAGACACTGCGGTGTATTTGCGTTTGCTTTGTGACAAATTTAACTCTCGCATCTTGATATCGGGAGCGTCCTCGATTCGATGCCGGGTGACTAAAAACACAGCAGTTAACACAGTATAGTTTCTCTTTTGGCTCCGTCTGAGCCAATTCGCACTCAACGGGAGCATGCACGTCCTTGCATTTGACACATCGGTAATGCATGGCGCAGTTGCCCAAATCGTGGACACCGATAACACTGGTTAACTTTTCTTTTCTGGAATCGTTCCCGCCTCACCACTCGGAAATTCAAGTATCTGATTTGTTGAAGAGCACTTGGACTGCTCTTATTTGAGATATGCACTAAATAAAGTGGTAATTTTTTTTCTACTGTCGACCTTCTTATTGCAAATGTTTTAACCGAAATAAATTCAATTTCTGATGCTGCTTCCTAGAACACATGAAGAAGATCGACGTTATCTTCTCCGCATTCCAAGCCCTTCAATAAAAAGTTCTGGTTCTTTTCAATTTTCGGGGTATATGTGAAGTGTGGAACCTCCCCAGAATTTAGAGCATTTTTTGCTGATTTGAAATCAACCAGTGATTTCGTTCTGATAGTTAACTTTTCAGCATTGATTCTTTTAATCTCGAAATTCGTTAACGGAGGGAAGCCGCCGGGCTCCTCCATACAGCAGTCTTGAGTTAGTCTTTGGTTTATTTGCTTTTATCTATTTATTGATTCCGTGGCTCGATGCCTTCGACGATAAATGCCTTTTCCAATAAAATCCAGATTTGCTTTTGACTGACTTGTAGAAAAATTAATTTAATTTTTTAAAACTGAAATTTTTAAAATTAATGACAGGAGTGATTAAAAACACGTCTACACGCAACGACGCAACGAGAGACGCACAAGTGAATCCAGTCTGCATGTCCCGAAGTGATATTTTGTGGAAATATTCGTTTTAAATTAGAGTATTGCATGGATTTTGCAAAGAGAGTGTTACCTCCAGTTACCCCCCCGCGTGGGAGTTCCTTCGGCTAAGGACCTCGGACCCGGCTTGCCGTCGAAGACGGTCGTAGGTGGCGCCACTCGCTTATCCCCTGGTCCTAGAAAAGCCGCCAAGCGAGAACGCGGCCGGCGAACACCCCTCACACAACCCGGACTAACGCTCTTTAAGCGCTTCCCTAACGGGGCGATTATTCTCCCCGGGCGATCAGTTGCGCCCTTGCCGGGCACAGATTTTCCGACGTAATTCACCCCGAGCAAAAGAAACTCAAAAGAAAAAGGAACACTTCCGCTACAGAGATCCCTGAAAAAAAACCAGCAAGGAGATTTACCTTTGGACACACCCGAGCCAGGTGTATAATTAAAATGCGCGGCAAACTCGCTCTTTCTGCAACACGCACACAAAACTTTCACTATTACACTACGTGAATACGAAATGCGAATGAAGCTCAAACAAAATATATCTTACACTCTTCCACTGTCATATATTTCACTGCTAAATGCAAATAAAGTGCTAAAAAAATACAATGTAGTTAAAAGTACAAATTCCACTTACTCTACCTAGCGGGGGCCCCCCGTACTCTGCCTGCAATATTCCGCCGGCGCGCTTATTATCGCCTGAAGTCGCCAATCTTCCTTGGTTGTTTCGCTGATACTAATATTCTTCTCCACTTATCGCCTGAAGTCGCCAATCTTCCTTGGTTGTCTCGCTGATAATAATATTCCTCTCCACTGTGGAATTTTGGAATTTTCCCTCGTCGCAATTTCCTTTTTTTTCGATTGATTTTTCACGCTATCCTCGCTTAGCCACGTTGTCCCTCGAACCCGCAAGAAAAGAGAAAGAGCCGTTCTTCTTTCTTGGGTTTTTCATCGGCTCGGTTTCAACCGGCGAGCCGTTAACTTCATCCTTGGGCGATTCGATGTTCAATTCCGATCCCCCAACTGGGGTGCATCGGGCAATTGAAATCTAAATTTCCCTTTTTTAGTACACTCATCCGACAGGTGTAGAATGTCAAAGTGACTGACATTCTGTCAATTTTCATGTTTATTTACATTGGATCTAAATCAGAAAATGCATCTATGAACGACATTTTGCAGAAATTCTCCGATAATGTGGATGCATTTACAAATGATGGACTCAATTCATCGTTGGCTTTAGGAGGTGAATTTTCTTCACTTGTATGTGTTTTTGTCGAGGACGCTGTAGTCATTGAGATTGTTGACAAATGTGATTCTGCGAAGCCGGCGTTACTTCGATTTTGTCAAACTTACTTCCGAATCTTTCTGCAGTGGAAGGCGATGCAACTTCATACGTATTAACTGAATTTGGTGTAGGTTGTGAGTTTGAGGATACAATAGATGTTCCAGATAAAATAATTTCCGAGGATTTATTTGCCCTTAAATACCGGGATCGTGATGATTCAGGCGGGGGCAAAAGTTGATAGATCGTGAAAGAGTCGCCGAACGGGTCTTCACTAGTTACTATTTTTGTGGTGGTAGAAGGTTCATTCGGTGTGATTCGCTCCATTTGAGTAATTCCTCGTTGGCTTGAACTTAGCTCTTGCTCTAAATCAACTAAATCTGCCACTGATTCTGGAGGTGCCTAAATCTAATTTCTCTTTATTCCGAGTTACATTTGTTTTTATTCGTCTTTGCCGCCTTTTTAAGATTTCCTCGTCATATTCATAATCATCATCACATGAATTCATACATCGGGAATGTCTCATATAGTAACCGTGTTTGTCGATTCTGTCTGAGGAATGCTTTTTCTGTTCAGAAATTTTCTTCATCCCAAGGGCTCAAGTCTCGTGAAGAAGAAGATTTTTGTGTACACAAAAAATACAATAAAGAACTGAAATGTGATTCACAACAAAAAAGTAGCTTTGCTGGTGTCAAGATAACAAGAATATTAATCTTTTGTTTGCTGACTGAATGGTGGAATAATTTGAAGCGCCTAAACATTGCAGCGACGTGTTCTATCGTTATCGGTGTCTGAACTGGCTTAGCCGCAGGCAGATTGGTTTATAAATTTAGACCTGATTCTTGCAACATATAATTGATTGGAGCTACTCTGGCACTAATTTTTGAAGTATTCTGATTTGCGGTTCCAGTCCTAGAACGCAATGGATTTCTTCAATGAATACTGGAATGCGGCGATCAATTTCATCGAGCAATACATCGATTTGGATTACTCGCTGTGGCTGTGGAGATTTTTAACGCCACTAATTGTCACATTCTTGCTACCATGTGTGTTTGTCGTTCTCATTTATATTTCGTTCATCATTTTGTACGTTTACAAGTTGCACAGGCAAGTCATCCTTCATTCACTCATCAGCGAGCCAAACTTTTGGGATTTTGGTCGTATACTCGTAGCGGCAGTATGGGACGCTCACGGGAGAATTTATCATGGTTACGAAGTAATTGGTATGGAGAACCTCCCAGTAGATGGTCCAGCATTAATTGTCTTCTACCACGGAGCTATTCCAATTGACATGTACTACTTCATTGCACGTGTCTGCTTACAACGTAAACGTCTAATTTACAGCGTTGGGGATCGGTTTCTCTGGAAAGTGCCAGGTTGGGGATTAATAAGCGATACAATTCACGAGCCTTTGAACTACTTAATTCACAATCTTTGAGTTTTGACGCGGGCCATCCATTTTTACCGCAAAATTTCATAAGGAGAACATGACCACGAAGGAGGATTGGATCAGGAACTGGCACAACTGCGTTTTTCATTCTAACTAAATTTCGCATTTCCTTTTCCGCCCATGTTCGAACCATATTCCGTGGATTATGACGACAGTATCCATGACGAAATCTAAACTCTCCGGAGACATACTTGTCGCGATCTTTGAAAACCAGAATAGAAGTTTTATAAACTTTAACAGCATACTCCTCATCATTTTTGCCCGTTGCATGATACACATTCGCTTCCTTTCCAGTCGAAATACAACCATTGACCTCATTGATGAATCCCCTGTTCAGAAGCTTGAAGAGAATCATTCTTGTTCTTGGATCCATTACTTGTTCTGCCGTCGCACGATCATGTTTGTCACGCATTCGAAATCTTTCCGCTTCTTGTCGACGATCGAAATTCACTAACCGATTTGCAGCTTGATCGGACATATTCGTACGAGGATCATACTTCTCCACATTTATCCGATTTGTGTATTTTTTGAAGAGTTTATCACTTGGCTGATAGGATGTAACTTTGTTGCTAGACTTTTGTGCATTGGGATGCAAATTTCCTGAATGAGGCACAACTTGGGCAGTATTTTGTTTCTGATAGCCAGTGTAATTATCATCGTAGTCATCGTATAAATTTGAATTGTGGTATTTATACTCTTCTTCGTCATAGTCGTCCTCATCGTCGTCAGCCGATTCATTTGAATCGTCGGCGTCTGGGTGGTTTTGAAGATCTTTAAATATTTCATGTTGAATTGTGAGATGTTTGAGGGATTCATCGATTTGGAGTTGATCACTGTCATCCTCTTCAGCATCACTAAATTGCCCAGGAGCTGGAGTATACATCATTATCTTTTGTCATTCGCAATTGACGATACTAAACTGAATGAATATCGTGTTCAATATATCTGATTATCTGGACTTTTTTGACTATTTCGTTTTTTTTTTTTTTTTTGCCTATTTTTCTTTTACTTTACATTTATATTCTAAGCTTTTAATATTTTTATTCTATCATTTTAACATTTCGTTTTTCCCTATTTTTACGTTACATTTTTACTTTAATCTTTTCACATTTCGTTTCTTTTGCCTATTTTTCTTTTACTTTACATTTATATTCTAAACTTTTAATATTTTTACTCTATTATTTTAACATTAACCTTGGCTCGGGTGGTATTTTAACAACCGCTGAGAAAGAAATAAAGAACAAGGTGCAAATCGTTCCGTGACAAGAGGGAGAAGTCAAAGAAATTATGGTTTCAAATCTAAACCGCTCAGATAATAAGAGCATCAAGATTGACTGTTCAAGGAATCATGACGGTGGTTATGAAAATTAAGAATATAGAGGCACAAACCTTGGCGTTGGCCAAATGATGAGTGGCGGATGAAATAAGTGACACTAATGGTAGTAAATGATCTCCAGGTCGTACATTGGGCTTACTGGTTCCCCGATGACAGGACATTAAATGCGGAGAAATGCCAATAACTGTAAATACACCTGCAGCTCTACTACTAAATCCTACTTAAATTTGTTGTGGTGACATAAGAGGATGAAGACGAGTCTTCCGAACCTGATAACGGAATCGAAAGTAATAACCATGCCAACGAAATCAAGGTTGGGCAACGGGCTAACTACGCGTTCCTGGAAAACCCTACATTCTTTTAAACAACAACAGAGCCTTTAAATGGACTGGACTTACAGCAACGACCTCCCAACTGAAAAAGGACAATGGCATTCGAATTTTTCATGCTATGTTTTTTTTTTTTTTTTTGAGGTAATTAATCAATCCTGAACCTAAAGCCCGATCTGATAAGTCTCTTTCAGCTTTCTTTTGTCTTTTTGCGGACCTAGATTCTCATTTCCTCCCGATATCTCTATTTTTCTTGGGACCTGGGCGTAACATGACGAATGCCATTTAACGTATATTGAACCTATTAATAATAATAATTTGCTTTACTCGTACATACCTACAGTCACTCCACATATCTACAGTTAGTTTATGAAAAATTGCCTTAAGTAGCCCACTGAAATTCTATTTGAATAAATCGAGCTGTTCAACAATCACACTATTAGTTTAAAATTTATTATTTTCAATCCTTCAACACAATATTACTCATTCTCACTCACATTAAAACAAAAGAAATAATTACGGTACTCTGCTTAGTCTCGCGAGCCATGAAGAAAGAGTGGAGGTAGACACAAATCAACCGAAATCAGAATCGTTTGCAGGTATGGAACTCCATGTCCATGTTCATCAACGCATGTAGCATTTGGCCTCGCACACGAATAAATACTCAGGATTCTTTCTCAGAAGTAGCGGGGGGATGGAAATAACCTTAAAGCTGATTCAAACCTGTTTTGGGATATTTACCATGGTCTTTGGATCCAATTAGGTGGCGCATCACGTATGTCTTCCAAAGACCGGTTTCTGTAGTCCGTTGTTAAGTGTTGACTAGGATACACTGCCACTTATGACGGCCGATTAATAATGTGTATAACATACAACTTTGTAATAAAGATAATCAGTCGAGCAGCCCCGTGGTCATCAGGAGTGGCTGCTCCTGAAGAGGTAAGGTGGTTACCTTGGTTCACTTCAGCCACGTTAACATCTTTAGGTTTGACGTTCCCCTTGTAATGCAACGACCTTTTTCGGAGAAAGTAACGGTTGCTTTTTGTAGAATGTTGTATTTGTCTCAAGCCTCCGTGTCCGCTAACTTTTATGAGACAAACAAATTTTGAATTACTGTCGAGTAGCTTAATTGACACATAAAATAACATTTTTAAAGATACTAAAAATTGGTCGGTACGCCTCGTAGAGTACGCGTGATAAATATTTTGTAGTGTAGCTTCGTGGCTCAACGAGAATCCGCCTCATATGATCCCGCAAATAGCTAGTCGGCAAACACGCGTACGCGGTCGTCAAGCGAAGTGATTCAACTCAGCTCGATTTTGTTTATAGCTCGCTGAAATTTGTTCCAGACAATCGGCACCCATGTCCTACATGGATTTTTAAACATGTTAAATCCTTATAACTTTGCGCATAATGAGTTGCATAAAAATTGCATATCCTGTCAAGATAAAAAGGTGTTCCACCGGTAAAGAAAACTCATTCTTTATATCGTTTTAAGATTGATATTGATTATTGAAATAATGTGCTTGTCCATAACGCGAATTTCCCAGCCCAAATATCTAGTTAGATATGCATAAGTTAGTAAATGGAATCAAATACCTCTTTTGAGCTTCACGGAAGTGTGATGGCATTCTATGAAAGGGTCAAGGAACCCAATAAGCACAATTTGATTATAAGTTACACTAGAATTGTAGATATCACACCGATGATAAGAGTGCCACTGTAATATGAGAGACAACATTGAGGGTGGTTGGGAAAGAATACAGTAGGCCAAGATAATCGCCGCCGATGGTCTCATCCGCCCTAAATGCCTTACTGTAGTTGAGTTGATCGTGTTCACTATTTCAGGATACTATACTATGGACTGGACAATTGATGCGTAACGAGAAATTTAAGCAATTCGAATGGTTTTATTGGTTAGCTTTGGGTAAAGATATTCACAATTTTCACTGGTATCAACACTTTTCAAACTTTTATTGCGTTAGAAAAGGCTCGCAAGCGCGATGCCGTAGGCGGTCGCCCACACCTTGCGCCATCACTGGCATTAGATCCTCGAATGTCAGATCACTGCACAACCCTGGTGCTGTTAAGAACCTTTTAAAATACGCAAGTCAATATAAATTAAACAAACTGGCAATCCAGGAAATGGGTTGGACTTGAAACTTCGCTTTGAAAAACTGGTCCTGAGGTGAATAATTGGAGCAAAGCTAGCGATGAGTCAATGATGAATTCTATACAACCATGAGATATATGAAATTTTTGATGAGTTGGAGGTGACAACGATTGTGAAGCTGCAATGGGCTGGCCACGTAAATTGTACGGACGAACAACGTATATCCAAAAAGGTATTAGTTGGGAAAACTGGAGGAAAGAGATCAGTGGAGTTGAGAAGACAGTTCATATCTGGTCGGATTTTGCAATTTGAGACGCACTACAAAAGAAACTAAATATTTGGTGTTTATTAACACAGTTAGTTGTACAAGTACCCCTAGTTGGATATTAGAAATGAAAGTTACCACTTCGTAGCCAATTTTAATTATACTTGTCATTTTTATTTGAAAAATTTGAGCTCGTTGCGTAGGTGTTGTGTTAACGATCCCAACCATTTTTGTTGTATTTGTGGAAAATATTGTCAAAGAAAACAAAGAAAGGAGATCAACGAGTTTTTGAAACAAATCTACCAAGCTTGTTTTGGGATACCTTGTGAACAGAGAAATAAATATTGGGTGCCCAACATAGTGTGTAGGTCTTCTGTAGAAACTGTAGTGTATAGAGGAGTTTCAATAAGTCCGTAAAGGACTGCAACGATGTTCTGCTGCCTCGGCAGAGGAAGGTGTCGGTTTCTGCCGAGAATGCCCTCGTCCGGAGACGCGTGAACGCGCTGGCAGGCTAGCATTGCGGTGTCGTGGGGCGGGTTCGTTTCCCCGGCACGAGGACTCACTACAAAACAATTTCGCATTCACGAATTTGTCGATAGCTCAAGAGGCGACTGAATTCGCAAAAACTGTAGATAACCTCACCGAAGGAGATGTACTTGTTACAAGAACAAGTGAAACCTGAGAAGAAAGGCGAACTTGGGGTGACCTCGTCGTTACCCAACGAAGTTCATGGCCCACAAATGAAAGAGGGGCAACCGGGTGGTGGTGGAGCCCCTTCATACCCACCCAACCGGAATAAATCCAAAGATAGCTTGTTGAAGTGGCCAGGTATTCCGCTTCTGAGTGGAAAACTCATACAACTTGAATTGTATGAACCTTCCCATCAGAAGGGGAGTACCCCGGTGACCAATTTATGTCATAGAATTATACAATTGGATTGCATAAATCTATGCCATAAAAAGGCACTCTGCTTGGGCCATTCAACCCATGACGTCACCTGAAACAGAAAGATTATATGGGATTATTAAGTACCCGGTGGCTGGCTCATGTTTTGAGGGGGAAGCCTGCCACCGTACCGGGTCCTATACTCGGTTAGAGAAATCGGAAGGGAAAGACCTATGGTTCAATTTAACTCATCTTTTTATTTAATTTTATTGATTTCTCGCAAATACAAAGCAAAGAAAAAAAAATAGTTCAACAAAAATTATTCAGTGTATATATTAAACCATTTTTTTAATATTGATATAATTAGTATTTGCAGTATATATTAAAGATTACCCAACTTAATTGAGTAAAAATTGAATAAAAAAAGAAACAATTGGTATATATAAAAAATGAAACAATTGGTATATATATAAAATGAAACAATTGGTATATATAAAAAATGAAACAATAGGGGAACTTACCCAACCTTTTCCGACGACGAGCGCTCGTTGACGAGGTGAGTAAGTCCTGTAAAGTTATAATACTGAATAGCAAATTGGTTGAAAGCACTCGCGATATTTCTGGAATATTTTCGTTGTCAACTTTTCTTCTTCCTTTTTTTTTTTTTGTTGGTAACTGCTAAAACGCGCACGTGGTAACGAGATTCATACAAATTAAAAATTTTTTTTTGAAATTCCTTTTCGGCTTCTTTGTTGAATTCGTGAAAAATTCTGCACGAAACACATTAAACCTTTCTGGCGCGCATGGATCAGTACAAGTGACGCGCGATAAAAAAAAATGTTTAAATCCGGCCTTTGAGTTTCTTCGCTAGAATATTTTCCCCCTCTCTTGCAGCACAGTCCCGACAAATTTACTTCCACGAGCAGGCAAAACTGAAACTGTTTTCGTTTTGGCTTTCCCGTTATGTTGACGAAAAGCTTCCCTTTGTTGTCTGCTGACAACCGAAAATTTGTAACAGTTGAGATCAAACAAACTAAAATTTCAAGTCCCGCAATCTTGCACTGAGCACTATTTGTCGGGTGGAAATAAATAACTAAAATGGATAGAAATAACTAATCTTCGTTAGTTTTTCCGGTAATAAAATTATTCCCATAGTTTCGACAGCGATGACGTGTTTCCACAAGACAGTTCGTGACATTCACGAGAAATGATCCACGCGAATTTCCTGCTTTCCCGGCGCACACAACACTATCTTGCACTTGAGCAGTTTTCCGCGCGAGCAGGAAAACCCAAGCCCGACTAGCAATCTCCAATTTTACTTTCGTAAGTCACTTGCGCCCAACGAGCGCCAAGTTTTTCTTTTTCCGCTGCTGAACAACAACGTTCGTTTTCGTTGTACGGAAGATGCAAACACGCTTTTCTTTGTCGCGCACACGCTTCAGCAGCAACGCACCACCAACTTTTCCGCGATCGCCAACACCTCGCAGAAGCAGCACGAAGAACCGCAAAGAAAACTCTCCATTTTCAAAGCATAAATCAATTGCGGATTTTTCTTTTTCACTTGACACTCATTTATTTCCATTCAAATCAATTTTCCCGTTCCAAAAACATTTACGGTCTTTCCGTCATTCAACCAATGCAAACCCAACAATAATTTTATCTTCTTCCACTTATTGCATCCAAATGCAAAATTCCCGAGCACGTTTTCTTGGTAACCGTAATGAACACCACCGCTCTTGTCTTATTTTCACCCACGATAACTTTCCGATTTCCTAACATATGCATTCGAATAGGCAATCATTAACGCGTATTTGGTAATTTCGATATTAACACCCTACGACATGATAAGTTTCTTTCCGCATCCGACGTGACCGCCGTGAAAATCCATAACCGAATCCCCTAACAATCCCCGTAATTCCACTTGACTTTGCGAAATCCATTTCTATAGCGGGATCGCTACTCAAACCGCTTTAAAGGGATTATTACAAAACAACACCAAGACGTAACTACGGAGCATGCGATGGAGCGATGACACGCCGGAGTAAGCGTAACTGAGATGACGTTATGTCTATGTGCATATTTCGTTTTTCGTCACACACGACTGCTAATACAAATGCAAGATCCCAAACGATATTGGCGATGGCTTGGATGAAAAACTCAAGCATGCAACGCAAAATAAAATCAATCAGAACAAATCACTTCACCGTCCAACGTAATTCGGAACTCGTATTCAATCGAAAACGAGCGAAACACTCCAGTCCCCTGTACCGCCGCGACCAAATCCCTCTCCTTGTCATCTTGTTCATTTGTGGAGGTCGAGGGTCCAGCGGTTGCGGCAACCTTTTCACTTGATGTGCTTTCTTCATTTATTTTCTCTTTAATTTCGTTATGCTGCTGTAGGCTCTGTACTGTAGGTTGTGCTGTGCTGGTAACTGAAATGGCTGGATTGAATGCTGTGGGACTCGCTTGCGAACTTGATACAGATACTGGTGTGCTACTGACGGGGGGTTGTTGTTTCTTTCGTAGGGAATCTTTGTAGCAGACAGAACATAGTTCATCTGTTGCTGGATTTCCGTAGAATCCACATCCTGAACGGCACATGGGTCGCATTGGATTCGATTCACGTTCCATTTTTAATTGAAATCTAATTTCTAATAATTTTCCTAGTAGAGTGGATGATTACAGCGCCAACTGAATGTTGCGTGCAAGAGAAATGCTTTTAGCACTTCTTAATTATATTTTACGTCTTCGAAAGTTCGATACGAGACACTCAATAAATTGAAATTTATTCTACACAAATTCAATTAAGTTATCAATTAAAAGCGATTTTCGTTTATGATGATTAGGCGTAATTAAGTGGAAAAAAAGAACTAGGAAGAATTAGACAGGCACACGTTAACTACCGAAAAACAAAACAATTTTTAATTAATATTATGGTTGGAATGGGAAAAATTTGACAAATTTTAAGATGTTTAAATGATACAATGATTTTATCGTTCATATAATTTAAGGGGTTAACCGTTTCGTTCTAAGCATTTGTATACCGTGTTACATCGCAATTCGTTAAATTATATTCAAAAGATATTGTAATAAAATCACTACACATTAGAAATTTTAAACAGTTTTAGAATTTTGTTTCCCGGGAGTCAAGTACAAAAGAAATTTTCTTGACGTATTTTTCATGCGAAAACAGAGCGAGTGTTGCGATGGGGAAGGTGACGGAATGGTGACTCCTTGTTAAATTGAGTTTGTGCTGTGTGCCTGTGGCAGCGCTGGCTTTAAGAGCCATAGCTCCTCGATTATTACAAAACTCTACGATATTGGAGCCGAGGAGTATGTAAAGGGTTCAAATTTGGAGTGCCGATGATGTCGACAGAGCCAACCAATCATATTAATGGTTGCTATTTTTGTGCTCCCAAGGTAAAAGGTATGAACCGGTGCAAAAACCTACTTGGGTTTATCCTAATGTGAAATCAGCTAAGCCTCCAATATGACACAGTGAAGATTTGCCGATTCCAGTTTTTTTTCCGGTCCATTCACTGCAAAATATGGTGATGCTGAAATATTTGAGCGATTTTTCAGTTAGCGGAACAGCAATGAAAGCGAGTTTGGAGAATGCAGTTCTACAAGATATGGATTGTCTCAAAAGGAGCTCAATGGCCTGATTCTCAATTTGAATTAGTTTAAGAAAAACACTGCCTTCAACCTGGTGTCATTACAACGTTTTATTGGATCAGGGAGCAAGACATTCTTCCTTATTTTATTATAGAAGGGGAACTGGTTTTTTGTAATAATGTTCTTGACCTCATAAGTTTTACGGGTCTTCCCGAATATAGGCCAGAACATTGGTAACTTTTTATAGACAGTTCAGAAAAAAAGTCTGAAATGTGTATGATTGCAAAATAGTAACAAATTGGCTTCGATCCCCATTGGTTACATCACCAAACTAATGGAAGAATACCAACATATTAAAATCAATTAAAGTTTATCGTACACACAATATCAGTGGTCAGTACGCGTAGATTTAAAGATGGTAAATTTTTAATAAGGCAAGCAAGGTGGGTATACTAAATATTCCTGTTTCATTTCTCTATGAAGTATTTGAACGAAAAATGAACATTGGGTTAAAAAGGTCTGGTTTTTAAGAGGAAACATGCTGGCAGGAAATGCAAATATCATCAATTAGATAAAATCATACTTCCACCACTTCATATAAAGCTTAAGCTAATGAAATAATTTATCACAACTCTCAATAAGACAACTAACTGTTTTAAATATGTATGCCAAAAGTTCTCAGCCCTGAGTATGGAAACATTGAAAGCAGACATCTTTGATGGACCGCAAATCCGCGCCCTTAATGACACCGAATTCACAAGATTTGTAACACAGAGCGAGTCAGAAGGATGGTTAAGCTTTTTTCTAGTAGTTAAATTTTCTTGTGGAATCAAAAATCACCAGAATTTCCACAACCAGTTGCTTAAGTGCTTCATGTTTTTAACCACTTAGGAGCGAATTTAAGTGTTAAAGTTAATTTTTTGCGTAGCCATTAGGACAGATTTCCGGACAACCTTGGCGATTACAGTGAAAAACAAGGAGAACAATTTCGTCAGGACATAGGAACAATGGAAGAAAGATATTAAGGCCTATGGGACACCATATGATGGCAGACTGACTATTGCTGGACTCCAATAAGGGATTGCAAAAGCTGAGTAGAAAGGCCTATAGAAAAAAAATTCGTGACGGTTTTTTTAACTATTTGCTTTAGGAGCATGTGTTTATAATTTTGTAGTCATTATTTTATAGCCGATAATAAAAATACACATTTTAAAAACTATACATCTTTTCTATCTGGACATTCTTCAGTAAATTAAATAAAGCCTTTATCTCATAAACCAGAGTCGATTTGAAAAAGCGGATATTTTCCTCGTATTTAGCATACTGAGTTTATACGAAATTGACTTCATCCTACTTTGTCGCAAAATCACTGTACCCCTGTGTAATCTTTCATTGGTACTCACGTGTGTTTTATGTTCACTTCGATATATGGGGGACTTCTTAGGAACATTTGACAACCTGTTTGGTACCAATTATTTCAAGATTCAGATTATCTGTAACATTTACTAAGACTTGTGTTTGTAACTACTATCGTTTCGAGTAAAACTTCTTTGACCAACGGACTAACCGATGGACAAAAAGTCGCAACTTAAAAAGGTCCTGTAAGTCAGTGTGTACTAAACTTCTTTTCTAGTATATCCGCATCATTAAACTTTTTTATTTCGATGATCACCCTTAGAGACATCATCGGAGATGATTAATTATCTAAAATCGAATGAAACATTTCCTGCCGATACCTAACATCAATTGAGTATCCCTTAACTGATATGGCCTTATCAAACAGCAGTGCTGTTGATCCGCCCAGAAAATTGATACAAATTAAAACAGAATATCTGGCTTGTAAATAAATATTGTAAATAAAATACATATAAAGCAAGTCTATGTACGTCTGTCGGTGTGTACAGGAATATGCAATATGATCTTAAACCAATCCATTAAACATTGAGCTCAATGGATTTCACGTGTCTTTTTCAACTCTTGATAAAGGCACCGGAGGACAAGTCAATAAATAAATTCATGGGTCTGTTGATAGGGAGATGGCGTAAATGATACCTTTGCAACAAACAAAAGCTAGAATAAGAATGAATATCTGAATAGTAAGCAATTAAGGTATGCATCGAACTTTATATTATTCGAATCGAGTGGATGTTTGTTAGCAGAAGGACTTTTAAGGGGAATTGTGAAACCCACTTTACGCATGAAATTGAGATCAAAATTTACATAAAGATGTTTTGAGTTTGTTTTTGGTAGTGTGCCCTTTGCTGCTTGAAACAAACAACAATTTCAATTTGATCGACGCAAATGGGAGGTATTTGAATTTTATGGAGATGTTAGGCTACCACACCTTCAATTACATAAAAAATACAATATATTTTAAGAAAATGACACATAGCTTGATATAAAAACATTAGAAACATCCAGATATTAGCCGGTAAGTTAAATACTTCTTCACTAAGTATTATGCATATTTTAGTAATATGAGCATTCCTTAAAAAACATTTACGGGGATACTTAAAATGTGCAATTTTGTGATCCCATATTAATGGGCTGACAACATATTCTCTCCAATAATAAATCACCAAAAAACTAGAGCTTGATCTTTGTATTTCAGTACACAAACAACAAAAAGTTTCTTCATGTAATACCAAATAAATTGCCAATTATACTTACCTATCCCACAAACCACTCCAAAAACTATACCTTTTCTCCAACTTTGTTTCACAATTAAATTACGAAAGTACTGATACCAACGGAGTGAAATTCGAGCGTGGATTACTCATGCTTTTAAGTCATGATACTCGTAGTTTGCATCTTGCACTGCTGAGTTGATGGTTCGCTTCCCAGTCAGCGCTAACCAGACTCTAAGCCTCAGACCCCATAAAAAAATTGCCGAAAAATTATATAACCTGCATTACAGCAAGAAAATAGTGAATCAGTCATGGAAAATACAGAATACGGAGATAACGGAGGAAAAAACTTGACGCTATTATCGTTCAACCAGCTCCAGAATGGATCTTAGCTGATATTCTTTTGGCAATGTGCCATAGGGTTCCTCCAGACCAAGCTGGGGCTTTTTCGTGAAATTGCATGCTGCGATTCTCATACGAAACTTTGATTACCTCACCTCACTTCCAGTGAAGCGGTGACGGCTGCAATCAAACGAGAGGCTGGTGACGGAGAAATGATCTAAGTTAAAAGCACACTCCTAACTCAATGAAGCAGAGAAAAATCATGGCGCAGCGGTCTACGGTTGTACAAGACGCAGCTATTAGGGGCTGCACCGAGGCACCTATTTCCAGAAGTACACACAAGCTCATCACCGAGGAATAAAGGCTCAATTCCACTATGCACAAAGAAGCGTTGTGCAGATAGCGTCAAGCAATTGATGGGATCAAAAGCACGCCGAGTATTCAAAGACGTACTCGATACTAAGAAGAATCAAAGAAAGACATGAGAAACGGCTGATAATCTACTCGCATAGCTTGTCTATAAACATAGCCCACAGACCGGTTTGGTGAATAAGCCTTAAAGTAGGAGGAACCTATCGACCTGACTGTTCGTTACGACTGAATATGTAGCCGTACTGGTTGCCATAGGTATAGTATGGATTAGCTGCTACCACGAACGACTCAATAGAGTAGTTGGGAGGAAAGTTATGCCGTATGTTAGATTTTATTCGCAACATTGAATGTAGAGTTGCCGAGGAAGCATCGAGGCTACGTTAACTGGTGCCGAAAATTCGATCGGCTTTAACATATCAATAGCCCGGAAGAGGCAAATCTATTTCTATGTTGTAGGGAGTAGCTTCATTCACTTGTGCATTTTTTTGTTTTTGGTAGGTGAATGTCATTTACGCACTGAGTGTGAGGCACCCATGCTTGCCAAGCATCTGGACTACCCACGAAACACCTCCCCTGTCAACCTGACGGTCTAACCTGGAACAATTTGACACATTACTTTGGGCTAGATCTTGTTTTGCTAAACTGTGAGCTGCCTTTAAACTAGGAGATCCCTCTTCCAGCGGAAGAGGAGGAAGGAAGACGAATTGCCAGGCTAGTAACCTCTCAGTCCCGATGTTTCCAGCAACATTCCGTCCTTTTTATCTTTTAGGACCGCCCGAACAAAATGTGCCACAAGATTCCATTTGTCAACCGATTCAAACATTACCGCACTCTCCAGGGGTGAGCTCTCCCATCTCCCTGTAGAGGTCCCTTCATAGCTTGTCCCATTTTTTGCACGCAAAAAATGTATGGTAGGCATCACCTTCTGCTCCTGATCAAATCCGATAATCGGGGGCCGTGACATAAATCTCGTGCAGGTAAGGTATACCTGTGCCCGTTCTATAGCTGGGTCCGATAGAAGTTAATCTTACCATGCCTCCGATTTGGCCACATTCTCAGATTCGGATGAGTAGCGGAGTCCACCTTCTCTTCGTACAATTCACTAAAGACTGCTGCCAACTGTTGAGTGAGCGCTGTCTCCTCGCGGGCAACCGTCTCCCTCGTGTTCTCGTTTCGATGCAGATAAATAGTGTGGCACTCTCTAGCCAGGAGAGCAGCAGGTAACATGCCTGCAACAACTCTCACCGCCGAATCAGAGACCACTGGATATATGCCAAGCGTTTTCGGTACACCTCCTTA
Source organism: Odontomyia ornata (assembly GCA_963969285.1). Taxonomy (NCBI): domain Eukaryota; kingdom Metazoa; phylum Arthropoda; class Insecta; order Diptera; family Stratiomyidae; genus Odontomyia; species Odontomyia ornata. The sequence continues at coordinate 220,095,244 of OZ017742.1, forward strand.
CTAACAGCATCGCTCCATATTTCTGCTCCGTACAGTAGCACTGAGCCTACAGCAATCACTAAGAAGCGCTTTCTTGATGGGTTGGGTCCCCCTGCGCCGGCGATGAGTAAACTCAGTGCCAAAAGCCTTCTCAGGCATTGCCCTGATTTGATCAGAGAAATTAATTTTCGAGTCGATCAGAAGCCCCAGGTACTTCACCACTGGCTTCAATTCAATTGGAATGTCTCCAATACTGATCGTCCTTACCCTCAAAACTCTCTCTTTAGTCAAAATAACCACTTTAGTTTTTTCCAGTACAATCCGCCAGCAGTCATCTAGCCTCTCACTTGGCACATTAGCAAACCTAGCCTAAGCTGCACTCATGCAACGGTGCGTTCAGCGGTTAGAGCTCCAGTCTCAGTAGTATAATCTTATGGCACCTTCTACTGATCTGGACCAAGGATTGATCCTTGGGCAACACTCGATGTAATTTTCTTCCTTCGTGGCCCTGCGTCATGTCGTGAAGCAGGCTTCGGTCCTTCACATAGTCCCTCATATTCTGGAACCTAAGAATTGAAGGCGTTCCTAACGTCACATATCCCCAACAGAACGATTCGTCGCTTGGTTTGACTGTCTGCCTCTGCTTTTTGGACCGCACTCACCACCTCTGCAATCGCATCAATGCTGGAACGACCTACTCTAAAACTATACTGCCGAGAAGATAAGTTCCCAGCCGCACAAATTGCGTCAGTCAGTCTTCCCATGATAAGCTTCTCTAGCACTTTCCCAGCCATATCTAGCATACATAACCTGACGGCGATTCACAATTTCCCTTCCCCTGGTGATCAGTATAAGCCTCGCCACCTTCCATGGTACCGGTAAAAACCCCATCCCGTAGGCAAGCGTTGAATGTGCTTAGTAGTATGTCAGGACAATGGTGATCGATAAGTAACAAAATCTCAGCTGGAATATCATCTCAGCCTGGAGCTTGCCTTGTTTTTAATGATAGAACTGCCTCTTCTAGCTCCGGCAGTGTGAAGAGTGGCAGTCGATTGGTGTTTCACCGTGGAAACCATCAACATGGACGATATGGGCGAGGAAAAGTGCCCGCACTATCTCATATACCTTCTCCGCTTCATGTATGCAAGGCAAGGCAAGCAGAGCACCAACCTTCCACATAACTAGCGTGTAGCCAAGACTCCACGGATCCTTATTCCAATTGTCCACTAGATCTTACCAGCAGCCAGGCTTGCTGTTGTCAATCAATTTGCGAAAGCATTTCCTGGGAGACTTATATGCTGCTACCCGGTTGCGTGCATCGTCACGGTTCCGTACTCATTGAGCTTCACCTCGAAACTTGTGATACTCCTTTTGCTTTTCAGCAATTTCAACCGACCACCAGTGCATTGGAGACTTGCCGTGCCAGGGTCTTCAATGGGGCATAGAAGTGCTGCAAGTAACATAGTTGTGACGATTTTCATAGTTGAGTTCACCACGCGTTAAGCTACCAATTCTTCTGTCCCCAGTTAATTGCCGTGCAGCGGAGCACCTGTCTTAAGCACCCCAACCAACCTCTCGACGTCCATCCTTCCGATGTTTCACCCAATTGCAGAAGGTCGAGAGTATGAACGTTGGGTGACAACATCACAAATCTCAAGCAGAACGATTCGTGATCACTGCCTGATAGATCTCAAATACTCTCCAGTTGTGCATCCTCCGTACTAAGAAATCCGAAGTGAATATAACGTCCAGTATGGTTCCTTCGCAGCCAATACCGTGGAAAGTCTACATATATCGGGTATTTGGTACGAGGAGCGCCGTCTAAGCAGCTATTTCTATGATTCGTTTTTCCCGCGAATCTGTTTGAGATATGCTCCATTCGATTGCTGTAGTGTGAAGTCTCCCCCAAAGAGCATGTTGCCATCTGCATTCAAGACAACGCCCGCCAAAGCATTTGGGTTGACTTGGAAAGATGATATTGGTTCGTTCGGCATTAGATAAACACTAAAGAAGGTGGTTTCTCCCGACTACAGCCCTCCTCCTGGAAATCACTGCTCCGAACCCAGTGGCGGTTGCACCAGTTTTATCGGGATACCATGATGCAGAAAGCGTATTCTGTTATTGCTCACTAAGCAGCAAAACATCGCAAACTGTTCCAGCAGATTTTCTGTGGTTGGACTGTGGTGTAGGTTTACCTCTAGGATATGGATCATCGAAGCTCTATTTTTGCCTTGGCTAGGACTATCTGGAAAACCCGACACTTTCTTAACCTCAAGCAGTGCCCAAGATCCGGTCTTGGATCAGCATCCTTACAAAGGATACAGTGTGCCTCGTTCATACAGTCTTTCTCATTTCACCACACTTGTAACATAGAGGACTCCTATCGCGTCCTTTGGATACTTGTGCGATGTGACCATAGCCAAGGCAATTCAAGTATTAAAGAGGCGCTGCTTTTCGTCGTACCTGCAGACAACCCACCCTATTCTTACTTTGCCCTTATTTAGAAATTGTTCAGCATCATTTTCGTTCAGATCAATGATGGTCATGCATTGTCCGCTATAATTTTCTAGTGTCAGCCTCATTTCGATCCTTCCCACGCTAGGGAGCTACCTTTGCTAGCCTCTTCTACCTTGACTCTTATTTCGATCATGGCCATCGGATCAATCGAGGCAACAATTGTGCTTTTGCCGAGGACCTTCTTTACTGCGTCGCAGAATGCTTCTTTATTGTCGGCCTTTACTCCGAACTGAACCAGTATGTAGTCCAATCGAGTTGGTGGTACTTTTTTCATAGCAGTTTTGATGTCATCAGGCTTAATATTTCCCCTGACATCCCACAACACTTCTCCGCAGAATCGGTCATATTAGATTTTTACAAGTAGTGCCTGCTGCTGGAGTCTTTGTTGTGGATTTTTTCTTTCCTGGTTTGCGTTAGGTCTTTGATCTTGCTGGACGTTCGAGCTGACTTTATTTTCTGGTACTTCGTTCCTTTTGTCAGCACTGTCTAGTACCCTGATCTTGCCTTCTTTTATCCCGATCTCCTTTGATTGGGCTAGACACCATTTTTTATTGACGTTTGATGGTGGAGCTATCTACGTATGCCCTTTAGGCTTACCTTCTTCTGTAGCCTCCTGCCAAAGACTTTTGGTCTTCTGCGACCTTTAACCAGTTCCTCTGACAACACCCTATGCGGTCTAGGAGCTCTTTTAGTTCAAGGAGTCCACTCTTTACACCTTTGCTGATTTTTGGTGGGTAGCATGCTGATTTTATCCTTTTAAGAACATCTCCCGCTCTTCGGATTAGTGCTTGTTCTTGATACCACTGGATAGCAATGGTACCTGGCGACCTCCTTTCTTGGAAGAGTTTATCGGCTTCCAGTTTTGAGTACAGTATAGAGTAGTTCTTTTCTGCGCTGATCACTTTGTGGACTTCAAGATGGTTCGTTATTATTTCGACATTTAAGACTCTTACTTTGGTCGCCTCGGTAGCGGTCGCCGCAGTAATTATCGAATTCTTGATTTTTTTTTTTGTTTTGTTTTCTCTCTTGCAAACATCTGGCTCTCTTGCAAACATCTTTTAAACTTGGATTGGATATGAAAACCTTAACTTAATAGAAATAAATAAAAAATATTTTCCTTTTAAAGATAGAGTATATTTTTCCAAAAATGAAGAAGTTATCTGTAATGTAATCAGATCGATTTATCTGTAATGCAATTAGATAGATCATCAACCTCAAAATATTTGTCCGTTACATTTTTGTTAAATATAAATTCAACATGGAGAAGGAAAACAATTACTTGTCTTATTTCTACAGGGTGGGCAAAAAGTAACTTCCCGATGTAAAAAATTAATAACTGTTACATTTGTGAATAATTTGTTAAATTTTTATTTTTTTGGTAGACATTAAACTTGCGAGATTCCAATACACCATCGCACACCGAACCAAACTAGTGTCATTATTTTTGGAAAACAGCCGTTCAGTAACTGCCACTCAACGTGCATACTGCCAATTTTATGGAGTTCGCAAACCTCCAGCAGCTCCAACTATATGTGCTATGGTACGGACAGACCTCGTTCTGGACGATTGGCTGAAAACATACAGCTTGTTAGGCAAAGTGTTGGAGAGAACGATGAAACATCAACACGACGACGTTCAGCACAGTTGGCTATAAAGCGAGGCACGTTGCGCACGATTTTAAAAACGGACTTACACCTATACCCCTACAAAACACAATTGGTCCAGCATCTCCATCCTGGGGACCTGTTACTGCGTTTGGAATCCTGCAGGGATATCCTAAATCTTGTCGAGAATGAGGAACGATTTTTGGAAAATTTAATGATGATTGACGAGGCGCACTTTCACCTAAGCGGATTTGTGAACAGGCAAAACACTAGATTCTGGGGCACACATAATCTCCAAAATGTCCAACAGCTTTCGTTACACCTGTTTCGTGTAATTGTTTGGTGTGGCGTGACTTCACGGAAAATTTAAGGACCATATTGCTTTGAAAATGATCAATGGAGCTCGTTACAGAAGTATGCTTCAGGACTTCCTTTTTCCGCGAGCACATAACAACAATGAGAATATATGGTTCCAACAGGATGGTGCAACAGCACACACCGCTCGTGAGACAATGAACTTGTTGCAACATCACTTTCCAAATCGTGTTATCTCGAAAAATGGTAACATAAAATGGCCACCGCGATCGCCTGATCTGACAGCTTCAGACTTTTTTCTATGGGGCTACCTCAAAGAGAAGGTGTAATGATTTTACGTCTACGTGCGAACGCGGAACCGACCTCCCATCGGTTCTAGACGTTAAGACTGAGTAGTGCCAACGGATGGTACCAACCGGTCAACCAATCCGTGCACCGTAACCCATTCACGCGGTGGCTGCTTGTCGGCCAGCTAGATCGGAGAGGATTTCGGTCGCGGGTCTCCGAATGGGTTACGCTCATTTACAATATTCAGCTACCAATACATGCCCGTTTTCAAACGCGTCAGAAAACAAAACAATACGGAGAGGAAACCTACTTTACGTTACTCCGTATTTCTTCATTTAACCAGTCGAGGACAAAAATCTAATTTTTACTTCGCGTTCCCGAATTTCCGACGCGGTACCAAAAAGTATACTACGTTAACTCAACCCGACGAAAGTTACTCTAATAAAAAGGCAAAACAACAAAGGTACCGCGTACCGCGCGCGACGTGAAACCGACCTCAGCGGATTTTCTCAAACCCTACCCTCGCGACGGCATACCTACCCTGCACCTTATTTCCCGCTGAAAAGAAGAACCACTGGAAAGGAAAGTCGTTATTTTGGTTTAACAATCCATGTTATTTTAATAAACTTGACTATACTACAATTTAACTCCTATTATAATTGGTTTCTCTAGGCCTCGTAAAATTTTTACGATACGTTTTCAATATAAAATTCGCTAAACCTGACAGTGTTCAGTATAAAAATAATTACTGCATTAAAATTAAGTATACAGCGCTTAAGAAACTTAGCAACATAGAAACGTCCTTGTTTCTTCAAGTTAACCTTTAGTTATAGTAACAAATTATTTACAAAGGAAAACTTACATAATTTTTTATTTTCAATATAATTTAATGTGTTCTTTTGATAAGTAATGTATATCTAAATGGGTAATTATATTTACTGATTTTAATATGTTTTCATTTTTAAGTAGTGGAATGATAAATGTGTGAAACTAAAAACAGACCATATTTGATTGTTCAATTTCATTCGAAAGCAAATTTTTACAAATTAACATTTAATCTTGTATCAAAGAGTGGTTCCAATTTCCAATTTCAATGGGAGAGAAATTAAAATAAGAAAATATTAAAATTCAAAATCAACCAAATAAAGGGATTGGTGAAAAAAATGGCTGATTTCCGAATTTCACTGGACATTAGTAAATGCAAGCAATGACAATCTAAAATCTACTCATTGTTCCATATAGATGAAATGAATTGTCAATTCTATCAAATTAAACTTTAAGGTCTTAATTTGCTCCTTCTTGCATATATTGCACAACATTTTATTCTCGCTGGTAAATTAGTGATGGCGTTTAATTTGATAAAACCAAGAAATTCTTTTAAGAAACATTTAAAAAGGGAAAAGGAGTCGGAAAAAAAATATTTAATAAGAAAAAAACTTAAAAGTTAATAAAAGTAAATTTATACGATTGTAAAATATTTGTACTTCTTCTTCTCCTCTTGCAGTACAATCGTTACGATTCATTTTGATTATTAATTCATTGCAATGTGGGAAGATATAATGTGACGATACGATTTCCCCACTACTAAGATATTCAAGCGAAAATGCAGACTTGATTCTGCAGTCGGATCCAACTGGGTTTGCAGATGAAAATCAAGAAGGGTTTCAATCGGATCACAATATCCGTCATTAAGAAGTATCACAGCACTATTTCACAACATAATAGAGTGATCAATGTTAACAACACAGTGATCCCAATAGCATGTTGTGCGAAATTGCTATACAGAAATATCGAAAAGCGATAGAATAAAGATAGATTTTAGAGCCAATTCAGTTCGGTTCAGGTATCCATCAAGCTTTCACTTTAAATTTACTACAGTGTTGACCGATTTTTGAAAAGCACTTTCCGAACTACGAAAATTCGTAACCACAAATTGAATTAAGTCAGTTCCTAAAAAAACATTCTCAATTTTAAAGACGAGAAAAATCCAAAGCATGACACAAACTCAATCCAAAAACCTAGCCAATTCCATTTTTTTTATGGCGTTGCAATTACTAACTAAGATTTTCAACCCTATTCTGACTCAACTCATTAAAACCTATCGTTTTTATGACTGCATCGCCAACGTCTTCAAAGTCTATGCAACATTGTATTCCGTAAAAATTGTAAGCAACATTCCCTAAAGTTAGACATTAGAGAGCAATTCCATTTTATCCTGTTTTTCTTCATAAGATCATTTTCGGAGTGTGTTCATATTTTATATCCTAGCAGCTTATCTTCAACTGACTTAAAACTAATGATTTTAATGTATTCCCAACAAATACATTCATATTTAATCTTAATCTAATTTACAATATCCGAAATGGGTTTTTAATAGAAAAAAAGAAAAGAAAATTGTCTTATTTCATTATACACACACGTCAATGAACTTTGTGCATAACATTCCTTATCTCTTGCTCATTGTTTTACTCGAAGCGGAAAAACAAACTTTGCATTCACCGACTTACCAATTCCAATTTCTGATATCTTTACTACTTTTGGAATAGTCGATGGATATCAGTGATGACCTATTTGTGGGAGAGTTCTTCTTCCTGTGTGACGGCCACTACTTCCACACTTTCCTCCCATGTGGCTGTCAAATCTTGACATCCCACGACAAAATTGACGTGGGATGTGCGCTCGTCGCAACCAACTTGAAATAGTAAGCCACCTGGCAGCAAAGTGTGTTAGTAGTGTTAGCCAGCGGCTTCGCATGATTCATTACAAAGGTCTACGTCAACAAACCACAGACTTTGCCGGAGTTGAAAGAGAACATTCGAGCGGAAATTGCGCAGATCACACCCGTCATACTCCAAAGCGATATGAAAAATTTCGTGAAAAGAGCCCAAGCTTGCGTGAATTCTAATGGCGCACACTTATCGGATATAATTTTCCACACCTAATGTTAAAAAAAAATACATAAGTTAATCCTAATTTGGCGATATTTGTTTTTTATTTTAATCACTTTATTTAAAAGTTATTACATATATAAATAGGAAAGGGACTTTTTGCCCACCCTGTACTTTGTCTGGTTGCAAACATGCGGTAAAAAAACTTAAATTATTACCTTCTTCTTTATTTGTGTATCTTTTTATTGTGAATTCGTCTAACTAATGCATTGATTCTCGTTCATCTGTTGACTGGAGAATCAACAATCGATATTTTTTATCAAAATATTTTTGTTGTATAATTACATGATTTATGCAACGCACATCAGCGTGGAAAATCTGAAAATGCGTAAAGAGAGCTATTCACGAATAAATCTTTATCTTGAAATTCAAGCAAACAAATCTGATTGTAATCCAATAAAATGCAGTTCAAGGTGAACCTTATGGATTATTTGAAATTTCGCTCTCAATTTTCAAACCATCGACCTTGAATAGGATGGTATTGTTAAAATAAACCCCTTATTTCAAATAAGCGCATCTAATCATAAAAAAACTCAAAGGTTATAATGAGAGGTGTAAAAATAGACTTAATCACGGTTAAATGTAACCTTCGAAGGTTAATCCATAATTAAGTATTAGTATATCTAATCCGCCTTATAATTTTCTTGTTTGAATTCACTTTCGGGAAATAACTTCAGAATTAATCAGTTTCAGTGCGATGATTGTAGAAACTGGAAATCAAGAGTTCTCATCAGATGATCACCACTGAGTCTCGACGAATTAGTTTTCCGCCTCCGGACAAAAACGATTAATCTTTCTCAAAAGTCTTGTTCACTTCTTGGTACTTAATCATTAACAATAATGGCCGGGAGTGGCATGATTTGGTGCAAACAACCCCCCGTGGGTCATATGATTCATTGATGTTTTTCTAAGTGATGTTGAAGGATAGTTTTTCTGCTGGAGCGTGTGTGTGGCTGCTGGGCATCTTTAAATCCTCTCTTCTATTAGCTGTCCGAACGAATCAATGAATAAAAGATACTGCTGCAAATAGAGGTTCGAATACGTTACCTTTGAAATAAATTGCATTATCATGCAACTATGTTCACTGCTTAAAAAGGATGCGGAAAACCTTGACTGGGGAGAATACTTGTATGGGAGATACTTGATATTTTACCCCATTTGCATCATTCTTTGTTACGAGTATCACGGCGAAATTGTTTTGAAGACTGACTTTGCACAGCAAAGCAGGGCTATCGAAGTATTTCTTCACGTTTAAATGTACTATGTAAAATCAGTTACAATGTTCAAGGAAGAAGATATAATTGATATTTTGAAAAAAGTGCAAAGTGATGAGAATCAGACGTATCAAATATTGATCAACGAAACACCTTTATCTGGCAAGAAGGATGAGATAACATAAAAAGGTACTTTAGCGGAAATTCCAGACTACCAAACTTGTCAAAAATGAGAGCAATACTATAAAAGACCCAACGTTAACCCATAGAAGAAACCATAAATATGGAAGTAGCAATCACGTACTTAACTGCCGAGAAATTACATTAGGCAGACGAAATCTCGGCGAAGGATTGACAAAAAGGAGGGCTGCTGCAGTTGTCAGGCAGTGATGGACAAAAATGGCTCCTATGAGTGATGTTCAAGAAAATATATAGGGTGGGCCAAATACAAGTTTCTTTTTAAAAATGCAATAAAATGAACGAAAATCTAATTTTTTCTTATATTTTGGCTTTGTTCGCAAGAACAAACCGTCCCGATAGTTGTGAAATACAATTTCGTTCATATGGCTGCTACGCTTATAGTGACAGTAGGCCATCCCCTCAGCCCAATTTCCCAAGACATTATTGATGGTTTCAGGCCGTATCTGAGCAATGGCTTTTTGTATATTCAATTTCAGAGCTTGAATCGTTTGTGGATTTTCCGCATAACATCGATCTTTCACAGCGCCCCATAAAAATAAGTCCAACTGTGTCGAATCGCAGTTTCGAGGCTGCCAATTGACGATTTTCAAATTGTGTGACCAAAAGATGGATTGTTTGATGAGCTGTATGGCATGGCGCGCCAGCCTGTTGCAACCAAATGTCAGTCAAATCCAAGTCCTTAATCTCTAGCCTCAAAAAGTTGGTTATCATGCCTCTGTAGCGCTCTCAGTTGACCGAAACAGCCTTCTCAGCTTCATTTTTATAGAAAAACGGTCCAATGATGCCACCACTTCAGAGTCCACACCACACTGTCACTCACTGAGGATGCATTGGCTTTTCGATAATCCGAGCCCCAGATACACCAGTTTGGATGTTCACAAAGCCGCCGAGATGAAAATGTGACGATTTTTTGAGAAAAATCGGCATCCAGTTCAATTTCAATAGTTTACAACATTGTTCAAGCATAAATCGATTCATTCCATTCCGCGGAAGACTACTAACACTAACATAATTTTGAGTGGGAAACAGCTATCAGTGTCAAAATAACATGTGATTTAAAAAGAAACTACTATATTGCCCTTCCTGTATATTTCCCTGAATTAAGTATAGTGTTTTAAAAATGTATAATTTGTCCGTGAAGCTCTGCAACGATAGTCTGCTGCACCAGCGAGCCAGATAGAAGCGCTTGGCTGAAGGGCCTTGCCTGACGATGCGCATACGTGCTGGCAAGCTTTGTATGCATACGAGTTTTAATTAGAAGTTCTTTCGCTCTGCTCTATCTGTACTGACAACGGTCAGTACCTGTCGTCTCCGGTAGACGATTAGCAAACACTTGAAAACTTGGGGCTGCCGCATGGGTGGAATTGGTGCCCCCCCAACCCTCCCTCAATTCAAGCGTGTCGAAACGCGTTTGTTTAACCAAAACGAAATAAGGTAGGTAAACCTTATTAAACAATGTATCAAATGTACTCTATTTTTTTTTTCAGTCTTTCTTTGATTTATACGAGTATTTTCACTATCCCTCACACAACTACAGTCGATCAAATCCATCGATTTATTAATTAATTAACAAGTTGGGTAGACAGACTTACGCTCATGTCAGAAGGGTTTTGTACTCAACTTCTCAGAAACGCAGTCATCAGCAACGAAAAAAGTCAAGAAATATGTCAAAGAGATGTGCACGTTTAAAAGAAAATCCATTGTTTTTCTATTTTCAACCGTCGCTATTTTGTTGCAAACCAACCAAAATCAGTCAAATCATGAATTCCCAAAAACATTAATACTTTCATCGAAATTACAAAGTATTAGGAACTTTTGCAGGACTACTTAAATATCGAATTTCGTTCAGTTGAAAGGTACCTATACGATTTTATTGAGGAAAATGTGAAATTCGAATATCATACTATAATATTATTAATAAAGTTGGGCGAATTTGGACTTCTAAGGTATTTGCTGTTGTTGTTATCAGAAACACCTATCTCCATATTTTTTTCACATTTTTCGGATCAAAAATGTCCAATCGCGAGGGGACACACGCATTTTTCATGTACTTCCCCTCCCTGTAGCCCCCTCGAAGCATTCGACAAACATATCGGCTATCTTTGATGCAAATTTTTTTTTAGGGGCCACTTCCCTATATGGGGAGACCCCCTTAAATGCCTTATAAAATTTTTTGTAGTTGAACTTTGAAGAGAGCATCACTTTACACCTGCTTACAAAATTTGATGTTTCTAACTTAAGTAGTAGACGGATAGACGGACAGACAGGACGCGATTTTAGTAGGGTTTTGTAAAATTATTTTACAAAACCCTAAAAATGATCCAGATAGTTAAGGTACCTGTGAAAGGCATATTTTTTTGAGTGCTAGTCTGGCTCTGAACACCTGTTCCCATATTGGCTGGTACTAACCTTTACATGGCTTCCCTGTTCTGCAAAGATAACCATGGGACCAAAAAAGCGACTGCACATACAAATACAGATAGCGGCTCCGAGGGAGGGGCCAACAGATTTGGCATCTCTGAGCTCATCAAAAATAACAACAATGACGGGGATATTGAAGGCTTTACTAGTCACCCAAGTTTCAAAGAACGAAAACAAATAAATGACTAAAAGAAAAAGCTTAAAGAGCACAGATCAGTTGCATATAATCACGGTGTTCAGGCGCAGTCAAAAAACTGTGCGTACACCAAAACGCCCTATAAGAGAAGAGAATGCAATCTACCACCCCGAAGTCGAAAAACAAATTAAAACAGAAAAAAGTTGGCAGACAAATGGACTACCATTGCAGAAACCAAAGCAGGAAACCTCTCTTCAAAGAGAAAGTCGGGAAATACAATAACCGTTGAGCGCTATGAGAAAGAACTGTTAATCTCGATCTAAAGGAGCTACTAAATCGAATCAAATATTACTGGTTGAGCTGGTTGAAGGCCGGAGAATATTAGAAGGCCAAAAAGATCAGAAGGTAAAACATGAGCCGAGGGCTAAGTCTCTTAAGGAAGCACGGACAGCTCTACCACTCAACACAATCAGAAGAATGGCATCTAGTCCAATCGAAGGAGACTGGGGTAAAAGGAGGCACATGATTGACATGAGCAGCAAACAAGAAAACCGCAAAATTTGCAAAAATCACATGCAAAACGTCCCTGAAAATAAAGCTATGATCGATTCCCAACGGAAGAAGGCACTTAATGCGAGGCGGAAGATAGTCCGGAGCAAGCACTTCTTGGGGGACCCAACTTGAGGAACCCAAGGATGGCTGATCTTATGCAGATGTGTTGAGATCAGGGGAGATGTAAGCCCCAAAGACACCAAAATTGCAATTGAAGTTGTGTGAATAACCCGGTGTGCCCACATACTGGTTGAACTTGGAGTAGAGGTCAATAATAAAGAAGCATTCTGCGATGTACTCAAGAAGGCTCTTGGCCAAAGAGCAACTGTAATCTCGCTCGAGCCGATGGCAACGATCGAAATAAGGAACATCGACTGCATCACAGACCCTGTCGAGGAAGAGGAAGCCATCAAAAGGGAGCTCCCTAGTGAAAGTTGGATCAAAGCGTGGCTGACATCAGAAAACAATGGGGGACAACATATGACCATCATCTACCTGGCTGAGAAGGACGCTGAATAACTTCTGAGTAAGAGTAAAGTAATAATAGGGTGAGCCATCTGTAGGGCACGGTAAAGAGCAGTCCTTTTGCACAGCTTTAAGTGCCTTGGTTATGGTTAGACTACACAAAGATGCAAGAGACTCTCTCTATGCTAGCAATGTGGCGATATGGGGTATAAAAGAAAAGAATGTACGAACGAGACACGCTGCATCCTGTGCAAGGATTCTGATCCAAAACTGAATTTCAACCACTTCTTAGGATCAGGAATGTGGTGGGGTTTTCAGGAGCCCTAGCCAAAGTAAAAGCAGAGCTGTGATAATCCGTGTTCTGTAGGTAAACCTATACCAAAGTACTACTGCCGAAAGCCTGCTTGAGCAGTATAGGAGGGGAATGAAAGTCTACTTTTTGCTGCTGAGTGAGGAACCACAACAAAGACTTATCATCATGGTACCTTGAGGACTACCTAGCCAGTGTAACCAGGACATTCTGCTTGAGATCCGTGATGCTGTCCCGTAACGTCCGTGCTCCCGATCTTCCATGATTATGCGGAACATTGGAAACATAGACGTCAAGAAATTCATCGAGGTGCACACTCCAGGTGTGCCGTCGATAAAACGTTCACAGCTCACAGCTCAAGTCGTGGTGAATAGTTAGCAGCATATAAGTTGGCCAGAATATGCCGTCGCAAAATGTGTAATAGCAATGAAGCTTGCTGCTGGCAAGATCTGCTGGACAATATGAACAGGTATCCGTTGGGCCTTGGCTACAAGGCTAGTTATGCGAAAACTTGGTGACTTACGCAAGCCTTGCATATATGAAGCAGAAAAAATGGAAGGAGTTTTCCCGGAATGTCGTAAGGTAGTGAGGCTCAAACTGATCCTGGAGGCCAAGCTTCAGCTTAAAATCTTTAATCACCGTCTGCGTACCACCCATTTTGGATGCTAGTCACGTCTGGGAAATTACTAGGGAACATATCAAGGGAAGCCCCAATGACGTGATTCGTGCTGCTGCGGACCTATTGCCTCGGTAGTATTGATGCAACCACTTCTCAAGTTCAAAAACATCTTATGTAGTTTTTGAGGGACTACCTGAAGTACCAAAGCCTGTTTTATCATACGATGTAGGTTCAACGCAGGATGTAAGTTGCATTAGATATTGCTCAAAGATTCATCTTTAGTCCAGTCCTGTGGAACATTTCGTACGACAGGCTATTACAAATAAAACTGCCAGATGAGTCTCACCAGATCAAACAGGCACAACTTAGACACGGTATGCTAATGCACTGGGTGAGAGACTACTCATGGAATCAATCTACTTGTAGTCTGGAGAAAATCAAAGTGACCATCCTGATAAAGAAAATAGTCCCCAGAGTAAGGACGATCAGTTTCAGGGAAGTACTGGTTGAATTGCTCAAAAAGTGCTGCGAATATAACATCGGTGTGCACCAACATTTTGTAGTCTTCAAACAAGTATACGACAGTGTAAACAGAAATGCCCCATACAAAATAATGCTTCGTTTTGGCGTTCCAATAAACCTAGTCCGCATGTTCAAAGTCACGATGTTGACCACGGAGTTCCAGGTCAAGATAAATGGTGAACTAATGGATAGCTTCATAATAGAATCTAGCTTAAAACAAGGGGATGGACTTGCTCCAATGCTCTTTAATATTACATTGGAACTGGTGGTGGTGGTGTCTATGAACACAAAGTGCTCTAAAAATCTATGGTCCAGAGTGGAGACTGCGTGATAACGATGAGTTGCATAGATCATTTGACGATCCACCTGTACCCGCTTGGTTGAAGTTACGCAAAGTCCAATGGGGACAAATGAAGAAAGAATGGAAGAAAATCGGTTACCCAAAAGAACATTAAAGGGTAGAGCGCGGAAACTTCCAGCGGGGGAAACAAAAACCTGAGAGAAAGACACAATAGAAGCTAACAGCAGATCCTTGCAGGGAGTTATGAACGTGCAGACAAGGTCACACCCTTGAATTATTCAGGGTGTATATTTTCAAGTAATCGGTAAAAATTTTCCATCTATTTGCCGATCCTGCAAATAAATTAAACAAACCTGGAAAATTCTAAACAGGGTCACGGATTTCACTGAAGATTTTGCCGCATCACATAATACCAAATTATAGCTATGACATCCACAAGGTACAAAAAAAGCTAACGGATTTAGGTTTGTAATTCTTTTCTGTACATCTTTATTGTTCCCTTCATGTTCGCACCATTATCAAAGCTCTGTCCTCTACAGTCATTAATGTTAAGGCCATGATCACTCAATGTTTTTAAAAACTTTCTGTGAGACCCGCCTCTTGTGTCATCTATTTGCAAAAATGATATAAAATATTCTTTTATGTTTACGGCATCCTCTGTTATATCGGCGCATCTTAACGTGATTGAAACTTGCTCTTTTTGACTTATATCAGGAGTGCAATCGGCTATAATTGCATAATACTTTGACTCCTTTATACGGGATACTCTTGTAAATAAAACTTTAGATGCCATAAGTTCTATTACTTCATTTTGTATATTTTTTGCACAATATTGATCAGCTAAATCACCTTTTATGGTCAACATAACATGCTCTTCCATGATGGAGTCGAACTTTGCCAATAATTGTACAAGGCCTAAGAATTTTCCATTGTTTGGGGTAAATAATTTATATGCATCAATCTTTGAAGCACATGGTTCCATCGTAGTCTTTCCTTAGATGTTAATTTTTTTTGGCATAGTGTTTCTGCTTTATTGGCTTACTATCGCCAGCAGTGATGGCATGTGAGACCAGAGTAGTGCGGCCAAAGCCTTGCGTAACGTAAAATGAAAAAGCAGCTATGGATGCTTCCAGATGTTATCGTTGGTTAGGCGTTAATTCATCCCTGTCGGGTACAGAAGCGAGTTCGTTGAGATATCTGGTATTTAAGGGTGAATAAGTCTGGGGCCAAACCAAATTTAAGTCGAAATCGACGCAAAGGTACACGTTCGGGGTCAGAGAAGGGATAATGAAGAAGGTAATAATCCTTAGTTGTGAACTCGGAATGTCACGGGTGTGGTCAATCTACCCTGGATAGAATGCTTGGTGCCATCAGCGGTGCTGATTTCCAAGTGCCAGGGCTTTATCACAGAAGGATTTTGATACATACTCGAGGCAAGGAAGCTAATATTTGCACCCATGTCAATCAGTGCAATACCGATTTCGCCCAACACTTTGATTGAAGCGTAAGGTCTGGGGTCGTTTTCAGAAACCTCCGAAATGTTGCATAAGTTAAGGGTTTGACGGCACGTGCTTACTCTCTTGCGGAAACTCCGCCAACGATGAGTTGACCATTTTACTTTGCACAAGCGAGAGGTGACTTCTTCGAAAGCCAAGATCCGCTATCGTGCCGCACGGTATTCCTGCATTCGAACATGATATGGATTTAGTATGCGAATTCGTGGGGGCCGGGGTTCTGCAGGAAGTAACTGCGGTGGTCGCTTCAACAATGTCGTTGGAGAGGCTTCCGGAAGAGAGGGAAACTCCGCAATCATAATTGTCAAGGCTGGTGTTTTATCGTCAATATTGGGGTTTGCAGCAGGCTGGAAACCTACTGGGGGGCTTTCGAGTACTGCCGAGGTGGTCAGGTACTTGCTCGTCTGATTTTTGAAGTGGCACAATCTGGGCACTCCAGGAAATAGGTCTCAGGGTTATCGCATCCGTTGCAGAAAACCGCATGCTTTGCCCGACATGCAATAAACCAATGTCCGATTTGCTTGCAGTTCCAGCAGGTCGTGAGGTTCCCCACCGCGGCAACCGTAAGCTCGTCTAACTCCATGTCGGTATCCTCCAGATCTGGAGTGTTGGGCTCTAATGCCACTTCCACAATCCCACGCCGCCGACCCATTCTTGTTAGCAGGTATGGCCGTTCTCTGAGGTCTTCTTCGACTCCCTCCTATTGATTGACGGCTCCTAGCAGCGATTCCACATCCTGAGGGCCTGAGTTCATGACACTGCTGCGAAGGTCTGGCCTCAAATTCTGTTTTAACACCCGCAGCAGTTGTGTTGGTGTCATCGGCTCAGACAGCTGGTCGTTTAACCGTAGGATGTCGGCTCGGTACTTATAGAAGGGCACGTCGGGACATTGCCATCTGGCATGGATTTTGTCCAAACCCCTCTCGTCCATATTGACTGTGGGATACTCCATACGGAGAACCTCCTTTAATCGTGACCAACTAAGAGATGGTGGAGTAGAATGTATTCGCCAGTATGTTTCCAGCGCTGCTCCCTTAAGATGCATCGGCAAATAGGCCGCAAGCGCCGTGTGGTCTCTTGCCAACATCTGTTCTATTAGCGACTCCACCCGACCAATGAAGACTTCCGCATTGGTGGTGTTTGGCTCCCCGCTAAAAGGCAGATTCCAGCCCTGAACGATGCTAGGAAGATCCCAGGAGTCCTAAGGCAACAATCGAGATGGTGGATCCGGAACCTCAGACGAAAGGTAGTCTGCTCTTTGAGTCTGGGTCGGCTGGTTCATGGTTGGGTCTCGAGTTCCTCGTACCGATTTGGATTGTGGTAGTGCCATCTCGGTCTCTTTGCAGCGACGTATGAAGGAGTATATCCGTTCCTAAAAATATTTGATCTTGTTGGATAAAAGCGTGTAAACTAAACAGTTAAAGGATGCTATAAGCAAAACGTAAATAATGACAGGGTAAAATGTTCACAAAGTGGCCGCAAGTGCCGAGCTATAACAACTCCTCAAAAAAAACGTATGCTAAAAAAGTAAAAGTATATTTGTAGCATAAGAAAATTCGGTCTTTCCATTTCATCGGTGCCTTTCCAAGGTAAGGATACCAATGGTGAGCTCTTCCTGTTGCGCCACAGGGACTACTTTCTTGTGGCACCAAAAGGATCAGGGTTGGGAAGTGCTCTTTCGTTCGCAAGTTTTCACAAAGTACAACTTGTCAGCCCAGGGTGAATTTTGACCCGCAAGCAGCGCGTGTCTTATCATGGATAGTCACGGACTAGCTAAGCAGCCAATAGCGTTAAATGAAAATCCATGTAATGGAAGACACTTGGGTAGCGCTTGGGTTGAGGTGGGGATTAAAATCTGCCGCAAACATGATGTTAGGATAACAACTTCTGAATATACTCTAATATCATTTGGCCTTACTAGTCATACAATGGTGGTAAACCGCTAAAGTTTAAGTGCAAGCAGGTCCAAACGATATTGATGCCCGAGGACAACACACGTCCGGAAGTTATTAGGTTGCTGGAGAACGGTTTGTGCAATATCACTAAGTACTTACCTACCCGCCAAACATCTGAACACCTTTAGGGTCACCTCGTGCTCACGACTGATGATACAGCCGGGCTTTTCAGGCCCCACGTTGGGCGCCATTTTGTAGTGAAAGTAGGTACATTAAATATTTTTCTAAATCTACCATTAAAATTTTGGATAGGAGATATGAAGGGTTTCAAGCAGTTTGCTTGTGTGACTGCTCGATTACTACACGCTAGGGTGCGATACGACAATATTCTACTTTCTTCTTCTTTTCAGAAGAGCTGTCAAAATTTAATATTGAATTGGACATTTAAATTGTACGCATTAAACAGTAATAAATTATTTGTCAATTCTGAATTAAAGTTTTTGTGCGTGACTTTCCACTCAGGTGAAAAGGCAAGAGACTATAAAGTCTTATTATGTGAAAATGAGGAATTGTTTTTTGCGAAGTTCCAGGAGGGTTTTTAAATCTGGAAAGGAGCATTTTTTATTCAACTTTGTAGATACAAAGCAAACTTCTATAGCAACATCATAGCTACGAATGTAGAAAATGCTCTCCAAATATGCTAATGAACGTTAAAAATCTTACTAAGTTTCTGAAATGTTTTAATTCTATTTTCACTGCAATAAAATATCTTGGAAATTATTAAACCATTTTTTTCGTGTATTCAAAATAAGACATTATTCAAACAGTGGCAATATTCTCGAAGCCTTTGATGCGAAGTGTATTAATGGAGAACGTTTTTTGTCGTATCGCAGCGTCATCGTTTCAGAGCAATGAACTGAATTTACTATGATTGATAGTATTTATTTGATACAAGCAACAGCGGTCTTAGCATTATCAACAAACATGTCTTTATCTAAAACAAAGTCTCAAAATGAATTGAAACGTGATTGCTTTTCAAAGGCAAATAATTACTTTAAAATTTCTTGAAAGCTTCGTTGAACTGATTTGACTTTTTTAATCTAAATAAAATATTTATAGTAATTAGCTTCCGGATTTCAATTGGTTACTCAAGCAGAGCCATGAAATTTATCTCGTCGGTAAATATTTGAACATCTTTTTAAACTCTTTAAGTTTATTTCCACTTCTACTATTAACACACAGAAATACAAAAGTCTACCTACCTTGGATCATTAACTGATTACATCGCAATTAATTGATTAGGTACATACTTGATAGCACCCCTCTTATCGCCCTTATCAATCGCAGAACAATCAACCTATTATGACTATGAGAAGCTGATAATATATGGCGCGAAAATCCATCTTGGTACTGTGGAATAGCAGGAAAATAAATAAAATTGCATACATGGTTCTTGATATCTCGTACGTGATATCATTTGATTTGGATATTGCGGAGTATGTTGGGAAATCTACGCTCATACCATTTGCCGGCAGATAAGACGAATCGAAACGGAATTTTCTGGGCTTAAAGAAAAGATTAAGAAAGTTACCACAATGTTCGATTTATACTGCAATTTCTTATATTCCTGTCGAGCCGTTCCCCCAAAATGTCATAAATATTTGCTTAGGTTTCATTTGATACTATTCGCCGATGTTTGCTATTAATGTTGATAAATCATGGGCTCAGGGTGTGAATTGAGTACATACGCGGCGTCATTTGACAATTGTGCGATAAAACCTTTCGCAATTCATTAGACAATATTGCAATGCAATATTTTACGTGTAGATTGTTTTGTAGATACCAATTGCATACTGTTGCCACTAAATTATAATCAAAAGTATTTTTAACTTATCTTTATGGTGTCAATGACTTTGATATCAGGAGGTAATTGTTAAGGCAGTCATCGTTGAAAATATTATGAGTAATCGGACTTTGAGGGCAAATAAGTCAAGAAGTTTCCATTAGATATGTTTTGGTTGCTTTTGGCTTTTCTAATACCAGTTGGCTATACTGACGATATTACATATGAATAAAGTCCTTGGATTTTGAATATGAATTGAATATGAATATATTTTACTTAAAATGTCCGCCACATTTTTGGTTCTAATAACGAGTATTCGAAATTACTTAAAACATCATACCTTAAACGAATTAAAATAATTTAGCGTAGGTCAACTGAAAATATAATATATATGTCAATGAAAATGAGATAATACTTAGCTACCTCTGCAGAAATAACAATTAATTGACCATTTTTGCCTATAATTTCTTGCCCGAGACTCGATTCTTGAACGAGCTGTCCTACTGTGCTTAGACTTTTCCTTTCCATAAGCACGCGTTTTCATTAAATAAAACTAGATTTAAAAATTAATGTAATCGTAATAATGAAGATATGTATATATATATATATATATATATATATATATATATATATATATATATATGTATATATATATATATATATATATATATATATATATATATATATATATGTATATATATATATATATATATATATATATATATATATATATATATATATATATATATATATATATATATATATATATATATATATATATATATATATATATATATATAATGAGCAACCATGGAAGTCACCGCAGTTGCAGACATTAACTTTAAGCAGAAGGGTGCGTAGCCGGGGTAGCATTCTGAGGCCGGCTAGCGCTCAGTCGTGCCGCGGGTTTTCCGGGAAACCCTTTGCTCGTGCTGAGCCACCCTATACATAAAAACTAACACAAAAGGAACGGATGTGAAAGGAGGAGGTCATCTCGAGAAATGAAAATTAGTATTTTTAGTGAATTTATTCAAACATTTTAATTATGCTCTTACAATATCACTTCAATCAAATATTGAACAAAAAAATTATAATTAGTTATGAGCACAGATTTAATTCTATAAATTAATTTAAATCCCCTTTTTAGTGGAATTTGTTCAAAACAAAGTATTTACAGAAAAAAATTTATAAAAATCGCCAAAAGAGAAAAAAATTCAATGTCAAACAGATAAATCAGAAAAAAATAATTACTCCCTCTTTTTTGAAGCTGCGGAGCGCTCTGCAACTGGAAAGAGGAGGGAGGGCTAATAAAACTTATAAAAACCATATTAAATTTAATTCAGCAAAAAAATGAAAGACAAAAAATAATCAAACGGCCACAAATCCGCGTGTCAGTTCCTTGAAATCGTCGAATAATTCAATGAAAATAGTTTTTAAATCAATTGCTGTTACTTTCACCCTTCTTATGTTTTCGTAGATTTTGCATTTAAAATAGAAAAATTTCTAGCCGCGAAATCTACACAGTTAATTGAATAATTAGACTAACTCAATTAAACATTTTGTCGCTCACAAATTACTTCTGATAGAAAGCAAACAATGGCTTCCTTTATCACGAACACAACTGTTGATGGACTGTATATTATATCATTCAATTAATACCAGAATCTCCAGCTTATTACACTATTCTTTTTCCACTCTTTTCATCTAAAATCGTCTCACACTATTCTTTTTCCACTTTATTCGTCTAAAATTCAATTTTCATTAACTTTAATTTTTTTTTATATTTTCTTATCTTATTACTTTTCTCCATCTCCTCATAAAATTATTTTTTTCCACTCTCCACCATCTCTAACGTCCGCTTCCGTCACCGCCAAAAATTTACCCCAAAAAAAATGAAAATCTTATCCCAAACTCCAAAATCAAAAACATTTCTTCCCAAATTGAAAATTGACTTCCCGAATCTTAGATCAAGACTTTTTGTCACGGATCCCACTTAAAAACTTTCACTGAAACCGCAAAAGAGCTCCATTTTCACTGTAAGCTAAAATCAGCCTCGCATTCCAAATCAAGAATTTCACTCACTCCATCCCGCAATCCTTTCATTTCCAATTACCACTGCCGCATCGAGGTAACGTAATCGAAGTTCAATACACTTTGATTCCTTTACCCCCACATCTTTTCTATATCGACAAACACAAAAATTTCCACTTTACATATATAGCAATTTGCATAACCATGATAGTCAAAGTCAAAGTCAAAGTCAAAAGCGCTTTATTTAATACTAATCGTTATAAATTTTTAAAAGAACATAAAGCAAATTCCAAACAATAAAACTATAAAAAACTTAATGGCCCGAATGGCTCTCTAAATTTATACGTTATCAGTTAAACACATTTAATGAATAAAATCCACTTGCAAATTTAAATTAATTAAGATTATTTCATATTTTTTGATTCAATTGGAAAAAGGAGAAAAACCAACCAGCATTATTCAAAAATCACTTATATTACTAACACAACAATGAACTTATATCCTATACCTAATATGTTACACCCTAATTCTAAATAAGTTCAATCAAAAAAAAAAACAAAAAAAACGTTACCTTATATTGAAACCTATACCTAAATTATAATACAAATAAACAACAACACTAGATGTAGCAATAATGAGATGAATCTAAAAAAACTAAGTAACGAGAAAAAGCACAAAAACAGAAAATAAACACGAATAATTTAGACATTGTCATTCAGCCACCAATACCTAGATTGCTCTATCTCAGCTCGACCAGCCTCAACGAATCTAGCAAATGAGTATCTCCATTGGAATTGTTGGTCTCGTGAACTCAGATTCGGAGGATATTTTATCTTCTTATCGGTGGCCCGTCGGTATATGTGATATATGATTGGGACGCCGTCAGAATCAAAAATATATCGATTCATGTCCAAATACACGAATGCTTCTGGAGGAACGAAGCCAGTAGTGAGGCAAGTCACAATATACCCGTCTGTAGGGTGGAACGGCTGTGAAATCCAAGGGTTTTCACTCACAGTTACAGATCTTGCGATATGATTCCGAAGAAGTTTCAATATGAAGATATCGACTCTTGTCACTTGAGCGGTTTGATAAATTTTTCTATTCGATATATAATGCTTCCAATCCGTCTCAGGCTTTCTGTACAAACCAGTACATGCTTGAAGACATTTCCTTTCGAAAACTCTTAATCTTTCCATTGTACTAGCACTCTGGTTGTACCAGATCTGGCATCCGTATGTCAAAACTGGCCTAACCAGGGTCTTGTAACAAATAACTTTGACCTTTTGATCAATGTATCTGGAATGAAAGAGTCTTCGTAGGGCCATGACTACTTTTAGTGCCTTACTGAGCATGATTTTGACATGTTCGGTGTAGTACAGATACTGATCGAGATGAACACCGAGGTATCGAACACAGGATTTATGTGGAACCCGTTCTGAACTACCCTCACCAGCCATAATGTGGAAATCCTTCCAATTACGTTTCAGGTTTTGACTGGCCCCCTGCAGCGTTGTCCGAAACAAGATTGTTTCGCACTTCTGCGCATTGATTTTCATTCGCCAATTGTCGGTGTAGAGCTGCACATCATTAAACATTTTTTGAAGATTGCTCTGAACTATTGTAGCTTTTCGGTCTGCCGTATAGATGATCAGATCATCAGCAAACGCTACCAATGATCGCGTTGGCAAGACATTAAAATCAAAGCTGTTCAATAGCTTGCGAATGAATATTGAGAAAAGCAGGGGCGCAGTAACTGTTCCCTGCTGTAGACCATTTAAGACCTTGAATTCGCGCATTGTTGTCAGATTTCCATCAGTTACAACAAACGATTTCCCGTATAACATATTGCACATCATGGCGACAAGGTGTCTGGGGAGCCTGTCCTGGAGAAGTTTGAAAACTAGTCCATCTAACCACACCGTATCAAAGGCTTTCTCCATATCAATGAGACATGCTCCAACACATTCTTTGTTGTTTAGTTTCCAACAGATGTCTGAGGTTACTTTCGTTATTGCATGTATGGTCGAATGCCTGGCACGAAAACCAAATTGGCAATTCGGCATCAACTCATATTTCTCAATGTGGGCGTTTAATGCTCTGTTGAGTATCACTTCAAACACCTTGCTGATGTTAGGCAGCAAGCTGATTGGGCGATAGCTTTTGGGGCATGATTATTCTTTTCCTTTCTTCAAGATCGGAAATACCTTAGCCTTTTTCCACTCATTTGGGAAATATGAATTGTTCAACATGTTGAACAATATGCAATAATTCCTAATAGCAACTTCAGGCAAATGTCGGAGAACTATATTTGGAATACCGTCAGTACCACATGATTTTTTGTTGTTTATTCTGCGAAATATGAAACACAAGTCTTCATAGCTGACAAAATAATCAATAAGATTCAAGCTCGGTATGAGGTCAGATGTTAATGTTTCATCGAAATGAAGAATTGATTGGCCGTTCAGGCTTGATTTGAAGTCGGAAACTTTTGCTTCAACGACCTCCGAAAATATTTCATTCCTTCTCTCTGGGTTTGGCAGATGAACCAATTCAAAATGTGTTCCAATCAGGGCAAGTTTATCCAATCCATCACATATTATCCTGTTTCCATTTCTATCCGGAGTCGTACTATCAATTTCGATACCAGCTCTATCGAGAAGATTTATCTCATCACTATTGACTTCAAGATTCGATACCTTCACTCGAGACTTCCTGCGGAATAAACTATTCACTTTCGCGAAAACGCCATCTGGGTCCTGTGGGCTAATACCCCTCAGTTTTTCCGCCCATTGATTGCTGACCTCACTCCTGAAGTATGAACGGATTAAGTTCCGGACATTCTTCAGGTGTAATTTCAACAAAGCCAACGAGGGATGGTTGTAGTCCAAAAATCGTCGATAAATATTGTTGACGCGTGTGAGAAGAAGGCTTTTCAATCTTTTCAACCTTGCGAGAAGAAGGCTTTTCAATCTTTTCAACCTTGCGATGGTTGGTGTTTCATATCCTTCCATATTGTTTCGATGTTTAATCTTGGGAACTACTTTCTCAATCGTTTCCAACGTCAGTTTCTCTAACTTCGACAAATAGAGATCTATTTCATCGTCAGTTAGATTTCTGTTATTAGGAACCATTGAGCAAGCGTTGCCATCATCAGAAGGAGGACATTGCTTCTGGTACTCCCGATTAAACTTCTTTTGAAACTTTCCCCAGTCTGTTTTTTTGAAATTCAACCGATGGTTTTTATGTTGAACTGGAATGAGGAAGAAATCATCCCTTTGATGATTGATTTCCATTACGATTGCGTTATGGTCGCTATCGTAAGGAAGCATCTGCAGTTTCCGTTGAGGACTATTAAAGCTGAATTCAAGTCTTGCGTCAGCAATGCAGAGGTCCAAATATGAATTTGTCCTAGGGTATGTTGGGAACTCCGACCCATATAGGTTGCACCTGTATTCAATTTGGTTCTCTGTTATCCATGATTTCAGGAATACACCTCTTGGATTATTGGTGGCGTTTAGCCATGATGTATGCTTGGCATTCAGGTCACCGGCAAAAATATAATAGTTATGCAGCCTGTTCAATTCGAGTATTTCAAACAAGGAATTGAGTTCCTCCTTGAACTTGCGAACAATTTTTGACCAGTTGCATAGGCAGAGATAACGAAGAGGTTATTCCCACCTGGCAGTGAAATTTTGATGACGGACACTTCAAGAAATTCAAAGCTTTTGAATTCGACTTTTTCAATATTTTGGAAACAATAGGGAATATGACTGGATGACAAGTTATTATTAGGCATTTGAAAGACCTAAACGCTGAAAAGCAAAGCTAATTTTTGAATCTTGTTTGTCGATTCCCTCCGATAAAGAATTAAGTTGCTGGTAAATTTTGAGAAGCAGCTCATTATTGCCACTTACATTATTTACATTATTTCCAGCATTTTCTGCTGGTCCTCTAGCGGCGAGTGCAAATGATACTCCGGGCTTGACGAAGTTGGAAGCTATGATATTACGGTGTACTTGTGTTTGCTTTGGAGCAAATTTAACTTTTGCATCGTGATATCGGGAGCATCCTCAATATGATGCTGGGTGACCAAAAACACCGCAGTTAACGCAGTATAATTTTTCTTTAGGCTCCGTCTGAGCCAATTTGCACTCACCGGGAGCATGAACGTCTTTGCATTTAACGCAACGATAGTGCATGGCACAATTGGCAGCCGAATGTCCAAATCTTTGACACCGGTAACACTGGTTGACTTCTCTTTTCTGGAGGCGTTCCCACCTCACCACTCCGAAATTCAAGTACCTTATTTGTTGAAGGGCACTTGGACTGCTCTTATTTGCAATTTGTACCAGGTAAAGTGGTAAATTCTTCCTTCCTATGGTCGACCTTCTTGTCGCAAAGGATTTGACTGAAACAAAATCAATATCTGGTGCAGCCTCCTTGAGCACCTGAAGAAGATCGACCGTATCCTCTCCGCTGTCCAAACCCTTCAACAAGAAGGTCTGATTCTTTTCACTTTTTGGGGTATAGGTGAAGTGTGGAACCTCTCCAGAAATCAGCGCATCTTTGGCTGACTTGAAATCAACCAGTGATTTCGTCCTTATAGTTAATTTTTCGGCATTAACTCTTTTGATTTCGAAATTGGCCAGTTTATTTTCGGCTGCCAATAGCCGAACCATATCTTTCCCGGTTTGTCCGAACACGTTGATTGGCGGAACTTTTTCTGTCTTGTTAGAAGCTTTTTCAGAGGAACCAGCAGAACTGCGGGCTGGTTTTTTCTCCTTATTTTTGTTCTTTAAATATTGAATGAAATTAACGTCATTATCTTGATTAAAATTACCTCTGATGTTTTCTTCGATTTCCATATCTTCGGTTAATCCCTCCAGCGCTGCAAAATAATTTTGGCTCTCGTTGGTGCCACCAGCACTTAGAACTTCCTCTGGATTTACTTGCTTTGCACTTTTCTTCGGCTTTGTTACCTGTTGCCATTGATTTTGTGGCTGCGTCTTTTGAGGCTTCATCCCTTTCTTGAAAAGATCCTTGAGAAACTGTATCTCTTGCCTTAGTTCATCATTTTCTTTCTGCAATTTGGCCATTTGTTGATTATCCGCTATTATTTGCAGCTTGCACCCTCCATCTACGGAGTTTTCTTCGTTATGTTTTCTTTTAGTGATTGTCGCCAGTTTCGTATTCGTCGGTTCCCCAGGTTGCCCCAACGGTGGGAAGCCGTCGGGCTCCTCCATACCAGCGGCGAAATTTTCTTTGTGAATTTGTTTTTCGTTACCAATCGAAGTAAAAATATTCGATAGAAATTTCCTGAGTCGATTACTTCGACAATATAAGATTTTTTCCGATAAAAATTAACTTCGGACTAACGTTTTTAAAAAATTAATTTAATTTTTGAAAACTTTTGACAGAAGCGATTTAAAAGACGTCTATACGCAAAGACTACTACGATCCAATATGCATAACCATGATAGCGTTTGATTAAATGCGAATCGTCATTTACACGGTAATAATTGCGTTTGTTGGTATCCCACGAAGAGTGTTTTCCTGCACTCGGGAGAACTTGAACCTAGGGATCCAGTGGAGAATCTGCGACGCTACCACCGTAGCCACCTTCTGTTGATCTCCCATTCATCCAATCAGCAACTTTAATTGGGAACTTTGAAATTTGTTAAGAGGAAAGTGTCGTGAATTAGTATGACAAATAAAATTTGTTAGTGGAAAATAATGAATAAAATTAATTAGTATGAAGGAAGGAATTAGGTTTTGTTAATGAAAAGGTCTCGAATGAAATTTTGTTAATGGGAAGTAATGAATGGAATGTTGTTAGTGGGAAAGATAAGATTATTATTATATGTTATTTTTATTGTAAATAAAAATAGGGTAATAGGGTAGAACTGAGATGATGGGGAAATAAAAATTATAGGGAAATTGTTAAATATAAAAAAAAACTAAATATACACCTAAAAAGGTATATGTGCCCAAAATAAGGTGGAGATGTTACCGAGGCACTTTGAAGTTGCGAATGGGGAGTGCCGGTACGGCGGAACTCGCAACAATATATATATATATATATATATATATATATATATATATATATATATATATATATATATATATATATATAGAAATTGAGTGTAAAAAGTGTATGTACGACCAAAAATTTACAATAAAAAACAGTACTCGTATATCACCAAAACGTTATAATTATTTCAAAAGTTATAAGAATCTTAAGACTAGCAAATAAGAATCTACTTAAAAAATAAAAGCTCATAAAATCAAAGGTGAAGAAAAGTTCCTTGAAGCGTTAAGCGTTACGTTGCGCGAAAAGTCTTCGTACGATCATACTTCTGAAATATTAAATATCACCAAGTTACATTAAAAAATAAAAATTTAGTTTTATATCTCACAATTAATATTTGATAGGATATCCTTTTGTTTTAATAATAGCCTGCAGCCTTCTCGGCATTGATTTTATTAGGTTACTGGTCACATCATTAGACATCAAATCCCATTCTTCTAGTAGCGCTGATTTCAGAGCTGCCTTGCTTGTCAGATTCCTTTTTCGAACCCGCTTGTCTAAAACATCCCAAAAATGCTCTATAGGACTAATATTCGGAGATTGTGGCTGTGCCCGCAGTACTCGGGGTGTATTACATAAGAGCCAAAGCCGAGTATTCTCCGCAGTATGCTTTGGGTCGTTATCATCATGAAGATAAAATTGTTCAATATCCCCATTTTATCTGCACTTGAACCCAAATTACCCTTCAGGATATTAATGTAATGTTTGTGGTCCATTACACTCTCAATTGATACAAAATTTCTTACCCCGAAAGCACTCATATCATGCAACCCCAGACTAAAACAGAGCCTCCTCCATGTTTCACTGTTGGACATAGATTTTCATTTTGCAGCTCTATGTTTGCTTGCCTCCGCACCATACATCTTCCGTCGGAGTTAAAAAGATTGAACTTGCTCTCATTCGTATATATCACTCATAACCAGAATTCGATTGACTCTTTTCCATACCTAAAGCTAATTCCTGGCGCTTCTTTCAATTGACCTCACTGACAAAATGTTTCCACCTAGCTATAATCTGCCGATCGCAAGGCATTCCTTACTGTGCTTGTCAATACTTCGACGCCTAATGTCTCTAGTAGCTGAGCTAAAATTTGTGGTGCACTAATTCTAGGGTTATCCCTGACTTTTCGGAGTATAAAACACTGGTTATGATCATTTAGAACATGAGGACGGCCGCTTCGCGGCATATTTTCAACAATGCCTTGTATGGTAGATTTGGGTTTTAAGCGATGCGAGCGATTTTCCCTAATGACTTGTATTGATAATGCAAACGAATGACGAGCTTTTTCTCCTCTTCGCTAGCATTTGGGCCTTTTTGGGCCTATTTTCACTTTTTTTCACTTAAATGACAAAACATCAGAATTTATAACAACAAAATCAGATTGAATCATCCTGCTGACTGATTAACTGTTGATATTCTCGATAAACATTGAGTAAATGAAGAGTCTTCTTAAACACACTGCTAGTTAAGTGCAACCGTACGAACACTTTTTGCGCGTCTTTTAGGGTAGATTTAAGCTTTGTAGAACTTTGCTGCATTACTAATTCGCTTTTCATTTTGTTCTTGAGTAGGGCGTCGATTCTCAGGCTTAAAGTAACCATATGGTTTAAAAAAAATCAAAACACTCTTACGGTTTCGTGTAATATTGCTTTTCATTGAAAATGATTTGACGTACGTACACCTTTTACACTCACTATATATATATATATATATATATATATATATATATATATATATATATATATATATATATATATATATATATATATTTATGTATAGATACATATATATATATATATATATATATATATATATATATATATATATATATATATATGTATCTATACGAGGGTGGTCCGATAAGTACTTAGCCCAAAAAAGAAAAAATTTTTTTTGGAAAAGTGGCAATTTATTTCCCAACACAATCTCCTTTTAGATCAATACACGATCCAGCGATGCTCCAACTTCTTTAACCCGTCTGAAAAATATGTTTTCTCATGATTTGTAAAGTAAGCCTCCGTAGCGGTGATGACCTCCTCATGCGACTCAAGTTTCTGTCCGGGGAGTGACTTTTTCAAGTTTGAAAGCAAAAAGAAGTTGCACGTGGGGCAAATCTGGAAAATACGACGGATGAGGTAGCAGTTCGTAGCCCAATTCAACCAATTCGGTCGTGGCGACGGCGGAGGTGTAAGCTGGTAGTGGAAGAGTACTTTTTCTTCGCCAAATGAAGCCTTTTGATCTGCAATTCGGCATCAAATCGGCCCAATAATTCGGCACAGTAGAGCCCTGTGGCAGTTTTGCCTGTCTCCAGACAGCCGATGCAGATCACACTTTGTGAATCCCAGAAAACGGTGCCCATCACCTTATACTGCCGATAGGACAGTCTTGGCCTTCTTCGGAATACGTTCGCCGGGCGAAGACTTTATCGGCTCTAGTGCAATACTTAAGAACCAAATGGCCACCCTTGTACATGAAGTAGATCGAATTTTACTGTTACTTATTTGTAAAAAAAAAAACAAAAAATACGAAAAAAAAAAATCAAAATTATACTCCTTGTATATCGGTGCTATATATCTTGTAGATAAGTCTGTGAGCTTTGTTATTCAGTGCTAGAAACGAGTAATATTCAGTCAATCTTGAATTATCACTGAATTATAGTTTATAAAATATCTGCAATATTGTGTTATAACGTTCCTTGAGGGTTATTACATGGAATGATATTTATCTCTTGTCTGAATGACTTCACGAAGACTAACACAACGTGAAAATGATCCACATCCTTTTGATCATAAGGTTAGCGAGGATGGTTTTGATGATGATGATGATGATAGTATGGCAGACCCTGACTTTTGCCCCGATCTGGAGATTCCGGATGGAGTCGGAGCTGTTGATGATCCAACCATTGATGCAGCTTTATCTGTGACGAGACCACCTGTACGTTTCCAGCTTAGACAAAATTGAATGTATGCTGGAGGAGAGAAATACGGATCAAAATGAGGCACACCTTCGTTTTAAAGACGACGACGTACTGCCAGCAGAATTCCTTGAACTTAACGCTCCCACACAAGTCTTTCTGAAATTATTTCCAAACAAACTGATTCACGAAATTTTCGAACAGAAAAATCTTTATACTGTCTAGAAAGACCCCGGCGCTACTTTTCAGGTCACTGAAACAGATATTTAGCAATTTATTGGCCTGCTGTACATAATGTCCTTTGTACAACTTCCAAGAGTAACAAAGCATTTCTCTAAAAATATAACAACAGCACTTGTAAAAGATGCAATGCCTGTAAACGAATTTGAAAAGATTAGAGGATAGTGATAATTCGAAAAACGCGTCTCGTGAACTCGCTGATCATGTTTGACTATTCAAGATTCAAGTTTCTTGATTTTATTCGTTGCTGGTTAATGCATTTTGTAAGTTGAGTACAAAACCCTTCTGACATGAGCGTAGATCTGTCGAAGGATTTGGAGAATTATTTATTTATTTTTAGGTTGGTAGTACTGTCAGTGACATCTATGTCAAATTTACATGTCAAAATATTCATTGGTGTTATCTACATGAAAAAATGTGTTTCCTCCCTCGCGAATGGACACCTGTGATCTCAAAAATCTGAAAAAATTATCAAGGGGGATATTTATGGGTAGAACAATAACGAATACCTCATACCTAATAGTGTGATCCTCGAATTTCACATTTTCTCCAATAGAATCCTCTTTGACATGTTTCTTGATTTTATTCGTTGCTGGTTAATGCATTTTGTAAGTTGAGTACAAAACCCTTCTGACATGAGCGTAGATCTGTCTACCCAACTTGTTTTTTTTTTGTTGTTTTTTCTAGACACAATCTGTCAATTTCTGAAAGCTGCAGCGTTTTGAAGTTGTCTTCAAATTACTAATTTAGTCTATTTAATGCTCTTACAAACATCAAAATATATTTTTAGAATCAATTCGAAGATATCAACTGAAAGAATTAATTTTCTAATGAACTTACATTATAAAGTCAGTTACAATCTCTATCTCGACAAATACTGTTATCGCAGCATATAGATCCAGGAGCTCAACAAAAATATTACAAGGAACACAATTTTTTTACAAGTGTCCTAATCCTCATGCACATACCTTACACTCGCAAATAGCTGTACAAAACAATTAATTCTCACTGTGTCTTATTCATCATAAATATTTCAACTGAAAATTTCAATCCGATGATGAATTAAATTCCAAGTATCTATAAATGAAATAAGTATAAAATAAAGAAAGAATATATCTTGTTGACACAGTTGTTGGGTCTTTTTGTATTTTTGTGATAAGGTAAAACTGTGTACACCTCAGCATCTTAGTAAGTAATTTTATTGGAATGCTAATCAACATTCTAGAATTTCAATTCAACCGTGTACACCGTATGGTCGCGTGCATTTGAGCTTACGAGTGTTTCAAAAGAAATTAATTTGATTTCTGCGTAATAAACTTTAGCCGAGAGTCCAGACAACGAACAAGACATGAAATGGGAGAACTGATCCCGAGAAATAACACTGAATTGTCTATGTTGTTAAATATTGTGAAGGACAAAAGTTTACTGTTTTCTGGACTAACATGAAACCTCATCATGTTTAGACTACCATTCATATGGTTTTGGGAAAGGCTAGTTTATCCGTTGACCTACATATGTACAGTATACCGTATTCGTGTAGTCCGATTTTGACTGAGTAATTTTAAATAATTCTCTTAATTAGAGGAAAATCACCAAAAAATTAAAATCAGTTAATGACCAATTTAACTATTTTAAAACACAAAGTTAAATATTAAAGAAAAATCGGCAATACTCGTACTAACGTACTTTTCATTTTATGTTGATAACAAACATGTCTTCGTACAGGTAAACACTTGCACCAAAACTTAATTTTTTTTTATATTAATATTTTGTTGAGTGGCTCCTTGGTTTTAATACTGCACTTAGTCTTTGATGCACTGACTTCACTATTTTTTATTCAATTTGTACAGAATTTTTGTCCACCGGCCTACAAGGCACATTTCAATTCCTCGAGGATACAAATTTGATACTCCATTAATGTATTTTTCAACTACAACTTCTCGATGAGACCTAGATCCGGGCTCCAAGAAGGCCTTTTAAGTTGTTTTGGAAAATTATAGAGGATCCACAATTATGAGTTAAGTGGCTTATGCTTTGGATCATTATCCTGAATTTCATTCCACAATACTTCCTCAGAAGTTGTGGAAGTTTTGATCATTCCGAATTTCCTTTATAGTGAATCAGTAGTGTCTTAAAAAATGTTTCTTATGTGATTTCTTTTTTTTTCCACAAATCTGTTAATTCTCTAAGCATATTAGAAAGTTTACCAGCCTTGTTGCACTAATTTTGCCAGGATACTATTGGTCTTCGGAGCTCGTTTAACGGCTATACGGATTAACATCCCATTCCGTATCCTTCTTTAACTCCACTAAATCATCATCTTTTCCTCCTTTGCAGCACTCTCGGGCCTTCGCTCCCTGCAAACAGCGCCTCCAACTATCTCGGTCCATTGACCACGTCCTCCAATTGCAAGATCTGAACAGCGATGAACTGTCTTCGTCACCTAGTCAAACCAGCGTTTTCTCGGTTTCCCAACTGATCGTCGTCCTTCAGTTCTCCCGACGAATACATTTTTGGGTGTCTGTTGTTCATCCATACGATTCACGTGGTCAGTCGATTGCAGCTTCCGCAGTTTTGCAATCCTTGAGACCTCCGGCTCGTCAAAAATTTCATACAGCTCATGGTTCTATCGAATTCACCATTAGTCTCCGTTTAGCTTCGCTCCAATTTTTCGCCTCGGGACCTGTCTCTCAAACACGTTCAATATGTTTGCGGATGCTTGGGTTAGGGTCCTTGTTTTACACCCATAGCATAGCAAAGGTCTTATCAGCGATTTGTATTCTCAACTTGTATAGTAATGTACCTATTTTATCGACAGGTAACTTTCGTATGACATATTGCTTTTTTTGCTTTAGCACTACAGTCCCTTTTGGGTCTTTGCTTAGAAGTAGTTAACGTATCTTATTATTTTGATCAAGTGTTTCGGCACTGGAGAAGGTAATCCGTCCCCCAGCTGTAAAACGTTCTGATTTTAAACCATTGTGTATCATACGTGAACAGACTTGTAGTCCATCCGAAGTAGCACCCGAAACAAATTTCATCTTATGACATATTCCAGGGCCAAATTGAATAGCATGTGGCCAGTCTTCTCCCTGCTTTACTTTGATATTTGTGTCAAAGGCATCGATGAGTTGGGTTTTGATACAGACTTGAAAGGTTGTCAACGTCATCTTCACTTTGGTGAGATGGACTGGGATACCAAAGCACAGCCATTATTTGGTACAGTACGATACCATTAACAGTGTCATATGCTCGCTTAAAATCAGCAAATATTTTGAGTGCGTATATGATAAACTTCTAGCATTTCTCAAGTACCTGCTTGACTGTGAACAATTGGTCTAACGTTGACCTTCCAGCACTAATGCCCCCTTGATACTCCCCACTAATACTGTTGGCACATGATCTGGTTTTGTTTTCTAAGATCTTCGAAAATACTCGTATTTTGTACGCTATACAAACTAGTGTTAGGCCTCTATAGTTATTGCGTGTCAGCTAGTCACCTTTTTTTTGTGGATAGGGAATATAATCGATTGATTTCCCTCGTTCTGCATGTATTCTTGTTGCCAAATGTGCCGAATGGATTTGTGGATAGCTTTCTGAACATTGTTGCCACCATATTTAATGAGCTCCACTGGAAGCTCATCGATGCCCGGCGCTTAATTATTCTTTTGGGCTTTGATGGTGAAACAAACTTCATCCAGGGTTGATGGGGCCAATGGAAGCTCTTCGGCAATATCTATAGACTCGGATATTCTAGAGCTGTGGTTAAGATTAAGGAAGTTTTTAAAATATAATGCCCATATTTCCTTAATCTTGTTTACATCAGTGACGATATTGATGATGTCATCACGACAGAGCGTGGTCTTGAGCTGGTCACCGAATTTTAGACTTTTCACCACTTTGTATGCCTTTCTTGTGCTGCTGCTCGCTAGACTTACATCGATGCTTCTCAATTGGTCATCATAATATTTTGTTTTCTTAATTCGAATTACCTTTTTTGCTACTCTTCTGAGATTTTCATATTGTACTCTCTTCGTCCTAGTTTTCCTACCTAAATATTGTTTGTACGCCTAATTTTTTTTTTTGTTCAACGCATATTGGCACTCATGACTGAACCAATCATTTCTTTTGCACCGTGCTTGATGTCTGATCGTCTGTTCTGCCAAAGTCTTAATACTTTTACTTTCAACCATAGCTCGTTCCCTGTTTACAGCGAGGTGTCTCAGAAGATGGAGGGTTTGCGTGAAATTGGTTATCACGGACGCCGTTTGGGGCTTTTTATGCCGAATTTCTGTAGAGGGCTGCTCTTCGCTGAATACGCCTTTGAAATACGACATCGATAGATTAGTTTGATCAAATAATGATCCGAGTTACAATTGGCTCCTCGGTATGTGCGAACGTCAAATATCCACGAGGTCTAACCTTGTTGGATCAGAACATGCTTGTTCTGGCTTTATATGTTGCCATCCGGTGATACCCAGATCATTTTATATATGCGTCCATTTGGGAAGCAAGTGAAACGTATGACTAGATTTCTGCTATACGTAAAGTCCATCAGGCACTGGCTGTTGTAATTTGTTTAGTTGTGGAGGTGATTTCATCTAGTCGTTCCCCATGAGATAGCTCATTGCCAGCCTTAGCGTTGAAATCAGCCTGGATAATTTTTGCATCGTTTATAGGAAATGAGCTGACTAGTCTTTTCAGGTGATTGTAGAACAGTTTTTTCGTTTCTTCATCGTTTCCTTCCGTTGGGGTGTGTACGTTTATCAGCCAAATGTTGAAGGATTTTAATTTTATGCTGATCACACACACTGGTTCATTTATTGTCTTAAAATCAATAACGCGCTATTTGAATGCCCTATCCGCAATTAAGGCCACTTCAAATTTTCGCTTTCCAGCAGGCTTCCCACTTTTGAATATTGTGTGCGATCTCATATCTTTGTATCACTTCCAGTCTAGTTCATTTCTGGGATTGCCAGGGAAAATTTCAGGATCGAGTACCATAACCTTTTTATTGGTTGCGAGGTGGTTACCATAGGTCCAATCTATTCCAAATCTCTTCTGCCCTAGACAATGCAGAGTTTCCAGGAATGTGGAGTTAGCCCGTCGCCCAGCCTCTATTCCGATGACATGGTTATTACTTTCGTTTCCAATATCAATCGCCGGAAGGCTCGCCACAACCACAAGAGCTCCTAGACAGCATAGGGCATCGCCTCAGGAGCTAGTTAAAGGCCAAACAGGACCAGAAGGTAGAACAAGAGCAGAAAGCTAAAGAAACGCTGAGAGCTTAATGTAAAGGGCACGCGCAGAAATAGCTCAATCACCATACATCAATAAAAGAATGGCGCCTAGCCCAACTGAAGGAAATCAGGATAAATGGGGAAAGGAAAATGCGCTTGATGGATGTGACACACTGAAACAGGGGTTTCAGATAGTGCTGATAAAAGGAGCAAAGAAACCAACAAAGTAACTCCTTCAAAAAGTACCAGAAAATAATGTTAAAATGTACGCCCAGAAAATCGTAGGGGACAACGTATGGCCATCACTGACTTAACCGAAAAGGACGCCAAATAATTTCTAAATACGGGCAAAGTAACAATGGGGTGGATCATTTGCAGGATACGGGAAAGAGCAGCACGTCTTCAATGCTTCAAATGACTTGGCCATGTTCACATCTTACAAGCATGCAAAGGAACCGATAGGAGCTCCGTATGCTTCAAATGTGGTGAAATGAGGCATGAACGAAAAGGAGGCACACTGTATCCTTTGCGACGATGCTGATCCAAGTCTAGATTTTGAGCACATCTTCAGATCAGAAAATTGTCGGCGTTTCCAGGAAGCCCTAGCCTAGGCAAATTCAGAACTTCGATGACCTGTATGCTGCAGGTAAACCTACACTACAGTTCAACCGCCCCTTGAGCAGTTTTTGATGGACTTGAAAGCTTAAATTTTGCTACTAACTGAGCAATATCACGATAAAAGTACTACACCATAGTATCCTGATGAAACTGTTACCGTCACCATCTGGGTTCGGAACAGTGATTTCCAGGTAGAGGGCTGTGGATGGGGAATGATTTCATGGGACCACACCCTTCAGTGTATACCTAACGCAAATGAACTACTATCATCTTTCATAATGCTTTAGAGGGCGCTGTCTCGAACACAGATGGCAACGTGATAAATGTGACATTCAACTCGGAGTCCTTCGTATGGAGAATACACAATTAGAGGGTATTAGAGGACTACTCAGTCAGTGATCACCAGCATATTCTGTTTAAGATCCATGATGTTGTCTCGCAATTTCTGTGCTCTTAACATTCTAAAATTGGGTGGAAAGATGGACGTCGAAATATTCGTCAAGGTGCACACGGTAGGTGTTCCACGGCAGGGTGATTTCCAGGGGACAGAAGAACTGGCAGCTCAAGACGTGGTGAATTCAACTATCAGCATCATCACGTCTACTTGCAGTGCTTCTATACCCCGTCGAAAACCACGGCATGGCAAACCCCCAGAGTACTGGTGGTCAACTGAAATCGCTGAAAAGCGAAGGGAGTGTTACATGATTATTCGTGAGGCTTAACGGGGATGGAACCACGCTGAAGCATGCAACCAGGTAGCAGCATATAAGGTGGCCAGAAAATTAAGAACAGCCAGGCTTGCTGCTGGCTGAAAATGTCAACAAGGATCCGTGGGGCCTTGACTACTGGCTACTTATGCGGAAGCTTGGTGCTCTATGGACACCTTGCATACATAAAGCGAAAATGATGGACAAAGTGGTACGGGCAGCTTTTAACGCCATCCCACCCGAGTTGATATTGTTCATGGTGAAACAGTAATCGAGTGCCCACTCTTCACACAGCCAGAACTGGAAAGTGCACTCCTAAAATCAAAAGCAAGCAAGGCTTCAAGCCCAGATGGCGTACCACCAGAGGTGATTTAACTTGTCTATCACCATTATCCTGACTTGCTACTCAGCAAATTAAACGTTTGCCTATGGGACGAGGTTTTCTCGGTACGATGGAATGTAGCAAGGCTCGTACTGATCAGCAAGGGGAAGGAAAATTCCAGATCATCCCTTGCATACTGCCCGTTGTGCATGCCGGACATGGCTGGGAAAGTGCTAGAGAAACTCATCAAGGAAGACTCAATGACGTGATTTGAGTGACTGGGATCTATCTCCTTGGCAGTACGGCTTTAGAGCAGGACGTTCCATCATTGACGCAATTGCAGAGTTGGTAAACGCTGTTCAAATGGCAGAGACGTATAGCCACACCAAGCGACAGATCGTCCTGTTGGTAACATTCGATGTTAGGAATGCCTTCTGCTACGTTAGCTGGGTGCATACCCTGGATACGTTTAAAAGCACTTTTTAAGTTCCAGAATATCTCATGCAGCTTTTGAACAACCTGAAGAACTTCAGTTCCAGAATATCTCATACAGCTTTTGAACTAACTGAAAAACTGAAGCCTGCTTTTTGTGGTTTGGAGGTGAATGTTATCTACGCACTGAGTGTGGAATTCTTATGCTCGAAAGCCTGCTTTATGACACGACGCAGGGTCAACGAGGGATATAAGTTACATCGCGTGTTGCTCACAGATCTATTCTTAGTAAAGACACTATGAAACGTGTCTTGTGATGGGAAATTGAGACTGGAGATGCCAGAAGAGTTGCATTTGATCAGCTACGTGAATGATGTTGTGGTTCTAATAACTGGACAAACCATTGAACAAGCGCAACTTAAGCTAGGTATGCTAATAAGTAGATTAACAGTTTAGATGACTGCTCGTAGGTTCAGTTTATCACTGAAGAAAACCAAAGTTGTCATCATGACAAAGAAGAGAATCCCGAGAGTAAGGATAATCTGTATTGGAGACATACTAATCAAATCGAAGCCAGCGGTGAAGTACCAGGGACAACTGATCGGTTCAAAGATGAGTTTCTTTGAGCAAACAAGATTATGCTGAGAAGACTGCTTTATGCGTATTGGCTCTGAGTCGACTTGTGGGCAACGTATTTGGACTCAACCCATCAAGAAGGTGCCTCTTGATGAACACTTCAGGGTCAGCGCTACTGTACGGAGCTGAAATATGGGGTGACGCTCCTAGTAATGAGGTGAACCGAAAACGCTTGCCACAGTTACAGAGAAGAGGTTCATCGAGGGTTGCATCTTCATGTCGAAAGTCTCTGATTTAGTGCTGAGAGTTATTGCAGGCGTTATAACTGTCGCCTTTCTTGAACGCAAAAATTATGGCAGTCATCGTCTTCCTCTCCTAGGCAAAATTTACCGTCGGGGGTCTGTCATGTAGCAATATTTTGTGATTAGGACTGAAAACACCCATGCTTCCCCAAAAGGCGGGCTACATAGAAGTCAGTTCCACCATGCCTTCAATTTAGTCACGGTCTCAGATCCGGCATGAGACACATAGTCCACCTTCCCTTCGTGTAATTCACTCAAGACTGCTGT
The DNA here is from genome assembly GCA_963969285.1 of Odontomyia ornata. Taxonomy (NCBI): domain Eukaryota; kingdom Metazoa; phylum Arthropoda; class Insecta; order Diptera; family Stratiomyidae; genus Odontomyia; species Odontomyia ornata. Next base: position 220,134,628 of record OZ017742.1, read on the forward strand.
CAATCGTTGAGTGAACGTTATCGCTCCTCACTTGCATGTGTCTTCCTCTGGTCTTCGTTTTGACGCAGGTAAATTTAGCAGCAGTCTCTGGCAAGGAGGGCGAGAGGTATCGTACCTGCAACAACTCTCATTGCTGAATTAGTGACCACTTGTGGATATGAAGATGCAATCCTAAGTGCTCCTATCCTTTCTACCTATGCCAATTGTTTTTGGTGCACCTTCTTACTGAGATCTTCACCTCATATTTCCACACTGTAGCGACACTCATCAAGATTCGCCTTCTTGAAGGGTAATGTACATGAAGCAATTTTATCAGCAGTTGCTCTAATTTGCTCAGAGAAACTTATCTTTAAGCCGATCAGAATCCTCAGGTATTTTACGGATGGTTTTGATTACTTATCGTCCTCACGCTGAAGTCTCTCTTCTTTATCAAGTGGCCACCTCAGTTTTCTCCCAGCGCTGGACTAAATCCGCGAGCAGTCATCCAGTCTCTCACCCAGTGTATTAGTATACTTAGTCTACGACCCAAATTCAATTCGTATTTGAGCAGAGCAATAGCAAATCAAATTGTGGTAGAAGTAGATGCTCTAAATCCGCTTACAGCTAATTTTGGGGGAATTCTATTCGGGAAAAGATGATTCCTTACGAACGCAGCTCAGTCTGTTTAGTGAGTTTTAGATGAAATGACTCGCCTAGGTGAAAAGACTGCTTCAATATACCCCATGGTTTCTGAATTATTGGTGTTGCTAGGGAGCGAACAAACTTTTCTCTTTGCCAACATCAGGGCAAGAGTGAAGCGGCAATTCACAAGATGCGGCGATAAGCTTTTTTTGTGGTTGGGAGGTGAATGCCATTTATGCACTGAGTGTGGGGTGCCTATGTTCACGAGCAACTGGTCTACCCACTAAACACCTCCCTTGTCAACCCTAGGATAAGCGGTAAGCTTTATGTGAGAGGCAATGCTCTGACGTTATTGTGACTTGAGTGGTGGAAGCTAATCCCGATGCACGGGTGAGATCTTAACAATGAGCGTCAATCGTAACCCTAAACAAGCGTTTAAAAGACGAATAATGGGAAACGGAGGCTGGCAGTGAATTGCCTCATAGAGCCCACAACTGCAGGACGCGGCTATTCAACCGAGACAATTGGAAGCACTGTATTAAGAGGGCCAAGGCTTAACCTAGTTTATAGGCAGAATGATGAAGGTTAACACTTGTCACCTTTGATATGTCCTCGTCAGAGCCAAAATTGTTAATATGTTTTTCGAATTTAAAGGATAATTATGCTAGATGACCTACATCTGTGTCTGGATGATAGAGCATGCCCTTGAGCTGACGGTATCAAAGACCAAAATTGAAAATTTTCTGAATCAATTAACACGATTAAAAACTAACATCTATTTTTTATTGGTTTTGCAGATTTTTCCGGTGCATTTTGAGTTTTCAACGTCTGAATTGAAACATAAACCAAACATTCCACGATCTGGAATAAACGCTGATGGGAAAGGTAATTCATCAAAAGTTTTAATAAAATTTCCAATTCTCATTTCATAATATGTAATTGCAGGCTACCAAGTTTTACTTATTGTACCACAAACCGATGTTCTCATTTGTCATTTTAAGTGTCATTCTATTCTTATTATTTCGTAAAAAGACACTAAAGCAAATAATTATCCCCTTCTTCTTTCTTTTTACAGTTTTACCTGTTTTTTCACTGGATTCAGGAAGCTTTCCTTGGGAGAAATTTGGCTTCATCATGATACCTAGAGTTCAGTCTAAGTACTTTAACACTAAACTGACACAAGGCTACTGACTGCAAACTTGTTATTTTAGCTGCAACGTATTATTTTCATCTAATCGATATCGCAAAAGTATAATTCTGTATAGCCAGTTATATGAAATGAAAATAAAGAATTTCGGAATCAAAAATAAATATCATTCAATATGATTTCATTAAAAACTCTAAACTATTTAACCCAGCAGCTTCCGTATCCAGATTCCCAACCACCCCTTTCAGACCCTATTTATAGGCTTGAAATTATTTTTTTGAGTATCCATAAATCAGAGGTAAGAAACTGAAAACTAATTAACTCGGGTCATTTCAGTGACCTAGATTAGATATGTACGTGCATTAGAGACGAGCAGCGCCACTATCGCGGAAAAATGGAGACAACTTCAGGAGTAAGCTAAGTAATATTTCGATTCACACAAGTTGTCAAAAAGTGACCGGCCCACAATTTAGATATGAAAGAAAATAAATTATTATTATAGTACTTTTTACCATGTTTCATTCCTAAACTAGTGCCCCCACGCTCATACATTGACCATTCGCTAGTAGTGCCACACGTTTCCATCTAATTAAATAGTGTTCTTCTTCGTGGCCCTACAGCCCATCTCGGACCTTCGCTTTCTGCAACAAGCGTTTCCAACGGTCTTGGTCCATTGACCGCGTCCTTCAATTTCGAGATCCGAGGAGTGATGAACTGTCTTCGTGAACCGAGTCAGTCCAGGATTTTCTCGGTTTCCCCGCTGGTCTTCACCATTCAGTCCTCCCAACGATTTATGTGGCTAGCCTATTGCAGCTTCCGCTGTCCAACCATCGCTGAGACCTCCAGCATGTCAAAAACTTGATACAGTTCATGGTTGGAGCTTTGTTTTCTGTGTATGCAGCTGGTTTTCAAGACCGTCAAAACTAAATAACAAATTTTATTGGCGAGCTGTATTCTTCAGCTAATTTCGTCTCTTTCATTAGCGGTTCTCGTTATTTTGGTGCCTAAATACACAAATTTGCTGACATTTTCGATACTGTATTCACCAAGTGTAGCACATTGTGTATTTGAGCTATTTTCTCAACAGCGTCATCAGCTTTGTTTTATTTTCATTGATTTGTAGCCCTACTAGTTTTGCTTCGCTGTCGAGTTTCAGAAAGAGTTCTTTGGCAGTTGTTAATGACCGTGACAAAATATTGATGTCGTCCGCATAGACTACTACTTTGCTCGACTTGTATAGTGATGTACCGCTTGTATCAACAGGTAACTTTGTTATGAGGTATTCCAGCCCATTTCCCCGTTTAGTCCGATATTTGTGTCAAAGGTGCCGTAGAATTGCTTATTGATGCGGACGTCATTATCATTTTGGTAAGACGGACCAACTTGCCAGGGACGCTAAAGTAAACCTTATTTGATACAGTATGTTGCGATCAATACTGTCATATGCCAGCTTAAAGTCAACGAAAATTTGGTGTACGTCTATGGTGAACTCTCTGCATTTTTCAAGTACCTGCTTGCCTGTAAACATTTGGTCTATTGAAGTAAATAGTCTTGCCGTTTAAAATATCAACCGATAAAGAAAATTTTGTCGATGCTAACGAAGGTGTCACTACTCCGGCAGCAGTTGGCTCGATTGCCACCTTTAAATAATCACCCTTCCGGGTATTGCATCCTAGGCTGTGGTTTTACCCCGTGGAGACACAATTCTACAACTGCAAAATTATGCACGATTCCTCCAAGTTTGACGAGGTTGTGTCTGAACTCGAAATAGATTTCCCTAGACAAGTATTGAGCACTCAAGGAGCACCTAATGTTATTTTTCTCCTCCAAGAAGCATGAGATAAAGCAACATATCTCAAGCCTAGCGCTTGGTGATCAACATCTGCCATAACTGCTCCGTACGATGCGGTTCAAAATAGCAGGAAAATTCCCCAATAGTGTCTACAAATCACTGTGAATGAAATGGCTCCCCGTTGACGTTAGTCAATCCTTAATCGCAGTTGAAATGACAGACTTGGACAAGATAGCCGAGTGCGTAAACATGATCGTGGAAATATCAGCGACCCTTACAGTCACCGGGACTCATTTTGCCAGTAATAACTCTGAGGTGGAGTTGTTGAAAGAGCAAATCCCAGTCTTTATATTCGAAGCCAGATGCCTCCAATAGAAGCCAGCACAAGCGTATCGTTCACCATAGAGCCTGCGACAGCGTTCGCCATTCAGACAATACCAGAGGCTACGGTTTGGATTCTTCATGCCATAGATAGTCTAAAGTCTACTTTTACCACTGGAAACTCAGTAATAGGGCAACTAAATGCCAATCTCCTTGCGAGTTCAACCATAATCTGGAACAGAGCCAGCAATATAAATTCCCTTATCGACAGCGGGGCAGACATTTCAGTCCTACCAAAGAAGTATACTCATCTGTAAGTCAACGGAATACAAATAATATGCAGTGAATAGTTCCCAGATCTCCACGTACGAGTAAAAAGGCTGCCTTTAGACATCAACCTGAAAAGTGTGCTCTTGTGGAACTTCTATATCGCCAATGTAGCTAACCCAATCATCGGTGCTGAAATCCTTGAAAATTTCGGACTCACCATTAACATACAAAAATGTCTCATTCTAGACCTCCCCTTGGGGGTCAACAGCAATTGGATTCCGATTGATATGCAATTTCTCTTCAACTGCCATAGTAGTAGAATAATCTGGCTACCATCAATTGTTACAACAGTTTCCCTACTTAACAATTATCAATTGAAACCACTGAAGAGCAGCCAAGTAGTCAAACATCAAATCATAATCTCAGGCCCACCAGTCGCCAGCAACGCTCAAAGACTGTCCATCGAAGAACTTGCCATCGCCAAAGCAGAATTTGGTTAATTGCTCGAGATTAAGCTCTTCCGTTCAACAGACATTTCCTGGACCAGTCCTCTTTATCTGGTGTCTACAAAGGACGGTTCTTGGTACCGTTGCGGTGATTATAGTCAGGTTAATACGATCACTCAGTCCAACCGTCACCTGATGCCGCATATTGAAAATGTATTTGCTAGGCTACATCGCATGAGAGTGTTTAGTAAAATAGACTTGTTGTGGGCATTCCAGAAGATCCCCATCCAAGAGGACGATATCCTAAAATAGCTGTAATCACCAGTCAAACTTTTCAGTGATACATAGACAAATCTTTATTAAGCTTGAAATTTTGCAAAGCTTACATCGACGGCATCTTTGCATTCTCTGAAACAAAGGAACAACATTTCAACTATATTCACTCTCTGTTTGAGCAGTTGAGCAAGTTCATCTTAGTTAGACACGTGGCAAAGTGTACCTTTGCGATCCACAAGGCCGAGTTCTTGGAGCACAAGATCTCAAAGCACGGCCTATTTCTAGTTAACTCCAAGATCGAAGTGCATGCTAGACACTGCTGGGAAAGTGCTAGAGAAACTCATCAAGGGAAGACTCACTGGCGAGATTCGTGGTGCTGGGGACCTATCTCCTCGGCAATACGGCTTTAGAGTAGGACGCTCCATAATTGATGCGATTGCAGACGTGGTCAGCGCGGTCCAAAAGGCAGAGGCATATAGTCGCACCAAGCGACGGATCGTCCTGTTGGTGACACTCGACGTCAGGAACGGCTTCAACTCTGCTAGATGGGTGAATATTCCGGATACGCTGGAAAACCCTTTTCAAGTTCCAGAATGTCTACTGCGGCTTTTGAGGGAGTACCTGAAGGACCAAAGCCTAATTTACAACATAACACAGGGCCAATGAAGGATGAAAGTTACATCGAGTGTTGCTCAGGGATCTATACTTGGTCCGGACCTGTGGAACGTGTCTTACGATGAGCTACTGAGAACAGGGATGGCAGATGAGTCGCGCTTGGTCGTCTATGTAGATGATATTGGGGGTCTGGTCACTGGATGCACCTTTGAACAAGCGCAACTTAGGCTAGATATGTTAATGTGCCGAGTGAGAGACTGGATGACTTCTCGCGGCTTCAGTTTGGCACTGGAGAAAACCGAAGTGGTCATCTTGACAAGAAAGAGAATTCCGAGAGTAAGAATGATCATTATTGGAGACCTACTAATCGAATTGAAGCCATCGGTGAAGTACCTGGGGCTACTGATCGACTCAAAGATGAGTTTCTCTGAGCAAATCAGGGCAACGGCTGAGAAGGCTACTTCGGGAGTATCGGCTCTGAGTCGATTTATGGCCGACGTAGGGGGAGCGACCCATCAAGAAAACAGCTATTGATGAGTGCTGTAGGCTCAGTACTACTGTACGGAGCATAAATATGGGACGATGCTCTCAATAACAAGGTCTACTGAAAACGCTTGGCACAGGTTTAGAGAAGAGGAGCACTGAGAATTGCATCTTCGCACCCAACAGCCCCTGATTCGGCGGTGAGAGTTATTGCAGGCATGATATCTGTTGCCCTCCTTGCTAGAGAGCGCCGTACTATTTACCTGCGTCGAAATGAGGATGCGAGGGAGATGTTTGTCCGTGAGGAGAGACAGCACCCACTCAACGATTGGTAGCAGTCTTGGGTGAATTGCACGAATGGAAGGTGGACTGCGCGCCTCATTCCAGATGTGAGATCGAGGCTAAATCATAGGCATGGTGAGACTGGGTGTTTTCAGTCTTACCTGCACAAGATTGGTAAGTCACGCTCCCCGATTGTCGGTTTTGCCCACGAGAGGAGGACAATGCCTGCCACACATTTTTTGCGTGCACAAAAGAACCTGTGCAGGGAGACAGGAGAGCTCACCCCGGAGAGGATAGTCGCGATGATGCTCGAATCGGTTGACAATTGGAACCATGTGGCACATTATGTTCGGGTAGTCCTAAAAGATAAAAGGGACTCAAAACAGCTGGGGGAGTTGGGACTGGGGATCGCTTGTCTGGCACTTCTTCCCATTTCCCTTTCCGCTCGAACAGGGATCCCCCAGCTTGAAGGCGCCTCACGGCGTAACAAAACGAGACCTGGCCCGAAGTAATGTGTCAAACGGTTCCAAGCTATTGACAGGGGAGGTATTTAGAGGGTAGTCCAGTCGCCTTCTTGTGAGCATGGGAGTCCTACACTCTGTGGGTAAATGGGCAATCACCTCCCAACCACAAAAAAAAGATAGAAATTTTCCTGAATTATTGCCAGCCGGCTACACTTGTTGAACTTGGACAATTCATTGAAGCTATCAACTATAACCACAAATTCATTTCTATAGCCGATTGGCGGCAGTCTTGGGGGAACTGCACGAAGGGAAGGTGGACTGCGTGCCTCATCCCGGATGTGAGACCGTGGCTAAATCGAAGGCATGGTGAGACTAACTTCTATCTGACGCAGCTTTTGAGCGGGCACGGGTGTTTTCAGTCTTACCTGCACAAGGTCGGTAAGTCACGGTCTCCCGATTGTCGGTTTTGCCCATTTGCGTGTACCAAATGGGTCAGGCTGCGAAGGGAACTCTACAGGGAGACGGGAGAGCTCACTCCGGATAATATAGTCGCGGTGATGCTCAAATCGGTTGACAAATGGAACCAGGTGGCACATTATGCACGGGCAGTCCTAAAATATAAAAGGGACTCACAGCAGCCGGAGGCGCTGGGGCTGGGGGATCGCTCTTCTGGCATTTCCTCTTCCCCTCTCCCCTCCCGCTAGGAAAGGGACTCCCCAGCTTGAAGGCGCCCCACGGCGTAACAAAACGAGACCTGGCCCGAAGTAATGTGTCAAACGGTTCCAGGCTAGGTTCTCAGATTGACAGGGGAGGTGTTTAGTGGGTAGTCCAAGGGTTTCCTCCATGGGAGTCCCACACTGCCAGACTCAGCGGGCGTAAATGCCTTCACCTCCCTACCACAAAAAAAACTGTAAACCTGCTGCTTATACTCCAGGATATCCTTCAGAGTCAAAAGAAAGAGAAATTGGTATCCAGATGTAGTCAACGCATTCCACCGCTAAAAAAGTCTGGCTCTAAGAATTGTATGTGATACTTCACGTCCTTCGCCTAATCCCTTAGTACCCAAGTTGCTGCGCAATAGACTTTTCAATGTATTACACCATTGTTCATACCCTAGCAACAACTCTACCTTGCGTGCCATCACGAATTTCATCAACCATGACATTACTTAGTGGACCTTAACCTGCATCAATTGACAGCAGTCCAAAGTGCCCATGCATATCATAAACTTCTCAGTCCCAGACAAGTAGTTTCAGTGAGGGACACTGGACGTCATGTGTTTGCTTCCTTCATTGTATAAGCACCGTTATTGCTTTACAAAGATGGATCGCTTTTCAAGGTAGCCTGAAGCTGTGCCTTCAGCCGAGCAGTCAGCAGCCTCGGTTGCAGAAGCATTTTACACAAATTGTGTTGGTTCCTTTAGAGCTCCTGTGATTGTCACTACCGTTTAGGGAGCGCACTTCAAGCCCCAGCTCTTAAACTCACTCATCACGCTGTTGAGCTGTGAATGTACTAGAATATCGCCGTACAATCCGATATCAAACGGGTGGTTAGAGCGCTTACACCACATCTTGAAATCCACCATACTGTGTCATGCGGAAATTCGAAACTAGATAAGTGTCCTCCCATAGTTTTGTTGGGATTAAGAACAACATTCAAAGACATCCTAGGAGCCTCGCTAGCCAAATTGCTATTTGGATCTACGCTGCACTACCCAAGCCTATAGTTTAGCAACAACAACCTACAGGCAAACTCATCCAAGGTAGTTGTGGTGGATAAGCCACCCGAGCCATATGAACAACAATATCACGCATACGTCGTTGTTGCTGAAATATTGTGTAACCATATCCCGCATACAAGGTGGTGATACGATTGAAGATCGGATGCATTCAACGAACTTATCAAACTCGGATTTTTTTGTCCATCAAAAGCCGCTTGGAGCAGCCCTTTGCACATGATGAGAAAGCCAAATGGAGATTGGTGAACATGTGGAGACTACCTTGCGCTTAACGACTTGCAGAAAGCGTACCATCAAATGCTCATGAAACCCAGTGACAACCCGAAAACTGTCACCATAGCATCGTTCAAATTGTACGAATTCATGTACATGACGTCCAAACATTTGAAAATCAGGCTCCTAGGACACGCCATCAGCAAGCATGGGTTGAAACCCTTCCTGAAAAAATGGAGGAAATTTCCCCAACACTGAGGCCGAAGAACGTACACTAACTGGAGATGGCTTCCTTCCACATGCAGCCCAATACCAGCGAGCCTTACTGCACTTGATCCCGGAAAACCATGAACACAATCAAACGCCACTCGATTGAACGGAAGAAGCAGTAGCTGTATTCGATCAGTGCATGTCGGACTTAGGAAAACCCCGACTCTTGGTCATCCTGACTCTGGCTTAACCCAACTCCAATGCCATATGGTCTCTCTGCGCCAACACCTCAGACTGCAACATCGGAGCCGTAGTCCAGTAAACGAGAGAAGGAACCGCAACGCTACTCAGATTCTTCTCTAGAAAGCGAGCAGATACCTTATAAAAGTCCAGCACGTACAATCGGGAGTTGTTAGCTATACACGAGGCGATTCGACCCTACCAACGCATGCTAGAGAGCAGTATTCACTGACCACAAGTCCTTTTAGTTCACGCTCAAGCAACGCTTTGAAAAGAAATCGTCGGGACAACATTGCCGGCTAAATTTTATATCGCAATTCACCACGGACATCCGACACATCCGACACATCCCATGCAAAGACAACGCCAGCGCTAACTATCTTTCATGCGTAAATATGATTCAATCAATTGACTTTACCGCTATTTCCTTAGCTCAGAAGGATGACTTCGAGCTTCAAGCGCTGTTAAGTAGCCACGATAGGTCACTCGAGTGGAAACAATTGAGGTCGGACGACGGAAAAGATACGACCATTCGTCCCACGACTATTCCGAGCAATAGTCATGCAGAACATCCATGGCCTCTCTCATCCAGGCACTCGAGCAACCAGAAGGGTGATCACCGATATTTAAGGGGCAGACCAGCTCCTGAAAGTTACACACTTGTGGATGACGCCCTATCAGTTGGCTTCCAATGGCATCACACGGTCAAAACTATGTTCCACTGCCACAATTCACCCTAATGAACCAGATCGCTACCCAAAGTACTGCTGGGACTGCGATTGACGCTGAAGAAAGACATTGAATTGACTCCAGCCAACATTGTCTACAGCACGACGCTGGAAAATTTTTCAATTCTTCCCAAGCGAGCGTAAATGATTCCCAATTTTTAAAGGATCTCTGCACTAGATTGGTTTCGTTAACCTCACGAAATACGGTGCACCACAGCATCAAGGACATCTTGGTGAACAAGGACCTGGAAAACAGTACGCACGTCTACTTCCAAAACGACAAAGCTAAGGCCCCATTCACGTCAACTTACAACCGCCCGTAGCCGGTATTGGCAAATAATATAAGGTTGACGTGAATGGATGACCAACTGTTATATCCATCAACAAGTTGAAACCCGTATTTTCTACCACTTCGGATGTACAAACAACACGATCAAAATGAGGAATCTGCATGCCAGCACAATTCTCAACATGCAGGGGCAGTACTGTGGCGGATCTGCCATCCGAGCCCTATGAACAACAACACTACGCACAAGCCGTTGTTGCCGAAGTATCGTACCACCATATCCCGCATGCAAGGCAGTGGAACGATAGACGATTGCATGTGGCAGCCGTTGACATAGCTACCAAACATGCTTGTGCGTAACGAGATGGGCAATACTCAAGTGATAGTATTCATCTACCATCTACGCTGGACATGAGACGACATGATTCACATGAGTTCCTGTTATGAGTAGACTTAACCCCACGGTCACCATTAGACTGGAATTGGAACAATGCGCCAATCATCGCCCCTAAGAAAGGTTCCAGTTTATATTGGGGGAACTTCCAACTTTCATACTGTTATGTTAGATACGAGACCTAGCTGTATCTGACGCTATAAGGTCAACGCCAACCTTTGTTTGCACCACAAACCACCACGATACGCCACGAAGGGCCACAACCAATCAGCTGACATCCGAAAATAGAGCTCATCAGCTTCCCATAATATCTAAATATATATCCAGGGCTTTGCAGCTATTAGTTGATTTTGTTGTCGAGCAATCACATAGCCACTATATTTCGTATCTTGTTCCTATCCTATTATTTTCACCAAGCGATTCGGGTACTCCGCGAACACCAATTCCCGTCAATTTCACTGGAATTGAAGACGACAACTCAATAATAGCAGTTGCACCCCTTTGAATTACCTGAACCCCTGCCAGCTTTATTTACCCTATATACTCAACGACCCCCAGCAAACGAGATTAAGTTTGAGTGGTTCTTCAGACGGACTATAAGCTTGTTCAGTTATGATACGTGCTGGTTTAAATTCAGAACGTATCGCAGCTGGGGGGGACGGACACACAACCAAAGCATGATAATGATCATATCACTTTGTGGAGTGCCGATACCTTCGATCATGACAATGAGATACTCTAACTATCTCTAAGCGAAGGTCCAACAGAAGCTGTAGTGTTTCCAAAAAAAAATTGCGAACCGAAGCATTTAATTTCATTTCTATTTTGATACGTTCCGAAACATAAAATAAGAATTTATACGTCACCTCTATCAAATTATTCAAAAATGCTGTCTCAAGTGCACAAAATTATGTTTTAATAGTTGAAAACTGCATCAACTATCAGCATGCATCAAAAACCCACCATTGGCAAATGGTTCCGCTAGACGGGTGGATATTCTGGACACGCTGGAAAACTCTTTTCAAGTTCCAGAATATCTAATGCGGCTTTTGAGGAACTACCTAAAGGACGACACGACACAGGGCCAACGAAGGATGGAAATTACATCGGGTGTTGCCCAGGGATCTATCCTTGGTCCGGACTTGTGGAACGTGTCTTACGATGGGCTACTGAGACTTGAGATGCCAGATGAGTCGCGCTTGGTCGGCTATGCGGATGATGTTGCGGCTCTGGTCGCCGGACGCACCGTTGAACAAGCGCAACTTAGGCTAGGTATGCTAATGCGCCGAGTGAGGGACTGGATGACTGCTTGCGGGCTCAGTTTAGCACTGGAGAAAACCGAAGTGGTCATCTCGACAAAAACGAGAATCCCTAGAGTAAGGATGATCAGTATTGGAGATATACAGATCGAATCGAGGCCAGCGGTGAAGTACCTGGGGCTACTGATCGACTCGAAGATGAGTTTCTCTGAGCAAATCAGGGCAACGGCTGAGAAGGCTGCTTCGGGAATATTGGCCCTGAGTCGACTTATGGCCAACGTAGGGGGACCCAGCCCATCAAGAAGACGCCTCTTGATGAGTGCTGTAGGGTCAGTGCTACTGTACGGAGCAGAGGTATGGGGCGACGCTCTCAGCAAGGAGGTATACCGAAAACGATTGGCACAGGTACAGAGAAGAGGAGCACTGAGAATTGCATCTTCGTATCCAACAGTCTCTGACTCGGCGGTGAGAGTGATTGCAGGCGTGATACCTGTCGCCCTCCTTGCTAGAGAGCGCCGCGCTATTTACCTGCGCCGAAACGAGGATGCGAGGGAGATGGTTGTCCGCGAGGAGAGACAACGCTCGCTCAACGATTGGCAGCAGTCTTGGAGGAATTGCACGAAGGGAAGGTGGACTGCGCGCCTCATCCCGGATGTGAGACCGTGGCTTAATCGAAGGCATGGTGAGACTGACTTCTATCTGACCCAGCTTTTGAGCGGGCACGGGTGTTTTCAGTCTTACCTGCACAAGATCGGCAAGTCACGGTCTCCCGATTGTCGGTTTTGCCCAGGACAGGAGGACAATGCCTGCCACAGATATTTTGCGTGTACCAAATGGGCCAGGCTGCGAAGGGAACTCTACAGGGAGACGGGAGAGCTCACCCCGGATAATATAGTTGCGGTGATGCTCGAATCGGTTGACAAATGGAACCAGGTGGCACATAATGCTCGGGCAATCCTAAAATGTAAAAGGGACTCACAGCAGCCGGAGGCGCTGGTGCTGGGGGATCGCTCTTCTGGCAATTCCTCTTCCCCCCTCCCCTCCCGCAGCTTGAAGGCGCCCCACGGCGTAACAAAACGAGACCTGGCCCGAAGTAATGTGTCAAACGGTTCCAGGCTAGGTTCTCAGATTGACAGGGGAGGTGTTTAGTGGGTAGTCCAAAGGTATCCTCCATGGGAGTCCCACACTGCCAGACTCGGCGGGCATAAATGCCTTCACCTCCCTACCACAAAAAAAAAAAAAAATTGGCAAATCAAAGAATCCATTCTCTTAAATTCAAAATGTTGCTTCTAAAAAATAAACTCTTTTCTGAACCTAAATCTGCCAGTAACTTAACTCGTTATTTTAAATTCAACAAAACCCCACCAACAATTTCCTAACTATCAACCTCCACTCGAATAAAAACATCAACAACTTTAATCAGCAGCATATATCCATCCAACAATGTGTACGCGGCTAAAAATGATTCCCGTGAAAAAGATTGAAAAATCATTTAAAAATAAAATCTCCGAGAAAAATGATGTTGACATCATCCGCTAAAGCGAAGATTTGAAAAAGTTAGTCTGAAAACTTAAGTAAAAATCTTAGAAAAATCTTAAGTAAAAATCTACTAAAATACTAGGCGCCCAGAAATGGAAATTTTCAGCAAGTAAATGAAATCCTTAAGATATGCAATACGAATAAATTTCTCACTGATGTTTATTATGTGTCTAGGGTGAGTTTTTCCATATTTTCACTAGTAGATGGCAGTACAACATTGAAATCGAAATTTGAAACTTTTTCAATTTTTACTTTAGAATAATAAATATTATTCTATCGTGATTGTTGTCTTTTACAGAAACAGGAAACCTGGTAATATTCTTATTTTTCGGCAGGACAAAGGTTTTGAAAGGTTTGATTTATAAGAAATATAAGCCTCAGGATATGCAATCGTGTTTAGTATCACTTGAAATGAGTATGTGTCCCGGATTTCATGCTTGAAGTTTTGCACTACTAGATGGCAGCATAACAACGTTCAAGAATGTTTAAACTTTTTTAAAAATTCTTTTCAGAAAAATCAAAATATGTATTTGTGATTGTTTCACTCGTGAGAAATTGGATACATAATACAATCCTTGGTTTTCTTAAGTACACAGATATAGATTTTGAAACATGATTAGTTGAAATGACAATCTTCCTGAATGTAGATTTTTCATTAATTAAAGAAATATCATTGTGGTACACCCACCGCTTTTTCAAGGCATTAGCTATCCGTTGATTAGTATCTCTTTAATATTTTTCAGAAGGATTTACATTAGTTATTAGCTGCAACGACCATTTGGGAGATTCAAGAATTTCCATGTATTCATTTTTGTTTTCCATTCTTGCGTACAGCAAAGTAAGTTTCACCATCCCATTGAACTTTTTTATGATAAGTAGTGTCTCATCAACCAGAATTTTCTTATGGGCTAATACCCTAAAAGCTTTCAAGGCTTTCAAAAACTTACCCGAGTACAATCTGTTACCTATATTATTATTAATTAATACTCCTTCACGATACAATATATATGCATAAAATGAAACTAAAGACTCCTTCATCTTGTGTGGAAATTTAAAGTCTAAGTTATATTCCATTATTTTAGAATGTGTTGATTAAATGAGATTTTTTTCGACTAAATCCGTTGCAAGAATACTAATCAACATCTGCCACAGTGTGAAATAATAAGATTGTCTGGCTCGGGGAATTGTATGTGACACCTCACGTCCTTTGCCTAACCCCTGAGTGTCCAAGTGGCTAGGCAGTGGAATGTTTGATGTACGACGAATCCGCACATGAACACAGCCAGCCACATCTCTGATGCCAGCCAGCTCCGTTGCACAAGCGCCTCAATCTAGTTCGGAGCCATGCCCACTTGGTCTAGAGGCCAATGTCCCTGCTGGCGAAACCCTACCAGAACCTGCCCCAGGCTACGGAAAGTGGCTAAGGAAATTATGATTCTGCATTACAACCAAATGCATTCCGGTTCATAACATAACCCGAATTATCAGGACCACAATTATGCAGTACCGGTCCCCAGTACCTCCCAAACGCAACGTTGTATCGAGCTCCAGGACCACAGCTATGCAGCAACATACAGCCATTGGCTCAGTAACTGTCTTCGTGCACGCAGGAACAGTTACGTGAGAAGGAATTAATAAGCGGCTTACCGCAAACCCAAACCTTCCACGTCATTGCAACGTCCGTCATCCTAAATCCCATCATTAAGAGCGGCTGTCGGAATCGCCATCAGGCTTTTTCGGACATATAGGGGTACGTGAGAAGGCTGACATTGTCACTGGAAGTGCAATGTTGTAGCATGCGCCGGCCACGAGTGGTGCCACAGTCATGGGAGCCAAAAAGAGAGACAACTTCAAGATTAACCTGAAGACGGAATCAATTAATTTTTGTTTCTATTTTGATAGGTTTCAAATTATGTCCAAACAGAATCAAAGGACCCATTTTTGTAAATTCAACTTTTTTTCTGAAAAATAAAATCCTTTCAGAACCTAAATTGGGCTGTAATTTAAGCACGTCTTGGTTCTAAATTCAACAAATCACCACTAAAAATTTTCCAATTATCTACCAAACTTCACCCAAACGAAAACATCACCAACTAACATGTAATCGTCTATATCCATCCAACAATATTTTCTCAACTAAAAATAAAATGATAAACAGTTGAAAAATAATTTAAAATAAAAAACCTGAGAAAAATTATTTTGGCACCATCCGCCAAAACGAAGATTTGAAAATGTTAGTTTGAAATTTGAAAAATCTTAAGTAAAAATTTACTAAAATACTAGGCGCCCAGAAATGGGAATTTTCAGCAAGTAAATGGAAGTGAAACAAACAACATTTTTTCTTCGAGTAAAATGCTGGTCCTTAAGATATGCAATCCCGAATAAATATCTCACTCATATTAATTATGTATCTAGGAAATAAAAAATCATTTAAAATAAAATTTCCGCGAAAAATGACGTTGACATCATGCGCTAAAGCGAAGATTTGAAAATGTTAGTCTGAAAACTTAAGTAAAAATCTTTGAAAAATCTTAAGTAAAAATCTACTAAAATACTAGGCGCCCAGAAATGGAAATTTTCAGCAAGTAAATGAAATCCTTAAGATATGCAATCCAAATAAATTTCTCACTGATGTTTATTATGTGTCTAGGGTGAGTTTTTCCATATTTTCACTAGTAGATGGCAGTACAACATTGAAATCGAAATTTGAAACTTTTTCAATTTTTATTCTAGAAAAATATAAATTATTCTATCATGATTGTTGTCTTGTGTAGAAGTAGGATAATTGGTACCATCCTTATTTTTCGGTAGGACAAAGACTTTAATTTGCGTAAGAAATATAAGCCTCAGGATATGCAATCGTGTTTAGTATCACTTGAAATTTCGAATTTTCTGCTTCTATTTTTTCATTACTAGATGGCACTATAACAACGCTCCAGGATTTTCAAACGTTTTTTTCAGAAAAATTTAAAATATGTATTTGCGACTGTTTTACGCATGAAAAAATGGGTACATAATACAACCCTTGGTACAGATTTCGTAACGTGATTAGTTGAAGTGAAAATCTTCCTCAGTATGGATTTATCAATATTTAAAGAAATATAATTGTGGTAAGCCCACCGCACTTACAACTCGTTAGTTATTCATTGACTAGTATCTCCTTCATATTCTCCAGAAGGATTTAGCATTAGTTACTGTTTCTGCTAAATCCGTTGCAAGAATACTAATCAGTGTATGCCTTGGTGTGACATGATCATCTTGCCATTTTTCTTCCTTGTTACGAGTATTTTTAATTACTATATAAATCCCGTTATACTACAAGAGTATGCGACTGTCAGAGGTATCTTACACTTCATTATTGTAGAACGTGAAAGCGAAGTCTTTATAATATTATATAAATAATACAAATTTATAAAGGATTAAATTTTGACTTCCCAATTTAAATAAAAGCGGATATTTGTAAGATTTCCCAAAAATTCTGACAGCAACATCAAATCCTGCCAAATCGGTGATCATTCTAGAACCTGAAGTATCGAGCGAAAGGCATCGTTATGGTGCAACCTTTTTATGTGGTTGAGAGATGAAAGCTATTTACGCCCTCAATCGAGGTCTCCCAGATACATAACGTTTCTAGGCTAGTAACTGAACACCTTTTCAGTCTTCCTGAGAATCTAGCCTGGAACCGTTTAACATATTACTTCGCGCTATGCCACGTTTTCCCACGACTAGAGGCACTTTCAGGTTACAACGGGATAGCAGGAAGAAGTAGGGACTGCTAAAAAAAGACTCCTGTACCTCAAACGCCTCCAGATGCTCCAGTATGCCTTTTTTATCTTGCAAGCTGACCCATGCATAATGCCCTACACGGCTATATTTATCAGCTAGAAGAGACTACTTTTGTGTAGGTAAAATGGAAAATATCCATGCCCGCTCAAGAACTGGGTCAACCAGAAGTCAGTCCCACCATACCCGAAATTGAAACATGGCGTCCAGATAGGGATCAAGCACACAGTCCATCTTCCCTTCACGTTATCCTCCCAAGACTGTTTCCAATCGCTCAAAGAGCATTGTCCTCCTCGTTTTTTGTGGTTGGGAGGTGAATGTTATTTACGCACAGAGTGTGGGACTCCCATGCTCGCAAGAAGGTGACTGGACTACCCACTAAACACTTCCCCTGTCAACCCGAAAACCTAGCCTGGAACCGTTTGACACACTACTTCGGACCAGGTCTCGTTTTGTTACGCCGTGAGGTGCCTTCAAGCTGGGGGATCCCTCTTCTAACTAGAAGGTAGAGGGGAAAAGGAACTGCCAGACAAGCGATCCCCCAGCCCTATTACCTCCGGCTGTTGTGAGTCCCTTTAATATTTTAGGACTGTCCGAACATAATGTACACCTTGGTTACATTTGTCAACTGGTTCGAGCATCAAAATGAGTATATTATCTGGGGTGAGCTCTCCCGTCTCCCTGCACAGGTTCCTTCACACCCAGCTCGGTTTTGTGCACGCATAAAATGTGTGGCAGGCATTGTCTTCCTCTCCTGGGCAGAACCGACAATCGGGGAACCATGACGTACCAATCTTGTGCAGGTAAGACTGATAACACCCATGACCGTTCAAAAGATGGGGTTGGATAGAAGTCAGTCGCACTATGTCTTCAATTTAGCGACGGTCTCACACCTGGGATGAATTGCCCAGTACACCTTGCCTTCGTGCAATTCACCCAAGACTGATGCCAATTGTTGAGTGCGCGCTGCCTCTCCTCGCGGACAACCATCTCCCTCTCATCCTCATTTTGACGCAGGTAAATAGCGCGGCGCTCTCTAGCAAAGCTGGCAACATGTATCACCGCCAACTCATAGACTGTCCGATACGAAGGTGCAATCTCTCCTTGTTTGTACCTGTGCGAAACGTTTTCGGTACACCTCCTTACTGAGAGCGTCGCCCCAAATATCTGCTCCGTACAGTAGCACTGACCCTACAGCACTCATCAAGCGGCGTTTCCTCAGTCGACTCAGAACCGATACTCCCAAAGCAGCCTTCTCAGCCGTTGCCCTGATTTGCTCAGAGAAACTGGGGCTACGATTAGTAGCCCCAGGTACTCCACCGATGGCTTTGATTCGATTTATATGTCTCAAATACTCTTCACCCTTACTCTAGGGATTCACGTTTTTGTCAAATGAATACATCAGTTTTCGCCAGTGCTAGACTGACCCGGTGTGCAATCATCCAGCCCCTCGTTCGGCGCATTAGCCTAAGTTGCGCTTATTCAGTGACCAGAGCCGCAACCTCATCCATATAGCCAATCAAACGCGACTTATCTGGCATCTCCATGTCAGTAGCCCATTGCAAGATACGTTGGACAGGTCTAGCCCAAGGATATATAGCTGGGCAATAACCGATGTAACTTCCATCCATCGTTGGTCCTGCGTCGTATCGTAAAGCAGGCTTCGGTCCTTCAGGTAGTCCCTCTGGAGCCGCATTAGATATTCTGGAACATGAAAAGGGTTTTCCAGAGCATGCAGAATATCCCCCCATCTAGTGGAGTTGAACGCGTTCCTAACGTCAAGTGTCACCCACAGAACGACCCACCAGCAAGCCTTGTTATTGTTAGTCAATTTTCGAAGGCATTTCATGGCTGGCTTATATGCTGCCACCCGAATGTATGCCTTGTCAGGGTTTCTTGCCCGTTGAGCCTCACGCCATAGCTTATGATACTCCCTTAGCTTTACAGCGATTTCAATTAACCACCAGTACACTGAGAGCTTTGCAAGCAGTCGTGATGATGCTCAAAGTTGAGTTCATCGCGTCTTGAGTTGCCAGTTCTTCCGTCCCCTGCGAATCACCCTGTAACGGGGCACCTGCTGTGAGCACCTCGATGAACCTCTCGACGTCCATCCTTCCAATGTTCCATTCAATTGTGGAAAACCGAGAGCACGGACGTCGGGAGACAACAATACGGATCTCAAGCAGAATGCACTGATGATCGCTGACTGAGTAGTCCTCTAATACTCTCCAATTGTGTATCCTCCGTACTAAGGACTCCAAGGCCAATGCTACGGCCGGTAGTTCCTTCACAGTCAATGCGGTGGAAAGTTGGCATACTTCCGGTGTTTAGTACGGTGGGTACCATCCTGGCTGCCACTTTTAGTACTCATTTACCCAGCGAATATGTTTGAGGAGTGCCCCATTCGATTGCTTTAGCGTTGAAGTTTTCCCAAACGAGCATGTTGCCGTCGAAGTTCAAGACAACGCTCTCCCAAACCGTACCAAAAATCCGGTTTTGGATCAGCATCCTTGCAACGAATACAGTGTGCCTCCTGCGTACACTCTTTTCTTTCATGTCCCATTTCACCGCATGCGTAGCATTGGGAACTCCTATCGGGTCCTTTGCATACTTTTGCAGTATGATCATAGCGAAGGCATTTGAAACATTGAAGAGATGTTGCTCTTCGCCGTATACTACAGACAACCCACCCTATTTTTACTTTGCCCTTTGCGGTCAAATCAACTATGGCCATAGGTTGTCTCCTATCTCCTGGTGTCAGCCTCGCTTTGATCCTGTCCACGCTAGTGAGCTCCCTTTTGATGGCCTCTTCTACCTCGGCCAAATCCGTGGCGCAGTCAATGTCTCCTATTTGGATCGTTGCCATCGGATCGAACGAGGCTATAGTCGGACATTTGCTGAAGACTTTTTTACTGCGTCACAGAATGCTTCCCTATTTTTGGCTCCTGCTCCGGATTCGACCGGTGTGAGACCCGACCGAGTTGGTCGTACCTCTTTAATGGTAGTGTTAGTGTCTTTGGGTTTTACATTTCCCCTGATATCCAGCAGCTCCTCCCCGTAAGATCGGCTATCTTGGGTTTTACCAGCAATGCCTGCTGCCGCAATCTTTGTCGAGGTTTCTTTCTCTCCTGTTTCGCATCAGGTCTTTTTCTTGTTGGGCGCTAATGCAAATTTTATTTTCTGGCACATTCTAAAGGAGTTTCTTTGCAGTTTTTTTCACTCCTTTTGTCAGCACTATCTGGAACCCCTGATCTGGCGTTCCGCGGCCATCAAGTGCCTCCTCTTTCCTTCTTTTATCCCGATCTCCTTCGACTACGCTAGACGCAATTCTTTTATTGATGTTTGATTGTGGAGCTATCTACACGTGACTTTTAGACTTAAGGTACGGACTTCTGATCCTCTTTGGCCTTAAACCAGCTACTCCGATAATGCTCTATGCAGTCCAGGAGTTCCTCCAGTTCAAAGAGCCCAATCTTTACTGCTTTGTAGATTTTTGGTGAGTCGCATGCAGATTGTATTCTTCTTAAAACATATCCCGTTTTTCAGATTAGCCTTTCTTGTTCAAGTCATTGGGATGCAGCTATACTTTGCGACCATCTTTCTTGCGAGAGATTATCGGCTTCCGTTTCCAAGTACAGTACTTCTGCCACATTTCCGACGGAGGCGATGAAATCTCTGGTCACTCCTATCTTTTACTGCCGTAATCTCTTGTGGTCCTCGGGATTGTTCGCTATTATTTCGGGATTTACAACCTTTGCCTGGGTTGCTTCGGAAGTGATCGCAGCAGTGAGCATCAAATTTTCGATGTTATTTATATTTTCCTCCACCACTCGAACATCTGGCGCGTCCTGCAGAGCTTCCCGCTTTTTCTTTTTAGGGAAGCTCTGGTATTCGCATCATTTTTTTTGCTGTGCCCAAACGCCGCAGTATTTTCAGTCTGGACAAGACTGTCAGTTAATCTCAGTTTTTTTTTGTCCGTCTTCACAGTCATTGTTTTCATCGCAGTTTTTGTCATCGTCAGTACCGCTCTCGATGTGCTGTTAATATCGTGGCTGCAGCCGCTCATTGCGTTGTCATTGTTGTTATTTTTGCTTCTGTTTTGGTTCATTTGTGTAGTCATCTTTTTGGGCACATGATTATCTTTGCAGGGCAGGGAGGCAATGCGAGGGTTGGCACAAGCCCTTATGGGGACAAGTGCTCAGAGCCAGACCAGCGCTAATCGGGAGTCCGTCTCAACCGAACCTACACCACCAACCCAATCGTGTGAGCTTCGAACGTACTCCGAGGGCTGCCAAGGATATCAGCAGCTTAAACAATAGACCTGAGTAAATTAGCCGAGAATGCAGACATGTTGTGGAAACCAGAGCAACTCCCTCAGTCACCGAAATTTATCCCGCCAGTGGCAATTTTTAGGTGGAGTTTTTGAAAGAGGAAATCTAAGCCTATACTTCCGATGTCAAACAAATCTAATAATGGCCCACACAAGCGAATCTTTCTCCTTAGGGTTCGTGAAAACATTCACCATTCAGGCAATGCTAGCAGTTACTGGGCTATTCACCTTCAAGTTTCCACGTATGGGCAGAAAATGTTATCATCAGACATCAGCCTGAAACGCATGCTCTTGTGGAGTTTCTGTATCACCAACGTAGCTAGACCCAGCGTTCATGCTGACTTTATTGTAAATTTTGGACTCGTCATCGATATACAAAATTGCCTCATCCTAGACCCTATGATTTCTTCTTGATCGCCCCAGTAGTAGAAAATTGGTGAAGGAGTTTCCCCCACAGGGGCAACACCAGTCGACAGAAATACTCTTGGGGGCTAGCATTCTTTGAGAAGTGCCACATCCCCCAAATTCAAAGACATGGAGGTCGCTGTGAGAGTCTTTCTGGGATCAAAGAAAACGACTCTGATTGAATCTGGACTACACTTTGGATAATGAACTTGAATTGATGCTGAGTCTTTAATGTTTTGCACTGTAGCGCTGAGGTTACACTTGTGCCTTAATGGTTCTCATTCAACTATCATACCGTCTTCGTTCCAATGAAACCTTGGCAGGTCTCGGGATAAGTTAGAAGTTTGCACCATTGGGTTTGTTGTGTATGTTCGGTTGAGACGGACTCGCTATCAGCAGCGGTCTTGATCATTAGGGCTTGTGCCAACCCTCATATGGACTTCCTGCTCCGCAAAGATAACGTCGAGATAAAGAAGGCGACTGTACACGCCAACGGAGATAGCGGCTCCGAGGGAGATCCAAGAGATCAAGCTAAAGCAACTTCAACTAAAAAACGTAAAAAAAGATTTAAAAAATTCCAAAAACAGTAAAAATTTTCACAACGACGAGGCACCCAGTAGCTGCAGCCACAATGTTAACAGCACATCGGGAGCGGTACCAACGGCGACGAAATGACGCAGAGTACAATGACAGTAAAGACGGATGAAAATGGAGATCAACGGACAGCCTTGTCCCGATTGAGATTCCTGCGGCATACAGGCGTAGCGAAAAATTGATGGCAACGGTAGAGTGTTCAAAGAAATAAGAGCGGGGGATTCTGCAATAAGCACCAGATGTTCGCGCGGGGTAGGAAAAATATAAAGAACATCAAAAATTTGATGGTTACTGTTGCGATTGCTACCGAAGAGGCCAAAACGAGGGTCTTAAATGCGAAAATATAATAAACTATCCTAAAGCCCACAAAACAATCACGGCAAAAAGTAAAAGGATTGACCAGTTCATCGCCACCATCAAAAATGTGGGTGAAGTGCTGTACTTGGAAACGGAAGCTGATGACCTCTCCCAAGAAAGGAGGTTGCAAAGCACAATTGCCATCCAGTGACATCAAGAAGAAAGGCTAGTCCCAAGAAAACGGGAGACATTCTAAACAGAATAAAATCTGCATGCGGCCCGCCAAAAATCCGCAAAGGTGTAAAGAATGGGCTCCTTGACCACATAGGGCATTACCGAAAGAGCTGATTAAACGCTGAAGACGACCAGAAAACCATAGAAAAGCGGAAGGCTAATGTGGCGTTGGGGACTAAGCCAAAAGGGCATGCACATATAGCTCCACCATCAAACACCAATAAAAGAATGGCAGCTAGCCCAATCGAAGGAGGAGGAAACACTACATCGGGGGTTCCAGACAGTGCTGACAAAAGGAGCAAAGAAAGTTGCATAGAAACGAGCGCCCAGCAAGAAAAAGGACTTGACGCGAAACGGGAGAGAAAAAAGCCCCAAAGAAGACCCCGGCAGCAGGTACTCCTCGGGATATCAGAGGAAATGTATACTTGAAGACACCAATACAACTATTAAAGTAGTACGGCCAACCCTATCGAGTCACATGTTGGTTGAATTCGAAACAGTGGCCGACAATAAAGAAGCATTCTGCAACGCATTAAAGAATGTCCTCATCAAAAGTGCAACTGTAGCCACACTGGGGCTAATGGCAACAAACGAAATAAGAGATATTGACTAAGTCACAGACCTAGCCAAGGTAGAAGAGGCCATCAAAAGGATTTTCCTAACGTGGACAGGATTAAAGCGAGGCTACCACCAGAAAGCTATAGGGGTTAACGAATGGCTATCATTGAGCTGACCAAAAAAGATGGCGAACAATTTCTGAATAAGGTTAAAGTAAGAATAGGGTGGCTTATTAGCAGGATATGGGTCAGAGCAGCTCCTCTTCAAAGCTTCAAATGCTTTGGCTAAGGTCACACCACACAAGTATGCAAGGGACCCGATATGAGTTGCCTATGTTACAAATGCGGTGAAACGGGACATAACAGAAAAGAGTGTATAAAGGAGGCGAACTGTATCCTTTGAAGGGATGCTGATCCAATACCGGATCTTGGGCACGTCTCGGGATCCAAAAAAACGTCGGGTTTTCCGGAAAGCCCAAGTCAAGCTGAAATCAAGCTTCGATGACCCGTATCCTGCAGCTAAGCCTATACCACAGTTCAACTGCCCAAAGCCTGTTTGAGCCGTGTGCGAAGGAAATGAAAGCCAACGTTTTACTGCTGAGTGAGCACACTACGATAAAAGTTCGGCATCATGGTATTCTAACAAAACTGGTACTGCCACAATCTGGGTTGGAATAATGATTTTTAGGGGGACAGCTGTTAATGAGAGCATGGTTTCATGTGAGTTCAGTGCTCAGAGACCACCTTCTTCAGTGAGTACCTAACGCAGAACGAACCGATATCATCTTTCCAAGCCAACCCAAATGCTTTAGAGGACATTGTCTCGAAAGCAGGTGGAAACGTACTTGTTCGGGGAGAGTTCAACGCTAAAGCAATCGAATGGGGCATACCTCGAACAGATTCGCGGGAAAAATTAATCCTTGGAATGACAGCCAGGATGACCCTTGTCGTACAAAACACCGAAAATGTGTCGAATTTCCGCTTGCTGCAAAGAGCCTATACCCAACGTGACGTTTGCCTTTGAGTCCTAAGTACGGAGAATACAAAATTGTACAGTATTAGAGGACTACTTAGTCAGTGATCGTCAGTGCATTCTGCTTGATATCTGTGACGTTGTCACCCCACGTTCGCGCTCTCGACCTTCTACGATTGGATGGAACATCGGAAGGATGGATGCGAGACGTTCGTCGGGGTACTCAGGGCAGGTACTCCACTGTAGGGTGATGCGCAGAGGTCAGAGCAACTGGCAGCTCAAGACGTGTTGAACTCAGTTATGAGCATCATTATGACTGCTTGCATCCCTTCTATACCCCGCTGAAAATCCCGGTACGGCAAGCCACTGAAAACTCCGGTACGCCAAGACTAAAATCGTTGAAAAATGAAGAGAGTATCACAACCGGATAGCTGCTTATAATTTGGCTAGGAAATACCTTCACTAGAGATGTACAAAAGCAAGGCTTTCTGCTGGCAAGATCTAATGGACAATGTGAAAAAGGAGCCGTGGAGTTTTGGCTACAAGTTAGTTATGCGGAAGCTTGGTGCCCTAACATACATGAAACAAAAAAGATGGACGAGATAGTGCGGGCACTCTCCCCCGCCCATCCCGTTCGTGTTGACACTGTCCACGGTGAAACAGCCATCTAATGTCTACTCTTCACAAAGCCGGAACTGGAAGAGGCAGTACTTTCATTGAAAATGAGAATGCTCCAGGCTCAGATGGTGTTCCGGCTATGATGTTGCAACTTGTCTATTATCATTGTCCTGACTTGCTGCTCAGCACATTCCGCACTTGACTAGGGGCGGGATTTTCCCGGTGCGATGGAAGGTGGCAAGGGTCATGCTGATCAAAAAGGGGAAAGGAAGTCCCGGATCACCGTCTGCATACCGCCTGTTATGCATGCTAGACTCAGCTGGGAAAGTGTTAGAGAAACTCATCAAGGGAAGACTCACTGACGCAATTTGTACTGCTGGGAACTTATCTCTTCAGCAGTACTCGTTTAGAGCAGGACCTTCCACCATTGATGCGATTGCAGTGGTGGGGAGTGCAGTCCAAATGGCAGAAGCACATAGCCGCACTAAGCAATGGATCGTTCTGTTGGTGACGCTCAACGTTAGGAATGCCTTGAACTCTGCTAGATAGGTCGATATACTTGATACGCTGGAAAACCCCTATTCACGTTCCACAATATCGAATACGGCTTCTGAGGGACTACCTGATGGACCAAAGCCTGCTCTACGACACGACACAGGGCCAAGGAAGGATGGAAATTACATCGGGTGTTACCCAGGGATCTATCCTTGGTCCAGACCTACGGAACGTATCTTATGGTGGGCTACTGAGACTGGAGATGCCATATGAGTCGCACTTGATCGGCTATACGGATAATGTTACGGCTCTGGTTACTGGACGCACCGTTGAACAAGCGCAACTTAGGTAGCAATGCTACAAACCAATTTTTTGCTTAGTATTTTATATTATAGTGCTAATAATATTTAGTAAAATGAAATGAAGGATACTTTCGTGACAGTAGAGTGCTCTCTTTAATTTTCAGTACTTTAGGCTTATTTCGTCGTAAGAATATTACCGCAAGAATGCTGGATCTATTGTGATCTATTTGTGCGTACCATCTTTTCATATCGCTGACAGCGCCGGTCAATTGTTTCAATTTTTTCCCGAGATTCTTTAGTTTAATCATAGTCGTATTATTTGACTGTGATGTTTTCGTGTTTAAGGACATGCCTTAGTGATTCACAGTTTTGAAGATCTTTCGCTGATTTTTCTGCAAATTATCTATATCAGTATAAACTTCATTGTTAATACCAAAAACGGCGGTAAAGAGCTTGCCGAACGGGCTTTTTTTGTCTGGAATTCAAAATAGCCTTGATTACCCGGATATGGCTCAGTATTTCAACCTATCTTGACTCCATGAATTGTACGAGTATATCACGTTGTGTTATCTCCGATATATCTCTTGTCTGATAGCATATGTCCTTGACCTCCTTCAGAGTAGATATAATACTTTTCGCATCTTATAGAGTTGTGTTTATAGACAAATTTACTTCTCATCATAGATTCTCACAAAGGGCATAAGAATTGCCCAGTCTTTCAACGTAGATCCCTGGTTTAGGTCTGATAACATCGTAGTTGGCATTCGTAGGATTTGCCAGACCCAGAATTAGAAAGAAAAGCCCAAGAAGGGCTAGATTCCTAAGCATTGTTGCCCAGGTGCAAGGGGAAATTCTTATTTTCTTTTGAGATTGCTTGTTTTTTTTCATTTGGTGTGATCCGTCACATTTTCGCTTCTGAGGATTGGCTTGCAGGGGCGGAGATCGACGTCAGGTTTGAGCCGGCGTAGCTTGAGTTCTGCTTTGAACAGGTTTAGCTGGAAGATCAACTCATTGCTCATCATACGATTCTACGTGAGCTTGGGTTTTTTCAATCCTTCGTGTTTGCTTCGGTGCATTATCTTCGGATATCTCGATAGGAAGATGACAGCGATTGATGATAGTGACCTCCTTGGGCTTATTGCCACAGTATTTAACCATTGCTGTTTGCACTTTACCAACGGTTCCTGGTTGAACTTCATGAATTCGGGCGAGTGGTCATTTGGTCGGTGGCATAATCGTTCTTTTATAAGTAATATTTTCCCCATTTTTATGTTGTCTTCGTGCTTAGTCCATTTCGCATGTCGTCGAAGAGTCTGCAAATACTTATTTGCCTATCTGTTCCAGAATGTTTAATGCATTGGAATTAGCATCTTTCAACGTTCGTGTAGAGTTTGTGAGCCACCCAGTTCTGTTATGTCTGTCAGGTATAAGCTAAGAATGGGCTAATCAAAAGATGATCGGGTGTCAGAGTTTCCAAGTCATATGGGTCGCTGAATACAGGTATGATTCGGTCTTGATTTGAGGCAGATTTCTATTTAACATAATAATGTGGGGAATTTTTCAAAGGTTGGAACTATCTTGGCCTTGACAAGTACTCGTTTGATATGCCCATTGACTGATTTCACCCTAGCCTCCCATAATCCTCCGAAATGGAGTATAGCAACCAGTATAAAATTTCAGGAGACTCCTCCTGCGTCTGTTATTCGTGCTAAATTGCTCATGGATCTTTCAATAGCTTCTTTGACATCTTTACCATTTGATTACTTGCTCTGACAAACTTCCTAAAGGACCGAAGTCTGCTCTACGACCCGACACAGGGCCAACGAAAGATTGAAATTACATCGGGTGCTGCCCAGGGATCTATTCTTGGTCCAGACCTGTGTAACGTGTCTTACGACGGGCTACTGAAACTGGAGATACCAGATGAGTCACGCTTGATCGGCTATGCGGATGATGTTGCTGCTCTGGTCGCTGGACGCACCGTCAAGTGGGTGCAACTTAGGCTAGGTTTGCCAAGTGTGGGACTGTATGACTGCTCGCAGGTTCAGTTTAGTACTGGAGAAAACCGAAGTGGTCATCTTGACAAAAAAGAGATTCCCTAGAGCAAGGATGATCATTATTGGAGATATACGAATCGAATTGAAGCCATCAGTGAAGTATCTGGGGCTACTGATCAACTCGAAGATGAGTTTCTCATAGCAAATCAGGGCAACGGCTGAGAAGGCTGCTTCGGAAGTATCGGCTCTGAGTCGACTTATGGCCAACGTACGGGGGCCCAGCCTGTCAAGAAGATGCCTCTTGATGAGTGCTGTAGAGTCAATGGTAGGGTGCGGAGCAGAAGTATGGGGCGGCGCTCTCAGTAAGGAGGTATACCGAAAACGTTTGGCACAGGTACAGAGAAGATGAGCACTGAGAATTGCATCTTCGTATTCGACAGTCTCTGATTTGGCGGTGAAAGTTATTGCAGGCGTGATACCGCTTGGCCTTCTTGCTAGAGAGCGCCGTTCTACTTATCTGCATCGAAACGAGGATGCGAGGGAGATGGTTGTCCGTGAAGAGAGACAGCACTCACTGAACGATTGGCCGCAGTCGACGGATTGCACGAAGGGAAGGTGGACTGCGCGCCTTATCCTGAATGTGAGATCGTGGCTAAATCGAAGGCATGGTGAGACTGACTTCTATCTGACGCGGCTTTTGAGTGGACATGAGTGTTTTCAGTCTTACCTGCACAAAATTGGTAGGTCACTGTCTCCCGATTGACGGTTTTGCACAGGAGAGGAAGACAATGCCTGTCACACATTTTTTGCGTGTACAAAATGAGTCAGGCTGCGAAGGGACCTCTACTGGGAAACGGGATAATATAGTTGCTGTGATGCTCGAAATCGGTTGACAAATGGAACCAGGTGGGACAATATGCTCGGGCAGTCCTAAAAGATAAAAGGGACTCACAGCAGCTGGGGTTGAGGGATCGCTTTTCTGGCATTTCCTCTTCCCTTCTCCCCTCCCGCTAGGAAAGAGATCCCCCAGCTTGAAGGCGCCTCACGGCGTAACAAAACGAGACCTGGCCTGAAGTAATGTGTCAAATGGTTCCAGGCTAAGTTCTCAGGTTGACAGAGGAGGTGTTTAGTGGGTAGTCCAGTCGCTTGCGAGCATGGGAGGCCTACGCTCAGTGTTCACCTCCCAACCAAAAAAAAGACCTGCTTTGATAAGTTCTCGCCAGGACTTTCCCTTGATAGCCATATTGGCTACTTTGGAGAAAAACTTTTTTTAAGACTCACCCCGCTACATACGAAGACCCCCTAAAACATCTTATAATTTTTTTCGCTACTGAAATTCCGAAGAGGGGGTCCCTCTTTGACTTGTTTAAAAAATTTCAATGTAAAGTGGTTTTCGAGAGATCTATCTATAACGTACGAACAGTCAGGTCACAATTTTAGTGGGGTTTGTTGAAATTATTTTCCAACACGCTAAAATCGCAGCACTCTAGTTACATATAAAAGAGGGCATTTATCAAACCTTGATTGGAAATGCTAAAAATTACTGTTTCACAACGTGCATGTATCTACCCGTATGGTGGGTATTCGAATAGAATAGAACATGATTTGAGCGCTCAATAACGAGCTTACGGCCACTTTGTTCAGAAGCTGCCGGAAAATTGTCAGCAATATTCATTAGAATTGGAGTACAGAGGAAATTAAATGCTACTGTAATATTCCATTTTATTCTTTGCTATCGGTTAAAAACGAAGAAATAGAAATTGAATAAAACCATTCAAGCTTTGCAGATAATATTAACAATGTAATCTGAACTAAAATATTTACCACTTGCATTCACAATGTCCGTACAAGAGGGGTTATATTTCTTATCAGCAGTGTCTTGACTTATCATTTTTAAGAATACCAAGACTGTTCAGAAAACAGCCATAAACTCATAACTTTCCCATGTCGACGACTTTATTAACAACACATTTTCAAAATACTCCCGAGTTCATATCAAAAATGCGCAATATCTCACATGGCGACTTTTTATGGGTTGCGCTCTGTAATCTTCAACTTCTTTTTTCTAACATGCGCGTTGTCGTGGCTCGGCTGTTTTATCGTTAAAAATAATACGAAATGGACGCCGAGTTAACCGTCTTATCATTTCCTCGGTATGAATCTTTTCAAGCATTGAGTCTTGTATGTTATCAATTGTGGAGATTAACTTTCCAAAGCCTTTCAATGGAGCGCTGTTTGATAATTTCCGAGCATAAAAATTATAAATAGAATAAATGAGTGAAATATTCCCAATTTCCCAACTTTTTCTCACCGGGTTGATTGGTGTGTTGCAAGAACGCAGAAAACCAGCAAAAAATGCCATAAATAATGAAAAGCTAATCAAACTGATCCTTTTTGACTTTATTTGCATTTTCTCCATTCAAATATTGGACTTACCATATCAGCGTTCACGACTGATTAGATTTTGCTGTTTGGTCGTTGGCAATTGTTTTAGAGCTTTCATAACACATTCTACAGTATATCTCGCAGATACAATCAAAAGTCACTGCCTAATTTATTTTGATCCAAGAAAATTAAATTTTTTTACAGTCCCGTTTATGGTGGATTAAACTGGCGGTTGAAATTGATAAGATTCGTTTGTTTGCTTTTCGTTTTGTTTCGAGGTAATTGCATTTGATGCCTTTAGTGATAAAATATGAACGTTTATTGTTCGACTTAAATAAACGCTATAGGAGTTTTGTTTTTCTTTAATTCATATTCATCAAGAATCGTTTGTCAGCTGTATATGCATAAAGATAAAAATTAAAACGGGAAATTGAGCCAATGAAAACGTATGCATTGTTTATGGTTCAAACATTCAAAAAAGCTTAACCAAATGTGCTCGAGCATAAAAAAAGTGGAAATAAGTCGAGTAGCAGAAGAGTGCTCTCGCCGGAAGGACTTTGTAGACCAATTAGTAACTCAAACGACATCTTCTCACATAAATATCCAAACTCGGCTCATGTATTCACTGAAAAAGAATGTTCTCATCATCAACCGCGACGATGTTTTCTCAAACCCACCGAAATTCCAAAGAATTCGATTCAACATCAATGTGGCGTAGAGGGATATGCACAGCTGGAAAAATAGTAGGTGTGAGCAGTTTTTTTTCTAAAACGAGCTTAATTTTCATACTTTGCTTTATTATCCCTCAAAAATTAAGTTGGTTTTGAAAGTAAACACACTTCATCTTTGTAACGGAAAAGAAAAGGCTTCACAAACTTTTGAAAAACTTAACATTTAGTTAATTCATAAAATGTGCCAATTTTCAAATAGTCAGAAACGAACATCTTAATTAACATAGAAATTTCGATAGTTATGGTCCCTTTTTATACTGAATTAGTTAAGATGTATCTAATACCTTGAATACCCGCCATTGTTCTCAATAATTCTTTCGAGCATAGACGATATCAATTCCCGACAAGTTTTTACAGGAATATTGTACCAAACTTTTTGAATGTTCTCCCATAATTGGATTTTATTTTGGCTAAAAATCTTTGTTAACTCCGCCATAGACGATCCCAATCCCGTTTGAGAAAGAAGGAGGGAACCCCTTGTTTCCCCAACCCATAGCTTCCATGATTCCTCATCCCAAACCCCCCCCCAATTAATTGGTAGTAAAGGCTCACGGGATGCACATTGGCTTTGCTGGTTCCCAAATAATCTAACTTTAAATGTCGAGGAACGCTCATGACTGTAAATACATCTACAGCTCTGCTACTAAACCCTACGTACACCTCCTGTGTAAGGACGCAAGAGGGTGAAGGCGAATCTTCCGCGCCTGATAACGGAACCGACGTAATAACCATGCCGCCGGAATGGAGGTTGGGCGACGGGCTAACTCCCCGTCCCTGGAAAACCTTTAATTAATTTAACACCTGCAGATAGACCTCAGAATGGATTGGACTCACGGCAACGACCTCGCAAACGAAAAAAGGACTATGGCATTGACCCCCGGACTGTCAGATCACTCAATAACCCTGGCGCTGTTAAGGACCTTTTACAACAGGCCAGTCAATATCAATTAAAAATACTGGCAGTCCAGGAAACGAATTGGATTGAAAACGACATTCAAGATATGAGATCGCACACAATATTCAAAAGTGGGAAGCCTACTGGAAAACGAGAATTCGGAGTGGCCTTCATTGTAGATAGGGAGTTTAAATCGCACGTTATTGATTTTAAGGCAGTCAATGAACAGTTGTGTGCGATCCGTATAAAAGCGAAATTCTTTCAAATCCGGCTGATTAATGTTCACGCCCCGACCGAAGAAACGAAGGAAACGTTTTAAAATCACCTGGAAAGACTGGTCGACTCATTGCCCACAAAGGACACAAAAATAATTCGGGGTGATTTCAACGCTAAGGCTGGCAATGAGCTATCTCATCGGGGAACGACTGGAGGATATAGCCTCCACGATGAAACAAATAACAACGGCCAGCGCCTGATTGACTTTGCATGAAGCAAAAATCTAGCCATACGTTCGACTTGCTTCCCAAATCGATGCATTCATAAAATGACCTAGAAATCAACGGATGGCAACACACAAAACCAGATCGATCATGTTCTGATCCAACAACGTTGGGCCTCGAACATGCTTGACGTCTGTACATACCGAGGAGCCAATTGTAACTCAGATCATTACTTGATCAAATTAACCTATCGATGTCGTATGTCAAAGGTATATTCAGCGAAGACCAGCCCGCTACAAAAATTTGACATCAAAAGGCTACAAACGGCGTCTGTGGTCGAAAACTTCACGGAGACCCTCGACAACCAGCTGGCTCCCATCTTATCAGACGCATCGTTAAAGACGAGGAACAGGCTCTGTATGGAAGTGGAACCGGCTATCCGGAACGTGGTAGAACAGACGATCGGACATCAAGCCCGGCGCAAGAGTAATTATTGGTTCGATGATGAGTGCCAGAATGCGTTAGACATAAAGAATAAGGCGTAAAAAGAATATGTCGGAAGGAAAACCAGGACGAAGAGAGAACACAATGGAAATATCAGAAGAGTAGCGAATAAGATAATTAAGATTAAGAAAAGAAAATACTATGACGACCAATTGAGACATATAGATGTAGGCTTAGCGAGCAACAACACAAGACAAGCATACAAAGTAGTGAAAAGCCTGAAACGTGGTTATCAGCTCAAAACCACGCTCTGTCTTGATGACAGCGGCAATATCATCGCTGATGAGGCCAAGATTAAGGAAAGATGGACACCATATTTCAAGAACCTCCTTAATCCTCCGCGTAACTCCAGAACATTGGAGCCTATAGATGTCTGCGGAGAGCTTCCATTGGCCGCACTAACTCTGGATGAAGTTTGTTCTGCCATCAAAGCCCAGAAGAATAATAAAGCACCGGGCATTGATGAGATTCCAGTGGAGCTCATTAAATATGGTGACAGTAGTGTTCATCAAGCTATTCACAAAGTCATCAAGTACATTTGGCAACAAGAACATATGCTGAAAGAGTGGAGCCAATCAATTATATTCCCTATCCACAAGAAAGGTGACAAGCTACAGTACGAAAATTATAGAGGCATATCACTACTTTGTACAGCATACAAAATATTTTCAAAGATCTTAGAAAATCAAACCGCATCATACACCAACAGTATTATTGGGGACTATCAATGTGGTTTTAGGGCAGGTAGATCAACAACAGACCAATTGTTCACAGTCAAGCAGGTACTTGAAAAATGCTGGGAGTTCAAAATAGACGTACATCAAATTTTCGTTGACTTCAAGCAAGCATACGACAGTATTGATCGTAACATACCGTACCAAATAATGCTTTGCTTTGGCATCCCAGCCAAATTGGTCCGTCTTACCAAAATGATAATGACGGCGATAACCTCCCAATTCCGCATCAATAATCAACACACCGATGCCTTTGACACAAATATCGGACTAAAGCAGGGAGATGGGCTGGCCCCATTGCTATTCAATTTGGCTCTGGAAAACGTCATATGGAAGCTACCTGTCGATACGAGAGGTACATTACTATACAAGTCATGGCAAGTAGTAGCCTATCAACATTTTGTCACGGTCATTAACAACTGCCAAACAACTCTTCCTGAAACTCGACAGTGAAGAGAAACTAGTAGGGCTACAAATCAATGAAAATCAAACAAAGCCCATGACGCAGTGGAAGACAAATACCTCAAATACACAAAATATCACACTTGGCGAATACAATATCGAGAATATTAGCAAATTTGTGTATTTAGGCGCCAAAATAACGAAAACGGGCAATGAAAGAGACAAAATACGCCGAAGAATACAGCTCGCAAATAAAATATTCTATTCAGTATTTACGACCTTGAAAACCAGCTGCATACATAGAAAAACAAAGCTCCAAGTATACAAATCTGTGATAAGACCTGTTTTATGCTATGGGTGTGAAACATGGACCCTAACCCAAGCATCCGCAAATATATTGAACGCCTTTGAGCGCCGGGTCCTGAGGCGAATAATCGGAGCGAAGCTTGACGGCGACCAATGGCGAATTCGAACCATGAGTTGTATGAAATTTTTGACGAACCGGAGGTCTCAATGATTGTAAGACTGCGGAAGCTACAATGGGCTGGACACATGAATCGTATGGGCGAACAACGGATACCCAAGAAGGTATTCGTTGGGAGAACTGAAGGCCGGAGACCAGTGGGGAAACCGAGGAAATGCTGGTCTGACTCGGTCAACGAAGACAGTTCATCGCTGCTCGGATTTCAGAATTGGAAGACGTGGTCAAAAGACCAAGGTAGGTGGAGGCGCAGTTTGACGGAAGCGAAGGCCCAAAATGGGCTGTAGTGCTAAGAAGGAGAAGAAAAATCTTTGATCGAACGCAGTTTTTCTGGCATGTTTAGCAGGTGATAGTATATATGCCGCATTTTTCCTCCTTTTGATTCTTATCTTTGGGTGTGCATTAAAATGGTATCCAGGCTAAGCACATATATATAATCACCTGCCAAACACGCCAGAAAAAATACGTTGGACAAACAAAGCGACCCGCAAAAACCAGATACAGCGAGTACATCAAAGAGGTAGAAAAGTTGAAATCGAGAAAAGCATCCAGTGATACCACCAAGCCTACCGTCACTAAACATATAATAGAAAGCAACTACTTAATCGATTGGGTGAATCTGGAGGACGTATAAGAAAGCCTTTCGATCATTCGACAACCGCAAATCTTAAGGCTCAACGAAGATGTCGGGAACAGATATTCACTGATATTGGAGATAATCAGACCTAAGCAGTAATGCAAAATGAGATAGGTTAAGTAAACAATAATATATATAAAACAACAGTAATTAAGTATAATTGTAATTGGAGAATATTTAAAATATGTATAAAACCTCTTAAGTAGGACGATTAAGGATGTGAATAGCAGGGTAATTAAGCAATAGGGTTATTGAGCAATACATGTAAGAATAATAGACGATCCTGCGTTAAGTGAAAAATGTAGCAAAGCAATTAAAGTGAAAAGTGATTTGAAAAAGAGGTAGAATTGTGATAGGTATCAATAGAAAAGAATTCTGTCACTAAACCATATCTAAAACACTGAAGAAGGGAGCACTATTACTTCAAAAAATATTTATGTTTATTAAAACAAAACATATTTGCTTTATTTTGGAAAAATACCAAATGAATAACGAAGTTGTAAAGGCGCAAAAACACAGGGAAACAAAGATTTTGGAATTTAGCTTTGTTTCATTACTTCAGAGGATATTGCGTCATATTTTCCCACCCTGCGATCCGCACCAGGTTTTATGAGCTAACGTAAAGTTTTGCATCTTCCTCAAATTCGCATTTTCAAGGAGAGGAGCTTACCGGGCAATCCTACTGAGTAGTTTAGCGATTACTAATCACCTTCAACGATTGTAAGACTGCGAAAGCTGCAATGGGCTGGCCACATGAATCGTATGAACGAACAACGGATACCCAACAAGGTATTCGTTGGGAGAACTGAAGGCCGGAGACCAGTGAGGAAACCGAGGAAACGCTGGTCTGACTCGGTCGACGAAGACAGTTCATCGCTGCTCGGATTTCGGAATTGGAAGACGCGGTCAACGGACCGAGACAGTTGGAGGCGCTGTTTGCAGGAGGTAGTGCTAAGAAGAAGAAGAATCACCGTCAAATGGTTCGTGTTGAAACAACATTCCCAATTTCGCTTGCAATTGTCCTAGATAATTAGAACGGGTCGTGTTTAGCTTATATGACGATACAATTGTCGGTCACTGGTGAAGTTTTTTTGATGCTCCACACGTCTCAATGGATTTTTTCAGTTTTAGAGCATTTGTAACAAAATTTTCAGACCATCCGACTGATGTGGAGCTGACGGACAAGTTTTCTCTCTTCTGCACACAGTGATGCCCATGGCCCATCTAATATGATAACAATGTTACAATTATACCTTCAATTAGTTTAATTTACTCAAGATCCTACCTTCTGCGACTAAATAGTTTTTTTTCATCGATCAGAGATTGAAGGGTACATAGTTGAGTATATACAAAAGGTGTCCAGTTTCAAAGGAAAAAACCATTTGTTGATATTAAATAAACGTCAGGAAATTACCCTGCCATTCAACGTTAAATTTCCCAATCCATATTGAAAGAATCTCGGGTAAATCCTATAGAGATTCCTGTTGTCTCAGGTTAAGTTATCCTCTAGTAATCTCTAGTTGAATACCCTTAGTACTAGGAGCTCTAGTGCTTAAGTCCCGAATGGTGTAATTTCTACACTGCCTCTACATTGGAAAGTGGGCGTATTCTCTCTCGATGTGGTCATGGCCTTGTAATAGCCTCCGCTATATCCGAGCGATACCTGACAGAGATTTGTCAGATTTGCACAATTTGCTAAATAGTTAATAAGTGTTAGATGATAGATCTCTTTTGGTTAACCGTGACAAGACGTCGAAAGTGGCTGATTTTTGCTGCTGGCTCGGCAAATAACACACGCGCACGACAATTTTTCATCGTGGGCGTGGATAATTGAATTTTTCTTTGTTTCTTAGAAATGTTTGTAGGGTAATAACAACATCGTTTTTATCTATTCACTAATGATAATCTTTATTCGCCTGGAATATCCACAAGTAGCAAAGATTAGATGTTGTAGTGATGCTGTCTTCCTTCAGTAAGAGACTCGTGCTTTTTGCTCGCTTCGCTCGTTCTGCTTCGATACTCGCTTAGCTCGTTCGGCTTCGATACTCGATCTTCCAGTCTAGTGAGAAGATATGTTTTAGGTTGTGGCCGGTAGCTACATCTGGCAGGCAGATAAGTTCAAGGCTGCGCCCGATCGCTACATGTTTTTAAGTTTTTGAAATTTCTGAGGCAAGCCTCATTCGCTGAACGATCGCTTCATTTATCGAAGTCTACACTGTAAAAAATGGATTGTGATCATAACCGTGTAACTATATTTAGTGAAACCCCGTGGTGCCTCGAATCTTCCGGGAAATTCTCATGTTAAAAAATTGCATTACAATTGTGTAAGGTGCAAATTTTTTCAATCCTATATCATACAGTGGCCCCTATTTTCCCGCTTTGAGATTCCGAAGATCTTCGATATCGCAATTCCTCCATCTCCATTACCATGATCATCATAGTGATGAGTGCCATGATTGTGCGATGGCCGAGAGAAAATTGGGTGTGATGAAACAGTGAACATCTGATATTCCCATAATGATCAAGTGAATTTGTTTCGGTTAATTACGCACCTTGCATAAATCCATATGTACAGACATAATTAAATACCTCCAAGAAGTTTCATCAATCAGAGGTTCGGTTAGATCTGTATCTGTGTTTGGAGCCGGAGCTGGGTTAACACATACCTTAAATAATTATTGTGACTCATCTGATGATTGGACAGATCATGATATGGACATACGAGTATATGTGACCTGAAATACAACGACACGCAATTGATTGGTGTCATTATGAGGGCAACTCATTACTTCTTGATATTTTGATGTAACGTTAACACTAGAAGAGGTCAGAATGCGTTCAATGATCGATCATTTCATATGGAATACCTATGATGAACGTGTATTAGTAGCAATTATGATAGATCGTCGTCATTATATGAAATGGAATTAATAAGTAGTAACTGTGTGATGAATATGTTTTTCAGTGAAATTAACAGGACAATTAATAGTAGATACTGTTATATATGTATACAAATGAAACATATTTGCTCTTTTACTAATACAGTCATATATCATTATACACATTTATATATGTATACAAATGAAACATATTTGCTTTTTTTACTAATACAGTCATATATCATTATACGCATTTGCATCCCAATATTTCGGCCACTTCTTTCCTAACCTTTCGAGCGGCAATCTGTGATATCGTGCGCCAATATCAAGTGTTAAATATCTAGTATTAAGTTGTATTAAATGAATCGAATACCTGTTAGTGAATAAACTATTTGAATTATTATAACTCGGTGTGTTTTATAAAACTTAAAGCCTATGAACAAAACAGTGCTAAACACACGAAACGAGCAACATTAAACCAGGCACAACGAAATTAATAAGAGTTATATTACTTCAAGTAGTTGTAGTGTTAATCTATGATGAAAGAACTGCAGCGGTTGTCTGCCGCTTCAGCAAGCGAAAATATTAGTGCTCGCTGGAATTGGCCTTGTCTAAGGACGCGTGAATGCGCTTGCAAGCTATCTTCGCGGTGTCGTGGGGTGGGTTCTTCTTTCCCCAGCCCACAACAAAAAATATTCGCATTCACAAATTGTTCGATAACACGATCGAACCGATAAAAGGCGTCGATGGTCGAAGCAAACTACCAAAGAGATGATTAGTTGAAATCAAAGCTTATGCTTGATTGACGCACGCAAAAAGAAAGACGATTTCGTCCTTACAGCCGACTCCCAACTAATAGTGGGGCTCTAGTTGAAAGCGGTGCCTCCTTGCAGGTTCGGTTTCCTTTACCCTGTGTATTATAACTTCCGTAAGTAATCGTTCACACTAGACAACTAGAATTTTGACACAAATTACACTAACCTCACGGAATAATCCGATGTCCCCCCACAAGCTCCAGGTGTTTTCCTTTCCACACGGTGGATGTCAGGTGGCGGTTCAGTGGCAGTGATCTGTCATTCAACACTTGCAAGCCGATCGCCATTCTGTAGGGAGGACAGATCTCTATCGGGTATCGCTCCGCGGGATCACCGGTTATGGCGACTGTTTGTGGCATAATATTACCAGCCGATACATTTTGGGGGTGTCTATGCATGTGCGCCGCTGATGCATTTGACGGTGCATTGCCTGATTTATCGAGTAGATTGCGGGGGTGGACTGTTCGATTAATATATAGTGCTCATTTTATGTTAAACGATATGAATATGTATTATTACAATAATTCAACTTATGAAAGTCTAAGACTACGACAACTACTGAATAATGATGAGACGATGAACAATTATAGCAATAGTAATATCGGTGCAATCGAAAATGATAATATCCCTGAAAGAAGAAGAAAGAATAGGAATAGAAAAAAACAATCAGTAAAACCTCATAACGATTGGTGCATAATACACACCTTCATAAAAAATACAGTGAAACGCACACAAACGAAAAAATTCATCATGAACATGCAACTCAACTTTCAATCATAGAGCACATTGAAATGTACAATCCAAACATGAAAACGGGCCAAAGTATTAAAATATTCATTTATTGAACTTTATTGAACCCTTTAGTCAGCAAAAAAAAATTTTAATAATCACATCTCAAAGCACCTATAATCGGGAGATGACCAATTTTTCTGAACATATCATCACTATAAGTGTTCATGCGCGTAATGCATTCAGCACCTACACACAGTTAATTGGTCGCTGTTCCCCACTTTTGAGATAGACACGTTTCGACTTTCATCCTCATAGCACGTGGAATGAGAGTTCCTATAATTTTTCGGTCTTGTAGTAATTTGGTTATAAGCGGTGTCTAAAAAGAAACGAAAATCTAATTAATTTTGACCAGAATTCCGCACGGGAATCCATGGTATTTAAAACACTCCATTTACTGTGTGCAAGGGCAATATAAAATTTGAAGATAGTGTTAATCATCTAACTAAGCTAACGGAAAACTATGAACTTCGAACTTTAAGAATTCTTATAAATATGAATGATTTATATTTGTGTCATATGGTGAATAAAAATCAGTATTTTACAGCGAAACTAATTCCAAGTTTGTTTAATAGAGTCAGCACATATACCCAAAAACAATTAAAGCGCAACGAGAGCAACCGCTCATAAAACTCCTGTTCATCAGGCTTCCACCCATACCAATATCGATCGCGCTCTCGCGAACAGTAGGTAAATAAGTCAGGTATAATATTAAGTATAATAAATTCTAAGTTAACTCAAAAAGGAATGAAATTTACATACAAACAATGAATTCGGTGTCTATTGTCTAAAAATGTAGGATATATAAAAAAGATAATTTTGCTATTATAGGAAGAAACACAACAGCAAAAATATTATTATAACTAACATTCAGCAACACAATCATAACAACAGACTTATAAATATGTAAGACTTTGGATTCAATCTCAAAATTTTGTTTTGCTAATTTTATTTGAAATTATACAGGCCCTATATTACAAATGGGTGGATTAGTCAAGTTAACAACGGAGCAATTGGTAGAATCTTTTGGGAATCCATTTTTAAGATATCATAGAAATAATTGATGCTAACATTTTTCATGACTCCATATAAATACATATTTTATTTTTTCAAGGACAGACAATACAAAGATATAGACGACTAGATAAACGTAAAAGAAGAAAATATATGGATTGCTCAAAAGAACTAACGCATTCCTTTTCAGTATGTGTTCGTTATTTTTCAGAGGGGACGGCGACGAAGGTGGGTATGCTGCCAACGGGGTGAGGTTTCGCATTGCGGTTCGGCCCGCGGTTCCGTAGTTTGCCTTTGCGTTTTTAATTAGGGTAGATTGATTGGGTTTGGACTCAAGTAGTTTATTTCGGGCACCGCGTCAATTTGACGTTTTCGGATTTCTCTCGTTTGAACTGGTCATGCGGACCGAAAGAGACGAAATTGAAATAAAGAAAAGTAAAGTAAAGTTGGCTTGACGGAAAAATTTAACACATTTTTAAATCAAGCATTTGAATTGGTGGCTGATACTTGTATTTTGGACTTAGTCTGCTTGCGGAAGACCTATAACCGGAATTCCTCTTCAAACTAACTAGCCTGCCAGCAGCCACCTCGGGGTAGACTAAGGTTATCCAGACTTATTGTCTCGAGGCCACTCAACCGGTAAGAGTCCCTGAAACTAAGAGAAAGTTGGAGCGCACCCGATGGCTAGCTCAT
Organism: Odontomyia ornata; assembly: GCA_963969285.1. Taxonomy (NCBI): domain Eukaryota; kingdom Metazoa; phylum Arthropoda; class Insecta; order Diptera; family Stratiomyidae; genus Odontomyia; species Odontomyia ornata. The sequence continues at coordinate 220,175,936 of OZ017742.1, forward strand.
TTTTTGTGGAGAAGACCTTCCATCGTACCGGGTCCTTTACCCGGTCCAAAAGAGCTCAAATGAAAAGATCGATGTGGTTCGTTTAACAATTCATGGTTTTTATTGTCTTCTCCATATAAAATTTTTCATACATTTACAATAAATGCTCGCTTTCCAGGACTAAAATGGGTATGTATATAGAGTTGAGTTTCAAAAACTAGACCTATTGGTATGCTCATTCAATTATCTGGGGTCGAAAGCTAACTAAGAGCAGGTATTCGAGGCTGCAGAAAAAAATTCTCTAGTGAGTTATAGCTCTATAGTAAGAAATGCATGTAATTTCAAGAAAATGAATTATTAAATACAGAAGTTTTCACTAGACGCGACACGTAATAAATATACAAATAGAAACCTGCCCATTAATCGCTCTGACGTTTTCAGGCGGATTCCTACAAGCTGATCGTGCAACAACAAGGCTCTATAATTAAGTTGTAGTGAAAGTTTAGTTTCAAAAAGTCCGTAAAGGACTGCAGCGATGGTCTGCTGCCTCGGCAGAAGAAGGTGTCAATATCTGCCGAGAACGCCCTTGTCTGGGGACGCGTGAATGCGCTGGCAGGCTAGCATTGCGGTGTCGTGGGGCGGGTTCATTCCCCCAGCACAAGGACCCACTACAAAGAATTTCGCATTCACGAATTTCTGGGGTCGAACAAAAACAAGGCGACGAAGTCGCAAAAAGTGTAGGCAACTATACCGAGAGGAAAAGGACTTGTTCATGGAACAAGAGAAACTAGTAAAAAGAAGTGGAAGCAGGATAACCTCGGCTTACCCGGAGAGGCTCATGGCCCACAAATGAGAGAGGGGCAACCGGGTGGTGATGGAGCTCCTGCGCACCCACCCAACCGGATTAAAATCCATAATTGTTGCAGTGGCCAGGTATTCCTCTTCTGAGTGGAAAACTCATACAACTTAATTTGCATAAGTCTTCCCATCAGAAGAAAAGTACCCCGGTGACCAATTTATGCCATAGAATTATGCGGTTCGATTACATAACTCTATGTCATAAAGAGGCACTCTGCTTGGGCCACTCAACCCGCGAAGTACCTGAAACAAAGAAAGGGATTAGTGAGTACCCGGCGGTTGGCTCATGTTTTAAGGGGAATGCCTGCCACCGTACCGGGTCCTATACCCGGTCAGAATTATAGGAAAGGAAAGACCGAAGAGTATGTTTTAATTCGACATTTCGTTCTTTTTTATTCTCTCAAAAAAAAATAACTACAAATTTTACACGATTCTGACCTCAGTTTGGTCTTTTATTAAAGCCTTACTGGAAGAACAATTTACATTTACTTGGGCAAATCACTCAATAGAACGTCTACTCAAGTATGATCGATTTTTTTTACAAATTCATTGCTAACGGAACACGACCAATTCCTTCCTTTTCGGGTTGTTCCTTTTGGTTCTATTCGAAATCATCAATTTAGCTTATGTCCAAAGGCTGCTATTAACATCTACTATACCGTCACGTTCGTATAGGGATCTCTTTTTCTTTTCGTTTTTGTTTTTAAAATCATGACATATCTTTTATATTTTTATGTATATATTATACAATAAAACATGCAAAAAGAAAATTTTTGAATAAAAGAAAGGGTACTTACCCCAAACCTCCTCCTACGAGCGCTCGTGTTCGGGGCGGGTAAGGCCTGCAACTTATTTTATTGTTTAAAAATTTAGACTTAATTAATTTAAATTAATAACTCCGCGATTTTTCCGATCTCTACTGATCTCTTGCTGCGGTCAACAAATCTTCTCCGGCACGTTTTACGTATGATTATGACAACAAATTAGTTACAGTGTTCTACGTGAACTAAAATTAAGGTTGATTGAAAAGTATCTGTTTGCTGTCACGAACTCCGCCTTGCCCCGATTTGGTTTCCGATACTTGATTTGCTTTCGAAATTTGCATGAATTCGCCTCAATGCTTTTTCCGATTGTCGAGGACCAGAAGATGATGCGAAAGATACATAGGCGAAGAGATTCGCGCTTCCAAACTAGATATCACGCACTCAATTATACGCGATGCACATCTTTCAAAAAAAATAAGTCACGCTCGAATTAAAATTTTAATATGCACGGAAAGTTGTTCAGTGGCTTAAAAGTTTCCACGGTCGCTCACTTCTAAGAAAACTGATAAAGGACAAATAAACTTTTCACTATGCACGAAAATCCATGAACCATTTCTCATACGAATTTTCTTTTTCGTCTAAAATTTAATGATTCACTGTATCAACACCCGCTAATTTCGGTATACCATCACGGCGTCCGCATCCCGTTAATTGTTTTTTTATTCACTCACGGTCTTACGTGAAAAATGAAGGAAATCTTGCACAGTTGTTCAATATTCGTCTAACGGCCGATTGGATGCGCGGGAAAGTGACATGAAACAAATTAACTACTACCAACCACTAAGGCAAAGAAGCAAACAAACATTTTCTCTCCTTTAGCTTTTTTGATAAGAATATTCCGTGGAACCACCGAAAATCCCGTGACTTATCCCGCCAGCAACTTCGTGACCCACTCCGATATTTATTTTTCCCTTTAAATTCCTTTCATTTACGATGTAATTGAAACACGACGAACGCGAATTTTCCCACAGCCACAATAACTTTTCCAATCTTTTCACGCACAAATTGTATAAATCCACCGTAGGAGCACTTCACATGCAACAAGCGAGTCAATGCGTTCGTCAAATCCCGAAAAATCTCAATTTTTTCCAAGCCTATTGCGCGGCAGGTTCGATTACCGGTTCTTTTTTCTTCGGGGCCTCACGACGTCCACGCTGGTGCGCAATCTCGAGCAGACTCCTCGTTGCTCTTGAATCGCACGTTCCTGTAGGGCGTTTCAAACATAGATCACATTGAAAAAACGCTCGCCAGTGTGCGTTCGCATATGGACTTCTATTGTATTATTAATTTGCGTAATCTTTGTAGGCGTTGTTATAGCTCCCGGTGGTGATATTACTGTGTTCATATCACAATCATCTTCATTCCGTTTTGTGTAGCATTGTACACAGCGTTTAGAGCGTGGCCAATTTAAGTAAGTACATCTCGGGCATGGCCATTTTGCTTTAGATGCATCTTGATTTGATGGACCACCAGATGCATTTAAATTGCTTTGCGAGAAACTTATGCTTGATACCTTGATAAGCGGATGGCAACTGTTTGGACTTGGCTGTGGTGGGCTTTTAAATTAAAAATCTATCAAAGAAATGGTCGTGTTTTAATCAACACACTGTATTTACGAATTAGAAATTTCTTTTACACCGAGAACGGAAAGAAAAACTGCGTGAAAAATCCTTTTCTCTCGGGGCGAACGAAGGCCGCCACAACCTTACCTGCTCGATTACTACAAAGTGATTACAATATGGTGCCATAAGTTCCATCCAAACTCTATCCCAAATTATATGTACAGTAAATCTGGCATCTCAAAGATTTTTCCCCTACTGTCCTGCATATAAAGGTAGGCAAAAACAATGCGCTCGTTAAAAATAGAAAAGCCTAGCGAACAAATAACCATAAGTTCCATTTGAATCTTATCCTAGATTAAAGTTTAAATTGGGAAAAATTTACATCTACAAGACAAATAACAATAAGTTTCATTTAAGACTTATTTTAGATTAGAGTTTACTCTGGGGAAAATTTTACATCTACACAGCAAATAACGATAAGTTTCATTAGGTTAGAGTTTACTCTGGTCAAAAATTTACATTTCCAAAGGAGTAGTTGTGATGATGGTGATATAAACGTGTAATTTCGGGATCTCATCAATTGTTCCTTAAATCACCGAGTTTTTCGTAGCCAATGTTAAACTATCTGGATACGCTTCTGCATTTAGCGACCACATGCGATTGACCTCTTTAAGGTTTACATGGGACGAAAAACAAGCTTATGGTTCGAAGAGTATATTATCGTCAAACGGTCAGGGCAAGCAAAAACATTGGCTGTAGAAAACGATTTAAATGTTTTCAGTATAGTTGGTTGCGTTCCAAGAATTACTTTCTTCCTATCGGAAAGTGACTCATCCGATTTATTCAAATTGAAATAAAACATGGAGCCATCCTTAAAGGCACATAGCAAGTAATTGGTTCCTTCAAAATTTGTCATCATCATTAATTAATTTCTCCGTATATATAGTTCCTAAGTCCAGAAAGTAATCACAACCGCGGAAATGTCTGTCCATAAGCCGACGACAACTAAATTGATTTGGTCTCATCTAGTGGTGTAATGTCTAGGCAAGCCACTTCATATTTTAAAGATTTGTAGTTTATTTTCTTTTCCCACTAAATGCCCATCTTGAATCTCGCTGTAAAATAAATCACACGCCGATGCACATACTAATCGTCTGGGATTGCAGCCAACACACCCAGTCCCCTATCGCCAGATGGATTCGATTCACTCACTAATTGTCGCGTACTGCATTTCACAAGACGAGCACCGAGAGGCGTGACTTGACTAATTTGATCGTATTCCCGGTTCCCACAATAAAATGTCTGTTGATCGTTTAAAAAACTTAAGATTTCGGTTTCTTCCTCACTACTTGCTACAGAATCTTCACAAACCCCACTCTGTTCATTTCACTCGCGATCAATATACTCCGACCCTACACGCACCCGTATCTAATCGCGCAAATATCCACCGTGTACTTCTAGTTTTTTACACTTGTCTTAAATCAAATCTGCATTTGGGAACGAACTGTTATCAACCTTCACACTGAGACTCGATTATAATTTCATCGGTGAGTTATCTTCTCGTAATTTCGCACTTTTTGCATCGAAGCTAGCGCGTCTGATCATCAAAGCAATATCTCAGCATTTGATAAGTATAATCCTTCCTCGTGTTTGTGTCACATTGCGCGTGGCTATTTTTGTTCGCGTAAGATCAATCCAAAATCACTAACAAAACGGGCGAAAGACACTTCTCAGAAAAATGCTTTGCTTTGGTTCCCGTGTTCTTGACTGCTATTGCGGGCTCCATCTAACTTGAGGTAGGCAAGGCAACAGCTCCCCACTCGAGAATGACGTCACACTTTTCATCCCCCAAAATAAAAGATTGACGAGCACCATGAGATATTCGACCGCGATGCAAAACCCTTTGAAACTCCTATCTATCAATTTTTGTGTCGCACTTAATCAAGGAACGCATCAATCAGACTTCACACTTCAGTTCTATTGATAATTTTCCGTTCTTATAACAAAATTTGTATTTCTTCCCCATTACGATTTCATTTTGGCCGTACTAAATGATATAAGTCGTATCGTTGCACATAAGACGACAATTGTTACAAAATTGTTGTATCCAAAATGAGTATATCTTATTATCGTTAAAGTTTCGTACATATCAAGAATACATTTTGTTGTATATAGATTTTTGAAATCAATCGAAACTCACACAACTGCCTTTTATTACACTGATCGAAACCACATTACCAAACTATCTCGCTTAAACACGTTTTAGAAGTTCTTCAACATACTTTTTGTATCCACCAAATCACTGCAATCCTGTCTTGCTTGCTTTCCACGCTCGTCCCGGTCATCTCTGTCTTCAGCTCCACACACTCTATCTCGCCCTTGCAAAACCAAAAACCAAATTACATCATCCGTTATAATCCGTCTCCTTTTTCTCTTGTCATTCGCACAGCTCATCGATTGCCAGTGCTATTCAACAGAGCATATACACTAAACAGCACATTCAGTGCTACCAAACATTATGTCCGCATATAACACTATCCCCTCCTTAGTTTTGTTCGTCCCGAACAACTTCGCTGCCTGGCGCTGGTGGATTAGCCCCATAATAGCGAGATAATCGTTCCAAATGAACCACTCTCATTTTAGATCTGGGTTTCCGATCGTGCTTTATCCGGTACACAATGTCGTTGATTCGATCTATGATCCGGTACAGCCCCTCCCGGTTCCGTTGCAGTTTTGGGCACAAGCCTTTCTTCCGGTGGGGATTGTAGAACCATACCAGATCGCCCTGTGTGAATCCTCTTGAGTTTGCTCTCAGGTCGTATCGTGCTTTTATTTGATTCGTGTTCAGCCGGATATGGCTTCGGACATCTTCATAAACCTTTTCCAAGCGTTGTCGCAGTTCAGCAATATAGTTTGATACTGTTATGCCTTCTTCCGCTGGCAACCTGATCTGTCGCCCAAATATTACTTTTGCTGGCAACTCTTGGGTGGTAGTATGCGTTGCTGCTCGATAGACCATCAAAAAAAGTGGTATCTTTCGATCCCAATCCCGTTGATTGTCAACCACTACATTCGCCAAGTGCTCGATCAGTGTCTTATTAAATCTTTCAACCATTCCATCGGATTGCGGGTGAAGAGGTGTCGTTCTCGTTTTCTTGATGCCAAGTATCTGACACATTTCGGCAAAGAGCTGGGATTCGAAATTTCGCCCTTGATCGGAATGAAGCTCTTGTGGTACTCCGAATCTGCTGACCCAATCGGATACTAGCTGCTCCGCAACGGTTGATGCTTCCTGGTTAGGAATCACGTAGACTTCCGGCCATTTACTGAAGTAATCACCAACAACTAGAATGTATCGATTTCCCTGTTCAGACTCTGGAAACGGTCCCGCTATGTTGACAGCAATTCGTTCAAATGGTAGTCCTACATTCTACAACTTCATCTCCCCTCTAGACTTCTTCCTCGGCCCTTTGGTGGCTGCGCATACCGAACATTTTCTACACCAATCTTCCACATCTTCTCGAACATTTGCCCAATAGAATCGTTCACGTATCTTCTGCAGTGTCTTATTCATTCCTAAATGGCCTCCTGATGGTCCCTCATGTATTTCTTGTAGCACTTCCTGGATTTTGTTACGGGGAACAATGATCTGCATACGATGTGATGTTCCATCGGTCGACTCCCACTTTCGCTTGAGCATGCCTCCATCTAGGTGCAATGAGTCCCAAATGGTCCAGTATCGTTTAACAACTTCATTCCTACCAGAAATGCTTTCTCGCGCTGGTCGATGATGAATCTCCTTCCAAGCAATGATGTCTCGGGGATCGGGGTCCAACATCTGCTCAGCGAACAATCGCGATGGCGACCATCCTTGGCTTGGTGATACTGCAATCAATTTTACTCGTTCATTCACGTTTTTCCCTTCCAGCCTTTGGCAGTGTCCGCACTCTGGTCTACATGGTCGACGAAAAAGAGCATCAGCATTTTAGTGCATGTTCCCTTTACGATGGACAATTTCGAAATCATAGGCTTGTAGCCTCTCTATCCATCGTGCTACTTGACCCTCAGGGTCCTTACAGCCCAACAACCATCGTAGCGCAGCGTGATCAGTTTGTAAGACAAATTTCCGGCCATATAAGTACTTGTGGAAGTGTTTTGTTGCCTCAACCACCGCCAATAGTTCTCTCCTTGTGACACAATAGTTTCTTTCACTTTTCGAGAGGACACGGCTGTAGTACGCGATGACTTTCTCTGTGTCACCGTCTTGTTGCGACAAGACTGCCCCTATTCCCATGTTGCTGGCGTCTGTATCGATGATGAACATCTTCTCTGGATTTGGATATGCCAGTACAGGAGCATCGCATAACTCTCGCTTTAATGTCTCGAAAGCTCGTTGACATTGTGCAGTCCAGGTAAATGGTCGATTTTTCTCGGTCAGCTCATGCATGCATTTTGCAATTCTCGCGAAGTCCTTCACAAATCGTCGATAGTACGTTGCTAAGCCAAGAAAACTTCGAAGTTGGTGTTTGTCTTTCGGAACAGGCCAATTTCTTAAAGCATCCGTTTTCTCGGGGTCCGTCCGAAAACCGTCAGCCGACACAATATGACCCAGATATTTCACTTCCTTCGTGAAAAGGGTACATTTCTTGGTACTCAGCTTCAGATTCGCTGCTTGTAATCGTGAGAATACCTCCTCTAACCTCTTGATGTGCTCGTCGAAGGTTTTGCTGAAGACAATGACATCGTCCAGGTACACCAAGCATGTCTTCCAGCTGAGTCCTCGCAATACACATTCCATCAGACAAGAACAACTGGTGAGGTCCATGGGCTATTAGATGGTTCAATGATGCCCTGTTTCTCCATCGCTTTTATCATGTCATTTGCCTCACTTCTTTTGGCCAATGGTAAGGGCCTAGGAGGTTGTCGGGTTGGTTTTGAGTCTTCAGTGTTGATTCGGTGGGTTACCATGTTCGTCCTGCCATGGTCTCCCTCTTCGATGGAAAATATGGTATTGTATTTTTTAATCATTATTTCTGCCTTCGCCAGTTGTTGTGCTGTTAGCTCACTTTTCCTGAGGGTAGACTGTACCATTTGCTGAGTTTTGTAGATCACTGGCTTCTCCTTGCACTGTTGTTTCTCAGTTATTTCTAAACACGTTACAGATGAAATGGGTTCGCAGCTTCCAAGAGTATCACTTTCCTTGATACTGATCGTGCAATCCGACACATTAAGCACGCTTACAGGTACGCACTTATTTTTGTCAACTCTTACTAACCTTCGCGCTTGCATCAGGTTCCTTACCGCAGGTGTTTTTGTTGGCTCAACGAGAAAGAATCGATGGTCCCCAGAATCACCATCTATTTTGGCCCATATAACTCTCTCAGATGACTTTGAAACGTTAATGTCATTATTCACAACAACTCTTAATTTTGGGGTTTCCGTTTGCGAGATGTCAATTGGAATCTGTACATTTCGCCATGTAAGGAGTCGCTGCCCCAGATCCAATCGAAAACCATGCAACCGCAAGAAATCCACTCCTAGTATGCATTCATCAGTTATCTTGGCTACTAGGAATTCATGCTGGAACTTCAAATCTCCCAATTGTATCTCTTGCATAATTTCACCACATACTGCTGTGAATTGTCCTGTTGCTGTTTGCAGCCTAAAATTCTTTCGATTGGTCAATCGAAGATTTTTCACAATGTCTGGTCTCAGGATTGATCGAGTTACACCAGTGACGATGCTGATTGTACAACGAACTTTCCCAATTTTTCCATTAAGACACAAGTCGTTTTTGCCACGATGCACTCGGGAAACGCCTATGGTGATGCTGGGGTCGTCGAAATTCCAAGCCAACCTCTGCCCCGTGAAGTTGGCTCTTAAGAGTTTCCCGCTTCCTCAGATGAAGAAGCAGATTGGCCAGCTACCGAGGGATCTAATCGTTGCCTCTTAGCTGTACATCCAGAACAAAATAGAGATTGTCTCGCCTCGCGGCATTCGCGTTGCAGATGCCCGATTTTTCCGCAATTCCAGTATTTTGGGGCTCCATGCTTCTGACTTCCAGCTGGTGCGTGCTCCATCGGACTTCGCAGCCGTTGACACTGGCATTCTTCGATGACTTCACGTACTCGGACTTCGCTTCGTGAAGCGTGTTTTGCTGCTTCGAAGGTTAGACTACAAGTCAACGCATCCTTAATAGTTCGTTTATCCGCCAAACGGAGATTCTGCTGCAGCTCTCGGTCCTGCAAAGCGTTGATAAATGTTTCCGTTGCTGTCTCATTGCGGTGCTCCGGATTGGATGTCGGATATGACAGGAGGGTTAGCCTTTCAATCTCCTGGGGGAGTTGTTGCAGTGTCTCACCCATTTTCTGCGTGCAATTACGTAGCTGCGTTCGGTGGACTTGTTTCATGTAGTCATCCCCGTATCACATGCTCATGGCGTTTACCAACGCAGCATAGTCATGATGTTGCTCTACAGGTACAGTCTGAAGTTCTTCTGCTGCAGGCCCTCGGAGTGCGAGAATTAATGCAGTCGCTCGTTCGTTCTCGTTCCAGTGACTTGTTACGGCTGCGGCTTCAAACTGTGTTTTGTAGATGCTCCAAGATGTTTGAGCATCAAAAGTTGGAGCTTTCAGGCTTCTTGCACCACTTTCTGTAACTGATGTTTGTCCCGTAGTTCGAATCCGTTCCACGTCAAAATGCAGCTTTTCCAATTTCTGTTCAACCATCTCAACGCGTTCATCTATTTTGGCAACGTGTTGTTTGATTTCGTCTACTTGTTGTAATGCTGCCGTAGTTTGAGCTTGGAGTTTTTCTTCCAACTGTGCCATGTGCTGCTCAAGTTGTTGTTTTTGTTGTTCGCTTTGCTCTTCCATCTGCTGTTTAACTCGGCTGATTGCTGTTTAAGCTCGGCTGATTGCTGTTCACTTTGTTGCTTAATTTGCAACAGCAAATTCAATATGGCATTCTGTTCCTGTTGTTTCGGCTCCTCGGAACATTTCTCCGCCACTGGCTCCTCCGGTTCTGTCGTTCCTTCATGAACATCCAAAGTTTCAGCCAAATGTTCCTCAAGTTCGAGTTCCACCAAATAACGGAATTTTTCCACGTCAACGCCATCCTTTTTCAAGAATTTTTCCACTCGCGCTAACAAAGTTGCCACGGTTCCACTTACGGACAAACCGCGTTCCAAACACAGCTTCCTGAGCTCAGTTACATTGAGCTCGAACAACGATTTCATTGTAGGCCTCAACGAATCTAGCAAATGAGTATCTCCATTGGAATTGTTGGTCTTGTGAACTCAGATTCGGAGGATATTTTTCTTCTTATCGGTGGCCCGTCGATATATGTGATATATGACTGGGACGCCGTCAGAATCAAAAACATATCGATTCATGTCCAAATACACGAATGCTTCTGGAGGAACGAAGCCAGTAGTGAGGCAAGTCACAATATACCCGTCTGTAGGGTGGAACGGCTGTGAAATCCAAGGGTTTTCACTCACAGTTACAGATCTTGCGATATGATTCCGAAGAAGTTTCAATATGAAGATATCGACTCTTGTCACTTGAGCGGTTTGATAAATTTTTCTATTCGATATATAATGCTTCCAATCCGTCTCAGGCTTTCTGTACAAACCAGTACATGCACGAAGACATTTCCTTTCGAAAACTCTTAATCTTTCCATTGTACTAGCACTCTGGTTGTACCACTTTCCATTGTACCAGCACTCTGGTTGTACCAACACATGTCAGCAACCCAATTGTGCTAGTTGCCATAATGCAATTTTTATAGGAGATAGGAGGGTTTTAGAGCAGTTTGATTTTGTGACTGCTAGAAAACAAAATTAACCGCAGTAAAAGAAAAATGAGAAAGATTTCAAATAGTGATAAAAATTAAATTTTATGACTAATATAATTAAAGAGTAACGTTTTAATTTGATATAAAAGAAAATTGAGATAAAATGACGTTTATTAATAACAAAAAAAATAAAGGGAAATGTTTGAATCTGACATAAAAAAATTGATATAAAATCAGGTTTAACGATAATAAGGCAAAAGAAAATTTTATAAAGTATAATTATGAATTATGAATCTATTTTGTCTTTTGTCAACTCTGCAATTAATTTCGGTTAAGCGTTGGGAAGGTTTTCGAGCAGTCTGCTGGTGTGGCTGCTCGATTACTACACAACTTCCATCGTCAGTTATTGACTCCTGTTCGAAAAAAAATCAGACACGCAATTGTTCAGGAGAATCGATCATTGTTATGTTTAAACAGATCGATCTGCTCATAAACGCAAGTCCTTACTTGATGTCCTGTTAAAAACACATAACATTAAACAAACTGCTTTCGAAAGAGGCAAATTCGTAAATACGCATGTATAGGCCAAAACAACTTAAATGGAGATGTTCAACCACGAAAAAATCCCGAAATACAAAAAAATTCTTCAAAATCAATGATAAGTATTTTTTAAAAGCTGGTAAAATTATCCAGCAAAGTATACTAAAAAAAAACAAAAGCAGTAAAATTATACAAACATCAAACGATTGATATGAAAGAAAGTAATGCATGAAATGTGATAATCATATGTTATATAAACTATATACACATGTAAAAATTAATTTAAGGTAGGAGAACCTAGTGCATGTCCTTTTCTTCTGATAGACAATTTTACATGCTTTAATACAATAATAATTTCGTTTGTCCATTACTATCATTACTATTGATTTTATAAGAAAAAAAAACAGTGCATCTTTGTTTTGTCTGTTAAGAAAAGACTGCTGTCTATAAATATGAAGACAAAAACATTTTACGATAAGCATTAACTTCCCACATTTAAGTTTTGCTGACACACAATTAAGTAGATAATTAATGGTGAATTTCTAGTTTCAACCTTTTTGATTATTTCTAAGATACACAACACAACGATAATTCTCTTTTTGAGCTTGAATTAAATATAACTTGTGAAAATATAAAACAACGAATTGAAAATGAAGCAGTAAATAAATAACACGACTTTCCTTTCCAGCCTGCCCTTCTCTTTCAGCAGGAGTGATAGCGAAAGGTAAGTATGCCGTTGAAAGGGTAGGGTTCTAGGAATTCGCGGATGGCCAGTTTCGTGTCGCGAGCGCTACGTGGTACCATTGTTTGATTTGCATTTTTATTAGAGTAGGGTTTTTCGGATATAAATTAACGTAGTATATTTTTCGGTACCGCGTCGTTGGAATTCGGGAACGCTAAATTAAATCTAGTTTTTTGTTTTAGGCTGGATGTTAAGAAGGAATACGGAATAATGTAAAGTAGGTTTCTTGTCCGTATGTTTGTATTTTTGACGCGTTTAAAAACGGGCAACTGAACCGGCGGCTGAGTTGTTGTATTTCAGACTTAGTCTGCTCGCGTAAGACCTGCAACCGAATTCCTCTCCGAACTAGCTAGCTAGCCAGCAGCACCTCGGAGTAGACTAAGTGTGTCCGGACTTGTTGAACTGTAAGGTACAGTCCGTTGTGACGTCCAAAGACTTCACGTCTAGAACCAATGAGAGGTCGGTTCCGATTTCGTTCGAGCGATTTTAAAATGAAAATCATTCCAACTTCACTTCTATAACCAAAGAGATTTCGACTAAGATTTCCTTCGGGAAATCTCTCTCGAGACGAACGGACGAAAAAAAAATCATTACAGCCTACTCTATTGGAGGCAGCAGCTTTCAATGCATTGAGGTTGACTTAAAAATATAATATTATTTCTGGGCACCAGCCCTTCTCATAAGCATACCATCGTCGATGGCTCTGCACTCGGGCATTGTTCTAAGCATTGATGGCCCAGACGATTCGATTTATTAGGGTGCAATACTGACCAACCTCTGTTGCAATGTCGCCCACGGAGCAGTAAACAAGTTGGGTAAACAGACCTACGCTCGTGTCAGAAGGGTTTTGTATTCAATTTTCAAAATGCAGTCACCAGATTGAATAAAGTCAAAAAGCATGTCAATAACGATTTTATTGGAGAAACTATGAGATTCGAAGATCATACTATTATTTACAAAGTTGAACGAATTTAGACTTCTGAGGTTTTTGTTATTGTGTCATAAATATCTCCCTTGATAATTATTTCAGATGTCCATTCGCGAGGGAGGAAACACATTTTTCATGTATTTCCCCCCTGTGCCCCCACTGAAGCAAAAACTGACAGTTTAACAACTGTTTTGAAAATCTCCCATGAAAACTTTCATTTCATACTCATATCGGCTACGTTTGTTGAATTTTTTTTCAGGGGCCACTCTCCTGTACTGTTATCATCGATTAATGGCCAATTTTTTCGAATCCTACAAAGTTGAGTTGTTACAAAGCCCTTTTGTTAGAAGCCCCCTCCCGCCTCCTTGACTTGTTTCACTTATGAGTATTAATTGTAGGTACTCAGCTTCAGTCATTCATTAAATTGAATCAAGTGTTCAAACCATGCACCTTAAACGTTGAAGTTGGGAAAAAATAACTCAAAATTATTCAATCTTCGCATTTAAAACAGCCACTTTTTTGTTTTACGATTACTGATACCACTAGCTGAACTGATTCTCAAAGTTATTCATGACACCTATCATTCCTGAAATTTTCATGCAAATCCTAGCAAAACTGTAGTGTCTGAGTCGGTAAAAAGCGCATGTTGTTCCATAGCCATATGTTGCCATAGTAATACATGCAGCGCATATTGTTCCATAGTAATACCGGAAAATTCAAACCGCTATAACTTCGCTAAATATGATGCAATCTTTATGAAACTTGCAGGGTTAATCAATCTTATAAATAGACATCTGTGTACTGAATTTCATTGAATTTAAGGGTACCGTTAAGATTTTATTCAAGAAAACATAAAATCGATAAATCATACTATTACTAACAAAGTTGAGTGAATTGCGACTTCTCACGTATTTGTTGTTGTTGTACTCATCAAGGCTTACATTCTTGATTTTTTTCAGATTTTTCGGATGGAAGGTGTCCAATCGCAAGGGGGGGGACACAAATTTTTCGTGTATTTCCCCTCCCTGTGCGCCCCTCGAAGCAAACTTTGCCAAACTAAGACCTGTTTTGAAAAGTTCTCATCAAGACCTTTCATTTGATACTCATATCGGCTACCTTCAATGAAATTTATTTTTTCGGGGGTCACTCCCCTACATGGGGAGACCCCCCTTAAATACCTTATAAAATTTTTTAGTAGTTGAACTTTGAAGAAAACACCACTTTACACCTACATACAAAATTTGATGCTTCTAGCTTAAGTAGTTTCCGAGAAAAACTGCTGTGACACACGGACGGACGGACAGACAGACAGACGGACAGACAGGACGCGATTTTAGAAGGGTTTTGTAAAATTATTTTACAAAACCCTAAAAATCGGCCTCCATGCTCTGGTTGTCCACTTGCAAAATAAGGAATATTTCTGTACAACTTTGGCCATATTTAGAGTTTTTTGAAGACCCGATACTGGGACATCCTGTTTCAAACTGATGGCAAGGAGATTTTTAAGGGTAGGCAGAAATGTTCGGCCATCAATCAGCTTTGGCAAAAAGTAATTCTTTGAAAAAATTGAATGTATCATCGTTACAATTATTTGCTCTTTAACTAAGACATTTAATTAACCTATTGTACTTCATATGAAATTCAAGTACTGCAATTATATCTTTAGTAGAAATAAATAATCGGTTAGTACAAGTATTCTTGATTTCGCCTAAAATAAATATCATATTTGGTCTCACATTTTTAGATCACTAAATCAATTTCATCACATCATTTGGGCCTTATTTTAATATATGGTAGGACGAGTGCAATGGAGTAAAGCTATTCTTTTTTCACTATAAGATAAAAATCAATGCTTCCCAATGGTCAATATCTCGAATGAAATAATTCTATGAATAATTCAATCCTATGAAAATCATGATATGTTTGAACTTATTTTTAATCGTTACAGTTACGATTTCAATTCTAACACGCTAATATTATATAAAGCCAACAATCGGAAGCCATATCAGAGAATTCTGCACCAACAGTGAATAAGTGTATAACTCACTCAATTCGAGGAGACGAGCTTAGAAATGTCTTATAAAGTATCTAATTGTGCATAGATGCTAAGATTGAACTTGCAAATATTTTCAAGGATTCAAACAACTCATTAAAAATCATTCGCTAATTCTAAGAACGATGTTTTATTTTATTTGAAATTTTTAAATTCGTCTCCTCAAAATAAGTGATTTTGGAGTTACCCACTATTCACTGTTGGTACAGAATTTACCTAAGGTTTTTAAGGCTTTTCTTCTTTTTTCTGCATAAAGCATAAAAGCTTTCTCTTTTATACAATATATGCTTTTCACCACAAGTTGCGTGTATCTTCAAAGCTAAGGCCTGCCCTGTTCTTTGCTTGTTGAGTTCATTCTAACAGAGTACTATTTTATTGTACCATGAACGTTCAATCTCGTTAATATTAAGATATTATGTATTTTAATCCGTAAAATCATCGTTAAGAAATATTTAATAATCATTGATTTCAAACTGTCTTTCTAAGCCAAAAATGACAAGCGAATCAGTCTCTATATCCCACTTTTCCAAAACCACACGCTCATTCCTGTAATTATCATTTAATACACTCTCACCCTCAGTCACTCTAACCCCTACATTAAAAATTAACTCTTCTTGCCACATGCCCTTAAGCTACAGCTGACAATGAAACGTGGTCAGGAACCACTTCACACCGTTTTCAAATTCATTGCAAGATTATCCTCCCTGAAAACGTCCATTCCTCATTAATGACTTCTATTAACAAAATGCAGCTAGACAAATTTGAGGGGGTGAATTTCCACTTCTGAAATTCCTAATATGACTGCACAATGCACCCGCTTACTACCCGTGAGAAAGTCAATTGAGCACATATTTATATGAACGTATCCTGAAAGGAAAATGAATTTTCCTGTGATGTTATTTCAAGCGATTCGTTATAGATGCTGGTATTTCCCTAGTAGTATGTTAGAAACCCTCGGAAGATTTTATGCACAAATGAAAATGCAATAGAAGAGAGGGTTTGAAACTACGTAACGGTTTTCTATCAACACCCTCTGGAATGCTTTTAAACTGCGGGGTGTACTCGTAATCGCACCCCTTCATAGGATTGCACTGTTTTATTGATCGGTTCGGGTTGGATGTGACCGTTTTTGACGGTAGAAGGAAAGGTACTATTATGCGGGTGATGTTAATTTAAGGACTTCATATTGATTACAATAACGCATTTTCGAGTGATTGGAATACGATAAAATAGTATGTATGTAAGATGATAAATGTTATGCATATCAGAGTGTTTTCTCGATTAATTAATATTGTTGAAATAATTTGAGAATCAATAAAATTGAGTTCATAATGACCAAAAGAAGGTAATTTTCCGATTACCACAAATACTTACATGGTTTTTTTTTTTTAATTTTTGATTGGAATTCTGGCATGAGGTCTCATAAACAAGTCAAAGCAGTGGAAACTGTTTCGAAACAATTCCAGGAGATTTGTACACTCTGTCTCGGCAGCAGATTTAGGCTAGAGGAGATTCACAGGCTCGAGCGTTTTGAATGGATTCACTCTTTCCATTGGAATATTTGTAGTGAAAGTACGTAGATAAAATGTCCGCAAAGGACTGCAGCGATGGTCTGCTGCCTCAGCGGAAGAGGATGGTGAGATAAGCCTTGTCTGGGGATGCGTGAATGCGCTGACAGGCTAGCGTTGCGGTGTCGTGGGGCAGGTTCTTTCCCCCTAGCACAAGACCCACTACAAAAACATTTCGCATTCACAAATTAAAACATGTTACATGCCGATCGACTGGTGTCGAGGCCGAGGTAACCTACTAAGGGTTGAAATTTCTTGTTCAAAGATTGGGCCAGACAAAAACGGACGGACTTGTGGAGACTTTGTCGTTACCGACGATACTTATGGTCCGCAAATAAGAGTGGGCATCCATGTGGAAGCGGTGCCCCCTCGCACCCACCCAACCGGATCAAGATCCAAACGTAGACGTGGCCATGTATTTCCCATTTGAGAGAAAGAGTCATGCAAAGTACGTTTGTATGTGTTTTTCACTAAAATGCAAGAGAGTGCGCACCTTCCGTTAAACCCTAAACTTATGCAACATTTCAGACGTTTCCGAAAACGACACCAGACCCTACGCCCCAATCAAAGTGTTAGGCGAAATCGCTTTTGCACTGATTGACACGGGTGCAAGTATCAGCTGCCTTGCCTCAAGCCTCGGCTCAAAGGTACTTCATCAACATCCTACGGTGATAAAATTCTGGCACTCCGAAATCAGCACCGCTGATAGCACCAAGCATTCTATCCAGGGTAGATTGACAACACCCGTGATGTTCAGAGGTCAAACTAAGGATATTACCTTCTTCATTATCCCGTCTCTGACTCAGAACGTGTACCTTGGCGTCGATTTCATCCTTCAATTCTGTTTTGCTCCAGACTTATTCACCGACTCACCCTTAAGTACTAAATATGTCAATGAACTCGCTTCTATATCTGGCAGGTATGAATTAACGCCTAACCAACGACAACGTTTGGAAGCACCCATCGCTGCTTTTCCATCTTACGTTACGCAAGGCCTTGACCGCGCCACACTGGTCTCACATGTCATCGATGTTGGCGATAGTAAGCCAATAATGCAGACACACTATGCCATCTCACCGGCCATGGAAAAGCTAGTGTACGGATGCTAGAGTTATGGGTTATAGAGGGGTCCCAAAGACAGGTAAAGTCCGCCTTTGTCTAGATGGCCGGGAAGTCAATACAGTGACCGATAAAGACGCTTAGCCTGTTCCACTCATCGATGAAATATTGGTGAGACTGCCGAAAGCAAACTACATTACCAGTCTCTACCTAAAAGATGCATTCTAGCAAATTCCACTCGATGAAGGGTCAAGGGATAAAACCGCTTTCACAGTACCCGGACGACCATTGTACCACTTTGTCACAATGCTTTTTGGCCTATGTAATGCTCCGCAAACGATGACCCGGCTGATGAACAAAGTAATTCCACCTCATCTTAAACACCAAGTATTCATGTACCTGGATGGCCTTCTAGTCATGACCGAAACGTTTTACCAACATCTTCTACTGTTACAAGAAGTAGCCCTGCACATCAGTAAGGCGGAACTCACCATCAACGTCCAGAAAAGTAAGTTGGTTATGAACGAAGTCCGATACCTAGGACATGTCATCAGACATGGTGTAATGATTTTCTACTTTCAGATCGAACGCGGAACCGACCTCTCATCGGTTCTAGACGTTAAGTCTGAGTAGTGCCAACGGATGGTACCAACAGGTCAACCAATCCGTGCACCGTAATCCATTCACGCGGTGACTGCTTGTCGGCCAGCTAGTTCGGAGAGGATTTCGGTCGCGGGTCTCCGAATGGATTACGCTCAATTACAATATTTCAGTCACCTGAACTTGCCCGTTTTCCAAACGCGTCAACAATTTCTCATCCAGAACGAGAAACCTACATTACGTTAATTCTGGATGTGATCTATCCACAGATCTCAAATCAAAAACGCTACAAACTCCCATAGGCGCGTTACCGATTCACCGACGCGGTACCGAAAAATATGCTACTCGAACTTAAATCGAAGAAAGCTACTCTAAGGAAATGACGAAACAATCAAAGGTACCGCGTACCGCGCGCGACGCGAAACCGACTTCAGCGGATTTGTCGAAACCCTAACCTCGCGACGGCATACCTACCCTGCACTTCCCTTTCACGCTGAAAAAAAAACGAGCCACTGAAAAGGAAAGTCGTTAGTTATCTAGCAATTCATTTTTTTATTCTATTAGTTTATCTCGAAGCAGTAGAATTATTTAAATCAATTTCACAATTAAACGAGTTTTTATCTTAATTATTTCAAATTCTGTATGTCTCGAAATATTTCCTCGCACATCAACTTTCCTCTCGCTCTCTCAAGTCATTATTTAATCAATATCTCGCTTAACTCTAGTTTCGTTTTTATAAATTTCCTTTTTTTTTTTTTTCTTAAAATCTAAAAAACTTATTAAAGATAATATTGATATTTAAATTTAAATACATCAGGAAGGTGTTTGAATAATGAAGATGATTCCATCACAATGTTAAACTTAAAATAAAAAAACAAAATTTATTTGGTATTATATAAATATTGTAAAACGATTTCATTTTCGAAAATTTATAGTATTGAATTCTGAATTGAAGAAAATTGTGAATCTTTCATATGATAAAATCATAATCATTCATATATGATAAAATTGTAAATTGAATGCAAATAATAATTATGAATCCAACATTATTTACTTTCTGATAATTTTCAAGGTCTTCATATAATCCTTTGATACCGTTTTGCGAGACTTTTCGATGATTGAATTTACCTCAATTTTCTAGTTTTTCTTTGAAATGAAATTTAGCATCAAGAAGTATTTAATACATAAAAAAACGAAAGTGGAATTTGACATTTTTACAATTATACCTTTAATATCTTTGAACAATTAAAGTGTGGTGGCTTTTAAAATAGGAAAGTCAACTTTTATACATTGCATCAATATAGAATAATGGCCATTAGTATTGTCTCTGCTGTTAATTTCATTTCTTTTCTTCTACTTTACAAATTACTTGAAAATTAACGTACGATACAACTAATCAAAAAAAATTAAATTGCGCTTACAAACAAAATGTGCCATAAAATATGTAAATAGGTTTTCACTACTCATCTGCATTTATATATATATATATATATATCTTACGTTTTAACTAATTCATTATCTCTGAATATTCTTTCCTTATACAATATACGTAGCAAAAATACTAAATAAAAATATATAAACCGTAATAAAAATGTATACAGATGTTCTCAGTTAGTTATTTCTTTTTCATAATCAATATAGATGAATGTTGTTTAAATTAAAAAAAAATATTCAACGCAAAATAAACTGTAAAATACTGTTATTTATACATATTCAATATTTATTTCACTACACATTTGTTTGAAAAAAAAAATTCTTTTTAGCACTTGAAAATTTTAAGAATCTTTTCCAACAATAATTTTTTTAGCACATTGTAACAAAATATATCGTTCAGCAAACAAAAATTACAGATAAAAAAAAAACACGACCATTTCTGCGTTTTGGAGTTTTATATTTCGTGCTTGAAAGTCTACTTGGGATGAGATGTAGTTTTGATGCACCCATTTTTAAATCAAATGGCTTGCAACGAACACAAAATCACCATCAACGCTGGTATACGTTTCAATATATCTAGATGGTTGTGACAAATTTGATAAGCATACTCGATTTGGTTCAACTATCCTCTCCTCTGCTTATGTGTGACAATTTTAGTAACCACCAAACATATCAAATGCATTTGAATATGTAACTAAAAATTTAAAGCTTCTTTTACAAATCGAATTAATATATTCCGGTTCGAAAAGTTGGATTCTAATTAACACTGGCAAGATAAGTACTAAAATTTAAGTATTTAGAAAGCGTACAATAACTAACACTAATAGATAGTTTTAGTGTAGTCTTTTAAGCACAGAAATGCTAATAGTTTTTCGGTAATATCACAAAATAATTAAGAACAGTTTGTGCAAGTTTTCCTAATTCGAGAAGCATACCCGCGAATAACGTTGATAACTTTTAAGAGCATATGTTTATACCGTACAATGTACGTTGCTGAATCTTTACAAGTATCGTTTTTTTTGTATAAATAAAAGACTTGCGTCGATAGATGCTAGGTATTCATCAATTTTACCGAAGACTGCAATCTGTACTGCGGATTGCAAGCGATATGCCAATTGATCAATCTGAACAAAGTAGCAAGCATTACTTCAAACTTCCGCATTAAGAAGTGTCAAATCATTTTGGTTTTGAATTATTCTCCTACTGGATTCATTAAGAGAAATTGTTTTATCGAAGGTATATTCCCACTTAGTCCGCAGTTCACGCAACGTTAAATTTGATGAGGTGATCAGCCGCTGCATAGCTTCGCAATAATAGCAGCAAAGCTCTAGTGGATCACAATACCGAGTCAGTTCATTGTCACAATTGTCACCACTTTTCAAAAAGACATCAGACCATTCAAGAAAATTGTTTACATTATCATACGAACGCAACAATTTTCGTTCAGGATTCCTTCTCATAGCTCGCGATGGTCTTCTGATGCCTTTCCGCTCACCTCTTTCATGATTGGAGCCCGCCGATCCTCTTGCTGAGTTTGACAGAGTTCCCTTTTGTTTCCTTGGGTACGCCTCGCTCCGACCAAATCCTACACACAAACGATCGTCAAGATCATGAACCACCGATCACCACAAAACGTTAATTTCCCTTTTTCCTCGCCGCCATGTGGCTGTCAAAAATCCCGGTTGTCACCTCGGACAAAACATCTGTGTGTGGAACGGCACGCCATATGGCGGCAATGTGCCTCTCCAGTTGTCGCCAGTGGCATAGTTTTCTCGATGGCCACGGTGGAGGGGCATTTCCAGATGGCTATGTCTCGAAAGGTGCCGGGGTTTGGGATTAATTCTATATTTCGAATATTTATCTCCACAGATCGAAATATTCGGACAGAAAAAAAATATTTTCTGCACAACGATATCCGCACGACAGATGAAGTCCGCTGGCACTTCGAGGACATATCCATCTGGCCGGTTGCAAGGGTTCGGGATCGGAATCACTTCGATTCCCGGGCGTAGGCGTCACATTACACATTCCCCCCCCCCCCAAAATCGAAGTAATTACGATCCCGTCTCCTATATAAAAGATCTTGGTTAGGGCCATGGCGGGTCGAAGGTCGGTTCCGAGGAACAGGCTACAACCATGTTCGTGAAGACTCGACAGTGACTATATAGTAGGAAGTCAGGTGTTATTCGGAGGCCTTCGTCTAGGCATAGATTGGGGTAAGCCAAGGTTTTTCGTGGGAAATAGTGGCACTTCATCGTCTAAGGTCTTTTGCGTGGTAAATTCCCAGGGTTTTACCAGTCATGTCCGCGATGAGGTATCGGGTGGGGCTTATGACTTGTAGGACTCGACACTTCACGAATTTCTTGTCTAGTTTGGCATTGTAATGTCGGGTGGCATCGCTCTGTCGGAAGTTTCGACGATATATTTCGTCGCCTGCCTTAAAGCCAGAAGGATGAGATCGCAAGTTGTACCGCTCCTCTCCCATCCGTCTACTTTCTTTAATCTTCTCCCGCAGTTGATCTCGCAGAAGTTGGAGCTTTTCGTGCGGTTCTAGAACCACGATTGGGTCCTCTAGCGATTTCAGCTGCCGCAATAGCCGGTAAGCGCTCCCATGACAGATCATGTACTGGCCGAACACTGCGAAATACGGCGAAATGCCGGTAGTGGCGTGGTACGACGAGCGCAGCGCACTAGTGATGGCGGACAATTTGCGATCCCAGTCCTTCTGATTCGGGTGGACATAGGCGCGGATGGCCGCTATGAGCGTACGATTCAGTCGTTCGGATGCGTTGGCTTGTGGTGAGTAGACGGCAGTTCGTTGGTGGGTGATGCCGTATTTGGACATTAGGTCTCGGAACTTGCTGGATGTGAACTGGACCCCATTGTCGGAGACAAGTTTCTCCGGAACTCCAAACATGTGAAAGACTCGGTTCTCCAAAAAGCTGATTATTGGTCCAGTGTGCATGTTACGTAGTGGTTCTATGATAGGGAATCTAGAGAGCTGGTCCAGGACCACGACAGCTCCCGTGTGACCAGATGCAGATCGAGGGTAAGGACCGATAAGATCAATGTACAAGCGCTGGAACACGCGTTCGGGGACCTCAACCTTACCCATGGGAGGCCGAAGAATGGTGTTGGGCGCTTTAGTGCACTTGCATAGCTCACAAGAGGCTACGTACGCTTTTATCTGTTGTGCCATCTTAGGCCAAAAGAAACAGGTTTTCAACCGCCTAAGTGTACGACCGTATCCGCCGTGCGCACTTGATGGGTGGTCATGAGCCCGTCTGATAAGATCAGTGGTTAATTCTTCGGGCACCCACAACTTCCACTGTTCTTCTTCTTGTATGGGGTCTCCGGATGCGTGTCCCATCCGTTTGTAAATAAATCCATCCGTCAACCGCAGTTCAGGAAGCTGGGGCTGTTGATTCTGGATAGTGTGAATCAGTTGTGTGTAGGTTACTGACTTGAAGGCAGGATGGTCCAAATCGATCAATTGGGGGCTGTCGTCCTCTTGGACCAACTCGGCTCCTTCAGGGGCGAACATCCTGGATAGGGTGTCGGGGACTACATGCTGGCTTCCTTTTCGGTGGCGGATTGTGAAGTCAAATGCCTGTAATTTCAGTGCCCACCTGGCCAATCTGCCGTTGAGGTCAGTCTGGCTCATTAGCCATTTCAGAGAAGCGTGATCCGTAACGATTTCAAAAGTGTGTCCCTCCACATAGGCTCGGAAGCGTTTCACTGCCAACACCGCGGCTAGACATTCCTGCTCGGAGACCGTGTAATTTCGCTGGGCTGGGTTCAGCTTGTGAGACATGAAGGCTATAGGTCTCTCCTCGCCGTCTTGTGCAACCTGGACCAAGACTGCTCCCACCCCATGTTGACTCGCGTCACAATGGATTGAGAACGGTTTGTCAAAGTCCGGGCTGTGCAGTACGGGGGCTGTAGTCAGACTCTTCTTTAGCTCTTCAAAGGCTCGCAAGCTGGACTCTTCCCAGACGAATTTACGTCCCTTACGCAGCATGTCGGTCAAAGGAGTGGTAATGGTGGCATAGTCACGTACAAAACGCTGGTACCATCCGCATAAACCTAAGAATCGGCGTAACTGTTTGGTGGTCTTGGGTAGTGGAAAAACGTCAATCGCTTGAGTCTTTTCCGGATCGGTCTTGATATGGCCATGCCCAATGATGTGACCTAAATACTTTACCTCCGTCATTACGAACTGGCTCTTCCTTATGTTGATGGTTAATCTTGCCCTCCGGATGTGTAGAGCCACCTCCTGAAGCAGGTCGATGTGTTCGTCAAAGGTCTCGGTTATAAGCAACAGATCGTCCAAGTAAACGAAAACTTGGTGCCGCAAGTGAGGGGGTATTACCTTATCCATAAGGCGCGTCATTGTTTGGGGGGCATTACACAATCCGAATGGCATGGTCACGAATTGATATAGGGGCCGACCTGGGACTGTGAAGGCTGTTTTCTCCTTTGAACCGGGGTCTAAAGGAATTTGCCAGAAGGCGTCCTTGAGGTCTAAGCTCGTGATGAAATGGGCTTTAGGCAACCGACTCAAAATGCCTTCGATCAACGGTAGAGGGTATGCGTCCTTGACTGTGACGGCGTTCAAGCGTCTGGCATCTAAGCATAACCGGACCTTGTTCGGCTTGACAACTAAGGTGACTGGGGAAGCCCACGCGCTCTGTGATTCTTCGATTACGCCTAATGCTAGCATTCGATCCACTTCGGCATATAACGATTTTTCCTTCGCCGGAGATATGGCGAAATGTCTCTGTTTTATGGGTTTAGCATCCCCCACGTCTATCGTGTGGAATACCAGGGCAGTCCGCCCGAGACCTTCTTTCTCATGCGATGGAAAAGCCGATATAGCCGATTCTAGACGCAGTTGCTGATTTACATCCAGAGTGTGTCGTAATAAGTTAGTGGGTTGAGATGGGTCAGGAACGGTGGTGACGGACTCCAGAGTCGAACCGGAAAATAGTGCCGGGGCCAAGTTAAATTTTCGAACGAAATCCACTCCTAGGTAAAGATTCTGGGTTAACTGAGGTATGATGAAAAATTCCATAGGTTTAGTTACTCCTTTAAAGGTGACATCCGTCATAATTTTTCCCACTACAGAGTGACGAGTTCCGTCCGCCGTGCTTAACCAGGAGGTGAAATGACGGATTTGGTCCGCGTGCTTTGCCAGTACCTCCCCTGCAAACTCGGCAGATATGCAATTCACACTGGCTCCCGTATCGACTAAGCCTGACACTCGTTTTTGCAGGAGGTGTACTGACGCATATGGCCGAACATCATCTCTCAATAATTCGTCTAAGTATATGTCCTTCAACACTTTCCTCGACTGCCTGACTTTTCTCCAGAAGCTCCGCATCCGACGCGTGGCTCGCTTGCTTCGCGGTGGGACAGTTGTGGCCAATTCCTCATGGAAGATGCGCTGTCGAGTAGCCAAATAATTCCACAGTCTGACATGAAAAGGTTTTACATGCCAAGGAACTTTCGCCTCGCTATCATTCCCTTGCGCGTTGGCATCGGCGAAGGACGGCGTCGGTTGTGGAACTTCGGGAGAATTGTGGTTAGCGGTGCGAGTCAGCAGAGTTGGAGTCCTGTTGGGAGCTGGGTCATAACTAGTGCTGGGGTCTGGATTGGTTGGTCCGGGGTTTAGGAGTGCCGACGGGTGGTCGCGGCACTCGGTGGCAAGTTTTTTCGCCCTTTGCAATTTGCACAGTCAGGTGCTTATGTGTCGGCCTTCCCGCAGCGGTAGCAGAAAAGCGTCGGCTCCGCTGGACAGGCATAGAACCGATGTCCCGGTTGTCGGCAGTTCCAACAGACCGTCGGGCTTGTAATTGCTTCAAGGGAGGGTCGATCAATCAATGCTGGGTCCTCAAGCTCCGGTGGTGCTCCGCTCCTCGGTACTGGTACTGGATCAGCAAGCAGGTGGTCAGCTGCCATCAACTCCGCGGTGTGATGATTTCGGGGATTTGGTCCCGTTATGCGAGGTTGTGGACGGAAGGTACCTCGTCGCTCATCCAAGTGTTCTTGTCTACGGGCATGGAGGCGCAATCCCTGTATGGTGTTGATGGGAAAATGTAGAAGGCTGTTCTGGAGATCCCAGCGCATGTTCTCTCTGATAATTTCTACCAGTTCGTCCTCGGGCATGGTATTTCGCAGGCGAGTGCTCAATCTCACTATACTGGTGTAGTACTGGTCGAACGGTTCGTGAGCGCCTTGTTTCCGTTTCTTTATTTGCTCCCTTAGCTCTCTCTCAGTGAAGCCATCCTCAAATCGATTGCGGAAGGCTGCACTGAAAGAGTGCCAAGTGGGACGTGGCGTTGACTCTTTAAAGCTCCAGTACCAGTCGGCAGCGTCGCCGCTGAACAAAAGATGTGCATGCCGGAGGAAGGCCGAGGAATCCCCTCCCAGGGTGCTGGATACCAATGCCTGAATCCGGAAAAGGAAACGGTCCGCCGATATCATATCGTTGAACCCTGTAAAGTTCAGGCGCCAACTCTCCATGATACGAGGCGTCGGGTCTCGAAAAAGTGCCAATGCGTTCCCGGGGGGAATCACATCCTCGATTGACCTGTTGTACTGAACTGCCTCGGGGGCTGGAGGTACCAACGGAGGTCCGGTACTGTGTCGCGGTCTGTATTCGGGAGCTCTGGGATCCATTCCCGAGTTCCTTGGAGGTGGGACCCATTGCTCGGATTGTCGGGAGTGGGGCATCGCCACACTGGGATTTGGCTCCCAGCCAAGCGGAGTTCTCACGCGGCTGGGTGGTTGGCTCAACGGGAGATTCTGGATCTTTCCCTCCAGGTTGCCAATCCTCTCCGACATATCCCTCATCAACGCCACGAGGGTGTCAATGGAGTGGGCGGAAGGCATGGTTGTCACCTCGGACACGACACTTGCAGCCGGAACTTCACCGCCTACTGCTCCTTGCAGGTCTAAGAGTGGTTGTGACGGTTCGGCTTCTGGAGCTCCTTTCGCCACTGCTCCACGCGTCGGTAGGGGCGTTCCGAGGGGGACGTCTAGGGCGGTCCGCTCGATGGGTCGCCGACATAATGGACACAGCTCGGACGTGAGGAGGAGCTGTTGGACACAGGCACGGTGGAATAGATGTCCACAATCCAACCGCACGCTGTGTACCCCCTCCACTACGTCCTCGAAACAGATCCCGCAGTTCGCGGGTTGGACCGTTTTGGACCGGGTCCACCGCTTATCGGGAGTCCGCTTCGTTGCCATTTTTTTTTGGTTCTGTCTTGTGTGAGGTAAAAGTAAGTTTTTTTTTAATACTAAAAAATAAGAAGAAAAGGTTAACCCTACTATATATATGAAAAAGCCTAAAAATACTTCGTGACCGAAAGTGGCGAGCTATATATTAAGTGGGAAAAAAAATGTATTTAAAGTATACTTTCCTTTTCAGTGGTCGACTCCTCCAACGGGAAAAGAGAGTGCGTGGTAATCTGCCGAAGAAAGGGTGCTTTTGGTCGATTTACGAAAATTACCCCATAACCCACATACATTACAAAAAAAACCGTCTCTAAACTACGTTAAAGTGACTCGACGAGACAAGTGGTAGAGCTACCGTAACGACTTTGTACGCGGTCAAAATTCCCGACGCGTGGAAGCATTACGGGCTTCGCAACTCCAGCATACGCCACCGAACGTTGAACCGATACCACTCGTCTATCACGCATACGAAATAATTAGAATCCTTCCGCGACATAAAGGCAAGGTAGCCTTCTATTTTCTTGAGAGTCCATGCTGATAGGTAAACCCATCAGACTGGCAGTTCCACCAAGAAAATAGAAGGTCCTTACAGGGGTTAGCCTAGGACAACACATCGGAAGGATTCTGTCGCGAAAGCAAAATCAAACAAAGGAGAGCGGAAGCTACAACTCACGTGAAGCGACTGCGAGTGTGTATCACACAACTCCACTGCTCCTGTTAGTGGGACTCGAGTACCAAAGTACCTTACATCCTCCGTAAAGGACCAACTCGTCAGAAGACGCGAAGTTCTTTCCCCCTTAGGATGTTTTTGGCCCCACGTTGGGCGCCATTTGTAATGATTTTCTACTTTCAGATCGAACGCGGAACCGACCTCTCATCGGGTCTAGACGTTAAGTCTGAGTAGTGCCAACGGATGGTACCAACAGGTCAACCAATCCGTGCACCGTAATCCATTCACGCGGTGACTGCTTGTCGGCCAGCTAGTTCGGAGAGGATTTCGGTCGCGGGTCTCCGAAAGGATTACGC
Organism: Odontomyia ornata; assembly: GCA_963969285.1. NCBI lineage: Eukaryota > Metazoa > Arthropoda > Insecta > Diptera > Stratiomyidae > Odontomyia > Odontomyia ornata. The sequence continues at coordinate 220,204,148 of OZ017742.1, forward strand.
TCAATTACAATATTTCAGTCACCTGAACTTGCCCGTTTTCCAAACGCGTCAACAATTTCTCATCCAGAACGAGAAACCTACATTACGTTAATTCTGGATGTGATCTATCCACAGATCTCAAATCAAAAACGCTACAAACTCCCATAGGCGCGTTACCGATTCACCGACGCGGTACCGAAAAATATGCTACTCGAACTTAAATCGAAGAAAGCTACTCTAAGGAAATGACGAAACAATCAAAGGTACCGCGTACCGCGCGCGACGCGAAACCGACTTCAGCGGATTTGTCGAAACCCTAACCTCGCGACGGCATACCTACCCTGCACTTCCCTTTCACGCTGAAAAAAAAACGAGCCACTGAAAAGGAAAGTCGTTAGTTATCTAGCAATTCATTTTTTTATTCTATTAGTTTATCTCGAAGCAGTAGAATTATTTAAATCAATTTCACAATTAAACGAGTTTTTATCTTAATTATTTCAAATTCTGTATGTCTCGAAATATTTCCTCGCACATCAACTTTCCTCTCGCTCTCTCAAGTCATTATTTAATCAATATCTCGCTTAACTCTAGTTTCGTTTTTATAAATTTCCTTTTTTTTTTTTCTTAAAATCTAAAAAACTTATTAAAGATAATATTGATATTTAAATTTAAATACATCAGGAAGGTGTTTGAATAATGAAGATGATTCCATCACAATGTTAAACTTAAAATAAAAAAACAAAATTTATTTGGTATTATATAAATATTGTAAAACGATTTCATTTTCGAAAATTTATAGTATTGAATTCTGAATTGAAGAAAATTGTGAATCTTTCATATGATAAAATCATAATCATTCATATATGATAAAATTGTAAATTGAATGCAAATAATAATTATGAATCCAACATTATTTACTTTCTGATAATTTTCAAGGTCTTCATATAATCCTTTGATACCGTTTTGCGAGACTTTTCGATGATTGAATTTACCTCAATTTTCTAGTTTTTCTTTGAAATGAAATTTAGCATCAAGAAGTATTTAATACATAAAAAAACGAAAGTGGAATTTGACATTTTTACAATTATACCTTTAATATCTTTGAACAATTAAAGTGTGGTGGCTTTTAAAATAGGAAAGTCAACTTTTATACATTGCATCAATATAGAATAATGGCCATTAGTATTGTCTCTGCTGTTAATTTCATTTCTTTTCTTCTACTTTACAAATTACTTGAAAATTAACGTACGATACAACTAATAAAAAAAATTAAATTGCGCTTACAAACAAAATGTGCCATAAAATATGTAAATAGGTTTTCACTACTCATCTGCATTTATATATATATATATCTTACGTTTTAACTAATTCATTATCTCTGAATATTCTTTCCTTATACAATATACGTAGCAAAAATACTAAATAAAAATATATAAACCGTAATAAAAATGTATACAGATGTTCTCAGTTAGTTTTTTCTTTTTCATAATCAATATAGATGAATGTTGTTTAAATTAAAAAAAAATATTCAACGCAAAATAAACTGTAAAATACTGTTATTTATACATATTCAATATTTATTTCACTACACATTTGTTTGAAAAAAAAAATTCTTTTTAGCACTTGAAAATTTTAAGAATCTTTTCCAACAATAATTTTTTTAGCACATTGTAACAAAATATATCGTTCAGCAAACAAAAATTACAGATAAAAAAAAAACACGACCATTTCTGCGTTTTGGAGTTTTATATTTCGTGCTTGAAAGTCTACTTGGGATGAGATGTAGTTTTGATGCACCCATTTTTAAATCAAATGGCTTGCAACGAACACAAAATCACCATCAACGCTGGTATACGTTTCAATATATCTAGATGGTTGTGACAAATTTGATAAGCATACTCGATTTGGTTCAACTATCCTCTCCTCTGCTTATGTGTGACAATTTTAGTAACCACCAAACATATCAAATGCATTTGAATATGTAACTAAAAATTTAAAGCTTCTTTTACAAATCGAATTAATATATTCCGGTTCGAAAAGTTGGATTCTAATTAACACTGGCAAGATAAGTACTAAAATTTAAGTATTTAGAAAGCGTACAATAACTAACACTAATAGATAGTTTTAGTGTAGTCTTTCAAGCACAGAAATGCTAATAGTTTTTCGGTAATATCACAAAATAATTAAGAACAGTTTGTGCAAGTTTTCCTAATTCGAGAAGCATACCCGCGAATAACGTTGATAACTTTTAAGAGCATATGTTTATACCGTACAATGTACGTTGCTGAATCTTTACAAGTATCGTTTTTTTTGTATAAATAAAAGACTTGCGTCGATAGATGCTAGGTATTCATCAATTTTACCGAAGACTGCAATCTGTACTGCGGATTGCAAGCGATATGCCAATTGATCAATCTGAACAAAGTAGCAAGCATTACTTCAAACTTCCGCATTAAGAAGTGTCAAATCATTTTGGTTTTGAATTATTCTCCTACTGGATTCATTAAGAGAAATTGTTTTATCGAAGGTATATTCCCACTTAGTCCGCAGTTCACGCAACGTTAAATTTGATGAGGTGATCAGCCGCTGCATAGCTTCGCAATAATAGCAGCAAAGCTCTAGTGGATCACAATACCGAGTCAGTTCATTGTCACAATTGTCACCACTTTTCAAAAAGACATCAGACCATTCAAGAAAATTGTTTACATTATCATACGAACGCAACAATTTTCGTTCAGGATTCCTTCTCATAGCTCGCGATGGTCTTCTGATGCCTTTCCGCTCACCTCTTTCATGATTGGAGCCCGCCGATCCTCTTGCTGAGTTTGACAGAGTTCCCTTTTGTTTCCTTGGGTACGCCTCGCTCCGACCAAATCCTACACACAAACGATCGTCAAGATCACGAACCACCGATCACCACAAAACGTTAATTTCCCTTTTTCCTCGCCGCCATGTGGCTGTCAAAAATCCCGGTTGTCACCTCGGACAAAACATCTGTGTGTGGAACGGCACGCCATATGGCGGCAATGTGCCTCTCCAGTTGTCGCCAGTGGCATAGTTTTCTCGATGGCCACGGTGGAGGGGCATTTCCAGATGGCTATGTCTCGAAAGGTGCCGGGGTTTGGGATTAATTCTATATTTCGAATATTTATCTCCACAGATCGAAATATTCGGACAGAAAAAAAATATTTTCTGCACAACGATATCCGCACGACAGATGAAGTCCGCTGGCACTTCGAGGACATATCCATCTGGCCGGTTGCAAGGGTTCGGGATCGGAATCACTTCGATTCCCGGGCGTAGGCGTCACATTACACATTCCCCCCCCCCCCCCCAAAATCGAAGTAATTACGATCCCGTCTCCTATATAAAAGATCTTGGTTAGGGCCATGGCGGGTCGAAGGTCGGTTCCGAGGAACAGGCTACAACCATGTTCGTGAAGACTCGACAGTGACTATATAGTAGGAAGTCAGGTGTTATTCGGAGGCCTTCGTCTAGGCATAGATTGGGGTAAGCCAAGGTTTTTCGTGGGAAATAGTGGCACTTCATCGTCTAAGGTCTTTTGCGTGGTAAATTCCCAGGGTTTTACCAGTCATGTCCGCGATGAGGTATCGGGTGGGGCTTATGACTTGTAGGACTCGACACTTCACGAATTTCTTGTCTAGTTTGGCATTGTAATGTCGGGTGGCATCGCTCTGTCGGAAGTTTCGACGATATATTTCGTCGCCTGCCTTAAAGCCAGAAGGATGAGATCGCAAGTTGTACCGCTCCTCTCCCATCCGTCTACTTTCTTTAATCTTCTCCCGCAGTTGATCTCGCAGAAGTTGGAGCTTTTCGTGCGGTTCTAGAACCACGATTGGGTCCTCTAGCGATTTCAGCTGCCGCAATAGCCGGTAAGCGCTCCCATGACAGATCATGTACTGGCCGAACACTGCGAAATACGGCGAAATGCCGGTAGTGGCGTGGTACGACGAGCGCAGCGCACTAGTGATGGCGGACAATTTGCGATCCCAGTCCTTCTGATTCGGGTGGACATAGGCGCGGATGGCCGCTATGAGCGTACGATTCAGTCGTTCGGATGCGTTGGCTTGTGGTGAGTAGACGGCAGTTCGTTGGTGGGTGATGCCGTATTTGGACATTAGGTCTCGGAACTTGCTGGATGTGAACTGGACCCCATTGTCGGAGACAAGTTTCTCCGGAACTCCAAACATGTGAAAGACTCGGTTCTCCAAAAAGCTGATTATTGGTCCAGTGTGCATGTTACGTAGTGGTTCTATGATAGGGAATCTAGAGAGCTGGTCCAGGACCACGACAGCTCCCGTGTGACCAGATGCAGATCGAGGGTAAGGACCGATAAGATCAATGTACAAGCGCTGGAACACGCGTTCGGGGACCTCAACCTTACCCATGGGAGGCCGAAGAATGGTGTTGGGCGCTTTAGTGCACTTGCATAGCTCACAAGAGGCTACGTACGCTTTTATCTGTTGTGCCATCTTAGGCCAAAAGAAACAGGTTTTCAACCGCCTAAGTGTACGACCGTATCCGCCGTGCGCACTTGATGGGTGGTCATGAGCCCGTCTGATAAGATCAGTGGTTAATTCTTCGGGCACCCACAACTTCCACTGTTCTTCTTCTTGTATGGGGTCTCCGGATGCGTGTCCCATCCGTTTGTAAATAAATCCATCCGTCAACCGCAGTTCAGGAAGCTGGGGCTGTTGATTCTGGATAGTGTGAATCAGTTGTGTGTAGGTTACTGACTTGAAGGCAGGATGGTCCAAATCGATCAATTGGGGGCTGTCGTCCTCTTGGACCAACTCGGCTCCTTCAGGGGCGAACATCCTGGATAGGGTGTCGGGGACTACATGCTGGCTTCCTTTTCGGTGGCGGATTGTGAAGTCAAATGCCTGTAATTTCAGTGCCCACCTGGCCAATCTGCCGTTGAGGTCAGTCTGGCTCATTAGCCATTTCAGAGAAGCGTGATCCGTAACGATTTCAAAAGTGTGTCCCTCCACATAGGCTCGGAAGCGTTTCACTGCCAACACCGCGGCTAGACATTCCTGCTCGGAGACCGTGTAATTTCGCTGGGCTGGGTTCAGCTTGTGAGACATGAAGGCTATAGGTCTCTCCTCGCCGTCTTGTGCAACCTGGACCAAGACTGCTCCCACCCCATGTTGACTCGCGTCACAATGGATTGAGAACGGTTTGTCAAAGTCCGGGCTGTGCAGTACGGGGGCTGTAGTCAGACTCTTCTTTAGCTCTTCAAAGGCTCGCAAGCTGGACTCTTCCCAGACGAATTTACGTCCCTTACGCAGCATGTCGGTCAAAGGAGTGGTAATGGTGGCATAGTCACGTACAAAACGCTGGTACCATCCGCATAAACCTAAGAATCGGCGTAACTGTTTGGTGGTCTTGGGTAGTGGAAAAACGTCAATCGCTTGAGTCTTTTCCGGATCGGTCTTGATATGGCCATGCCCAATGATGTGACCTAAATACTTTACCTCCGTCATTACGAACTGGCTCTTCCTTATGTTGATGGTTAATCTTGCCCTCCGGATGTGTAGAGCCACCTCCTGAAGCAGGTCGATGTGTTCGTCAAAGGTCTCGGTTATAAGCAACAGATCGTCCAAGTAAACGAAAACTTGGTGCCGCAAGTGAGGGGGTATTACCTTATCCATAAGGCGCGTCATTGTTTGGGGGGCATTACACAATCCGAATGGCATGGTCACGAATTGATATAGGGGCCGACCTGGGACTGTGAAGGCTGTTTTCTCCTTTGAACCGGGGTCTAAAGGAATTTGCCAGAAGGCGTCCTTGAGGTCTAAGCTCGTGATGAAATGGGCTTTAGGCAACCGACTCAAAATGCCTTCGATCAACGGTAGAGGGTATGCGTCCTTGACTGTGACGGCGTTCAAGCGTCTGGCATCTAAGCATAACCGGACCTTGTTCGGCTTGACAACTAAGGTGACTGGGGAAGCCCACGCGCTCTGTGATTCTTCGATTACGCCTAATGCTAGCATTCGATCCACTTCGGCATATAACGATTTTTCCTTCGCCGGAGATATGGCGAAATGTCTCTGTTTTATGGGTTTAGCATCCCCCACGTCTATCGTGTGGAATACCAGGGCAGTCCGCCCGAGACCTTCTTTCTCATGCGATGGAAAAGCCGATATAGCCGATTCTAGACGCAGTTGCTGATTTACATCCAGAGTGTGTCGTAATAAGTTAGTGGGTTGAGATGGGTCAGGAACGGTGGTGACGGACTCCAGAGTCGAACCGGAAAATAGTGCCGGGGCCAAGTTAAATTTTCGAACGAAATCCACTCCTAGGTAAAGATTCTGGGTTAACTGAGGTATGATGAAAAATTCCATAGGTTTAGTTACTCCTTTAAAGGTGACATCCGTCATAATTTTTCCCACTACAGAGTGACGAGTTCCGTCCGCCGTGCTTAACCAGGAGGTGAAATGACGGATTTGGTCCGCGTGCTTTGCCAGTACCTCCCCTGCAAACTCGGCAGATATGCAATTCACACTGGCTCCCGTATCGACTAAGCCTGATACTCGTTTTTGCAGGAGGTGTACTGACGCATATGGCCGAACATCATCTCTCAATAATTCGTCTAAGTATATGTCCTTCAACACTTTCCTCGACTGCCTGACTTTTCTCCAGAAGCTCCGCATCCGACGCGTGGCTCGCTTGCTTCGCGGTGGGACAGTTGTGGCCAATTCCTCATGGAAGATGCGCTGTCGAGTAGCCAAATAATTCCACAGTCTGACATGAAAAGGTTTTACATGCCAAGGAACTTTCGCCTCGCTATCATTCCCTTGCGCGTTGGCATCGGCGAAGGACGGCGTCGGTTGTGGAACTTCGGGAGAATTGTGGTTAGCGGTGCGAGTCAGCAGAGTTGGAGTCCTGTTGGGAGCTGGGTCATAACTAGTGCTGGGGTCTGGATTGGTTGGTCCGGGGTTTAGGAGTGCCGACGGGTGGTCGCGGCACTCGGTGGCAAGTTTTTTCGCCCTTTGCAATTTGCACAGTCAGGTGCTTATGTGTCGGCCTTCCCGCAGCGGTAGCAGAAAAGCGTCGGCTCCGCTGGACAGGCATAGAACCGATGTCCCGGTTGTCGGCAGTTCCAACAGACCGTCGGGCTTGTAATTGCTTCAAGGGAGGGTCGATCAATCAATGCTGGGTCCTCAAGCTCCGGTGGTGCTCCGCTCCTCGGTACTGGTACTGGATCAGCAAGCAGGTGGTCAGCTGCCATCAACTCCGCGGTGTGATGATTTCGGGGATTTGGTCCCGTTATGCGAGGTTGTGGACGGAAGGTACCTCGTCGCTCATCCAAGTGTTCTTGTCTACGGGCATGGAGGCGCAATCCCTGTATGGTGTTGATGGGAAAATGTAGAAGGCTGTTCTGGAGATCCCAGCGCATGTTCTCTCTGATAATTTCTACCAGTTCGTCCTCGGGCATGGTATTTCGCAGGCGAGTGCTCAATCTCACTATACTGGTGTAGTACTGGTCGAACGGTTCGTGAGCGCCTTGTTTCCGTTTCTTTATTTGCTCCCTTAGCTCTCTCTCAGTGAAGCCATCCTCAAATCGATTGCGGAAGGCTGCACTGAAAGAGTGCCAAGTGGGACGTGGCGTTGACTCTTTAAAGCTCCAGTACCAGTCGGCAGCGTCGCCGCTGAACAAAAGATGTGCATGCCGGAGGAAGGCCGAGGAATCCCCTCCCAGGGTGCTGGATACCAATGCCTGAATCCGGAAAAGGAAACGGTCCGCCGATATCATATCGTTGAACCCTGTAAAGTTCAGGCGCCAACTCTCCATGATACGAGGCGTCGGGTCTCGAAAAAGTGCCAATGCGTTCCCGGGGGGAATCACATCCTCGATTGACCTGTTGTACTGAACTGCCTCGGGGGCTGGAGGTACCAACGGAGGTCCGGTACTGTGTCGCGGTCTGTATTCGGGAGCTCTGGGATCCATTCCCGAGTTCCTTGGAGGTGGGACCCATTGCTCGGATTGTCGGGAGTGGGGCATCGCCACACTGGGATTTGGCTCCCAGCCAAGCGGAGTTCTCACGCGGCTGGGTGGTTGGCTCAACGGGAGATTCTGGATCTTTCCCTCCAGGTTGCCAATCCTCTCCGACATATCCCTCATCAACGCCACGAGGGTGTCAATGGAGTGGGCGGAAGGCATGGTTGTCACCTCGGACACGACACTTGCAGCCGGAACTTCACCGCCTACTGCTCCTTGCAGGTCTAAGAGTGGTTGTGACGGTTCGGCTTCTGGAGCTCCTTTCGCCACTGCTCCACGCGTCGGTAGGGGCGTTCCGAGGGGGACGTCTAGGGCGGTCCGCTCGATGGGTCGCCGACATAATGGACACAGCTCGGACGTGAGGAGGAGCTGTTGGACACAGGCACGGTGGAATAGATGTCCACAATCCAACCGCACGCTGTGTACCCCCTCCACTACGTCCTCGAAACAGATCCCGCAGTTCGCGGGTTGGACCGTTTTGGACCGGGTCCACCGCTTATCGGGAGTCCGCTTCGTTGCCATTTTTTTTTGGTTCTGTCTTGTGTGAGGTAAAAGTAAGTTTTTTTTTAATACTAAAAAATAAGAAGAAAAGGTTAACCCTACTATATATATGAAAAAGCCTAAAAATACTTCGTGACCGAAAGTGGCGAGCTATATATTAAGTGGGAAAAAAAATGTATTTAAAGTATACTTTCCTTTTCAGTGGTCGACTCCTCCAACGGGAAAAGAGAGTGCGTGGTAATCTGCCGAAGAAAGGGTGCTTTTGGTCGATTTACGAAAATTACCCCATAACCCACATACATTACAAAAAAAACCGTCTCTAAACTACGTTAAAGTGACTCGACGAGACAAGTGGTAGAGCTACCGTAACGACTTTGTACGCGGTCAAAATTCCCGACGCGTGGAAGCATTCCGGGCTTCGCAACTCCAGCATACGCCACCGAACGTTGAACCGATACCACTCGTCTATCACGCATACGAAATAATTAGAATCCTTCCGCGACATAAAGGCAAGGTAGCCTTCTATTTTCTTGAGAGTCCATGCTGATAGGTAAACCCATCAGACTGGCAGTTCCACCAAGAAAATAGAAGGTCCTTACAGGGGTTAGCCTAGGACAACACATCGGAAGGATTCTGTCGCGAAAGCAAAATCAAACAAAGGAGAGCGGAAGCTACAACTCACGTGAAGCGACTGCGAGTGTGTATCACACAACTCCACTGCTCCTGTTAGTGGGACTCGAGTACCAAAGTACCTTACATCCTCCGTAAAGGACCAACTCGTCAGAAGACGCGAAGTTCTTTCCCCCTTAGGATGTTTTTGGCCCCACGTTGGGCGCCATTTGTAATGATTTTCTACTTTCAGATCGAACGCGGAACCGACCTCTCATCGGGTCTAGACGTTAAGTCTGAGTAGTGCCAACGGATGGTACCAACAGGTCAACCAATCCGTGCACCGTAATCCATTCACGCGGTGACTGCTTGTCGGCCAGCTAGTTCGGAGAGGATTTCGGTCGCGGGTCTCCGAATGGATTACGCTCAATTACAATATTTCAGTCACCTGAACTTGCCCGTTTTCCAAACGCGTCAACAATTTCTCATCCAGAACGAGAAACCTACATTACGTTAATTCTGGATGTGATCTATCCACAGATCTCAAATCAAAAACGCTACAAACTCCCATAGGCGCGTTACCGATTCACCGACGCGGTACCGAAAAATATGCTACTCGAACTTAAATCGAAGAAAGCTACTCTAAGGAAATGACGAAACAATCAAAGGTACCGCGTACCGCGCGCGACGCGAAACCGACTTCAGCGGATTTGTCGAAACCCTAACCTCGCGACGGCATACCTACCCTGCACTTCCCTTTCACGCTGAAAAAAAAACGAGCCACTGAAAAGGAAAGTCGTTAGTTATCTAGCAATTCATTTTTTTATTCTATTAGTTTATCTCGAAGCAGTAGAATTATTTAAATCAATTTCACAATTAAACGAGTTTTTATCTTAATTATTTCAAATTCTGTATGTCTCGAAATATTTCCTCGCACATCAACTTTCCTCTCGCTCTCTCAAGTCATTATTTAATCAATATCTCGCTTAACTCTAGTTTCGTTTTTATAAATTTCCTTTTTTTTTTTTTCTTAAAATCTAAAAAACTTATTAAAGATAATATTGATATTTAAATTTAAATACATCAGGAAGGTGTTTGAATAATGAAGATGATTCCATCACAATGTTAAACTTAAAATAAAAAAACAAAATTTATTTGGTATTATATAAATATTGTAAAACGATTTCATTTTCGAAAATTTATAGTATTGAATTCTGAATTGAAGAAAATTGTGAATCTTTCATATGATAAAATCATAATCATTCATATATGATAAAATTGTAAATTGAATGCAAATAATAATTATGAATCCAACATTATTTACTTTCTGATAATTTTCAAGGTCTTCATATAATCCTTTGATACCGTTTTGCGAGACTTTTCGATGATTGAATTTACCTCAATTTTCTAGTTTTTCTTTGAAATGAAATTTAGCATCAAGAAGTATTTAATACATAAAAAAACGAAAGTGGAATTTGACATTTTTACAATTATACCTTTAATATCTTTGAACAATTAAAGTGTGGTGGCTTTTAAAATAGGAAAGTCAACTTTTATACATTGCATCAATATAGAATAATGGCCATTAGTATTGTCTCTGCTGTTAATTTCATTTCTTTTCTTCTACTTTACAAATTACTTGAAAATTAACGTACGATACAACTAATAAAAAAAATTAAATTGCGCTTACAAACAAAATGTGCCATAAAATATGTAAATAGGTTTTCACTACTCATCTGCATTTATATATATATATATATATATATCTTACGTTTTAACTAATTCATTATCTCTGAATATTCTTTCCTTATACAATATACGTAGCAAAAATACTAAATAAAAATATATAAACCGTAATAAAAATGTATACAGATGTTCTCAGTTAGTTATTTCTTTTTCATAATCAATATAGATGAATGTTGTTTAAATTAAAAAAAAATATTCAACGCAAAATAAACTGTAAAATACTGTTATTTATACATATTCAATATTTATTTCACTACACATTTGTTTGAAAAAAAAAATTCTTTTTAGCACTTGAAAATTTTAAGAATCTTTTCCAACAATAATTTTTTTAGCACATTGTAACAAAATATATCGTTCAGCAAACAAAAATTACAGATAAAAAAAAAACACGACCATTTCTGCGTTTTGGAGTTTTATATTTCGTGCTTGAAAGTCTACTTGGGATGAGATGTAGTTTTGATGCACCCATTTTTAAATCAAATGGCTTGCAACGAACACAAAATCACCATCAACGCTGGTATACGTTTCAATATATCTAGATGGTTGTGACAAATTTGATAAGCATACTCGATTTGGTTCAACTATCCTCTCCTCTGCTTATGTGTGACAATTTTAGTAACCACCAAACATATCAAATGCATTTGAATATGTAACTAAAAATTTAAAGCTTCTTTTACAAATCGAATTAATATATTCCGGTTCGAAAAGTTGGATTCTAATTAACACTGGCAAGATAAGTACTAAAATTTAAGTATTTAGAAAGCGTACAATAACTAACACTAATAGATAGTTTTAGTGTAGTCTTTCAAGCACAGAAATGCTAATAGTTTTTCGGTAATATCACAAAATAATTAAGAACAGTTTGTGCAAGTTTTCCTAATTCGAGAAGCATACCCGCGAATAACGTTGATAACTTTTAAGAGCATATGTTTATACCGTACAATGTACGTTGCTGAATCTTTACAAGTATCGTTTTTTTTGTATAAATAAAAGACTTGCGTCGATAGATGCTAGGTATTCATCAATTTTACCGAAGACTGCAATCTGTACTGCGGATTGCAAGCGATATGCCAATTGATCAATCTGAACAAAGTAGCAAGCATTACTTCAAACTTCCGCATTAAGAAGTGTCAAATCATTTTGGTTTTGAATTATTCTCCTACTGGATTCATTAAGAGAAATTGTTTTATCGAAGGTATATTCCCACTTAGTCCGCAGTTCACGCAACGTTAAATTTGATGAGGTGATCAGCCGCTGCATAGCTTCGCAATAATAGCAGCAAAGCTCTAGTGGATCACAATACCGAGTCAGTTCATTGTCACAATTGTCACCACTTTTCAAAAAGACATCAGACCATTCAAGAAAATTGTTTACATTATCATACGAACGCAACAATTTTCGTTCAGGATTCCTTCTCATAGCTCGCGATGGTCTTCTGATGCCTTTCCGCTCACCTCTTTCATGATTGGAGCCCGCCGATCCTCTTGCTGAGTTTGACAGAGTTCCCTTTTGTTTCCTTGGGTACGCCTCGCTCCGACCAAATCCTACACACAAACGATCGTCAAGATCACGAACCACCGATCACCACAAAACGTTAATTTCCCTTTTTCCTCGCCGCCATGTGGCTGTCAAAAATCCCGGTTGTCACCTCGGACAAAACATCTGTGTGTGGAACGGCACGCCATATGGCGGCAATGTGCCTCTCCAGTTGTCGCCAGTGGCATAGTTTTCTAGATGGCCACGGTGGAGGGGCATTTCCAGATGGCTATGTCTCGAAAGGTGCCGGGGTTTGGGATTAATTCTATATTTCGAATATTTATCTCCACAGATCGAAATATTCGGACAGAAAAAAAATATTTTCTGCACAACGATATCCGCACGACAGATGAAGTCCGCTGGCACTTCGAGGACATATCCATCTGGCCGGTTGCAAGGGTTCGGGATCGGAATCACTTCGATTCCCGGGCGTAGGCGTCACATTACAATGGTATTACTCGTATCAAAACGGATCCGGACAAAACTTGGGCGATTGATGAGTTTCCCTTACCGAAAACCGTTAAGTAGCTACGACGCTCCCTTGGAGTATGCGGATGGTACTGAAGGTTCGTTCGGAATTACGCAAATGTTTCAGCGCCTCTGTCAGACATGCTCCGGAAAGGAAGTTCATTTGGACCCAACTCAGTCAAAAGGCATTTGAAGAGCTCAAACGAGTCTTAACATCTGCTCCAGTCTTGCACAGCCCCGACTTTCAGAAACCCTTCTCCATTCATTGTGACGCAAATCAACATGAAGTCGGAGCTGAGAGTACATCGAAGGCCACCAGTTTGAAATCATCACAGACCACGCTTCGCTACAATGGCTGATGAACCAAGCGGACCCACACGGACGTCTGGCTCGATGGGCTCTTAAGCTGCAAGGGTTCAAGTTTTCCATCGAACACCGAAAAGGGACCCAAAACATCGTTCCCGATAATCTCTCGCGAATATTTTCACCCGAGGGAGCAGAATCGACAGTGTATGACAATAATCTCATTGAGATCGACTTAGACAGCCCGCATTTTAAGTCAGACAGCTACAACGAGTTGAGGGAAACCATCGCGTGCAAACAAATTTTGAATCATATTATTGCACTTATGTGAAGTATATTCATCAAAGCTCATGAGATATTTGTCTAAATCTTTGCATGTGAATTTCCAGAATAATTATAAAAAACACCAATATATTTCATCTCTACTAGCACCGCCTACATCGTCATCGAGCGCTCGTGAGGATGCCAGTGAGTACCCTTCTTGGTTTCTTTGATATAATTTTTTATGGGCATTTTTTATGGTTTCTTTGTATATGAATTGTAAAGTATATTCTTTGCTTTGTTTCTCAGTGGCCTTTATTTACCATTATTTCTATAAGTTAGATTCCCAACAAAATTACAAAATTTGTCAATATTGAATATTAAAACTTTTTTTTATGAAACGAAAAGAAAATTCAAAATTTACTACCATACAAAAATTTCCGTTTCGACTTTTCGTTTAGCTATTTCCTTATTTTAGAATGATTTTGATTCGCTTTAAGTAATCCATTACCCAAATAATTTACGTTTTGTTGTATTTGGAAGTAGCAGAAATTTCTTTTATTTTTTCTTGAAATCTAGTTAACGTTCAGTTGAAATAGTACTTTTTTAAGCCAAATTAAAAAAAAATAAAAAAATGGTAAGATAAATTTTATCAAAATTCGGTCTTTCCCTTTCACTCAACCTGACCGGGAACGATGGTAGGCTCCTCCTCTGAAATGGGCTAGCCATCGGGCGCACTCTTCGATTTTTTGCTTAACAGGGGCTCTTGCCGGGTAGAGTGGCCTTCCACTCGCATGCCCTTTTATGGTATAGAGTTGGCTACGTTTGTGTTCCTCATTTCATACAAAGAGTCATGCAAAGTACGTTTGTATAAGTTTTTCACTCAAATGGGAAATACTTGGCCAAGTTAACGTTTGAATCTTAATCCGCTTGGGAGGGTGCGAGGGGGCACCGCTTCCTCCTAAATGCCCACTCATATTTGGTGACCATAAGTATCGTCGGTAACGATGAAGTCTCCTCAAGTCCGTCAGTTTTCGCAAGGCCCTATTTGTCCTCTGAACCAATGGTTCATAGTCCTTGGCGGTTACCTCCTTTTTTGACTCCGATCGAATTACCCTTCCAAATTCGTAGGTGGGAAAAATGTAGCCCGCCAGCGCATTCACGCATCGCCAGATAAGGCCAATCTCGGCGGATCTTACCATCCTCTCTTGCCGAGGCAGCAGACTATCGCGGCAGTCCTTTACGGACATTTATATCTAAATACTTCACTACATATTTAACTACCAATCTCCAAAACACTTTCATGCATGTATTTTTTTTTTTCATGGAAGCACTGCAGTCCCTTATGGGCCTTCGTTTTAGAGATAGTTAGAATATCTTATTATCATGATCGCGTGTATTCGGCACTCCACAAGGTGAATATGGTCAATATCACTCTTTGACCGTGTGTCCGTCCACCCAGCTGCGATACGTTCGGATTTTAAATCAGCACGTTTTATAATTGCACGGGCTTTATATTATATCCAAAGAATCACTCGCACTAAATCTCGTTACCGCCAACGAGAGTCGAACCAGAGACCTTCGGCTTGCGGGATGAGTACTCTAACCACTACACCACGCAGATTGTATTTTATGTATGTATACATCCTCTAAAAGCTGCATCAATGACAATCACTGTGAGTGAATGTGACTTTGACAAATCTCAATGCCAAACTGGCATCTATTCAAGTGGGCAAGACGAATCTAGTAAACAAAATTACTAACCGCCCTAAAAAAATCATCTTATTCTTTATCTTCTGTAGGTATGAAGATAGGATATAGGATATTCTACGTGTAGAATTCGCTGCGTACATGTTTTTGATCGCTCCTGTAAATAATTTTCAAAAATTAAATTAATTTTTTCATTAAATTAATTTTTTAAAACGTCTGTCCGAAGTTAATTTTTTTAAAAAAGCATATCGTCAAAAAAATCGATTCAAGCAATTTATACCGAATATAATTTTATTTCGATACGTAAAGAAAAGCAAAGAACCTCAAGACAGCTTCGGGATCGCTGATATGAAGGAGCTCGATAGCTTCTCGCCGTTTGGGAGAACGGGGAAATGTCAAATATGAAGCTGGCGACAGTTATCAATAAAGAAAACATAATTAAATAAAAGCAGGCAATGAAGAAATGATCTAACTACGTGAAGAAAATTATGAACTAAAGTTACAAATACAGTCCCTCCGTGAACAAGTCAGGAAAGGGATGACAATCCAAAAGCCGCAGCCGCAAAAACAAGTGCACAGGACACAAAGGTGAAGAAAAGTATGAAACAAATGATCCCGGAAGAGATTCCAAGTGCTGGTGACACTGATGATAGTCAAAGCTTTTTTCAAGCGCTGGAAGGACTGAAATCAAAATTGAAGAAAATGTCGAATGAAGTCGATGTCGATAATAATATAAATTTATTCAATATTTAAAAAATAAAAACAAAGAAAATAAACCAACTCATGAAGCGACAAGGCAGAAAAAGTTCCACCAATAAATGTATTAGGACAAAGTGGAAGAGATATGGTTCAGCTATTGGATGCCGAAAATATATTAATTTATTTTGAAATCATAAGAGTAAACACTGGGAAATCAACACTCAAAACCAAATCACTGGTTGATTTTAAGTCATCCAAAGGTGCGTTGCATTCTGGGAAGAATCCACACCTACTCGTATACCCCAAAAAAATGAAATAAAATCAGATCTTTCTGTTGAACGATCTGAGCTGCGGAGAGGATAGGGTCGATCTCCTTCAGGTGCTCAAGAAAGTAGCACCAGAAATTAAATGAATTTTGTCAAAAACTTTGCAATAAGGAGATCGACCCTCGAAAAGAAGAATTGACCGGTTTGTCAGGTTCAAATTTCTAATCAAAGCAGTCCAAGTGCCCTTCAATAAGTAGGGTACTTAAATTACAGAGTGGTGAGGCGGAAACGCTTCCAGAAAAGAGAAACCAACAACTGTTACCAGTGTCAACTATTTTGTCGTTCAGCTGCCAACTGCGCCATACACTATCGGTGCATAAAATGCAAAGAACTTCATGCCTCCGGTGAGTACAAATTGGCTCAAACGGAGCCTAAAGAAAAATTGTACTGCATCAATCGCGATGTATTTGGTCATCCAGCATCATTTCGAGGATGCCTCCGATATCAAAATGAAAAGGTTAAATTTATTCCGAAGCAATCGCAAGTACACCACAGTTTGATAGCTTCCAACTGCGTCAAGTCTGGGGTAATTATTTGTACTGGTCGCTAGAGGACAGCAGAAAATACTGTCAATAATTAAATAATGCAAGTAGCAACAATGAGCTGCTTCTTAAATTTTACCAGCAACTTAATTTTTTTTTCTTATAGATTCGTTGGGCCTTACTTTGTTGTGTGAGCAAAAGTGTTTCTATTCCTTTGAGTCATCTTCAGTGTCTAAAGGATGTGTGGAAGGAAATGACTTTATATAGGTGTAGGATGGGTTAAGCATGTAACTGCTATATTAGGTCAGGTAGAGGGATATCAGGTTTTTGTTTTTTGGATCGTTGGATGTCCGTTTGTTCTGTTTCATCTCGTTTCCATCGTCCGAATTTGTAATAAGTTGTTGGCTGATAATGTTACCCTTTGTTTTTCTGTGTTTATATATTTCAAGACTTTCGAGGATATCAAGTCTCGGTTCTTTGCTTTGTTTATGTAGCAATGTCATAAAGTTTCTCATAGCGTCAGGCTTGTCTGCGTAGTTATGTAAGTGCATCGCATATATGGTTTAACAAACAGTATTTAAAAATTAACATAACACCAGCATTTTCCAGGATCGTAATTAAGCAAAACACAATTGCTGCACGAAACATGCAACGTAGTGCAAATATGTTTCGCAATAAAAATGAAATAAAAATACTATACATAAAAAAGGACGAAATCAGCCGATTAGCTAACACTATACAAACTGAAAACATTCTACAATTCCACAATGGCGTGAGACAAAACATTGATACTCAGGTCACAACTTAATATGAGACTATGACTTAGAAACTTGACAAATTGATGAAAAAGCAAACCACAAAGACCACACCAAAGAACAGAGCCTTCTATCCACGGACTGTAAATCTGTCAGACACGCCTTTTAGGACAAAAGAAATGGAGCTGAAAGATAAGGGATTGTAATACAACTTATACTCGTATAACACAAACCGCAACAAAGACATAGAACAAAAAATAGTCGTAACTGATTCAGCCATTAACAAACTGCCGCAGGAGCAACAGACACATACAAGACACACAGTAGTATACTACAAAAAATACGTACTAGCATAAGAAAACAAATTTCCACGAAGACCATAAGATATTCAGATACATTCAGAAAAAAACTTAATGATAGCCTACTAACAGTGAAAAAGACTGACAAAGGACATACAACGGTGGTCCTAAAAAGAACGGACTACGTACAAAAAACAATAAACTTCATTGACGCCAACGGATACAAACTGGCAAGCAAGACACCACTACTAAGTTCCAAGCAGACATTTGTACTGCTATTTTACAATCCCCACTAATCATTCCTCCTAATGCTAAGCACCGCTACATAAACCCTAATCCATCCACGCCATCCCTTAAAGTACAATCTAAGCTAAACAAAACCAACATCCCTATCCGGCCTGCCGGGAATTACCGCCTACTCATGCATACTATTTAGCACGGTACTTGGCAACAATAATGACGAAAAATACACAACAAAAATCAGCCGCGATCTATCGCACTCTACCACCTCTCTAACATTGACTAACACTTGTCGATAATAGTCGACATCACGAACCTCTATACTTCTGTATCTGTCGATGAAACACTGAGGATGGTAAAAGATAGACTATATTGCCCAGGATGGTTTGGATATGGGGTATTCAATGTTCTCAATAATGTCAGAAATATTCTTACAATCTTTGGAAGAAATCTTTATACCCAAAGTTGTCAAAAGTTTCAATGTAATATTTTAACAAACGATATATGAATAACTGTTTCATCGTTATTGACCCACAAGAAAATAAACAAGACGAACTTATTACCTATATGAACGAATCTCACTCGAATATTAATTTCACTAAAGAAAAAGAAAAAAATGGACAACTCAACTATATGGACCGAACCGTGACACGCGAACAAACACAATTAGACTACACAATATACAGAAAACCAACCACAACTGGTCATACCATACACGTAACACCTAGCCACCCCACACAACATAAATTAGCAGCGTACAGATCAATGGTGCAGAGACTCCGCTCCATTCCAATGACTCCTACTAACTACTCCAACGAACTAAACAGCACTCACAGAATAGCGAGTAATAATGGATACAAACAACGTGACATTGACAAACTTATCACACACTACAAACAAAAATGGGAACGCCAACTGACTGAAACGCATGAGAACAACCAAAAGTGAATTTCGTTAATATACGTAAGCAAAGGAACATACTAATTACCAAACTTCCTTAAAAAATAAAAACTGCAAAATACATTCAAAAATAACAACATTGGAAACAAACTAAACCCAAAACTAAATGACAATAAAAAACAGACTCAAATTATGTGACGCATCTACAAAACCACGCCCAACACCCTGACGTTATGACCATTCTATGATATTGCTATACAAACAAAGCAAAGGACCGAAACTTGACATCCTCGAAAGGCTTGGAATGTATAAACATAGAAAAACAGGCGGTAACATTGTCAACGAACAACTTCTTACAAATTCTGACGCAATTTTCTCACTACTAGACCACACTTTTTGACGAAAAAAGGAACGAAATGAAACAGAACCAATGGACATCCAACGATCCAAAAAACGGAAACCTAATATCTCTTTTGCTTCTACAACCTCGTAGCGATACAGCCCCTCTCGGGCCTTCGCTTCCTGCTACAAGTGCCTCCAACTGTCTCGGTCCATTGACCGCGTCGCCGTATTTAAAAATTCAAGCAGCAATGAACTGTCTTCGTCAACAGAGACAGACCAGCATTTCCTCGGATTCCCCACTGCTCTCCGCTCTTCAGTTCTCCCAACGATTACCTTTTTGGGTATCCGTTGTTCGTCCATACAATTCATGTGGCCAGCCCATTGCAGCTTTCGCAGCGCTACAATCGTTGAGGCCTCCGGCTCGTCAAAAATTTCTTACAGCTCATGGTTGTATCGAATTCGCTATTGATCTCCGTCCAGCCTCACTCCGATTATTCGCCTCAGAGCCCGTCTTTGGAAGGCGTTCAATATGTTCGCGGATACTTGGATTAGGGTCCATGTTTCACATCCATAGCACAGCACAGGTCTTATCACAGATTTGTATACTTAAAGCTTTGTTTTTCTGAGTGTGCAGCTGACCTTCAGTATCGTTAAAAGTCAGTTAAATATTTAATTTCCGAGCTCTATTCTTCAGAGTATCTCGTCTCTTTCAATACTGGTTCTCGATATTTTGGCCCCGAAACATACATATTTGCCAATATTTTCTACATTGTATTCACCAAGTAATATATTTTCTGTATTTGAGGTATTTCTCCTCAAAGACGTCATTAGCTTTGTTTTATTCTCATTGATTTGCAACTTACTAATTCAAGTTTCAGGAAAAGTTCTTTGGGAGTTGTTTCAATTTGGAGATATCGACTCTTGTCACTTAAGCGGTTTGATAAATTCTTCTATTCGATAAATAATGTTTCCAGTCCGTTGCAGGCTTTCTGTACAAACCAGTACATGCACGAAGACATTTTAGTTAGTTACGACCAGCACTCGTTTCGAGTTGAAGTGTTTTTAATCTCTCCTGTCATTAATTTTGAAAATTAGTTAATTTTTCACAAATATCAATTGAAAATAAGTTTTTTTAATTGAAAACCATCAACCTCGCATTGTTCGAACATTTATCGAATACCTGAAATTCATTTCCTGAAGAAGTATCAAAAGCGGAAATACGTTCAAGGGAAGTCCCGGTTTGAGAACTTTCCCTCTAATCTCGCTGTAAAAAGAAACGAGATGGAGAAGCCCGATGGCTTCAGCCATCAACCACAACGATCGTGTTCATCGCCAACGATGACGGGCGAAAAAAAGCTCAAAAGAAGATACGATAATAACGAAGAAAAACCGCAAATTTTATCGGTCATCGGGATTGAGCAGTTGATTAAAGATAAGGAGAAAGCTGACAAGGTTGAAAAAGAAAATAAAGAGCTCAAACTTCGAATCAAATCACTAGAGGCACTCATTGAAACATTGATGTTCAACAAAGCTCAAGAAAGCAAGAAAGGAAAAGAAGCAAATTCAAAAATTACTGAAGATAAGAAAACTGAGAAGCCAAAACAAGAAGCTGATCAAGAGGATGTCCTCAGCGCAGACGAAGCAAATGACAGCAGGAATTATTATGCAGCGCTAGCTGGACTAGAAGATACGATGAGTATTGAAGAGGATCCAGGTAAAACTTCTGATTATTGTACTGCTAAGCTAGATAATGGATTTATAGAATACTTAAAAATTAAAAATAGGGAGAAAAAACCAAAAGTTTTGTCTGCTGGTTCATCCGTCAAAATTAATCAAAAGAAAGAAAAAATCCCACCAATCAATGTACTTGGGCAAACGGGCAAAGATATGGTTCGGCTTTTGGCAGCCGAAAATAAGCTAAATGATTTTGAGATCAAAAGAATCAATGCCGATAAACTGCCAATTAGAAATAAGTCACTGGTTGATTTCCAAGCAGCAAAAAGTGCGTTAAATTCTGGAGATGTACCGCATTTTACATACCACCCCAAAAGCGAGAGAAAACAAAACTTTTTATTCAAGGGTCAGGACTGCGGAGAGAACAGAGTCGATCTCCTTCAGGTGCTTCAAGAAGTTGCACCAGAAATAGAATTTATTTCCGTCAAAGACTTTGCAACAAGGAGATCGACTGTGGAGCGTAAAAACTTGCCTTTTTACATAGTCCAGATTTTCAGCAAAAGCAGTTCAAATACCCTGCAAAAACTAAGCTACTTGGACTTCCGTGTGGTGAGGAGGGAATGCCTCCAGAAAAGTGAGGTCAACCGGTGCTACAGGTGTCAAAGATTCCGGAAGTTGGCTGCCAACTACGCCATAAAATATAGGTGTGTTAAATGCAGAGATATCCGTGCTCCCAGCTAGTGCAAACTGGCTCAAGCGGAGCCAAAAGAAAAATTATTTTGTGTGAACTGCGGTGTCTTTGGTCATCCAGCACCATATTTAGGATTTCCCCGGTATCAAGATGCGAACGTAAAATTCACTAAAAAACAACGTCAAGCACACCGCAGTGTGATACTCCTGATTACCAGATGCGAGAGTTAAATTTGTACCAAAGCAAACACAACTACACCGCAGTGTCTTAGCTCCGAACTTCGTCAAGCCTGGAGTATCATTTGCACAAGCCGCTTGAGGGCCAGCAGAAAATGCGGTAAATAGTGTAAATAATGTAAGTGGCAATAATGAGCTGCTTCTCAAAATTTTACAGCAATTAAATTCTCTATCGGAGAGAATCGATAAACAAGATACAAAAATTACTCTTGTTTTTCATCGTTTAGAGGATTCAAATGCCTCAAAATAATTTGTCATCCTGTCACATTCCCATGGATAGGATTCGTTTCATCACGATCAACGTTAACTCCATTGTTACTATACATCGGCATGATCATCTCCTTCAATTCATTGCCAGACAAAAGCCTGACATCGTGCATCTAACCGAAACCCACCTCAGTTCATGGCACTCCATGACATTCAAGGATTTTGAATTCGTAAGAAACGATAGGGTAATAGGTGATGGGGGAGGTGGCACCGGGATATTGGTACGAAGACCCTATCGTTTCCAAAATATTGAAAAAGTCGAATTCAAAAGCTTTGAATCTCTTGAAGTGTCCGTTATCAAAATCACACTGCCAGGTGGGGATAACCTCTTCGTTATCTCTGCCTATGCAACTGGTGGAACTGTTCTCAAGCTCAATGAGGAACTCAATTCCTTGTTTGAAATACTCGAATTGAACAGGCTGCATAGCTATTATATTCTTGCTGGTGACCTGAACGCCAAGCATACATCATGGTTGAACGCCACTAGTAATCCAAGAGGTGTATTCCTGAAATCGTGGATAACAGAGAACCAAATTGAATACAGGTGCAATCTATATGTGTCGGAGCCTTCTTCTCACACGCGTCAACAATATTTATCGACGATTTTTGGAATACAACCATCCCTCGTGGTTTTGTTGAAATGACACCTGAAGAATGTCCGGAACTTAATCCGGTCATACTTCAGGAGTGAGGTCAGCAATCAATGGGCGGAGAAAATTGAGGGGTATTAAAAAAAAATGAAAGAAAGTATATACCCATTAATTCTACTATTTATTTTAAATTTAGTATACAATTGTTTCGTTCTCTACTTGAGAACTTCCTCAGTACTACTATTCCCTAAACTATAAGTGTCCTAATGTTTATACTAAACTCATTAACGTATTAATATGAATCTCTAATTACATCTAATCCCTCAAAGTACTTTTACTTAATCTCTAATTACCTGATCCTTTACCATTCAAAAATTTGTTTTTCCTTAATTACTACTTAACTACCTTCATTATTTTGTAAGCTTGAATAGCCAGGTGTATCCGTTACCTGGGTCGCCGTTCCAAATGTCCTGCGGCTTCCGATTGAATATTTCCAAGCTTTTTGCTACATCAAGCTTCCATCCGTTTGTAACCGTTTTCAGCATGCTTACGTTGTCCGCAGTGATGTCATGTTTTTCAAGGACTATATGCTCTGCTACTTTTTATTTGAAGTTTTTTGCATCCTGCTTTTTGTTTTTGTTGACTGCTTCCCTTAAGTGTTCATTCCATCTGACACCTAGTGATCTCCTCGTTTGTCCAATGTAACATCCATTACATTTCGTACACGATACCTTGTAGACTCAACTCCGCTCCATTTTGGGAATGGGGTCCTTGGTTGATCCAAGCAAGTTCTGTATTTTTGTGGCCCGGCTCGTATAAACTAGGTCGATGTCTACGTTGTTCATAGCCCTTTTCATTGTTTCCGTCCTTGAGTCAAACGTTACAACCAACCTCTTCCGTTGCTCGACTTCCGCAGTTAGCGTTGTGAACCTTTTATTGAAGATCTCCTTCGTTCGTTTGGCTATCAATTTGGTGACTTCATCCGTAGGGTATCCATTCCACTCGGCTAGCTTATAAATGTGGGACGTTTCTTTTTTCAGGCCTTCCTTATTCAATGGAAGCGTGAACATTCGATTCACAAGCCAGCTAAATGTCGCCCATTTTTGCTGCTGGCAATGGTTTGAAGTGAAAGGAATTATCCGCATGGTGTCCGTTGGTTTGCGGTATATTTCGAATTCCAATCCATTAGCTCCTCTAATACCATTACGTCAAGGAATGGTAGCCGCCCGTCCGACTCCAGCTCGTGGGTGAAACTGATGTTGTTGTGTATTGAATTGATCGCCGTGAGAGTTTGCTGGACCTGATCCTCTTTGATGATCGTGAAGATATCGTCTACATAACGCACCCATCGATGTATCAGTTTACCTTCTTGTGCTAACTTCCCCAAAAATGCCATAAAAACTTCGCTTAGAAACGGGGAAAGACGGTTCCCCATTGGAGCACCACGTGTTTGCTTAAAAAATTCTCCCCTGAAGGTGAAATAGCTTTCACCCATGCAGAGTCTAGCCAGTTTCAAATACATTTTGGCTCGTGCTTTCCATTGTTCTCCTGATCCTTGTATCAGAATCCACTCCTCAAGTAACGTAAGTGATTCTAACAATCAATCAAAAGCGCTTTATTCAATACTAATCGTTATAAATTTTAAAAGAATATAAAGCAAATTCCAAACAATAACAATAAAAAACTTAATGGCCCAAATGGCTCTCTAAATTTGTACGTTATCATTACACATTTAAAAAAAAAAACTATAGCAAATTCAAATCAATGAAGATTCTTACATATTTTTTAAATTTAATTGGAAAAAGGAGAAAAAACCAACCAACACTATCCTAAAATTATTTATAATCTTAACACTACAGTGAACTTTGATCTTACACCTAATATGTTTTAACTTAATTCTAATAAATGCAATCAAAAACTTACTTAAAAAAATCTATAACAATGTTCCTAACCTAAGCGTTTTACCTTATCTCTAACCTAATATAATAAACATAATATAAACCTAACCTATACCTAATTTTTAACAAAAATAAACCACAACACTAAATGTAGCAATAATGAGCTGAAACTCAAAAACTAAATAACGAAAAACACCAAAACTGAAAATATACACGAATAATTTAGACATTGTCATTCAGCCACCAATACCTAGATTGCCCCGTCTCAACTCGATCAGCCTCAACGAATGAAAATGAGTACCTCCATTGGAACTGTTGTTATCTTCTTATCGGTGGCCCGTCGATATATGTGATATATGACTGGGACGCCGTCAGAATCAAAAACATATCGATTCATGTCCAAATACACGAATGCTTCTGAAGGAATGAAGCCAGTAGCGAGGCAAGTCGCTATATACCCGTCTGTAGGGTGGAACGGCTGTGAAATCCAAGGGTTTTCACTCACAGTCACAGATCTTGCGATATGATTCCGAAGAAGTTTCAATATGAAGATATCGACCCTCGTCACTTCAGCAGTTTGATAAATTCTTCTATTCGATATATAATGTTTCCAATTCGTCTCAGGCTTTCTGTACAAACCAGTACATGCACGAAGACATTTCCTTTCGAAAACTCTTAATTTTTCCATAGTACTAGCACTCCGGTTGTACCAGATCTGACATCCATATGTCAAAACTGGTCTAACCAGTGTCTTGTAACAGATAATTTTGACCTTTTGATCAATGTATCTGGAATGAAAGAGCTTTCGAACGGCCATGACTACTTTTAGCGCCTTACTGAGCATGATTTTCACATGTTCAGTATAGTACAGATACTGATCGAGATGAACAATGGCTCTCTAAATTTGCACGTTATCGTTAACTCATATCATCAAAAAAAAAAAACAATAGCAAATTCAATTAATTACGATTATAACATATTTTTAAAATTTAATTGGAAAAAGGAGAAAAAACCAGATCTGACATCCATATGTCAAAACACGCAACGAGTGCTAGACGTAGAATGTCTTATTTGATATCTGCACCAAATAAGGTGGCTTTTTTTTCTACCGTCGACTTTGTTGTGAATGTTTCAACAGAGATAAATTCGATTTCTAAAATAACACGCCAAATCATAAAATCTATAAAAACAACAAGTTCAAAACAACCAAAAACAATGAGCCAACTGCTACACGTAGGATGCTGCGACCATCTTCAACCAATAATTCTAATGAAATAAAACGGACTTTTTCATTTAAATAATCGCATGTATTCATCAAGTGTTTATTTTTAAATAATTTACAAAAATAGTATAAATATATAAATTATTTCACTTCGTAATGCTTTTTAATATAAATCTAAATCATCATACACAGAAAAAATTAACACAATTTGTTTTCATTACTCAATTCTTGTTTCTTCTCTTTTCAAAGCATTTAATTCTTGTTTCGTCCTTATGTTTCTTCTTTTCTTTTTCACATCGGATAACTATTTTTTTTTGTTTAACCCAACAAAATTCAAAGTAAGATTTGCATTTGAATTCAAGACAAATATCGAACGAATTGATTAAAAAGAAGAATTAGAGAACATAAATTATATACACTTCATTATGTCTGTTAAAAAATGGAGCTACTGGTTTCTGAGAAAAATCTAATTAAATAATTCCTTTTCTTCTTGTGTATATATTCCAGTGTATTCAATGCAATTCGAAACCTTTTTATCTTTTTCTAGCAATTTTGACTTTGTATCCCGTTCGTTTTGAAGTAGCAAATGGTGATTAAAATTACAAAATATAAGAGTATATAATAAATTAGCAAAAAATATAATAAAGTATTGAATATAAAAAAATTAAATATTACATATACATATAATAATGCAGGCTCACACAATATTTGTCTTTTTTATAAGGTCTCATTTATTCTTTGTAGCTTGAATAATTTTTCTTTTTTCGTTATTATTAAAGTTACAATGTAAAAATTGTTGATTGGGGAGAATCTTCTCTCCACTTAAAAACTATTTAAGAAGCAAAATATAAATTGTTTTCTGTATCGTTTTGTTGTTGTTTGCATTTGTAATTGAAAACTTTTATAAATATTTTTAATATACCATAGAGTGTGTGTTGTTTGTCGTTTAACAAAATTGAAAAGAATGTTCTATGGTTACGACGATACAGTTTTAACGATTTATGATAAAAAAACAAACTGAAAAAAGTTATCAATAAATATTCCATTTAAATTATTTTTGTATTTTGATTTCATAATAGTTATTAATTAAATGTACCGTTATTTTTTAAGAGGTATAAAAATATATAATAATTATAATAAAGTTAATAATTATTTTTATTCCTTGATGTTGTATTGTGTTTTCTCAATGCGTTTTTAATGTCGATTTTATTTTATTAAATATTTTTTTCATTTTAAATAAATATATTCAAACGATTGTTTATATAAGCAAGGAGTAATCAGAAAAAGCTTTAACCGTTCAAGAGTTGTTTTTTTTTTGTATTTTGAAAAACCGAATAAAACATTTAGTTATAAGAAACAAATTTGTCGTGTAAATATATATAGAAAACTAAAAATATGTAAATGTGTTTTTATACACCAATGTTAAACAAAAAATACATAATTGCGTGTTTTTTCGTTTTCTTTGTATCAAAAAATAAAATTAAAAGCAATTCGTTCTGTATTTTCATTTTTTTGCTTCGGAAGACAAATTAAACTTAAGATCTAGAAAATTTTTAAAATTTTTTTTGTTTGCGGTTTTTTGTGTTTTTTAAATGCTCAAAAAAAATTATCAATTACATTAAAACATGGTTTTGTTGGAAGAGTTCATATTCAAAATGGAATTATAAAATAATTAGAAAGGAAAATATTAAATATAAATAATTGTTTTTCCTTTTACAGATGAGAACTTAAATGAATGTTTTTCTTATTCTCTTTTTTACTACGCATTTTGTGCGCATGTACGTGTGTGCGTGTGTTTTAAATATAGTTCTTAATTGTGTACGCAAAATGAAAAGAAAATTACGATTAATCAATCCACACTCGGTAATATTACGTAAAAAATAATAAATTAAAAATAATAAGGCACTTGAGAAACGTTTTTCTTTTTTTGCTTTGTAAATATATATTATATTAGACGTCTTCAAATAGTTACTTACATTTTTAAGTTATTTAAAAAAAACATATCAAAATATCTAAACACGACAACAAAAATTTTGTGCGTTCGGTTTTTTCTTACGTTTTGTTTTGTTGTTATTTTTTTCATTCAGTTTTTCTCTTTTACTTGTCATCTAACTAAATTTATTACCACACATGATATATCACTAAATATATATAATAATAATTACAATGATTAGAAAAATATGAGGAGGGGTGGAGAAAACAAATTACAAATATAGAATGAAAAAAGATGTAGTAAAAATGCCATCTAAGTATGCATTAGAGAAAAATATGGAAATATCGATGGAAAAAAATCGACTCGTATATGAAAAACGGTGCATATAAAAACAAATCCACTCAAAAATAGATTAAATATGTGTTTGGCAAATTAAAAAAAAAATAATTCGGAACAGTTTGAAAACGACAGCAAAACGTTGCCACGCGCGCACTATTTGGTTCAACGGGTGTTATTTTTTATTTTTCGTAAATAATCCAAAAAAAGGTTCATCGCGGGTAAGACATGTCTTCTGCAAAAACTGGAGAACAAAAAAGGTTTCATCTCCCTAGAGTCCATTTTGGCGGAGGAACGCAGATTGAAAAAAGCTGCAGAATCGTACAGGTTCCAAGACATGGCTCAAATAGAAGCTTAGGCCTCACAGAAAATGTGCTGGATTAATCAAACACTACACCAAGTTTGGATCAATTCCGAAGAATTGAAAATGGTTGGTGAAACTCAGTACATTCGCCGAAATCGGTAGATGATGTTGCCCGGTTGTGGTAATTTCGGAGCATGTGCAGCGACTGCTTGTCGATTCAACCTGCTAGAAAAAAGTTGCATCGGATGAGAAGTTTTTGCAAGATCAAAGGATGTTTTTCTAACTATTGCAGCACCATCCGACTGGATTAAAAGCAATTTATTTCAGCTAAATTTTTTAATTTTACCTAAGATCTAAATAGGAAAATAACAAACTATCGATTTTGTTTTGAAATTTGAACGTCAATGAGCGGATTTGTAGGTGGAAGGAGCACGGTATTGCGTTTTCCAAAAACATACTATATTTTCTCCTTCCTCCCATGACGGCCCTTGGTGGAATTTTTTCTATTTCGGGTTCGATAAACTGCTAAACTTTTTAACCTTTATACGATGACAAATCGGATAGTTTGTATGTAAAGATAAGACGTATTTACAAACATACAAAGCGCTTGCCCCGCCCACATTTACACTTGGAGACGCTAACTGTCGTCTCCCGGGCAAGGGACTAACACGCCATCTGATACGCAATAAGCTAACTCAAAGTGTTAAAATAATTGCAAATCAATTATTACATGATTGACTCCTACTTAAACTCTTCTAACTCCTCTCCTAGATTCAAAGGCAGATTTTTCCAACCAAGCTAAGGCTGCTCGTAACCCAAATTCAATAAACACGAAAACTTACTGCTAAAGCATTTCCGCGTTGCCAAGGCTGGTTTACTCTAAAATATTTTCAGACAGATACTAGGTGAAAGAGATTTACTCCATAAAGTCCACGGACCCCTCCTCCTCACCGCTCCAGAACGCTGGGCGGTGCAGATGGATTTTCCTCATGCTCGACTGCTCGTATCAGTGGCGAAGTTTAATATTAACAGTTCAATTATAAAAATAGTTCACACTCGAAGTAAATAGGATTATATATAAATTTCACGTCAGAAAGGACGAAATCCACGCAGGACACGTGTACACAAAATAGGCAATGATTTTTCTTTCTCATTGTTGGATAAAAGCAATATTATTATTAGAATGAAAATCTTATTTTTGTGAAAGATTTTTCAGGATTTTTTGTTAGGATGAAATGGTCTCTCCTTTTTAGATGCTCAGATTCGTAAAAGCATCGACAGTTGAACTCAGACGGTTGAAAACTGGTAGGCGTGCTTCGGTATCGGTAACATTGGCAGCGCCTGGAACGTTGACGCTGCTGCTCACTGAGGTTACATTATTATTAGAATTACTATTCACAAGACTGGCTACACTAGATTGCGAAGAAAGGACAACGCTCGATTGGGGTTGTGATTGTTGCTGTTGCAACTGGGTTTGTGAAAGTTTGTTATGGAGCTGTACGGAGCTCTGCACTGGACTGGGAGTTTGTTGGATAGCAGCAGGAGCTACTGGGGAAGCTCCACCTCCCATGGAGCTGGAGGATGAGTTGGATGCGATCGACGAGGTCGACATCATGGAAGGCGAAACCCCACCACTGAGGAAGTTCTGTGGTGGTGGAGAGGGTGTGGTAACTGGGGAGTTGCCATGTGGACTAGCTGGCGGACTGTTGAAGTTGAATGTGGCCTGAGCCAGAACAGAGTTGGCTGGACTGATTTGATCGACAAATGGGAAGTTGGCCATGGAATTGGTTGGGCTCAAGGAGAGCGAGCCAGTTGGCGATGCGCGATCTGATCCTGTCGACATGCTCAATGGTGGACTCAAGGGCAATTGATGATGCATTAATCCGGTTCCGTTAGTGACACAGTTTTGCTGTGCTTGAGCGGCTGCAGTTGCTGCAGCAACCGCAGCAGCCGTCAAACGTGTATAGGCAGCTGTATTCATATTATTATTACGAGCCACGTTGCGAGCTTCGTCGGCATTGTGGACGAAATGACACCGCGGTCCGTATGGGCAGAATCCAACGCTGTGGAATGTTCGGCAGAATTCGGTCTTGTATTTCGGATGACGTTGTAAATTGCGCAATTCATGAGCACCATGTGCGAATTGACATTTTTCACCATACTTGCACTCTCCGGCTTCCTCGAATGGACGACACAATTCGGTCTTGTATCTGTAAATAGAGAAAAGAAATTTGTTAAAAAGCTGTCATTGCAGATATGCGAAATGTTAACTAAGCATAAAATGTTCATAAAATGCAGCACCATGTGCGATGTAGATTGATACCATCCGCATGATACAGAGAAAAGAACAAAGGTCGGTAAAAAAATTGCATTAAAAAGGATAAAACCTTAGAAAAAGACAGATTCCAAAAAAATTTAAGGAGCAGAGCTATGAGCTCAAGTAGGAATGAGCTCCTAAGACAAGAGAATGGGCTTCTAAGACAAGAGATGGGGCTCGTTAGACAAGAGAATGGGGTCCTAAGGTAGAAGAACGTTCCGAGACGAAAAAACAAGCATCGAAACAGGGATAGATTCCAAAGTAGGGAGAAAGACACTTCAAAGTAGGTATATAGACTCATTCCAAAGTAGGGATATAGACTCACTCCAAAATAGGGATACTATACTCACTCCAAAGTTGGGGTATATTTAGACTCAATCCAAAGTAGGGGTATAAGTAGAGTTACTCCAAAGCAGGGATATATGTAGACTGACTCCAAAGTAGGGATATATGTAGACTCACTCCGAAGTAGGGGTATACGTAGACTCATCCCCAAAGTAGGGTATACGTAGACTCAACTACAAAGTAGACTTTTCTCCAAAGTAGGGATATAGACTCACTCGAAAGTAGGGATATAGACACCGGAAGTAGGGGATGATATAGACATCAAAAGTAGGGATATAGACTCGAAAGTAAGAATACAGACTCCAAAGTAGGGATATACTTGGTTTGTCCCCAAAGAATAGCGCCTACTTTCATATCTCCGCACTGATGTTATTCAATACAATCCGGTGAGTCACATCCTTCAAAGTAGTCTCCACCAAAACTGACGATAGATACAAGCCATATGGCAGCAGCGCTTACTACCACACACATGACCATTAGTAGGCCGACTTTGCTGGCTAACTTACATGGCGTTATATGAAGAATTGTGGAGGTGCCAACAAAAATTCGAGGTTTTGTACGGTTTAGAGACGGATTTCTGCAGTAAAATCCAGATGATCCGCGGAGAACACAATAGCGCTCCTAGTGAAGTGAAAATTATTTCAGTTCTTATACCCGTTTGGTTTTTATCGCCTTCCAAAGTGAATTTATAGGAGTTTGTTTACATCTCAACGCTGAGCTATCAGTCGAAGGTGCAAAACGTGTGCTTCATTTGTCCGTCT
Organism: Odontomyia ornata; assembly: GCA_963969285.1. Lineage (NCBI taxonomy): Eukaryota > Metazoa > Arthropoda > Insecta > Diptera > Stratiomyidae > Odontomyia > Odontomyia ornata. The sequence continues at coordinate 220,235,904 of OZ017742.1, forward strand.
TGGAAAGTTTAGAAGCACAATGGGCTATACAAGGTGAATTTATAGCATGCACGGAATGCGTTCGCCACGTTTTTTATTCGGAAAATAGTATATATGACGAAATATAAGCATTTGCTAATGCCGCAGTTGGGTGACAGCTCGTCCATAGTAGGCCGACTAATACATATGCAAATTGCTACCATATGGCTTGTATCTATCGTCAGTTTTGGTCTCCACTTGATTCATCAACACGCTCCCAGCGGTGTTTCCGCTCCCTGAAGCAATGTCTTGGAATTGCCTTCAGTGCATTCGTCGCATTCGTTTCAACCGTGTCTTGGTCATTGCTTTGAAATCGCTCAGGAAAATAGAAATGGTTTCTAACGACGAAAATATACTCAAGATTATTACTGGTGATGAATCATAGGCTTATGGCTATCATCCAGAAACAAAGCGACAGTCCACAGTGGAAGCATTCTGAAAATCACGTCCAAGTCCGTCCTTGATGATAGTGTTTATCCACTATAAATTTGCTCCGAGAGGTCAAACGATCACTAAAGAATACTACGTTGAAGTATTGAAAAGTTTGCGTGATGCGGTAAAAAAAAATTGCCACATTTTTGGTCAAGCAGTGATCGGCTGCTTCACTATAACAATGCAGCAGTATTTGACAAAGCATCATGTACAGTTTCACCATCCTCCGTATAATACCAACATAGCTACCTGCGCCTTTTGACTCTTTCCCAGATTAAAAATGCCGTTCCAAGGACATCGATTCGATGACAAAGTTATGGTTGAAACTAATGCGACGAATGCACTGAAGGCAGGGGATGGATGGACTCAAAGCAGGAGATGGATGGACTCAAAGCAGGAGATGGATCGACTCAAAGCAGGAGATGGATCGACTCAAAGCAGGAGATGGATCGACTCCAAGCAGGAGATGGATCGACTCCAAGCAGGGGATGGATCGACTCCAAGCAGGGGATGGATCGACTCCAAGCAGGGGATGGATCGACTCCAAGCAGGGGATGGATCGACTCCAAGCAGGGGATGGATCGACTCCAAGCAGGGGATGGATCGACTCCAAGCAGGGGATGGATCGACTCCAAGCAGGGGATGGATCGACTCCAAGCAGGGGATGGATGGACTCCAAGCAGGGGATGGATGGACTCCAAGCAGGGGATGGATGGACTCCAAGCAGGGGATGGATGGACTCCAAGCAGGGGATGGATAGACTCCAAGCAGGGGATGGATAGACTCCAAGCAGGGGATGGATAGACTCCAAGCTGGGGATAGATAGACTCCAAGCTGGGGATAGATAGACTCCAAGCTGGGGATAGATAGACTCCAAGCTGGGGATAGACTCAAAGCTGGGGATAGACTCCAAGCTGGGGATAGACTCCAAGCTGGGGATAGACTCCAAGCTGGGGATAGACTCCAAGCAGGGGATGGATCGACTCCAAGCAGGGGATGGATCGACTCCAAGCAGGGGATGGATGGACTCCAAGCAGGGGATGGATGGACTCCAAGCAGGGGATGGATGGACTCCAAGCAGGGGATGGATAGACTCCAAGCAGGGGATGGATAGACTCCAAGCTGGGGATAGATAGACTCCAAGCTGGGAATAGATAGACTCCAAGCTGGGGATAGACTCCAAGCCGGGGATAGACTCCAAGCCGGGGATAGACTCCAAGCTGGGGATGGACTCCAAGCTGGGGATGGACTCCAAGCTGGGGATAGACTCCAAGCTGGGGATAGACTCCAAGCTGGGGATAGACTCCCAAGGCATGGAATACACGGCAGGGATGGACTATAGGGTAGACATGGATTACACAGCAGAAATAGGTTCCGAAGCTGGGATAGGCTCAAAGCAGAGAGACTACGAGGCAAGGGAACGGCAGGGCCAAAGACGAGAATACAGTTGAAGACGAGAACACAATGGAAGGTGAGAAGAAAGTGCAAGCGAAGAACATATTGGAAGGCGAGAACCGAGTCAAAGGCAAGAACAGGATACACGGTGAGACCAGCGTGGAAAGCGAGAACAAGATCAAAATCAAAAGCGAGTGAAGACTCAAAGACAACACCGTGGCCAAATACAATAGCAGAATGAATGGCAGGAATACAGTGAAAAGACAAGAACTGAGCAAGGCAATAGCAATAATCAAGGAAGTCAAACCTACAAAAGGATACTAAAGAATGGACAGGGCTTTTGTACAGTTTCAAACATAAGAAACCTGAATAAACCAGTTAAAGATGCAAGCTCCAACCTGTAATAAACATAAGCAGTCGAGCAGCCCCGTGGTGATCAGGAGTGGCTGCTCCTGAAGAGATAAGGTGGTCACCCCGTCGAAACTGCTTAGTTTGTTGTTTTACTAGTGTAAAGTAAACTACATCCGTCGTTTCCATCCTTTACGCAGAGATGAGGGGCTCACTTCAGCCACTTCAACATCTTTAGGTTTGACATTCCCCTTGTAATGCAACGACCTTCTTCGGAGAAAGTAACGGTTGCTTTTTGTGTAATGTTTGCGTTTGTCTCAAGCCTCTGTGTCCGCTAACTTTAACGAGGCAAAAAAAATATTGAATTACTGTAGAGTAGCTTAATTAACACCTAATAGAACATTTCTAAAGATAATAAAAATTGATCGGTACGTATTGTAGAGTAGAGTACGCGTGATAAGTATTTTGTAGTGTAGCTTCGTGGCTCGACAAGAACCCGCCTCATATGATCCCGCGAATGCTAGTCGTCAAGCACGCGTACGCGGTCGTTAAGCGAAGCTAGTTAGCTGAGCTCGGTGTTGTTTTAGCTCGCTGACACTTGTGCCAGACCATCGGCACCCGTGTCCTACACGGACATTTCGAAATTCATTACAAACCAATTTGAGAGCGAGCTCAATCGAAATATGAATTGTACAATCAAGAATAGATAACCATTAGGAAAGCGCTAGAGACCAGTATAATGTTTCACAGACTAGCATTACATAAAGATTATCGTAGCCTTAGGAGTAAGCTGACGCAGAGAATTCGTGCAGCATCAACACGAAACGCAAGTTAAAAGTATTAAAAACGAAAAGATAAAGGATTCCTTCAGCTAGCAACAATTAGAGCATAAAGAATCACCTATGGACATAGCTATAGGGGGAACAGTATATCTAGATAATTACCAAATTTCTCAGTGAATTTCGGAAGCTGTAAAAAGATTGCACAATCATATTTGACCATCACGCATTGAAATTGAGACCAGGAAGCAAAATATCGAGCGTATAGTCGAATTAATCAGTTCTGGGAATACTAGGGTAATTTCTGTAATTTGTAAGAATTAATAGCGAATCGGGTGTATAATTTTTCTAGTTTTATTTGAGGCACATCATTCCTTGAAATTTTGGTATAACGGTACATTTACGTACTTTTCATATATGATTGAAGCTTAAGAAGACAGATCGTTTAGTCTTGAATTAATGGGACTTTCCTATGGTCTTGTCTTAAATTATGTATATTTATTTCTGTTATCGGAAGTATCTAATCATCGCGAGATTAAACGGTAAGCTCATTACCCATACCCCTATGCCTATTTGGAAATAACGCGACTTTATTTTCGAGTTTCGGAAATAACGGGACTTTAATTTCGAAATTCGGAAATAACGGGACTTTATTTTCAAATTTCGGAAATAACGGGACTTTATTTTCAAATTTCGGAAGTAACGGGACTTTATTTTCAAATTTCGGAAGTAACGGGACTTTATTTTCAAGTTTCGGAAATAACGGTACTTTATTTTCAAGTTTCGGAAATAACGGGACTTTATTTTCAAGTTTCGGAAATAACGGGACTTTATTTTCAAGTTTCGGAAATAACGGGACTTTATTTTCAAGTTTCAGAAATAACGGGACTTTATTTTCAAGTTTCGGAAATAACGGGACTTTATTTTCAAATTTCGGAAATAACGGGACTATTTTCAAATTTCGGAAATAACGGGACTATTTTCTAATTTTGAAAATAACGGGACTTCAGTTTGCTAGTTTTGAAAATAACGGGACTAGTTTTCTAGTTTTGAAAAAAAAAAACGGTTTAGTTTTCGTTTTGAAAAAAAACGGGACTAGTTTTCTAGTTTTGAAAAAAAAACGGGACTAGTTTTCTAGTTTTGAAAAAAAAAACGGGACTAGTTTTCTAGTTTTGAAAAAAAAAACGGGACTAGTTTTCTAGTTTTGAAAAAAAAACGGGACTAGTTTTCTAGTTTTGAAAAAAAAACGGGACTAGTTTTCTAGTTTTGAAAAAAAAACGGGACTTTAGTTTTCTAGTTTTGAAAAAATAACGGGACTTTAGTTTTCTAGTTTTGAAAATAACGGGACTTTAGTTTTCTAATCTTGAAAATAACGGGACTTTAGTTTTCTAATCTTGAAAATAACGGGACTTTAGTTTTCTAATATTGAAAATAACGGGACTTTAGTTTTCTAATATTGAAAATAACGGGACTTTAGTTTTCTAATCTTGAAAACAACGGGACTTTAGTTTTCTAATTTTGAAAATAACGGGACTAGTTCTCTAATCTTGAAAATATTGGGACTTTAGTTCTCTAATCTTGAAAATATTGGGACTTTAGTTCTCTAATCTTGAAAATATTGGGACTTTAGTTCTCTAATCTTGAAAATATTGGGACTTTAGTTCTCTAATCTTGAAAATATTGGGACTTTAGTTCTCTAATCTTGAAAATATTGGGACTTTAGTTCTCTAATCTTGAAAATATTGGGACTTTAGTTCTCTAATCTTGAAAATATTGGGACTTTAGTTCTCTAATCTTGAAAATATTGGGACTTTAGTTCTCTAATCTTGAAAATATTGGGACTTTAGTTCTCTAATCTTGAAAATATTGGGACTTTAGTTCTCTAATCTTGAAAAAATTGGGACTTTAGTTTTCTAGTTTTGTTATTAACGGGACTTTAGTTTTCTAGTTTTGGAAATAACGAGACTTTAGTTTTCTAGTTTTGAATTAGGCTTTTTCTAGCTTTAATTAGTTTTTGAAAGACACAAGTCTTGAAAAAATAGTGATCTAACAGAACAGAATAAGCGTTATCGAACGACCTGGCTAAGAAAGTAGGTTTTCTACTTGTATGGCATGCATTCTTAATGACTTTTGACTGCAAGGGTGGTCGTCTATAACACAAGAAATGCAGTTCTCGTAGAGCCAGATAAATATTTTTTTTTTTTTTGGAAACAGGGTTTATTATAAACTATTAGTTGTTGTATTGTGTGGTAAATTATTGAGCCAAACTAAGCTACATAACGGAGGCATGATAGAAAATATTTTTCTTGAAATTTAAATTATGTCCCGATTCATAACTTGCATTGTTTGAAGATTTAGTCTTGAAATAATAATACTTTGGATTAAAAAATTTTTAAAATATTGAGTATTGCCGGATAAAGTCTTTCAACTAATGGGTTTTCAATTTCGAAACAACGAAATAACGAGTTTCGCTTCGAAATAATATCTTTTTATTTAGCTCGTGTGCCGAACTGACGAGATTTAGATTGTAGAGTGTGTCGAAACTTCCAAAATGGCGCTAAGATAACTAATAAAAGATGAAATTTCTTAGCTACGGATAATTTTTCAACTTTAGCGGATTGCTTTATCTACTTTTTGAAAAATGGGACTTATTTTGAAGCTTTGGAATAAGATATTGAAATTTCGAAATATCAGCAAGTAAATTCTGAGCCTATACAGGTACGTTAAATTTAATTCTAAAGGCTTGAAACAACAACGGCTATCGAAAACACTGAATGCAATCAAGAAAGTTTACAAATTTCCAGTTTTAACAATCCATTTTCTTAATTTTCAAGAAAACGTTTACAGTCATATGTTTTTTGACTGATGGAAATTGGCACGAATCTTTACAATAAATTTTTAAGTCCGCAAAGTAAATATTAGCCAACCGTCTTCAAAAGTTTAACTAAAAAGCGACAGCTTTCAAAAACTAATTACTGATCGAAAATGTATGACTAGATTTAATTTTTCGCCTGGATTAGTTTGCCGTTCGTTAGATGGAAACAGATCAAAGTTGCGGAGCTCTAAAGCATAGGGACTCAGAGCTCTAAAGCATAGAGACTCACTCAGATTTCTAAAACACGAGACTCACTCAGAGCCCTAAAGCATACTCACTTAGAGCTCTAAAGCATAGAGACTCATTCAGAGCCAAAGCATAGAGACTCGGGTTCAAACGGGAATCGACTCACAGATAAAAAATGCAACAACTAAAAGCAAAACGGAAGAATCGCTAGCCATAGAATGGAAACCAGAGCTCAAAATTGAATTACATTCAAATTTAAGTTTTGACATTCATTCAATAAGCAGATTGACGACACACACAACTTCACGATAACAGGTCCTCGTGCGGTCAACTGCTACTGGTATGAGGATAACCAGACTTGGAATTGTTACAAGCCGAGAGTAATACAAACTTCATAAAAATAAAGGGACCATATTGCTGCAGTCAATTATTTTTTTTATTTGATATTGAAGATTACAAGAATAGAGTAACTTCAAATTTAGCCCAGTGCGAAAGAAAATTCAAATTTTTGTTCTGAAATTTTGATAAGGGATCCATCATCCTAAATTCAGATTTCAAATTCCAGTTATTATCTTAACTTAGAACGATTATGGCTAGTTATTCTCCTAAGTTGTAAGATTTGCATCATTCTTTGCTTTCCACAATAAGTAGCGTCTTTCTTTTTTTTTCTTGAAAAGCCGTCAGGCCTTATTATTTTTTTTTTTTTTTTTTTGAGAGAGCAGATGCGTTTCGACTCCTTTGAATCATCTTCGCGTTTCGACTCGATGTTCATCTGAAGGTGACAAGAGTCGAAACGAGTCTACTCCCTCAAAAAAGCAGAGCCCGGCGGTTTTTCAAGAAAAATGGACTATTGCTACTAATTCCGAAAAAACAAGGAATGATACAAATCTTACAACTCAGGAGAATAACTAGTCTCGGAATTGCTCTAGATTAAATGAATAACTGGACTTTGAAACCTCAATTTAGAATAACAGAACATAAATATGATTTTTAATGTTTTCTTTTGGCGCTGGGCTGAATTCGAAGTTACTTTATTCCTGTAATCTTCAATATAAGGGTATTTTAATGATCACCCAAGTCACTGACGGAAGTTTGGGCGGAACAAAATCTAACAAAAACGGCGCTTTTTATAGTCCCAAGGTGGGCATAACAGGATTTTCAACGGTATATTTAGAATAACGAGCAGGATCACACAGCAAGGGCCTTTGAATTTCTTCAAACAGGATTTTCTTCTTCTTTGTAGCACTACAGCCCCTCTCGGGCCTTCGCTTAGAGAAGTTAGAGTATCTCATTGTCATGACCGGATTGATTTTTTCGGAAGATGGTTTGGTCAGTGCCATGCTCCCGTGTGCCTGCTCAGCTATGATATGATCTGATTAAATCATTACATATCACCACTGAGTGAACACGTAGTCTGTACGAAAAATCCCCTGAACTAAATCAAACTGCTCCCAACGAGATTTGAACCTGGGACCTTCGGCTTATGCGTTCATGCTCTAACCACTAGACCACACAGACTACCAAACAGGATTTTGGAATCTTAAAATGCTGACCTAACAGAAATAATAAAAAAAAAAATGAAATTTAAGAGACTTACCTTGAGGTATTAACCTGTGCAGCCAACGGTTCAGATTGTGTACGTTCTAATTTACGATGTCCCAAATCCATCAACGTATTCATCAATGTATTCATCACATTTGTATTAACAGCACCCTGAGGATGTGACACAGCACGCGATAAAGCATTATGCAACAATTTTTGCTGTTCCTGCTGCTGTTGGGCAACAACCACGGCATTGATATGCTGCTGTAATAGAGCTGGTGCTGTTGATGCAACAGCCGCAGCAACAGCCGATTGATAATTGTTATTCAACAAATTGGCAGCAGCAGCAGCATTGACATTTGTTGCTGCACTACCACCACCACCACCATTGGTTAAACCGTTAAGTTGCTGTTGTTGTTGTTGTTGCTGGCGTTGTGTCTGCTGCTGCTGTTGATGAATGTGATGATTTGTTGTTGCAATATTTATTGCACTGGCACTATTTCCTGTTGAGCCATTCGATAGTAAATTTTGCATCGATGAACCAATCACATTGGAGAGTAGTTGAGAATTTGTCGTTGCATTGTTGATTTGAGCATTTTGATTGATGCCATTCAAATTATTGTTTAGCGTATTATTCAATAAATTATTAACGTGTGAGGTATTTGTATTGGTCGTTGCACCGGTGGTATTGCCAGTCTGTTGTTGTTGCTGTTGCAGATGAACTATTGCCCGGGATGAGGTTTGATTCTGAAAAATAAAGAAAATAGTGGATTAGTCTCAAGACAATTAAAGTAATCTAAATAGAGAATCGGTGGTTTAGGGGTTTTAAGTACATTTGCAATATAGAAAAGTGTATGTAGCGAAATCAATAAACATGGAATTTACCCTACGCCTCTTGGTTTTATTGACAAAGCCACCTCGATTTCTGGCATTATTAACCACATTATTGTGATCTAATATATGTCCACAATTACTCATCCAATTTACGTTATTATAATCAGATGCAGCTAGAATCGCTGCCGCTGCAGCCGCAGCTGCGGCGCTTTCTCTGGTATTGAAGTTCGTGTTTGGTAGCGGACCAGTGGCGGACGATCCATTGGCTACACGCAAGAACATATCACAGAGTTTGTTATGATCACAGAACATATTTAGAGCCATATTTGCGTCCTGCCCTCGGTGATCTCCTGTTTCAAATCCACCTATCTGCGAATATAGACGAGATTTTGAGTCGGGGTCGCCAACCAGGCTCTGGGCAAACATACCTTGGCAATATTCTCAAAATCGGCTTCACACAGACTATTCTAATCACTAGTATAACCTATATAAGTTACTTTTACGCTTCCCTAATGATAATTCTTAAATCTTCAGAAGACGTTATATAGCACAATTTTGACAAGAATAATCTAAGGCACGATTCACGAATTTCCGGCAAAACGTGCTTGCTAAAACTCGTCGCGTCCGACACAGCCTGTTGCGCAAACTCCTGTTAAGCCCTCTTTTCGTCGTCCAAGCTCCTTTTTTTCCCCCAGATATGACAGCACGAATGTTAAAGGTATATTCTTAAGTGATGCACAAACGCAGACAGCTTTGTGGTTTCTTTTTTAATTAATCCGTCGAACGTTTATCCTTATATAGGTTAAAATCCTGGTTCAAAACGGACGGACGCGTAGGTAAAAAGACAAAATTCAAAAAATAAAAATTGGCTGGCGTTTTCCCAGTTTCGATACTTCCACGCTTTGTTATTAGTTTCCAACAAGCACAACCCAGTGTGTGTAATAGAAGGATCTTTTATTTTCCGAAGCGTTAACCGGTCTTTTTAGTCCTGGCAAAATAGATAATAGTTGGAGTCCCGAAAAAGTTAAAAGCAATGACACTGAGAAATATTGTCGATACTTCTTGCTGCTCCTGCACTATTTATATTGTTGCTGGTGCTGCTGTTCAACTTTGGCCGAAAGAATATATCTTGCAAAAAATAAGTTCTTTTGATATCCGAAACTGATGTAGAGTTGACGAAATAAAATGATGGACGTTGACGAAACGAAAGAAAAAATGATAGAGATGCAAATTATGGACTCCAAAACAACGGATGAATGAAGCTCGCCGATTAAAATTGTAATGGAATTGTTGCAAAAAGGGAGGTTGAATTGTTTTAGCAAAAAAAAATATTATGATTAATTTTAAAAATGGTTTTGTTCCGGAAATGTTTAAAAAAAGGAGAAACGCACAAAAGCTAAAAATTATTAAAAACAAATGATACCGAGCTGAGACATGACGATGAACTGGTTGTTTTGGTAAAAAATTCATTGCATGCTTCGGCTGGGTACAATTTCCAGGCTTTTGAAATTTTAAGTGAATTTTTTAATCAAAGTTCAAACGCACAGTGTTTTAATTTTCGTTTTTGACGGCTAAAAATTTGTCAATCAGTGGCAGCAAAAATATTTTCGCCTGTTTTAATAACTATTTAAATTATTTGCGCCATAATTTCGTTCGTTTTAAATAGAGTATACATTTTGCCCCGGTTCAAATGTTATCAGTTGACGGGATGGTAATTTATTATTCACTCTCAGAATCAACTTGGAATTCTGTAGAAAAGCTTTCAAAGGCGCGCACACAAAACAAACGATAATTAAGAAACATCAACAGAATGTTGAGTGATTGAAGTTAAAGTGCGAGAGACGTTATCAATTTCAAGCGATTAAAATTACTAACTGCAAAAACATTTTCGCAATGAGTTTGAAGAAAAACAAAATTGGGAATGCGTCAAGAAAATTTCCTAGCCCACAAATCGTATACTGTAATGATATGGCGAGGGGGGAAATTAAAATTGTGTAATCTTGACAAGGCATTCAATCATTTTAATGAGAAAATCGTAAATGGATAAGGCCTGCAAGATAGTCGGGGTTTGTGCGTAATTATTTTTATTAGCTATTTCTTTAAAATGCATGATAGAGATAAATTTCGAATAACAAAATTTATTTTAATTGATGCATGTAGACAAAATGTTAATTAAAAGTTTAAGTATTAGAAATGGGTAAATATTGTTGATGCATTTTTAGTAGATGAAATTAAGAGGAGATAATGCAGTTCAAAGGTTAGATGTGGTCAGATACTTTGTAAACATCATAATATTCTGTATTCGTTTCCAGGAATACTTAGAATTTAAATAGTTGAGAGTCATAGTAGATGTCGATAAGACTATTATATAAAATTATCATGTTCAGAATTATCTAGCTCCTCCATATATATCGACAATGATAATTCAATATAAATTTGTTTTTTAGATGTATAGAACTTTAAGTTGATAACACTTTTGAATGCTACGTATGGTGTGACAGCTGTGATGCATTTTATGGTTAGTTTGGTTTGCCATTTTATCATTAATGGGTTGACGTCTGAGCAACATCTACAGATTGTGCAGATTTATTTTTAAAAAACGGTTCAGTTCGAGAAACACATCGCGCACTCCATCAATTTTATGGCCGACATAATCGTCCATCAGAAAAATTAATTCGATTAACCATGGATCGTTTCCGCACCACGTTTACTCTCACTGATAATACGTATTCATCGACTTATTGAAAGAAGCACTGGATGAGCGTATAGTTTCTGGTTTTGGACCTGTAAATTGATCTGCAAGATCTTGTGCTTTGACCATTCGGAAGACAACATTCGCCGCATTATTGGTATGATACGGCCCCAATTATTGGTTAGAGTAGTCAAAAATTTGACCTCCTGTTTGGACTTCCTCCGCGCCCGTCGTGACGCTGACATACCCGAAATCATATTCGAATAAAAATGGCAAAGATTTATCTTTCAAATAAAATTTCATGCCAATCAAAACAATTTATTCGTATTTTATTTCATTTCAAAGTTCACATTTTATAAACATAACTTAAAAATGTCTCATTTAGACATCACTCATTCAAAGGCATATTACCTGAGATCATTTTAGGCAAATTACCTGAGCTCAAACTGGGCAAAACGTACATGAAAACTGTGTAAATTATTCTATGAAAGTAAGACTATTTGCCAATTGAACAGTCAAATGTGCTATCTTTAACTCATGGTAAAAAAAGCCTCTGATGGCTTGAAATTAGTGTTTTTGGTTTTTAATCCGTCATATGTTGGTTCAATTCCAGCGCAAACCTGTCAAGGTTTTAAGACTAACTGCAATGAGTCTTTGAATTTTTAACTGAATCCTGTTTAAATTGTTACCGGTAATGCAATTCTGAAAATTTAAAATAATTGTCATTGAAGAAGAAGTTTTACTTTTCAAGACCGAAAAGATGAATGGTAAAAAATTCAAAATTTTGGGACTTGACTATACAAGAACACGAATTCTGGAAAACTTGACAAGGAAAAAAAGTTGTCAATAGTTCAATTTTGAATCATGAAAAGTTCAGAGTAACGGGACTTTGATTTGTCAAAATTTTGGTATGACTAACGGGAAATTTCAAACCAGAACGAATTAATAGAATGACCACCATGCCCTTAACTTTTCCGAATATTCGTTATTCTGGGACATCTCTTTCCTAGCATGCTTTGTTTTGCACAGCAATTCGTAGGGAATCAAACAAGGGGTGGTGTCAAAATACATAGTTGAGAAATTAAAACAGGGCACCTCAAAGGGAAAAAAATTTATAATAATATAACATGATCAATAAATTCATCAGGCTGGAATTTTCAATTGTGGATTCTCGCACAGTAAAAAATCTGAATAACAAGACTAAGAGTTGCTAAAAGTCCGAGATAATTCAGACCCTAACCCAAGCATCCGCAAATATATTGAACGCCTTTGAGCGACGGTTCCTGAGGCGAAGAATCAGAGCGAAGCTAGACGGGGACCAATGGCGAATTCGATACAACCATGAGCTGTATGAAATTTTTGACGATCCGGAGGTCTCAATGATTTTAAGACTGCGGAAGCCGCAATGGGCTGGACACATGAATCGTATGGACGAACAACGGATAACCAAGAAGGTATTCGCTGGGAGAGCTGAACGCCGGCGGCCAGTGGGGAAACCGAGGAAACGCTGGTCTGACTCGATCGACGAAGACAGTTCATCGCTGCTCGGATTTCGGAATTGGAAGACGCGGTCAATGGACCGAGACAATTGGAGGCGCTGTTTGCAGGAAGCGAAGGCTCGAAAGGGGCTGTAGTGCTAAGAAGAAGAAGAAGGAATTAAACATTTAATGTACAACAGACCTTTTACGTGGCAATATTCGGAAGAAAGGGGCTTTTAATTGGCCTAAGATTGCGGAGGTACAAAATTTTAATTACCACAACGATCGTTTGAAATTACATATATCATGTTTTAGTGATTATTTATTTCAAAACTTGTTACTTTATATTGATGGACGTACTTATTTATAATAAAAAATATTTGTAAAACTTCAAGAAAAAATTATAATGAGAATAATGGGATTTTGGATCGCCTAAAAGCCATAATAACAGAACTACTGATGGACGCAAAATTAGAATAACGATACTTAATATAACCAAAAAATTGAGGGTGATAGGTATTTTAATGGTTTAGAATGCAGAATAAAAGGCTTTAAAAAGTCAATAATGAAAAAACGAGAATTTAAATAGCACAGATCAAAATTATAGGGGTTTTTTATGCGAAATATATTTTAACAGTAATATATTTAATATAATAAGGCACTTTAAATTGGAGCAAATTCGGACTATGGGGCTATGAATTGACACCAGTGCAGAAGAACGTTTCTGAGCATAGATTAAAAATTCCAGCGTACTAAGCTTTGAATTTTCTAAAATTCAAAATAACGAGACTTCGAATAGTATCAAATTAATAATAGCACAACTTTGACTGGTGTGATCAAGGGAGTAGGAGCAAACAATTATCGACTGAAGGGAAAGTAAAAATAACGTGACGTAGATTGATTTTAAAAATACGAATGATATAAGAATGGCCCCCAAATTTTAAACAAAGGGTTTATGCAGTTAATTTTACAAACCTAATATACTAGATAAAACCTAGTATACCACGTTCTGAAATCTGGTATACACCTAGTATCGATACAAAGATAACTTCCCAGTATAAATGAAACTTCCCTGTATCAAACAAATTGAATTGATTTTTTGACAATAAATTTTGCGGAGGGAGAGCGGGGGAACCAATTGTTCGAGAGGGTGTTAGTTAGGGTCACGCCTACTGAGTCAGTGGGCGAAATTTTGTGGCTGTATCGGTTCGTCCATGAGAATTTTTAAAAATAAAACAACGACCACCGCGGAAACTATTGTGATGCTTAAGACCGCTTATGGGAATGCTGCCCTAAGAAAAACTATCTTCGAGTGGTTTTCACGTTTTAATAATGCAGAAATGTCAACCAACCCTGACCAACCCTGTTCAGGACGCCCTCAAAGTCAAGAACTGACGAAAACGACAACAAATCCATGCCCTCGTTTGTGAGCCATTGATCAACTCTGTGAGATGTCTGTCATGGAGTTCAATTCAGAGTGTTTTATCCAAGATTTGCACATGAGAAGGGTTGCAGCCAAAACTGTCCCTTCGAACAAAGCATCAATCAAGCCAGAGGAAGACAACTCACCCTCCTCTTCCAAAAAAGCTTGCAAAGTGAATTCAAACATCAAGACAATACTCATTTATTTCTTCAATTGCAGAGGTGTAGTTCGCGCACAGTTCGTTCCCGGGTCAAACTGTCAACCAATAGTTCTACTTGGAGGCTATGAATTAAGGGAGGGTATCCGGAAGAAAAGGGCAGATCTTTGGCGCACAGGCGACTGATTCTTCTATCATGACAACGCGTGACAGTTTTTGACCGAATCTAGCCCCTACGATTTCTTTTTGTTCCCTAGGCTCAAAAGGGCCATGAAAGGAAAGCATTTTGCCACTGTATCGTAGGTAAAACAAAAATCTCTGGAAGGCCTAAAGGACATTGCGATAAGTGAATTTAACAACTGTTTTGAACCATCGAAAAATCGTTTAGTGCCTTGCGGTTTGAAGGTGAGAAATAAAGAAGTTAGTTAGTGTGGGGCATGCTAGCGAGCAACTGGACTAGCCACTAAAATCCTGTGCTATCAACCTGAGAACCCAGCCTGGAACCGTTTGACACATTATTTCGGGCCAGGTATCGCCGTGAGGTGCCTTCAAGCTAGGGCTTCCCTCCTCTCGCGGGCAGGAAGAGGGGAAGAGGAATTGCTAGACAAGCGATCCCTCAATACTGACGTTCTCAGCTGTTGTGTAATTAAAGGATTTACCAACGGGAGTTAAAACACGTTCGCGTTTCATTTTAACAAAATTCGAACCATAGGCACAGGATGACCAAAAGCTCAGAATAATAAAACTTCAAATGGACACAATTTCAGGAAAGTAAAAAAATTTGACGGTAAAAAAAATCAGATCAACCTTACTTTGGCATCTTAAAGTATCTGAAGGCACTAAAATTTCTATTAGGAGAACTTTTAATGAATTAAAATTGAGTATTACATAGCAAATTCAGAACGGAATAGTGCATGAAAATAAATCAGAAAAACGATACTAATGGGAAAAATAGTAGAAGTTTGAGTCGTTGAAATTCAAAATAACAGGATTACGAGTCTTAAAAATTCAGAAAAACGGTACTTTGAAGGACGGGAAATCTAGAATAACTTTATGCGGTGAAGAGAATGATAAGAAAAATAAAGTAAGAAAATCGATTTTGAGCGATGTTAGCAGGAAGCTGAATATGACAAGACATAGTCCAATTGTCGTCTAATGGGACGTCTAATTTACAAGACTTGATTTTTCTCAGAATTTTACTTTGTCGGTATATGCATTAAAATTTATGCACGGATAAAGTTTTATGGCGGCCTTAGAGTTTTTAAACAATTATGTATAAAAAAGAGGCTCGGAGAAAAATTCATAACAATAAGACTTTAACATAATCATTAACTGCGTTACCACATCTTTCTCATATTTTAAACGTAATTTTTTATTTTCTGGACGTGTATGCACGCTATCTGCAACAAACTGAAAATTAGGAATGATATGTATATACGAAGAACGCAATTAGTTGGTTAAATAGCCGAAAATATAGACAACAGGAGCTTGAATTGTTAAAGATTGAGTAACGGGACTATTAACGTCTTAAAGACTAAGCGCTTCATATGGGCTTTAACGATGAAAAACATCGTCTATATTTCTAAGTTCACTGAAGGTTTTCAGTGTCCCTCCTCCTCACAAAAAATGCGCAATCTTTTCAGAATAATGAATTTAAGATTGCTGAAAATTTTGAATAACAGGACTTTGATTGGCTGAATCCTAATTTTCTACAGAATATGCGAATTTAACATGATCGAAAACCAAAGTCTCGAATTGTCAAAATTAAGAGATTTCAAGAAATTAAATTAACTTTAAATTGTCACTAATTTGGAATAATTTTAAATCGAATCGAATCCATGATTGCCAAAAATGCAAAATAACGAAAGTTGAAATGATCGAAAATTTAGAATTGCAACAAATCTTGGGAAAAGTCATGACTTCAGAGCAGCAGGACTTTGAATAGTCAAAAACACCGTCAAATCTTCAAAAATGTTGGACAAACTTCAGGTATAACGGTTCTTTTAATGCACGAAAATTCAAAATAATGGGCTATTAATTGGCCGAAATATCGATAACTACAGAGAATAATCAACTGCTGTTTAAATATTTAGAAGGGGAATTTAGCTGACCAAAAATTTATATTGATGAGAATTTGTGTCTCAAAAAATTTAAAAATAACGGGACTAACAAAAAAACCAGAGTAACGGTAGTTTTAACACAAGAAATTGTAAATAACGGGGCTTTAAATTATTCTACCTCTAACGGAGCTTTGCATGGCTAAATACTCAGTATAATGGAAGTTTTAATGGCTAGAAATGCAATATGAATGGTTTTGGAAAAGCGTAGAAGTCAGAATAACTGAACATTGCGTGGGCGTACGATCAAAATAAGGGCGATAATTCAGAAAAGCGGCACTAAGAATTTTCATACAACAGGGCTTCTGAATTGCGAAAATTAGACAAAAATTAGATTTTTGATGATGAAAAAATGGATTTTTAAAGATGAAAAAATGGATTTTTAGTGATGAAAAAATGGATTTTTAGTGATGAAAAAAATCAAATTGACTTTCATTGGTAAACTATTTAGAATGACGGAACTTTTAGTGATCAAAAATCAGAATACTTTTGATGGTCACAAATTCAAAATAACGGTACTTTGAGTTGCATCAAATTCAGAATTTGACAACAAATTATCATTAGTTCAAAACTGCAATTTTGATATTACAGCACTTTTAGTCTGTTTTACTATTGAAAATCCAAAAAAATGTCGAAATTAAGAGACTTTTGGAAATTAAATAAGCGCGACTTTGAATGCTCAATAATGTTTAATGGAAAAAGCACATAATTGCCAAAACTCCAAAATAACGAGTCTTGAGTCTTGAAATGGTCAAAAATCCAAAATGCCAAACTTGGAGAAGTCAAAACTACAGAAAACTGGACATGAAAAGCCAAAATCACCATCAAATCGTTATAAATGGACAAACTTCCGGAATAACGGTACTTTCAATAGCAGAAAATGATACTATCTAAAAATGATCAAATATTCGAAATGGGCTTAGCATGGTCAATAATTCAGAATAATCAGTGAAACTTTGTATAATCAAAAATTCCGACTAGCAGGAATTTAAATGGGCGAAAAAACAGTAATAACGGGACTAAGATTGGCCGTTAATTACCTTGAATAGTTGAATATCCAGAATAACGGGACTTTCAATGATTAAAAATCTCAAAGATTTTGATGGTCATAAATTCAAAATAACGGCATTTTGAACTCTTTCAAATCTAGAATGTAACCGCAAACTTTCATTAGTTTAAGGCAGCAAATTTTGAAATTACAGGATTTCTAGGAGCGCCTTGGATTTGTTAAATTTTAGCTAACGGTACTCCAAATTCCTAGGGAAGAATTAACTTTAAAATGTGAGAAACTGAACCCTAAATATTTTCTTAGTATTTTTTATGGCCTTTGAGGCAGTTTTTCAGTAACTTATTTAGTTTGGAGCATCAGATGTTTGGTAGTTCTTTATACTGCTAATTGTTTGGTTTCCCGGGGTATCTGATAGTGATATGATAGAATTATACTTGATCGTATAATACTGTCTTGGATGAATGGGCTAGACGCTTTACGGGAAGGCGGATTAGATCTGTCCGAATATTGCAGTCATTAAAGAATTTGAAGCATTTAACATTCCGAAAAACCAAATGGTATGCGAGATAAACTGGCCTTTCTGTGTGATTCAGTAAGAAATTCACCAGGTTTAAATGGTGACAGCTCTAAGCTACAAAACTTAACATTAAATAATTCTAATGCAGTAGTCCGCGTAGTGTAGTGGTTAGAGTGCTTGATCTGTAAGCCGAAGGTCCCTGGTTCGAATCCCGTTGGTGACAACGAAATTTATTTCGAGTGATTGTTCGGGACGAACTATAAGCCTTTTTAGTTATATTATGTACTAGTTTAAAATTAGAACGCATCGAAGGTGGGTGGATAGACGGACGGTAATAAGTCTCCACAATTCTGAGCTTATCGTTCCTTATCTGATCTTAAATTTAAATATTTATTGCAGCATAAGTTACTATACCCTTAAATTTTTACCTGTGGATGTCGAGCTCATATTTTGTCAATTTTTTTACCATTTGTCTTAAAGTAGCATTGCTGACACCTTCTCCGAGGTCTGATACTACAAATTCACTTTCGAATTACTTCCTACCAGAGCCATCAGCTATCTTACTTTCAGCTGAGCCCTAACAGCCTAGTTATCAGAATTATGGAAGAAAATGTTTATCGGTTCCGCTGAGATTTGAACCAAGGAACTTTTAAACCAGAGGCGAGGATTTCAAACATTCGAAGATGATATTGAAGGACCTTCCTTGGTAGACAAAGCAAATCATAAACAATTAATAAATTAACTCATTATAACTAGCCTGAAACTCATTTGCAAAAAATACATACAATGAATCTTCTAATTAAAAATCTGATTCAACTTAACGTGAACTGCAACGCATAAAGATTCATATCTATAAAAAAAGATCAAGGATTTTGCACTTATTTCCAGTAACTGCTGACAGGGGAGAAAATATTATCTTCACCTTGAAAGATTTGCTCGTAAATTTTATAGTTTTTGGAGATGCAGAAAATTCCTCGATCAACCTTTTCATTATAAACTATTAAAATAAGACAACAACAAACAAAACAAATTGAACAATATAAAAAAATGATTTTTTACTTTTATTTCACTAATTTACCAGTATGATATAATGATTAATTAACGCTGTTCGGTTGATTAGATACTTGAACTGATGTACGTTTTGAAAGTCACGGCAAAGATGATATTGAGATAAGATGATCATAAAAAGGTTTAGTATTTAGTTGATGGCTTTAGTCAATGATAACCACTTTCCAGATTAATCAAATCGGAGCTAACTACAGTCAGACTTAACTGCATTCTAACCGGTTTGCTGAAACCACGAACCAGGAGATAAATTATTGAAATATTAACTATATGGAGATAAGTATTATCTATAATTATCATATATTTAGTAGATTTTTTTCAACGATTGTGAGTGATTAAGTATCAAATTCTAGGGACTGGGGTTAAAATCTTTCTTTTTTTCATAAATATTAATTTTTCTGTACAGAGTGCTCCAGCAGAATTTAAAATATTTAAAAAAATTGTTATTACAACTCAGATGTTCAGTGACATAAAATTAATAGATACGAAGTAGCATCTATGGTATTTGCAATATTCATGAAATCCGTAAAAAATGATGCATAGAAAGTAAACTATGACATTTATCAATAGTAGAAAAGTAAGGCACCAGATATGCCAGCAGATACTTCTACATTGTTATTATTTACAGGTTCATGTCCAGTACCTACTCTACATAACTTGAGACGTAATCATACATACGAGTAGCTTAAAGCAAATTAAATGAAATCACGCTTGGCGAAATGTATTAGAAAATTGCGTAAATTATACTAAGCTAGTAAGACTATCGCCACTACGAATAATAACCCCCATGATAATCGAATATTCTATTATGAATTATGTAGATGATTTATCTAAGGGTTATATAAGACATCTCGTGACTCAAAGGGAGCACTTCTGCCTTCTGACCCGTGATATGTGGGTTCGACTCCAGCCCAAGTCTAAAAGTAGATATGAGTTTAAATGTTTGAATGAATGAATAAGTATCGAACATCAAATGGAAGGTTAACCTGTAGCTTCACAATAAGGGAGGCGGAGGTTAAAGTTTAGTCAAATGCCTTCAGAATAAACTGAAGGTTGATTTAGCAAATGGGCAATCAGCCACGTATATGGGTGATTTACGTTAACATTTAGAATAAAATAAATTTATTCCAGTTTATTGTCAACTTACTGCAGATTTTAGTAAACCCGAAATCACCTTAAACATGTCATTTAAAACTAGTTCTTGTACTTTTACAGAAGCTTTTGTGTGCGAATTTAACTTTTTTTAATACATTACGTTCATAACAACTTCAGTATTTAATCATTTCCCCGGTTAAATTGTGGCTTAAAAATTTTACAATTCATTCAGCGAAAATCCTAGTAAATTCCTCACTATTCCACGACTAATTCTTTGATACTTGAACCTGCGCCAAAAGACCCGTGTTCGAGGGAAATAATTCTATCTATGATGAAAGAAACAAAGTGTGGGCGCTAATAAGTTGCCAATTTTGCATACTAATGCTAACGAAAATGCTTTCAACTTGGCGTCATGTTATAATGATTAGGCGATAAGTACACAACTGATGGATGAATTGGTTGAATGTCTTATTGCATGCATATGTTAACCGTTTAATCCATATGACTGTACATTATTTATTTCTTTCTATTATCTTCAAAAAGTTCATTCAACCTTTCGTAGACGGATTACCAAGAGTAGTAAGAACGTAATTTTTTTAACGTTATTTTTCTGCTGACTTGGCTATTTATATTTGATATTTTATTGAAAATTTGAAGGGAAATTTGATTAATTTTAATGAACTCCTGCTCATTTTAAATTTGAATTATTGATTCTGATAAAAATAACATTTTTTTTATTCCGAAAAAATTTGATTACTTGGTGAGCTTCATGAATTTTTACTGATCGTCGTACCATAAAGGTAAGTCCTAAGTAAACATAATCTTCATATGGCCAAATTTATGATATATGCAGAGTACAAAAGGAGTTTTCGTACTCAACTTTTTATTTGTTTGATGCTACAGCCCCTGTCAGGTCTTCGTTCAGAAATAGAGAATCTCATCAACACTCGAGAAAGTGATATGGTCAGTACCACACTTGGCGGTATGTCCGCCTATCCAGGTGCGATACGTTCTAATTTTGAAAGCAGTATGTATCGTAATGGACCAGATTATAGCCCGTTTTAAGAAACACTTGAAAAAAACAAATCTCTTGATCACCCACGGGTTTTGAACCAGGGACCTTCGGGTTACGGGGTGAGCAATCTAACACCACTACACAACACGGACTAAACTTTTCAGAATTAAATTATTTTGATTCAGTCTTGTATCTAATCTTGGCCAAAACACAATCTCATAATTTAAGGCTTACAGAATTATTACTAATTATTCCTGCTGTAGCCATATTGTTATATGGCTACAGCGGGAAGCCTAAATCATTGAGATGTGTCCCAGCAAACCATAATGTTATAGATTAAAATATATTCTTTTAAATCTTCATCATCAAGGGCGTGATATTCCAAATTAGACAATCCGGACAATGAAGAGCATCTTTCCAGGTTTCGTAATAAACATTTCTGCAACAGTGGATTCTAATCGCCCTGCCAAACACTTACTGACGATATCACTGATTAAACCGGAGAAGGTAATTCGAATTTTAATCGTCTGACGATTTCCAAATTTACACTATCCAGTTCCGATACTAAGAGAAAAATTAAGCTCTAAGTTGAATAAATCAAACTATTCTGAACTTGACTCTTAGAATGTTTCAAATCTGTAAATTACTATTAAGATAAAAAGACGGAAATCACGGCCCGATTTTAGGTATAAGAATAAAATATATACTTTTGATTAATGTTCAAAATCGAACTCATTTTCATTTTAACGCTTTTCTAGAATACTCTACCAAGAACCGCGTGTACCATTTCAACTTATTTGAACGATAATTGGCCAGAATTAATTATTGTTGTTTACGATGATGTTTCAAGTGAAGATTGAGATGATTTGAACAATGTTATCGCATTGAATGTGAAGCCTTTACTTTTCCTGTGTTTGTTCTTCTATGTATAACAGAAAATTACAAACAGGAGGCAATCATCATTAATTATGTTCCCCATGAAAAGAGGCGGTGTATTGTTTTAGGTCGTTCAATTGTTGTTTAGAGTTTGATCCGTCTTATCAACCCTCCCAGCTTGTTAACATTTATTACATGATATGAATAGTAATTATTAATGAAAATTACATCTATTCATTAGTCGACAGATTACTAGGATAATTTTTATATTTTTAGTACTTTTAGAAAGAAGCAAATCCAAAAATAGATAACAAGTGATTAAACAGGGTTTTCCAATAAGAGGTGTTATTTTGATATTAAAAGAAAAATGCCATTTTTTAATATAAATGATCGGATGTTTGTTTCATTATGAAGAGGAAGGTATGCCGTGAATAGTGGAAAATAACATCAGGCAAATGACCACCACGACCACGCTTTTAGGACCATATCCTTTTCATGAAATTTTCCATAACCAAATCACAAAGTGGCTGCCCTATATCCTCGATAGCCTCACGAATTCCATCTTTGAGGTCTTGAATCGACGCTGGGCTGTTGGCGTAGACCTTCTCTTTCGCGTGGCCCAAAAGGAAGAAGTCGCAAGGTGTTAAATCACAAGATCTCGGTGGCCAATTGTGATCATCTCTTCGAGAGATAACACTGTCCGGAAACTTTTCCCGTAAAAGATCAATGGCTTCGGTGCTTGTGTGGCACGTAGCGCCGCCCTGTTGAAAGTAAACGTTGTCCAGATCAATACCATCCAATTCTGGCCATAAAAAATCATTAATCATCTCTCAAACGCGGAATCCATTCACCGTAACTGTTGCTCCAGCCTCATTTTCGAAAAAGTAAGGTCCAATGACTCCGCCGGACCATAAACCGCACCAAACAGTCACGCGTTGAGGATAGAGAGGCTTTTCAACAATAACTCTTGGGTTTCCCGAGCCCCAGATGCGACAATTTTGCTTGTTGACGAAGCCACCGAGGTGGAAATGGGCTTCATCACTCAAGATGATTTTTCGATGGAATTCCGGATCATTTTCATGCATTTCAAGGACCCAATCAGCAAAGACACGACGTTTTTGATGATCGACCGGCTTGAGTTCTTGTGTCAACTGAACTTTATAAACCTTAAGACCCAAATCATTATGCAAAATACGTGTAATGATGTTTGTGGGATGCCTAATTCCAAAGAACGACGAGGAATGGACAAACCTGGGTTTTCTTCAACACTTTCGGCTACAACAGCAATATTCTCGCCTGTTCTTGAGTGACACGCATGGGTTTTATTCTTCACATCACTAAGTTGTCCTAACAGCTCAAATTTTTCCACCAATTTCTGTATTGCGGTCCGAAAAGGTGCTTCACGACGACCCAAAAATGTTCGAGTTTTACAAATTTTCACCATTTTTATAGTGAATTTTAATAATTTCAATGCGTTATTGAAGCGTGTAACGTTCTATTTTTATTAAAAGCGTAGTTTCGACTTGTCAAATGCTTCAAAAGTGACATCTACCGAAATAGCGGGCTATTCAAAATAACACCTCTTATTGGAAACGCTTTACCTTACTTGACGTAAATTCATTGAACAATTTTTTGATTTGTTACCATACTCGTATGAAGCGAATTTTCAGAGATTGATCTTCTTACATGAGAGGCCCGTCTTAGAAATGTTTTTAGAAGACCACGAACAATTTTGACCTTGTCCCAAACTTTGACCTTACCAATAAGTATGACCTCACCGCAAAGAAGGATAATGCAATTTGCCAACGATAAAGAATAATAATATAACCCCTAAGTCACAAGAAATAATACAAAAATTTTAAAATGCTCTTTTAATTTCTAATCGATAGAAATGATTCACAGAAGTCAAGATACTCGATTCGCGTCAAACAGCAAATTTTTTAAGTTTCGAGGCATAATTCTAAAGATGCGCATTAAGGCTTTTCATTCAATCTATGTGTGAAAAAGTCGAAAAATTGGGACATTAAATTGTGAAAAAATTAGGATATCAGAGCATGACACTTCATAAATACAGACTATAAGAAATTTGAAAAATAACATTGTTGAAAAGTTAGAAAAATGGGATTGAATAGTCCGAAATTCAAAATAATAGGACTTTTAGCTACGAATAATCGATTTAATGGCACTTGGAGTTGTCAATAATTAAAATAACGTAATTTGGTACTGTCAAAAATGTTAGTAACGGTACTTTGACTTGGCCAAAATTCATGGAAAAAATTTAAATTTGTTACCATATGAAGCGAATTACATGAGAAGCTCGCCTAAGAAATGTATTGAGAAAACCTTTTGTTTTCCACCGATAATTTTGACCTCACGGCAAACTTTGAGCTTACCAAGAAAAGTATGGCCTCACCGCGAAGATTGGCAATGCAATTTGCTAACGATGAAGAATAATCCATTAATATTTTTTCACTGCGTTAAACAAGTTTGGAAGGCAGGAGTATGCTCTCCTTATAAAGGCAAGTTTGTTAACTTTTCAAATTTATCATTGCCCTCCTCCTGCTAAACTTGATATTGATAAACATGTTTTAATGCTTGATATGAAGAGATCTCATCATGATCATTTTTGGTATACGATTGTTTTAAGAGGTTACTTCTTGATATGGAAAGACTACCTTAAATTATGTAATTTTTCTTGACGATAGCACATTAGACAACCAATTCTGAGCTTTTTATAAAGTTTCATAGGTTACAGAATAAACTAGGATTGCCAGTTAGAATAGGGTTCACAATTAAACAGAATATTCCGACAGGAATTAGAATAGAAAACTTCACAATTTTAAAAATTGATATAAGTAGTTGGTTTCACTAACAAATCCTGTTGAGCAAGAAACGGGAATCATTTCTTTGGATTCTGACATTGTTTTTTGTGGTTTCGAGGTGAATTCCATTTACACAATGAGAGTGGGGGTTGGACGTGCTGGATTACCCACTAAAAACCTTCCCTATCAACCCGAGAGCCTAGCATCGAACCGTTTGATATATTACTTTGGAACAGGTTATTACACCTCCCCTGTCAAGCCGAGAACCCAGCCTGGAACCGTTTGACACGTTACCCCACTCTCGCGAGCGACTGGACCACCCACTGAACACCTCCCCTATTAATCCGAAAACCTAGCCTCGAACCGTTTGATATATTACTTTGGAACAGGTTTATACACCGCCCCTGTCAAGCCGAGAACACAGCCTGGAACGGTTTTAAACGTTACTTCGGACCAGGTCTCGTTCTGTTACTTAAAGCCCTCAAGCTTGGGATCCCTCCTCTAGCGGGAAGAAAAACACTAAAATGGGACTTTGAATCGTGAACAATGGAAATAAACGGAGTTCCAATTGTGATAAAATTAAAAATAACGGACTTTCGATCGAAACAAAACTAAGAACGACTGAATTTGAACCCATTAAAAATTCAAAATAACAAGATTTTGAATTGACAAAGTATAAGATCTTGGAATTGTCAAAAACGTTGACGTTGGCTTAAAAAAAACATTAAAAATAACGGAACTATGAAGTATTTACAACGCCGCCATGAATTGGCTGCAAATCGAAATATGTGCACGCTGAATGCTTAAGTATATTTTTCTTGAGAAGCCGTCGGACCTTGCTTCTATGATCTAGCAGACGCGTTTCGACTCCTTTGAGTCATCTTCAGAGACACTGAAGATTACTCAAAGGGGTCGAAAAGCGTCTGCTCACTCAAAGAAGCAGTGCCCGACGGCTTCTCGAGAAAAAAAAGAATTGGCCGGCTGATATCAAATTAACAAAGTAATTGTTTAAATATCTGTATTAAGTAACTTAATTAGATTAAAGAGACCGAAAAATCTGAAAAATGGGTATTAGGACTGTCAAAAATTCAGATTAAACGCCTAGTCAGACATGCGGTGTATAAGACAAGTTCTGAAACCTAATATACCACGTTCTGAAACCTAGTATAAACCTAGCATCGATAGCAAGATAAAATTCCCAGTATAAAGGAAATTTTCGTGTATCAAACAAGTTAAATTGATTTTTTGACAATATTCATTCATTTCGACGCAAGTTTACCAATTTGCCTGCAATGGAAAAATGTAGCTAGAAATCAGATAAATTTATCATTTGCTGTCATTTCATTTTCACATATGACTTCATTCATTTGACCGTTTATACCAGATTTATACGAAATTTGTATATGTGTCATGATTACCTAGTATACTGATGCCAGATTACGTTCCATACCACATGTCTATCTAGACTTTAAGAGGGACTTTGAATTTTATGAAAATCAGATTTGATTTGCAATCCTTAAAAAATCACAATAACGGGACTTCGAATAGCCAAAATGTAGAAACTCGGAATTGTCATAAATACAGCTATAAGAGACATTGAATTACTAAAAATAAGAATGGAAATTTGAATTATCAAAAAAAAAAAAACCAATAAATTCAGAAAAATGGAGCTCTGAATTGTCAAAAATTGGATATAGAGGGATTTTGAATGATCAAAATTTCAGAACGACGGAACTTCCAATAATCCAATGTTGAATATTGAATGATTAAAAAATAACATTAATGGTGCCTTAATGTTTCAAAAAATTAAATATAATTTGGAAATTAAAAAATAAAGTCAAATAAAGGGAAATTCAACTGACAAAAAACACAGTAATGGAAATTCAAATGGTCTAAATTCCGAATAACGGGACATCGAATTATGCAAAAATTATAAATAACGTAATATTGAATTACAACAAAATTAAAAAATAATGGTACTTCGAATTATAGGAAATTAGGACTTTGAATTGTCAAAATTACGAAATGAACGAACTTTGAATAGTTCATAATTTAAATAACGGAACATGAACTTGTCGAAACTCTAATTATCCGAACAAGAATATTATCTTAAATTCAAAATTACGGGACTTTGAATAGCCGAAAAATTACTATATCAGAACTTTGAATTACCCAAAATCTCGAAAAAACGGGACTGTGAATCGTCAAAAAGCAAAACAACGGAATATGGATTTATCGAAAATTCTGATTATTCGAAATTCAAATTTACGGGATGTAGAATGGTCAAAAATCCTGTTTTATCAACAGAACTTCGAAGAACATTAAGAATAGCGGGGCTCTCAATTATTGCAAACCGTCAAATAAGTATGACGAAACGTGCCGTTATCGACAATTTGGAGCAGTTGAGCACTGAATATTTTTAAAGTTCTTGGAATTGTTAAAAAGACTGGCTAGCGGGATTTGCAATTGTTAATAATTTTAAATACCAGAGCTTTCATTCGTAGAATTATAAAAAACGGAACCTTAATTCTTGAAAAGATAGAAAAAAATTGGATGTACAATTTTTAGAAAATTCAAAACAACGGGACTTTGAATTGCGACAAAACTATGATTTGTTGCAAGTTCATAATGTTACGAATATGAATGGTCAAACATAGAGAATAAAGGGGCCTTGGCTGAAAATAACTAGGCTTGAAGTAAGTAATTTTTCGGTAACTTAATTTGAAGAATTAAATCCATTTTGGTATTTCTACTATTTATGGATGCAAAAAAATTGGGACCAGAAAACTTAAACAAGGGATTTATGAGTACTTGACAACATCCAAAGTACCAAAGTAACCTCTGTAATCATAAAAGTGCAACGTTATTCCGACTTTAAAGTAATTTTGGTAGGTAAGGCAAGGAAAAGGTCCGGTTGTTCCACTATCTTCTTTGAAAAAATTTAGCGTTGCTATATACCACATATTTGTAATGTAAGACATACCTACACTTTACCACAGAATTTCAATGAGATCACCAATTTTGATGTAACACAAAGTTTGGTAGATCTGGCTTTTGAGTTTGTCAGGACAGTTGCAGGAAATAAAGACCAAATGACGCACAGGTGGAACTTAGAAGATTATTTCAAGCTCTATGATACAATCGCATGAAAATCTATTTCTAAGGTTAAAGTTTAACACTAATGAAGGGTCAGCGCTTAAAAAACTATATATCGTTAAATTTCGAAAAAATTTTAATGCTGTGTGTTTTGCTGTATGATTTGCAAGAACGCAATTTATGAATATCAATCAGTTTAGTAAGCGTTTTAGAAACTCTGATTAATATTGGTATTTTAGGTATTCGAAGGTAATTGACCAGCTGATTTGTGTGAACCGTTAGTTATTTTTTCTTCTCTTTTTTGCATAGTTGTGAAAATATACCACCAATACAACGATATGATTATCAGGCCTCAAAATGCTAAATGTGAGTTGTTTGAAAACAAAAGTCAGAAGCTAGTTATAAGCCGATTTTCTCGAAACTTTGCACTTTTGACCCCCCAAAGAAGATCTATCAAGCGAAAGTCATTTGAAGGACTTGTCATGAAAGGCTACTAACATAAGACTTTTTTGTCAATTTAAATTTAGAATTGAAGTTATCTAATTCAAGCATTTTTAATGCTGTGACCAGACTAAGGAGCCGAACTCAAACACAAATCTACCCCAGGGAGCTTTAAAAACAAACGGGTATGGTGATGTCAGTGAACAAAACCAGGAACCCGAAAGGCATGGGATTCGAAACAAAGGCCATTCTCAACTCTATGAAAAAATGCATTATTTGGAAAAGAAAACGTATCGGATTTTAACAAATAATGAAATTTTTGGAAGAATGAGAGAAAGGATGGATGGATTTTTAGTGGTAGAAAGCATGCATTTTTATGTAATCATTTTCATGATTTTAAGGTTGTCCACATAAAGCAGACGTTGGGAAAGCATTTAATTCAGAGCAGAAAAGAAGGGATTCAAGAAAAGGTCCTTGAGTTGCACTAACATGGTGAAGAATATCCCATTTAACTCCACACGGGCTTATAAATTAAAACAATCACACGCATAAACGTAATAAACAATTTGAGCCAGCTATTCACGAACCATTTTGAGAGCTTCTGAACCAAAGCGTTGGATTTAATCCTGTCAAAAGTCTAGCTAAAGTCGGTATATGCACATCTTCTAACTACATTTTGACCTTCGAGCGACCATGAAGAAAGCCATTGTGAGCTGGGGCATATGAAAAGTGAATAGAGCTTGGATTTGCGCAACTTGACGATTTTGTAAATTTTATGGTACCAATTATCGTCCAACAGAACAAACCACCCGTCGAATTGAGCATAGATTTAGTATTTAGTATCAGTATTTAAATATCAGTGAAAAAATATCTACTTTTTAGCATCTACTTCTACAATTTACAAGGAGATCCTATAAAAAATTGAATGTGCCTAACAAGATTTCTCACACTTACCCCATAAATTACCACAGAAAATTATACATTTCTCTCCACTCAACAAAACACTATCGGACCTAGACTTCTACCTTGTGGTACACACGCATCATTATCTAGTCAAGGAAATTCCCATATCAATTAATTCACTATATAGCTATAATATATTCTTATGAATCATTTACAACCACCTTAAAATGTTGCACAATCCTTAATTAGAAACAACACGGCATCTAACAATTCAACAGACATTTTGAACATATATCTAATTATTTTTCTCGGTTTTTCTTTTTTATTCAAAGCAATGAATGATAGTCATATAATAGACACCATCTATTATCATGGTTGCTCTTCTTTTTTCTCCCCTTTTTTTATATCATTCACATATCACTATCATTTCTTGATTTTTTTTCTTTTGCTTTGCAATTTTTCTACTATGAGAATAATAGCAAAGAAGGCATAACGACCGAGTCGTTATTCAGTATTGAAGACGTTTAGAAAGATGAAAAAATGAAGACGAAGAATGTAGGATATACAATGCGATTATTGAAGATAAAAAAAGAGAAGTTGAGTGTGTTGTTGAGCGCTCATAATGATGTTGTAATCGAGTCAAGGCCCTTTCACTTTCTTATGCGGAAAAAAATTTATTATCAGCGATAAAATACAAAAAGATGAAAAAATAAAAAACTTATCATGATGATAATAGGTAGACGTAAAAATCGTTAAAAATTAACACGAAGCAAATGATAAAAAAGAAGCAAAAAGCATGAAATTCCATTGGGAATAGTGAATTTCAATGTTAGAATAATTTTATTAAAATGCAAAATAAAGAGGGAAAATTGAATATGTAATGAAAGAATTTAAATATTTCGTTTGGAAAGGGTATGAAGTCACAGATTAGGATCAACTGATACCTATTTTGTCTACTATTTTTAAAAGGGCTGGTAGCTCGGGTAGTTTAGTGGTTAGATTGCTCGCTGCGTAAGCCGAAGGCCCCTGGTTCGAATCCAGTTGCGGCAACGAGATTTGTTTTTAAGAAATTCTTCGGACGAAGTGTAGGCACGTTCAGTTATGATACGTACTGGTTTAAATTTAGAACATATCGTAGCTGGGTTGACAGACGCATGGCAAAAGTGTGATACTGTTCGTATCACCTTCTCGAGTGCCAATCAATCAAAATAATGAAATACTCTATCTCTAAGCGAAGGCCCGAAAGGGGCTGTAGTGTTAAATCAAAAAAATTTTGTTTGCCTCAAGGGGTAGTCGCATCCAATCATCATAGTTCCGTGCTAATCAAAATAATGAAATACTCTATCTGTAAGCGAAGGCCCGAAAGGGGCTGTAGTGTTAAATCAAAAAAATCCAATCATCATAGTTCCGTGATTTATTTCACCAGTTTTTAATTCCTAGGAAAGATTTGCTACCAGTTTCTACTGAGTCTTCTTATCATTTCCTCAGTATTTCTACTGTCACATCCTTTGTACTCTCTACTCCTAATCGATTAGATGAGTAGTCGGATTTTTTTTCGGAAATGAAAGGGAGAAGAAATAGTAGAGTAAAACTTCAATAAAAGAAACACACTGAAGGTCTTAATAATTCGAAATCGCTTTATTGAGCACAAAGGGAGTTGATTCGAGGTGATACGGCTTTGAATTTGATTGTCTATGAAGGCTGTTGTCAAGCGACTATAAATCTCTCTTCTTCTGGACGCAGAGCTTTGGGAAAGACATAATCATAGTACATCAATTCTTAAGCCACTCCCAAAAATATGACTTCTGAACAAAAAGCCATACCCGTGTTGTAATCATGGCAAGCGAGTTGATAAAGTTATACCTCCAGGGAAAATCAGAGTTGTTCATGGAAAGCCTCTAGTTAATAAACCAGAGATCAGCAAAGGGAAACGAAGTTGCAGTTAAGAGTTGGAATATGAAGGATATAATTCCTAGGCAATAAAAGGACAAATAAAGGAAAAGTGACTCTAACAAAAACTGAAGAATCTTTAAGAAACAGCTCCTTCGGCCGTAAAATTCTTCACAGGAATAAGCTAAGGACTAAAATTATTGAGCGAATAAACGGAGCGAAGCTAGACGGGGACCAATGGCGAATTCGATACAACCATGAGCTTTATGAAATTTTTGCGGAAGCTGCAATGGGCTTGGCACATGAATCGTACGGACGAACAACGGATACCCAAAAAGGTATTCGTTGGGAGAACTTAAGGCCGGAGACCAGTGGGGAAACCTAGGAAACGCTGGTCTGACTCGGTCGACGAAGACAGTTCATCGCTGGTCGGATTTCGAAATTGGAGGACGCGGTCAATGGACCGAGACAGTTGGAGGCGCTATTTGCAGGAAGCGAAGGCCAGAGAGGGGCTGTAGTACTATGAAGAAGAAAAAGATTCAATTAATGACCTCCAATTGAGATCGAATAAGATATCTTAAAAATATCTGCAAAGGTTTTGCCTCTTTCGAACTGTTCCGACATACTCTTACTCGTATTTATCTTTCAAGCAAAAATCTTAAGTGGTCTTCTATAAAGCTAAAGCCTATGAATCCTTTTAGTTATTAGTAAAATCATGCAAAACCGGCCAAGAAACAACTGAAAGTAGTTTTAAAGCTGTTATTTGCCTAAAAATAAATTGTCTTCAGTAACTAGTTGTAAGGCAAGCATGGTTAGAAATTCAAAATAGGGGTCATAAACTGACGAAAATTCAGCAGAACAGAATTTTGAATGTATGGATCGAGAAACCCAATAAAACCCTGCTCCAACTCAGTTCATCGCTGCTCGAATTTCGAAACTGCAGAACAGTTGAAGGCGACCTATTCGCAGGAAGTAAAGACATAAGAGGAAGAGTTCAGATTAACGAGGACTCGAATGGTGCAAATTTCTAAGCAATGACGCTTTTATTGGCCAAAAATATAGAATAACGGGACTCTCACTGGCCAAAAATTCAAAATAACAATAACTAATTGAACAAAGCTGGAAGCAGCCAAGTTTCCAACAACTAAAAATTCAGAGAAAATAGCGAAGGTAGGCGCCAAGCCGTGATGATTAGAGGCGACGCGACGTCTACTGGTCTACTATGCCATATATGAAAATGATGAAAAAACCAAGTCGCAGTTTTTTTAAATGTCCACAATTTCAAACAAATAAAACAAAACTACAGAATTTTACACAGTAAACAACTCAGAAGAATGGGAATTCGAATAATCAAAAAATCAGAACGATAGGACTTTTGAATGTCCATAATCTTAAAATGGTTGAAAATTTAGAATCACAGAAAATTGAAAGGCCGTAAAATTCAGTACATTGAGACGTACGTGGGTCATTTGAAAAGTTTCCAGCCTTACCGGCAAAAAGTCATGGTACATTCAAGTTCTCTTGTCAACCAATAGATACCCTTTACATATGTAAGCCATAAACATTTCAAGTCATTCTAATCCGTACAAAACACATTGTACCCTTCCAAAGTTGACAGTTGACGTTTGTTAAGAGCAATGGTAAAAATCGAGTATCGCGCGGTGATACAGTACCTCTATTTGAAAGGGAAAAGACTCGGTGTATGGTGAATTGTCACCCTCATTGACAACCGTGAAACATTTGATGACCGAGTTCAAACGCGGTCGCACGAGCATTTTTGACGATGAACGTGTAATAAACATAAGCAGTCGAGCAGCCCCGTGGTGATCAGGAGTGGCTGCTCCTGAAGAGATAAGGTGGTCACCCCGTCGAAACTGCTTAGTTTGTTGTTTTACTAGTGTAAAGTAGACTGCATCCGTCAAGTTTCCGTCCTTTGGGCGGAGATGAGTGGTTCACTTCAGCCACTTTAACATCTTTAGGTTTGAGATTCCCCTTGTAATGCAACGACCTTCTTCGGTGAAAGTAACGATTGCTTTTTGTGTAATGTTTGCGTTTGTCTCAAGCCTCCGTGTCCGCTAACTTTAACGAGGCAAAACAATATTGAATTTCTGTAGAGTAGATTAATTGACACCTAATAGAACTTTTCTAAAGACAATAAAAATTGATCGGTGCGTCTTGTAGAGTAGAGTACGCGTGATAAATATTTTGTAGTGTAGCTTCGTGGCTCGACAAGAACCCGCCTCATATGATCCCGCAAATGCTAGTCGTCAAGCACGCGTACGCGGTCGTTAAGCGAAGCTAGTTAGCTGAGCTCGGTGTTGTTTTAGCTCGCTGACACTTGTGCCAGACCATCGGCACCCGTGTCCTACACGGACATTTCGAAATTCATTACAATGGCGCCCAACGTGGGGCCCGAAGGGGAAACAACACCACTCTCCTTCGAGTTCTCACATTTTTAATTTTGCTGTCGGCAGATGAACCGATTCAATTTTTATTGTCGCCCTCACCATTTGATATTAACGTAGCATACTTTGGAGGGTTCCATAAAGTAAAGATAGAGTCACCGATAAACTCTCTTTTGGTGTTGTTTGTCTTGTCTTTGGTATAATAAGGTCTATAGCATCTTCTGGAGTTCTTCGTTCGTGGTGGCTCAGTCGCCTGAACATGCCGATGATGTTATAGAATAGTGCGTCCCTTAATGTTACCAAAAGAAAGGTTTGCACATTTTTATACAGTTTGAAGTCGGACAGTTCTAATTTTGAACAAACTGATGGTGCCAGGGGTTTTCAAGTACATTGCTTGGAATTGCGTCAGTTTTTGCTGGGAGCTAATCTGATGACCGGCAGTGATAAAATCCGCATCATCAATTAGTCCTGACCGACACCCGATTTGTTTTTATGATTGGTTAGCGGTTTTTATTAGCATACTTTCGTAGAAGACAGGGACTTGTATTCAAGGAGAGGGGCCTAAAATTATAACAACCATCTCTCCACTGCGGAAACAATTGTTTCTTCACTAGTGTAGAGCGAAATCCTTCAGTCTCTCCATGCCTGGGTCGGCATCGAAGAGACTGCCCTGTAATAAACATAAGCAGTCGAGCAGCCCCGTGGTGATCAGGAGTGGCTGCTCCTGAAGAGATAAGGTGGTCACCCCGTCGAAACTGCTTAGTTTGTTGTTTTACTAGTGTAAAGTAGACTGCATCCGTCAAGTTTCCGTCCTTTGGGCGGAGATGAGTGGTTCACTTCAGCCACTTTAACATCTTTAGGTTTGAGATTCCCCTTGTAATGCAACGACCTTCTTCGGTGAAAGTAACGATTGCTTTTTGTGTAATGTTTGCGTTTGTCTCAAGCCTCCGTGTCCGCTAACTTTAACGAGGCAAAACAATATTGAATTTCTGTAGAGTAGATTAATTGACACCTAATAGAACTTTTCTAAAGACAATAAAAATTGATCGGTGCGTCTTGTAGAGTAGAGTACGCGTGATAAATATTTTGTAGTGTAGCTTCGTGGCTCGACAAGAACCCGCCTCATATGATCCCGCAAATGCTAGTCGTCAAGCACGCGTACGCGGTCGTTAAGCGAAGCTAGTTAGCTGAGCTCGGTGTTGTTTTAGCTCGCTGACACTTGTGCCAGACCATCGGCACCCGTGTCCTACACGGACATTTCGAAATTCATTACAAACGTTCTGGACGTCCAAAAATTATTTCAATGGAAGATATTGTCAGTTTAGCGCACACAACCGCGATGGAAGATCGCTGATTAACCATTAAGGAAATTGCTAAGGCTTGTGGGATATCAACTGAACGGGTGCATACGATTTTACATGAAGATTTATGCATGAGAAAATTATCCGCGCGACGGTTGCCGCGTTTGTTGACGATCGACCAAAAGCGCGTAAGGATGGACATGTCGCGCGAGATTCTTCAGCTATTCCAAAAGAATCCTACCGATTTTTGGCGCCGATTAATTACTGTCGACGTAACCTGGATCCATCACTATACCCCGGAGACTAAACAACAGTCAATGCAGTGGATTGTGGTGGGACAGCCGTGGAATAATACATCTGATTACCTTTAAAAAGGTAAAACTATTAACGGACCCTATTACTCTGCGTTAATGCACCAATTGAAATCGGAACTCAAGAAGAAGCGACCACACTTGGCGAGGAAGAAGGACAACGCGCGAGTCTACACAGGCATGGTGGCAATGGCGAACTTGGACGAATTGGAGTTCAAATTGCTTCAACACCCACCCTACTCACCAGATCTAGCTCCGAGTGGCTTGTTTTTGTATCGAGGTTGAAGAGATAGTGAACCAGTATTTTTCAGGTTTACCTAAATAATTTTTTCCTGATGGCCTGAAGTGTTGGAAAAAGCGTTCGACCAAAAGTATTGAGACTTGCGTTGAGACTATGTCGAGAAACACATTTTTCTTTGGCTTGAATTATGTGTTTTTCTGTAAAAGGCCGGACACTTTTCAAATGACCCTCGTAGAATGCTCGAAAATTCAGAATAACGGAGCTCAAAATGGCAAATTTCAGAATAAAAGGACTTCGAACGCCCAACTTTTCGGAATAAGGAGACTTTGACTGGAAGATTTAGAGTAACTGAATGCTTAATAATTCAGAAAGAGAGGGCTTCTGGTCCACAAACATAGAAGAAGGGCCCGAAAATACCAAATGTTAGGAAGGCGAATGACGAAAAATTCAAAATAACGGGCTTAACTGGCAAAATTGTGTTTAACGTAATTTCAAATGTTCAAATAATGGAACTGTGAATGGGAAACATTTCAGAATAACGGGACTTTCGAATATCCACAATTTTAGAATAACGCACCTTTAAATGATCGAGAATTGACGGAGCATTTTATGAACAAAACTCGCAATATTCGGACTTTGAACGCCAAGGAGCCCAGCAATGACGGGACATAATCTGGCGAAATTCAGACTAATGAAATTTTTTATGGTAAAAAATCAAAATGATGGAAATTTGACATCCGCAAATTGCCGAAAATACGAAGCATCGAGCCTTCCGTATAATTTAAATTTTGAAGTGATTTTAAATAATGAAAGGTGTGCGTAAAGGACTGCATATTCGGACTTTGAACGTCAAGAAGCTCAGAATAACGGAACATAATTTGGTGAAATCCGGACTGATGGAAATTTTAATGGCAAAAAAAACAAAATGATAAAACATTGAACCTCCAAAAATTCAAAACAGCAGTACTTTGAATTCAGAATAATAGGACTGCGAATTGTGAAAAGTTCGAAGCACCAAACTTCTGTATAATGGAAATTTTCTAATGATTTTTAACTAATGAAAGGTGTGCTTAAAGGATTCCAGCGGTGTCATGCTGCCTCAGTGAGCCAAGGATAGATGCTCAGCTGGAAACGGTCTAAGGACGGATGCATGCGCTGGCAGCCTAGCAGCTGCGGTGTCATGGGACGGATTTCTTCCTCTAGCAACAAATCCCACTATAACTTATTTTGAACGCACGGATTAAAAGGTATACCGGGCCTATACATAAAAGATAAAAAGCCTAGGCCAGAACTATAGGCGATTAGCAATTCCTCTACTTACTATTCCCCATTCACACGTGGATAATCAGGTGGACAACTCCTCATTGACGAGGGAAGTTGAAACCCACAATAAGAGATGGAGAACCCTGACGGGACTGATACCCCCTCGCACCCCTCCCAGTCGAACGTAAGGTCCCGACGGAACGAATTTGCATGCGAGGACTCTCCATCCCGGCGAGTGCCCCTAGAGCACGAAAAAACTACACCCCGATGACTAGGAAAGAAAAGCTACCTGGCCAACGCTGCGGTCATTCCCGATTCGGTTTAAGATAGGAAAAGACTGAAATTTATAAAACTAACAATTCAGTTTTTATCATTCCTGTCATAGACGAAAGCAATTTAATCATGCTCATCCACTTTATTTCCAGCTCTATGGCCAACACACTAACAATAGCGTGCTAGTCAAAGCCGCTCGGTAGAAGAGCCATGCTGCTAAGTCAAAGCTACACTTTGAATAACAGCACTGTGAACTATTTTAAGTTTAGAATCAACAAGGTTTAATGTTTACAACTCTTAAAGCCTAGACTGACATGTTGTATGGAACGAAGCCTAACGTCAGTATACCAGGTAACCATGACACACACACAAATTTAGTATAAACCTGGTATGAACAGTCAAGTGAAGTCAGATGTTGAAATGACAGCAAATGATAAATTAGATGATTTCCACCTATACTTTGAATAGTCAAAATTTTTGAAAAACGGTTGTTAAGAATTCTTGCTATAAAAAATGGCTGAATGGTGGAAATTTCCCAAAAATTCATAGAATATATAATAGTATGTTTCAAATTCCGACAACAACACCCGAATCATAGATTTCAGTGAAAAATTCGGCGGCCCATTAACTCCTTAAAGCAATATCCAATTTTTTAAATAAAGACCCTCAAAATGAGCTCGATATGGGTTTTTTCCTGGCCAAATCTGGTAGTTCGATTCAGTACAAACCCGAAGTGATAAAAATTTTCGATAAGGGGTTGACATTAACCGATCTAGACTTTCAACCCCTTATTTTTTCAAGCAGAACAGGACCAGCTAGAATAGGTAGCTCTACTTAAGCATTGCTTTTTTAAGTTATAAGAAAACGCTCATACTAGCGGAAAGGACAGTACATTAAAATATTCCAAATCACTAAACTAATTGCATAACGATAACTGCCAAATGCAGTTGTCATAGAACCAAAATTAGCTTTGTTGAAGATTTGGGACCCGGTCGGTACCACGATTGTTGCGTTTTACCAATGCATGAGGGGAACATCATGGACCTAACTGTCACCCATTGAGGTTGACGAATCTCATATAAAATCAGCACTACTTATCTGAAGAATATCATAAGGTGAATGTCATAGTAAATATGGAATGAAAATCATTCCCATGATTTTGGATTGTGTAAAATGCAGTTCTCAATACACCATTCCAATAGGAAGTTGGAAGATATGTGATGAGTTACCTAGCCTTAGCCTTACTGGTCAATTTAGCTGGTACTGCAAAAAAACCCCTTAACATAATCTTTTGTGCTAATTAAATCTGACTAAAGTAAATTACATCAAAAACAATTTAAATTATCTCATTTCCCGGTTATTCATTTCATTTTTTTCTATTTCCCTTTTGAATCCGTATCATTCGAAACGCGCACAGAAATAAAGTTTATCATGCAGAATTTTTTTTTGCTAAGCAACTCTGTGTTGAAACAAAGTACAAAAAATTAGCCGAAAAAATAACCATTTTTGCTTTGTATGCAATACTTTTGCATGTTGTTGATAAAGAACACACATAAATGTGAAAAAAAAATTTATGACCTCTTATCAAGACTTGATACGAATTTTGACGCATTCGGAAAAATTTTTCAACTGAATGCCAAAAAACGACAAACTTTGAAACAAGTCCAAAGATAAGATAATGAAATGAGAGTGTTTCAAAATGATGATGAAGAACATAACAAAAAATTAATGATTATTTGTTACGCAAACTTTTAACACATGACAAACGGATGCAATTTATTTGTATCTATAAAAATAAGAAATTTATGCACAAATATTTTACAAATTGCAGTTAGTATGCGCGAATTCTGTTGGTGGAACAGTTAAATATGTGCATTTTTATTTAGACGGAATGTTGTAGATAATTTTTGGGTGATTTCATGCTGTTTATTTTGTACGATCTGCAGTCTACATAGTGTTTATAATTTTTTTGTGATTTGAAGGGGAGTTTCAAGTTTGCATTATTTAAATGAGGTTCAGATAAAGTTTTTCTTGGAAACTTTTTAGTAGCTTCTTAAATTTATCTACGATTGAATACTCTACAAACAGCAGGGAGGGATTCATTTCATTCATCAAATTAGTTGTATGTTGTTTTTCGTGATAACTTCCTTCTCAGTTATCAAATTTCTTAGGAAAAATTGCGGAATAATCAATTTCGCAAGCTTAAGTGATTGTTGCATCTCTGACTCATTTTATAAATCTGCAACGTAATATTTTTTAATAAAACGTATTGAGAAGGTACTAAAAAAATATTCTAGTAATATTTTCTGATTAGGAAATACATTATAAAGACAGCAATAATAGTTTCATAGGGATTCCGACTGGAAATAAGACTTTGGACTGGGTCGGTACCACGTGGGTTGCGTCATCAATTTCCTAAGCAGGATACAAACCAGGTTTGAAATTACATTGAAACTACGTTCGTTTAGTCAATTTTTAGTAATTTTTTTTTTTGGATTCCGATGTAAAATTGGAGAATTTCTGCTGTAAACTATGACGTACAAAGACCGGATTGCATCACTATATGACAGGAAAGCATAATAAATAAAGTGAGTAAAAGTAAAATCAAAGTTTAACTAGTGTTTGCGACTTTCGAGTGTGGAACTTTGAACATACACTTGAAAGTGCATGTCTTTTACGACCACTTCAACTTTCATCCATTCACAATAGAAACTTTAAATCATCAACATCTCACATTAACATCTTTTCTCTAGAACACAATGTCGTATTGTAATATTCTTCAATTTGAATTGATTCCATTCAATTTAAAACTATTTAAATGATTTGCCCCCTGTTACTTATTACGATCACCCTAATTTAAAGCTTGCCCATACTCGTACACATGAAATAGTATGTTTCATCATTACACATTCTTAATAGGACACATAAAACCATCATATCCAACTTAAGTTTTTGAAGTATCTTTCAATTTAGTTATTACTTTACATTGCCAATTATAGTATATCTTTATGCGCCCTCCTCGTGTCGTCGTTTGTGCTGTTATAACTTGGCAAGACAAATGCGAGCATAAATGTCACTCATATGTGTCTATGGCTCACTTGACACCAAATATAAATATACTATAGGCAATAATAAACAATAAGAAAAACGAACCCAATGTTCATAGATGAACAACATAAAATTAACTAAATTTTTATGGTTTTTTTGTGTACGTGTATTTGAAAGTTTACTGTATCTATTGCGTAAAATTTAGAACAATGAGAATTACGCTCAATCATGTTTAAAGGGCATGTTCATATGTGACAGTATAGCGATGATTCAGATAAATAGATTTACTAAATTAACAGATTGGAAACAACTAAATAGTAACAAAAAGACACAACTCGCAAAAAACAAAATATAAAAAAGTGTACTTTACGCAGTCAATGGCATCACCAAATTTTCGATATTCATTTATTTAAATTGGTAGAGATTAAATGGGTATTTAATTGTTGGTAATAAAATTTTTAATGAACTATTGTTTGTTACCCAGTTAAGATATCGTTGCGTACGATGCATTTTTATTATTGTAGTAATTAAATAATTCCGGATAGCCAAATTTGCATCAAACCTCACGCAATACGATGAATATTGATCAATTTAAACTCACCTGAAAAGAAAGAAAAATAAAATTAATTAAACAATTCAAAAGAAATTTTAGAAAAGGGAAAATATCGATTATTGTTTTACTCGTATTGTTTTTTTAATATTCGGTGATTTTTGAGAAATTTAGGAAACCTGTATTATCGAAGTTCCAGTGTATACATTTTCATCAAGAAAAATCAACTAGGTTTCAGCAACTGATTGATAAGTTTTTCATCAGAAGAAAAATATAATACAGAACAATTTGAAGCCCGGGTACAAACGGAGACAATGGCACAAGGAAATCAGAATGGCAATGAAATTTGTTTCGAATATCCATAAAAATTAATCAATATTATACTTAATATAACATTCTCCCATTTTTAAATACTATAATATAGTGAATTAGATATTTTTTATAAGCCATCCTCCTCCTGTAATTACTGAGCATGCAGTCGATAATGCAGTTCGTCGTATGCCGAATTTAAACCTGGTGCTAATTTTCTCCATGAAAGACGAAGACAATTTTAACAAAAGATAAAATCGGTCGCATTAGCCCCAAATAATATTTAGTATAAAATGGTCAACGTGGAGTCGATAATGTTGTCTTGTAATTCTGCTTCACTCAGAAGCTGTTACAAAAATAAAACTTACACGTGCTATCGGCAAAGGAAATAGGACATAGTTTCGGTTGATTTTTGCTTCATTTAAACGTAAAAATGCCTGTTGTTTTTAAGATTTTGACCGCCGACGTAAAATATGGATTTTTCACAAAAATAGATATTTTTATAGCGGGCTTTGTTGATAAGTCCAGTGAATTTGCCGATCTACTTTAAATCCTAACATACTATAACCGATTAGGTACTGGCTTGAAGATTCCAGACAATCAAGTCGGGACTTAAATGAAGATTTCTAGAGATACTTCAAATTGGCAAAGGGCGATGTTTTTGAACTGCAGGAACTTTCATTGGCAGCAATGTGCTGTGCAACTCAAAGAGTCAACTTTTGATACGAGTAGCTACAACATAAACATTTTCTATTCTGTTAAAAAAATAGTACAGAGAGTCTCAAGTGGAGCTTCGGTATAGAAAGGTCTCAAAAATGAGGATAAAAAAAATAGTTTTCATATAGTTAGGTCCTTCAGAGTCGATTTGCGCCTTTTTTCAATGAATTGGTATCATTTCATTGCCTACGCAATTTATGTATTTTGCTTAATACAAGCCTTTTAGATAATATCGCTGAAATTTTGGCTTCAAATCAGCTTGTTGGAATGCTTTTTGAATAGCCCCTTTGGTAAACCCCCGACAGATCGATTTTGAAAGAGCACCCTAAGTGTTGTGTATTCAACAAGACATTGCTGGACATGGAGTGTGGTATGAGGTTGAGACCAGTAGTCCTGCAAACTTTGTATGAACACATAACGATTTAATGTGCACCAAAATCGATTGTCACAGCACGTCACTTTTATTTAAAGGAAAAATGTGCAACGTTTGATTTGTAACAACTAACAGGACCAAATAATCACTTCCTCATCATCGCAATGGTAGTATTTGGTTCATGTGAAAGTTACTAAGGTAGATGAAATAGACTTCGCCGGTTTTAAGAATTCGCCTTGCAAAAATCAGGCTCGAACTAACTATTCAAATGACATTAGTCGAGTAATGTAAGCTAGGTAGATTGTCTGTTTCTTGCAATTTTTAAGTCAACGGCACTTTGAATGCGAATATTACTCTTAAAGTGATTTTGCTGATGCATAAATTGCAGAGATCGATTTTTTGTTTGCATCGACCGGTTGATTCAAATTTTGTTAATTTTCAATGGGAAATCAAATGGTGAAATCGTTACATCAATGAAAAAGCTATTCGACTGACACAAATTCTCTTTTGTAGAGCCTAAAAATTTGGCTGAATAATTATTAGGCATGAATTGCTGTTGTCTTTTTTGAAGCAGAATTTGAAGATAGTTATAAGCAACTTTTTTTATTTCGGTTCCGTGATAGTGGCGTTGGCGGTTTAATCTGTGTTGAGTTGCTCACTAAACGCCTCCCTTGTCCAACTGGGAACATAGCCTGGAATCATTTCACACATTATTCAGGGTTAGGCCTGAATTTTATACGCCTTAAGACACCTTTACTTTTTCAGAGGAAAGAGTAAGGTGGCCGAACCGCAAAAATAAGACCTTCCTCCTTCCTCCTCCCTCGACGACTCCAAGCAGTCAAATATGTACTTTTTGTCAGGATTGTCCGAAAGTAATGTGTCAACCCATCTAAAAATCTCTCTAATTAGTTTTTCCAGAAGAAGCTCTCCTATTTCCTTAGTGAGGCCACCGCACTACCAATCCCATCTCATGCATACAAAAAATATATGGCAGGCCTCATCGACCTCTTCTTCGCAGAATATGCATTCAGAAGACCATGAATTATCAGTTTTGAACAGGTAAGGCTGAAAACATCCATGTCTGCTGAAAAGCTGGGTCAGGTAGAAATCAATCTCACGGTGACTTCGATTGAGCCACAGCCTCCGATGAGCGATGCCTTCGTATCGTTACCAATCGTTGAGTGAGACTTGTGCCTACTCCTATCGCATTCATTTTTACGCAGATAGATTTTCTTGTGCTCTCTATCAAGATTGCGATGGGTATTACCCTAGGATAACCAACACCAACAATTCACAGACTGTTTGATATGCAGATGCAAATCTCAGCACTCCTCGTCTCTGCAATTGCTGGTCCTTACAGTAGCACTGACTACGCCTTTTTTGAGGTGGAAGTTTAAAGTTGGTAGTGACTACATGCATACTATAGCTCGGCTATAAAAAAAGGACATCAGATGGCTATTGGCTGTGTTGATTGTCCTATTATCGCGCGACAAGCAAGACTATTACGGATACACCCATTATCAGCTAAATTTTTTAAAAGATTTGACCTTTAGCATTTTGTCTAGTTGCGATAATACAGTTCACAAAAATTCTAGCCAGCTTACAAAACTAGCATTTTTTGTGCCTTATTTTAATCGGATCTTGCTCTTGCTATGAAAGTATGTAGGTCAACTGAACACAAAACATAGTTCGTTTTGAGTTTATTAATGCCGATAATACAGTGTATCAAATATGGTGAACTGCTTGTTATTATTGTTAACGGTGATGCTGTATGAGCTCGTTATATAGGGGGTTGTATGAATTCATGTCTGGAAACGAGCTTTGAATAATTTGCTCACGTGATAATGCAGTTCAAGGTTAAATTGATTTTATAAAGGCTTAATTTACGCTGTATACAGTACAGCAACTAAATTTCGATCGTCAAAAAATATATAAGAACAGAACAAAGTTTGTATGTATCGTAAGCTCAGTAAGATTTCATATTTGTTCAATTAAAATACTAAATTTATAACGCCTTGTTTGTTTTCATGCATTGTGACAACGGTGTATTTTGATTGTCAAAATGTATTTTGATTTGGATTTTTAAGGCATGTTTTTATATTCAAATATGCATAAGAGATCAAAATCAGGTATGGGATATCCCATCTTGTCCCTCAAAGTAAATTATGATTTCTTTATGGCACCTTATGACCCTTTAAACTTCTTTTTCGTAGCTGCCTGCAACAAGTGCCTCCAACTGTCTCTGACCATTGATCGCGTCCTCCAATTTCGAATTCCGAGCAGCGATTAACTGTCTTCGTTGATCGAGTCAGACCAGTGTTTCCTCGGTTTCCCCACTGATATCCGCCCTTCAGTTCTCCCAACGAGTACCTTTTTGGGTATACGTTGTTCGTCCATACGATTCATGTGCCCAACGTATTGCAGCTTCCGCAGTCTT
This sequence comes from Odontomyia ornata, assembly GCA_963969285.1. Classification (NCBI taxonomy): domain Eukaryota; kingdom Metazoa; phylum Arthropoda; class Insecta; order Diptera; family Stratiomyidae; genus Odontomyia; species Odontomyia ornata. The sequence continues at coordinate 220,280,137 of OZ017742.1, forward strand.
ACAATCGTTGAGACCTCCGGCTCGTCAACAATTTCATACATTCGCCATTGCTCCCCGTCTAGCTTCGCTTCAATTATTCGCCTGAGGACCCGTCTCTCGAAGGCGTCCAATATGTTTGCGGATGCTTGGGTTAGATTTGTATATTTGGAGCTTTGTTGTGTTGTGTCTATGCATCTGGTCTTTAAAATCATCAAAACTGAATAAAAAATTTTACTTTCGAGCTGTATCCTTTAAACTTAATTGAGTTTAATCTTGTTTAAGGATGGTCAAAAATTATAAAAGAACGATGGAGAGGGGGAATTGAAGTGAACAGAGTAGGAAAAATGCGGTAGATGCCGTAATTGAAGGGAAAATGGGGTTTAAATTGATGTCAAAAACATATTTTGTACCACAAACGACCCTCGAAAGCAAAGTTAAAGAAGCTCGTATAGCCTTAGAAGATCCTGCTGTTCCTGCAACTTCGGTGAAAGTTTCTTAAGGCCAGAAAAAGCGAACATTTTCGGATGACAAGAAGAAAGAACTTTGCAACTATATAAGAGATATGGAAAGTTGTCGTTATGGACTTACATGAAAATATTTAAGGGCTGTGGCATATATTCCACCATTAAAAAATGGGAAGCAACATCTCTTTAACTCTGAAAAAGGAGAAACTGGCAAAGGTTGGGTTCAGGGATTTTTAAGCAGGCATCCAGAATTGTCGATACGAAAACCAGAAAGCACTTCAGTTGCATGTGGGAAGCTGTTTTTACCTTTCTCGGCAACGTTTATGATGAGCACAAACTTTCGCCGGGCAGAATTTATAATTGTGATGCAACAGGAGTTTCAGTGGTACCTAAAACAAAGTCAAAAATAATTGCAACAAAAGGCAGAAAACAAGTGGGATGCATAGCTTCTGCGGAGAGAGGTACTACAATGACTATAGAAATACTATATGTTTAAATGCTAGTGGTCAATACATGCCTCCAATGACGCTGTTCCGAAGAAATAGAATGGAACTACAGCTAATACTGAATGCTGCTCCTGGAGCTTGGGGTGTTTGCAGCGATTCTGGCTAGATGACAGCTGAATTATTCCCTGGCTAATTTAAGAAATTTGTTGAATTTAGTAGGGCATCGGTTGATCGACCTGGGCCACAGCACTCACATACATAACTTTGACGTCATGAATGAAGCTCGTTTCAATGGTGTTATTATATTATGGAGCAGCTAAGGATAGTCATTGCCGTGGCCAGGAAACAGTCCCGACTTGAATCCCATTGAAAACCTTTGGCAGGTAATGGGTTCAAAAATAAGGGAAAGCGAACCACGAACTCTCCCTAATCTGAAAAGTTAATAAGAAAAGCGTGGGAAGAACAAATCAATGAAGATTCTTTAAAAAATTGATATGACAGCGTGGTAAGGCCAGTGAAGGCATTCATCCAAGCAAAAGGCGAACAGATCGATTCTTAATAATTTTTAAATATATGAGAATTAATCAAATATCTGTAATATTAATTTTCTCTTAGTTATTACAATATGTTTGCTCTTTTGTATTTATGTTATATGACAGAAAAATAAGATAAAGGAGTAATTTTTTACTAATAAAAACTGGGATTTTTTTTAAGGTACCCATTTTTATTTTTTAATGTATCAAGCTTCTGAAAAGATGTTTCAATATTGTTACGCTTATTTCAAGAAGATACCGCAATAAGAAAACTATTTTGTATCTACAAAGTGAACATTTCCAGAAACAAAATAAAATATGCAGCAATTTTCATGGAATTGGTGTCGCGAAAATTTTTTTTGTTTTTGTGTACATCTATTCCATGGTTCACACGGCAAAGACATTTTTACATTCAAATGACGCATATTTAAAATGTTATTCTTGTGGTAACGTTAGAGAAAAACTGTAGAGAAAGGGTTTTACTGTAGTCTTCAAATAAAACGCAACAAAAAAGTTTTAATCAGAACTCAAAATCAGCAAAGGGTCTCTAGTAGGTAGCGCAAGATGGTCAAAAATGGACTGCCCCTTTGCTGTTTGAGATAAAAGCAATATTTTTTTATGATTTTTTTTTCATTCCTACCACATCGATTTTTTGCAGAACTCTTTACTTCTTTATGGTTGTTCGCTAAAAAGTTTATAATGCATAGAATGTAGTGTTTAGAGCCCTCCCCTTATAATTTTATGTTATAAAATTGATGACTGTATTATCGACATATTCGCATAACTTTCCTCTAATACCACTGATGTGGCTTCCTCAAAGAATAGTGACTTAATCGCCTTACCTTGGAAAACTTTAAAAATACCACATCAAATTCTTCAATGACTAAATTCTACTTCCTACATTCTGTAATGTATCAATGAATACCAAATCACCATATCTACATACTCGTATGACTCATATGACTTGGATTACTTCCTTATGGCGCGTTTGCCCAAATTTTTTCAAACTATTGAGTTCCAATTAAATTAATGATCCAACTATACACACGCTAAAAACCTTCGATTTTAACCTCTTATGCCCTTAATTGTTATGCACCGGATAAAATGGACAATTTATACCTTCCTATAAGACAGTATATAATAAATAGCCGGTAATGATTCAACTTTGTAACCATTACACACCAGCATTGATTAAAATTTACAATCCAGAAGTTTACACTCATAAGTAAGTGAGCAACCGCCAAACAAACTACAGTCTTGAGTCGACAGAGTATATAAATTGTTACCATCATCAGCAACGACGAGTTGCTGTCTTTGTCTTCTTCTTCTTCCTCGAATAATGTATGAATAATTTTTCTTGATTATGAATAATGCAATAGGTTTTTCGGAATAAATCGCGCATACGCGAGTATATACAATGCATATGAGTGTTATTGGAGTTGCGATGAATTCTACTCTACACCAGACGTTGCGAGTTTTGGTTTCAGTTGCGTTATTGGTTCCACTTGATGGCCATATGAGTATACTACGGTTTGATTATCATTGTTATGACGTGATGTTAATGGAGATGAAACAAAAGTGCGTGCTTTACCCCAATATGGCAAAGATTAATGAAAGAATGCTGGTTGAACCAGTGCAACCAGTCAGATTTAACTAGCTGTGTCGGTAATACAGTCTAGTGAGTCTGTTTGTTAATTCATGAGATGTTTCATACAGTCTATTCCTGTAACGATAAACCATCGATGATTGGTCGTGTAACGAAGGACAGCTGTTGGTTGAAAGGTAACTTCAGTATTCCTCAGAAGTGCGGAAGCAACCACGATGACTGGCATGGGAATAAGGCTTCAAAGAATGACCAAATTTTCAATTAGGCAAATCGAACGCGAATGAAAATTAATGGACATTTAGATATGAATTGTGAAGTAGGCAATGTTAGTCAGTATTGTATACGACTGAATTATTGCATGAATAAAACATGAGGCTTTGTGTGTGAAAAGATGGGAATAGCATATTGCAATGTGAATAATTTGTTATTATTCTTGGAGGGAGCTCAAATAGAATTCTGAGAATTTTTGAAATGCCGTCAGGCTTTAGACAAATCCAAAATGTTTAAAAAGAACGTTGAATACTGCTAATATTATGTGTGTAGCTACTATTCGCTTTACACAATTCAGCTCAGTTATTTAAGTGATTTAAATTATTAAATTCACTACGCATTATCTTCTTCTGTTGTGCATCAGTTCGAATTTTCAATCCAAGATAATACTATAGAGGACAATATACAATATAAAAACTGAGATTGTTATTCAGCTTCTTTTGGGCAATCACGGTGTTCATACCACTTGAAGCTTTTCGTTTTTTTGACACAAGGGGTCTCATGATTGGCGCTCCTGGGGCTCCTGTAATTTACCACATATGAGACACTGGTATGCACAGACAAGTCGAAAGTACGAAAAGTGAACTTTCTTGGCGGTATTCGATGGATATGGATCATGTGCAAAGAAAGCTCGAACAAGACTGGTGGCCGGGGAAGAAGTGTGTTCGAGGTTTTTGATGTGCTCGTTTTCGTCAGATATATGATCGTTTTTTGGTTTTTTAGGGAGATAGCGAAAAATTGAGTTTATTAGTAACAATAATGGAGACCTGAAGAAACTTAGAGTCGAAACTCATTTGTTCACTCAAAAAAGCAAGGCTCAACGGCTTTTAAAGGAAAAAATGAAGAGATTAAGAGTAGCAGTAATTTGTTATCTTGACAGCAAGATTAAAACACCCGAAGAATCTACATTAAAATGCTCCTAATCTCTAGGAAGGTTCGTAAGTCGTAAATTAATTGTGCGCTATTTTAAGTCACGAAAATATGCATAGCTTTAAAATTACTGTAAATGAAGAAATCCTTCCTAAAATCTTTATATTCAGCGCATATGAAAATTTTGTAGTTAATATTTTCTGTAGGCCCGTAAAATTCGCAGCTGTGCCTTACTGATTTAAAATCATGAGAAGGAATTTTACTGTTTTTTCTATTAATTTTATGGAACCACGATGTTCTTTGCTTGAGGCCGTATGTGTCTTACCAAGAACAGCCGCTGAGATTATGAATTTTTGATAGGGTACACGGTTGCCAGTTCTTTTCTATTTCCTTTATAAAAAAATTGCATGATCTCATCGAGTTCTTCACCTGTGTCCAACAGATTCTCTTTGAAATTAGTCTCTTTGACCTTGGCGTTAACTGTTTCACAAAAATTTAACTTATTAGCCCTGTGATCCAGAAAAATTTGTATAGTTCTGTTTAAGAGATACCATTTTCAAACAAGGATAACTTTTTCACGCACGATTTTCGGTGATATTTTTTTGAAGTTGCAATTGAATCCCACAATTTTGCAGAAAACTGTCTTTATTTTGTTGTTGTAAGGAGGCGAAATGTGAGGGACTGCCCCTATCAAAACCAGAGAACATAGTCTGAGACCGTTTGTAAGTGCTATTAGGACCGCATTTAGTTCTGCATTTACCTCCAAAATGTCAACGATTTTAGCTATGCTGGTCATACCGGTTCTGGTTAGAACACCAAAGTAAAGCAACATTAACCGTGATTAGGATTTAGATGAGTAAACCCCTTACTATTGACGTGTTTGTGTTAATGCTTAGTTAAGGGATCATGCCTATTCCTTTATCTGTGCGATATCAGCTTTATTTTGGTGCTCATATCTGCAGCCATTTCCAAAGCATGCAGATTTGTATTCTGAACCTGTTGCTCAATCGTAGTCATGGCGAGACTGACGTCTATTTGCCCCAGCTCTTGAGCAGACACGGATGTTTTCAGTCTTACCTGCAAAAGATTGGCAAGTCACGGTCTGCCCATTGTGCCTTCTGAGCTGGAGGGATCGATGACGCTTGCTACACATTTTTTGCTTGCAAAGAGTGGAACAGGCTGTGCGGTGACCTCGTTCAGGAATTCTTTCGCCAGATAGTCTAATCGGAAAGACGATCAGAACAAATGGAAGCAGGTGGCATATTACGCTAGGGCGATTGCTAAGAAGAAATTCCTGGAGGCGTGAAAGGTGGAGAGGTCTTTTTTCTAGCATTCCCTGGCCTTTCCTCCCCTCCCGATGAAAAAGGGACCCATGCAACCGGATGGCGTCTAAGGCATAAAAAACTAGGCCTAGCTCGAAGTAATATGTCAGACGGTTCCAGGTTAGATTTAGGGTTGACAGAGGAGGTGTGATAGTGGGTAGTCCAAAAGCTCTGGGAGGCTTTTACCTCTTAACGACCCAAAACAAAAAACAAATAAGAAAAAACAAAAAAAATATACATTGGAAGTGCCCTAGTTCTGAGGGTTTGCTTCGATCTGTACATAATTCCAGAGATACTGATGGTTTAAAATGGTCAATTGGCCAACAGTGTAAGGATATAATATTAGCGTTTTCTTTTTTCTCAGAGAGTTCTTTGCGACTTAAAGTTGGTTGTGCGGCTTATGTGGTTTCCAATTTACTTTTGAAAACACAAGCTCTAGCTTATTTATTTTAAGATCAGCGGCCAGAGTTTATTGAAAAAGATAGTTTGTACCTTATCATAGAGGTTGGGGACAATTTTATGTGTACCTTATCACAGAGTTTAGGGACAATTTTTTTTCTTCTCAAACCCTAAGGAGTACTTTTGCTAACTAGATCTGAGTTAACTCTGTGTAAAGCGGAGGTGACCAACACGTCATCTTCTATACCGCGAGTGATCATAGCTGCATCACTTTTCAAATTTTGGAGAGCATGCATAGACAGTGACAACCTGTTTATAAGTGAAAAAGCTGAAATCCTACTAAGCTTGATACGAAGAAGTTTGTTGCAGCGCTCAGTTCGAGCTTCGAGAAAACTCCTACGGCGACGATTCGTAAAACAGTTGGGGTAATTACTGATAACACTAGGGGACAGATTCGTAGAACTTTAGAGCTGATAAGGCTTCAATGCCAACACGGGAACCGTTTCGTAGGAGGCAACATGTGTACTGGTGAAATCATGGAGTCGCTGAAATGAGGTGCGGTGCATTAACGTGCAAGGTGCAGGGTACAGCGAGCCAGGAATAAACCGGATGCAGCTGAAGGGGTTTCTACCCATACTGCCTCGAAGAAGGAACCGGTCAAAACCACCACAAGGAGCAAACATCCCAAATGACAACCATTTTGTCGGAAACTAAACTCCGACTCACCTCAGGCACAGCACATGGGTCGATGCTATGAGAGTCGTTCAATGGGTCCTTGGAAAAAAAGAAGAACCAAAACATTTTTCTTGTAGATTTTCTTTGTATTTTTCAACCTAATTTCCGTTCAGCTCAATACATTTTTCGAAAAATGTTTTTCTAAAATGTTAAACCGTCCAAATAGGATTTCAGAAGTTTCTCAAAATAGGGATTTCGTTTGGACGATGACCTCCTTTTTGGACGTGAGCCTTTGTCCGTCAAGTAGAAACAAACTTTTTTTTTAATTTGTAGATTTTCCTTTTATATTTCAATGAACAGAGGTTCAGAACAATACATTTTTCTATTTTTTTCTAAAAAATTTCAAGCCATCCAAAAAGTAGGACCTCGGAACTTCCTCAAAATAGGTATTAGTTTGGGCGATGACTTCCTCTTTGGACGTAAACCTTTGTCCTGCAAGCCGTTTCTTCAAATTTGGAAGTAAGAAAAAAATCTAGTGAATATGGTGGATGTTGTAATGACCGGAACTTTAGTTCCATAATTTTGGCCATCGCAACTGCGCAAGTGTCTACCTGTGCATTGTCTTGACGAAGGAGTATCTTTTTTCGTTTCAAATTAGGACATTCCTCCTTGATTTCTTCACTATGCTGGTCCAATAACGACGCATAATACTCTCGTATTATCGTTTTTCCGTTTTTCAAGTAATCGATGTACTCGTAAATGATTCCGCCTGCATTCCAAAGACCGAGGCCATAACATTGCCGGCCGATTTCACCAGCGTGGCTGTCTTTGGAGCCCGTTCGCCTTCAAAAATCCACTGTTTTGGCTATTCTTTTGTTTCTGAAGTGTAATGGTGTATCCATGTTTCATCCAGTTATGTACAGACGCAGAAAAAAACTCAGGATTGCGACGGAAAAGCTTCAAAACAGCCTCAGAGTCGACCATACCATTGCATTCATTCTCCACAGTGTGCAAGCGCAGTATCCATCTTCCCAAGATTTTTTTCACACCCAAGTTTTCGTACAAAATTAAAGCGACTTCGATCATTTAAAACCATATCGAGATGCTTGTTAAATTGATGAAAATACTGAACAAGCTAAAACTTGGAAGTGAACTGGATTATCGTTGAGTTTAGCCCTCCTGATAATGTCCATCACAAATTGCATTATTGAGGTTACTTTACTCAAGCGCAAATTCCATGACGACTTTCTGTGATTGTCTAAAACTTGCTCACTATTCCATTGTTGTTGGAAGTATAAATTGACAGTGACACTCAAATTTTAAAACCTTGAAAACCTGAACAGATGTGAGAAATTTGATAGGCTGCTGCCACTTGATACTCGTTGAGGAGCTGATCTGGCTGGAACATGGTAGTTTCTGGTCTTTAATAGCTAAGAAGTGAATTTTGAGCACAAATTATTTGTATCTTGGGTATCCTAAATAGAAGTTAACTGAGACCTTTTTTAGGGGTTTGTACTGCTTATAAAATCTTGATTGAAATCGGTTGTCTCTGTTTGCCCCACCCTCGGTGTGTCACAGCAATTTCTCTCCGAAACAATAGCAGTTACAGACACAAAACTTGGTAGTATCAGTAGTGATTGCCACTTGAAAATTAGATATAAATTTGTCCAAAGGTTTTTTAAGGAAGGTTCTTCTCGCCGCGAGACGGTCAGGGGGAGACAAAATGTGCAAACTATTCGGGTCCCTCCTCCCTCTGACAATTTTGGACCCTAATAGATCGAAAAATCTCAAACTGTCTTTAAAAAAATTATCTGAAGATGCCAATCGTGCCCAGGTTTGTCAAGAACTGCTTGATTCTTTTGAGGAAGATGAAAGCTTCTTCTTACGGATCATAAAAGGTCACGAATAAGGGATTTCCGGTTATGACACCGTAAAGAAAGTAAAATCGTCTCAACAGGCAGGTGAAAAGCTTCAAGGAAAATCCACACAAGACAAACTGTCCAGCTAATCAAAAAATGACGATATATGGGATCGTGGAAGGACGTAGATCTATGACTGACTATGATGGATTTAGCTAAAGCCGCGTAATTCAAACAGTCTGGGTATTTTTTGAACATACCTCGTATACTTAAGATATACTTACAATAATTTAAATTAAAATTTTTAGAGACGTAAAAACATTGAAACAATGAAGAATTTGAAAATATCATTTGTTTTCGTAAAGATGAAACAAAATTACGCATTTTCTCTAAAATGCTATTATTAAGTGTTTTTTATAAAACAGGAAAAATTATTGAAATTGTAACCTGTTACTAAGTCGGTCCGTTCGCCGTTCGTCTGTTTGTATGTCGCAGCAGTTTTTTCTCCAAAATAAAGTAGCTACAAACATCAAAACTTGGTTGGTGTATCAGGAGTGTTTGCCTTTTGACAGTTTTGACAGTAAAATTTTTAAAGCGTCTTTAAGTGGAGATGGATCTAATCACATAAGGAAGCGTCCTTTAGATTTTTTATATAAGGTAGACATGAAAGGTATTGATGAAAACTTTTCAAAAAAAGATATTATATCTGCGTTATTTGTATCCAGCGGTTCAGGAGAAGAAATATACTAAGAATTTGTGGCTACTTGACGATTAGACAACGGTGCTCCAAAAAAATTGAAAAAAATCATAGTAGTTTTTTTATACATACCTATGTATAAAAATCGACTATGATTTTTTTTAAATTTCTAGATATACCACTCAATTTTGTTAGTATGATTTGTAAATTTCACATTGTATCCTATAGATTCATATGTTCTTCTTCGTAGCACTACAACCCCTGTCGGGCCTTCGCTTCCTGCAAAAAACGCCTCCAACTGTCTCGGTCTATTGACCGCCTCTGGTCTCCGCCCTTCCGTTCATCCCAACGAATACCTTTTTGGGTATCCGTTGTTCGTACATACGATTCATTTGGCCAGCCCATTGCAGTTTCCACAGTCTTACAATCGTTGGACCTCCGGCTTGTCAAAAATTGCATACAGCTTAGGCCTCAGGGCCATATGGGTACCCTTAAGTTCAATGAAATTCGGTACTTAAGTAATGCTTTATAAGCTCCTTATATTCTAGTTGAAAAAAAAATCCGAATCATATTGACAAAAGAGAATTTTCTAAGACTACAACAATGCATCATTTTTAGGGTTTTGTAAAATAATTTTACAAAACCCTACCAAAATCGCGCCTGTCTGTCCGTCCGTCCGTGTGTCACAGCACTTTTCCTCGCAAACCGTATAAGCTACAAACTTAAAATTTTGTGTGTTGGTGTAAAGTGATGCCCTCTTCAAAGTTTTACTCCAAAAAATTTTTTACAAGGTGCTTAAGGGGGGTCTCCCCATGTAGGGGAGTGGCCCCTGAAAAAAAATATTTCATCAATGGTAGCCGATATGGTTATCAATTGGGCTTAATGAGAACTTTTCAAAACAGGGTTTAAACTTATATTTTTTGCTTCAGGAGGCGCACACGAATGGGAAATACACGAAAAACTTTGAACTTGGGAACTACTGCGCAAGCGGTGAGCGTTCATATTATAAGTTAAGTACAAAGCCCTTCTGACAGGAGCGTACTTCTGTCCATACAACTTGTTTATACCAATGAAATTAGTATGTCTGGTTCATCTGCTCAAATGGGTTATTCTAATTTATCCGACTACCAAGGGTTTTATCTAAATTGTCAAGCATTAGATTATGCTGTAATTAATTAATTAATAGTGGCCAAAATTAAATCCTCTAAACATTGAATATTTGCATTTCCTGGTCGAATGACCGTTTGCAATGACAACAGCCGCAAAAATTTAAATTTCCATTGAAAGAATCGCTGTAACCAGTAACGGATGTCTTAGCTGCTACTAGTTTTCCTTAATGCAATTAGCACATTAGCGAAGTCAATAATAACTCATCAATCTTAACAGCTTTTGTGAACACTTTATGGGTAAATTACCATAACTAAACATGCATATGTGGAAATATGCTCATGTGTACTTGATTATGAAGAAGAACATCAAATATTAGTCATCAAATCAAATTTTTATTGAATGACAGACAAACACTCTCAACATACGGAAGAATCGTCTTCACCTTGAGCATTCCTTCTTAGTAAAGATACAATCATTCTTCCCCCCACATATATGTATCTATATTTATTGTGTAATTAAAAATTTGCTAATATAATAAGGTACAACATGCTAAATATATTTACAAATTGTTTTTAAAGATTATTTTTGTCATTAGCACACATTAGTCATATATGTTGGAAGGAAATTAAAGACTAGTCTAGTATGGGTACACCAGATCACGTATGAGTAGTATTCGAGCACTTAGCGCATCTCCAAATGGGGGAGTACATTACCACCAGCAAACCGACAAACAAACCAACTCGCGAAAGCCGGAACATATGCTATGTATGTTCAAACTTTGTATGCAATACCCTGAAAAGCACAAACTCTTCAAGGTTACAAGACGCTGCTGTTGCTTGCCTCCAACTCTGTGGGGGTATTACAGTTGCGGTAAATATTCTTCTTCGTTGTTTTCTCCTCCTGCTTGCTTCGCGCCTTGTCTTGAAGACACTGCACTCCGTTGGTGGCTTTCTTGGCTAGGTGGTGAACTAAAGCTAAATCTAAAATCAACAGATAAAGTAAAGTGTATCTATTTTGCCCGCGTAAAATGTATCCAACTGTGTTGCGCGATATGTTTGTTGCTTGCTTGCTTTCTTGGCTATTTCGTCGTCGTTGTTGCTTACTTTATCAATTTGTGTACATATCGCACATGGTAGAAATGAAAAAAAAAACAACAAATTACACAGGAATTGTATATATGAAAAGGTGTTTTAAGTGCAAACATTCTGATAGAACGGTGTTCCGGACGAGTCAGGGGAACATGTGAGGTTAAAGCATATTCACCTTTTCCGATGAGCAAAAGACCACACTCTAACGTGAATATTGTAAAATTGTTTGAAAATTGTACAGGGAGGAAACGAGAGAAAAAAATAATGTTCAATATTCTTTCTAAGAATATCTGCCTATTTTTGTATTTTTCTAGCTTTTGAAAAATGTTTGGATAAAATGGAAGAAATTGTAGATAAAATTAGGAAAGATATTTAATGAATGGATGCTATTCGTGGCGTATGGGTAATTTGTTTACCAAAGAAATAAATTTTAGGTATGAAGAAATGGTGGTAGTATTGTGATATAACATATAATTTAATATTTTGCAACATTAAATTCAAAGGTTTAATTCAAAAGTCCCTCAAAACATTTGAAGTTTTTCTTACGTTGAAAAAAAAAATGATTGTTAATATTATTGCCAATAGATGGCTAAAAAAAGACTTGTGCATTACAGACCAGACAACACTGGTCGACCACACACAGAATATATTTAGCATAGTAAAAGCTTCGACTGAATTTGCTTAATTGATTTGGTGACTTTGAAGTCATTGAAATTTTGCAGTCCCATACAAAAACTAGTTTTAAACAAAATGTAAACAAGCAAAATAAGTACATTTAACATACTTGTATACTAACTGAAGCTACAAGATTGATGCTCACCTTCTGTTTGTATCTATTCTGTGGACAATTGAGGAATTGGGTTCCTGATTTGTTGTTAAATCGTTTTATCGAAATTTTTGGATTTCTTTTTTTTTGCGTTGTCTATAGGCTTCCCGGCCCCAGTTGGTGGACCGAATGTATCGCTGAACAGTTCGCTCCGGCACGTTTTTAGTGGCCTCTACGGAGCTGTAAATCGTTTCGTCACTGTTCGCGCCCCGACTCTTGTCTATTTGCAGCAAATGTTTTCTTTTTTGCTTCTGCTGAAAGTACCGACGGTTGACCACTTCTTTGCATATCCTCCACGTTTCCTTCCTCGGCATTGCACCATTTTTTCACGGTGTTCCTGCTGCCCCTTAGTATTCTGCATATGTCGCTGCAGCTATACTTCAATCCATTATTGCGTTGAATCGCTCGTTTTTGAATTGGAGTACTTGCCACTGACTTTAAAAAAAATCCAATTCAATCTGTTGAAGATTCACAAATTTTTTAAGGATTCTACAAAATATCGTTAGTCTCTCGAAGAAATTTGGTACTTTCACTTCAAGTAACCAAATCTGAATGAATAAATTTTTATTTTTTAACGTATTTTTACTGTACAGGAGTTAACATATAAGGCTGATAAAAAAATGCCCTACCTACAAACCTCTTCGAGTTGTCGTAGCTAAAAAAAAAATACAAACCAAAATCTTTTTGGTTTGTATTTTTCAGATGATGTTATCGTGTATACCGTAAATCATCTTTTTTTGCCAATCGCTCATTTTTTGATATTTTTCAATAAAAATTTAACTGAATACTCTTCAAGTGTTGTTCTTTAAGATAGATTTTCATCGATTTAACGTACCCTTGTCACATCGCCAAAAATAGTCCTTAAAATTATGCTTAAAAATGCAAATTTAACCATACTCCTTCCCTTAACAAAAAAAAAACTGAGGTAGAAAGACAAAAAAATAATAATCGTGCAGTCCAATTTGAACCTTGGCGTTGACATTTACTAGGGAATCTTATTTCGTGAGCACAACTGTATTCGAGAAGATGTTATGGTCAGTATAACGCTTGACTATGTGATTATTACTACCTGGTTTTTCAATCAGTACCGATCACACCAGGGTAGGCTGATAATCCGACAGAAGAACAAATTCCTTGCCATCAACGAGCTTTAAACTTGGAAACTGCCGCGCAAGAAATGAGCATTCTAACCACTACACTATAGAGATAGAGACAACCCTTGGCAATTTTGAAACAGGTTGAGCAGACAAGAGTATGCTCCTGTCCGAAGGGTTTTGTACGCGACTTCGGCCCACATCTTACGCAAATAAGGAAGAAACAGAGAATTTAAGAAGTTTTAAAGGAAACCCCACTTTCATTCTTTTCCAAGCGGTCATTATTTTGTTGTAAGTATTACATATATGCAATCATGGTGTTCTATGTGAAATTTTCATGAAGATCCGTTCGAAAATGTAGCTCCTGGTGCGATGGGAAGCTTATGCAGTGGAAAAACGTGTATTGTTGCTGACATAAAGGAAAATTCAGATGTCTCTAAATTGTAAAAACATCCTGGAATTCAATAAAATGGGACATCTACTCGTATGTAGTTGAATGTAATGCTATTCAAACTTTTAAGGTTCTAAAAATATTCCAATCGTATTTATTGGAATATTTTTAGATCCTTAAAAGTTTGAACAGCATTGCATTCAACTACATACGAGTAGATGTCCCATTTTATTGAATTCTAGGGACATCAACATACAAATTCAAAGGGAAACGTGGTTTTAAAATGGGGTACGCAAATTTAATTGAATATTCTCAACACTGAAATTTATAACTATAGGAAACATAATCTGTCAGCAGTCTACAAATATTTTGCGCCCTATTTAACAGTCGCCAACTTAGCTCTTGAGGAGTTAATTGACAAGAAATCAAACAAAATCTTATTTATAGCAACCACGCTCCGATAGTCATATTTTTTTACCTTCTCAAAAACGAAGAGTTATAGATATAACCATAAAAAGTCCAACAGGACACTAAAATGCCTCTTTTCCTGCAAATTTTCAACAATTCCTCAATAAACTTGGACCGTTTTAAACTCCAAATTGATCAACAAAAAAGAAAAAAACAATTCCTCCGCGAAATGCTGCTAAGCCCCAACCATAAGGAAACTGTGGGAGGGAAGAAATAAAACCAGTTCAAACTTTACTAACACCAAAATTCTACTAAACTCATCAATCTTAAACGAACTTTGATACGAACAAGTAAATCTGGTTAGAGAAAACATACAGAAAGAATGAAGAATAAATAGCTCAGGTCACGTTTGAAGTCTGCAACTTTCAAAACTATGAATCTTACGAAGTTTATCAAAAATGGTATGCACAACTAAACATTACAGCAATCGATCACTTTTAACACAAAAAATAATTTGGGTTTAAACCAAAGAAAACATCATTTACATAATAGCGGGTGGCGTTCTAACCATTCCCATTTTATGGAGATAAACACAAAAATCTCTGTCTCGTTAAAAGTTAACTTCTATGTTTTCGGGTAACCTTTTGTTCAAAAAGTCGCGGAACCGTGAGGATAGCAGAAGATTAATCCTAGAGGCTGAGGCCAGGCTTGGGTTGTCGCACCATAGCTGACAATATTGTTAAAGAAATACAATAAATTTAGCTGTCCAATGACCAGAGGTACCTGCCGCTCAGCGTTGCAGCTACCTTTGGATTGTTTTGACACGTAACTGCGTTACAACCTTTTGTTTGTCTTAACACTACAGCCCCTTTCGGACCTTCGCTTAGAAATTGTTAAGAGTATCTCATTTCCTTGATTGAATGTGTCGGTACTCGAGAAGGTGATATGGTCAGTACCACGCTTTGGCAGTGTGTCTGCCCACCCAGACGCGATACGTTCTGATTTTAAACCAGTACGTATCATAACTGAACGGGCTTAAAGTCCATCTGAAGACCCACTCGAAACAATTTCGTTGTCACCAAGGGGATTGAATCATGGGCTTTTGGCTTACGGGATGAGCACTTTTACCACAACACTACGCGGACTACAAGCTACATCTTGGTCATAGCTCATTCCCAAGCATGTTCCTTATAGGTCAGCTTGCTATCTACGAGTAGTCACTCTCACAATGGGCTAATTTGGACCTCGATGGTGCAACCTTTCATAGGTATGACGATCAGGATCTTCAGCATGGTGATTTCAGTTTTTGGTATAAGTTCTAGATCATACTCTGTTATCCATAGCGCTACCCTCATGACATGGTTAAGTTTGATTCAAGCACGATTATTAGATCTGGCAATGACAACCGCTGCGATTGCCAGACGTAGCAGATCATTGTACATAATGCTCAAACGTCGTCCAATATGTCCTTAGAAATTCAAGATATGGCACTCGTAATATCGAACCTGAATTTTTCCCAGTAAGCAGCACTCCTTACTAGTCAGCTGTTAAGAGTTATCTTCATTAGACTCAGTTCCAAACGCAACCATCGTCTCACAGCCCCCAAAGCGCTACTGAAGTTAACAAGACCGAGAAAAACTAGTCTCCAAAACTACCATCAAAAGGCGCCTTCTTGCAGCTGAGAAAACCAAAACTCATAGTCGACACAAATTAAAAGGACTGAACTGTGTTAGGAAGAAAAAAATTGGACCGAGGGACCAATTAAGTAAAGTTCTTTGGACCGACAAATCTTTGGTTCCAGTAAGAGATATTCGTCTGCCGATATTCCAAACGGGCTATCGAAGCGTTTACGGGGCTAACAGACAAACATCGAGGGGTGCAGTGCAAGGATTTGGGAGTGTTCTGGGGGCAGGCTGGAGTACTATATAAAATTGAGGGGATTCTTAGGAAAGAACAATACCTAAAAATTCTTCCAAAAGCAAGGGATCCCTTCTGGGGTGAATCTTATAGGCTCACCGTTTTTCTTTCGGCCTGACAACGACCTTACCCACTTTTCCAAACTCTGCATGGGTTATCTGAATGATCTCGAAGAAGAAAACACCATCGAAATAATGGGATGGTAATCACAGTCTCCAGGCCTGTCACCCATCGAGTTGGCATGGAATGAATTGGATACAGAAGAGAAAAAATCGTACTCTGTCTAGTTCAAATCAACTTTAGACCTTTCTGAAGGATGATTGGACGCATCGGATAGGCAAAACTTTAGTATTAAATTATTATATTTGCTTATTTTACGAGCGATATTAACTACTTTTATGTTAAAGTGCTTTTAACAAATTAATAAAATATTATTTGTCTTCAAGCTGTCATATCTCTAAAATCCTTAAGTGCGTCCAAACTTTTCGACGGCAGGGTATCTTTTCAAAGATGGCACATTTCTTCAAAAATTAATAAACAAGCTGAAAAATTACTTACTAAGCGTTCCCATTTACAAAAAATTGTTGGAATCATACCTGAAATTGCAAAAAAAAAACAATACATTAATTGAAAAATACTTATGTACCATTGAGAAAGTGTGAAAATAACAAAGCATGGCATTCAATCATTAAAAATAAAACTAAAAAGGAAATATATCAATTAGCTATACTTCATCATGATTTGAAAACATAATTTATCGAGGTCTCTACAGAATTAAGTACTCGCAATGCACACCACTGCATTATCGACCCTAACCAAGGAAGGAAATAAAGTGCATACGAAATTTTAAACAATTAATAATTTTCGTTTTAATTAAAAAACAAATCTTCTCTTTTTCATTTAAGATACAAAAGAAGTAAATACACAACTAAGCTGGTTTTCGGTAAAACCGTTTTTTTTCGATTTACAAAAAAAATTATTACAGGAACAGGGGAAGCCTTTTTTGTATTCAACACGATGAAATCGTGACTTTTCCGCTTCTGCTTGGTTACATTATCATCTCAGCCTTTTGAAAAAAATACTTCTTCTTCTTTGTAGCACTACAGCCCCTCTCAGGCCTTCGCTTAGAGATATTTAGAGTATCTCATTTTCATGACCGTATTGATTTTTTCGGAAGTTGGTTTGGTCAGAACCATGCTCCCGTGTGCCTGCTCAGCTATGATATGGTCTGATTTAATCAGTTCATATCACCACTGAGTGAACACTCGTAGTCTGTCCGAAAAATCCCCTGAACTAAATCACGTTGCTCCCTACGATATTTGAACCTGGGACCTTCGGCTTATGCGTTCATGCTCTAACCACTAAACCACACAGACTACGAAAAAGTACTATCTTATGTTAAAAAATTTTGAGTGATTTTTAAAAAAAAAAATCCGCTAACTCAATTTTTAAATAGTTTTGACTACTTTTCTAGGCCTACTATAATAAAAATATAAACTGCATTATCTACGATTTTCCGCATAGAGAAACTTAAAATGTTTTCATCATTTCATTTAGCTGCTGGCTTTTTAAAATATTCAGGGATGTTAAAAAAATAAGGAATGGAGTTAATCCATTACAGCATAAACTTTATTATAAGACTTATTTTGATGAAATATAAGGCGTTATTAGCGGCGATTTGAAAACCCAATCAGTAACAATGCAGAATATATATATAGTTTTATGGCCCGTCCGATATATCGGATCCTATGCACTATGGAACCTTAACTAAATTGGGTTTAGTATAAGGAAAAATGCATCAAACATTTGAATATTTTGCAATTTTATGTTAGAAAAATAAAGAATTGAACTACATCTGAATATTAGGATGAATGACCAATTACATGGCAGTCCATGACACATTTAGGGTGAAGGCCCACATCACATATCCAGTATTTGAACTTTGATTTCCCTCCAGAATTGATTAGCACAGCGGCGGTCTGTACTCATTAGTACAACCCAATGATCTTTGCCATCATATCGTGTGTTAGACAAGGGTTTAGCTGGTTTTTGACCTTGATGCAGTGGAGTTCCATGTGAGATAAGTAAGCTTCGAGCAATATACCTTCTAAATGCAAATAATGATGCCGTCTCATTATTACAATAATTTTTCCTTGCAAATAACCAGCTGTTCACCACAGACTCATCTAAGAAGTAGGCAAAGACCGGCCACCACCATTTCCTTATTCGCATTCTTGTACGAAGATTCGTGACAGCTTGATCACATTTGTCTACCCCACCCATGTGCTTGTTGTAGCTGGCAATCATAGAGGGTTGTGGGATCGAAACTTTTGCTTTGTTTTTATTAGACCATGGAGTAGCAGACGTCAAGGCCCAGTTTTCGAAATTGGTTGCCACAGTGACCACATTGTTGTCATTCCAGCGGCATACAAATACTATAAATCGTCAGAGTTTCAGTATTCACTGTAGCCCGTTCTTCTCACTTGAACTAATTGACGTCTTTTAGCGGACAATTCTCAACACGGTTGGACCGTATTGTGCCAGTCGCAAAATATCCTAATTCTCTCAAATGTCTCATCAACGACAACGAAGTGAAAAATTTGTCGAAATATATTTTTATGCCACTTTTGGCTGTCGAATTTCCTATTTCTATGAGATTGAAAACTACATCCCCGCCTAATCTAAAATCTTTCTTTTCTGTAATTTTTCCGGTATAAACACTAAAAGCCACCAAATAACCGGTATTGCCACATAAAGCCCAATTTTGAAAACCAAATCTTATCGGCTTTCCTCAGATAAACTACTTTGCGTAATTTTTTCCATAGTATGGGATCATACTTTCATCGACGCTATAATGCTCGTCCAGTCCGTAATATTTTCGGAAAGATCCCCTTAGACTATCTAGTAGCGGTCGCAAGTTATACAGCCTATCAGAAGAGGCCGATAAATTTGTGTTATCATTCAAATGTATGTTTTGAAGTATCGATTCAAATCTATTATATCTTATACTTTCTGCAAGAACTTCGTTACTTTTGGAGAAATATAGTCTTTTGCAAGGTAACTTGGCATAACCGGACAGTAACACATCTTCATCTTTGATCTTCTGTAACCATCATTGACTTATCTTTCTGGCCTGCATTAAGATTTGTTACTCTAAAATCTGTTTTACTAAATCTTTGTGGAAAAAAAAGTTTGAAATATTCTAAGGGGTCTTCACAATTTTGACTTTCTACTGAAGATGATTGTGTGACGAATACTGTGCATGAAAAGTTAGGTAACATAATTGTTTTTTCCACAACGTAGTCCTTTTCTTTTTAGCCTTAGTCTTTTTTGGAGTACTCTTACGTGCCTTTAGATAAGAAAGTGGTTCGTTATCTAGATCGTCACTTTTGTCACTTGATGAATGCGCTTGGGAATCTTCAATGTGCGATGACGGGAGACCTGAAGATGTAGACGGCATAGCTTCATCTCTATTTGCTTGGAAACGTCGTAGTTCACATCCACTTTGAAGTAATGTGCGTCCTAAGTGATTCAGGTTGCGATCGTGATCCTCGTCTGACTTGTCACTGTCGTTATCCGTTACCTGACCACTTTGTTCTAGAAGTGGATAACATAAATAACGCGTTCCGTATTCTTATAATCATCTTTGCATTCGAAGGCTGCCAAAATTTCATGCACCGTAAAGCTGTAAAAGCTAGCAAACTCTACCACTATTCAAAGCGTTCGATACATCGGACGCCATCCAACTCAAAATCGTCTTTGAAATGAATTAAAGCTTATTTTCACATAAGCATACTCGTACATTATTTCAACACAAGCAACATATTATTTATTTATTTTTTTATAATAGATTACATGAAAATCAAAATAAAGCTAACCTTTTTCTCAAACAAGACTGACCGTAACCCGCCATTTTCGAGAATTACAAATGACAGCTGACAAACGTCACTCAACACTTACAAATGGGGTTGCCAATGTGAAAAAATATTAAGCTTTCGTTCAGAAACAAAAACTACCGTCTTTTTTTTTTTTCAATACAAATGTTGTTTTCTAGCGTCCGATTCATCGCACGTTATGCTGTAATGGGTTAATTCGACTTTATTGTCCCTTAAAAGCTAGAAAAAAAACCTTAAAATCCTGTATTCCCGACGTGCTTTATGCAAAACTTACGTGTTAACATTTTAGTTCTGCACAAATGAATGGGCTAAAATTAAGAAAAAAAATTCACAAAGCAATTAATTCTGATATAGTTTCCCACACGAATAAAACAAACATTCAAATACAAACATTAAAACATAAAAATAAAACAAATTTGTAATATTTTATTGTGAATCATTTCCAAATCTGGTAGGTATTAGTGCCCTTACAAATAGACCAAACAATCATACAATTGTTTTTATTTCTTGTTTCTGCCTCAAACTTCCCACACATAAAATATATCTTAAAAGACAATCTGACACACTGCCCAAAGTAATGATGCTATAAAGAAACAATTGGGTGCTTGCAACATAGTAAGAAAAGTATCTAAAATAATACTGAAACAGAGGAAAAACTACTTTTTAATGTTAACAAAACAAAAAAACAAGTCTGCAAAGCTACGTAGGTTGGTAAGTTAATATATGAAAATATCAGTCAACCGTAAAGAAATACCTACACAAAATGCATGAATAATATGTCATGGGTCTACGGTTGAGAGTTGTTTGAGCAAAGAACGAGTATGTGAAGATAAAGCAGTAACCGAGGCAGCAATAATTATGGTAGTAATAGCAAGAAAACAAGAAGAAAAGTAAAAACGGCTACAATGTACTTGCATTCAGTTGACCCGGCCTTCATTCCAATATTTTATTTTTAAGTTTTTTTTTCTTATCGCGATTGAGTTGGAATATCTTTAGTTGAAAATTGACTCGTTTCTATGAAAAACTACTTTTCTTTTTCAATTTTATTAGAATTGATAATTTTTCCCTTTTTGACAATCTTCGATCGATTTTTTTACTAATTACCTTAATTGGAAGTATAAAATGTTATCTGATGATCGAAATATACCGGAGAAAATCATATCTACAGGACTGCATTATCGTCAAAATTTCATTACTTGACATTATTTTCGAGTAATTTATATTTTGGAGATAATTAAGTTTCAAAAATACCAATTGTCACTTTTTCCACTTGATCAACAACACTAACTTCTTCTGTATAAAACTCAAGAAAATCAACATGTGCATTGCACTGCACCATCACCCTCAACGTTTTTTTTTCTATTCATCCCAGCAGCACATGATGCATGGGAAAATTTTAAGAAAAAAATCACAGCAAGAGATTTTCTTTTTTGGTTTTAACAAAAGATATCCCGTATTTGTTGAGAATCCTTTGAAGATTTTTTTCTTATTGTAAAGCATTCGGGACCCTAAGAACTAATGACTCTCCTGGGGACATGAGAAAGGTCATGGTAATTTTCCGAGGTCTCTAGGCTATGTCATCAAACCTACAAGAAAAAATGTGCTCTTGGTAAATAGATTTTCCTTTTTTCTTAAACAGGTACCAAATAGGGACTCCTTGCGTTGTGCAAAGATCTCTTTTTGAACAAGATATGAACATGCACATTTCGCTTGAAATTGTAAACTGGAGATTTGTAGGCGGATTTGGCTGGCCCCTGTAGAGTAATGGCGGCAGTCAAAATGATAAGACTTTTTCATACATCATCATCCCTCCCTATGAGTGAAATGAAACAGAGTTTTGTTTTTAATGTGTGACGATAAGGCAGACTTCGTGTAAAAAATGAATGTGGTCTCATATGTAGGCCTTGGAGCAATAAGACATGGGCTAACTGAGTTGGTCTTATAGGGTCTCATATTTCCGCCTTATCAACATACTCGTGCGATGGTTTCAAGTTGTTGAGTCTCATTGGGTGGTAGCAAATAGCCCAAGAGCTCATAGTTCAACCATAGAAAAAATATTTACATTATAATATATGTGTAAGCAAATTTCGCGTTGGGCCCTATTCAGTTAAGTAGATGTTGATTTGTGACCGACGACGCATCGTAAGCATATTTTTTCTAGTATCTTTTTTTGGTCGACTAAACATGGTTGAGATATTGCATTTGGTTGGTTTGTTGCTGGGTCAGGGAAACCGGAAAGTGCAAGTGTATGTTTATCCGGTTTGGCGGGTGATTTATTCATGCTTTGACGATGGCAATTTGTTTTTGGTTAAAATATTGGGTTGCACATATCTTGCTGGTTTAATGGAGTTAAAGAAGAGAAGAAAAATTAGTCGGTAATAACCTCGAGGGGCCAATTTATAGGGTCATTTTTTGTGAAATTCTATTTCAAAATAAAAACGTTGCTTCCCAAGGGATATCGTGAATTACTGCCATCAACTAAGCGCCTTCGCAATAATTAATATTGAAAGCTCAGATATTCATATTTTGTTCTAATTTTTTAAGGCTACTGATAATACAATTTTCAGTTGATAAGAAATAAAATCGTGCGGTTCAAACATCAAGCTAAGTCATAAATACCGGGAGATTTCGAAAATGTGATAAGTTTAATCATATTAAGTTTGTAATGCCTTCTGCATTATCTCAACCAATTATTTTATTTCTTTAATATATTGATTGTCTGGGGTATTAGTTTGGCTAATGATGTATATTTATTGTAAGCTTGAGTTTTGATTAAAAATCGGACTTAGATAAATCAACGACTATTGATACACTAACCCTCTACGAAAATTTAAACCTTGCCAAAATGATTTTAATAAATATTTGAGATTGCTCATTTCAAAATAGAAAAAAAAAATTTAATACAGTTGTGAGAATCGATTTGCTTGCGGTCATGAAGCTGAAATATAACGCTAAATAATATAACTCCATCTCAGCATTACTCGATGGATGTAATACTCATTAGAGTAACGATTTTCTTTTTATTTCCTTCTTTTTTCACTTCGATTGCCTCATTTTGTTTTTATTTCTTTACTTATAAATATTTTAATCCATTTTATACAAGAAGGAAAAAATGTTATTTTCAATTTTATCAAATTTCCAAGTTTCTAGTTTTCATGTGTTTTATTTTTCCAGTATCTTCGGCGGAGTTTTCAATAGAAATTATGGTTATTTTCGGAGGGGGGCGAGGAACAAAACTATACGAAAGCTATTTTGAGTTCAAATTACTTGTAGGCAAAATTATAAAAATTATTATGAATTGAAATATATCCCCGAAAGACCATTCACTTTTCAATTGAGAAGTGTACTAATTAAGCTATTCAACGGGCAACACTACAAGCAATTCCAGAATTTACAACTGAAAACGTTGAAGGGTTATTTGTGATTGGAAGTATATACTTTTGTTAAAATATTTCCGATTTCAGAACTTGTAGATTTTAAATAACTATTTTATTTGAGTTTTCAGGACTCGGTAAATTTAGACTTTATATACAGGAGAGACTCTATCGGTTTAAAGATGTCCCTGTTAGGAACACAAGATAGCCTGGATGGCATTTACAAGACCTGACTATGGGTCTTAAGAGCTTATGAAGGTCGTTAGAAAAGTTTCTCTACCTTAGAGTGGGTGTTTCAAATTATTCAACTCTGATACTGACTGAACAGAATTAGACTTACTGATCTGGATTGTAGAAAAATTTATGACTGTCAGTTTTATACAAGGTGCGTTCCAATATAAACGAGACTGAGCTAAAATAGAAACGACAGGAGCTTTGTTCTGATAAACTCGAGTTTATTTATTCAGAATAGTCTCCTCCGGCCTCGATACACTGTTTTGCGCGATCCAAAAGCTTTTCGAAACTGTTTCAGGTCATTGGCCGGAATGTCCTTCAGGATGTCGGTACAAGCCTTTTGGATGCCCTCTATGGAGGGAAAGCGTTTTCCTTTCATGGCCAAATGCAATTTACCAAATAGGTAGAAGTCACAGGGAATCATATCAGGCGAATAAGATGAGTGATTGATGATTAAAATGCGATTTCTAGTAAAAAAAAATCAGACACAAGAGTGGATTTTTATGACAAAAGTTTCGTTTATTTTGGAAGAAAACGTGTAACCCACTAATGAACTGTGGCGCGAGATAGACAATCATTGCCATAAACTTTTTTCATCAATTCAAATGTTTCGGTAAACGTTTTACCGATTTTAAAGCAAAATTTGATAATCGTATTAGCTCTTTGTTCGAAACTCATTTTTGTACCAATGACACAAATTTTTGTACCAATGACACTGTCACTTTAGACGCAATAACTTCGCTTCCACTGAACCGAATGTCATCAAAATTTCACCGGAAGTCAGGGAGGGATGAAACTTTCCAACGCACTATCTCATTCACAGATACCCCCATGAGCTTTTCTAATATACTACTGCAGCTTGCGATTTTCAATCCGAATGTCAGCGTTAAAGCTCCTACAGAATAGTAGCAGATAATAATTTTATCAGTTTATTTAATGTTAAAAAACGAATACCACTGCATTCTGGTCAAAGCATCTTACCACTTCCATATCTGCAATAAGCCTAAGTTGATAAAAGTTTATCCAATTCTTATCATTCCACTTTTGTACCCAAATACTGGAAGTCTGCTTAAAAATAAGCAACCATTGGCCACCTCCCTATTATCCTTTAAGTGAACTATGTAGGTCATTCTTCAGTCCAACTTGGTTTATAGCCCATTATTGATATTCTTAAATTTTCCCAGTAGCTGTTAAATTTGGATTAGCTTGGCAACTTTTGATTACTTTGTCTGTTCCTCAAATCGGAGCATGTAGGAATATTCAATTATTCGATGCAAAGTAGCAAAAGCGTTCCTAAATTAGCCTGGTCGTTCCCGCGATAATAGAATTGGTCTTTTCTGATGTTTTCTCCATGATCCAAATGAATGAGATCTCTGCTATTCCTTCAAGGGTCCTAATTTGTAATTTTCATGCAGGAAAAAGTCGAGTAGGCAGGAGAATGCTCAACGAGAAGGGCTTTGTAACCAGTCTCACATTCAAAAGAAGTTTCCTGGCACAAATCAATATTTTGAATTATGAATCCGTTGAACACACAAAGAAAAACATCCTTAAATTTTCGCCTTGAGCCGCCTGATGCACAAAATGATTTGTCCGTTTCAGATTCTTAAGGTTCTAATCAGGAACTTTCATTTGATACCCCACTCGACTACCTTTGATAAATTTTTTTAAAGAGCCACTTCAGTATAAGGAAGAATCCCCCTTTAAAAAATTTTGAAATGTTTGGTAAGACCCAAATTTTTGAAGGACAATCACTTTTGACCTTTCCACTAAGTTTGAGCTTTGCAGCTTCAATAGTTTCTGAGGAAACTTGCTGTGATGCACGGACCGACAAATAAACGGAAGGACTGGCAGAAAGTACACAAAACCAACAGGTCTTTATAAAAAGTGACTAAGAATCGACCGTAAAAACAACCAAACCCTTAAGTCGACATTCTAAGAGACAATATACTTAGTGGATTGTCTAGGCGTTTGATGAATATTTTTAGGTATTCGCTACCTTACTGATGAAAAACGCCTTGAATTACAATGAAAATAAGTTTATCCAAGCACGGCAAGATAGGATAATGTCTCCTTTTGTGAAGTGTTTCGAAGTGAAACCGTAACGACAAAAACTTGACAATGCTTGCGTCTTAAGTGGGCATTTTGCAGAGCAGCCTGACAACTGCCTTTCTTTTATGGATTATTCACCGCAAATATATTACTGTTTCGTATCTCTTCTTCAGCGCATTCGTAAATTTGGATAAATTTCATTTTTCCTGGGAAAAAAAAACGTATCATAGACAGAAAGCATATTTCGTAAAATAAAGTAGTGTTGACAAATAGAATTCCATGGTTCTAAGGCGATAGCTGATCCCAAGAATTTTGAATGAGTATTTTGGCAGATTATCACACCTGCTGACATTACTAATTATGGACCAAACTCGTTTGCCAATTCAGAGGTGAACGTGCATATTGTTTTTGGTCAATCTTCATTAGAAATCGATTAAATAACTCATTTTTGGTTCAAACTTTTGACTGAGCTTACATGCAATCCCCCAAAGGCCATATTTTAACCAGTTGATGTGGTGTGACTAAGAAGCGTCGATAGTTGGCAGTCTATTTTTGAAGCCTTAAACCGGCTAGGTTCAGTAATTCCATTGATTAATTGAGTCTCTTTAGCATCTTCTAATGAAGTTAACCTTACCATAAAATTACGTTAAGAGCAGATGCTGCCGATCAATGCATTTAGGAGACGATTACTCGTATCGCGACCATAGGCTTCAATGTAGAATAAATTCCAAGAACATGCAATTGGGAGAATCAGAGAGAGCGAATTTAATCGATTTTGATTAATCGCTCTCTCTGATTCTCCCAATTCTATTTGCTAAACAATAAAAGCCAATCTCACCATAAAGGGCCATTTATGCATGACTATAGTAGTTAGAAAAAATTAGATTTCTTCTCTGTCGTTTATAAAGACAGTTGATTTTCAAAGATTCTAATTTTCAAGCCCACTTTACAATCTCTTTGGCAATTTGATAACCTGAAGTGAAAACGCGACACAACCATTTCAGCCGATATTCTTCAAAACCGATGTTGGGAAGCGGGTGTAGAGCAGATATACATTCAGACTATTTGATTCGACTGGGGGTTAGCAGAAGACTATAAATTACAACTTCCAAAGGAATATCGACATGCTCAGGTTGATTGTGGGATATATCAGTGATCGTTTAGCTCAAACTGGACAAGTTTTTGCGGTGTCATTATAGGAGAAACAAAAGCTTAGAGCATAGTGATATTTGATCGGATTTAAAAGTTACTTTGGAGCTTAAAGTTGCCTTGAAGCTACTCCAATTTATTAATTTGACAAGCTCAACGCTTGCCACTGCAAATTTAATTAGGTTTCAGTAGCTAAAATCGATTTTAAAATGGTACGAAAAACACACAAATGTACCTGTTTCGGTACTAATGCCTTTTAATATTACGTAAAAAACACTGGGCCCTCAGAAGAAAATATCCGTTGGGATTTACGGGTGGTTAGGCTATTATCTAAAATATTTGTGAATTATTGAAGCCAAAAAAGCTCAAAAATAAGCAATCCCCTTTTTGTGGAGAAAACAATCCAAGCATTGTTCCAAAAGGTACGCAATATATAATTGTTGAATGTTATTTTTACCTGACCTGGACCCTGAAAAAACAGTGGACATGTTTGAAGCCAAAGTGGTCCGGAACAAGAACCATGCACTTTGACAAACCATCTGAATCTAACTGCGTAAAGTTACACAAACTGCAATGGGCGGGCCGTATAGAAAGAATGGGAATCGGGGCTAAAGAGCATTGAAGAGTAGAGCACAATAGATGTCCAACGGGAAGACCGAGGACTCAATGGGAAGACACGATAGAAGCTGACAGCAGATCCTTGCTGGGGGTGATCAACTGGCGATCCAGGTCGAAGAACCAGAGGGCCTGCTTTGACTGTCGCGCAAAAGATTACGATGATGATATTATTTTTACTGGCACTTCAAATTATCGAGTATACCATGCATTCCTTGAAATAAGTAAGTAAGGAAAAGTATGAAGTTCTTTAATATTTTTGCCAGAAACGAACCAAAATTTTACAATTCGATTAACTGACGTTAGTGGAGTTGTGAGCCTAAAAGTAAAACTTTTCATATGGACAATGTTAAGAGACTTTTGGTTGTAAATTGGACCCTTTTATACCCTTGTTAGTCCAAGTATGAGCCAAATGTTATGTAAAAAGACCTTATTTTGGCCCTTGCAAAGCACCCGCATTTTATTACAAAGTCGGGCACATTCGGACCACATATGTATTTTTTTCTAACAGTGAGATGAAGGCTTTTTACGCCTTAAGGGTGGGACTCTCAGATGCGTAAGGCTTCTGGACTATCCACTAAATACCTCCCCTGTCAAATTGAAAACCTAACCAGGAGCCGGTTGATACGTTTTTTAGGTTAGGCCTCGTTTTTTTGCGTGAGGCGCTGTCGAGTTACATAAATCTATGCTTATTTAGGCCATGCATGAGCTCTGTGAGGATTCTAAAACACAATGTTATTAGGCATTATATCGGGCAAATTAATGATTCAAATGAATTCACAATATTAATTTTTCTTTTTTTAGAAAACGCTATCTAGAATCGAACGAATTATTTGACATTATTGACAGCACTACTGAACAGACTCAGAGGTTGACCAGTGCTTTTAAATATTTAAATGAACTGTGGAGTGTAATATTTGGTATGATAAACATAAAAGTACTTGTTGTTGTTGTTCCCAATAGTTATTGTTGAAAAGCCTCTCTATCCTCAACGTGCCTGTTTGGGGTGGTTTATGGTCCGATGGAGTCATTGGACTTTACTTTTTCGAAAATGAGGCTGGAGCAACAGTTACGGTGAATGGATTGCGCTATCGGGAGATGATTAATGATTTTTTATGGCCGGAATTGGATGGTATTGATCTGGACGTTTCCTTTCAACAAGACGGCGCTACCACACAAGCAACGAAACCATTGATCTTTTACGGGAAAAGTTTCCGGACCGTGTTATCTCTCGAAGAGGTGATCACGATTGGCCAACGAGATCTTGTGATTTAACACCTTGTGACTTCTTCCTTTGGGGCCATGTGAAAGAGAACGTCTACGCCAACAGCCCAGCGTCGATTCAAGACCTCAAAGATGGAATTCGAGAGGCTATCGAGGACATAGGGCAGCAACTTTGCGATTTGGGTATGGAAAATTTCATGAAAAGGATATGATCCTGTAAGCGTGGTCGTGGTGGTCATTTGCCTGATGTTATTTTTTACTATTAACGGCATACCTTTTTCTTTATAATGCAATAAATATCCGATCATTTATATTAAAAAATGGCATTCTTCTTTTAATAGCAAAATAACACCTCTTATTGGAAAACCCTGTAGTTAGTAAAATCTTCTGGTAACCTCTTCACATGATAGACCAGCGAAAAAATCATGCTAGATAATATTAGGCACGCATTGGAGATGATGATAGTAAAAACTTATTGGGCTATTTTAATAAGAAGCTTATCAGTATTTCATAGAGTTTAGGAAGCTGATCATATAGTGAATAATTTTCATCAATTCCAGATTTAATCGACTCATAATGCCCTATTTATTGTGTGATAATTTGCCCGCTGAATTTCGCCCGTAGCAAAAATTATCACATTCACTTTTATTTCTAATCTAAATATTTACTTCATATTTTTATAAGATAAAAATTAAAAAAAAATCAAACTTATCTTATACTTGAAATATTGCTCTAAAATAAATTTTTAACATTGAACTACTGAAGATAAAATTAAATAAAACTCTTCAACAAATTGTGCAAAACATTAAAGTGGTTTAGCTCTATCACATCTCAAACCTCTTACGCAGCGCAAAATATCTTTTATTTATGTCGGTTAAGTTTACACAACCAGAAGATGAAGAAAAAAAATCCGTTCAAGTGATTATATGTTGGTCAATTTGAAAATTGATTTGAATTTGTAACTTATCTACTTGAAATCAGTTGGCGATAGCGAGGAGTGGTGCGAACAGAAATTAAAGAAAAAGCCTGTTACTAAAAGCCAAATAAAAAGATTGAAAAATTTTTACCTCAACAGTAATGACACCGTTGAGCAATG
Organism: Odontomyia ornata; assembly: GCA_963969285.1. NCBI lineage: Eukaryota > Metazoa > Arthropoda > Insecta > Diptera > Stratiomyidae > Odontomyia > Odontomyia ornata. The sequence continues at coordinate 220,309,728 of OZ017742.1, forward strand.
ATGATGATGGTAATTTAGTTTTGGGTGCCATTATATTTATGAATTATTTTGAAATTGATATTTTTTATGCAATTCTAATGATTGTGGTTATTTCACCTTTTTCGGTACTGAATGTCACGCCACATTTTACATTGTGGGTTTGCAGTGAAACGGCAAAATTGCAGCTGGGAATGACAATTTCAACAATACGACGAATACTCTGAGGATGTTTTTCTCCATGGACACTTGAAAGGTTTTTCAGAGTTTTTGTATAAATTTAAATGAATGCTCTTAATTTTGACTTTGGTTTGATACTTGAAATGTTGATTGCTTTAAATGGAAGCCGATACCTCCTAATTGCTGGGTTGAGTGTCCTCCAACTCTATTTAAGTAAGGTCTTGAAGTTTCTTGAAGATGTCGAAATTGAGCGAGATTGTTCAGTTGAGAAGTAAAAATATATAAATTGGCATAATTTAAGCTTGAAATAATGAATCTTTCGCAATGCACTGTTTCATTCTGATTTTATTTGCATACAAAGTCAACTCGTAAATTACCTCTTACGTAACTGAACGAGTTTCACTATTGTTCCGACACACATTGAGCAATTCTGTGACTTTCTTTTGCGAAGAGATGCGAAAGAAAAAAGTAATTTCAATCTCGACTTCGCAGGCGAAGTAAATACCTGGCTCAGCTCCACTACTAACCAAGTTTTTCTCAGCTGCGTTCCGGACAGACGACGATACTTTTTGTGCATTGTTTTCTTCTAAAGCCTGGGCATTGTCGTGTCCTTTCGGTTTTCTTTTATTTAACTCTATCCACCAAACCAATTCATGATTGACTTCCATTTCAATTGCTTTGCACTTTTTATCCGAAGAGGGAGCACCATCCAACGATTGCCGGTGTGCATTATTAAACGCTCCAAAGAGCATGCATTTCAAAAGACAATTGATACCGCTCCATATTCTCTTCCTCCACGCAACGACATCAAACCTCCACCGTCAATTGTCGTCATCATCATCATAGCTATCGCCGTCACCGCCACCACGGATCAGATAAAAGATACAATTGAACAGCAATAAAAAAAGTGTCTCTAGTATGTGGAGCTGCTGCTGCTGCACGCCATCTTGATTGCAGTGTAATGAGCGTCTCGACGCCATTGAGCCACCCCACACTACCCTCCACCCGCGGCCTTACCCGTTCGTTCCTTCTGCTGCTGCAGATAACTTTCACCACCGTGACTGTTGTTGCGTTGTACCGCCAAAGTTATGCACCTCTTCTGGTTGGGTCTGATGCGCCTGGTTGCCGCACATTGTCACTGCGGTCTGGCTCCCCCTGTGTGATCTCCCAAACAAGTTTCTTAATTCCTCCTCTACAGACCTAGGTCTTATACAACAGCAAAAAGACCAAACCAAACAATTCACCGATCCATGGCAATCCGCGGGACACATAAGACATGTCGACGAAGAAGAAAACTAGGAAGAGATGCAATTCAAGATGCATCCAACTCTACTATATACGAGTACATAGCTCTAGCCTTCGACATGTAAGAGGTGATCATCTTGCCGCAGCCATGCGTGCCGTGGTGTTTACACCTGACGAAATGGAAGTTGGAAGATTATAAACAAAAAGACACTGGTGTATGCGATGCGATGACTAATACAAGAGTGCAGTGGGGGTATATTGAGCTGATGCATTTCAAAAGTGCATTTATAAACAGTGCTGCGTGAAGGGGGTGATGGCGGCATAAAAATGCATGTTTCCTTCTAGTTGGTACTAGTCGAGTTCAATAATATTTTTCTCTTGTAGTGAAAGTGAAAAATATTACATTAATGCTCATTTTTTCGTAATGTTTTATCATTAATATGGTAAAAGATTGCATTGCTGCATTGCGTTGCGCTTGAATTATTGCAATTGCTGCACTTGTCCTGAGTTTGACGAATGTTAATTTGTAGCTGATTAATTTTCCAGCGCGACTCACAATTGAGGATTTTGTGTTAAAACCAAATGGGTTGACAAGAGAGAAAATGTCACGAGTTTAATAATGTAATATTCAAGTTAAAGCTACTCCAAATTTGTATTATTGTACGAACAATATGCTTCTTCAGGACGCGCCACCAGCCGTGAGTTTACCACCGGCTCAGGAAGTAAACGTCATCAGCCAATGCAGGCTGCCATCCTTCTGGCGGGCTAGTCCTGAGTTGTGGTTCTTTCAAGTAGAATCACAATCCGAGGTGCACAAAGTGGCAAGGGACGCAGCCAAGTACCATCTCACGGTATCATCGTTGGACCACGAAACATCACGGATGTAGCGGACATCATCCGTGCGCCGCCGGGGCACGACAGATACGGAGCGCTCAAAAGACTCACCTGATGCGCAGCTACATAAGTTGCTCACCGGCGTCGAGCTTGGAGACCAGAGACCTCCACAGATCCTATGGCACATACGTTCTCTCGGTGGCACACGAGTCAGCGACGATGTCCTCCGTGTCAGATGTCTTGACTTCCTGCCTCAGCAAACGCGCCGCATGCTTCTGCTTATAAACAACCAGACGCTATAGCAGCTTGCCACTGTCGCAGACAAGGCACAAGATATGGGTCCAGGAGTGATGATCACGTCTGTGCAACCATCTACGTTCTCAATTACACCCTCATATGATCTCTCCTCACTGCTTTCTTCTTCGGACCAAGTCGCTGTCGAACTAGGTGCCTTGCGTCTGGCGATTACACAGCTAACAACCTTGACTCAAGAGGCTCCTCGTCAAGAAACGTAAGCCAAAGACGAGGCCGCGCCGCCACTCCTGGACCAGACAGTCGCAGAGGACACTGCTGGTATCACAGCAAGCACAGGGCCCTAGCGAAGCGATGCAAACCAGCCTTGTTCCTTCGCAGTTTTAGACCACACTACTAGGCGCTCGGAAAACTAGGTTTACCGGCGCTGTACTCAGCGGACACCGCCGGCAACACCTTGAATAGACGCCTTTATGTCTCCGACCGCACCACAAAAACTAGTTTCCTGGTAGACTCCGCCCTCTCCATCATCCCAAGGCATTTCATCGCCAGGCTTCTTCGTAAGCAGACCGTCGTGCTACCGGCAGCCAATGGCACACCTAACCATAACCTTCGGATCTCAGCAGTTCACCCTAGATTTCAGGCTACGCTGACCAATCCACTGATCGTTCGTGCTAACAGATGCAGCCATTTTAGGAGCCTACGCACTAAAGCATCATGGTCTACTTATCGATCTTCGCAACCAGCGCCTCTTAGACGATCTCACTAGCCTCTCTACAGCCTGCGTCCTCGGTTCAGCTCCAGCTATACACAGTATTAGCGCCGTCACTAAAGTATCTACCTTGAAGGACACCATTGAAGACCGGTACAAAGGGATAATCGCCAAATACGCAGATGAACTCGCACAACCCGGGGAATCAGCCTCGGTCGCTGACCTACCCATCCACCACCAGATAGTCATCAATGCCCCACCGGTTTCCACGAGACCACGACGCCTCGCGGGAGAACGCCTCATCGCAGCTAAAGCCATGTTCGCGTTCTTGCTGGAACGAGGCATAATTCGACCCTCATCGAGCTAGTCATCTACACATGGTGCCCAAGGACGGTGGCCATTGCCAAGCTACCGTGGATTACCGTCAACTCTACACTCAAACTCGACCGGACCGTTGCCTATTGTCCATCATCGGGGATTTGATTGAAGAGGCCTGCGGCACTGTTTTGTCAGCACCTTTCACCTTCTACCAAATTCCGGTTGCTCCTGAAGATGTATGTAAAACGGCAGTCACCACGCCCTTCGGACTATAGAAAACCTGGGAATGCTTTGGGTGTACGCAACGCACCCGAACGATGCAGCGGACTCTAAACAATCTACTGAGGAAGTTGGACTCCGTCCGGGTCTATCGGGACGATATCCTAGTTTTCTCGGCTAGCCACGACCATCACCAGCGCCACCTCGAGCAACTTCTCTCCATGCTGCAGGCGGTGAATCTCCACGCTAACTGGGATATATGTCAAGTCGATCAGCCTGAGGTCGTCTTTGCCAGATACCACGTCTGCGAAACTGGATTCTGACCACCAGCCCCCAGGACAGAATTCATCGTATCTTTTCCCAAACCGGCCGATTCATTCCAGTTGAGTCGTTTTCTTGGAATGTTGAGTTTTCATCGCCGCTGCACGCCACACGCTACTGAGTCCCAAGCGCCACTCTCGGAACTGCTGAAAGGTTGTACGAAAAAGAAAGCACTACTCACCCAGACACCCGATGCTGAAGTGGCTTTTGAACGCTGCAAGCAAGGCATCGCCGAGGCAGCTACGTCTGCTTTTCTTTCGCCTTCGCACCCATTGGCTCTCCGCAACGACGCATCGAGCACTGCCATTGGCACGGCCTTGAACCAACGAGGCGACGGCAATTCGGTAGCGTTGGGTTTCCTCTCGAGGAAACTCTCTGAAACCGAACAACGCCGTTCAACCTACAACCGCGAGCTCTTTGCGATCTTTGCTGCCATCACGATCTTCCAGCGCATCTTGGAAGGAAGACACTTAATCATCTATACCGATTTTGACGCAACGTTCGGACAAAGCCTCACCCCACCAAAGCAACCAACTGGATTTCATCGTCCAATTCGATTCGAGATACACACCATCGTCGCTGATACACTTTCAAATGTACAAGCGGTCACGATACCCGCCACAATCACAGCTCAAGTCATCAGCGAAGCACAGGACACAGATGAGCAGTTGCTCCACCTTCTGGCGAACCCCCGTCTCAAACTGCATCAGCTGGTCTTGGATGGCTACTCAGGATTCTATGTGGAGTCTAACGGCACCATCAAGCCTTACCTGCCAGTCAGGCCTTCGACATCGTCCATCAACTGTCGCATCCGAGTGGACATGCCACTTCAAAGCGTGTAGCGTTTAAATACTTCTGGCTGAGTCTGCGGAAAGACGTATCCCGGTGGGCCAAGCAATGCGTACCGTATTAACTATAGAAAGTCTACCGCCACAACCGCGCCGAGTTAGGAAATTTCAAGACGACGGACGGGCGTTTCGACCACATTTATGTCGATTTGACCAAGCTGTCAGTGTTAAGGCTACGAGAACTGCCTCACCATCATCGACCGCTATACACGGTCGCCTCAAGCAGTGCAAGCACATGACATTACAGCTAGCACCATCGCCAAGGCACTATTCGACCACTGGATCTCAATATACTCTGGACCCCATCGAGTCATCAGAAGGGTCAACATCAACACTTACGTCATAGATGTAAACGGCGTCACCAAGACCCTCTCCATCGAACAACTCAAACCAGCCTACTTAGAGCAATCTGATGCCCAGCGACACAGCTGCCATACTCAACACCTCCACAGGCGCTTACAACACCAGCTCTGCTGCCCTCCTCGGAAACGAGTCAACCAGCGCAGATTTTGCCGGAACAACCACTCCAGCCATCTAAGAAGATAGTCACGTTTTCACTCCCCTCTGCTCCCCTCGTCATAAACAAAGGGTCATTTACAAAGAATAAAGAGAAACAAACAAAGAGTGAAATACAAATATAAAATAAAAACTAAAGACAAGGATTTTTACTTCCAAATATTATTTTGTTTTAGTTAAAGAGGGGTTTACAGAGTATTCCTTTAATTTATAGACACACAATGTATCAGAAGGTGGGAGTCTATTTTCGATTGTCCAATCTATTGGTCTTTGGTCATGATTAATTTTGGTTCTGGTCATCACTCTCGCCTTCTTCTTCTTTGCTTGTGATTTCATGTGCTTCGAGATTGTCTTCTGAATTTACCCAATCAAGAATATCATTTTCAGTGATAGGATTATCAGATAAAGCCTGAACGGCCCTCTACAACAACAACAATAATGTTAGCATTTTTATCCTAGACCTCTTCTCGCATTACGTTAAAAGGAAACTCGTCTTCAGAGTCTCATTCGATATCGTTTGCCGAAATTCAAGGATTCTAGCATTTTTTTATGACTTCTGGCTTATTCGCCCTCCAATCTGTTTCCAAAAAGAAAGTAGCATCTCTTAATGTTATCCCTTTTAGACGTTGAGCCTATTTTATCGGTAGCTTTAGATAAAACATGAGCCACCAATTTTTTTTCAATTCTCTTTCCATCGTAGTGGTACACGTATTGTATCTTCCAGAAAATTTCTCAGAAGTCACGGTGACACTCTAGATGGACCATTTGCTTTTTAAGACGATCGTTTTGTGTTAAATTGGTATTTTTTCAAAGCTACTAAGAGAAATTCTTGTTGGTACATGCTCAAGTCATGCCAGATGGCGCAGCCGAAGGGATACTGTTTAGCGGTTGGTAACTCAAAGTTAATTGGAAATTTGATTCTGTATCATTCTGCTAGTGGTTTTTCTCGAATTCTGAAGTTTTCTACACGTGTTGTCAATATCAAGACCATTGAATTTTAGGTAAATACTGATACATATTGGTATAAATAGTGAATAGTTATCAAATGTATGGGCGTTCTCTTAGTGTAACCACCAGGAGAGATGGTACTTTATCTATAGAAAATTTTGTTCAGCTTTCAGGAATAATGAGCAGGCAAAATTTGAACGATTTTTCAAGTAGGTTGGTAGATATGAGCTTAGAAGAATTTGAGGATATACTCGTGAGACTCGCTAAACCTAAATTTTACTATGGTTTCGGCAAGACTGATCGACCTCCTCTTCAGGAGCTGCTACTATCGATTAGCCTCGGGGCAACTCGATAGATGACTTAACACTGAATGTTGTAATGTATATCATGCCTAAAAGTGTGTACAATGAAGGATGATTGTATAACACTGGAATAACGTTAATCTGCTAATATTAAATCATTGGCCATTGGAAGCACCTATTGCAATTTAGAAGAAAATAAACTCTACAAATATAACAAACAGAAACAGATCAAAAATTAGAAACGAAAAGCTTAAGTTCCCATATTGCATCCCAAATATGGCCAGTTATGAAACAGTTTTGTATTTATTGTCTTTCAGAAAGGACGTTACAATTTCAATGTAGCAGTTTGACATAGCCCGACGAAAATCATAAAGAGCAAGCAGTTCTCCTACAACAACCGATCACAGAAAATTAACACAAGTGACCAATAGATTCCTTGTTAGTAAATGATCTCGAATCACAGCTTGTGTTATACAGAGAAGCCAAATGAACACCACAACCAAAAATAGAGGTATCGTTTCACAGCAAACTACAAAAGTCAACTCATCAGGACGGACAGATAGCCTGGGACTGAGTGAAATGCTGCCAAAAGTTATTTGGAGTGAAGTCAAAGAGGAGCCCAAAAGAATCGTACAATATGAACCTAGTGAAACAGTACCCCATTATAGGGATGTATATTATATGCCAGATAACGGAAATCATCACAGCCATAACAAGCTTTTACAGATTTCTAATCTAAAAGATGATTTTTTCGTTTGATTTTTCATGCTTTTTTTTGCGGTTCACATTCAATATGTGACAAATGTCAAAAGTACTCAGCTGGCAATGCAATTTCATCATATATAGAAGAGTAGATCTGTATATTTATGGAGAACTAAATGTTGTTAAGAACCACAAATTATTCATTGATGAAATTCTCTGGGGATTAGTGTTCTGGTCTAGTGGATATACAAATAGTACTTCTACGAATCTCAACATTGGAGGCTTTTTGGCACTTCTTTGGAACAATAGCCTCTGGCGATGTCGAACTGTTCTATGAGAACAGGAAATGGATCAACCGTGGATCTGAATTTAAAGCTTCAAGATAAAAATTTTAAGCCGTTACAAGGCAGATGAGCCATTTGGGATCATTCCAGCAGAGAATCGAATGAAGAACGAATTAGCTACACCTCAATCTCATCTGCAACTGTTGGACATATTGGTATAAAACTCGCCTGCACCTACTCCCTGGAATCTTCTCCACACTGAAATATGATAGCTCTATATAGGCTTTAAGAGGTGTTAGTGCACATGACTAACTATCTTCCCTACTATACCGGGAGCAGCAAAATGTCCAAATTGTCCCTCAAATCAGTTCGAGTTGTCTATGGCTGCTCTCTGGGTTAGATCCGCATTAGCCGAGCGGTGTATGTCATCATTTAAAATCATTCATCGTTCTCAATTAAAACGGGTTATCCACTACAGTCTTCAAGGTAATCACCCATTTAAGGTCGCTGAAATCTTAGAGCACAACCAGATGCAGACATAAACACAACAATTCCTCAAAGGCTGCGCTGAGTAAATCGTCATCAAAATGAACTTTTTTCATGTTTGAATGAATTTTTTTCTACCGCAATTACTGTGTACTTACATATAGTATAAAGTTAAAAAAATCCTTAAAAAACGAAAGATTTCTTCGGCGAGAAACATACCTGAAAAGAAAGAAAAGACAAACATTAGAGACAAAGTCAAGAGTTAATATATATATAAGTGTAAGCGAATAAATTCAAAACACTCCTTAAAACAACTGATAAGATACTAACATTTTCATTTTTTACTGCATTGTCTGGTTTTTTTAGGGGAATCGGTTATGCCGTTTTCATCGAAAAAAATGCTTCGTCAGCTTTTTTTAGGGAAGATTGTTATTCTTCAGTTTTCGTATTGGTGTACAAATGGTTTCTAAAATCTCGCCTACAAAGCGACTTAGGTATTTATAAGGTACTTCGTAAAATAGCTAAAATATATTGCGCTAGCTGCACAAAAACGTTACATAGGGCACGTAGAAAATGCTTTAGATAATAATCAGACTAAGCCTTTTTGGTCGTAAATACCATCATTTAAAAATTCTCCACCTATACCCTTGCGTATGCGCTATCAAAACCTTTCCTCCTTCTCCCATCAAAATCCTTGTAAGCTTATTGCTCATAATTTCTCTTCCTTCATCTTAACTTCAACTTTCAATATGAATGCTTCCCCAACTTCCTCAAATATTACTTCCTCTATATTAACTATTGATCCGTTGAAAGGGGAGTTAATAATGCAAAATCTCGAGCGTTGGCTGTGGGCCAAATGGTATCACGCATATCTCCGCAAAATCCTTATCTTCCTCTCCACTTTCCATTATTTTCAATATTAGTCCGTCCAGTGCCACCTTTCCGCAGAGTGGAAAAATTATTTTATATTTCCTATCTTTATGGCTGGAGATATTAATGTAGTTTCAAATTACCGACCCATCTCACTCCTTTCGTGTTTAGCGAGATCCTTGAGCGATGGTGTACAACATATGTTATTCCCTAGTTCTACACTTATTAGCCAATGAACAACATGGTTTCATCAAAGGAAGATCAACTCTAACAAACTTACGGTCATTTCCTAACCCTTTAGTTTTCGCAGTCTCCTCTTGACACTTAGAAGCTTTCATTTTCTAAATTCTCCTACGTCTCCAATGGTTTGTGTGTTGTTACAACGAAGTCCTACTTCTCGTCTTCCTTCGAACTTAAATCTGGTGTTCCACAAGGCTCCATTTTGGGCCCTTTGCTATTTTTCTTCTGTTTATTAATGATCTTCTGTGCCTATTATATGAAAATCACGTTAAATAGTAGTTTCTGATGCCTCACGACTAGCTGAGATTTATTCTCAGATCCTCTAAATCCTTTTACCATGCTTCGACCTTAGGCAAACTCGTTTTCCTAGTTCGCAGTACCCTTGAATATTTTTCGCAAGTATGGAACCCGCGAACCCAACCTTTGCTATTTTTTCTTCTGTTAATTAATGATCTTCTGTGTCTATTATATGAAAATCACGTTAAATAGTAGTTTCTGATGCCTCACGACTAGCTGAGATTTATTCTCAGATCCTCTAAATCCTTTCAACATGCTTCGACCTTAGTCAAACTCGTTTTCCTAGTTCGCAGGACCCTTGAATATTGTTCGCAAGTATGGAACCCGCGAACCCAACGTGTATTATATTACGAACTCTCCTTGGCCTTTAGCCTAAACAGTGAGCACCTTTCAACTTTGCATCATCCATCATTCGAAAAACATAGAATTTTTCTTGGTAAAAGTGTTCTTTTTAAGCCGTACCATCGACTTTTTCCAGATGATTTTTGCCGTCTAAGAGTACGACCAGATTGCAATACAACGGTCGAATCAAAGTATCTTAGACGTAAATATAAGCACACTGCGTCAACATTTGATAAGTATCTTAAGGCCCCGTTGAAGATATGCACTTACCAGGAATGATGTGCGAGAGTATCTTAAAAATTTGCGACCCATAAATTATCATGCCTAGTAAACTGATTTTAGGGAAAAATCGGAAATCTTTACGACAACCGACCTGGCAAGAAAAGTGGCAAAGCCGCAGCGTGTGTCACAAGCAGTTAAGCATTTTGCCTTCTGAAATAAGTTCTTGCAGCTGAAGTACCCTGTATGATGGTAGAAACTTATAATGAGGCACATCAAAGAACATACAGATATCTCGAATGGTTTCAACGCTACAAAAATAGTGATTTGACTTGGGAAGACAGGGAGTACACCGGGTCAGTGAAAAAAGAAACTGGAGCAAATAGAATTTAGAGCATTAGTGATGAATGACGATACATGTCAAACTCAACAAAATCTCGAAAAATTATTGGACCTAAGTCATTTTTCCAAATTTGAAACTTATAGAAACTATCCAAAAAGTAGTATACTAGGTGTCATGAAATTAAATAGAGACCGACTTTTTTTTAAGGCGAACAGGTGTTCAAATGATAAAAAAATAAAGATTTTTGTTAGTAGTAGCAAGTAATCTAAACTGAGACCATTAGGATAATTTAGTAAAGGGCACGGATGACATGCCTCAACATTGACGTGAAGTGAAGCTGTCGAATTTGTAGGACAGGACCCCCTCGCTATAGTATATTTTAATCTGCTTCTACCGGGCGACACAATCATAGGAGCCCTTTTCCGAAAATAATTAATCGAGCCAAGCATTGAAGGAAAAACAGCAACAATATACAGAAAAATACGACATCAACATTCAAACCCAGCCTCGAAACACTAAAACGTGTCTCTTAGTACAACGGCTTTTGTCTCCAGAAATCATCTAGGCATTTTTGACTGTTTAGTATTTCCATCGTTACAGACTTAAAACTTCGACAACGAATTTCACTTATCCGGTCATCGATCTCGAAAACAAAGCAAGAAACACGGAGATTCTATCTTTAATAGCAAGTTATGCTAGAAGAATCACACAAAACCGAATGGGAATCGCTGGGTAGAGTTTAGAAATGTGAGATTGTAGGAAAAAACAGGACAAGGGAGACAACATTTTAGAATATTTCCACTTTGTTGCAGCTCTTGATGTTGTAACGCAGCTTCAACACTGGTCTTGGCAAGCCCTATGCTGAACTTCTGTGCCTTTTAGGAGCATCCTGGACATCAAAATTAATGGTCACATCTTTTTCTGTAGAGACGCCCTTTAAAAACATAGAATTTCGTTGGATACAACAGTCCACCACCACTGCTCCACCTTAGAATTTTTATTCATAATACAGTAGAACTCCAATTATCCGAACCCCAATTATCCGAATCCCCAATTATCCGAATCGATTTTCGGCAAAATAATAAATATTTAAAAATACAGCGCGGGCGAGGCGGGCGGATAGTGTACAGGCAATGCCTATGTGTCGTTATTATAGCAACGACGCGTTCACTATCCATGATTCCTAAAGCATGCGCTCCCTGCATTCCCACCAGTCTGCCTTGTCTGCTTTGTTGCTCTCATCGTGTTTGGTTAAGTTCACTCGCGCCTGCGCACCAAAGTATCTATCCGTATCCGAGCATTCGACCGCTGTACTTTTCTTTCAATCCAGTTCGTTTTCGTCCGTGTTGACATTGTGTTAGCGTCTACTGCTGTCGTTTGTGTTGACATTGCGTTTAGCGTCTACTGCTGGATTAAGTGTCCGAAATGAGTACAAAACGTGAACGTGTTGTGCTGCCACTGTGTGATGAAGTGGAAATTATCACTCAGTTACATAAAGGTGTGCCTGGAAAACAACTGGCAGAGAAATTTGGCATCGGAGCTGCTAAAATATCGGGCATTAAAACTAACAGCGCTAAAATTTCAAGTTTTGTAAGTGCATTAGATAGTGAGGGTGGATGTTCATCTCGGAAAGTTATGAACAAAGCTCAAAATGAACAGCTTGAGAACGTGGTTTTCACGTGGTTCCTACAACAACAACGTTCGATTGGACAACCGATTTAAGGTCTAATTTTATGTGAAAGAGCACTGATATTTAGTGAAAAAATGGGCATGGTTGATTTTAAAGCAAGCCTAGGTTGGCTCCGCCATTTTTAAATCTAAGCATGGCATTCGGGAGTTAGATGTAGCGGGAGAAAAACTGTCGGCCGATCGTGAAGCTGCCAATAGCTTTCTGGAAACTTTTAAAAAGGAAACTGAAGACTACGATCCGGATCTTGTTTACAATGCCGATGAAACTGGTTCAAATTGGAAGGCTTTGCCTAGGAAAACATTGGCATCTAAAAGAGAGGAAAGTGCTCCAGGGCATAAGGTTAGTAAGGAACGCGTCATCGTAATCGTTTGTGCTAACTCTATAGGCCACCATCGCTACCTTTGCTAATGATTCGCAAAGCAAAGAAGCCAAGAGCTTTTAAAAATGTTAACCAAAAAAGTGCATGGATGGATTCGAGTATATTTCTCGACTGGTATAACAAACCCATCATCCCTGATGTAAACAAAATTAAAAAAGAAACCGGGAAAAGGGGAAAGGTTCTACTCATCATCGACAATGCGCCAACTCATCCACCAGGTAAAGCTTCTTGAGAGTGAAAATGGCGAGTTTAAATACCTATTCCTGCCGCCTCATGTCACTAGTCTACTCCAGCCCATGGATCAGGGCGTGATTGAGTGCACCAAACGACACGACCGACGCCAACTGCTCCGAAAATTGTTATTGGCTAAACAGAAGAACGCAAAAATACTGTTCAAATCGCTTGTGGACAATAAAATGATGGTTAGAGCCTACCTAAAATGAGGCTCCTCATCTTTAACAGCTGATTTCATCAGATATAATTCGATCAACCTATTACATTTTCATCACAACAACCTGAATGACTTTTTTCCGCAACCCACAAACGCACCGCTATATCAACCACAAATACCACATTCAAACGACATGCGAGATATCGATAGATACCAGATGCGATTGAATTTTACCTTCTCTAGCCACCGCAAGCACATAACATCGCAGCAGGTCTATTAACTATTAATTATACAATTTCCCACTTGCACCTTCCATCTAAGGCCCTGCTTGCGCCTCCTCTCTCTCCTTCTCTTCCCTAACAACACTTCTCATTTCACCTTCTCTCATTTCCTTCTTCACTTCAATGAACTAACTCTTTACCACATTAATAGCTAAATGCCGGCAATAAGATAAGAAGAAGAAAAAAAAGAATCTTGTAAAGTTTAAATTGCTGCAATAGAAGCGTCTTCTTCCGTTTTCATGTTTCTATGGCCCCGATCGCGAGTCTAAGTCTAGTTAGTGGTGAACGTTTTAAATAGTTTCATTTCCGTCATCAATCTATACATGGTTTTGTTTATAACAAACCGCAGAAGTAGAATAGCAATACCACACCAGCTGATTATATCGAGTCGAGAAGTCGATGATAGAATTGCTAGTTCGGAAAAATTGGAAGCAAGTTTTCGAGCCCCGCACTACAGTCATGTGCTTCCCGCGAAAATTGGTATATAACATTCCCGCGTAGGCTGACGTCGCCAACCCCGTCCGATCGTTTAGCAATATATTTTATTTTATATGTTTTTATCTATTTTATTTCTTCAACATCCTCCCTATCTAATGCTAGTAATTATACAGTTGGTTTGTAAGACTGTCATTGAGAGACCTCATGTCGTCCACCTCGCGAGACGACAGCTAACAATATCGCGATATATTGTCGAGGAAAAGGAAGGTGGGATCCAAATCGTCGTGTAGAGTATTTCGAAAAACACAACGGAAGACTTTAAATGACAGATACGTGAGTATCCGTAGATAGATCAAGAAAAAAATATGGCTAAGACGAATTTTATCTACACTATCTAATTATCTTTCTTAGCTTGTCACGTATTTAAACCTGATGGTGTATAAGGTCAACATCATTATTGCATCGCGAGTACGAGTAAAACACAGCAACAACTTGACGAACTGAAATATCGATAGAGTCATTTATTTTCTGTTGCAATATTCATTTTCATTGAGAGGTCGCGTCTTTTGTGAGATGCTATTAGGGAGATTAGGAAACAGTTTTATTATCTATCTATCTATAATTCACGTTTATATGATACGTGCATACCAATTAGGTAGTTTATTGTGTATTGGAAAACATTTTGCGATAGATCATCGTTCGACACATGATTGGGATCGTGTAATGATGTAATATGCGGTCAGGTCAAAAGATACAGTCAAAAGATGAACTTTTGATATTCATCAGATTACGATTTTAAAAGTATATAAATTATGTAAATGATAGATAATTTTACATCAAGGTTGAATGGATTAGATATGAGCGGAGTTTAGGTCAGCGGAAAATTTCATGTGGCATTTCGGCTGAAAACCGCAGAAATTTCAAAACGTTCATGTAATAGCATGGTCAATATTGCAGTTTTTACGTTTCTTTCTTAAAATGTAAAGCGACATTTCCTCGAATTTGCTATTTTGCGTTTAACATTTTAGTGTGTTGACAGTGTTTGAAACGAACATTCATGTGTTGTACGCAATTATTCCTACCAGTTCCCTAAAGAGTGACATTTATCGCGTAAGACATGGCTAAAAATACGGAACTTAGTGCAAAACTGCTCGTAAAAATTGAGGTTTTGCATGACCAAGGCATGTCTCCAGTAAAAATAGCTCGAGAAGTGCAGTGCAAGGTGCATTAAATCTTTTCAAGGTGACCGGTACTAATGCAAATCGACAAAGAACAGACAGAAAAAAAGTACTTCAGATCATGAAGACCGATTGTTGCTACGGCAGTCTCTACAGGACCCAAAAAAAAACTGCTCTAGACCTTGCTGTAGCTTTATCTGAAACAAAAGACCGACCAGTTAGCGTGTACACAGTGAGAAGAAGGCTTCTTAAGCCATGGTTGCTGGAGCCCACTAAGAAAAATCGGTTGTAGTGAAAATGGACAGTGGAAGATTGGTCCAACACATTATGGTCAAACAAATCAATCTTTGAGGTATTGCTAACTTTACGTACTAAACCAAAATAAATCCTTGCCTTTGAAACTATTTTCTGGAACGAAAATCATCAAATTTAAAAATAAATCATTTTTTATTTTGCTGAGGTTTTTAGAGCACCCCGTGTTATGTCAGGCGAAAGGTAGGGGAAGAATACAACCCAGAATGCGTGGTGCCTACTTTTCCATGGCTGCCGATGGAGTGAGCGAAATAGTATTGTGTGAAAGGCGAATGAACAGCGCAAAATATATTGAAGCTCGTGTAGCAGCTCTGGCACTTTCGATAACACAAATTATCGGTGGTACAACTCCAGCGGCATAAAATTCTAGCAAGACAACGTCACTTGCCACAAATCAGCACACACCATGATGTGGATGGTCAAAACGGGATCGATTTTTTGGGCTGGCCGTCACAGTCACCAGGCCTGAGTCCGATTTTGCAGATTTGGTCCATTTTGTTGAAAAACATCCGCAGACACTATCAACAACTGTCAGACTGAGGAAGCTGCAATGGACTGGACACATGAATCGTATGGAAGAACAACGGATACCCAAAATGGCATTCGTTGTAAGAACTGAAGGCCAGAGACCAGTGGGGTAACCGAGGAAACGCTGGTCTGGCTCGGTCGACGAAGACTGTTCATCGCTGCTTAGATTTCGAAATTGGAGGACGCGGTCAATGGACCGAGACAGTTGGAGACACTATTTGCAGGAAGCGAAGGCTCGAGAGGGGCTATAATGCTAAGAAGAAGACACTCTATCAGTGAGCAACAATCCCTATTTGCTGTGTTGAAGCACGAGAGGGAACGTATATCCACAGAAAAATGTTTTAAGCTAGTAGAATCAACGCCGAAAAGAGTGGCTGCTGTCATTAAATTGAAAGGTCGACCGACTAAATATTTAATTGAAATAAATAAGAATAACCATAAATTAAAATTTGTTTAAATTTTCTACGCTGAATTACCCTAAAACTGGCATTAATATAGGGCTTAAATGCTTAAATGATTTTAATCGTTACTCTAAGTTGAACGATCACAAAATAACAGGCAACAAATAAATCAGACGTCTAATCCATAATGTAGTAAATCGGTAATTTATTGGTTAATTTTCGAAACTCCCTCGATAATCCGGTTCAAACGTTGAGGAAAAAAATAAATAGACAGGAGAGTGCTCCCACCAGAATGACTTTGTAATCATCGTAGAGTTTAAAACAGCCTTTCTGATGACATGAATCAATGATTTGAATTACAAATTCATTGAACAAACAAGAAATCGTTCATGCATGGTCCTGTCATAAGCACACAACAGCCGCCATTGTGTTCCATCTTAAATTTTTCTGAGTACTCTGCCAATCTAACATAAAGTGTAATCTCCATAATTGCAACCCCCGATGATTGCAACACTCGATATTTGCAACAGTCAATATTTTTCTATTGCAGACTCTAAAGTTGCTGCAACTCTTTTTGCAATTTTAGAGTCGAAATTAAATCAAGACCGTTACTTTAAAATTTCTTACCCTGTTGTATCCACTCAAGATATTTATTAGAAGTCTAGTGGCAGAATAGTATTTTCCGGTACATCCCCCAATACGCGTGCTTGTCAAGTGGTAATTCATGTGATTTTCGTTTAAATTTCGTTTTCTTACGTCGCTCGTGTAATTATTTGAAAATGTCGGGTACAAAAGCACATAAGTTTTTAACATTTAAAGATAAAGCATAAGTTATAACAGATTTTGAAAGTGGTTCATCTATTGCCGCTTCATCTACCAAATACGGCGTCAAAAAATCGACAATTAGGCGTATTATGAAAAATCAAAACATATTCAAAAACAATGCGCCAATCTGAATTTTCGAAAATGGAGGGCGCACTGTATAAGTGGTTTTTGGATCAACGATCAAAAAACATACCGATATCTGCGGAGTTGCTGAAGGAAAAGGCAAAATCTTTTCACATCAAAATTCGAGTGAATTCGAATGGATTCAATGCAAGCAACGGTTGGTTCATAAAATAGAAAAAGCGACACAGAATCTGGCTTCTCAAAATTTGTGGAGAAAAGCTGCATTGTTTGATAGCTTTTCACCACAAATTTTGAGCTGCCATTGACCAATTTGTTGAAAAGTTCCATTCCAAAATCAAGGAATTACAATTGAAGCCCGAACTGATATACAACGCAGATGAGTCTGGCCTGTTCTGGAAGCTTCTTTCAGAAAAAACTTTAGTGATTTTCCGGGAAACTTCAACACCTGGACGGAAAACTAGTAAGGAGAGGATGACTTTTCTAGCATGTACAAATGCAACCGGAACGCATGAACTTAAGATCCTAATGATAGGAAATGCCAAAAATCCCAGGTCATTCGAAAATGCTGGAGATCTTCCTGTGCTGTACAGGAACAGTGGCAACGCTTGGATGACGAGATGTTTATTCGACGACTGGTTTCATAACACATTTGCTCCAGAAGTAAGGTTTTCAATTTCCGAAACTAAATTTATCGATTTCAATGGACTTTATTTTGTAGTCATTTTGTTAATTTGGTATCCGCAGGCCAATTCTCTTTTTTCTTTAGAAGCCGTCGGGCCTTGCTATGTTGTGTGAGCAAACGCGTTTCGACTACTTCGAGTCATTTTGAGGAATGATCGCAGAAGTTTTGCCTGAAGATGACTCAAAGTAGTCAAACGCGTCTGCTCACACAACAAAGCAAGGCCCGAAGGCTTTTAAAGAAAAAAAAAAGACTTTATTTTGCTTCAGGTCCGCAGATTCCTAAGTGCTCAGGGACTTCCACCAAAAGCACTTTTACTGCTTGATAATGGTCCATGCCATCCGAAAGATGCCCAGCTTGAAAGTGATGACGGTATGATATCCGTAAGGTGCTTTCCCCCGAACTGCACTGCAATCATACAACCTATGGACCAAAACGTGATTAGTTTGACAAAACTTTTTTACAAAAAAAGCTTGTTGGCCCAAATTGTAGGTTCTGAGGAATCGAACGCGGAGCAAATATTTAAGGGAATAAACTTAAAACACGCCGTATATCATTTATCTGGCGCATGGGCGAAGGTCAGATCACACGTTATTGAAAAATGCTGGGGAAAATTAATGATACCAGTCTCTGATTGGAAGGAAGAGAATGACGTTCCGCTGAGTATTATAAGATCAGAAATGCAGTGCGTGAAAGATTTAATAGACCCACCCAATAGGTGATCTTCTGAAAAAAATTGAGCCTGATGATAATTTGACATCAGATGATATTGATAACTGATTGTGATTGTTTTGAAGAGATAGACGACGATGAAACAAAGTCAGATGACGAAACCAGCTTGGAGATAAGAGTGAACAAGATAAAAAATGAAGACGCAGTATGAAGCTTCAACATTTTTATTGAATGGGCTGAACAGAATAACGAAAATATTCAGGATATAATCATTTTGCAACAATTGAAGGAGAAAGCTATTGTGAAGCCAGGCAAGAGCGAGAAGCGGGCAACACTTTCTAACTTTTTTAAGAAAATCTGAATACATGTGTTTGAAAAATATAAAGGAGCAAGAAAAGTTTTTGTTGCACTCATTATTTTTGAATTACAATATTTTTTTCCAATAAAAATCACTTCATTTGTGTTAATTGCTTGGTTTTCTTCACAAAAAGTACTGACCCGAAAATTGCAACAAATTTGTAGCCCAAAAAAGCTGATTTTAAGGCTAACTAGAAATGTAAGTAACCTATGAAGGATGCACCTTCAGCATATGTTTTTCTTTTTGAAGTTCCTGGAGCTCAAAAAAATCGAGCAGCGAATGAATAAAATTCAATCCAGCATTGTGAATTTACATGTACAACCGCCGCTAACATTCAAAGGAAATCCAATTTTATAATCTCTTAAAAGGCTTAACAAAACTCTTATTTTTTGAGATATCTTAGGAGGGAATAATCGGAACATTTTATGAACTTAGCTGCAGGCATAAAAAAACAGTCAATAATGCAGTTTGAACCGAACCAAATCTACCACAATATAGTTTTTAATATGCAAATGTTGATGAAATAGATTTTTTGTAATTGGTTCAATTTTTTTTAACTGCAGATTCAACAAATGATAGTTTCAGATAATGCAGTTTTAACCATGATTGAAAGATTTCAGATAGGACATAATGCACAAAGTTCTGCTTGCATGAAATTGCAGAGAAAAATTTATACAATAACAAAAACAAACAAATATGTTTACACAAATTGTTTGTCGATAGTGCAGTCAAATTTGTTCTGGGGTTAAAGAACTACTGCGTTAAAAGTAAAATCCCTAAATCGTGGATAGATATATATATAATTTTTTCTTTATTGGAATGTATGCGGTACAGAGGCCTTATAATATAGTAGGTGTTCTGACAAAGTCATCTCACCATCGTTTGAACATTACTTAAAACTATGCATATTATCGTATTTCTATGAGATTATTACAATTAGCTAGAGGAAAATTTAGGCAAAAACCTCTACTGAACTTATATTAGCTTAACATAACTTAACTTTCTACTTATAACTAGCTAAAATCTATGAGGCTAGGTTACGGCCAAAAGATAGGTGGTAGCAACTGCTGATTTTCAATTCGCCAGGGCATGTATTAGCGGATTGGGCGAGTCTTTTGCTTTCGCGATTAATTTGTCACGGCGCAATGCAGCGAGCTTACGAATTGGATTAATGCCAGCCAGTCTGTGTAGCTTTTCAGAAGAGAAGTAAAATGGTTTGTTAAGGACCATTTTCAGGTATCTATTTTGGGTGATCTGAAGCTTTGTTACTAGATACTTAGCACATTGGATCCAGGTCTGAAAGCCCAGCGCAACAAAAAGCAACTGAAGTATTAGAGATACTTTTGCGAATTCGCTTTCGCAAGCTTTTTAAGGTGTTTTTTTTTGCTTTAACACTACTGCCCCTTTCTGGCTTTTGCTACGAGATAATTGAGATAATTATCTCATCTTGATCGAATGTATTGGCACTCGGAAAGGTATCATGCTTTGGTATGCCACCAATGGGATTCGAACCAGTAAAATTTCGCAGCGAGTGCTCGACCAACTACACCACGCGGACTATTTTTAAGGCATGCGTCGACTAAAATTTCATACTTTACGCTCCTGCAGTTGATCTTTATATACGGAACATCTAGATCTCAGCAATGTCAATCAATATTTTTGATATTCTATTGATGATCTACCAGATCTCCCAAGTGACTACTTTAATTTTAATTCAAAGAAGAAAATTATCTTAGTAACTGAGTGGTCCGGATCACCAGAGAAAGGGAAGTTTTTGAACATCATACGAGTATTACCGACCCCAAAACCCCGTGTTTTGATTTTTCTCAAAAACTCCATAAATAAAATGCATTTTTGATTTACGATGATGCGTTTTAAGCTCGCGGTATGGAGGAGTAGCTCATTTATCAATGTAATTAACGCAGTGATAACACATTCAGCAACTCAGTATCAAAAGCAAATTTTGAATTGATTGGATCGGTAGTCTTTGAACTGTCGACAATCAAACATCTCAATATGGAAGGAAGTGTAAAAAATGGAGAAAAAAAACCGAGCACCGCGCAGTCAGAAAGTCCCTTACCTAAGCAAAGAAAGTCAGGTCGAACCATACTGGAAGAGATGACGACCGTTTACTGGGACTCTTGTCTGAGTGAAATCATGGCCCGGACGGCCGATCGAAATGTCCTTTTCGGAAATAATTGAAAATGTCAAAAAATTAATATTGGAAGATGCTCGACTAAAGAAGAAACAACTTAAAAACTGGTTGGAGTATCGGACTATAATTTTTCTAGCAGTGAAGAAGTAAAGGACACAGTTTCAGCTTATTTTTCGGGCAAAGATAAAACATTCTTTTATGAAGCTGTTCATAAACTAATTGAAAGGCCGGAAAAATGTATCAAATAGCAGATGAATATATTGAAAAAAAAAAGATAATTTTGTATTTTTACTCTCACTTCATACCCTCGATTCCGCAAAATTAAAAACACCCTTGTGTAAAAATGCAGTTTCTCCTTTGTATAAAATCAAAAAAGTTCACAAATTAAGTAAATGCAATAAGGAATCGAATGGAAAAACTGCATCCCAATCCGACCTACTGCACAGGTTTTCGAATGTCAAGTGCTATATTTCTTGGTCTAACTATATCATTTCAAAAAACAAAGATTTGAGATGGGCACTCTGAAAGCTTACGGGGCTACCAGAAGGGCAAGATTGACAATAAATCAACCAGCCATGGACCCAGGAAAAGTTGATCAGCAATATTCGTATCAAAATTCTTGAGCAATATTTATCCAGAACAGGGAAAACATAGTTCCAATTTGCGGATAATGTGGTTAATTTTACATGCACTGTATTTAAAATGAACGAAGGCCCCTAAATAAGCAATATTTTTAAGTAAATTCTAAGTGATGAGAAAAATATTCGCATGAATTTTTAGTGCTAGTTGTAAATTGCGTTACAAAGCAACGATAATGCAGTGTTAAAAATATGAGTAGGCAGGCCGTTACATAACATAGGCAGGCCGTTACATAACATACCTTACATACCTGTATGAAATTTTGGACATGAGAAAGCTGTTGGCGCGATGGGTGCCGCATTTGCTCACTTCGGACAACAAACGCAACCGTGAGATCATTTCCGAGCAGTGTTTGACGCTGTTTAAGCGCAATCCGAGGGAGTTTCTGTATCGTTTCGTGACCGTCGACGAAACATGGCTCCGCTGGCACATATCGGAGACCAAGGAGCAGTCGAAACAGTGAACTTCACCCAGTGGACGTGCTCCGAAGAAGGCGAAGACTGTCCTATCGGCCGGAAAGGTGATGGCCATCGTTTTCTGGGATTCACAAGGTTTGATCTGCATCGACTATCTGGAGAAGGGCAAAACGGTCACAGGGTTCTACTGTGCCGAATTATTGGGCTGATTAGACGCCGTATCGCAGAGAAAAAGGCCCCATTTGATGAAGAAAAAGGTGCTCTTCCATCATGAATACGCACCGGCTCACACCTCCACCGACCCCACGGCCAAATTGGTCGAATTGGGCTACAAACTGCTACCCCATTCACCGTATTCTTCATATTTGGTACCATGCGACTTATTTGTTTCCAAACTTGAAAAAGTCACTCGCCGGGCAAAAATTTGAGACGAATGAGGAGGCCATCGCTGCCACGGAGTCCTACTTTGCAGACCTCGAGAAAACGTATTTTTCAGACGGGCTAAAGAAAGTGGAGCATAGCTGGGTAAAGTGGGGCGACCCAAGCGGAGATTCTGTTGAGAAATAAATCGCTTCTTTTCCAAAATGTTCGTTTTTTCTTCAGTAGACTAGGTACTTATCGAACCGCATTCGTATGTCTCAGAGCAAATATACATTTCATGGGATTTTTTAAGTGGGGTATGCTCGACAAATACACTATTATGCTCGACAAATACACTATTTTGTGTTTTTTAAGGTACGTTAAAAATTCACATGGATTTTTGTAGTTGGCTTGCAAATGCGTTTGAATTATATTATACTTGTACTGAAATAAATGCAACTTATAGTGAAATCATTTTTTTTTTGTCTGAAAAATAAATTATGTAACATGTTCTCCGTCATTTTCGCTCAATTCAATAATATTTTTGCTTTATGCCGACGTTTATTTTGAATTTTTTGTTACAAAGAACGCAGGTAGATTTTCAGTCAAAAACTGGCGTTGAGAATGCGGTTTTGTTGCATACATTTTGATGAAAGGATTCTTAAGGCAGATCATCTTTGATTTAAGAACACAAAACTCAAATTAATTATGGAACCTTTAGTTCTAAAACTAATAAAGCTTTAAATTGCATTCATATAAAGCCTGCGCTAGCTTCGCGCATATGATCAGAAAAACCGTCAAATAATTTTCACATATTTGAGGATATGTTGTTCAGTATACAGTTTTTCTCTCCTAAAAAAATTGGAAATAAATTCACTAAAAAAATATTTGTTTATTATGGTCTCATAACAGGGCTAATTTTGACATATCTTTTTTAAGTATGTGGCGAAACATTGAAATTGAACAAGTTCACTAGGCAGGAAACTGATCCTACCGGCTATGCAACTATTTCGAGTTCAAAACAACTTTTCTGATGACATGAATCAATGACATGAATTATGAAGCCATCAAACAAACAAGAAATCATCCAATCGTTTCAGATCGAGGGTTTCTTTTATAAACGCAAAACAGCCGCTATTTTATTCGATCTTAAAGAAATTTTCTGAGTACATACAATTGAAATGGCTATATCTCACTTGATTATAATCCAGTGAGATGAAATTTTGTGGACACAAGGATCTAAGTTAATTTACGTATTATGGAATTTTAGCATGTTCCGGGCTACCGTTTCAATTATATGGAGCAAGATGTATTCCAAATCATATTTCTACTAACATAGTTGGGTGAATTTTGACTTCTGAAGTTTTTGTTGCCCTTGTTCTCATGCAACTTCGAATATTTTTTAAGATTTTTGGGCTCAAAGTGGTCCAGTCGCGAGGAGAGGAAGGGTTTCCCTACATTTTGCTTACCCTTGCTTAAAAAATAAATTGGCTTTCTGAATTCAATTCTAGAAATTATAATCAGACCTTTCATTTGATACCCCACTCGATTGCGTTTTTTTAGAGTCACCTCGGTATGAGGGGGACCTCCCTTAAAAACTTTTGAAAATGTTGATAAAGCCTAAACACATTTAACCTTTCTCCTAAGTTCGATGATTGTAATTTCTATAGTTTCTGAGAAAACTTTCTAGGACGGACGGATAGACAGAGAAACATGAGAAGAAATTATTAAAAATATAAAGTTGAAACTGATAACCCTTCCCTACTTTGAAACTGGGTGGGAAATGGATTTAAAAAAACCAAATAAAAATGGATTCCACGTAAGGCTTTGTTATTTCACACTTCATTTCATTATGTCACAATTTCATTGTCTTATTGTTAAGGGATGATAAGTTTCGGATTTGAGATATGGCTATTCACCGGGAGGCATGAGGCTGTTTCAAAATTGGTTTGGTACGCTGAGATACACTTGGGTCCGGCCGATTCTGCCTCTCCATCGTGATAATGCATCATCAGAGATGATTTTTGACCGCGTATCATTTCTTTTTTTATTTCTTTTTTTTTACACATAGTTACGCTTTTTTTGAAGGCGTCCTAATTTTTGTAGAAAAGCCACTCCAGCACAGGTTATACAGTATGAATCTTTTTAGACTGAACGCATTTTTACCATTTCATGCTGGCATTAATCAAGGCAATTTCTTTAAACTTCTTTCTGATTGCAAAGTAGTATAAGAATCAAAGAAATGCACTATACACGATGAGTTTTAGACCAAAAGTCACCGAAAAACCCAAGCAGCATACTTTTAGATAACAACTAAGGCTAAAAATCTTTGGGGTCGAAGTTCAATCTAAGTACACAAAGAAAAATATCCCAAATTGATTTTAAAGTTTACCACACAATTATAAAGATAACCACGAAGAATCAAAATTTTATGACTTGAAATTATGTATATTTTGCAAGATTTTCAGGATCTTCAACTACTTTTCTTACTTTCAATCGGTGTATTACTTAGGTATTGCTATCATGGTCGTATTTTCAACAGAACATCATTTAAGTTCCGAGTATAACTATTTTTATAAAACGTCATTGACCTTTTCAGAAATTTTCACGTCGGGGTCACCACAGTATACAACAAAACATTATGAACAGTTGCCTGCAAGCACGATACCAGATCTATGTTTCTTTGGCCTACGAATTTGATGTTTTTGATTGCAATTTTTACCATCTAATAGAAAACATTTTGCAATAAGTGCAGTATGTACAGCTCTAAAACTCACAGTTCATTGAATTATCATGTTTAACAAAGCACATGAAAGTGAAAAGTGAATGCATAAAACAAATAAAAACAACTAAGAAACTTTCAAAACTACCTTAAATCAAACCTCTTATATACACTCAAATTAAAATAACAATAGTCACCCCAGTAAACTCAAAAGCCAGTAAAAAAATAATACACATAATTCCAAATACAAATTAGGTAATCAAATTGCATGCAAAAGATATTACGACAGTGCAAAACGCAAAATAGTGTAGAAGAGAGTACATTAAAAATGGATATAATGTAAAACAATAATTTCACGCTTCAAACACAATACTCTCTAATTTCTTGGTTTTATTTTTTTACACGGTCCTCACCTCATCGGTGAACCTATGAATCATATAAAACGTGTCTGGCAATCAGTCCATCTATTTGCTTACTCATCTCTCCATCTGTGGATCTATCCAAACGATATATTCAAGTGAAAGGGAGTTTGATGATGATCATGATGGAGATGAAGATGATGTGATCTTAGTTACTTGTATGTAATAATATGATTACGGGACAAACTTAAGCGAAAGCCACGAATCTAGTAATGAAGAAGAATAGTCAACAAGTCTAGCTAGACGTGTTGGAAGTTATAATTAGAGTACAACAATGAAAACTTTAAAGTTCCAAAGACTAGTTAGAGCTGAAGAGGGACCGGGTTGACTAGACTGAGTGGTCCTAAAAAAAAAGAAAATTACTGTAATTACCATGTTACGTAAAAAAACTTAAAGAAGATCTAAGATGGTCTCATAAAATAGTAAGACACCTACATAACCCAACCATATTGACCGCCGCATCAACCAATTACTATTGACATTGTTCCATAACTGAGAGAAGAAAAGAAACGAAAAAAACTAACAGCTGTAATTTTGGGCCAAACTTCATTTATTTTTTGGCAATTTATCTTCTTTGTACCCCGAAGTTGTTTTTTTGGTAATCATAAATATATGCTACCTAATAGATGCATACTGCCATACGTTTAGGGCAGTGAGACCAGTCGATGGAAGAGTGGCACTGATGATCTTTTGTCTGCTGCTGGTAAATTATGGAAAATTACATTCAAGTATGATTGAAACATTGATTGGATGAAATGATTTGATGGTTGAAAATTGCTAATATGATTACGAAATTATAGATGAAGAGTGAAGATGTTTTGGAATATTATGCAACTGGCGAGCTCAGTGGTGTTGTTATGAGATTTTGAGGGAATTGAGGGCACGAATTTTGGTATGTCGGAGAGTTTATTTTTTTGTAATTTCGGGTTTAACTCAATGAATAAAACAGTAAATTTAAATAAAAAAATTATTTTAAAATGGAGTGTGATAACCTTTCTTGGTGGTTAATATATTGGACTGTAGAATCAATTTAAAGGGCTTCTTCTTCATAGCAATACAGCCCCTCTCGAGCCTCTGCTTCCTGGTTTAAAGGGCTTACGGTGTCCGATACTCTAAGGTCTACTTATCGTTTAGAAAAACCAATGTTTTCGAAGTTTAAGCTTTTAACAAATATACAACCCAGCGAAACAGAGCGTTCGAAAATTTTATTAATTTATCCAAACATGATACTATGATCTTATATAGTAACCATTTTTTTCTCAAATTAAAGCAAAAAACTTGTTGCCAAATTACTAATTTAGTCATTCTATTTTTTTCAACTTAATTTCATCAGAATATCAAGATCAATAAAAATGCTAATAAAATAATAAGTAAAATATCAACGTGGGCGGAGCTGAACGTAATTTATATGCAGATCGGTAAAAATTAACAAGAAAACAAATTCCAGCCAAAACATGATGATCTTTGAAAGAAAAACCGGATCAAAAGATGTTTATAATTTAATTGTAAATTTCAAAATACTCTCGTGTGCCGCTCCACTATATAAAGATGTTAGTATTTTGCAATATTTTTTTTTTTGTTCCTTCTTTACTCTTCACCCGTCTTTTCTACAATATGATCATACAATAAAATGCAAAATTTAAAGCGCTGTCCGGAGTGTTTATTTACTAAAATTATACTTCAATTTCTGCGTTGATTTGGTTTAGTCAGAAAATTGCTGTTTTTTTATCGATAAATCTGTTGAGAACGGACAAAAAATGAACGAAACATTTCAAAACAAAGTTGAAGAGTTGAATGAAAAAAAAACTAAATATTTATTGGTTTAAACTTTGGAATAAATTATTAAAAAATTCAAATAATATTACTGATAAATTGATAGATACTCGTTTGTTTTTTGCTAATTAAAATGTAATTATTCAATTTCTAACCAAAGTTTGTGCTAACTAATGATCTAAATTAATACCAATGCAAAAATTTAATTACGAAAAAAATTTGCATTGCAAATTTTAACTGCAAAAATATGCGGATGATGTATTTTTAAATGTTATTGCATGACTTTTGGTAATTTGAGTAAGATTTTTTGTTTGTTCTGATGGGATCGAAATTGTATCGAATTTAATGTAGTAAATTTGATAATACATTTCTTTAGTTTTAACTCTTTGCAATTTTTGTCTTTCAAATTTGAATCTATTGAAGAAATAAGAAAGTGATTTTTAAGTGGATTAACAAAAAAAAACAAAGGAAAAGTTATTTACAGTTTTTTATTTAAAATTATTTAAAATTTTTTAAAAAGAATGTAAAAAATTTTTATATATAATTAACCGTTTTCTTCATGGACAGAGAAGTGAATTCATTAACATTAGCGCTTCCGAATTTATTTACTTCTTTTCACAAATAAAAAATGAATTAAAAAAATTTTTATTGAAATCAGGCACGCGATACAAAGTGAATAAAAAATTGAACTATATCCATTAAAAATTTATGTGACAGTTAGTAGTGAATTAAATATTTGAATGATAGAACGAATTTAGAAAAACTCAACTATACGCCACGCAAATGATTAAAATTAAACGAAAAAAATGTATGTTTACTTTAGCCGATAGTGTTCGGAGCTATTTTTAAATTTATACTGGATAAACATTTTGAGCAAGCAAATATACTCATCAATTGTTTATTTAGTTAAAAGAAAATACACAAGTAAAATTGATGATTGATTAACAACTCACAAGAGTAGATTTGAAAATCATTTCAAACCAAACAGAAGAGAAATTGATGAAAAAATTGTAATCTAGTTAAAACACAATTTAGTAAATTCAGGATGTTTCATTCCAATTTCCAAATTTAATCAAAGAAGAAACTTGAGCTTTATTAACGTCAGGTTGTAGTTAACAGAGCATAGTACAACTACTAACCAGAGCGCTCTAACCATTCTTACATATCTCTATATAACTTAAGCTCCTTTGACGTAACGTATACGGGCAACGTAGGTGGATTCTTGCTACAACCCAGCACAGAAGGAATGGTTTGAACAAATTTGCGCAATTGCCTAGGAGAACTTGAGATACGTGACATCTCGCGCTTCCATATAAAAAATTGTTATGAAAGAAAAAGAAACAATTAAATTGATTTAATTAGCAGTACTCGAAGCCATGTGGTTGAATTTAAGGGAATGCGAAACTTCTGTGTGAGTACATCTAACCTGTGATAACTTGCTCAATAAAACCCGTGGATGAAAATAAATTGCCCATACTGAAGTTGGTCAAAATTTCTCACGTCGGGGTAACCGGATAATACTCCGTGGCCCCGATGCCAATTAATTTTTCAATTTCGCTATCATGTATACTGGGGATTGTGATAATGTGATAGGCAGACATAAGTCATTACAATATCGATCTTACGTCGGCTGTTCGGTTCTGGAAAAAAATTAATCAAATGATTCATCGAAGGATTCGTAAACATTGGACTTCGAAATCGTGAAAAAGTTCGAGAATCTCAGCACACTTAAGATGACTTAAAGAAGTCGAAAGGCGTCTGCTCATTCAAAAAACAAGGCCCGACGGCTTTTCAAGAAAAACTCGTCTCGGTCTCGTTGTTGTTGTAATTGTCATATTTTCACGTTATAGCTTATTTATTTGTGGCTCAATCTTTGTGAAATTGGCAGGGCACATACATCTGCTTTTGAAGTTGGACGCATTTTGACAAATTTAAGGGTCCCTTTTTGATTTTATAGACAAAACGTTGAATTCATAATACAAGTATGTACTATTATCAACAAAGTTGATCGAATTACAAGATCTGCGGTGTTGGTTGGTCTTTTACTCATATAAGGCAGTCTCATGATTTATTTAGATTTTTCAGATCAAAGGTGTCCAAATGCAAGGAGTGGGATATACATTATTCGTAGATTTCCCCTGCACTCCTGCGTACAAATAATGTTAGTTTAAAACTTATTTTTAAAAGTCCTCATGAAGACCTTCTAGATGACACTCATATTGCCTCCCCACTTACAAATCTTACAAATTTTTTTAACTTAAACTTTGAAAGGGCACCACTTAACACCTACCTTCTAAAATTTTATTAGGGCATCTTAAAATTATTTTACAAATCCTTAAAAAAAGAACTAACTCAAATTCTGCAATGAGATAAACGTTTTCATTATCTTCTGTCTGAATTCTGTTATTGAATTATTAAATTATTTCGTTAAAAGTACAGGGTTATCCATTTCGTGGTAGGAAAATATAACCCTGCCATTCGACATCTGTCAAAATTAAATGTCATCCAAAGCGTGTTTGTTTTAGTTGAAGGTTTGCCATTTAGAAATATGGATCATTTAACAGTCGTAGAACGCGTTAAAATTATTAAATTTTATTATAAAAATGGTGATTCTGCTGTATCAACATTTAGGGCTTTACAAGCCGATGACGGTCGACATAATCGACCTACACAGCAAACAATTTCGAGCACAGTGAGAAAATCTGAAGAGACTGGATCGGTTATTGATATTGCAAGGCCTGTGCATCATCGCAACATTCGTGCTGCTGAAAATATCGCCATCCGTACAAAATTCAACTCACTCAAGAACTTAAGCCTCAAGACCATACACAACGCAGAATGTCTGCGAATTGGCTGATTGATTGATTCTTTAGTGATGAGGCTCTTTTTACTCTCAGTGGTTACGTAAACAAATAGAATTGCCGCATATGGGGCTCTCAAAATCCTCAAGTGATCGCAGAAAGGCCTTTGCATCCGGAAAAAGTGACCGTTTGGTGTGCATTATGGTCTGGTGGTGTTATTGGCCCGTATTTTTTTGAAAACGATCAAGGAAGAGCCATTACAGTCAATTCTGACCGCTATGGACAGATGTTAACCGATTATTTTTGGAGAGAAATTGAAGATTATGATCTGGAGAACTTGTGGTTCCAACAGGACGGAGCCGCAAGCCACACAACATAGGCTAATCGAGCACTTTTGCTAGAGAAATTTCCAGCGTAATTTCGCGTAATTTCGAGATTGAGTGATGTCAATTGGCCCGTACGATCCTGCGACCTAACACTTTTGGATTTCTTTTTATGGGGCTATCTAAAAGATCGTGTTTACGCAAACAATCCTCAAAATCTTGAGCAATTGAAAGCCAATATTCGTGAAGTTCTGGCCGAGATATTGCCGGAAATGTGCCGAAAAGTCATTGAAAATTACCTGAAAAGGATTGAGGCCTGTAACAGGTCCCGTGGACGACATTTGACGTAAAATGGCAAGGTTCATAGGCTGACGAATCAGCCACGAAGGGAATAGCGACGACGTGCGTTGATCCACAACCTTTCAGTGCAACTGAAATGAGCTTTACACAGAGGCCTCAAGGAAATAGAGGACAAAGAGAGAGGGTCTGGACGAGTCACCCAGGGCTTCGAGCATCTAAGCTGTTTCCAAATGTCTATGATGAGCGAAAGTTCAAGATTTATATTGAATTAAGCAAACAGCAATTAGTCCGCATGGTTTAGTGGTTAGAATTCGCGCTATGTAAGGTCCCTGGTTCGAGTCCCACTGCTGACTATGTTTGTTTCGAGCAACTCTTCAGGCGGACTATAAGCCTTCAGTTAGTTATACTGCTTTAAAAACCAGAACGCATCGCTTTGTAGGTGGATGAACACACACACACACAAAGCGTAATACTTACCATATCATCTTCTCGAGTGCCAATACATTCGATCAAGACAATAAGCAAATCTAACTATCTCGAATCGATAGCCCGAAAGGGGCTGTAGCGCTAAAACAAAAAATAACTGAGGGCCATCGCAGGACATTCCAAACTTATAGGACATGTCAAAAATATGGGTCTGAATGAAAACTTCGTGTGAATATTCTGTAATTTTGCAGATGAAGCACAAGTGGATCTTCTAACACACTGCGAGGAGCTACCTCGCGGGAAAAGAGACAGTCTGGGAGCAAACCTGGAAGAGGAAGAGTTGGCGCTACTCTAGGCAAACCATAATGCGGGAGCGCCATTAACGTACAAAAGTTGAAGTGCACTACTGGCGGATGCAAGAATCTATAATTCATCGAAAGTTACAATTCACTTATATTTTTATCAACAGTTACGTCTAAAATTCTAATTAATTTCGAACCTTATTCGTAAAAAAAGTAGGATTCATATACAAGCATGCAGTTTTGATCTTTCGGTTAGTGAATCTGCTTCTCGATTTTGCATATGTCAACAGTTTTCACTGAAAAATCTCTTATGTTAGGAAGAGTTTGAAGTTCAAGTCATTTGTGATTGTATGATTGCAACAAAAAACATGATTTTAAACAGGAAAATCTAGAACGAAAAGAAAACAATTAGGTGAGCAGTCAATTTAGGTCGGGAAAACTGTCTAAAAAATTACAATACTCAAAGGCCGATTATTGATTATAAGTTGAAGTTTTGATGGTCGTCCTGAAGAAAAAAAAAATTAAAAATTTATGAATCCATTGGCGAATCTTTAGGAAAGCACTATTAAGTTGCGAAATAAGTACTTGAAATACTGTTGATATTTGGCAGAAGCGCGCTAGAATGTCGATTGCATAATGTTGCTTAAACAAACCAGCTCAAATGTAGAAATTTTCAACTGGGATATACAACTCAAATGTATTTTTAAAAAATCACTAAAATGCTAGTTACGTAAATGACTTCGGAATATTTTCTTCAAGAACCAGCCGTCTAAAGTACAGTGCTACAATTGATACCTTACCAATATATGACAATCTCAACATCGTATCTTAGGACATTTTGACCCTACCTTCGAGTTACTCGAAGAGACTGCTTTCTTTTCATGTACTCAAATTTTTTTTACTCCGTCGAATGATATGAATTGTTTTATCTCTTCCCAACAAATTTTTCGCACATATTGCATCCTCATGGACCCCTGCTAATCAAGACATTTCATTTGATGTACCCCATTCGACTACGTTTGATAAAAAAAATTTAAGACCCACTACAATAGATGTGCCGACCCTCTTAAACATTTATGAAATGTTTGATAAGACCTATACCTTTGAGAGACTACCACTTCTGACCTTTCCAAAAAGTTTGAGCTTTCTAGCTTCTATAGTTTCTATGGAAGCTTGCTGTGACGCACGGTCAGACAGAACACGAAACTAGTAGGTCATTGTAATGTTTATTTTACAAGGCCCTTAAAACAGAAAAACAGATCGAGAATTTAAGTTTGACGGAACCTTTCCACACAAAAATTGTTTGAGACGCGTTAAATATATTGACTTCAATTCTTACAAAGCCATGGAAAAAATTATTAGTGAAAATATTCAGAAAATCAACCCAAAATATCAAAGTAAACGATCGATCAAATCATTACATATGCATATCAGGAGTTTTATGCTAGTGGTAGAAAAATAGTTGGGAAATATTAATTTCACTTTTTTCAATTAAGAAAAGCGGAACATTTATTGCACTAACCTCCTCACTTCCTCATAGTTCGCGTAAACCGAAAATCTCTATAAACTTTCAGTTATGATACGTACTGGGTTAAAATCAGAACGCATCACAGCTGGATGGACGCATACACACCAAAGCGTGATAGTGACCATATCACCTTCGCGAGTGCCGAATTATTCGATCAAGATAATGAAACAGTCTAACTATCTCTAAGCGAAGGCCCCAAAGAGGCTTGCGAAATCAAAAAGAAAACTCCTCACCCGTCTCTTTATAAAGACGGCTAAGAATGTCATTTTTAGCGCACAAATCGTTTCATTTCTGCAGTTCTATAATGAGAGCCCTCCTCCATCTTCACCTGTCTAAAGAGTTGGGTCATGAGCTCTTTAACTTTTTCTTAATATTTCACATTTGCAGAATCTATTGTGTTGTGGTTCATAGTTTTAACGAAGAGGCCATCAATTAACATAATTATCCTTGAAGCATTCTCAATTTTGATTTTGTGATATCTTGTCAGCCTTTGTCAAATAAAAGAAAATACAATAAGCACTTTTAAGGATTTCTCTTTCAGGATGATCCTCCCAGTACTTTCTTTTCTTTTCCAATAATAACTTACATATTTACATATGGAAGTGGACCCGGTACGGACAGAAGCTTCTTCCCCAAAGACTTCCGAAACGTTGAGAGAAAACCGACTTTAATTTGCCGCCGGAATTATAATTTAGGATGCTCTGATACTTTACATTCAATGCCTGCAACGCCGGTGAGCTTGCAGCAATCTGAGTGCATAGATCACTTTCATTCAAAATTAAAGCTGACTTTTAAGTTTAAGCTTACTTTTCATGCTGGTGTTATTTTCAAATGAGTCTCATCTTTTTCGGAGATGAAAAGTTTACCTTCTGAATTTTTAAGCATTGTCATTATATAAGGTTCTTGTACATTGAAGTGCCAAATCGAAATTCTCTACCAAACGAAATGCTTTAATGAAAAAATTACAAAACTTTCCTTATCGGTTGACGACCCAGGTTCAAGTCCAGATTTGATAAAAAAAAAACACTTTTCAGTCATGGAGTTTTATTTCTATGATTCAAAATGAAAAATAAATGAAATGTCATAACGAACGGGGTAAAAGTATCTGTAAAAATAAAACAATCCCACTATGATCACCACTAAGCTTTTAATTAAAATTGTTCCGCTCTGTCTAACAATAATGAATGAATGCGAAATTTTTGGCCAATTTGAACCAGATTTAGCGAAATACTGGAGTCGGTAAGGCTCATGGTATGCGTCCCCAAAACAATTGTTTTCTGCAAGAGTCAGTAAGAAATACAGATTTGTTTGGCTTCATGGCTCGAATGACTAAAAACATTATTTGAAGCAACCTTCCGTTTACTGTAGAGTATACTCATACTTTGGCTCCTCACTCTGGAGCGTAGTTGTAGGCAAGTGCTTGTTTAGTTGTCACAATCGGGGTTTTCCTTTGCTAAGTCCATAGTCATAGATAAATAATGTTTTACTCCCATATGTAGTACTAATAACTTGAACGTAAAGATTGAAAGAAGAAGATTTAGAAGAATAGATTAATTGGAAAGAAATATGTTTTTGGGTTAAATAGACTAAAAAAAAAAAGAGTCATATAAAAAGCATGCCTATAATCAGTTCCAATCAGTCGAGACATTTGATTTAGTTGGACCCGGAGGTTTCACTAGCGCATTGAATGGATTAGATGAAACCACTGGTTTCACTACAGTCACGATTTGATTATTTGGAACCGGAGACTTCACTAGCGTATCGTACGGGTTATATGAAACCACAGGTTTCACTAGTAGGTCTATTTGATTGGGTGACACCAGAGGTTTCACTAGTGTACATATTAGACCAGATAAAACAGAATATTTCACTAGTATATATAATTAACGAAAAGTGGTTGTAGCACAGAGAATTGGCAAAATAATTAAACTAAATTGCACAGATCCACATAGTCTAAGCTTTGGAAATTTCCAATGACTTGAATATACTAGTGAAACCTGAGGTTTAACTTCAATTTTCACTCAATATTGAATTAAGACATTCAAATTCAAAATTAAATATAGAATGAAAGTTAAAGTGAAAACGTAAGTTTGCCTAGTAAAAGCCCCAATAAGTTATAATGCAATTTCTACTGCTTTACCACTTTCAATGCAAATGACAAATATGTATTGATCATCGCTGCACCAAACTGAACCTCGTTTACCTATCAAGTTTTTCTGGTACTAATTTTATTAGCTTCGACCCAGAAGCATACAAAGTTGGTATTTCATTCATGCCAACAGCACATTAAATATTCAATTGATAACTTTACAGTAACGAAACGCCACTACAATAACCGCTAATATCCACTCAATGAAAACAATATAATGCATGAAATATTTCATGTAAACTTAAAAAAAACACAGAACAACCTTCCAATCAAGGTTGAGCTTCCGTTTCATTTAATCACTCAACATAAATGATACTCGTATCTCGAAAACCATAGACACATATATAATTTTTCATTTTTTCAGCTTTTGTTTACATTGATTTAATCGAAAATGAATAAACCTAATGATGGCGACAAATAATTTTATGGCGTCTAATTAATCAAAAAGACAGCAGAGAGCAATCAAACGGTTGTGATAAATTTACGGATTAATGTTAATATCGCAAGATTCGCCGTTGTTTTTTGGACGGTTAATAACATACATATTGTCAATCCGTTAGTTTTATCAATTTAGTCATTAATTAAATTCACCTTTTTGAGAGATGCAGCTACGTGCACTTTTTCAAATTAATTATATATGCACATGTGATGGAATTTTTGTATCCTTTTACTTTCTATAATTAATTTATCAATTTTTATTGTATTTATTAATAAAAATTCCCTATATATATGACCTTCAGCTAATCATCATGACATGAAATTTTAATAGCTTTGTTATTTATTAAATTGATTACTAACAAAGTCGAGCTATAAATGAGTAAGAATTCTAGGTAATTTTATAGTGCGATTTATTTTTATCATCATAGATACAGAATGAAAAAAAAAGTTAACGACATTTTTTCATTCAAGTTGAGTTGTAAACAAATTAAACTGAATAGTCTACACAATTTGATAATAACAAAATGAAACATTGTTTATTTTATTGTTATTTCATAGAAATAATCTAGATAAATATTTAATAATTGGTTTGGGAGATTGTAGTGCAATCAAGTGTTTTGTATGAAAAGAGTGAAGATCTTAAGATATATGGTATGGTAGAATTTGAAAGATAAGATAATTTAAATTAATGCAACCTTGTCTTTAATTTGCAAAAAAATGTAAGAACTTACTTTTTGGAGCGAAATAAGATACGTTGATGAATTATATGATTTTTTCATTTACTTTAGCAATACCCACCTGGAAAGAAAGAAAAAAAGTAATTAATGAAAGAACTAATAAAAGGGGTTTTTTTAAATAAATTTAATACGTCAATAAATCGTTTTTTAGTTACTTATTTCAGCATTAAAATGTAGAAAAAAATACTTTTATATCAGCTATCATGTGTATTAGAATAGTGCATTTTATTCTATCGCAAGAAACTAACCATCCTAATATGATCAGTACTTTTACGCAAACGCTATTGGTGCTACCAGATTTGATTAAGTGCCTACTCGTACCACTTAAATCAGGAAAAATCACCAATTGATCAGGAAATTGGTTGGATGGGGAAACGCAAGTTTAACTTATATATGCAGTGCACCAGCACAGTATAAAAAAAATAGAAAGCGGTTAAAGTAAAAATGTAAATTAAAAATATCTTCACAGCAGAGTTCTGACAAATGATCCTAGTTTCAACCATTTTTTTCACATATACCAACTACCCTGTTCGCGCGATGGAACAAATTGGTAGACCTACGAGTACCGCGGGGGGTGTGAACGAGGTCTTTGACATTTTGCCATGTGTATTTGGAGGATCGATGTCAAAACGAGTTTCTTTCTTTTGATGTATAGAAACTTTAACTACTAAGTCTCTTCTTATACTGTGCTCAAAAGAATGTTGAATTTTGATTTTTGAAAGGTGATATGTAGGGTGTTTTTTAAGTTAAACGAGATCTTTCAATAGGGATATGACACATGTCAAAATTGACAATTCTGTGACATTTCTGCTCAGTACGGTTTACTTTCTAATCATGAATCGTTTAACACTCAAACAACGCTTCCAAATTGTGGAAACTTATTTCCAAAGCCAAAGTAAAGTCGCGAAACCCACAGACCTACAGACGTTCTTCGCTCTTCGTGCTTTAATTGATAAACTCAGTATAGTTATTCATTAGAAGATGAGAAGCCATCAACAAAACAAAGAAATGTGCGGGCCGATGAACATACCGCTTCTGTCAGTGAAAAAGTTACTTAGGAGCCAATAATGTCAATTCCTTGACGTTGACAAAGGTCCATCCGCCATATGAAAAAGACCCTCATTTGCGTCGTACGCACGCAGATTGGGCTCATAATCAATTGGAAATTGATCCAGATTTTTAACGTAAAATTTTGTTCAGTAATGAAGAAAGCTCATTCTTGGTTAAATGGATATGTCAACAAGCAAAATTTCCGTATAAGGAGTGACAATAATCCAAGGAAATACCTAAAAACTCCATTGTATCCATTAGTATTGACTGTGTAGTCTGGTGTACACGCTAATGACATCATCGGTTAATATTTCTTTCGAAATGCAGAAGGGGCTGTCGTCACGGTAAATGGTGGACGTTATCGGACGATGCTGTTTGAATTTTTGTTTCTAAAAGTCAATGCGATGAACATTGAAATCATTTGTTTGCAACAGAATGGCGCTATATGCTAATTGATAGTGAAATTTGGAGACAACATTATTTCACGAAATGGCCCAGATCAATTGAATTCCAAAATTATGCGATTTGGCATCTCCACATTATTTTCTTTGAAGGTGTGTCAAGCCGTTGGTTTATACTAACAAAATTAGAAGCATTGGAGAAAAGAATTCGACGTGCCGTTAACGAAATAAGACCAGATGTATTGGAAAAAGTTGTCAAAAATTGGATTGTTCGAGCACATTTCGTGGTGGCCATTTGCAAGAAATCATTTTTAATTTACTTTTCATTAAAAAACAAATAAATAATCAAAATAATTAAGAATGTTTTATTTATATTTAAAGTTATCAAGCTCTATAGTATATAAGGTCATTTGTGAAAATTGACCTAGGTTCTCAAATTCTCAGCATTAGCTGTATCTTTTTCGATTCAAAAGAGCCACACGTCAGCACGTTGTTCCCAGGTAGTGCATGAGACGTCATAGAAATTCGTAACGACCTCGTAGATGTATAGCATTTACATTATTCCTTCGCTCACAAAGATAAGACACTGACGAAGATGCCTCGACCATAGATCAAGTCACCCTACACAGAAAGAAAAGGCTGGAAGAAACCCAGCTAAACACGCTTGGGTACAATTTTTTCATATATAAATGAAAATCATAGGATATGTCATACATAACTTTAAGCAAATTACACATGAAACTTTTTTTGTTCTAGCACTACAGCCCCTTTCGGGCCTTCCTTAGAGATAGTTAGACTATCTAGTTATCTTGATCGAATGTATCGGCACTCGGGAAAGTGATAACATATGGTCAGTACCATCCTTTAGTCGTATGCCCTTCCTCCCAACTACGATACGTTCCAATTTTCCAATTTAACTGAGCGGGCTTATAGTTCGCCCGACGAATCACTTGAAACAAACCTAGTTGTCACCAACGGGATTCGAACCAGCGACCACACTTGAAACTTAGGTAATTAAATTTAGGCAAAACCATGTTTAACTTTAGGCAAATTACGTAAGAACGCACTAGGCAAATTGTACTTTGAGCTTAGGCAAATTATAATAATCTAGTAAGGCAACCGGAATTACGGATAATAATCGCCACAAATTCGAGTTCCTTATGTAGATGTTTTAGGTTGGGGTACAATACAATGGTGATGGTTTAGTTTAGGGTACAATACTATGTCCCGTAGCTCAATGTGAGCGCTTTGGACGCATCGTGAGATGCGAATTCAAGTCCAGCCCAAGTTTTTGATTAGATAAGAATTTAAATGAAAAGGTGATGAAATGAATATAAATTAATATTCAACATTAAATAGAATGTAAAATTATTGTTCCTGTATGAGGGAGTGGAGGGAAGAGGTACAGGGGAAAATCAAGTTTAGAATAGTGTTCACATAACAATTTTTGTTTTACCATGGATGAGTGGACATGAATTCGGTTGATTTTGCTAAGCAAGATTTGTACAAATCTTTAGGCAAATCGCTGATAAATTTTAGCAGTCCCAGAAATACTCCAAAAATTTGATTGGCATACTTACAATTCTGCAGAGATTTTTTCGGTGTAAGTCTGCATTGAACTCTGAAGCTCCTGCTAAATCGTCAATTCTGCCTATTAGTCTGTCCTAAATTGCATGCAAAAACATTGTTCAAGCCATGTATATTTTTAATAAAGTATTCGAAAGAGGATTTGCTTCAGCGCAAAGTCAATGCTTTAGGCACAATTAGAGTCGACATTTTAAGCATCGACTAAACGTACACTTAGGACACTGAAACTAGGCTCTTGCTCATACATTTGACGAATTTATCGAGTGTACATATTAGAACAATATGGACAATATTTTAGTTTGCAGAATTTTAAAACCAACAGAAGTATCATTAAGAGCAATTGGAACCTTCTTCGTACTTTAAAAGTACCATTCCAATATCAATTACTTGTGGAAATCATCGAAATAGGCCTGAATTTTACGAAATAATCGCGATGCCAGGCACACTACAACATTTCTTTCCAGGATTATCTCTACCTCAGCCCTGATGTATGGTGACTCCAAACAACCCTTTTTTTTATTCTTCTGAAACCCAGGGTTCAGACAATATCAATTAGAATCCGAACATTGCAATTTTTGACAGTTGTCAACGTCTCTTCATTAACACTACACTGCTATAAACGATTCTCTGGTGGTAACTCGAAACGAAACAGCTGCGAACATTGCCGAGATGAATTTTCGCGTAAGTATTTGGTTCAATAGGTAATTGAAATAGAACAGACGATATTTAAAATGCTGACAAACTTCGAGATGGTGTGTCTCAGTACCTGTTGAGGTAGCAAAACAGTGGTTGGGTTTGGGGTCCTGGATTTGAGAATTGAAAAAACAAAACCCAAATAAAATCGAGGGTTTTCGACCATGAATACTGTGAGCGTCAAAAGAAAGTGTACACCTATGTGTAGCATATTCAAAACCTCATAAAAAGAGTTCAAGACGTCGGATTTTAAAAATGTTTTGTGTTTTGAAAAGGTTTTTCTATTTTCTAATAGCAAAATAAAAATTTGATGATAAAACACTGCACTTAAAATTCAACAACAAAATAACAAAAAATACTGCATTTTTTACGCGTCAAAAATAAGTGTACAGCTTGCAGCACACCCTGTATTTGATGTGTTTATCAGGAAAACTTTCGTTAGATTCAGTTTATAGTTCTTCAAAAATGCAAACTTGGTTGACGTGACGCGATAATTCAATCATTTGTAATTTTATTTGCACCATAGAACGATCCAGTTTCTAAATTATTTTAAAATGGGTAAGCAAAGTGCAATTGAAACGCGAAAACTTATTGTAAAATTAAGAACGGAAGGAAAATAGTTACGGGAAATACCACAAGTGGTGTATGGAAGCCATAACACCGTGAAAGAACTTTTGGACAAATGCGAGAATTTCAAAGACGTAAGCGATTGGCCTCGTTTCGGTAGGCCACAAAAGTTGTCCGTATGTGATGAACGACTAATTGTGAGGAAAGTGCGAGAAAATCCAGCAGTTAGTGCATTGAAAATCATGGAAAACATAACAGTAAATTCTCGAGTCAGTGTCAGCGCAAGTACTGTCCGCCGAATACTTAATAGGAATGGGGTACATGGCAGAGTACCCCGTAAAAAACCATACATTTCTGAAAAGAATCGGAAACTCCGGGTGCTTTATGCCAAAAAGTGTAAAAAAGAGCATATGTCATTCTGGGAATGCGTACTTTTCATTGATGAAAGAAAATTTGAAATATTGGTTCCAAGAAATCATCCAGAATATGGAGAAGTAAGAACGCCGAATTTGATCAGAAAAATATAAGTTCAGCCATAAAACATGGTGGTGGTTCGGTTATGGTCTGGAAGTCTATGGCGGCATCAGGCGTTGGGAATCTGGTCTTGATTGACACTACGATGAATAAAAATGATTACTTGGAAATTTTGAAAGAAAATTTACTACCTAGTCTTGCAAAAGTAGGATTAAATACATCATGGGTCTTCCAGCAGAACAACGATCCAAAGCACAAGTCAAAGCTAGGGCAGAAATGGTTATTGTATCGAACACCTATGCAGATGGATCATCCTCCGCAATCCCCAGACCTTAACCCCATAACAAGCAAAGAGTCGTTGAAGTCCATTTTAATCGAAGAATGGCAGAAAATTCCCGTCAGTTTGACTAAACAATTGATCGAGTCAATGCCAAGACGACTAGAAGCTGTTTTAAAAGCGAAAGGGAAGCAGACTAAGCACTAATTTGCAGATGTTTGTTTTATTTGTTTACTGCACACTTATTTTTGACGCGTAAAAAATGAAGTATTTTTTGTTATTTTATTGTTGAACTTTTTGTGCAATGTTTTATCATCAAATTATTTATTCTGTTATTAGAAAATAGAAAAACCTTTTCAGAATCCAAAACAAATTTAAAATCTAACGTCTAGAACTCATTTTATGAGGTTTTGAATATGCTATACATACGAGTAGGTGTATTTCTTTTGACGCTCACAGCAGGTTTTTCAATACTTCAAACTTGGTTTTCCACTACTTTCATCTACCTTTAAATACCAGTAATCAGAACTACACCTTTTAACGAAAATGGATATTTATATGACGTACATTTTTCGACTTGACGTACGTAGGTATGGTATTTTCATACTTCTGAAGTTGCGCAATGGTCAATGCGGATTGAGAGATTCATTTTTGTCGTTCTTAAATTTAAATAAACAAGCATAATTTAATTTTTAAGACCCTGACTGTAGAACGGTCGACTTAACGAAACTGGAAAGATACAACAATCAAGGTAAATCATCATTTTTTTAAGAAATTGTCAACCTCCTCTGCTAAAAGGTCTCTGTTAAGGAAAATGGTCAATGGAGATCATTTCCAGAATCAAAGTCATCTAGATCTTTGTTAGAAGTCTCCCCTGGTTCAAAAAATTAGGTTCACCGAGATTTCCAAGCCTTTTGGATAATATTTGAGGACAGTTACCGCCAACATTGAGCTAAATGAAAAATAGCATCTGTCATAGTGTGCTTTTTGAAGGATTTCAGATATTGTTCATTCAATTTCTTGCTGACCAAAAACTTGTTACAGGAGAGTTTTCTTATACGAGGGTGGTTCAAATATAATGGAGACAAACGCTGTACATAACGCGCATGTATATTTGGAAAGTCGTTGCTCGAGTATGTGATAGTTGGGTCCCTTACGGACAGTGTGGCATAGTTTTCGTCGGGAGTGCATGTTTCACGCGCGTGGAACGACCATGAGTGAACGTCAAATGCCGCCCGCCGTTGCGCAACGTATTGTCATTCGTTTTTTAGTGTGGGAAGGCGTTAAAAACATGGAAATTTGTCTGCGCTTGCGAAATCAGTTCAGTAGTGAGTGCCTGAGTAGGGCTGCTGTGTTTAAATGAGCTAAAGCATTCAAGGATGGTCGCAAAACCATGGAGAATGAGCCGCATGATCGTCGACCGCGAACCAGCATCACACCAGACAACATTTGCCGCGTAGAACAACTCATTTTGGAGGACCGTAGGATGAATGTTCGAGACATTTCGGCTGAACTCGGCATCAGTATTGGTAGTGTAGAGTCTATCATCCACGAACACCTTCAATATCGCAAAATAACGCTCGAAACGAAGGAGCATTCCAGCACGTAGTGCGATTCTTCTCCAGGATACCGCTCGATACAATATCAAAATTGGGGTGAGAGGTACTGGAACACCCCCCCACTCCGGTTTTATCACCCTATGACTACCACATGTTCGGACCAGTGAAAGAAGCCCTCTTAGGTCAAAAATTCAACACCGACGACGAGGTAGAGGAGTTCGTACGTACATGGCTGTCCGGATTGCCCAAGGAATTCCCCGATACCGGCATCAAAAAGCTTCTGGAAAGGAGGACAAAATGCGTGACTTGTAAGGGGGAGTGCCTAGAAAAACTGTAAATTTTTTCAATCGTACATATACGTGTCAGAGCATTTGTCTCGATCATATTTGAACCACCTTAGTATGTCACTTTAATGTTCTGGATTACGTTTTGATCCATGGGTTGAATTAAGGCTGGACTGTTAGTAGGTATGTATAGAATCATAAAATTTTCTTTAAGTGATTGCAACTTCTTCTAGTGGATGCCCTGGTGCATTATCAGAAGTAAAAGCGCTTTTAGTGGTAGGTTCTGTTTCGATAAACATTTCTTTACTTTGGGGAAAATGGTTCTTCAGCGACTCTAAAAATATTAATCTTGCGACCTAAGAACTTCTTTGACCTTAGTAATGAAATGGCAACTTTTTAGCTGCTTCCAATGTTCGTGGCTTTTGTGCTATTAGCAGGGACAGTTTGTGTCTTTCGGTTGCGTTCGCACATGGCATAAATGTGTTCCTATCCGTCGATACTTTTGAACCTGATGCACTACGCTCTGAGTCAGAAACCAAAGTTATTTCTGGTATCACTTTTCATTACACGCCCGATTCATTAGTGTTAAAGATTTGTTCCCCAACCAAATCTTTCTCCCTAATTATGTTTATGAAGTTCTTTTGGGATGGCTTCGCAATTTCTTCATTACTGGACAACTATTCTCCGCTGAGTCTAAGTTGCCAAACGACATGCCTTTTCTTGAATTTTGCTAGCAATTCTCTGCTAGCAGCGAAATCTCCACTTCCCGGTGTTGCATGGAAATATTGGATTTTTTCCATTTCTATTTTACCTGTCCTGAGGCGAATAATCGGAGCGAAGCTAGACGGGAACCAACTTCGAGTTCGATACAAACATGAGCTGGAGGTCTCAATGATTGTAAGACTGCGGAAGCTGCAATGAGCAGGACACATGAATCGTATGGAATTCGCTGGGAGAACTGAAGGCCGGAGACCAGTGGGGAAACCGAGGAAA
Source organism: Odontomyia ornata (assembly GCA_963969285.1). Classification (NCBI taxonomy): domain Eukaryota; kingdom Metazoa; phylum Arthropoda; class Insecta; order Diptera; family Stratiomyidae; genus Odontomyia; species Odontomyia ornata. The sequence goes on from OZ017742.1 coordinate 220,353,771, forward strand.
TTCTGGACGATGAACCGAGACTGTTGGAGGTGCTATTTGCAGGAAGCGAAGGGCCGAGAGGAGCTGTGGTGCTACGAAGGAGAAGATTTTACCGGAAGAATCGACGGTTTTTCTGCGCTGCTCCAGAAACCACATTAGTAACGCAACTTCTTGTCGGGGTTTTCTTGCACGTATGCCCTTTTCTGTTCTTATAACAAATCAACATATTTTCTTCTCCCTGTTATTGATGTCACAAAAAGTCAAATTGCCAAAGTTGTACTGCTGCGCAAGAATTGTTAACAAAAAGCCGTCTGTAATCTTATCTAAGATCTTGCACGCACTTCTGAGATAGTGTCAATGTCACATACTTTCTTTTTCTGTTGTTTAAGTTTGGGGTCATGATGCAAAACACAAGATTTTTCACAAACATGTGCATTATGTAAAGTGATTGCCTGTCACTGCAATGTTCTCGGCTTGGAGTCGTTCGGATCACCGAGGCCCTACTATAATAACGTCAACTGATTAAGCTTTTCTTTAGAATGTTACATATATTCTTGCGTAAAGTTTTATCAAAAGAAAAAAAATTGAAATGTATTTTAAATCATAATTTTACCTAACTACTGCATATAACCATTCATTCATTGTCTGGCTGTCTATGCATTTGCGTAATAACACCTTGAACAAAAAATTGTTCAATGCATTTTGGAATGCATATAATTAAATGCAATTGTTAAATGTTATGCAAAATTCAATTAACTTAAATTTATAATCTAATGTATGTAATTGTAACGAACTTTATTTCCGCACTTCACCTACAGGCATTAATATTTAACGCTTTATAACTCTGCTCACATAATGCATTACGTACATAATGCATTACTGAAATTTATGTCGATATATACAAGTCTAATGGATGACTGAGTGAAATACCTAATGGGTATAATCCACATGATAGACATATGTATGTGATAAATACTTTTACTAGTCTCAAGTACTTTCCATTAAAAGTGTATATGGAAAATCGAAATGTAATTCACCTTTTTCCTTGTTTTCCTGCCATGTATCGTGTATGTACGTAGTATTTTCGCGAGAAGGAAAAACTGGAAATGAATTGCTTGTTTTTCCCGCGACTTCCTATTTCCTGTGAATCATTGCTATTGATTTATGCATTAATGTATTATTTATTAGCAGTTGAGTTTTATAGCGTGTTGGATTGTTTCGTTTTGGTTACTTTAATGCGATTTCATGTTTTTCTAATTTTATCGTTCGATAAGTGCGGACGTTACTATTACTTCTGGGTATTATCTTATTGGGGGATTTAGACATTATCTCGCGAGACCGCGGAATGGAATTGAAATAATAATCGATTGAGAGCAGCGATCTTGTTTCCTTGGCACAATGACTTAATATGCGATGGTAAATCAAAAACTTCATTATCGATTAATTTTAATCTTTAATAAAAATGTCATGATAAATTTTATCGTGCATTAAAATTTTATGATTTGGTTCAATTTTCACAATTTAATGCGCTAATTACTACATTTTATTGAGATGTCGAGCAGATATTGAAAATTTTAGTGAATAAAACGGTTTAATTCGAGTTGAGGGAAACATGGAGCTTATAAAGATTTTCATAAATCTCCCTAAATTATTCAATGCAATCAAATACGTTAATGAATGCATTATCGATTTCCTTTCAACTTATTCATTTTGTTTGACGTTCTCCGCCTTATCTAATCATTACATATGAAAAGTAGGATTGATAATGTCCTGAAAAATATTTTTTCAGTATGTACTGGTATCAAGTTGTGAATCATTGAAATGAACTTCAACATGAAAAAATAGGCACAAGGTGAAAAGAGTCAAATTTAAGGTTTGAGCATATATAAACAAAATCATTGCCTTTGGTGAAACTGAGGCTAAAGTGGAATCGAAAAATCTCCTGTTGTAAATTTTATTTCACATAACATCTAATGGTATTCACCTGTTCATATCTAGTACTACTACTTATCTACAATTAGACCTTATCTCTAATAAATACAGCCTGTATGGCTGCACCACAAATATATATATGTACTGATATACAGCACATATATGTAATCTAATTTTTTTTTATTTTACATCTTAGTTTAATCATTATTTTTTTATTATTATTTTGATTGGGGTCGGCTATAAGCATTATTATTATGATTTCTATCGATAAAAGATAGTATGGTTTGATAATAAAATGAATGAAATTCGCTTCACGATGATGATCATGTATAAAAATATGCATGACGACAACGCATGTTGTTATTGTTTGTGTGTAATGAAATATTTATCAACTCTGGACGTTTCTTTGTTACTTCCAATCGACAGATATGGCGAGTAGATTAGCGGGCAAAAAGGATATTTAGGTTGGGATTAAACTTTGATAAATATTTATAAAGAAAAGGATGTGATTCATCGTCGATAATTGTTGTTATGAGGTTGAGTATGGGTATTTTTAGATATAATAGACAATTTCGGTGATTAATCAAAATAATTGTGCCAGAATTTCTATATAGTCATTAAATGGGAGTTGTTTTGAAGGTGATGAAATTCTGTCATTATACTGTGTAATATATGTCGACAAATAAATTTGGAGGTCATATATTGATTTTGGTTGCCTTATCTCTGATGATGTCGGATCATTATTCATTCAAGCATCTACAGGTCTTTTCAGAAACTTATTTAGCATTCAATCCCTGGGGTGTACGGAGCACAAGATTGGAAGAGACTCTTTATTTTGCTTTGTTTTAGCACTACACCCACTTTCGGGCCTTGGGTTAGAGACGGTTAGTGTATCTCGTTATCTTGATCCAATGCATCGACATCCGAGGTGATTTGGTCAGTGCCACACTTTGGCCGTGTGTCTTTCAACTAGCTGCTATACGTTCTGATTTAAAACCAGTACGTATCAAAACTGAGTTGGGTTATAGTCCGCCCGAAGAATCGCTTAAAACAAATCTCGTTGTCACCCACGGGATTTGAACCAGGGACCTTCGACTTACGCAGACTGTAAATTTTCCTGTGTGCTTAAACAACATGAAAATTGAATTCTAGTTAATACTTTTAATTTTTTTTTGTTTAATTTCAAGAGAATGCATTGGTATTTTTTTTCTTTTTCTTTCAAACATCATATATATTATATCTTTACTTTATTCTATTCAATCTCCAATAAACCGGTCGGTAATACAGTTTTTATTATATCTAAAAACGCCGTGAAAATTGATTTTATTGATTTTATTTCCTTCTTTCGTAGACAACGACTATGAGGGTGCTACAGGCACGCGAAAAATTACACACATTTCACACTTCATATATATTATTTAATAGGAATGTCGATAATGCAGTGATAATTTTCATTTCGAACAACATGAAAAATACTAGTTTTCAACATACTAACAGAAAACATTTCGAGGCTAAATTTGATTTGATACAACCGAACAGTTTTTTTATTGCTATTTTAACTGCACTTGGCGATAGCGTAATGCCTTGATAAACTAAAGCAACATGTGTTGCACTTTCGGTTTTCTGCAGATTTATAGATAGTGTCGAGCATTATCAGTAAATATAAATTGTAGCCTTATTATCTAAAATTTTCAAAAGATTTGCAGCGCTGTAAACATTTTTGCGCATTTAACCAACATGAAGAATGCATTAGCGGTTAGGTTAAAGTAGACTAGTCGATAGTGCAGTGTTTATTGTGCTTTCGTACAACATTGAAATTGTTCTTGTCCTTATAATTTTCATTTTTAAATATATTTGTCTATAATGAAATACGAGGGCTGTCCAGAAAGTAGCAGACGTTTTGAAATAAAACATAAAGTTAAAACAATTTCTTCTGAATGCATTTTAGGGGTAAGCTCTTATGCTATTTTTCTACATAATTGCCATTTAAGTTATGGCACTTCTCATAACGTGGTACAACCTCTGTAGAAATCTGCCGCCCGCGAGTTAAACCAATGGATTACACCGGTTCAATGCCAAAGCGTTGCGTAGCGAGCCACGCCTTCATTGCACGGAACAGGTGGTAGTCGCTCGCAGCTAATCCGGGCTGAATGGCGGAGGATTGAAAACTTCCAATACAAAACCACCCAAGAGCTCCGGGGTACGATTGGCCGTATGCGGACGAGCGTTGTCGTAGGAACACTGACGCCAAGATGGCGGCGCTAGCCCTGCCCACTGCCTCTTTCGGGTTAGAACAAAATAAAAATTACTTTTGATCTTTTTCCATTTTTATCTGATTGTTCATTTGAACAATATGAAATATGCATTTATGCATTATTTCAATGTTCTAATAGATTTAAATAAAGAAAAGAAATTTTATTGTCTAATTTCCATAGATTTGTTGATGATGCAGTGCTTTCTGGGCGCTAAAAAAACGAAAATTTTTCATACAATTCACCTGAGATGTTCCCGATACTTTTAAGCCATATGTAAAGGGTGATTCATAGCAAGTGTACACATTTTTGTCGAAAAAAAAACATAATTTTTGTGAAGATTGAGCTGTAATGTTTATTATGAAAATTTGGTCCCTTACAATTAAATTTGAAACATTACTTCGGGCATATGTGCACCTCGTGCTGCTCAAACGATGATTGCAATTTTCGATGACATTTTCGCAAATTTCTGGCGTTATTAGGCGTATGTTGGCTCGAATATTGTTTTTTAATGCTTCAGTAGTCTGGAGAGCATCAGCGTAAACACGATCCTTCAGAAATCCCCAAAGGAAGAAGTCGCAAGGAGTCAAATCACACGATCTCGCCGGCCAATTTATGGGTGGTCCAAAAAATTCACGTAGAGCGCGAAATGTTTGCACTGGCGATTCATTATTTTTGTAAAAAGTTTTAACAATAATAAAACGTTCGCCTGATGTGTATGACGCCATGATTAGAATGGTAAAAGACCAAAGTCATAATCTGTCAATATATGGACCTGAAGTTGGTGATACATAACAGTTAAGGCCCATTCACATGCATACACTCGTTATGAATCACCTTTTACATTAAAGCAAAGCGAACAATGCATTTTTGCTTTGTAATATTTCAAAATTTGTCAACTGTGCATACAATAACACATTCAAAAATGTTCCACACTTTCTGAATTTTCCCAGAGTCGTGACATCTTAAGCGGGGGGCTGATATGTTCGGTTGTATTGCTTACGCTAAGAGTTCCTGCAAACAGCAGCTATGAGAGCCGTTTCGTTTAGCCGTATCAATTGATTGTCGCGCGAATGTTAGGTCGCAATCTGCGCGCTTGCTAAGACCAACTGTATGGAAAATCGCAGATACCTTCTGTCAAGCGCGTGGTGAACTCTGTTCGGGTTTTTCTGACACCTGGGTACTGTGCGTGTATACTCGTACTATAATGCAGACTTCCATGCGGTTTAAATCAAAATAAAAATTGCAGTCACTTAGTTTGTTTATTTGATATCCACAGGCCAATTCTCTTTTTATCTTGAAAAGCGATAACTCAAAGGAGTCGAAATGCGTCTGCTCACTTAAAATATGTATTTGTGGGATATATCAATAAATTTTTCAAAAATGTAGATTTTCTCGTTCCCGAAATCAATATAAAAATGTGTTTCCGCTTTTTTTTTCATTTTTTAGGTCTTTGTAAAAAATTTTTTTACAAAGACCTACTAGTTTCGCGACCTGTCTGTCCGTCTGTCCGTGCGTCACAGCTAATTTCCTCAGAAACTATAGAAGCTAGAATGCTCAAACTTTGTGAAAAGGTCAGAAGTGATGGTCTCTCAAAAGTTAAGATCTTAACAAAAATTTAAAATTTTTTTAAGGGGGGTCCCCCCTAATAACGAATTGGCCGTTAAATATTTTTTTTGATCAAAGGTAGTCGACTGGGGTATCAAATGAAAGGTCTTGATTAGAACTTTTAGAATCTGAAATAAAAAATACATATTTTGAATTAGGGGGTTTAGGGGAAGGCAAAATGTACCAAACATTTGTGTCCCCCCCTCGCAATTCGACACCTTTCAGCCGAAAAATCTGAAAATTATCACGAACGTGACCCTTTATGAGTACAAGGGCAACAAATACCTTAGAAATCGAAATTCACTCAACTTTGTTAATAATAGTATGATTTGTAGATTTTACATTTTTGCCCATAAAATCAAAACGGTACCTTTAAACTTCTTGAAATTTTGCAATTATATAGACTGATATAAGATATATACGTTCACAAAATTTAATTGAGATTGAATTATAATCAAGTGAGTTATAGCCATTTCAATTATATGGAGTTACAACAACAATAACACGTGTTTATAGTTGATATAGGGTTTTCCAATAAGAGGTGTTATTTTGATATTAGAAGAAAAATGCCATTTTTGAATATGATTGATCGGGATGTTTATTTCATTATAAAGAAAAAGATATGCGATTAATATAAAAAAATAAATCAGGCAAATAACCACCAAGTTCAGGGAAGAAATCCAGATGGGAATGAAGAATGTGGCTCGTATCACCCAAGTTATCAAGGAAGAAATTCAGATGGAAATGAAGAAAGTGGATTTTCCGCGACATTCGAACGCCCATTTTGTCGTTAATTCTTCAAAAGATCAATGATTTGCCTGCAGTTATCAGTTATTTTCTTGCCGAGAACGTTACGAACGACGCTCTTGAACGAAGCCCATGCTGCTGATTCTATAGACGAAAAACATTTGGTGAAATTTTCGTCATCGAATAACTATCTTATATCTGGTCCGATTAAAACTCCCTCTTTGATTTTCGCATAGGAGTATTGGAAATCCGGCTCGTTTCGCTTAGGCGCCTTAACGAAATTTTTGATATGTCCCAGTCAACAGCATCATTGCAATAACACGTTCACAGTCAAGATCTAAATTTAGATCATCCTCGCGAAACAAAAATTCAAAAAAAAAATGGTATTTCTTTTTTACCACTCCAGGTTTGGTGAGCGAGCAAGAAAATGTCGCGCGCCTTGCATCAGATCGGAGCAGCAAAACAACTAGTTTAAACGGCATGCGAATCGGCGGACGCATGTCGGAACGAAAAAAACTAGCCGTCATTCCGTTTACGACAAAAAATCTGGATGTAAATTCTTGATTGATACGGGAGCGGAAATATCAGCCATACCCAGATCTTCGTACAACAAGCAACATTCCACCGATTTGAAACTCTACGCCGCAAACGGCTCAGTTATAAAAACCTACGGATCAAAAGTCGTGACAGTGGAATTAGGACTCAGGCGCAAATTTATCTCGGCTTTTGTACTAGCTGCTGTCACACAAGCAATCCTAGGAGCGGATTTTTTGCAGCATCACTGCCTGGTAATCGACTTAAAAGCTAGAAAGCTAGTGGATAAAAATACAAACCTAACGATTTTTGCATCAGTGGGCGCAATGAAAGTGCCAGCAATCTACACGTATGACATAACTGATGAATATTATCACATTTTGGCAGAGTATGACCAAATAACACGGTTTAATGTACAAAGAGCTGTGCCCCATTCAATCCAGCACCACATTATAACACAAGGTGCACCGGTCGCAGAACGTGCTCGAAGGATATCTGGGGAGAAGCTTAAAGCTGCGAGAAAGGAGTCTGATTTTATGTTGAAAGGAACACCTGCCAACCATCTGACAGTGGATGGGCCTCACCCTTGCATCTATTCCGGAAGAAAATAGGCGAATGTTGGCCTTGCGGGGATTATCGTCCTCTGAATAGTATCGACATCCCTGACCGATACCCTTTTCCCCATTTGAGCGATTTCACGACCCAGTTAGCTGGCTGTACAATTTTTTCAACGCTGGATCTCAATCGGTCATACCACCAAATCCCCATTGCTCCTGAGGATCCTTAAAAAACAGCATTCATTACCCCGTTTGGGCTGTTTGAATTCAAAGTTATGACTTTCGGCCTCTCTAATGCGGCGCAAACGTTTCAACGTTCAATGGATATTGTTCTTCGTGGATTGGATTTTTGCCACTGTTACATAGACGACATTCTCATCGCCTCCAAAGTTCTCAGTAACATCGCAATCATTTGAAAGCCGTTTCTGAGCTCCTCCAAAAATATGATTTAAATTAATATGGCAAAATGCGTTTTTGGACAGCAAAAGCTTCGATATTTAGGATTCAATGTCAATGCACAAGACATTAGACCTCCACAGGATAGAATTGAAGCTCTAACTAAACTTGAAAAACCAAAAATTGACGAAGAACTACGTCGCTTTATTGGCACAATCAACTTCTACCGAAGCTGTTTCTCGCATGCGGCTCATGTGCAAGCACCACTCCTTGACCTCATAAAAGGAGCGCGTAAACGTGACAAACGACTAGTGCAATGGACCCCGGAAGCGAAAAAAGCATTTGAAAAATGTAAAGAACTGGTGGCAAATGCAGTTTTACGCGTTGGTCCGAGGCAATACCGATCATTGATTGAGCGCTGATACAGTTGCAACTGCATTCTACCAGCAATGGATCTCGAAATTTGGAGCACCAGAAACGCTTAGAACAGCCCGAGGTTCTCAACTGGAATCACAACTTTTCGATTCATTTACAAAATTGATTGGTAGCACCAGGAACAGGACAACAGCATATCTTACGGCATCCAATGGATTAATTGAGTGATGGCATCGGCCTTTCAAAGCATCCATCATGTGTCATCAGAATAGATAATGGGTTGATGTTCTCCCATTGGCCTTTTAGGATTGAGGACCAGTTTCAAACCTAATATTGATGCAACAGCTGCCGAACTTGTTTCTGGGACAATATTGAGAATTCCTAGTGAAATTTTTTCGACGATTTTGATGACCCTCCATTGGATCCGGCAATATTCGCGAGGAAATTCAAACTTTTAATGAAAGAAATCAAGCCGACTCCTACAATTCAACCCCACATTTTCTTATTTCGTTTTAAATCAGTTCAAAACTTTTATAGATTTATTTAAAAATGATCCAAATTGATCAAGTTTTTAGCAGAAATTCTCAATTTGAACTTAACCCTAAAGATAAAATGGAAACATAAATGATAAATCAAGATCTAGTTTAAAAAATAATGTAGCAATTGGCCTGATTTTTTACCCTAAAATTTCATACTTCGGTGGGGAAGGGTGTAAAAAGTAAGATAAATGTAATTATTTTTTAACTGCATTACCGGAGAAAAAATGGACAAAAATAAAGAGGCATATCATAACAAAAAATAGATTTAATATTGTGAATTTTGCTTCCGACTACATTCCCAATTTGTCCAGAGCATAAGCCGCCTACTACACTGAATAATTGCATTATCGACACAAAAATGATGAACTATACTATCGACGAAAAGGTTGAAGATAATAAGACTTAATTTTGTTTTGAAGAGCATCTTAAATAATAATCCCTAACAAGGGAACTGCATTTCCAAAAAACATGTAACCCGATAAACTTCATTATCCACATTGGATTTTTAAAAAATTAAGTGCATAATCGACCAAATTTACGTGCCATTTTTAAGTCAAACGAACATAATTCGGCATTTAAATTGAATAACCGTGAAATTCGACATGTAAATAATTCTAGAGATTTGGATAATGCAGCGCGAAAAAAATTATTCTGAACAGCATTACTCGTATATTCATAAATAAAAATTACGCGAATAAGGGAAATGAGAATAGTTCAATATGATCTTGTCGATATGCTCTACCTTATCGACATTGTTCAAATTTAATGCGGACTTAATACAGTGGTAAACTTCTGAAACTGATTACCAAACTCTTTTTTATTGCAATTTTTAAACAGGAGAAAATTAATCATACATATACAAGCTATTATCATCAGAGTTAATACAACTTCTTTTGCAATAAGAAGCAGTCTTCAATGCAACGTATCTTCTCATCCCAAAACGCAATAAAAAGCACACGCACGTTGTGAAAAGGAGAAAACAGAAAAAAATTAAATGAAAATAGCCATGTGGATCGTAATTTAGATACGGCCTATTGAACTCCCGCTGGCATAGGCCATATAATCCTTAATCTGATTGTACATAGCATTCAAGGTTTTATCGTTTAAGATATATTGCGTCTACTGTACCACGAGACATGTACGCATATACGCTAAGGTACATGCGGTAAGTTCTTCAAGATTCTTTTTTATTTTACCGTAGTGATCTTTTACCTATTTTCATTCGATCCTTACCTTTGCAACCTTCACGTCTCGTACCTGTACGTACCTAGGTGTGCATTGTGTTGCACGTTAAATGTACACAAATCACAATTTGCGCGAATAGGTGTAGGTAGGAGGCATTCAAGACAGCAGAACCTGGTTGGAAAGTTAGTCAGAGAAGAGAGAAGAAAGAACCTAACAATGCCTTGTACCCGACCCTTGAGGTGCATGTCTGTCTGACCTGATCCCATCCCCCGTGCACAGACATTTAATATTCTATACCTTTTATCGTGCGTCCTCTCTACCTTTCGTTTACTCTCGTCTGTTTTATTTTGCATCATTAAATATAGAGGCCTGAGGTGCATATTGTCAATCTTTCTTGGAAATAATCATAAAAACGGTTTAGACTACAAAGTGTATTCAGAAAACGTTTATATTAACCGGTTTGTGGAAAGACCAATAAAAACATTGAAAACGATGTGGAAATTCTATCTTAGTCACTTTCTTATGCTTTTTCTTGAATACAGATTAGAGACTGCGTTGGACAAAAAGATGATGTTGAGGCGGAGGTAGGTGTGTGCTGTGGTCAGAACTTTCTTGAAAATCAAATCCAAACTGAACTGCGGCATATCTAATCAGACTGGCGAGTTAAAACAATTAAATTTCGCTTCAAGCCACGGAGGAACCCCCACATTTGGTATTCATATATTCATAGTGTGATGGCCATATGTGAGGGAGATTTGCATAAAATATTAATCTCAGTTTCATTCGTTAGAAAAATAAATAAGCGGCTTGGAATGCCAAAGACGTCGCTCTAATCATATGCCATATTGATTATGCTTTTAGGTATGCAAATTACACCGAAAATTTCGAGCAGTCCTCCAGGAACAAAAAAATTAAGCTAATATATTTCCACTCACACACATGTTTGTGCAACGAACAATGGGAGATCCACACAAGACGTTTTTTTCTCGCTTATCTCAACTGTCTTTTGTGACTTTGTATCTTTATTTTAAACATATTTCGGAATTCTTCTCTTACATGTGATTGCCATTAAGAAAACGCGACTGGTTTGTTATTTTTTGCTTTCTGCCTCTGGTTGGATGGATGGTTGGCATTGATGAAATAACAAGAAGTAGACAATATACCGCGACAAAACGGCTAACAACAAGTATCGCTTGCTATTTGACATTTTAGCAATGAAAATAAAAGACGACACTAGAAATACTAAAGATACATTTATATCTAGTCGTATAAAAACAACCAAAGATATTCTCCCCTGTAATGATCTGCAATTCCACATATGGGGAGTTGGGAGCTGTTGGAAATATACGAGGCTTGCTGGTAGTATTTTATTGGCTTGTTTTTGGCCGGAGAAAATTGCCATCCTTGCTCTTTTATAAATTTGGCCATAACACATGTCGTACTGGTTTTTGAATGGCATCATGACGATTAAGAGTGTGGTGTAATGATGGCAAATCGATTGTTTTGATAGTAATTTGAATGCAATGATCACATGCTGGAATGATTTCCATTGTTTTCGCGGAAAATTAGGCTATTTTGAATGTGTGACTGGAATAATTTGGATGATGTTGATACTGTTTTTGTTTGAAATGGGCATGATTTTCTATGTTTTCGATTTTGCGAAATGAAAGGTATTTAGAGCCAACAAAATTCCAAGCTTTGAAAAGCGTTTCCGATTGAATTGTTGAAATTATCGTAATTAATATCAAAACAAGTAGAGTTAGCAGAAGAGTGCTCCTACCAGAAGGTCTTTGTAACTATCCTTAAATTCGAAGTAAGTTTTCTAATAGCGTGAAATTATAACTTGAATTATTCATCCAATACTTGGATAAGAATTTGTTCAAATTTATATGCAAAAGATGCAGAATTTCTTTCATAAGCACATTGCAGTCACCAAATTTCGTTACATATTGCCTCCCCCTGAACCCCCTGATGCATAAAATGACTTTTTTTAATTCAGATTCCAAAAGTTCCAATCAAGACCTTTCATTTGATACCCCGTTCGACTACCTTTGATTTTAAAAAAATGTAAGGGCTTCTCCGGTATTAGAAAAAATTTTGAAATGTTTGGTATGACCTGAACTTTTGAGAGACCACCACTTCCGACCTTTCCACAAAGTTCGAGCTTTCAGGATTCTATAGTTTTTGAGGAATCATCTTGCTGGACAGACGGGCGGACGGAGAGACAGGTCGCGAAACTAGTAGGTCTTTGTAAAAATTTTTTTTTACAATGACCTAAAATTATTCTGCCATAACCATTTATTTTTTACATAGTGTTGAAGTCCACCTTATTTCAACTAAAAATCCACTGGATCACTGGAGGAAACCTAAACCAGCCGGATCTCAAATTGGACTTCCGAAATTCCAAATGAAATCCAAGTGCGAAAATTGTTTACAGGTCGATCGAACTGACAACAGCTCAACCAAACTGACAACAGCTTGACCAAACTGACAACAGCTCGACCACGAGCTAGGTAATATGAATGTTATGCGGTATTCAACGAACGACACAAATCCATTTTCGCTTCGCTTTGCACAACTCCATCATAGGGTAGTTGAGTGATCTGACAATTTTCAATATCCCGAATCCCATAGCGATTGTTTGGCAGAACTTAATGAACAACATAGGGCCCCTTGACCTTCGGCGACAGTTGTTTATTCTTTCCAACTGTCACATCAACATTGCGAATCACCTCATAATCACCCTCTATATAGACCTGCGATGGAACACTACGTTTAAGGTATTGCTGTTCATTTTGAACTTGTGACTTTTCCATACTACGCGAAGCATAGACCCGTATGAAGTCCTGTAGTATTCCGTAAGGTTGTCCAGTGTTGGACCACGCTGAACCACACCAAACAACAATGCTAGTGCATTTCCGCGCATTGACATGAGAGGAGTTGTTCAGTGCAAGTTCGACGCGAAGCAACATTCGGGACCAATCGGATTGATCCACCGGCTTGGTCAGCTTTCCCAACATTGGTAGGAGTATTCTATTGACTCTTTCAACTTGACCCTTTGCGCGAGCGGCAATAAGGCAGTTTTAAGATGAGTTAAATTATATTTTAGTAAAAATGAAGAGAACTCAGGAGAAGTGAAACAAGTAAAACCGGTCCGATACAATGCGTGAAGGCCGCTCATAATAAAGGGTTTTCCAATAAGAGGTGTTATTTTGAATAGCCCATTATTTCGGTAGATGTCACTTTTGAAGCTGTCATTTTTTGACATTTGACAAGTAGAAACTACGCCATTAATAAAAATGGAACGCTACACGCTTCAACAACGCATTGAAATTATTAAAATTCACTATAAAAATGGTGAAAATTTAGCCGAGACGGTTCGTAAAACTCGAACATCTTTGGGTCGTCGTGAAGCACCTTGTCGGACCGCAATACAGAAATTGGTCGAAAAATTCGAGCAGTTGGGACAACTTAGTGATGTGAAGAATAAAACCCGTGCACGTCACTCAAGAACAGCCGAGAATATTGCTGCTGTAGCCGAAGGTGTTGAAGAAAACCCATGTTTGTCCATTCCTCGTCGATCTTTGGAATTAGGCATTCCACAAACGTCATTACACCTTATTTTGCATAAAGATTTGGGTCTTAAGGCTTATAAAGTTCGGTTAACACAAGAACTCAAGCTGGTCGATCGTCAACAACGTCGTGTCTTTGCTGATTTGGCGCTTGAAATGATGAAAATGCTACGGAATTCCATCGAAAAATCATCTTGAATGATGAGGCCCATTTCCACCTCGGTGGCTTCGTCAACAAGCAAAATTGTCGCATCTGGGGCTCGGGAAACCCAAGTGTTATTGTTGAAAAGCCTCTCTATCCTCAACGTGTGACTGTTTGGTGCAGTTTATGGTCCGGCGGAGTCATTGGACCTTACTTATCGAGAGATGATTAATGATTTTTTATGGCCGGAATTGGATGGTATTGATTTACTTTCAATAACACGGAGCTACGTGCCACACAGGCAACGAAACCATTGATCTTTTACGGGAAAAGTTTCCGGACCGTGTTATCTCTCGAAGAGATGATCACAATTGGCAACCGAGATCTTGTGATTTAACACCTTGCGACTTCTTCTTTTGGGCCCACGTGAAAGAGAAGGTCTACGTCAACAGCCCAGCGTCGATTCAAGACCTCAAAGATGGAATTTGTGAGGCTATCGAGGACATAAGGCAGCCACTTTGCGATTTGGTTATGAAAAATATCAAGAAAAGGATATGGTCCTGTAAGCGTGTCGTGGTGGACATTGCCTGATGTTATTTTCCACTATTAATGGCATACCTTCCTCTTTATAATGAAATAAACATCCGATCATTTATATTAAAATATGGCATTTTTCTTTTAACATTAAAATAACCCCTCTTATTGGAAGACCCTGTAGTAGACTAGGAGCAGGAAAGAAAGAAGATTGCAAACAAAAACCATCATTCTTAATTCGTTACTCAGCTTATACAAGAAATTCCAACAGCAGACGAGCAATTTCAAACTGAATTTTCAAACCTTTTGTAAACTACGACCTTTTTGGATTGACATGCCTAAAGTTGATAAGCGTGATGCTTGTTTGTGCATAAAGCAGGCAAACAAAGACTTGAAAATAGTAGCTTTATACAAAGGAAAAATTTTAAATTACAACAGCGATCAGAAATTACCTCAAGATATATGTTGTAACTATAATGAGCAGTGTTTGTCTAGAGAATGTATTGTTGAGACTCCTTACAAAGAATTCGACGACAGAAGACTAATCATTTATAAAAAAATGGATACACAAAAGAGTAGATTTCATAGATCCAAAATCCAAAAAGACTCGTCGAGTAATCAAATATATTAAGACATCATTTAATGTGAACCCTCGCAAACTGATTACAAACTTGCATGAAGACTTAAAGACCTTTTTTGGTCAGGAAAGAAATATTGTACACCAGTTTAGCACAATCAGGAAACTGAAAAGAAGGCTGACAGAAGAAGGTGCACGAGTTCATATAGATTTCTCTGATTTTTTTACTAAATACTGTGAAGAAGTCCTGAAGAAATTCTGATAAAGACAACAGACCCGTCTATCCATCTTTCAGAAAATGCTCAATATTTTCTAAATCAGTGAAAATATGTTGGGTTCATCTGCCCTTTATTATTAAATAGATATCCACGGGACAAGAATTAAATAAGATATAGGATTTTTAATTAGAGACTTGACAATTTTGTATCTTTATATGAACATACCTTTAAACATTTTATGAACTGTCAATGTCAAAACGTAAGTTAAAGTCTACATTTTCATCACGATAAAGTTCATGAGCCAGCAACGTTTGGAAATTATTAAAAATTACCACCGAAATTCTGAGTCGTAGGTCGCAACTTTAAGAGCGCTTACTCCAATTTCCGGCCGCAATAATCGTCGCACCCGACAGGGTGTGCGTGCTACAGTGGATAAGTTCAAATCTAAATTTTCAAAAGATGTCGTACCGCTCGAAACGCAGCCGTAAGTGCATCGATTCAAAATGAGCCCAATCAGTCGATTCCACGTCGTTTTAAAGAATTGGGCATAGTTCAAACGACACTGTGGCGTATTTTGCGAAAAGATCTTGGCCTACATGGTTACAAAATAAAATAGACTTAAGAACTAAAGCCACTTGATCATTCGAAACGCCGAAACTTCTCCTACTGGGCTCTGGCAAAGCTTGAAGAAAATGAAGAATTTCATTGAAAAATCATTTTCAGCGATGAAGCTCATTTCTGACTCAATGGCATTGCTAATAAGCAAAATATGCGTTATTGATCAGCAGCAAACCCACATGTGCTTCTTGAGACACAGTTGCATCCGCAAAAAATTACTGTTTGGTGCTGTTTTCATGCCGGAGGTGTGATTGGGCCGTTTTTTCTTCGTGGCTGAAAACGACCGTCATGTTACCGTCAACGGAGAGCGCTATCGTATTATGTTGCAAGATTATTTGTGGCGGGAATTGGATGAACTTGACATCAACGATATGTGGTTTCAACAAGACGGTGCCACTAGCCACACAGCACGGATCGTAATCGATTTATTGAAAGGCAAATTTGGTGAACGTGTTATCTCGAGAAATGGTCCGATCGAATGGCCGCCTCGTTCATGCGATTTAACGCCATTGGATTTCTTTATGGGGCTGTATCAAATCAGTGGTCTATGTCAACAAGCCAGCAACAATATATAATTCAAAATATTGAGAAAATAGTTTTAATATGGTTGGATTTTGCTTCATTATTCAATTTATGATACAAGTACCCCTATAATCCCCATAAAGGTCGTGAAAAATATGCGTGGAAAACGGAGAGTACCTTCTTTGATATATATTATCTTAAATTCTACTGTCTTCCACCTACACAACATCCATGTCATGAAATCTCTTTGAAACACTCAAGAATATATTGTAACATATTTACTTATTGTCCTCACGCCAAATTCGTTAATCATTCTTCCTTTTTCTTCACTTTATATCAATTAACCGTACAGAAAGGCCATTCTACACAAATGGATCCACTTAGATTATTTACTTCTAGAGGCCAAAGTTTTCCATTCAAATGAATGCTAGATACAGTTTGCTATTGTGCATACCATCCACAATATATAAAGCTCTCTCATATGCATACGTGAACATACTCGAGTTCAAGTTGCATTTTATATTAGACCTCTTTATGATTGCATGCGGCTGCATGTCAACTTGTGGCTGCTGCTACTGCAGTTTATTATTGTTGTCTCTGAACTAACTTTTGCCTAGAGATCCATGACTTGGTTGTGCATAACTCGTCGGCCCACGGAAAGGAAAAGTGTAATTGAAGCATAACTCTACTAGATGCATTTCATACGAGTATGTAGTATAAATGGACGAATTTTACTCAATTTAAAAGCCCTCGCGCGCGTTCGCTGATCAAATTATAAATAATACTGCCATCACTACACGATATTTTACTCGTATGCCATATACTGACTTGTATATTGAGCATGCATGCATGGAGCATAGTGCAATGGCTTTAAATATACACAATTGGTTGTAAAATACTGTTGACATCTGCGGCGTCCCTCATACATGTTCATATGTGAATCTATAGAAGTAGTTACTCGTTTGGCTTCAACTACTGGACGTACACTTGGAAATGTTTAAAATAGAATCTATATTTTGTACAATATTATGCATATCGTAAAAGATCGCAACGCAATAAACGAGAGGATTGACTGAACTCTTACGTCTATAGTAGTGGAAGTCCTTATTGGGCGTTTGGACAAAAAGAAAAGTCAAACCAACAATCAGCAAAATCTACACAGAGAGATCAGGCTGCCTCTGCGTTTTGTGTTTTGAAATCATGCTGGAAAGATGTCTTACGAAGATAGTAAAAAGTTGATCTCTTATTTTGTAATCTGAACGGATTACGACGCCCGAATATGGTAAATATGTTTAGCGGCAGTTGAGTTCAAGTGTCGATGGCTTGAGTGGAGATGAATCATAACTAATTTTAGTTCTGAATTAGTTTAGCTTCTGACCCATTTGTTTGGTTAAAATTAGTCTCAATGTGATTTCGGAAATTACCTGGCCCATTGCAAACAATTTTTATTGATTGAGAACCACTAAAGCAAGATAAAAGACTAAAATCGCTTTTGTGATGGTGATAATGGTCGAAAATCAACAGTGATGATTTTTTTGAAGTAACTTTGGGGGGAAATTAGGTCCAGTAGCCCACTCTTGAACTTTCAAACCCCATCCTTCAGTCTCACATCGTTATTTTGTAGAATCAAAGTTAGTTTTCATTTATTGACTATCAGCTTAAACCAGCTCATTTTCATGACGCCACATGCCTACAAAATAACGCATAGGCAGATGCCGGATTTTTACCAAAATATTAATGGTTGTCTGATCGTCCGAAACGAAAAAAAAACAATCAGCAATAACTGAAAGAGTAAGGAGTGGTTCTCCTATTCAAAAATGAGGTGGACTAACAGCAAATAGATCTTCAGGGTCATTGGCAGTAGCTCAAACGGGCTGAAACTAGAACACACTATTGCCATCAAGTGCGAGTGAGATAAACCTTGATCGACTCCACTGCCGTTTCTCATTTCATCCCAGTTATGATGCAGCTGGTAGATTCGATTCCCAGTCTATAACACTAGTAGACATAGAGAGATGAGTAGCATGTTGAGTTTTTAAGAAGAATCTGGAAGAAGAATTGTCTGAGCTGCCCTAGTAAAAACAATGCCGCAACTCTATGTGAAGTTGTGAAGGCCTCTCTGCGTCCAGGGTAATGAATAACTTTCAAAATCTACGAAAATGTAGAAGTCACATAGCATGCCAAAGTGCAGATCTATTGCATTTGGTATGATACCTGTGCCTTTCAGGCCTTAAAGCTGAAAGGCTCGGGGTAATACAATTACTCTCAATTAAGGTCCTGAAGCATCAGTTACTGACGAAAGAGCGCAGTCATATTGCCGATCATATGTAGAAATAAAATGATTTTTAAGTTGCCTGTACCCAAGAGATGATAACCCTTTCAATCTCTTGTGGCGTTAAAGAAGGGTTGAGATAAAGAATTTTCTCTTACTGAGCCTTTTTGGATTATTCTAAATCATGTTGCGATCACTTTCAGCAAAAGTGAGAGTCTGGATTACCTGTAAATCATCTCTCAGAATTCAATAGCTTATCATTGAAAAGCCAAAATATGAGGGATGTTCGGAAAGTAACAAGCGTTTTGAAATAAAAACTAACCAAAGTGAAAAAACAATCTATATTATATGTATTTTGGAGGTAACCTCAGGCTATTTTTCTAAATAATCGCCATTTAAATTAAGGCATTTTGCATAACGTGGGAAAAACCTTTAAATACTCTTTCTGTAGAAATCAGCCGACTGCAAGTTCGACCACTGGCTTAGACCGGCGTGCAGTCAAAGAGTTGCGTAGCAAGCCACTTCTCCATCGCTGGGTACAGGCGCGGCGCGGCGCCAAATCTGGGCTGTACGGCGGATGATTGAAAACTTCCCATTCAAGAGCTCTTGGGTACGATAAGTCGTGTCTAGACGAGCGCTGTCGTGGAGAAACAAAACTTTCTTGCTGAGTTTTCCCCGACGCTTGTTCTGTATCGCGCGTCTTAATTTTTGCCTTATTTTATAACACACTTCACAACTGGCGAGAGTTTCAATTGCAGTGCTCATTTTAACACGCCACTGTATAAGCAAGCTACGACGGCTGGTGGCGTTGAGTGTAGAAACAATCTGACGCCAAAATGGCGGCGCTAGCCCCACCCACTTGCGTGCAAAAACGTCTGTTACTTTCTGGAAAGCCCTCGCAGTATAACGATTTGTTCCGTTGTTGACAATTTTTCAACGAACTACCTTATGGACATCCAGAACTTTTGGACCTTAGCTGCACAGTCAAAATTACAACGTTTGATCCTTTGTACCCCAGTTTCATCTAAGGGCACAAGCCACAAATATTTGTTATAAGTAATACAAAAAATGCTCTGACAAATTTCAATGCCCAAATTGAATTCAATTTTGCCAAATTATTAAAATGTGAAATACTTACTACAATACGCCAAATTCAATTCAAAAATGTGGTACATACCTGAAAAGAAGAAAAAGGAAGGTATTAGTCATGTATTTCTAAATCAAATAAGGATGTAAAGCAAAACATATAAATACGAATGACTACGATGGGAATGGACGGGCGAAATCAGTGTGAAACTTTGAAACTAGAAAAGAACAAATTGGGTATTTTCAAATCCATTCAAAAATTTGAAGTCACCTAGCAATAAGGTACATGCTTCACTATAAAAATAAAATATGGACTTCTATTGTGATTTACGAATCTCAAAACTTTGGGAAATTTAGGTATTTTGGTCAATGGTGTCACCTTTTAAGAATGTGCGTAACCTTACTAGTAGATTAAAGTCAAACACGTGCATTTCAGCAAAAATACCTATGGCAAACTACTGTTATACCAGTATTATCTACCGTTATATAAGTATCATCTACACCAAATCTTGTGTAAAATTTAAAAAAAATTGGCTCAATGTCGATACAGGTTTTTAGGCTTTTTTGGGCTTCAAAAATCTCGAACAAGATACCAAAAAATTTTAATTAATGCATTTTATACTTCAGGCTTTGGTAAATCATCCAAATTTATTTTTTATCGCCAAATTTAAACAAGTCGAAGTAGCAGGGGAGCGTTCCTGCCGCAAGGGGTTTGTGAACCAATTAGTAACTCAAACAATATCTTCTGAATGCCAAAATTTGCCTCATTAGAGTGGTCCAATCATAATGCACGATGTTAATTGTGAGTCACACCTTAACGTCAACTTTTTCGCCCAACTTAATTTGACAGTTCTTTGTTTCAGCATTTGACAAATCCAACCATGGAGAGGTACACAATTGAGCAGTGCATTAAGGTTGTTGAAGCCTTTCACGAAAATGGGCGTTCAAATCAAAATGCATTTCGTGCACTTCTTGATTTTTTTGGTCAGCATAATCGACCAAATGTGTCCACAATCGGGTGAATTGTGCGCAAATTTCAGGAAACCGGGTCTGTAGCCAATGTGATATCACCCGTGTATGCTCGCCCAGTTCGTTCTGCGGAAAACATTGCTGTTGTCCGCGATAGTGTGGCAGAAGAGCCGTCAACCTCGACTCTTCGTCGTGCCCAACATATGAACATCTCACGAGCATCACTGATGCGAATTTTGAATAAAGATTTGAATTTACACGCTTATAAGGTTCAATTGACTCAAGAGCTGAAGCCTACTGACCATTTCAAGCGTCAGCAATAAGCCGAATGGTTCGTTGAACAGACAGAAGGGAATAGTGACTTTACAAAGAAAATCATCTTCAGCGACGAGGCACACTTTCAACTCAGTGGATTCGTTAACAAGCAAAATTGCCGCATTTGGGCAAATGAGAATCCACGAGTGTTTGTTGAAAAGCCGATGTATCCACAAAGAGTGACTGTTTGGTGCGGTTTATGGGCTGGCGGCGTTATCGGGCCGTACTTCTTCGAAAATGAGGACGGCCAACCAGTTACCGTGAATTGTGTTCGCTATTGCGAGATGATAACGGACTTCTTGTTTCCAAAAATTGAGGTTATGGACCTGGACGATATGTGGTTCCAACAGGATGGTGCCACTTGCCACACAGCCAACAAAACAATCACTCTTTTGTGCGAGAAATTTAATGGACATTGTGGCGATGTTGATTGGCCGCCATGATCATGTGATTTGACACCGTTGTACTTTTTTCTCTGGGGATATTTAGATGAAAAAATGTACATCCATAAGCCAAGAACAATTCAAGAGCTAAAGGATGAGATAATTCAACACACTAATGACATACATTAACGACATTGAACCTGAATTATGTCTCAAGAGTCATTGAAAATATGGACCATCGGATAGAAGTATGCCACCGTAGCCGTGGCGAGCATTTGGGCGATATTTTATTTCACACATAATTGTCATAGATCCTTCTATTATAATTAAAAATATTAACACAATTCTCGGAAAACGATACCTTGTAGACTCCGCTCCGCTCCGTTTTGGGTATGGGGTCCTTGGTTGATCCTAGCAAGTTCTGCAGTTTTGTGGCCCGGCTCGTGTGAAAGCGAGCAGAAGAAATTAATATTGGAAAATAAGTTTCATCAATTAAGACGAGAACAAGTAGCAGTGTCCCAACAAATCAAGGTGCGTACAATCGAAAACATAGTCATCATTCAATCGTCCCAGGTTTTTACGCAAGCTCAACTGAATCTACTGAACATGGCGCTGAAATACTCCATTCACGCGAACGCCAAACCTGAAGGTATCTTCATGGAAATTGAAGCCGGGATCAACAGACTTTCTAGCATGCATGGTCTGACGTCAGAGGAAAAACAAAGGATAAGAACCAGCACTGCAGATACACTGAAAAAAGAAACTAGATGGGTCGGAAAGCAGGATGGGAACAGGATCATCAATGAGCTCAAAAATCTACCGGTCTACTACATGAAAGCGGATAAAGGGAATGCCTTAGTGACCATGGACAAGCCCGATTACGACAATAGACTGCGGGAAAAAATCAATACGGGACCATGCTTTAGTCTACAAAATAATCCGCTGCCTGAGTCGATAAAAAGAGTGGAAAAAGTGCCGAAAGATTGTGAACCATGAATTCAGGACCTCAAGAAATTCTTAAAAGTAACCAACCCATCGCTACCAAGGATCATAGGACTTCCGAAGATTCACAAGCCAGGCCATGAAATGCGTTAAATTGTGTCAGAAGAAAACGCCCCCACTCAGAAAATTTCGAAGTGGTTGGTCAAGGAATTCAATAACATGGACAAAAAATTTGTTACCAGATCAGCAGCGAGTTCAGCAGAATCTACTTCAAAGGTTTTGTCCTGGGAACCTTTGGAAGAGAACGATACGATGGTGTCATTTGAAGTCAAAGCACTTTTTCCCAGTATTCCGGTCAAAGAAGCACTTACGTTACTTGAGGAGTGGATTCTGATGCAAGGATCAGGAGAACAATGGAAAGCACGAGCCAAAATGTATTTGAAACTGGCTAGACTCTGCATGGGTGAAAGCTATTTCACCTTCAGGGGAGATTTTTTTAAACACACGTGGTGCTCCAATGGGAAACCCTCTTTCCCCGTTTCTAAGCGAAGTTTTTATGGCATTTTTCGAGGAGAAGCAAGCACAAGAAGGTAAACTGCCACATCGATGGGTGCGTTATGTTGACGATATCCTCACGATCATCAAAGAGGATCAGGTCCGGCAAACTCTCACGGCGATCAACTCGATACACAACATCAGTTTCACCCACAAGCTGGAGTCCGAGGGGCGGCTACCATTCCTAGACATGATGGTATGCAGAGGGGCTAATGGATTGGAATTCGAAATATACCGCAAACCAACGAACACTATGCGGGTAATTCCTTTCACTTTGAACCATTACATATAGTAAAAATGGGCGACATTTAGCTGGCTGGTGAATCGAATGCTCACGCTTCCATTGAATAAGGAAGGCCTGAAAAAAGAAACGTCCCACATTTATAAGTTACCCGAGTGGAATGGATACCCTA
Organism: Odontomyia ornata; assembly: GCA_963969285.1. Taxonomy (NCBI): domain Eukaryota; kingdom Metazoa; phylum Arthropoda; class Insecta; order Diptera; family Stratiomyidae; genus Odontomyia; species Odontomyia ornata. The sequence continues at coordinate 220,376,993 of OZ017742.1, forward strand.
CGGATGAAGTCACCAAATTGATAGCCAAACGAACGAAGGACATCCTCAACAAAAAGTTCACAACACTAACTGCGGAAGTCGAGCAACGGATGAGGTTGGTTTTAACTATTGACTCAAGGACGGAAACAATGAAGAGGGCTATGAAAAACTTAGACATCGACCTAGTTTATGCGAGCCGGGCCACAAAACTGCAGAACTTGCTAGGATCAACCAAGGACCCCATACCCAAAATGAAGCGGAGCGGAGTCTACAAGATATCGTGTACGAAATGTAATAAATGTTATATTGGACAAACGAGGAGATCACTAGATGTCAGATGGAACGAACATGTAAGGGAAGCAGTCAACAAAAACAAAATGCAGGATGCAAAAAACTTCAAATCAAAAGTGGCGAAGCATATAGTCCTTGAAAAACATGACATCACTACGGACAACGTGAGCATGCTGAAAACTATTACAAACGGGTGGAAGCTTGATGTAGCAGAAAGTTTGGAGATATTCAATCGAAAAACGCAGGACATTTGTAACGGATACACCTGGCTATTCAAGCTTACAAAATAATGAATGTAATTAAGTAGTAATAAGGAAAAACAAAATTTTTGAATGGTAAAAGGATCAGGTAATTAGAGAACTTTGAGGGATTAGGGGTTAGGTGTAATTAGAGATTCTATTTAATAGTTTAAAGAGTTTCCTATAAATATTAGGACACTTGTAGTTTAGGGAATAGTAGTACTGAGGAAGTTCTCAAGTAGAGAACGAAACAATTGCAAATGGAATAAAAATAAAAATAATAGAATTAAAGGGAATTTACTTTCTTTCATTCTACTAAAAGTGGAATATCTTAAACTATTAAAAGTCTTAAGTAAATTTCAAGTATCAAATATTCCTTATATTGTGCTAACTAAGCTAGAAATTTTTTTTCAAAAGTAATCAAAGGCAAGGGGAGGAAAAGCTTGATGATACCAAATTTTAATTTCAGATGTAATCAAAGTGAATCATCAATTAATAGCAAATATATTGGGCTTTCAACTTGAAATTTATTGACAGCTTTGCAACGGCTGCCTCAGCTAGAATGAAGATTTTTAGTCGGCCATCAATAGAGCTCGACATCGCACATCTAGTGAAGTGACTCCCTGGTTCGAATCTTGCTGGTGGCATCGACTTTATGTGTTGGTTTTCCAAATTATCTTAAAATGCTAAGCAAAAAACAGTTCTTATTACATATATTTCTTCCATCATCACAGTTCACTTTTAAAAACCATTGAATTTTTCTCCATAATCGATAATTTACCACAACATCAGAATCGTTTATTCAGTTTTTTTTCAGCGTTGAATCGTCTCCAAACCACTTGTTCTTCCATCTTTGCTTGTGGTCTGATGGTGACCCTCAACATGCCTCCTCAAACTCTTCTTGCCCCTCGTTCTCGGTTACATTGAGTCCCTCCTTCTCCACAATTCTTGCATCTAATTCATGCCATATAATGCTTAATAACTTCAACTTCATTTACAGCCATCGTATCGTCGTAAGTCGTTAAAATGTCGTGATCTTCATAGGAACGTCATTAAATTATATTATTATTAATGAATTTTAGAAGGAGATATGGCTTTTTCGTCTTAAAACCCAACAGCAGTAACCAGAATCGCTAGCGCGACAACTTGGGACCAGAGCTGGGATGTGTTGATGATCATGGAACGTCTTAGTAATGGAATTAAGATCCAACTGGTAGATGAAGAGTTGAAACGGGAGAGGAACTAACTATTGGTGCGTTGCTTAAGGCGACAATAAAGTCAACTGAAACGACTCTGCGATAATGATCAAGTTGGAGTGAGACTCGATTTTCAAAAGCCTTCGTTTTTCCTGCGCTGCGGTCAAATTTACATAACGTTCTATAGACCGCAGATACTTAGATGTGGTATAGATACGGCATTAGATCAACATGTAAAAGTGGTTTGTCCAGGTTGTTAATGTCTTGACGAATTTTTATGATTATTATTGCGAGTATAAGATTGCCATCTTTAATCCCATCCTCCTCTGCGGATGGGAATCAGTCGAAGCTGCTGGTTAAGCTTTGGCTCCTGATTATCATATTTATCTCTTTCCCAACCAGTTTCATTTTATTTATTCTCCATTCGATGCTGTTGTTTGTGGTCTTCTAATTTCAATTCAAAATGTCAATGGCAAATCGGTTGTTTAGTTATGCATAATACATGCATAATTTAGTACTTTTGCTTTTATATTTTATTAATAAATTTGTTTTCTTTCATTTTTCTCGTTTGCGATATATTTTGCTGTTCTTGTTTTCTTTCAATGCCAGCGTAGAATATTTCTTGGATTTTTAATTGTCTGGACGACACTGCAAGATCTGTATATGCTAATTTCAGACATGTTTTCAAATATATATTTTCGATTTTATTATTGAAATTCAAACGAAAAGACCCCGCAAGACTCGATCGACAGGTTATGCAAGGTGATAATCATTTTTTTCTAAAGAAACAACAGCACCAAGAAATATTGTCTTTCAAGTTATTGACGCCTGATGAGGGGAGTTGGAGGACGAAATAAAGGCAAATTACCATCATTAAAAGCTTGATTTTAATTTCTCATTGATTTATCTAGTGGAAAATTTAATATATTATTTTTAATGTTGTATTGAATATTTTTATCTATTCTCCACGAGTTGCTTTTTTTAGGGTTTTGTACTAAAATACAAAACCCTATTGCAATCACGACCTGTGTCCGTCTGTCCGTCTGTCCGTCCGTCCGTCCGTCCGTCCGTCCGTCCGTCCGTCCGTCCGTCCGTCCGTCTGTATGTCACAGCACTTTTTCTCCGAAACTAGAAGGGCTACAGCCATGAAACTTTGTGGAAAGGTCAGAAGTGGTGACCTCTTGAAAGTTCAAGGGTGGAAAAAATTTTCAAAGGCGTTTAAGGGGGGTCTCCCCATATAAGGGGGTGACCCCTCAAAAAAAAATTTTCCCCATTGGTAGTCGAATAGGGTGTCATTGGAAAGGTCTCAATGAGATCTTTTCAAAACAAGTCTTAAAATTGTCTTATAGGTACCGAGGGGGGCAGGGGAAGGGGAAATGTACGAACTTTTCGCGTACCCCCCCCTCGCGATTGGACACCTTCCATCCGAAAAATCTGAAAAAAATCATGAATGTAGGCCTTAATGAGCAGAACAACAACAAATACATGAGAAGTCGAAATTCACTCAACTTTGTTAGTAATAGTATGATTTATTGATTTTGTGTTTTCTTGAATAAAATCTAAACGGTACCCTTAAACTCAATAAAATTTAGCAAAGAGATGACTGTTTATAAGATTGATCTTCTCTGAAAGTTTCATAAAGATCGAATTGTATTTACCGAAGTTATAGCGATTTGAATTTTCGTGTATTACTATGGAGCAATATGCCCTGTATTACTATGGAAACATATTGCTACGGAGCCATATGTGCTTTTTACCGACTTAGACACTACAGCTTTGCTAGAATTTGCATGAAAATTTCAGGATGTATCATGAAGACGAGTACATACATCTGAAACAAGTCGAAGAGGCAGGAGAGAGCTCCTAGCAAAAGGGCTTTGTAACCATTCTAGGATTCGAAAAAATGGGCCATGAATCGATGATTACAGTACAGAGGAGTGGCCCCTGAAAAAACATTTCATGAAAGGTAGCCGATATGAGTATCAACTGAAAGTTCTCTATGAGAGCTTTTCAAAACAGTTCTTAAACTGACAGTTTTTGCTTCAGTGGGAGCACAGGGGGGGAAATACATGAAAAATGTGTTTCCTCCCTCGCGAATGGACACCAGTGATCTTAAAAAATCTGAAAAAAATATCAAAGGAGATATTTACGGGTATAACTATAACGAATACCTCAGAAGTCAAAATTCGTTCAACTTTGTTAATAATAGTATGATCCTCGAATTTCACATTTTCTCCAATTAAATCGTCTTTGACATGTTTCTTGATTTTATTCGTTGCTGGTTACTGCATTTTGTAAGTTGAGTACAAAACCCTTCTGACATGAGCATAGGTCTGTCTACCTAACTTGTTATAAATTGTTGATTAGCAACTATTCAATATCTTTCAGTATCAATCTGCATTTATGGTTGTTAATTATATTTCTGCTAGCCACGAACTGGTGTTGATTGCAACATCTCGGCGTCATTTGCATCGACATCACTACAACAGCGGGTCAATCATTGCAGCAATAATAATCAGTAGATGAATGGTTTTTACATTGGATGATAGCAATAATGTCAAGTGTTTTCCATATGAATCGACGCGATATCAGCAGTCCCTTGTCAGCAGCGCAGGCTCATAAATAAATGGCGTGCACTACATTAACTGCATATCGATTTAGTTGGATGCAAATATAACGAGTATGTTAAAATGACGACGATTAAATTAACTTAGCCTAATTATAAACGCACAGTTCCATGGTTGTGAATTGGAACTTACTCAATCCAATCTCGCCTCTTTGACTTGTTTCTGTCTTTATTTAATTTTTTCTTTGAAATTGCAATCACGTAAGTTCACTGCAACTAAATTTACAACTTGCGTTAAAAAAAAACAGCAAAATTCTTGTTTGCACGTACATAAGGCGAAGGGTATATTTTTGAACTTGTTTTTATTGAATTGAAAATTAAAAGTTAAAACAAGTAGCGCTCAGATATGAATTATTCAACTGGTGATTAATTAAAGTGCCGATTGATAGTTCAATAGTAATTCTATTCGATTTATATTCAGAAATTAAAACAGAAATAGCGTGATAAGTTTGAAACCAATTTGTTGCAAGTTTTCATTGGCGAACTCACGTTGAACTTGATTTTACAAAATGTTGGTGAGTTTCATGAAAATCGTTCAACACTTATTTAAAATTACAAGTTGAGGTGCTGTGATCTGAATTTTTTTTTGAAATAAACTAAATTTATATTTTATCTATGCTAAACTTTTTGTTGATCGCATGATCCTTTTAACATCAGCTTAATATAAATTTATACGTTTATTTGCTCTACACTGAGTTTTAATTGTAAAAAACAGGTGCATCGATTTTATTTCGGCTAGCTCGAAAAGCTGCAAATTATTTACGAAATTTTTGTTTGCATGTAGCCACTTAATTTCTTCTTCTTCGTAGCACTACAGCCCCTCTCGGGCTTTCGTTTCCTGCAAATAGCGCCTCCAACTGTCTCGGTCCATTGACCGCGTCCTCCAATTTTGAAATCCGAGCAGCGATGAACTGTCTTCATCGACCGAGTCAGACCAGCATTTCCTCGGTTTCCCCACGGGTCTCCGGCCTTCAGTTCTCCCAACGAATACTTTGGGTATCCTTAGTTCGTCCATACGATTCATGTGGCCAGCCCATTGCAGTTTCCGCAGTCTTGCAATCCGGCTCGTCAAAAATTAATAAACTGTGACAAAATTGGACGCAAAAGGACTGGCAAAACTGGCGAAGCAATTGGAATTTCGTCGCCCACTGTCATTTCGTACGTGACAATTTTCCTGTTTCTTAGCGCACACTACACTTTGTCTCAGGAGGGCACAATAACAAATCACTTTTCCGGGTATGCAGTGCACAATATTTGTAATTGCTTCCACTTGAAATAACTAATGGGCTGATTGGCTTTAACACCAGTACACTTCGTGGATTTAAAACACCTTATTTTGTGAAAAACGAACCGAGAAATTCCTTTACACACAAATCAGACAGACAGATGTAATTTAGTTGCATTAATATTTTTGTGATAGCCTAACAAGAATTATAGTACCCACGTTGAAACCAATTTCATCTATCATTTTCCTTCTCTAACAATTCTTGAAGAAAAAAAAATATAGTGGCGGAAAAATAATAAAAACAATGGTTCCTACAAAACTTAAAGGTTCAGAATTCCACAAAAAAAGGTCCTACGACGATACCACTTCTGTAAATGAATGCAACCCAACTGCACTTTGCAATAATGGAGCAGCAATTTGCTCTTATCAGGCTTCAAATACGAGTATCTCGGACGGTAGACACTGCGAACAAGATGTTAGTTCAAGCTGGAAAAATTAATAGAAACAAAGGAGATTCTCAGTATACAGCGATAACTTCTACGTATAGTTCAGTCCTATTCTATTAAAATATTGTCATATTAGCTTTTTGTGTAGAGTGCTGTAGACAGAAGTGGGCCACAGGTTGGAGTGGGCCACCCGAATAACTATAAGACTAGTGACATCTATGAGTCTGTGTGGTCTAGTGGTTGGAGTATGAACGCATAAGCCGAAGGTCCCAGGTTCAAATCTCGTTGGGAGCAACGTGATTTAGTGCAGGGGTTTTTCGGACAGACTACGAGTGTTCACTCAGTGGTGATATGTACTGATTTAATCAGATCATATCATAGCTGGGCAAACACACGCGAGCATGGTACTGAAAAAATCAATAGGATCATGAAAATGAGATACGCAAACTATCTCTAAGCGAAGGCCCGAGAAGGGCTGTAGTGCTACAAAGGAGAAGAAGTGACATCTATGTCAAACCGCGCACATTATTTATCGTATTTTGACGCGAGTTCACTTTTTGGAAGCATTTGGAGGTTATAAACATACTCTCGCACTGTACAGAGAAACGTGCTAAGAATTTCGCCGAGAAAGTTTTTACCCTCGTACGCTTTCACGAGATTTGTCATCTCATTTTTATGAGAAAAACTCAGGTATACATGCAATATGTTATTTGGACATATAGTATAATCTTTCAAATGCGAAGTGATTTTTGCCCATTATTGACATTGTGTTTTTTTTTAGATGCATATGCAATCAAGTTGGGTAAACAGACGTACGCTCATGTCAGAAGAGTTTTGTACCCAACTTCTCAGAAATTCAGCCACCAGCAATGAATAACGTCAAGAAATATGTCACAAGTGGTCAAAGAAAATACATTGTTTTTCTACTTTCAACGGTCGCCATTTTGTTGGAAACCGACAAAAATCACTCAAATCTTGAATTTTCAAAAATATTAACCTTATTGGAAAATTTCAAGAAGATCAAGTCAAAACTGCTGTGACTGATTCGATGGAAAGTCCATAAAATACCAAAATCATGTGTTATGGATGTTGTAATTGGCGAAATTTCAAACGGCTTTAACTTCCGTGTATATCATTTGATTTTCATCAAACTTGCCAAGTTTAAGAACCCTCAGTAGGACTACTACGAATATCATACTATTATTAACAAAGTTGAGCGAATTTTGACTTCTAAGGTCTTTGTTGTTGTTGTACTCATAAACACCTACCACCAAATTTTTTTCAGATTTTTCGGATCACAGATGTCCAATCGCGAGGGGGGAGACAAAATTTTTTCTTGTATTTCCCCTCCCTACGCGTCTCTCGAAGGAAAAAGTATCAAATTAACACCTGTTTTGAAAAGTTTTCATCAAGTCCTTTCATTTGATACCCATATCGGCTACCTTTGATGATTTTTTTTTTTCGGTGGCCACTCCCCTATATGGGGAGACCCCCCCTTAAATACCTTATAAAATTTTTTGTAATTGAACTTTGAAGAGAGCACCACTTTACGTCTGCATACAAAATTTGATGTTTCTAGCTTAAGTAGTTTGCGAGAAAAAGTGCTGTGACACACGGACGGAAGGACGGACGGACGGACGGACGGACGGACAGACAGGTCGCGATTTTAGTAGGGTTTTGTAAAATTACTTTACAAAACCCTAAAAAGGCGCTTGTAGATAGAAGTGCGCCACTATTTGTGGACAGATATAGGCCACTGGAGAAATGCCGTTCTTTGCACAGTAAAATGTTTTTATAAATTATGCAAATGTCTTATTTACTGTTACTGCTGTTACCGACGCACATTTGTTAGATATCCTACAAGAACGACCTGCACACGGTGGAAAAACGGTAGATATTTTATTAAATTTCTCTATCTCTTGTTGTCTGAATATTTACTTATCATTAGAGTTGACAAATTCTATTTCAATAATTGTTCAACTTTTTAATTGTTTAATTTTTTTGTGGCTCATGCTTTCTATACACTACCATATCTGTTGAATTTTTTGTTTTTTTAACGAATGTTTTTATTTCGTTTAGTGACAGATTTCCACAGCAGCCCAGGAAAAATAACTTAATGAATACATCATCAAGTGCTCTGAACTACACTATGGTCTCACCATAAACAAACGCAAGGCAGCCTTTCAGTATTCCAAGAAAATGGGAATCGATTACCCGGACGGATGGGATGAAACGGACATGGCCAACAGAGATTGGTATTACGCCTTTGTGAAACGCCACCCACGCTTCTCTTTGCGCACGCCAATATCAACCGGCGAGAATAGAGCAAAAGTATTCAATAAAGAAACTGTCGACTTTTTCCGTCTGCTTCGTGCTGCGTTGGATGAACATCCGTTCCCTCCAGCCCGCATTTGGAATGCAGATGAAACCGGATCTCTTACGGTTCCGACGAAAATCGTAAGCCGTTGCTGCAAAAGGTTCGAGGGTTGGTTTGCACTCATCTGCAGAACGTGGTACAAATGTGACGATGGTGACGGCTGTTAGGGCTGATTGAGATTTCATTCCTCCTTTTTACTTGTTCTCGCGCAAAAATATGAAAACATCATTCATGCACAATGCCACACCAAGCGCTGTCGGCTTCGCGAATGGCTTAGAGTGGATGACTGCCGTCGACATTATCCAGTTCATGCGGCACTTCGTAAAACCTACACATGCGTCAAAAGAGAATCCTTTCGTATTGTTAATGGACCATCAACGATCGCATGTCACTATTGAAGTTATCGATCTCGCCCTTGAACATGGTATCACCATTCTGACATTGCCACCTCATTGCAGCCATCGGCTTCAGCCTTTAGACGTTGGTGTGTTTGAGCCGGTCAAAAGATCCTACTTCATTCAATGCGATGCATGGTCAAAGAATCATATTAGTTTGCCACTGGAAATCCAGCATGTGCCTGAAATTGTTGCCATTGCCCTGCGTAACAGTCTCAACACTCGAAACATCGCTGTAGGTTTTGAGAAAATCGGAATTTTTCCATTAATCCAAAAAACTTTGGCGAGGACGATTTTGTGGCTGCAACCCTTAGCGGAGAGCATCAAGTTGTTGAAAATCAAGTTGTTCAGAAGGAAGACGAACTCCAACAACTTGTTATTAGAGTTGAAGAAGAGCCTGGGCGCGAGAAGAGTCAACAACATCTACTTCAACCGCGTCTACATCAGCGACACGTTCAATATTAGACTGTAATGGACCGCTTAATTATGTCGCTCCAAACCAAAAATCCAATCGTGGCCGCAAACCGCTGAGAAGCAGCATCATTACATCCCCCGAAAATAGAGAGGTCGCGGAAGAAGCTGCACGGCGTCAAAAATCGCAGATACCAACGAAAGTTTCCAAAAAGGCCAATTCTTCACGATCACCTGTGAAAAAAGGCAAAAAAGGCCGAAAATCTGTGCTTGAACACTGCAAAATGTTTTTTCTTGCAACACTTTTGCCATTCCAACTTTATTACTCCTTCTTTCCAGACATTAAATGAAAATCATTACTGAAGTCACTGTTTTTTTCAATTTTTAACCCTCATTTTCGTGTAAACTATTTTTAAGGAAATTTTCAAAAAAGATTGAATTTCGGACACAAATATATCCATCGTGAAAATCGGAGCAACATTCTATGGTCAGATGAAACCAAAATTAATTTGTTTGGTTCTGAAGGGAAAATGTGAGACCTCTGAAGAACGCCAAATTCGATGCCAAATACACCAAGAAAACAATTAAACATGGTGGAGGTAACATTATGGTCTGGGGGGGTGCTTATCGGCTGCTGGGGTTGGTCCATTTTTTTGGATAAAGGACAAAATGTGTGCAGTCGATTCCGTAGTAATCTTAAACATAATAATGTATCCATTTACAGAAGAGGATATGCCACTGAAGCGGGAGTTTATGCAAGATAATAACCCTAAGCACTATTTCAAACTAGTGAAAGAGTGGCTTAGGCGTAATAAAGCAACATATATTGAGTGGCTATCGCAATCCCGGGTCTTAATATCATAGAACGCCTATGGGCAGTTCTACAGCGCAAGATGTGGGACTATAACGTCACAAACAAGGAACAATATTGGTCAACAACATTGTTTCTATGATTTTTTTAAATGCAACTCAGCAAAAACTATATAAAATAGATCATGTTAAATTTTATATTGATCTGAGACTCAGTTTTTTCTAAACCATCTTTCAATTAACGCAGAATCTTCCTGGTTTCACCAAATCGGCATTCCTACCCATCATTTATATCGTCATCAACAAAATAAAGTTTCTTTTACATATTTCCTTATAATCAATTCTATAATTCACTTCCTACCAGAAATACACTTAAATTTGATTCATAACCGAAAAGTACATATTTCACACTAAATAACCTTGATAATAAATTACTGTTGTGCGATCATCGATCTGAACATATTCAGCCACCACGCAATGCACATCTATCAAATAAAACATGTTTCTGATAAAATATCACCCAGGAAATAAGTGGACGAAAAAAAAGATAAATAAATACTTCCATATATCTTCAAATTGTGTTTTATAAAATATTTTTTTTTAAATTTTTGAAAATGTCAATGAACGAATTAGTTGGTGAAAACTCTTCCTTTTCTATATTTCATGCATGAAGGTAGTCATATGCAACAAATACGACAAATAATAAAACAGGCAATTAAATATTTTTCTAGCTAAATATAGAAAATGCCAAACATATTAATTTTCTGTATAAAATGTCTTTAATTGCACAACTGTTTAATGGAAAATATTTACAAGCATTTCGAAAATCGTCATTTTCGGCGTATTAAATTATTTTTTCGCAACACATGGCGATGGTATTTGATATGTAAATAAATAATGAATGTGTTTGGCTTACGGTAAAATACAAAATGCGCACGCACAATTCTATTCCACTAGTCTGCATATTTCAGATGAGACAAAACTATCAACACTTCTCAAATACAGTTTTCATCTGGTAGGTAATGCAGTCTATTCGAAGAAACACTTTCTTAGATTAGAAGATAACAAAGCAAGTACAGATTTTTTAAGATTTCATCATGGCCATCAAGGAGCTCCTTCGAAAACTGGAAAAATCACATAAATGTGTATTATTAAGTATTATCAAAATTTTGGAAGGTGGTGCCTAAATTCTCAAAACATCGATCAATAATAGAATTGATTCAATATGCTGACTGGTTGCCCTTAAATATTGCAAAAATATTCTTGTTTGATTATTTGAAAAGTCTTTGAGAAATATTTTCAACAGTTTCAAAATTCCAAAAGATTGGTCAGAATTCGATGAATAAATCTACTGAACTTGTAAGCAGGGGTGTCAATTTTTCTTTAATTTGGATCCCTTTCACGCATTCGATGTGCAACTTTAATAATTTGTTTTAAAATTGAAAATCATTAACTCGGGTGTATTCCTTTCAAAATTTTAAACATTTTCCAATGTCAAAAGATTCAACAAGTATCCACTGTCAAATCATATTTCGAATTCGGCGTTGTAGTTAAACTGTTAAATAGGAATTAATAGTGCAGAACCCCTAGAACAACTAGCTTACGGAACCTCCGCAACAAAAGGTTTCACTAGTATTTGACAAGCTTTTGCAATAATCAAGTTTAAAAAGGCTTAACATTGTATACAAAAACAAATAATGGTTACAGCTTCCTAGGGCTTTGTAAAACGAAATTTACAAAAACGTATTAGTTTCGCGTCCTGTCTGTTTGTCTGCCTGAGCATCCGTGCGTCACATCAGGTTTTCTCAGAAACTAAAGAAGCTGCAATGCTCAAACTTTGTCGAAAGATCGGAGCAGATTTCTCAAAAGTTAAAGCTACATTGAAAATTTTAAAAGTTTTTAATTTTCTGCCATTTTTAATTCAATATGATTTCGGGCATGTGAGCACCACAACCGGCTCGGAGGGAGTCCAAACGAGAGGTCCAATTTTCGACTACTCTAACCAATGATTGGGGTCGTATCTCGCCAATAACGCGGCTAATGTTGTATTCCATTCCTTCGTATTCATAATAAAATGGCAAACCAAACTAACCATAAAACGCATGACGGTTGTCAAACCATACTTAAAAGATTAAAAGGTGTTGCGATCTTAAAGTTTTATACCTCTGAAAAACAACCTTTAAATTCCACCATTCGAATATGGTGTCAAATGACACTAACGAAATATACCAGAAATATATACCACCGACCCATAAAACCTATTCGTGATAAAATGGCAAACCAAACTAACCATAAAACGCATGACTGCTGTCACACCATCATTAAAAAGTGTTGCCAAATTAATGTTCTATACCTTTTAAAAAACACCTTTTATTTTGGTTTCTATTGACGTCTCGCGTTAGACTCTCCCGTCCGTCCGTCTTTGTGTGTCTCGCCTAAATCGGGTCAGTACAATGGTAGATTCTCATTCTATTGACAATTCGGCATCGCCCCGATGACCTTGTAGACATTCTCATCTTCTGAAGCACCGTCACTGTCACTGCTGTCGAATTCCAACTCGGGTTGAGCTGAACACCAAGGCCTGATCCCTGATGTCGGCAGAGTATATCCGATGAGTTACCTGTGAACCTGTACGAGATAGCAATCATTTCCTAACAATTTCGCTACAATGTTAGGTACTCTATAACGCGACTCTCCAGAAGCTGGGGGTTTCTTGTTTCAGTACCACAAGTTTGTCGACTTTGTACTTACGTAGTGTTTGGTGCTTATTATCGTGACGGTTCTCCCCCTTCTTCGGTTACATTTCGATATCCTCCAGGATTTTGGCACGCTTTTCTCCCATTGGTATCAGTGGTTGAGTCGTCACGAACCGCAGTCAAGACATAATTTTGACCGATGTTTCGCAATTTAAAATCAAAAACGGAGAAAATCCAGTTGTCACTTTCCTCTGGGATTTGACACTCATTTTTTTAGTCTCAGGTCTTTGTCCCAATCCTGTGGGTTATTTGTGGTCGTTTTAAGGAAGTTTAGGATGATACCGTTGGCTCGTTCCACCTGCCCTTTGCACGGAGTGTTCGCACCGTTGTTTTATCTGATGCATGTAGTGCTGATTGCAGTATTGTTCGAAAAGTTTAGCCTTGAAGGCTGGGCCTCTGTCTATTAGGATCTGTGAGGGCAATCCAAAATAGCTTGACATTTCGTTCAATATTTGCAAGACAGGCTGTGTCTTCGTATTTTCAACCGCTTTTACGACCAAATGCTTTGAAAATGAATCGCTGATAGCAACAACATCCATGTTTCCCTTTTAGCTTTTTACGAACGGTCTCAGTCGGTCGATGTGAATAATCATAAAAGGTATCGGATCTATCGGTCGAATATGTAATTCCCCTTCAGGCATGCCACTCTTTTGCTTTTTATAGCTATATTGCATAAAGGCCGATATGTATTCTTTTACGTATTTACGCATACCTAGGAACCAGAAATAGTCCTGTATTCGCTGATTCGTCTTCTCAATTCCGAAATGTCCCGCTTCGTCATGACAGAGTCTGGCAATCCTCCCACGAACAACTTTCGACATAACGAACATTAATTCGTCTTCCACACGTCTGTAGATTCGTTTGTTTTGGATACAGTATTCGCTCCTTATTTGTTTATGACATATTTCAGTTGATTGCTGCTGCACTCCTTTTGTACAAAAATTAGTGAAAAAGCGACGGGACTATAATCTTCTCAATCGTTACTGGTGCTTTCTTTCTCATCTTTCTCATGAGTGAAGCTTATTAACTTCCTTGTGAAACGCTGACCCTCTTCTTTTAATTAAAGCTATTTTGGATACTAGATACGGGCGAGGAAGTAGTCTAAAATTCTATAAAATTTGGAGACATAATATACAGCATTTGATATACTGTGATCCTGTTTCGGTAAAATATCGAAGAACATAATAAGTAAAATGCTGACAATTCAGAGCGAGAAACCTTCGAAAGTAGTTCGAAATAGCATTTGACGTCGATAATTGGTCCAGGTGTTTCAAAACGGAACGCGAATCAGTGGAAAACGACGACGGATTTGTTGCCTGCTTGATCAAACCCTCCCTACAGTCTTGAGCATGCTCTTTCGAAGGAACATCGCTTGGAGAGTCAATTAACGAAGGCCACTTTGCTGCGGTTCACAGAGACAACTTCCAGAAGAGCAACCTAAATGAGGAAGACACGTGTGGGGACCACTGCGAAGGGATGGTCTACGGCTGATCCGTCCCGGGATTTTTCAATTAGGCAGCGACACTGGAAAATGAATATGATTCATTTCAAGAGGCTCATCCGTCACTAGTTTTTGTATGAAGTTTCATATTTCGTCCACTCATTTACATGCTACACTCGTTAGAGTGATGCTACTTTCTCCTTCGTAAAAAAATTAAAAATCAGAATATCGCATCTTGATCAAACATTATTGTTTGATGGGAAAAACTTCTGAACAATTATTGCAATGGTTGCAGAAATGTTATCCCACATCATAGTATACTCAACTAGTAACCACACTCTATCAACCCGGATGAGCTGACGTGCCCCTGGGAAAATTCAAAAAGTGTGCAACACAGGGTAAATGAAAGGTGTGGGTTCTAGTTGAGTATACTATGTCCCGCATCTACTCCTTCGAGAACAACAGTTTATCGATGGTTTAGTGAATTTAAAATGGGTCCTACAAGCACCGAGGACTCACCTAGCTCTGGAACGCCAGAAGAGGCCACTTTTGCGGAAATCCTAAAGCAATTCCATCGAATCCTTTTGAGTTATGGTAAATTGAAGTTGTGTGAGTTAGCTGATGTCATGGGTATTCAAAGGAATGGGCGGGATGTTTTATACACGATGTTTCTGAGATGAAAAGGCTATCGGCGCGATGGGTACCAGGTTTGCTGACCGTCGACCAAAAGCAGCATCAGCGTTGATGATTCGACGATCGGTTTGGCATTGTCGCAACGTAATCGAGGAGACGTTTTGTGAGGATGGATGAAATATGGGTCCGTTACCATACGCCAAAGTACAATAGGCAGTCTGCAGAGTTACTGGAAACCCACGAAAGCCGACAAAAGCGGCCAAAAGACCAACGCTCAGCCGGGAAGGTGATGGCTTCCGTTTGTGGGGTGCGCATGGAATAATCTTTATAGATTACCTGCAGAAGGGAAGAAAAATCACAGGATAGTATTATGAGGCATTATTCGGCAGTCTCAATGATGAGATGGAGAAAAGTTCTTTATCATCATGATAACGCACCGTCACACATGTCCTTGAAAGCGATGGCCAAATTGAGTGAATTACGATTTGAATTGGTCATCCATATTCTCCAGACTTGGCCCCGGCGACTATTATCTGTTCCGAGACCTCAAGCGGTGGCTCCTGGGAATGAGATTCAGATCGAATGACGAAATAATTCGGAATACTGAGGCGTATTTCGAAGATTTGGACTTTTCGTACTACAGAAAGGCCATCGAAATTATGGAAAATCGCTATACCAAGAATATCGCCCTCGAGGGCAGCTATGTTGTGGATTACATATAACTCTGCCCATAAAAAAGCTTGCATTCATTATAATTACTGGCAATTATCAGCCCATGTAGTACTTGATTTTTTTAAGACGTTGTAAATACAATATAAATTACAAGAATGAATAAAGTAATGTGTCAAACGGTTCCAGACTAGGTTCTCAAGTTGACAGGGGGAGGTGTTTAGTGGGTAGTCCAGTCACTCACGAACATATGAACCTGACACTTCGTGCGTAAATGGCATTCACCTCCCAACCACAAAAAAAAGTTCTTCATTATAATATGCCACATCTCTTAGATCGAATTCAACATCGAGAAACAGATAGACAAGTTTTGAATACCCTGCACCTCAATTGATCAAACTGTAGGAGTTCTTTTTAGCATTCCTACCTTAAAACTTTTAAACCAATTTCATATAAAGTAAGATCAACAAATGTCATA
Source organism: Odontomyia ornata (assembly GCA_963969285.1). Taxonomy (NCBI): domain Eukaryota; kingdom Metazoa; phylum Arthropoda; class Insecta; order Diptera; family Stratiomyidae; genus Odontomyia; species Odontomyia ornata. The sequence goes on from OZ017742.1 coordinate 220,392,965, forward strand.
AAATTTGAATGTCTCGAGATACTTGAATTTTTGTGTCGGCTAGAGTTTTCTTAGACTTTTTTAAGGATAATACGCTGTCTGTCTTATTTCCCAACCATTTTCGAGCTATACTAAGTAAAGTTAGTAGGCTTGAGGAAGCGGAAAGACTATAATGACTATCCATGCCTAAAAAGTCACAATTCATGCTAAGGAACGTCCAACAGCAGAATAGCCAAAAATAGATACTGGATTCAGGCCTATCTGATCTTGATTCTGATTTTCTAATCATGATCTACTAAGAGAAATTCGATTTTTACAAAGACGGTGTCCAAGAATCATTCAAGGTATCAAGGCTAAGCATTAAATATATTCAACATAAAATGTCTTCACAGCGCAATGTAGTTTTCCCGCAGCTACTGTATGAACGTTTATATTAATTAAACATCAAAATAACGCTATTCAGTGCGCAAAACCCACTATCAAATGAACAAAGTCTAATAATCATATACATATGACCTTAGCTTCCATCAATGATAATCTTTCATACATTTTTTCATCATACTCACCCGGACTTGCTCCCGATAGCAATATAACTGACCCTTGACAATAATCAATTCACCCCTAATGACATCACAAAACGTGATATTTTTCAAAACAAAAGACAATCAATAAAGTCTTTGTGAACAAATACGTGAAAAACCGCAAATACAAAACATCATTCCCAGCTGACGCTATTTTCTAATAAACATTAAAAACAAACGTCATACAATCACGTTTTCGCGATTTATTCATTGAATCAATGGAAAAACTACTGCAATAAAAAGTAACTAAACAATAAACAAAAATTAACAATAAAATATGAACAAGAAATAAAAGTTTTCATTACTCGACTTGACTGAATAAATGAACACTACAACGAAAAAGGGGAAACGTCATTCAGACGATCTCTGGTTCAAAACTTGAAAATTTGGCACTCGAGAATATCGCTTACATGCTTTTCAATTTGTATCAGTGGCATGCGAGACCATGCAAAATTTTGACAGTGTTTTAGAAGCTTATTTCGAAAAAATTCCGAAAACCTCACTAAATCTCTATCCCCTTCAATTTCAATTCGTTTTCCATCTCATCTGAAGGTATTAACAATCATTTCAAAATCAAAGAAACCAAATGAGAGGAGAAAAAACTTGTTTTCGCAACATGACTTTGACACGAATAAATTTTTTTTTTTTTTGCTTCAACTCCTCAACAATCGAATGATTTTTCCTCCTACACCACCTTCAGCTCCTCTTCCTCCTCCACCGTCGTCTTCATCACAACTAATCCACCTCCAGGTCTTCCAATCTTGACATGCACACGTCTTGACGGTTGTTTCGATGTCTTACGTGTCTGTCGCGCGTCAATAGTCATCCATTGTGCCAATCCATTACTAACTAATGAATTGCATGCTTTTAGCTTAACTTGGCAGCAGCCTAGCTGAGCCCCCTATTGCCTTAGCCTACCTTTGTGTTGGCCTCCACTGAGGTTTCTTCCAATCCGTCAAGACTGAATGAATCAAAAGTTTTTTTTTTTAATTTTGAATTGGTACTCTTTTTGGTTTTGTTTTCGTTTGAAAACCTCAATAGGTTTGGGGCTGAGTGCACTCTTTCGTCAAAAGCATATGGTGGTCCTATTTTATTAAGTTATTATTTAAAATAGATATATGAATGCAAATATATTTAAAGCTAACAGTGTTAGAAATATTCAGGCATTAGATATGCATATAGGTAACCGCGAATAGACCTGCGAAGAAATTTCTTTCTAAGACCCGTACCTCATCATATCGATTGGTGTTAGCTGTTAAAAATTTCGTAATAGTTAAAAATTACATAACCGCCATTTGAAGAGATTCGAAGAAGTGGTTTTCGTGCTTTGCCAATGAAATGATGGTAACGCAGCAGAAGACCAAGACGTCGATGACGAAGAAGAAGAAGACGGTGAAAGAGGAAAAGATAAAAAACAAACAACTAACCTTACTATATGTATTTTAGGTCTCGAATTGTATCTTGAAGCTATGTAAGTATTTTATAATCACTTGGTCGTCGGGTTTTGATTCAATTAAAAGCTCGGGCAAGAGATACAAAAGCAACGAAACGAGGTGAGAGGTGGTCGATGGAGGAGCGTATTACAACATACATGCAATTACCGGGTCGAAATGTTTAACTTTTGTTGTTGTATTACACTTTAACAGAGGAAATTCCCAGATTTCTTTTATTATATGACCAGAGTTTGTATAGTAAATATGTTGGATTAGCTGGTTTGTTGCGTAGTGGTAATTTGTATTTTTTTTCTGGTTTTGTTGCTTTTAAATTTTATATTTTTGGCTGGAGGCCTGGTTTAAGAAAGAAATGAGGAATTGGTGGTAGGTAGGTTAGGTTCAGATATAAAAGACGAAAGTATATTATGACATGATGAAAAGATTAAGTAATCGACCTGTTAGATATTGAGTTATTGAAATGTTTCATAATTTTTATTGAAGGTAGTGGACTGTGCTAAAAATATCAGCTGTTGATTGCGGATTTTATGGCACGAATGAGATAATCGGTTAACATTTATTGACCTACATATGTAAGATGACATGTGTAATTTTCATTTCTTATCAAATGATTATTTATTATCCAATAAAAATATTAAAAATTTTTGATGGAGTGAATTTCGTGTTAGGTAACATAAATGATGTATTGCACCAACGGGTACCACAAAAATTGAATTTGTTGCGAGTAGTGCGTCGGATTTCTAAATGAAAATTTAAATACTAGAAATATAAAATGAAAAATTTTGATGGATTCCACCTGAACCGTTTTTTGAATTCGAGTTGGTTGTGTAGCGTGTGTGTGAGCTTTTAGACAATAATAAAATTGTTCACACACGCCTAAGGATAATAGAAAATTTAAGTATTGTGTATAACCCTCGCGTTCCACAAACAAAATCAAGAGAAACGTAATTAAGATTGAAAAATAAATTAATTTCTGGTTGACTCATAAATGTTTTTAACAAAAAAAAAATATTTTTAATTATTTTAATTTCCCATTTGAACACTCTTTTTCGCAAGGTGCATAATACTACGGAATCCCTTGAACCCTTCGGAGAATCTTCTACTTAACTTTACTCAACAGATATTAGAAGGACTGCGCTGCAGTGTTCGGTTTTGTCTGTCGTGCCATTTGCCGCAGAAAGGTCTCTCAGTGACCACGAACGCTTTTTTGCGAAGTGTTTCTCAAAGTATTTACAGATTTATTGGAAGAACCGCTTCTTATGAGTGAGCCTCTCTTCGGTTATCCAACAAAGTCATTGCTTCGGACAGTTCACTTTCCACGGAAGCCCGGTTGTTAAAATGTACCGGGAACATGTGCTCCTCTCTCAACTTGTATTTGAGTGGCAACATGTAAAAACATAATTGGTAGCGATATTTAGGATCTGAGCAGAAACAATCCGAAAAGTCGAATTTTTTTTACTTTTGGTGACAAGATATAGCTTAGCTTCTAGATTCCGAACTCTTAGTGATTAGATGTCGAAGATATCTAAAATTCGGGCCTCCCAGTTTAACATGAAAAAGAATTTTCGCCCTACATACTGTTTTAAGTTCGGAAAGAGAAGTTGTTCATGAAACAAGTTATTCTCTCATCATCATTACTTTTGTTTAATTCATAATTTAATTCATTTATTAAGTGAGAAATAAATGTGAATAATAAGGAGGTCATGCATGTAGCTTTAAATGAACGCCCGTGATTAGAATTCAATCTTTAAAATACTGTAATAGAGCTTAGATCACACAAGCATATAGTCATGCAAGAAGGTGTGGAAACTTCTACGAAGGCGGTCCGGTAAGCACTAAGTCTCACCGCCCGATGGCGCCACGATCGCAAGAGAGATTCACGATCGTGTAGTACATTCTCGTAGACGGCTACTATCAAAATTTCAACGAAATCAGACTCGTAGTTTTGTTTTGACCGTGTGTGGAAGCTGGCGTGTCCGCGGAGAAAGAGCAATATCGGTCGGTGATTCAATTTTTATTTTTGGAAGGTAAATCGCGCAGCCAAATCAAAGATCGCTTGGATGCCCTATACTGTAATTGCTCCTACAATGGCGATTGTAAAAAATTTGTTTGAGTTTCAACGTGGTCGCACGTCGGTTTTTGATGAGCCACGACCAGGTGCCCTGAAAACATGACAAAAATCTACGAGCTCGTATTGGCAGACCGCCAATTGAAGGTGCACGACATAGCTGAGTCAGCAGGCATCTCAAAAGACCGCGTGGGTCATATTCGGCATGAATTTTTGGGCATGAGAACGCTGTCATGTTTCCTCACTCCGGACAACAAAAGCAACCGCGAGACCACTTTAGAGCAGTGTTTGACGCTATTTAAGCGCAATCCGAAGGAGTTTCTGGGTCGTTCCGCGACCGTCGACGAAACATGGCTCCACTGGTACACACCAGAGACCAAGGAGCAGTCGAAATAGTGGACTTCACCCGGCGAACATGCTCCGAAGAAGGCGAAGACTGTCCTGTCGGCCGGAAAGGTGATGGCCACCGTTTTCGGGGATTCACAAGGAATAATCTGCATTGACTACCTGGAGAACGGCAAAACGGTCACAGGGCTCTACTATGCCGAAAAAAGAAGAGCCCCATTTGGCGAAGAAAAAAGTGCTCTTCCACCATGACAACGCACCGGGTTACACCTCCGCCAAATTTGGCTACGAATTGCTACCCTATCCACCGTATTCTCCCGATTTGGCGCTGTGCGACTTCTTTTTGTTTCCAAACTCGAAAAAGTCACTCGCAGGCAGAAATTTGAGTCGAATGACGAGATCATCGCCACCACGGTAGCCTACTTTGCAGCTGGATCAAGTGTATCGAGCTAAAAGGGGATCATGCTGAGAAATAAATCGCCAATATTCCGAAATTTTCGCTTTTCTTTTGTAACCTAAATGAACCAAAATCAAACGATCGAAAGGTTAGTTTAACCAGCATTTTAAACTTCAAGCAAAATTAGTAGGACAGTTAATTATCGTATCAACCTGGCTCATACAGGCTAAAACGACTCAATCAAATGGGCTCCCGGAAAATCAAGATCTGTGAAAAAGCACACAAGATTGAAATCAATAGAATAGAAAATTGAAAACTCGCTTTGTTATCAGATACTTTCAAAATACTGACAGAATTTTCCAATACCAGTCATCCTATGAACGGAAATAATATGGAAAACTTTTAAATCTTGATCTCGATGAAAATCTCAGTTATACTTCAAATGAATTAGCCCTGTTTTGGAAACTTCCTTTGATAAAAAAAAGGTTAAGGGTCATTTCAGCATTAGGGAAGACCCCCCTTAAATCTTTTACGATTTTCAATAAGCACTTAACTTTTGAGAAAACATCACTTCTTTTTACGAAATTTTAGTGTTGTAACTTTTATAGGTTCTGAGAATACTTTCTCTGATGTATGAACTGACAGAATGCGAAACTTTCGAAACTAGTAGGTCCTAGTAATATTCATTTTATGAAGCCCTAAAAAGCAACCGTAAAATATACGAATGAAACTGATAACATTAACACAACGGAATCAATGACGTGTGAAGTGCAGATCGCACGAGCGTAGTACGACGATAAAATAGATGGAGAGAGTGGTAGGGAATGAGGGTATTTTAAAAAAACTATAGAAATAGAACAAAAGTTTTGAAAATTATGTGATTAGTGATATACACGATTTCGAAAACTTATCGAAACTACAGACAAAATTTTAGTGGATCTAACGGAAGGAATTTATTAGATCGATTTAATACCCATCGTATAATTGGACAAAATCCAAACAGACTGATTCTGACTGATTACTTTTTGAGCTTTTAAATTTTAAGAGCATTTTCTACTTTCGTGTTAGAGCTAGATGTACGAGTATGTTTGTTTTCAAAATACTGAAACTCATATACGATGCTATTGTTAATTTTTTTTTAAACCAAAATCAAAGAATAATTCGCACAGTACTCTAATAAAGACTAACCAATCGGCACTTTGTAAAGAATCTGATGCAAAAACGAAATAGTTTACTTTTGAAGGAGGCACGACTGACGTTTTCTATTTTGTGATAAAGAAACGGTTCAATACTTTAGCGATGGAGCTTCCTAATTTTTCCAAAAGGTCCTTTGATTTTCACCACCAAATTCCTTTCATGGGAAGAAAAGACGGAAAATCCGATCGTTTTATGCCTAGATGGGGCATTTTCAGTGACAAAATTGGATATTCCTTGGACCCTGGGCAAATAATCGCTATAAAGTCAATTATTCTCAAGCCAAATAGGATGGATTTTTACATGCATTTGAATTTTTTTTTAGTGACTGACTAATTGAGTAAAAAAATGACATGATAACGATAAAAATCATATCTGAAAGCTTATTGAATATTCGGTGAACTCTGTAGTGCCTAGGGCGATGCGTAACGCAAACTATATATTCCAGTATTATGTATTGTTCTGACAATAGTACGATTTTCGAATTTCTACAACTTAGTTGTTTATGGTTCGACTGTCTTTAGATTTTAAGTTAAATTTTAAAATGATTCCAAATTATCATGTTTATTCAAGAACTTTTTACTAACTTTTAAGCAAAAATATAAAACCATTTAAGTGTGCTTATATTCAGAAAGTGTTTCAAAACTTTAACTTCAAAGGTATTTTTTATACTATTCTTCAACTCTAGAGGCTTTGTACATTTTTCAAATTGTTCCACTCAAATATAACCAGTATAGAGGACGATGATTACTTTTGCATACATGCTTCTATCCCTGGGGTTTACATTTATAGGTAAGACGTGTTATTAAAGACTTTTGACCTCTATCCACAATCTTTAAGCACACCATTGTTTTAAGAACCACCTTTCCTTTGGTATGCAGGTAGGTAGGCGAAGTTTTTCAAATCAAATCCTCAACGGGTTGTGTAGAAAGAACTACGCTTCTGTCGGAAGGTTTTGTACACAATCTATAATATGCAGAGAGCAATAATGGATGAGTTCAAGAAAAATTTCTTACTCCCAAGAAACAAACGGGTCAAGATTACTCTGCAGCGCTATGCAGTTATCATATGTGAAAATAATTATGAATAGTTTAAAAACATCAGCAAATAGTAAAATTAAAGACTTTGTTTCATAGCAAAATTAACTATAAGTGGTCCACAATTAGTGCTCTGACAAACTCCCGACAAACTGAAGTATTCAAAGAATTCCGGGTCTAAAATTTTGACAGATATTCCGTCAGACAAAGTAGATTTGATCCAATTTAGTGTATTTCCCTTAACTCCATCGTCTGCAATAAAATTATGTGATCTATAGAATCAAATGCGCTCTTTAAATCTGCGTAAGTTACATATATCTGTCGATCCATACACAATTCAGTGACAGTAGACCTTTTGAGAACAAATCCGTGTTGATTATGTTTCGTTAAATGAAATATGAGTATTTTTTCCAATGTAAAATCTAATATTTTCTCAAAAAAAATCTGGTAATATCGGTTTTTGGCAGAAAAGAAAAATAAAAATAGTGCTTGTTAAGGAGCATTTTAATCTTTCATTTAATATCGAATTTATCCAGATTTTTGAAAGGCCTCTGATTTAACCTCCTAGTGTAGTATCCTTCCAAATCTAATGAGATTGTTTCAATATAAAAATTGTTCAAGACAAAACGCCTTTTAACCGTCCAACAAAATTTCATGATTTTGGCTTCTATAATTCCCGAGAAAAGTTACTTGGACGAAAAGACAGGCACGTTACATGTTTATTACACTCTTTTGAAATTCTTTTAACTAATTTGTAGCAAGAGATCTAAACTCAAACCAAAGAATAGGAGCTGACACTGAAGTCTTGAAAACAAAATTTGTTGAAGTCTACTCGAAAAGTCCAGTGAAATCCTAACCAGTATAGCCTAACTACATATCTGATTTGTGGAATAACTCGAAAAATTGAATATTAACTTAAAATTCGAGCTTGATTTATAGCTATCGTACTTTCAACAGCATGATTATAAGTTTATAAAGTAAGAAAGCAAGAGAATGAGGGCTTCAACCGGAAGGGGTTTGTCATCATACTAGGGATAAAAAAAACTTTTCCGATGACACTAATCAGTGACTTGATTAATACATCCATTGAGCATCCAAAAAATCGTTCAACTAAATAGCAAAGAACGGGGATTTCTATCATGAACAAAAAATAGCCGCCATTTTGTTCCATCTGAAATAAATATACTGAATACTCGGCATATCAAAGATATTCAAATAATATACAATTCTTGAAATTTCAATAGAAAGCCGAAGAAAATTGAAGCGTCTACGTCGATTTGAAATACTTTTATATACATACAACCGACACCGCATGTTGTAATTCCATAGGATTGAAATGAATATACCTCAATCGATCGATTTTGTTCCGATTTCAATAAAATTTTGTGAGCACTAGGGTCTTAGATATTTTTTTGCTTTAGCACTACAGCTCCTTGCAGGCCTTGGCTTATAGATAGGAGTCTCATTAAATTGATACAAGAATGTATAATGGGTCGGCACTCGAGAAGGTGATATGCTCAGTACCACGCTTTGGCCCCCTGGATTATAATAATATTATTATAATAAAGCGCTTTTGACATTGACTTAGCCACGCATTGGCCGTTGATACCAGCTGCGATACATTCTGGTTTTAAGCCAGTACGTATCATAACTGAAAGGGCTTATACTCCGTCCGAAGAATCATTCGAAACAAATCTTGTTGTTCCCAACGGAATTCGAACCAGGACCCATCGGCTTACGCAGCGATCACTCTTAACTACTCCACAACGCGGAATACAGGGACTTAAATTAAGCTACATAAAAATGAAGTTTTAAGATGTTTCGACTTTATGGAGCAAAATGTAAAATTCATAAATCGTACTATTACGGACAAAGTTGAGTGAATTTTGATATCAGGGGTATTTGTTGCACAGTTTTTTCGTACATTTTGCCCAAATGCACAAACTGATTTTTCTATTTCAGATTCTTAAAAGTTATAATAAAAGCCTTTCATTTGAAACATTAATCAGAAAAATTTTAAGGGTGGCTTCAACATTAAAGGGGACCCCACATTAAAATTTTTCAAATTTTCGCCAACCCCTTATCGTAGTACATATATGAACCAAATAATAGTTTTGCTTATAATTCACAATCGAATAAATTTTTTTTTTCTACAATTTTCTGAATGCTGTCTTTTTTTTTTAACAAAAAAGTTCATACAAAATCATTTCAACACCATATATGATCTACCGTTCAAACTTAACGTGAGTTCAAAGTTTGCAAACCACTTTTCGACAGGTACAATGCGTGCTGTCATATCAAAAATTCTTTAAAAAATACTTCACACCAAGAAATGTTTGGAAAAAAACTACTTTGCAAAATAAGCCTTTATCTATGTGAAACGGGTAAGATTTTTTTGATGTTGTTCAGGTAATTGATACAAAAGAGGTAGGTATTTTCCTTTTGGATCATATTTGTACCAAAGTGCAAAAATATTCTGGGTTCGTTTGGAATATATTTAATATATCATGCACAAATACCATGTTCCTTAGGAACACATTTGGCAGATCCTTTGTATCTTATTTCTTAAATATTATTATTTTTTTTTTAATTCATCGTAATACCCTCCTATTCAGGCGTCCTGGATGCATCGCAGATTTTACGGTGATATACTATACATACCATTATTCAAGATATATCTGAGGGCAGTACAAATGAAGAACTGTTTTCCGTAATGCCATCTTAGGATGTACATCTAGCTCAGGTAGATGATCTCCCTATTTGGACAACCAGACAGCGTTGTAAGGTGCCCAAGTGTAATGGAAGATTACAAGTTAAATATCGCAAGTGTAAAGAAAGCTCATATCCTAATGACAAGAGAAATTGCTTCTTTCTGTTCCACAATTTATAGTTCTATATATAAGAATATAAGGCCCCTTTGCTCTTCAATTTGGCTCTGGAGTACGTCATAAGGAAGCTACCTGTCGATACGCGAGGTACATTACTAAACAATTCGAGCCAAGTAGTAGCCTATGCGGACGACATCAACGTTTTGTCACGGTCATTAGCAACTGCCAAGAATTCTTCCTGAAATTCGATAGCGAAGCAAAACTAGGGCTACAAATCAATGAGAATAAAACAAAGCTCATGACGCAGTCGAGGAAAAATACCTCAAGTATACAAAATATCACACTTGGCGAATGTAGTATCGAAAATGTTAGCGAATTTGTGTATTTAGGCGCCAAAATAACGAGAACCGACAATGAAAGAAACGAAATACGCCGAAGAATACAGCTCGCAAATAAAATATTTTTTTTCAGTTTTGACGATCTGAAGACCAGCTGCATACACAGGAAAACAAAGCTCAAAGTATACAAATCTGTGACCTGAGTTATGCTATGAGTCTAAAACATGGACCCTAACCCAAGCATCCGCAAATATATTGAACGCCTTTGAGCGACGGGTCCTGAGGCGAATAATCGGAGCGAAGCTAGACGGGGACCAATGGCGAATTCGATACAACCACGAGCTGTATGAAATTTTTAACGAACCGGAGGTCTCCACGATTGTAAGACTGCGGAAGCTGCAATGGGCTGGCCACATGAATCGCATGGACGAGCAAGGATACCCAAAAAGGTATTCTTTGGGAGAACTGAAGGCCGGACAGCAGTGGGAAAATCGAGGAAACGCTGGTCAGACTCAGTCGACGAAGAGAGTTCATCACTGGTCGGATTTCGTAATTGGGGATGCGGTCAATGGACCGAGACAGTTGGAGGCGCTCTTTTCAGGAACCGAAATCCCGAGAGGGGCTGTAGTGCTAAGAAGAAGAAGAAATACACATATCAAATCCTCAGCCTAATCGAGTGCCTTTGGGCTTCCACGTGATACCAGATCATCTTCTGCGAGTATTGCTTTTGGTAACGAAACTAGAAACCTTAGCTGTGAGTAAGTCCACAAGAGGAAAAAACGGAAGTTCATAGGGAAAAAAATTGTTTCAATCTACACACTATCACTTTACTGGAGACATAAACTTACAGTCGCATATCACAGAATTTGAAACTCCGTTTCAATGTTTTTCATGGTTCTTCGATGATGACCTAAGTGCACAAATTTAGTATTGAAAAAGATTCCTCATGATTATGAGCTTGGCACCATTGCTAAATATCCGAATCTATTGGACACCTGAATTGGGTATTCCTTCTCCTTGTGGAGACAATGTCCTTAAATCATTTCAAAAAATTTGCCAGTTCTTGTATTTCAACGCTAATTCAATGCAAGTGCCGTCAGACACTCCGGGACATGATCGTTTACATAAAATCAAACCAATATTGGAAATATTGAAACAAATATTATAGTGTGTGCATACAAGAGACGCATTATCTGTTGATGAGCAAATGTGTGCGACAAAAGCCTCCAATATTTTGCGGGAATACCTACCAAACAAGCCACACAAATGGGGGTATACGCTACTGGTTCTTTGCAGCGATCGTGACTTTGCTTGCGATTTGGATTGAGAGCAATCCAGAACAAAGACTTTCAACTGAGCCAGACTTGGGAGCAAGTTCAAATATCGTCATACGCCTAGCTAGGTGCTTACCCAGGCACCAGCAACACCAATTACTTTTTTTTAAGTGTAACAAGTCACCAGAATTAATTTCATATTTTGCCAAAGAAGGAAAATACAACCACTGGGAACTGTGAGCAAATGTCAGCTTCTCTAAAGGATTAAAAAAATAAGATAAGGTATAGAGGAGTTATTCAGAGGAATGGGTAGCTAATGTTGATGGAACAGCCATATTACAATGATGCGGTATAACAAACCTGTTGTCTTATCGTCATCTTTTGTGGACCGAGAGCCAATGCAATCAGTAAAGAGGTATTGCAAGAAATTTGACATAGGAAAAAGTTTCTGCATGTGTGGCCCATCGATTAATAAGAAAAGAGGGAGACCCAGTTTGTCAGATGAAACTGAAATAAAGAGAAAGAGGCCTAATAAGGCTGTCCTTCGTGATGTCAAACGTGATAGATTCTAGCATTTATCTATTTGGGATCAAAAAAGGCAACGATTTTGTTAACATTACTTTGGATTATACTTTTTATTTCAATGAAGTTTCACTTAAAAATTTTTGAAATGGGATATTGTTACCAAAACAAATCTTATGTTCAATACAAAAAAAAAAGGTTAAGGCTCACTGTACCCCATATGGAACTTAAAAAAATGGATTCCTAGTAAAACACATGGTTTTGTTTTTTTTTTCCTAACTACTAAGCACTAACTAAAATCACATATATTTTGATCACCCAAGAAAAAAAAATTGAGCCATGTAGGGTTAATGCGTTTCTGCTATAAAAAGATCATTTCAGAGTCTTATATACATATGAACAATCATGAGCACTGCGGACTCGAATTTTCATAGATTTTGGCCTTGCTGCAGCTGTATGACTACCGTTCTAGCATGAAATGTGACAAACTTTACCAAAGACCTTTCAATCTTTAGTCAACAAACGTTAAGAATCGCTTTCTTATATGACGGGACATCTCTGAGTATGTAGATGGGTACACTGTCTTAAAAATTATGTTCGTAAAATAAATTGAAACAACTAGGGTAGTACGCAGAAGTGTGCTCCTACCAGAAGGGTTTTGTAACATCTTAGGGTTCGAAACAAATTTTCTGACAGAATGAATGGATGTATTGAATTTTCGCCAAATACCTGTACAAGAAATCGTTCAAATTTATCCAAAAAAATATGCGTTTTAGTTTTTTGTTTCAGATTCTGAAAGTTCTAATTAAGAAATTTCATTTGATACCCCACTCGAATACTTTTCACAAAAAAAAAAACTTAAAGGCTAATTCGTTATGAGGAGAAACCCCCTTAAAAATTTTGAAATGTTTGATAAGACCCAAACTTTTAAGAGACCACCACTTCTAACGTTTACACAAAGTTTAAGCTTTCTAGCAAGGAAACTTGCTGTGCCGCACGGGCAGACAGGACACGAAACTAGTAGGTCTTGGTAAAATTTGTTTTACAAAGCCCTACAAAAAATATCAATCTATCAACGATGTAATCGTTCAAAGCGATACTAAAATTGAATTGGTGAGTATTTTGCAACAGCAACTCTTTGAGCCTAGCCATTCGTTTTATTGAGCCTGGCCATTTAGTTTTTAAGCTGTCAAAACAGTCACAACTTTTGACCATACGACAAAATTTCATGATTGTAATTTATTTACTTTGCAACAACTATTTCTTACGCGTCTGAAGGGAAAGTTGTAAGGTTATGTGTTTATTACGCCTTTTGTTGATTCTTTTAAATAAATCTGAAGGAAGAAACTAAATGTCAAATTAAGGAATGGTTACATAGCAAGCACGTAAGTCTCAAGAAAAATATTTTGAAAATTTATTATAGTAACTGGAAGTCTGTCGGAAAAGTTCAGTTAAAGCCTAGCGCGAAAAACGTTATTAGTCTAGCTACTACACAATTTTGAATTTGATTATAATGTCAAAAAATTGAAAACCTAAATATTGAGTTTCGTCGATCTCCGCCTTAGTTTCCACAACATGGGCTTAAAATTAAGAAGGACCTAATTTGAATCTTGACATTGAACCTGAAAGTAATTTCTAAGGTAGAATTTGGATCAGAAATATAGCTTAAGTTTTTAGTGTAGAAACAATCAGTACCTCAACATGATAGCCATTTGAAAACAAACTACTTATTTTCAAAAATTTAAGACTTTCCGGCCTATAAAGAGGGCGACAACCAACCCCCTTTATTGGTCTCAAATTTTTAAAAATATGTAATTGGTTTTCAAACATCCTTTTGAAGATGACAAAATTCTAAGAGCGTACATTTTTTAGATCTTTAAAAGATGGAGGAGTATTTTTGAAAAAGAAATTATTGAATTAAGATAATAGATTCCTCCAAAAAATGCCAACTATGAGATAACTAAGAGAATATCGCAAGATTCATTTAATGACATTAAGAATACGAATCCATTGAGGATAAATTGATTCCATAACAGGAAACCAGGATTTACCACGGACTAGGCCTGAAATAGCTTTTAATAGGGAACCTGAAAATAGCAATCAAACGTGTAAAATCGACAATCAAACGCGCTGGAAAATTAAGTTTGAGGCTCAAGCAGAGAAGGGGTTTTTAACTATTAAGACCATGTAGTTCGTCAAATGACACATTTTTTGCTTTACGACCCCCTTTCGGTCCTTCGCTTGAGATCGTTAGAGTATCTCATTATTTTGATCGAAAAATCGACACTAGAGAACGTTATATGGTCAGAATCACGCTTTGGCCGTGTGTTAGTCCACTCAGCTGTGATACGTTCTGATTTTAAGCCAATAAATAGCACAACTAAAGTGTCTTATCGTCCACCCAAAGAATTACTCGAAACAAATCTCGTTGTCACCAGCGTGATTCGAACCAGGGACCTTCGGCTTACGCAGCGAGCACTCTGATCACTACACCACACGGACACTAACCAACGCAAAATTCGAAGAACAGGGTTTAGACGAATGTAACTCGTTAAATTCCTCGGAATAAAATTTTGAAAAGCGTTTGAAAATTGTCCATGTCCTCGAGCTTATGAATAATTATGTCAAGAATTCATAAAAAACCTCAGTACGGAAAGTCAAATGTTAAAGCCGTTCTTGATCCTTTATTTTGATTAATCTTGGCTTAGAATGGTTCAAATATTTGATGGAGATAAATGTTTGGCATGTTCACAAGAAAAGCCTTAAATTGACTAAAAATCGAAAGACATAGCTCAGGAATATAGCAACCATAATTTGAAGTTTCTGTGAAGCTAAGGGAGTTTTTGCAATCCAAAAAACGAGGATTTCAAAACAAGAAATTTTCAAACTTTGAATAAATGACCAAAACATTCTAAACATGACAAATTATACTACAATCTCTTCATAATCAACTACGACTATCAGCGTAAATCCTCCATGAATCATTGCCTAGAAACAACACAATATTCCCAAGGACGACCAGCATATTACCATTTCCTATGATAGAACACATATTACAGGCACCAAAGGGACGTACCGCGAATAATAGTCGCATTATATTCCGCTTGAATAAACGCACCCCTATGGTTAAAAATAAAGAAGAACGACAAGGCAACAGGCTACGTACTCGTACAACAACATATTGTATTGTGTATTGTATTTCCTGTGGCCATTCATAAAGCCTGCATGTGCACAGAAGAGTTTTCCAGGATAACGAAACGCATTCGAAGCAAATACCATTCGTCTCCTGATCCGCAATAAACGCAGATAGCAAGGCGAAGGGGCCAGAATGAAGACAATGACACTGTGAAGTTATTCAAGGACACCAACCCAAGCATATGGATCAGATGTTATGAGTTCGGTTGATAGCGGAAAAGGGCGACTTGTTGCGATAATATGTCCTTAACGGAGGAATGTGCACGTGTTGAGAGTTGCAAATTGATTTTCATTTGTTTGGATCTTAAGACTAAGAAAATTTCCAAAGGAATTCCAAAACTTACCTTCAAATAACAATCACCGAATTCATACAGCGATGCGTGCATGATAGCAGTAGACATTTTCTCGGCTCGTTTTCTCAATTTTGTTCTCGATCTTGAATACCCAAAAACTCCAACAAGAAAAACCTATTTTGCGTTTTTTCTTCGTCTCCTTCGTCGACTGAATAGCAACTTGGTAAAAGCACTCGCGATATTTCTGGAATATTTCGTTGTCAACTTTTCTTCTTCCTTTTTTTGTTGGTAAATTTTAAAACGCGCACGTGGTAACGAATTTGATGCAAATTAAAACGTTTTTCTTTAGAATTTTCTTTTCTGCTTCAATTTGTGCGATGGATTTTTGAACGAGCAGCAAAAAGGCTACAAAATACGCAAACACAGCGAAAGGATATTTTTACTTGTCGTCTACGAAGGCACTGAATTCTTTTCTAAGTTGTTGGGAATTTCACAGCGAGACACCGAACTTACGCGAGCGTCGCTTGTTATTCAAAATTTTAACTTTCGGTGAAAATTCAGAAGAAATTGTTGTTGGCGCTTCTTTATTGAATTCGTGAAAAATTCAGCACGAAACACATTAAACCTTTCCGGCGCGTATGGATCAGTACAAATGACGCGCGATTCAAAAAATGTTTAAATCCGGGCTTTGAGTTTCTTCGCTAGAATATTTTCCCCCTCTCTTGTAGCACAGTCCCGACAAATTTACTTCCACGAGCAGGCAAAAGTGAAACTGTTTTCGTTTTGGCTTTCCCGTTATGTTTATACTTGACGTTGTTTTTTTCTCAGAAGTTCACGAAAAACTTCCCTTTGTTGTCTGCTGACGACCGAAAATTTGTAACAGTTGAGATCAATAAAATTAAATTCCAAGTCCCGCAATTTTGCACTGAGCACTATTTGTCGGGTGGATATAAATAAAAACGGATAGGAATAAATAATTTTCGGTAATAAAAATATTTCCAGAGTTTCGTCCGCGATGACGTGTTTCCTCAAGACAGTCCGTGACACTCACGAAATGATCCACGCGAATTTCCTGCTTTTCCGGCGCACACAACACTATCTTGCACTTGAGCAGTTTTCCGCGCGAGCAGGAAAACCTAAGCCCGACTAGCAATCACCACTTTTACTTTCGTACATTACTTGCGCACAACGAGCGCCAAGTTTTTCTTTTTCCGCTGCTGTACAACAAAGTTTGTTTTTGTTGTACGGAAGATGCAAACACGCTTTTCTTTGTGGCGCACACGCTTCAGCAGCAACGCACCACCAAGTTTTCCGCGATCGCCAACACTTAGCAGAAACAGCACGACGAACGCGCAAAGAGAACTCTGAATTTTCACAGCAAATGATCAATTGCGGATTTTCTTTTTCACTTGACTACAACTCGAACTACTACTGGAAAACTCTTCCTTTCGGCTCTATTCAGCGATTTATTCTTGTTTCGAACGTTTCACTCGTATCTTTTACCGCGTGCGCTTCAGACGCCGCCTGTTTCTCTACTGACTAACTGAAACTGAATTGGGCCGCGCCGCCGCTTCTGCAAAGCAACTCAAATGAAAACGAAACTGTGTTCGCGCCGCTCGACGCGGAAAATTCACTGGAGTCGTTTGTTGGTGTGCGTAAGTGCTTGGATTCTGAGCTGCGGTTGGCTACGCTTTGAAGAATACGAAGTTCACGGTTTGAGTTGCCGTTCAGCGAATATCAGGGCAGGAATATTTTGATGTGCTGGAAGTTGAAGACAACTCCAGCATTTACGCATCACAGTACGAAATTTGTTTGCTTCGTATCTACGGTATAGAAACAAACGAACATCGATATAGGGAAAGTGAACTTGAACATCGAGACAAATGAACATGATCCGATGGAATAACCAACGAATTCTTGGAAAAAATTTTAGATGCAAGTCTTATGTTTGTCTAGTTAAAATATTTATACACGTGATGATGAATTAAAATAGTTTTAAGGTAATCGATCGGACGAAATCTAATTTTCAAATAATTTTAAAACTAAATAGCAGAAATTTTTGCAGCTAATAGGTCATAAACAAAATTATACAAATGTGGTATTAATAATAGCTAAGGTATGTCCACTTCCGAGAAAAAGTATCCGTACACGATCAAAAGCAATTAATAAATTATATTAGGATCGAACCAAACACCATTAATTAATGTACCTTGAATTAACACATTTAATCCGAGGAATGCAAATCAATTCGTAATACTTATCACGAATCATGTTTTGTGCATCAACAACAATCTTCCAAAGAGGATGAAGGAAGCAAACTTACTTCTGATAACTAATAAAAGTCTTAAGGATCATTTAATGAACACTGATTAAACCGAGGACTTAAAGATTTTTTCAGCACTGTGTGGTGAAAATGGGTAGATAAATGGTCTGTACAGGACTGCAGCGATGGTCTGCTGCCTCGGCGAGAGAGGACGGTGGGATTCGCCGAGATTGGCCTTGTCTGAGGACGCGTGAATGCACTGGCAGGCAAGCTTTGCGACATTGTGGCGGGTTCTTTTCATCAGCACTAGAACCAATGCAAAAAAATTCTCATTCACGAATTGGGAGATCATATGCGGTTAGAAAGGTGTCGACACCGAGGTAACCTGCTAAGAGTGGAAATTGCTAACGCAAATGACAAACCGGGCATGGAGAAAACAGACAGACTTAAAAGGACTTCGTTTTTACCGACAATATGTACGCCCTTAAATGAAAAATATGAACGTGGGAAATTTATGTTATAATTTTATGTGATGAAATCACAAAACACTATACCATATATAGGCACGCGAGCTGAAGGCTACTCTACCTTGCGAGAGCACCTGTAATTAACTTAAAAAGGGATGAGCTCATCCGATGGCTACATTGTTAAAGTTGAGGGGCCAGCCAACGTGGCGGGTCCCATACCCTGTCAGGTTCACAAAAAGCAAAAGGAAAGTCCGAGAGTACTATTTAATTCACCATTTTTGTGTTGTTTCTTCTTACGTCATTACATTTCCTTATGTTTTTACAAATAAAATCTGGAAATCATAAAACAACAAATAAATTCGAAAATTAAAAAAAAAATGTTAAGGCCAATTCTCTTTTTTTTCTTTAATAGCTGTCGAACCTTGCTTTGTTCAATCAATATTAAATCAAAGCAAAGCCCGTCGTCTATTGAAGGGGGAAAAAATGACAAACTCTGAAAGAAAAGCAGATCAATTAATTGTTCATTTTAAATACGTATTGAATTGTGTGGTGTATTTTGCATGCGAAACTATTTTAATTTAAAACCGAAAACGGTGCAATTAGGAAGTCTATGTTATGGACTAAATTGGTAATTTTTTTATTCGTTTATTTAAATAGAACATGCCAACCATTCCGCTCATTGGGCTATTTTCCGAACAAAAAATTACATATCTCGGTCTAAAATTGAGACCAAAAGATAATAAGCAGTAAATAAGTTTTTATCTTATGCAATCCGCTTGTAATACTTTATATCACTTAATTGATACTTACTTCAATAATTGATTAATAAATATCGAAATCGCAAATAACAATCCATTACGTAATGACCAGTTCAACAATCCATGGTTACGAAGCAGTGCGAGAACGTTAACAAAATAACATGAAAAGATTAGTTCTTATTATTTTGTGTACGGATGTATTAAACATTGTCTGAGTGGCACAAAGGATGAAGCGATATAATGTGAATGCAGATCGTACGAGACAAGAAAATCTATTCTATGGGTCTTCAGTAAAATTATTTGACAAAGTTCGTTCAAATTACAAAAATCAACAAGAAAATAATGGAAGGAAAACTGTTACACTGTGTTGCTTAGACAGCAAAATGCTATAAATCAAACAATCGATGGTCGCTTTTGGGTTTTGACATTTGTTACGATTTATTATACAAAAACTTATAAGTACTTAAAATTAACACCGATCATATAAAAAACTATTGCCATGGAAGTGATTGGTCTTAGTGAGTAGTATTTAACAGAAAAATATATCATAATAACTAAAAAAATCTAAAAATTAGTATGTTTAACAGCGAAACTGGTTATAATATGGAGAATCTGCGAAAATTCTTTGACAATACATAATGTTACATGTACAAATAATTCTCCAAGCTACTGTAGCAACTGTTTCCACAACCATTAGGAACATCATGATCAACAAACGAATGTACTCGAAAACCAACCAAGCATGATCAACATCTGAAAGTGAGGTCACTGCACCATTCAGTATTGCTAATTTTACCGGGCCAACATCTTCATATGTTTGAGTTATCACTGAATATGAATTGGGATGAAAGGAATAACAGTTTGAAGCTTGCCACAAGATCAAGTTGAGGGTCGTAACGCAACTTTGCAGACAGACTCCATACTGCAAAGGTCCACTTCACTGTAGTTACGAGCAATTCTTAGGATTAATCTTGTCGCATGTAAAATAGAGAAAAGTTAGGGAAATCAGTCCCACTAGCGCCATCACCACCAGTGATATTGAATGCGGTGGTTTGCCGTGCAAGTAGCTGGCAACTAGATGATACGGTTTCTAATGGATGTATAGTCACAAGGCTGCGAATTTTCTTTTTGACCGACACGCGACTTGAAAAAAACAGACACCTGAAGGTCTTTCTCTGCGATTTCACATTCACTGCATGAATCACTGGTTTCACAAAGGTACAGTACTTTCTAACCGACTTCCAAAAGAAAGAAGGTTATCGATTCATTGCGTATATTTTTTTTGCTTTTTTTGTATGTTCACGCATCACTTTTAAACGGAGATAGATAGAAGAGTCCTGTTTTTGGGAATTGATACGTCTTTCTTTCAGTTGGGTCCCGTTTAAAGGATAAGAAATTTAAGTAATGGTAAAGGACTTTGACCGTTAAAAATAAAAAATTTTCGACTTTCACCCCGATTTTTCAGCCTAACTGATCGATGGATGCAAGGATTCTGATTGTAGCGGTTTCAAATGAAGGACAACATATTGATCTAAAATACACCGGAACAGAATTGAAATCCTTCCAAGGACTCTGTAGACATTAGCAGTTAAATATGATACATTGATGTCGAGAAATTGAATTTAAATGATATTTCGTACGAAAAGTGCCAATTAGTTGGCACTCAGCAAGGGTTTGTTGGAGATACCAAGTCCTTTGTTGACAGATGATAAAAATGATCAGTATCCTTAATTTTCTGCATAAGCGGTACATTTTAGTCCATCATTTATAAAATTCCCCGAAGAAATAATAAGGACTGAGTGATTGCAAATTATAGAGATATCTAACTTTCCAGTTAATATTATATGTACATAATAACATATGCCCAGAAATCTAAAATTAGTGATTTCCATACTAAAAACTGGCAAGAATCGCAACCTAAAAAGAGATACGTTTCCTGCTGTAATTGATCATAACTGTACAGATGAAGATGAAAATGCACAGCCGAATTTTCATTGAACTATATGGTATGATTTTCTTGAAACTTTCATGAAAATTGGCTGAAAACGAGGCGATGGGTATCGAATAACCGTGAACGATGATTGCGGAGTGAACTTTATGTTTACATAAATAAATACATATGTCTATACATATATATTTATATAAATATATATATATATATATATATATATATATATATATATATATATATATATATATATATATATATATATAGATATATATATATATATATATTTATATATTTATATATAAATATATAGATATGCATATATTTAGATATATATAGAGATGTATACATATATATATATATATATATATATATATATATATATATATATATATATATATAGATATATATATATATATATATATATATATATATATATATATATATATATATATATATATATATGTGTGTGCATAGATATATATATAGATATATATATATATATATATATATATATATATATATATATATATATATATATATAAATATATATGTATTTATTTATGTAAACATGAAGTTCACTCCGCAGTCAATCACATGAAATTTACTTAAAAATATTCTTAACCGCATCATTCGTTCACGTTTATTCGATACCCATCACCTTCGTTTTCATTTAATTATGGCACCTAATTTTCATGAAAGTTTCAAGAAAATCATACCATATAGTTCAATGAAAGCTCGGCTGTGCGTTTTCATCTTCATCTGTACAGTTATGATCAATTATAGCAGGAAACGTATCTGGATCAAATGTACCAGAGTTAAATTCGATTCCTATTAACGCTGCAGATTTTAGGCGTAGTGGTTTTTGCATTGCAGTAAAAAATTATATTTTAATATACGAGAACATGATACAATGTATTCAAGAACCAGAGTTTTGAATGGTTTGAAATGAAAAAATTCGCCAATAAAAAGGGTGAAATAAAAAATTTTTAGAAAAAAAGAAAACCGACTTCGGAATGCCCTTAAAAGGATGAAATAAATTTTATGAAAGCGGTGCCAAATGAATTTCCTCATGTCAACATAAATACTTCCAATATCTGCACCATCACAACAAAATCGAGGAAAAAAGGATATGGCACCGCTTCCATAAAATTTATTTCATGCTTTCTAGGGCATTCCGAAGTCGGTTTTCTTTTTTTTTCTAAAAGTTTTTTATCATTCTTGTTTTCACTTGCCGCGGTACTACGTCATTTGTTTGCCTGCCTTTTTCATGCGCAGCACACACGCCTCATACCCCTGTTCAACACCAATCACAGCCCTTTTTGCCGAGCAAGTTGTTCGCATGCGATTCCAATTTGCAGTCGAGCGTGAAACCAATTTGGCACTTGAGTGATAGACAAGTTTTTCTATCAATTCGAAATCGAATGTGATCTGTTGGATCCACCAAAAGCGGATGCAAATGTGACGCCACCGAAAGTAAACCATGAATGACCACGCAACAGGTGAGATGCTACCACGAATCATGAGACCGTTTGCTATTTCGTTCGTCCTAACTGAATGCGTGACCTAAAACCTCCCAAACGATTTCAGAATTTCAACTTTACCTTATAATCTCCGCTTGTCGGTACGGTTCACCCAGTGTCTTCGCTGTGGTGATTAAGGCCAGACTGCCCTTTGTTACGAATAGTCACCTTACGGGACTAGTCACAACGGTAATTGATATTCACTCTAGATTGCATTGTGGAAGTGCAATTCGTGAATAAACTGCGTCGCCGTGTCCAAATTTCAATCGTAAGTTTAAAAAATCTAGGTAGAAGCGGTGCCCCGTCGAACTCCCATCCGGATCAAAATCCATTGTAGACATGGCGTATATTCTCCATTTTAATTGAAAATTCATACAAACATCATTCGCATGAAATTTTCCTTTAAATGAAAAATAAGAATGGCCACTCTACCCTGCAAGAGCATTTGTGACGACAAAGAAAAAGGGGTGAGCTCACTCGATGGCTAGCTCATGAGTGGAGGGGCCAACCATCGTAGAGGGTTCTTTTCAAGGTAATTTCAGCACTTAGTTTTTTTTAGGCTTCAAGCAAACAATCTAGCGCTAAATTTAAACATAATGTGTATATTCATACCACTCAGGATATATACATCCCCTTTTTAGCACTTAACTTTTACTTTCAAACTTGCTTTAGCACTTTTACGCGTCCAAATCATACACTTGAATAAATTGCGGACATGGTTTTAATACATAGTAGCATCCATTACGGCTTTCTTGTGTTACCAACATAATTCCGAATTCATCCATGTGTATAGCGCTGAATCGACGCATAGGTACAAGAAAGTTACGATTCTGTGTTTATTTTGTGTGTTGTGCGATGGCGTGAGATATATACTAAGTACTATGGTATTCAAACGAAGTAGAACCGACTCTTTTGCTTTTAAGAAGAAAAGAAAAACATTATCTTCAGATTATAAACTTGACATTATTAAAGACTAGGATACAAAAATAAAAATTTGGAAAGTAGCAAAGAAGTTTGATCTACCGGAATTGACATTCAGAACAATTATTAAAAGTAAAGGAAAAATTATCGAGGCTGTGAAAAACAGTCAGTTTTGAATTCAAGCATCATTCGTAGACGGCATGGTATTATCGCTGAGATCGAATCATTGGAGAATCTTGGGATAAAATTTCCCAAAAAACTTTGAATAGCGTCTGGGAAAAACTCTGTTCATTTTTTTTCTCCACTGAGACTCAGGTGGAATCAGTGCCAAGGCCTGATGAAAGACGTTGTTGGAGCTGCGAGACAAATAAATTTAGAAGTGGATAGTGATGACGTTCAAGAACTGCTGGATGCACACAATCAGGATCTTACCATTGATGAGCTCATAAAAATGCGTGAACAAGAGGAAAACTTTGAGAATCTTGATTCTTTGGACCCAGTTCAATTGGAAGATCAAACTTGACAGAAACCCTCAGTTCAATTGAAAAAGGGTTAGCATTTTTGGAAAGTATAGACTCCAATGAAGAGCGCATTTCTGTTACAAAACAAGGAATAAAAAATCACTAGCATGCTACGAGGAGATATTGCGGGAGAAGAAAAATCATTGGCCCGTCAGACGACTTTGTTAGATTTTATGAAACTTTCTACATCAAAATAACTACGGATTGTGCTTATACAGTTCATAACAATATAATTTGTCATATTATCTACAATTAGTTACACATTTATTTCTTAAGTAATTGTTTTATTTAGTCTCCGGTCCCAATTAAACATACTTTGTATGTCTTTATATCCAAAATTGTACCCCGACTTACGCGAATGTGACATACACGGATAGCGCTTGGTCCCGCCTATCGTGTAAATTTGAGGTACTACTGTACACACCGTTCTCATCATTCGTAACATTTTTTCTAATAGAATTTTATTAATATCTTTGGTTATTTTCAATTCAAACTTGCACTTCACTTAATAAATTCGTTGTAGGTAGTAATCACTGTTTAAGGGCATATTTTACTTAATTTTGGAATACCATCGCAAGCATATTTCAAACTACAGAAATTTCAATTCAATCGATCGTTCAAGTGAGTGCTTTTTAGTCGAGGTGTCTTCATATCAGACTGCTGATAAGATATCATACGTTTAACTTGCAATGATAATGTGCAGAGTGATAATTTCTAGCGAATAAATATTACGAGCAATATTTAAGGAACAAGCAGCGGTGTAAATTGCAGACTTGTGATGACTTTTGCAGCTTATGTTCGCACTGCGAGTCCCACTTCCTATCAATCCCGCTTAATTTGGTGAGTCTCTTCATGCCGGTAACGGCAGATTCTTGTTGCAACGATCAAGCAATCAGCAATATGTTATTTTATTTAATTTTCTTTTCTCTGGAAAAACTTTTTATTGATAATGGTAGCACTCGTAGCGGTGAGGTTTATTGTGGGTTAGTAATAAGAATGTTGCGTATCAAATTGTTCCACACTTATTTCGTTGTTATTTTTATGAGAAGGTATTTTCTTCGTAAAGCTCCCTCGAGCAGTTTGCCTAGGTGGGCTGCTCGACCACTGCAAAAGGATTAATTCACATTATTTTGTGTGATCCTTTATACCGGTGTATTCAATATCATCTGGGTGGCACACTTGATGAAGCGACAAGGTGTGGGTTCAGATAGCACGAGCGTTGTGCGACGAAGAAAGAGTGATGGAGAGAATAGTAGAAAATGGAGGTACTTAAATATATGAAAACTACTTTCATTCAATATTTTATTTATTAATGAAACTTACTTTTCTATAAATTTCTTTTTTTGTATTCCTTTAAAAGCCACATTAAACAAATTCAAAAAACTTCACTTAAATGAACCAGAAAAAGTATCTAGACACAACACTTTTAACTTGAAATATTCAAAATATTTGATTCCATATCAAGGTTTAACAACGTTCATTTACCTTTTCTTGTAAGCTTAAAGTTTATTTTGTACGTTTTCAATTGAATGTGTATAAATTCAATTGAAAACATGCAAAGTAACTTGAATGTACACTGATGGTCTTGTAAGTATAGTAATAATTTAAAATGTGAAATTACTCCCAACTCAAGCAAATATTGAATCTGCTTTTAGATGGCAATAATCCTTTCCACGTGCAAGCTAAGTATTTACGCGATGAATTCATTCCTGTTAATTCACCATTAATGTGTGTTTCATTTATTGGAAGTTTAGCTTCCTTGACGGAGGTTCTAACGAAAAGTGAGCTAGAGGAGTGAGCCCAGAAAATGTGTACAATGTACCGAACGTACCGAAAAAATAATTCTCCTATCGCTGTACACTTTTCACTGCTTTTTGACGATGCTATCCCAGCTCCTTCAACGCTGTTTTTGCTCACCGAAACGCTGTTTTTTCTCACCAATGCAGTTTAAGCTCCGGTAACGTTGCCTGAACCCGTCTTCTCTAAACGCTCCAAGAATAATCCACCGCATTCACTCGTCCCAATGTCACAACTACTTCAGACAGCAAGAAGATTACGCCAAAACAGCCGTGGGAAGTTAAGCTTCATTTTGCAAATGATTATGTAAAGGTTAAAGACAGCAGCAAGGCACTATGAGGGTGACAAGTGGGAAATTCAGCTATGTTTTTCAAATGGTTATGGAAAGGCTTAAAAGTTGTATACAGAGAAATGCAGGATATATTCCAGAATAACAATAACAAATTCGAGAATCTAGGATGCATACAATATGAAAAAAAAATTCAATGCTATAATTTTTTCTCATAATTACGAATTTTTGGGGTTTTTCTTTCAACATGTTGTCCTCATGGTTTGTTATTGTCAAAAATAAGCGGACTTCTTCAGGAAATGATCTTTGAGTCTCTTTGGGCTGCGATTGACCTGGTTCTGGTACTTCTCCATTACCATTTTTAGTTAGAGTATTAAAAATAGAACGTTACCTGGGTGGGTCCCTAAAATTTTAAAGAACACCAAAGAGTTCTACCAGTTAATTTAAATGTAGTTCGTTTGAAGATTGTCGTTGATATCACTGGTGGCAACTGCTGTAAATCTCCAATAAGAATAATGTCAATTCCAACACATTGTCCACAATGAAATGAGATTTTGTACGAATTTTTCCTTCATTTATATAAACGTAACTTTTTAACCCTTACATAATCATTTGCATAATGAAACTAAACTTCCCATGGGACACTTTCAGAGAAAATTATTGCTATTTTTACAAGCAGGAAAATTTAGTAACTTGGTGGCTTGATCTTGGAGAGTGTAGTGTTTTAGTGGATGTTAATAGTGCCCGTAAAGGACTACAACGGTGTTCTTCTGCCTTGTCTGGGGATGCTTAAGAGCACTGGTAAGCTAGCTTTACGGTTTTGTGGCGCCGGTTCTTTTTCACAGCACAAAGGTCCGCAGCAAAATATTTTCGTACTTACGAATTAAGTGATGATTAGAGTCAACCAAGACGCAGAAGCGATTGACCTTCACTAGGCGTCAATGGCCTAAGTAACATAACGAAAGGGATCACAAAGTGAACGCAATGATCAATAATCACATGCGAGACGTAAGGTGATTCCATCTTTGCTTACGAAAGTCACGGCCCACAAATAAAAGTGGTCGTGGTGCCCCCACGCAGCCCTCCCAGCCAGATTGAAATCCAAAATAGGATGCCTTGCCCCATATCGGGAGTAGAAAGTCAAAGCACCTGAAACATCAAACGAAGAGGTTGCTTTAGCTGATGGCTAGCTCATATTTCTGAAAGAGTCCAACCAATGTTGTGGGTCTCATACCCATTTGAGTGTAGAGACCAAGTGTTTATTTAACTGGATATTTTTTTTATTCCCCTTTTCTTTAGATATAAACCAATGTATGTGAGATAGCAATACATGTTATACTAACTCTAAAATCATTTTAGCTAGGCGGAGACCAATGGCGAATCCGATACAACCATGAGCTGTATGAATTTTTTTACGAGCTGGAGGTCTCAACGATTAAAAGGCTGCGGAAGCTACAATGAGCTGGCCACGTGAATTGTATGGGCGAACGACGGATACCCAAGAAGGTATTCGTTGGGACAACCGAAGGCCGGAGACCAGTGGGGAAACCGAGGAAGTGCTGGTCTGATTCGGTCGACAAAAATAGTTCATCGCTACTTGGGTTTCGAAATTGGAGGAGGTGGTCAATGGACCGAGAGAGTTGGAGGAGCTATTTGCAGGAAGCAAAGGCCCGAGAGGGCTGTTGTGCTAAGAAGATGAATGAATTTGGTTTTGACATTCATTTGACTACGTGACAGGGTTAACATTTTTTGCCATTTTAACCACGTTACTGCACTCGCATTCAAAAAGCTTAGGTAAAATTTATTATAGGATGTTACGGTAAATATTATTGTGTTCAAATTTTTCTATTTTTTCACTTTTTAGTGTTATAGGATATGACTTTGTCTAATTCCATACTGAACTGAAGATGCGACGAACTTCTGAGTGCAAATATTAATTCACTTCACTTTGTATAGGTGTGCGAAATGCACAATATGATTTCTGTAGCAGGAAACAATGGTTCACACTTGGAGTGCTCGTGCATCTCCAATGCACATACATAGAGGGTCGTCCCTCTTGAAGGCTGAAATACCTTGAGCAAAATGGCTACCGTTAGCAGGCACGCGTTCTCGCCTGGCTTAAAGCTAGTTTTGGCGGGTATTTATAGAAATGACCAAAACCTTTGATGTGATGGTGAATTTCATTCATACTTGCCATTATCATACGTCAAAATATAAATAAATGTTTGGGTGTTTTCACCAGCAACACTGATTATAATAGAGCCACTGTATCTTCTCTTTATTTTCGAATTTAAATAATTCACCGCAAGGAGTTGAGATAAAAAAACCGCAGACATCAACCCCTCAAAAAATACATTCCACCCAACGGACGATGAGCCTCTGGGTAACATAAAATGACCATTTCATACTTGTTACATCATGTCAATAAAATCAAAAAATAACACCACACTTGAAGCGCCGTAAGAGTCGTTCCGAAACGGTATTTCGATTTAATTTTTTAATTGCTCTGATTAGCGCTACTTGCAAATATATTCGCAACTATCGAAAAGCATATTCATCCTCCCTCAAATCATTACGCTTATGGAATTCCCAAAGAATTCACACATTATGAAACTCTTCGGCCCTTGGCGCAAAGTACGCAATGTTCAATATTACTAATATCACCACAGAAATCAGAGGAAATGCACACAGAAATTACATGATTTAATGTAGTATTTAGAACGCCGGTTTACGAGGAGCAATTACTACACGCAAACCCTTTTTCATCCGTTCAGTATCAAGCGTTGTAGTTACTTTTAATTGTGATGTTTATATCTCAATCCACACGTGGGCCGTTACTAAATCAATTCCCGCTTTGTTAATCCAACTCCTCCACTGTTTACGAAATTGTATTTAGTTGCAAATGTTACGGTGCCCAGTTCTAGAGAACGTGGCATTTGTCGACGCTTTATAATGGAGCTATTCAAGTTTCGTTTGTGCAGCAAAACACATTCACAATACCTAGTTGCGATGGCTCAAAAGTACACATATTTGAATAAAACACAAATGCACATCATTCGCGATTATGACATTTATAAACAAGAATTTTCACAGTTATAGATGCCTCAGATCAACATGTCCTGAGCGAATTGTTAATTTCAACTCGAAATACTCTCACGAATAACGAGATGCATGTCAAATAAACACAGTCAATACCAAACTCAAATATGGATGCCACAACCAAGAAATCACATAAATCACATTCGTTGCTGGCACGCACAGTTCGCAATCTCGGCCATGGCTGGCGATTACAAGCAAACTTCTCGTGTTGCAACGGTGGTTTCTTGGTAAGCCCTTTCATGCCGTCAAGTCTTGTTTGCCTTGCGGGGTAACGCAGTTAATGTGGATAAACTGCTTTTCAAAATTTTAGTTGTAAATTTAAATATTAATTTTTTAAAATCTATAATTAAAATTAGATCAAGTCTTAGGTTGTGTTTCGAACTGTTTGCCTGGGCAATTGCTCGATTACTGCACACTCGTGTAAATTTTTCAGGAGGAACAGAAGTAGTAGGTGAATATGTCTTTGAGTGGTTGGGTATCCTAAAAATCCACAAATATTTGGTCACATGCCTTCGAGTTGAGTTCTCAATGCATTAGTTTGGAAGTTGTACATTTTTGTTAGCGTAGAGTACTTCCATTTGGGTAAGAGTAGTTTAAGTTTTAGCACCAAATGGGTGTACAAGTCTGGAGTGCAGGAATTTAGTATTTGTTTGTAACATAGAGATTTTATGAGGTTTTTGGAGGTGCCTTTAAACCGGTCAATTTGATGGTGGCCGAGAAGGGTAATAAAGCACAGTTTATTCATCGTATCACCCATGACCGTACATCTCTCTCCGAGCTAGCTGGCAGCCTCCACGAAGTATAATATGGGAGACGGAACCTATTGACCATTTTTTTGTGGTTAGGAGGTGAATAGCATTCACGCACAGAGTGTGGGGCGCCCATCCTCATGAGCAACTGAACCACCCACTAAGCACCTCCCCTGTCAACTTGAATACCTAGCCTGGAACTGTTTGACACATTACTTTGAACTAGGTCTCGTTTTGCTACGTCATGAGATGCCTTCAAGCTGGGGGATCCCTCTTCTAGCGCGAGGGGAGAGAAGACGAGGAATTCGCAGACAAGCAATGCCCTAGCCCCGACGTCCCCAGCTGTTGTGGATCTCTTTTATATTTTAGGACATAATGTTTCACGTGATTCCATTTATCAATCGATCTAAGTATCACCATCGCTATACTATCCAGGGTGAGCTCTCCCGTTTCTCTCTAGGGCTCCCGTCATAGCTTGTCCCATTTTTGGTACATAGCAAATGTGTGGAAGGCATCATCTTCCTCCCCTGGGCAAAACCAACAATCAAAGGATCGCGTGCTACCAATCTTGTGCAGGTACGACTTAAAAATACCCATGCCTACTCAAGAGCTGGGTCAGTTTCATCATACTTTCGATCTAGCTACGGTCACAGGTCCGGTGTGAGGCACACAGTCCACCTTCGCTTCGTGCGATTCACCCAAGACTGCTGCCAATAGTTGATTGAGCGCTGTTTTTCATCGCGGGCAAACGTTTCCCTCACGTCCTTGTTGCTACGCGAGGGCCTATCGACCTCAAGGCTACGGTTCATTGGTATGGCTCTAGACTTCGCGTGTTTGAATCACTCAGAGGACGATTCAACCTTCCTTCGGGAAGTAATCGAAATCTTATGATCAGAAATCATTTCATGAAACATTTAGAAATTTAACACAGCTACT
Source organism: Odontomyia ornata (assembly GCA_963969285.1). Classification (NCBI taxonomy): domain Eukaryota; kingdom Metazoa; phylum Arthropoda; class Insecta; order Diptera; family Stratiomyidae; genus Odontomyia; species Odontomyia ornata. The sequence goes on from OZ017742.1 coordinate 220,423,738, forward strand.
CTAGGGAAAAGATGGTAAAAGGATTTGCTTTACATATTTGAAAGCTGGGATTTAATATCTACAGAATTTTATATATATATCTTCAGAATGTTTAAGAATAAAACGTAAGATCGGTTTGTGTAGGATTATACAAAAAATTAAATCATGTTCGGTTAAATTAACAATTCCGGACTTCTTTTGCCTCATTTTTCACCGGGTATGGAGCTGTCAACGTTTGTGAGGACCGTCGACTCTAGTACAGCCATAGGGCGTTAGTATTTCTTATATGTTGCAGGACTTTTATAGGGATGGAGAGTTCTTGCATTTGGAATCCTATCATCGGGACGTTAAATCTGGCTGGAAGGGATGCAAGGGGGCGCCAATCCCACCAGGATACCCCATCTCTTGTTGTGTGTCACAACATACCTTGGCAAAGACGAGCTCGTCCCTTGAGCCCGCGTGGCCGAAATAAGCCTGAGGGAAGATAGGTGGCACCTTCTAGTTCTGTCCTCGGCCTTTTTTCTAGTTAGTCCGATGAAGTCCATAATTGACTCGTACATATAAAATGCTCTCTGGTTGATTTGTTTCTACGTAAAAAGAACCCGTCCCATGACACCGTAGACAGCTAGCCTGCTAGCACGTATAAGCAACCCTAGACCATATCGTTTCCAGCTGAACACTGATCTTCTGATCGTTGAGGCAGCGTTCCATAACCGCTGCCCTTTAGGTAATTTTAACACATATATTATAATCACTTTAACCTTTTTTAGCAGCCAAATTCCTCTTTCAGTTCGCATTTTGGGCAATTTCGTGCAAAAGAAGTAGGGAGTCTTTCCCAGGCCCAGCACTTCAATATGACAAAATTACAAGTCCCAGATAAATGTGATCAATGCATGCATCACCAAAGTACTATCCAGGCTAAGGATGTTTTTAGTTGCTCCAATAAACTTAAAATGAACTCGTATCTTGATATTAATAAAGGTCCCCAGTTATACTAGTTAATTCACAAAGGTTTACCTACTTCATTATGCATTTTTTAGTAAATTCTAAAATTACTCTTGGCTAGGATTGGAGCCATTCTTTATTGTTTCTATTATATTTTGGATAAATGCTAAATCAAGTAAATAAAAAAAATTCTGCCATTATTAATCTGTTGAATATCTAATTCACTAACGCTACGCTAAAAGTTATTATTATCTGTAAAAATCTGAGATGGCACCTCTAAACTGATCGCCACCATCTTTACTTAGTCTTTTACTTTTGTGTCGCTATTTGCATTATGTTGAGTTGGTGTTTGTGCAATTGCCGCGCGGCGGCGTCGAGCGATCGAAGCGATCTTGGCTGGTTGGTGAATTCTCATGTTTGTTTTTTGTTGTTGTACCACTGTCCGACGACTGCTCGTGATGGTTCTTGGAGATTTCAGAACCGCTTTTTTGAGCCGGAGTTTGTTGTTGCATTAGTACGATGTTTTTTACAATACGGTGATTAATTTTGTTTTCGTTTCGTTGCTTGTTGCTGCGTCCATTCCCGGCGAGTGGTGAGTATATGCGCAAGCTTCTATGGATTTTTGTTTACGGATGCACTAGCAAAAGTTCCCGGCTCCGGTCCGATCTTTCGTACGCGATATGTTCTATCGCGGTCGACGTGGTGCAATAGAAACATTTGTGGACAATATTGCTGAGGATGGACATTAGAAAGTTACGCAAGCAGAATGTCCTGCGGTGACAGCAAGTCCAAGAATAGAAAAAACAAGAACTTGTTGCAGTTATAGGCTCAATGGTAAGTATCTTTCCGATAATTTTTGTACTTGGCGCTTGCTGTCTTTAGATTGAATTCATTTTGAATTGGCAGCCATCAAACAGAATATATAGACATATTTGGCGCGATCAATTAGTAGCGTTTAGAAGAAATGCAAATTCTTTTAAGGTCTCTGACAGAACATTCTTGTTTCTGCACATATGTTACCAATTTGAAAATTGGCTATCGGTTTTAGAATAATTGCGGCGCATATGCAGGGGCATAAGTCACTTAGTTTTGATTTCAATCTAACCAAAAAGAAGCAAGATTACGCGATCCGAAATTTCCAGCCAAAAATGAACTTGAATGCCCGGTTTTCCTTCGATGTTGCACATGCCGCTGTATATTTTGTTTCTTAATGTCTAAAGTCCGGTTTCGACCTAAAGTTCCTAAAAGTAGAACAATTAGGGTATTAGTATTTCTAAATGAGAACAAAGCAAATTAGGATTCTCATTCATTCATTCATATTTGTTTTCAAGGTGTTTCGAAAATAATCGAGACTGAGCTAAAATAGAAACGACGGGAGCTTTGTTCTGATAAACTCATGTTTATTTATTCAAAATAGTCTCCTCCGGCCTCGATACACTGTTTTGCGCGATCCAAAAGCTTTTCGAAAGAATGTTTCAAGTCATTGACCGGAATTTCCTGCAGGATGTCGGTACAAGCCTTTTGTATGCCCTCTACGGACGCAAAGCGTTTTCCTTTCATGGCCAAATGTAGTTTTCCGAATAGGTAGAAGTCACAGGGAGCCTCATCAGGCGAATACGGTGAGTGATTGAAAAAATCAGTCAACAAAAAAAAATTTTTATGACAAAAGTATCGTTTATTTTGGAAAGCTCATTGACAGACCTTTCGTAAGCCCAAATGATCGGTTAAAATGCGATAAATCGATGTTTTGGAGATAGTTAACTCCGATTCCACGAATTTCAACGATGATTTCGGCTCATTTTTGATAAATGAACGCACAATTTCGATGGAGTTTTCGGTGATCACTGATTTTATATCTTCACGACCATCTCTGAAACGTGTAAACTACTCTTGAACTCTGGCGCAAGATAGACAATTATCGCCATAAACTTTATTCATCAATTTAAATGTTTCGGTAAACGTTTTACCGATTTTAAAACATATTTTGATATTAGCTCTTTGTTCAAAACTCATTTTGACACAAACATACTGTCACTTTAGACGCAATAACTTCACTTCCACTGAAACGAATGCCACCAAACTTTCACTGGAAGTCGGGGAGGGATGTAACTTTCCAATTCACAGATGGCGACAATTTTACCTAAATTTTCACATTTTCTGGAAATGTGTATATATTGCAGTTAAAAACTTGACTTTCTCCTTCAGCCAGCTAAAATGGAGTAACTTGGATGAAATGATAGTGAATTAAAGCAAGGATCAAAAATCTATAGTTTATTTTGAGTTGAATCTTATATTCAATTTTATTAAAATTAAGCAGGGATAATTTTAAAGCTTTTTTTGTTTCGTAAAATGGATCATATTCCTTATTTATTCAAAAAAAAAACCATAAATGGAGACGTAAGTTTTACTGCAGGTTTTCGAAACCTGGCAATTCCTGAGCACATCCGAGAGACTTTCATCGTATAAACGTGTTGTGGTTGCAAAGTTAAACCCAATTGTTGTTAATCAATCACTTAATGTAATGATTAGGAGCTCGTGGAATCATTCTACCTAGTTGGTCGCACAGTTTTTAAGAGCGAGAGAAATTGGCTTCCTGTTCCCAGCTATCAAAGTGTAACCAATATGAAGTTGGTAACTTGTTCAGGGCTGCAACATCTTCCTCTAATAAATAAGAAGAATCCGGGTATCCAGGGGTGCCTCGAGTTCGAGTAGGACGTTGTGCTGCTGGATATTGTTGCGTTTCCTGATATGATATGATGGTGACTGATCTTGCTGTTGAGATGATGATAATTGAGCATGTTGTTGAGATAATGATGGTGGTCGCTGAATTCTAAAATCATCCAGCGGAACATAAAGCTGGTGATGGACGTGATTGTATTAATAGTTGATTCGCATGTGATCGGATACTTCGAGTTCCATTATTTATAATTACCTTGTACATAACACGTCCAATTTTGGAGTGAATTCTGCCGGACACTCATTCAGACCGTTTGTCCTTTGCCCACACAATATCTCCGACTTCGTAATGTCTTCCTTTGGTTCCGTGCTTTTTGTTAAACTGTACGTTCATCGCATTTTTCCGCGGATCAAAGGATTGACCATGGCAAGAATTGTCTTGGCGTACTAGGTTCAGTGATGTTCTCATTTTCCGCCCGAACATAACCTCAGCTGGAGACAAACCAGATGGTGCATTCGGGTTAGATGTAATGCGATATGCTGATAGGAATATTTGGAATGATTCCTCTATTGTCTCTGCCTCCCCTTCAATTTTTTTTAATACCCTCTTGAGTGTGTCGATGAATCTACCTGCTGGACCATTTGACTGCGGATGGTAAGGGCACAACGAATATGCTAGATGCAATTTTGCACGTACATGTGTTGGAATTTCGAGGAGGTGAACTGCGTTCCGTTATCTGAGACGATGACGCGCGGTACTCCAAAGCGAGCCATCATTTCTTCAATGGTGCTTACTGTTTTGTTTGCGGTTATGGTTGACGAAATGTATATTTCCGGCCATTTTGAGTAGACCTCAATGGCGATCAGAAAGTACTTATCATTGAGCGGGCCAGCTTAATCAATATGAACGCGCTGCCATGGGCCATCTGGAACAGGCCATGATTCCAATGGCACTTTTGTAGGCGATTTTGCAACGCTGGAGCATTTAATATATTCTCTTAACATGCTTGCAATGTGCTCGTCAATTCCTGGCCAGTATACCTAGCTTCGCGCAACAGACTTCATGCGTTAATGCCCTGATATGCTTTGTGCAATTGATGAAGTCCTTTTTGTTGGTACACCTTCGGAATAACTATTATATCTCTAAACGTCAGACAACCATGAATAAATGATAATGAATGTGGTCTCAGATGATTTTTATGTGTAGCCATTGAGAATTGACATACTGGATTACCCTTTGGAGTACTTCACATTTCTGTGTAGCATTTTTTATCATTGAAAATTGTAGTGAATTGAGGGTAGATAAATGTCGATGTAGGAGAGCAGCGATGGTCTGCTGCCTCGGCGAAAGAGGATGGTAAGATCCGCCGAGATTGGCCTTGTCTAGGGACGCGTGAATGCGCTGGCAGGCTGGTGTTGCGGTGTCGTGGGGCGGGTTCTTTCCCCCAGCACAAGGACCTACCACAAAAGAATTTCGCATCCACGAATTCCTGGGGTCAAAGAAATGTCGACCGAAGTCGAAAAGGAGGTAACTAACTAAGGGTCGCAAATTACTGACGCAAAGGACAAACTGGACCTGAGGAAGACAGAAGGACTTTAGGGGACTTCGTCGTTACCGACGATTCTTATGCCCCAAAAATAAGAGTGGGGCATCCAGATGGAAGTGGTGCCCCCTCGCACCCTCCCAACCGGATCAAAACCCAAACGGCGACGTGGCCATATATTTCCCTTTTGAGTGGAAAACTCATACAAACATAATTTTCCCATCAAATGAGAAATATAGACGTGGCCAATTTATGTTATCGAATTATGTGATGGAATCACGTAACTCTATACCATAAAAGAGCACGCGAGCGGAAGGCCACTCTACCCGGCAAGAGCCCCTGTTAAACAACAAAAAACGGAGGAGCGCGCCCAATTGCTCGCCCATGATATAGGAGGAGCCTGCCATCGTTGCGGGTCCTATACCCGGTCAGGTAAAACGGAATGGAAAGACCGAAAGGTATAGGGTTTTACAATTCATAGTTTATTAATAATAATAGATCGCGTACTCTATCAGAATACATAATAACATTTCATTCTATTGCACTACTTTTTGAACCGATGATAAGCAATTGTACATAACAACATCTGATCTGGAATTTATCAAAAAATTATTCTTCTCCGATGAATTGCAATTGGTCGAATTATATGTCTCGCTTAGGTTGCTTAAATTTTAATCCCAACACAATGAATTTTTATGCATTTAAGCAACCTATAGTAAAAGCTTACATGCTTAGTAATATACAAGAAAACTGAAAGGAAAGAAGCTATTGCATCTAGGCTTCAAAACTCATGCGTTGGTTAATTGCTTTCCACTCTTCTAGTCCAAAGGCTACTTACATTTTGGACAATCCTCGTGCAAAGAAAATTTATTTTAATTTCGAAATAACGCATAAAATCACGGCAAAAGAAAATACAATACGAGAGGCTAATTCCGTTCCTCAGTACTATCTTTAATTTGTTACTACACCGGCACTTGTTAAAGATACTTCCAGGAAAATATTCACGAACTAACAACACGCTTCACACATGACACAGCGGAGCCTTTCCATGTCTTCCCGATCAATCGCGAGCACTCTTCCAACGCCAAAACGTTGCAATATGTACATACCTGGATATCGCTACATAACGATACGTCCAAATACGAGAAAACTCGCAGCAAAATCTTTTTCGGCGATTGTTTGATAGGATCGTCTTTAACGTTTGGAGAAGGGAATGTCTGGTCTCTGCATTCAATCAGATGATGCGTATTTTAATCCCCTTTATAAGCTCTGGCGATTTTTCGTCTTCATATGAAGTTCTTCAGCATAATCCAACACAAGATTCATATCCTCGTCAAATCCAACAAAGTATACTAAGCAATTTTTGCATACAGCCAGACTTGTACGCGGGAACGATTATGTCACTATCGAAAGGATTACAAGATTCCGCAATCGCCGTCTAGTGGTAACATCCCGCTATATTTGGATTAAATTCTGAACATGAGCACGAAAGGTTTTCGAAAGGAAAACGTTCAAATTGGTTGCAGATTTTAATTTGAAATGAGCAAATCCCGGATGTGTTTTATACAGTCAAGCCGTTTGCTTGACTGTATAAAACACACAAAAGACCCGACAAGAAAAGAAAAAACTCAAATTGGTCAAATGATCGCTTACCGCCTCTCCCGGGTGCTTTCGCTTGCTCGATCTCAAGTCGACTCCTCGATCCGTCCCAAACTTGTTTTTCTTCCGTGTAGCAACCGATAAATCCCATTAGCTGAGTTCGATCAGCCTAGTTAGCTTGCCCTCGGTAATGTAATACACCGTTGGGGTGCACTAAATTTTAATTGGAAGATTTAAAAATTTTTAGGAAAAATTAACTGAATTAAAGAAAATCGAAAAAATTCTAAATAGTAATAAAAGTTACATCTTATGAAGAATATAATCAAAGGAAAACGTTTAAATTTAATATAGAGGATAATTGATATAGAGTTACATTTAATAATAACAATAATAAGAAAGAAAACCTTTTTAGAAATTACGATTAAAAATGGAAATAATTAATTAATATAATGATCAAATAATTAATTTCTAAATCTGTCATTGAAATTTTGAACAGGAGAAAGGAAGGTTTTCGAGCAGTTTGCTTGAGTGACTGCTCGATTATTACAAAATGTAATCGATAGTTGATTTAGCGTTTCGACTTGTGAGCTGTGTAGTTCATCTTCAAGCTGGAGTGATGCTGTAACGAAGTCCTCATCAGCTCTCACTTGGGTATTGATTAACCGTGAAAGGATATCAGCGTATCCAAAATTGTGTGCTGGTACCTTTTCAATGCTGAAATCATTTAGTAGTAAGGTACATGCCCACCTTTGAAGCCTATTCGCAGTGTGCACAGAGATTCCCTTTTTTGAGCCAAAAATCGATAGCCATGGTTTATGGTGCGTTTGCAATATAACTTTGCGGCCATATATCATTCGACGAAATTAAGTAACTGCAGAAACTAATCCTAAAGCCTCCCTCTCGATCTGTCCATACCCTGTCTCGGCTTTTATAAGTGATCGGCATGCATGACTTATTGCTTTTGACGAACCATCTTTATATCGATGGTATATACCAGCACCAATACCTGTTTGACAAGCATCTGCAGCCACCACTATCTGCTTATTGAGATAATAAGGTTTGTTTGAAATCTTCAAATGAATTTTGGCAATCTGTCCAGTTCCATTTGGCGTCCTTTTTAAGTAGATCGTCTAACGGCCGGCTAAGCTTCTTCTTTTTAGCACGACAGCCCCTCTCGGGCCTTCGCTTCCTGCATACAGCGCCTCCAATAGTCTTGGTCTATTGACCGCGTCCTCCAATTTCGAAATCCAAGTAGCCATGGACTGTCTTCGTCGACCAGCGTTTCCTCGGTTTCCCCACTGGCCTCCGGCCTTCATTTCTCCCAGCGAATACGCTCTTGGGTATCCGTTGTTCGTCCATACGATTCATGGGTCCAGCCCATAGCAGCTTCTACAGTCTTATATCGTTGAGACCTCCGGTTCTTCAAAAATTTCATACAGTTTATGGTTGCATCGAATTCGCCATTGGTCCCCGTCTAGCTTCGCTCCGATTATTCGGCTCAGGACCCGTCGCTTAAAGGCGTTTAATATATTTGCGGATGCTTGGGTTAGGGTCCACGTTTCACACCCATAGCATAACACAGGTCTTATCACAGATTTGTATACTTGGAGCTTTGTTTTCCTATGTATGCAGCTGATCTTCAAGATCGTCACTACTGAATAAAATATTTTATTTGCGGGCTGTATTCTTCGGCGTATTTCATCTCTTTCATTGCCCGTTTTCGTTATTTTGACGCTTAAATACACGAATTCGCTAACATTTTCGATACTGTATTCGCCAAGTGTGATATTTTGTGTATTTGGGGTATTTTTCCTCGACTGGGTCATGAGCTTTGTTTTATTAGCGTTGATTTGTAGCCCTACTAGTTTTGCTTTGCTGTCGAGTTTCGGGAGGAGTTCTTTGGCAGTTGTTAATGACCGTGACAGAATATTGATGTCGTCGGCATAGCCCACTACCTGGCTCGACTTGTATAGTAATGTACCTCGCGTATCGACAGGTAGCTTCCGTATGACATACTCCAGAGCCAAATTGAATAGCAATGGGGCCAGCCCATCTCCCTGCTTTAGTCCGATATTTGTGTCAAAGGCATCGGTGAGTTGGTTATTGATGCTGATTTGGGAGGTTGTCGACGTCATTGTCATTTTGGCAAGACGGACTTATTTGGCTGGGATGCCAAACCAAACATTATTTGGTACAGTACGTTACGATCAATACTGTCGTATGCTTGCTTGAAGTCAACGAAAATTTGGTATACGTCTATGTTGAACTCCCAGCATTTTTCAAGTACCTGCTTGACTGTGAACAATTGTTCTGTTGTTGATCTACCTGCTCTAAAACCATCTTGATAATCCGCAATAATACTGTTGGCGTATGATCCGATTTTATTTTCTAAGATTATAGAAAATATTTTGTATGCCGTACAAAGTAGTGAAATGTTTCTATAATTTTAGCACTGTAGTTTGTCGCCTTTTTTGTGGATAGGGAATATACTAAATTGGCTCCACTCTTTCGGCATATGTTCTTGTTGCCAAATGTCCTGGATCACTTTGTGAATAGCTTGATGAACACTCCTTTCACCATATTTGATGAGCTCCACTGGAATCTCATCAATGCCCAGCGTTTTATTATTCTTTTGGGCTTTGATAATGGAACAAACTTCATCCAGAGTTGGTGGGGCCAATGGAAGCTCTCCGCAGACATCTATAGGTTCCGATGTTTTGGAGCTGTGCGGAGGATTAAGGAGGTTCTTGAAATGTGATGCCAATCTTTCCTTAATCTTGGTTTCATCAGCGATTATATTGCCGCTGTTATCACGACAGAGCGTGGTTTTGGGGTGATAACCACGTTTCAGGCTTTTCACTGCTTTGTATGCTTGTCTTGTGTTATTGCTCGCTAAACTTACATCTATACTTCTCAATTGGTCGTTCTAGTATTTTCTTGTCTTAATCCTAATTATCTTATTCACTACTCTTCTGAGATTTTCATAGTGTTCTCTCTTCGTCCTACGTATTCTTTGTACGCCTGATTCTTTTTACCTAACGCATTCTGAGGCTCATCATCGAACCAATCATTCCTCTTGCGCCGGGCTTGATGTCCGATTGTCTGTTCTACCACGGTTCTGATAGCCGCTTTCACTTCCATCCAGAGCTCGTTGCTCGTCTTTAACGATGTGTCTAATAAGATGGGAGCCAGTTGGTTGTCGAGGGTCTCCGTGAAATTTTCGGCCACATACGCGGTTTGGAGCCTTTTGATGTCAAATTTTTGCAGCGGCCTGGTCTTCGCTGAATATGCCTTAGACATACGACATCGATAGGTTAATTTGATCAAGTAATGATCTCAGTTACAATTGGCGCCTCGGTATGTAGGAACGTCAAGTATGCTCAAGGCCCAACGTTGTTGGATCAGAACATGATCGATCTGGTTTTGTGTGTTGCCATCCGGTGATACCCAGGTCATTTTATGAATGCATCGAGGTGGGAAGCAAGTCGAACCTATGACTAGATTTCTGCTTCATGCAAAGTCAATCAGGCGCTGGCCGTTGTCATTTGTTTCATCGTGGAGGCTATATCCTCCAGTCGTTCCCCGATGAGATAGCTCATTGCCAACTGAAATCACCCAGAATAATTTTTGTGTCGTTTGTGGCCAATGAGTCGACCAGTCTTTCCAGGTGAGTGTAAAGCGATTCCTTCGTTTGTTCGTCTTTTTCTTCGGTCGTTTCGTAGACTGCCAGTATTTTTAATTGATATTGACTGGCCTGCTGTAAAAGGCCCTTAACACCGCCGGGGCAATTGAGTGATCTGACATTCTAGGATCCAATGACATAGTAAAACAATCATAGCAATCAACGAGAGAAAGGCATAATAGGTATGTAGCAAAGTTTCATGTTTTGCGCACGTATCTACTGCGCGACTTATGTCAACCGTCAATTCAACTCTTAAAGAAAAACAAAACTTTTAATTTTAACTTTATTGGCAATAAATCTAAAACATGGTTGATTGCTAGTTACTGATTTCAATCTTTTAATCATTTCTGGAAATTGCTTACGAGTACAAATGAAAACAATGCAGTCGAAAGAATACGAAGGAGAGTTCTTACGGAAATTTACAAAGTATCATATTTTTTCAAGGAAGGTAAGTTATGTGGAAATTTAAAGAGTGTAGAGGGTTGGCAGCGGATACACGTATCGGGTAGCCGTCTGTGGGAATGTAGCTTCGGTGGGAAGGTAGTTTTGGACGTAATTGCTCACTGCTTAAGAAGAGCGACAGAGAGAAATTGTGGTGTTGAGATTTCTGTTATCTGCAGCGAGGGACATTGTTGTCGTTGGCAATTATTTCTCCTTGAAACTGTCGGTAATGCTTTTAATTTCCACACGTCTCGAACGTTTGAGATTTTCCGAAGGAAATCTGAAGCGATCTCTCATCGGTTCCAGACGTGAAGTCTTGGAACGTGACAACGGACTGTACGCATCAGGTTAATAAGTCCGGACACTCTTAGTCTACTCCGAGGTGGCTGCTGACTAGCTAGTTAGTTCGGAGAGGAGTTTGGATCGCAAGTCTTACGCGAGCAGACTAAGTCCGAAACACAAAAATTCAGCCACTGGTTCACATGCCCGATTTTATCGCGTCGAACAAATTCCATCGACTCTACGCTAAATTTCATCTCTCATCCGGAGGAAACGAACGAAAACAATCGCTAAAAATACGCGTGGTGCCCGAAATATACTACTCGAAGGCAAAACCGAAAAAAATCTACGCTAGCAAAAACACGCAAACACGAACTAGGGCACCGCGTACCGACCGCAACGCGCAACCGACCATTCGCGGATTACGGGAACCCTACGATTTCGGCGGCATACTCACCTCTCACTCGCATATCCTGGTAGAAAAGAATGGTTTTGCTGAAAAGGAAAGACTCGGTTAGCCTGGCAAATCAATTTTTTTATTCATGAATTATTTACCGGCTGGTTTGATTTTCTTGTTCATACAATTTTTGAATTTGGCTTTGATCTCGAGAAATGAACATTGTTTTCGAACACTTAAAGTGCTTCTGTCTTTTTGACGGAATTCGGGTTTTTGCTGAAACAAATTTACTATAAATTTTGATGTACATCTACACGTAAATTTCTTACATCTATATATATATATATATATATATATATATATATATATATATATATATATATATATATATATATATATACGAGTATATATATATATATATATATATATATATATATATATATATATTTATATATATATCTATATATATATATATATATATATATATATATATATATATATATATATATATATCTATATATATATATATATTTTTAATACTGATAATTGCTAAATCAAAAATACAATTTAGTTATTTTTCATTGTGTATCCTTAATTTTTATTCACAGTTAATACATTTTAGTTGATATCGAAAGTAATCAATCGCTGGAGTTTCACTTCAGGGTTTTTTTGCCATTCGATGCATGGATGCATATATGTATTTATATGAATAATTCTATTAGATTATTATGTATTTGGTTGTTTCATTTTTTTTAGTTACAAATGTTTTTAAAACAATTTGTTCATATTACTATGTCTCAACTTAGCTGTTGGTTTTGTCTTATAACTCGAAGGGGATAAGTGTGAGAACGGTTCTAGTTGGGATGGGGAGATATTGGTTGATTGTTTTCCAACATTGCTTATTGGGATCGCAGCCGGATGTTCTCCGTTTAACACGTGAACCTGCGCCGATGTTGGTATCGCTTCAACGGGTACGCACGTATAGTTGCCAGAATCACGTAGCGTGGCTCGCGTGAGCATTAATCGACTGGTTGTTCCAGCTTCAGTTTTTTTTTTCTGTTTCTAAACTTATACCTCTTCTTGCTGAATCGAAGTCAACGACACTTGACCCATGATACCATGACACTGATAAGGCGTGAATATTCACAGCGCAGAACAATGAACCAATAATTTTCGCACGAGCAGCTGTCACTTCAAGAGCAATTGCTAAGCTGATTTTCGGTTCTGTGTTCACTTGGCACTCGTAGATATCACTATCACGTTGCTGTGCATATCCAATTTTCAAATCCCAATTATCGGACCCGGGTGTACGTAAAACAGAAAAGCGTTGATCTCCCGTGTACGTATAAATATTTGTTGTTAAAATATGCAGATAACGTTTGTGCATCCAGGATACTGTACGATTAACTATTTTTACACTTCATCGAAGGATAGCAACATTATCAACTACTGTTGTTACATCATCAAAATATGGCTTATCGTCGAACCCACATCAATATTGCTGTATTTTGAGCACGATATTTTTTTCTTCTTTGAAAGCTACTTGATGAAAGTTAAAATTTACGTTTATTTCTGTTTACTCCAACGGATGTGCAACTTGAAATTCTACTACTTTCATAATTTACTTATTTGCTGGAAATTCACAACTGTTATCGCACTTACTTGTACGCTTCCTGCTTTGGGAAAAACGTCAAGCTTCGCCCTCGAAAACTTGCCTCTGCTCCTTTTTTTCCACGTACGCAAGGCTGGCGTAGCGCTTCTCCTGGCGGCCACTTTCCCAGCTCCGAAGCCTGTTCGCGTTTTAGGATGACGACTAGAAAGTCGACGAAACAGAACTATTAACCTCACTTTCCGAAACAAAATGTACCTTTTTTCTTTTCCGATCAAGAACCCGTGACCGTGCGGAACGACACCTACCCCGGTAAGGGCGGCTCCAATCCGACTGTCCAAATCCCCGTCTCCACGAACGGCGAGCTGCAAATGCCGAGGAGTGAAACGTTTAACCTTCCAATCCTTCGCGTACTCCCTGCCAATTCGAGAATCTCAGCCGTCACACACACTCTAGAATGGCTGCAGAACACACGCAGCAATTGCACCAACACGTCCGGGACTCGTTGTATGCGATTTTTATAGATTTTGCCAACCCGGAAGTAAAGGGATACTCTTTCTCTTTTTTTGACTCACGTTAAGTTGCGGTTCAGTGGCGGCGATTAGTTTAAAACTCGCTCAGGAACTGTCGACTTCGGTGGCGTAGGGTTTATGGATCGGCTGGTCGGTGTCAGTGGCGTAGGGTGTAGGGATCTGCCGGTCGCGTCAGTGGCGCAGGGCGCCAATAGCGAAGTTACCACAAATGCTCCTCCGTTTCGAGTGATAAGCGGGTTTTACGTGTGTTTTCAGAAGGTTAGAGGAGTATGCGGCATTGATGGAACGTTGGGTGCGCAGAAAATTGACGTACAACACGCTCGCCGGTCCTAGAATACAGTACACATAACCTTATCTGGGGACCTGGTTGTCTTCGCTTTGACTAGTGCCTCTCTCTCCTTCTTCTTCCACTCTCTAGACGATACCTTGTTTTCGGGAGTGTAAGAGTGTACCCATGTCTCGTGTGTAGTGAAGATTCGCGCTAAAACCGTCCCCGTTTGGCATCAGCAAGCGGCGAAAAACTTCCAGCCGCGTGAATTTTTCCTCGAAATTCAACAGTGTAGGAAGCCATCGCGCCGTTATTTTGCGATATTTAAGGTGTTCGTGGATGATAGACTTACACTATCAATACTGATGCCGAGTTCAGCCGAAATGTCTCAAACATTCATCCTACGGTCCTCCAAAGTGAGTTGTCTTACGCGGCAAATGTTGTCTGCTGTGATGCTGGTTTGCGGTCGACGATCATGCGGCTCATTCTCGACGGCTTCACGACCATCCTTGAATGCTTTGGCCAATTCAAACACAGCAGGCCTACTCAGGCTCTCACTACCGAACTCATTTCGCGACCGCAGAAAAATTTCCGTGCTGTTAAAACCTTCCCACTGTAGTGAAATAGGTAGATATAAATGTCCGTGAAGGACTGCAGCAATGGTCTGCTACCTCAGCAGAAGAGGATGGTAAGATCCGTCTGGGGACGCGTGAATGCGATGGCAGGCTAGCGTTGCGGTGTCGTGGGCGGGTTCTTTCCTCCTAGCGCAAGACCCAATGCCAAAACATTTTTCACATCCACGAATTTGGAAACGGTTCTTTTATTATCGACCGGAGTCGAGAAAGGAGGCAACCGGCTAAGGACTATGAACTCACTGGTTCAGAGGACAAATAGGGCCTTGCGAAAATGGACTTGAGGAGACTTCGTCGTTACCGACGATACTTATGATCCCCAAATAAGAGTGGGGTTTCCAGTTGCAAGCCGTATCCCCGCGCACCCTTCCAACCGGATCAAGATCCAAATCACATAACTCTATACCATAGAAGGGCACGTGAGCGGAAGGCCACTCTACCCGGTAAGAACCCCTATAAAACAAAAGAAGGGAAGAGCGCGCCAGTGGAGGAGCCTGCCATCGTTGCGGGTCCCATACCCGGTCAGGTTATGAGAAAGGAAAAAGACCAGGGGTACTATTTAATTCAACATCTTTTTATTCGATATACTCTTTTAATAACCAAATGACAAAACATGAAGTGAAGTATCTGAACTCAAAAAATAGTCGAAAAAAATTCGATTCCCCGGAATTTTCGGTAACAAATATAGTAAAGAATATATATTAGAAGTATTAATGAATTTTTCTTTAATTTGAAAAAAAAATATAAAATAAATTTATATGCAAAAATAAAGAAACCAAGAGGGTACTTACCCAGCCTCCTAACGAGCGCCCGTTGATGGTGTGAGCGATTACAAAGTTGTCGAATTTAGACTCTAAAAATGCTCGGATATTCACTGACAATACATTATAAAATATACTTACTATATAGTTTCATCAGAGCCAGGATTTTTTGACGATCCCTTGAATATTTAATAAATTTAAGATAGTTTACTTATACGAATTTTCAGCAAATCGCACTGGTAGAAAAACAATATTTATTTCCATCAACACTTTATGTTATGTATAAGACCCCCTAAAATGGTGAGTGAATCAACCATTTTATTTCGATGCCATTGAAGATGCGGCACACATTGATCGACGCTTTTCTCCTCGAACAGTGTATGTCACACAACAAAACATGAAACCCATCCATTCGAGAGATTGCTCCACCCAATTCACAACCAATTTCTTCCCTAGTGCTAATAAGGTGTCCCCAAGAAGCGACAAACTGAACGACATGGACAATGTAAATCATACCCGCAATGGTCAATCACGGGAAATCCCATTCCCTATCCTCTACTTTTTCTAACTAATTCCGTCAATAGCTTTTCTGCCCTTCCAATTCGATCGCACCGGGACACTCTTCACGTGAAATTTTCTTGCTATTTCAACTTACCGCGCAGAAAAATTCACCGTAGAGGCCCTTTCATAATTGTCGTTCCTAAGCCCCCCGGTTTCTGACGCAATTTTCCATATGATCGGCGCTTTTTACATTTCGTCGTTCGAACTCAGGACACCTATCACTGTTTTTCACTTTTAATTTCTCGGTTTTCCGGTCGAATTCACTGCTGTCGCACGGCTGTGTCCCCCGTTATGATCCCTCTTTCACTCTCCTCAATTTCGCGTTCCTCATACGAAGTAAAAACTTTCTTGTATTGGCTTCTTCCACCTCATTACAAAAGAACAAACAATATTTTATTCGCGACGGAAACGAGCGATTAACTTTCAATCAAATTGAAACCCTTATTTTCGCGATTTCGAGCGAATGCAAAACACAATTTTCCACATACGTCGCGGAATTATAACTTCCGTCCTTTCCCGGCGCGGTTCTTGCGGCGCCCGCTCTCTGTGACGATCGCAAAACGACTTCTCGTTCCCCTTCCAATCCCAGCCACAACGATGGTTTTCTCGCGCCCAAGCAGCTTTCCCTCTTCGCTTGTCCGTCGTCTACCGTATCGCTACCCCTATACGGTGGATGAAGACGAGCCCCTTGCTCAGCCACTGTAGATTGCATTTGCAATGCAATACACGGATGGGATGCACTAAATCAGTGTTCTCATGTCTGAAATTTCAATTTGCAGATTTGAATACTTTAAAAATTAACAGAAGTAAAGAAAAATGATAAAGATTTTGAATAATGATAAAAAGTTAAATATCATAAAGAATATAATTAAAAGGAAACGTTTAAACTTAATATAGAAGCAAATGATATAAAATTTACAAGTAGTAACAATAGTAAAAAATATTTTATAATTTATAACTATGAATGGAAGTAATGGAACTTATCCAAATCTGCAATTAAAATACCGCATAACTGGTATGACGGTTTTCGAGCAGTTCGCTTGTGTGCCTGCTCGATTACTACGCCACACTAAAAAACGAATGACAATTCTTGGCGCAACGGCGGTCGGCACTTGATGTTCACTCATAGTTATAGTACGTGCGTGAAACATGCCTCCCGACGAAAACGATGCCACACTGTTCGGAAAGGACCCAGCTATCACATACTCAAGCCACGGCCTTCAAAACATACATGCGCGCCATCTACAGCGTTTGTCTCCATCATACTTGAACCGCCCTCGTATTCAAACCCGAAATTATTCTACGCAACAAAAATATCGATTCTATTGTTATGGACCATATCTACCGCACTCAACTATATCGAATGCACCATGTCATAATTTCATAATCTTGGTAAACCTATTCCACTCCTGCGAATAATAGTCTTTAATCAAACTACACGTATTAAATTTCGCTCTATTATTCAATTCGTTTAATTGATCTCAAGAATATCAGTTTCCTAAATCCATTATAATTGTTTCCCAAACCCAATTCAAATCGATTAAGCAAAAGTATACATAAATCCTTGCAGAAAACTTACGATGCCAAATAACGGAAACAAACCATCAACAAACATTCACTACAAAAGATTATACTATTGCGATTACTGCCGTCCAAAATTAGAATACGCCAAATAGCAACAATATAAATCACGATAACAAATCATTGCGAAATCAATCAAACTCCAAAACTTAAGCATGTATCTAATAGGCATTTGCTTTGTCAAACCTAATCCCCACCATCCATCACTCTCCATTGAGCCTACTATCACATATGCTCGTCTTTGTGGAATTCTTCACTTTTTCGCTTTAATTTTTTAAAAGCTTATTTATCGGGCATGGAAGCTAGCTTTAATGCCGTGGGTTGGTATTCCTTCTTCAGCAACCCCTACATTGAGAATTGTGTTGATAAGCTCTAGATGTTTCTTTCGTCCTTTATCTCGCAATTGGCTCCTGTATTTCCAGCAAGAAAACCTATAGATGCTCCTTGGTTTAATTCAGATGTTGCCATTGCAATTAAAGCAAAAGATGCTGCGCGCAGATAATTCTTATCCAGTGCTTTTCCAGTTGACCTCATTAAATTGAAAGAGCGTCGTGCCGCGGTCAAGAAAATTGCCACCTTGCATTTCATGCATATGTTAATCTCACTGAAACTTCGTTAATGTCAAATCAAACTCGTGCGTTCTGGTGATACGTATAATTTTTGAGGAGTGTAATGTTTTTACGTCTACGTGCGAACGCGGAACCGACCTCTCATCGGTTCTAGACGTTAAGTCTGAGTAGTGCCAACGGATGGTACCAACCGGTCAACCAATCCGTGCACCGTAACCCATTCACGCGGTGGCTGCTTGTCGGCCAGCTAGATCGGAGAGGATTTCGGTCGCGGGTCTCCGAATGGGTTACGCTCATTTACAATATTCAGCCACCAATACATGCCCGTTTTCAAACGCTTCACAAAACAAAACCATACGGAGAGGAAACCTACTTTACGTTACTCCGTATTTCTTCCTATAACCAGTCAAAAGACAAAGATCTGATCTTTACTTCGCGTTCCCGAATTTCCGACGCGTTACGGAAAAATATACTACGTTAACGTAATTCCGAAAAAAGCTACGCTAAAGAAAAACCAAAATCAACTAAGGTACCGCGTACCGCGCGCGACGCGACACCGACCTTAGCGGATTTTCTCAAACCCTACCCTCGCGACGGCAAACATACCTTGCACCTCATTTCCCGCTGAAAAGAAGAACCACTGAAAAGGAAAGTCGTTGTTAAGGTTAGCAATACATAGTTTTTTCATTCTCTGATTTAACTTTTAATATTTTTATAATAATTCTATTCCAGTTTTAATATTTTCTTCAGTTCATCATTTTCATAGTAATCACGGAAGAAAACCATAAAATTTAATGTGATTTAATAATAAAAATAATTGTTGAATATTATCAAGTAAATCTAAATCGTTAATTCTTGTTCTCTTTTCTTTTGTAATAATTATACTAAAAGGTTCTTATTCTTAAATTGCAGTTTTAATTAACGTGTTCTTTTTGTTGTGTTTTTGAAACAAAAGGAAATTGATTTCTTTCACTTTATCAAAATTATCGGCTAACAATAAAGAAATATACAATTTTTGAAAAACACGCCATTGGATTTATTACTGGTGGGGATATTCATGTTGATTTGAAGTATTAAGTTAATTCCGAAAGGAAAAAAATATCATTGGA
The DNA here is from genome assembly GCA_963969285.1 of Odontomyia ornata. Lineage (NCBI taxonomy): Eukaryota > Metazoa > Arthropoda > Insecta > Diptera > Stratiomyidae > Odontomyia > Odontomyia ornata. The sequence goes on from OZ017742.1 coordinate 220,442,903, forward strand.
ATGGGTGCATTCCACTATTAAATTGACTGATAGAGAGAGGAATAGAAAGATAATAGTTTCCAAAAAATATATTTATACAGCAGGAATGGTAGGGATTTTTTTCCTTTTTTTTATAAAATGAAAGCCTCAATTAGCTCACTTAAGTTTTGCAGTTGATTCGGTAGAAACCTTTCTATGGTATTAAAATTTTATCGAAAGAGATCTTTTCAAGATTAATTCCTCGCATTCAAACATGATGAGATTACACTTGTGCTGGGCTAACACAGTTCTCATTCTCAGACGTGCAGTTCATAATTTTTTTAATCTACTTTATGGATAGGCTATACAAAATAATATATACAAATTATCTAGGCAAATGCATGAACAGAATTCTGTGAACTATTCAAAGGTGCCGATTGGAAGAATACAACGCAGGTTGTATTCTAAAACACTTACGAATATTCAAAACAGGGCATTTCTTACATTAAATAGTTATTCTTTACGTATTTACTCCACAAGGAATTCTCTAGAATTTCCCTTTTGAAAACTTCATCGGGCACAAAAAAACTGTGACTAATTATAACACAATCAAACCTAAATTTTCTCGCCAATTGCAGTTATATTAATAGAATATGCGATCTACATTCGGAGTTGCTTTAGTTTTTTCTTCTTTCGTTTTAGCGGTGTGTAGTGTTTGGGAGGCTAATTTTCCTTTCAAATTTTACGTGAGAGTTCTGATTCACCACCATTTTCTTTGTCCTAAGATCTCGTTATATTTATATTGACTGAACAGTTCAATAGAAATTAACTATTTGCTCTTTAGTACAACTAAAACCCTATTATCCTCAATTTTTTCTAGTTTTCATTCATTTTTTTTTGTTTTAACTGATTATTTATCTATCTATTAACCACATATTGTATTCTAAAGGAATATTGCTTCCATTTGCTTTCTAAATAATGAATAGACTATTATTTCAACTCTTGATAATTAACTTCCAGCACCCGAACATGTAGAGGGATTAAATTATAACATGCATTTAATTAATCAGATTTCCCCTTAGGTATATTCAAAAGTTATAAAAAAAACGTGTTCCGATTTATGTATGCTGACAATGTTATAGTTGATTTCCATCAGGAATCAGCCAAAATTTGAGCGAGTTAATGAGCTAGTCAAGTTCAGTTTAAAGATAGTTGAGTTTTACGATTTAAGAATACGGACAGTTTGCCGTACCAAGTTGAACCGTAGAAATCAACAAACTGCAAAATCTATAATTAATCCGTTTTAGCTCGGTTGAACGCCCCTTTTCCTCGATGGTTAGTGACTCCGTTTTGATTTCCTACTGACGTTACCTTCGATAATAATCTGTAGGGTTTAGCTAGTTCAAAGGCTGTTCCAGGCAGCAGAATAACTGGAGTTGAAACATGTCCAGATTCAACGCTTAACATATTTAGATATTCATCGTCTCCAAAATCTGCTATCTCTCGGGCTTGGTCTATCCAAGGATTCCAAATGACTGTGTCGAGGAAATTGTATTTTTGCAGCCTCCTCTTTCGTCCGGAGACAACACTCGCAATAAGTTGTTCTGGTGGTGTATGTTGATATATTATATCTGTCCATTCGCCTATTGTAACAACTTCACGACCTTCTTGGTAGGTGGCACCATCTCTAGTCTTATCAATAAATGTACAACCGTGTAAACCTGTTATTTGGCATCGGCGCACCTCGGGAACCTTCAGGTAGGTATGTAGGACTAAATTGAATGAAAAGGTTAAGTCCTTACTAGGGTTGTAAACACCGATATGAAAGTGCAGTTCTTTTTCACGTAGTATTAATCGGTACGTTATTCGAAATGGATAATTCCACATTGATCTATTAAATTAATAATCCATTAAAGAAAATAATGCTTCGACATCGCCATTGTGTAATCGTTCAGGGGGTCGTTCAAATGTTAATATGGTAATCCTTACAAATCCATGTTGCGGCCTGCGCTCCTCTATAATACATTAGCGCAACACTGTGATATCTGTCTTGTCCGGCCGTATCCCACGTTTCCAATTTAACTGTCGTATCATCTATACAAGCAAATCTAATTACCTTGGTAGTTCTGAAACCAAATGGTGGGAACATTCATTTGCACACTGTAGTACTGCTAAAACGGCTGGTACGGCATAGAAGGTGTGTATATTGTCGGCACAACTGCTGGTGGGTAAACTGCTGCTAACTGATCCCTAGGTATGTTGCTTATCGGAGCCGATGGAGTAGCGGCATAATAAACGGCACCATTCGTTGCACATATAGACTGTTCCTAAATAGCAGGAGGAATCCGGAAAAACAGACTATTAGAGCGGTGAAACGAAAACTCACTAATGGAGTCGTATTTAAAATGCTACTTTTTAGGTTACCTTACATACCTTTCCGGTTGGCTCGTACTCGTATTTTTCTTCTTTTTCCCAATTCCTGCAATTCGACTTTTGATGGAAACGCTTTCCGCAATATTGACAAGGATATGGCCTTGTATCACTCTGTATAAGTAAGTGAGTCGATAATGTACTTGAGCGTTTGAATGTTTTCCCACATTGTTTGCACTGAAAACTTCGTTCGCGTCGTTTCTCCTCCGTATCGCAATTTCTTATCGACGTTACGACATCGCCACCATGCACTATAATCGCCGTGGAATTTGGTCTTGCACTTTCCGTTTCACTTTTCACACTCCGGGACTACCTCGTGGGTGGCGGCCACTGCCTCCACACTTCAATTCCATGTGGCTGTCAAATTCTGTTGGCATCCCACGACAAAATAGACGTGGGATGTGCACTGGTCGCAACCAACGCAAAATGACAAGCCACCTTGCAGCAAAGTGTGTTGGTAGTGGTCACCAGCGGCGTCGCATGATTCATTACAGGAGGTCTCATCATGTCCCTGATAATTTCAGTTTCGATGGCGTGACATCGTTTACTCCTCAAGACTCTTGTGAACTCTTCGCTTCTTAGTTTTCTTCCTTTTTCGGTAGGGCTGAGCATTCCCCTTTCTCCAACCAATCTTCTTGCTCTATTTCTGTTCGTGCAAACCCCTGTCAGGTTGAGCTGCTCTTAAATGACCTTGACAACAGTACCAGTGGGGGCCCTGATGACATTCCATATTTTCTAGCAAAATCTTAATCTTCTTCAATTTGTGTTTACCTTTCAATTATTTTTAATTTGAGTTTATCCTGTGGGGTTTCCCCCCTATCAATGGGAAATTGCCCACATTTTTCCTATCTTCAGATCTGGTGATCGCAATATCGTCTTAACCTATCGTCATATTTCCCTTCTTCCTTGTTTTGCTAAAATCCTTGAAAATATAGTTTTTAATGTGTTGTATCCACTTGTCCTTCCATCTTTAGCAGATCAACAGCATGGTTTTGTAAGAGGCCTTACAAATTAACTTTCTTTTACCCGTCTTATTGCAGCTGCCCTCGATCAGCAACATCAAGTGGACGTTATTTTTGCGTATTTCTCTAAAGCCATTAATTCACTGGATCACTCTCTCCTTTTAGGGTTCAATGTTCCCATTTGTCTCTATTCCTGACTTGTCTCCTTTGTCCTGAATCCTCAATGTGTAGTCACTTTCAACTCTAGCTTCTCTTCTTCTCTTCACCCGAGCTCGGGATTCCGGAAGGTTCAATACTTGGCCCCATACCGTTTTTACTTTTTGTCAACGATCCACCTTATGTTAGCCATATTCCACTATCTCCTTTATGCCGATGACTTCAAGATTTTTCGAGTTATTGACTCCCTCTTAGACGTGGAGATCCTGCAACGTCTTAGGGACTGGTATGGATCAAACCATCTCTCCTTAAACGTTTCCAAATGCCATCAGATGACATACGCCTGTAAAAAATTTCCTCTACTCTCAACGTATAGGCTTGTTGATACCCTTTTGAGCAATGTAACCTCCTTCAAGGATCTTGGTACGCTTTTCGATTGTAAACTGAAGTTTGATCACATTGCTCTAATTATCAACAAAGTATCCCGCTTGACTGGGTTCATTTTAAGATCCGCTTCGTCATTCCAACATATCACCTCCTGTATGTGTCTTTACTTCTCACTTGTACGTAGTACTCGTAATCTGAAGTACTGCTCCCAAGTTTGGAGTCCGTTTGACAGGAAGCACATCGATGCTCTTGAGTCAGTTCGACGCAGATTCCTACAGTCTCTATTCTTCAAATTAAACCTTCCTTACTCCTCTTATGATGTCCGTCTACATATTTTGAACCTTCCTACCCTCTTGTCCAGCCGACCTTTCCCTGGCGAATGTCTTTTGTTCAAGCTTCATCATAGTCTTTTACCTCAAAATGTATGCAGGCAAATTAATAAAAGGTTTTCCAATAAGAGGTGTTATATTGAATAGCCCACTATTTCGGTAGATGTCACTTTTGAATCTGTCATTTTTTGATATTTGGCAAGTAGAAACTACGTCATTATTAAAAATGGAACGATACACGCTTCAACAACGCATTCAAATTATTAAAATTCACTATAAAAATAGTGAAAATTTGGCAGAGACGGTTCGTAAGACGGGTCGTCGTGAAGCACCTTGTCGGACCGCAATACAGAAATTGATGGAAAAATTCGAGCTGTTGGGACAACTTAGTGATGTGAAGAATAAAACACGTGCACGTCACTCAAGAACAGCCGAGAATATTGCTGCTGTAGCCGAAAGTGTTGAAGAAAACCCAGGTTTGTCCATTCCTCGTCATTCTTTGGAATTTTTCTTTGTGGTAGGAAGGTGAATGCCATTTATGCACAGAGTGTGGGACTCCCATGCGCGACTGGACTACCCACTAAACACCTCCCCTGTCAACCTGAGAACCCAGCCTGGAACCGTTTGAAACATTACTTCGGGCCAGGTCTCGTATAGGGATTCCACAAACGTCATTACATCGTGTTTTGCAGAAAGATTTGGTTCTTAAGGCTTATAAAGTTCAGTTAACATAAGAACTCAAGTCGGTCGATCACCAACAACGTCGTGTTTTTGCTGATTGGGTCCTTGAAATGCATGAAAATGATCCGGAATTCCATCGAAAAATCATCTTGAGTGATGAGGCCCATTTCCACCTCGGTGGCTACGTCAACAAGCAAAATTCTCGCATCTGGGGCTCGGAAAACCCAAGAGTTATTGTTGAAAAGCCTCAACGTGTGACTTTTTGGTGCGATTTATGGTCCGGCGGAGTCATTGTACCTTACCTTTTTCGAAAATGAGGCTGGAGCAACAGTTACGGTGAATGGATTGCGCTATCGAGAGATGATTAATGGTTTTTTATGGCCGGAATTGGATGGTATTGATCTGGACAACGTTTACTTTCAACAAGACAGCGCTACGTGCCACAGAAGCACCGAAATCATTGATATTTTACTGGAAAAGTTTCCGGACCGTGTTATCTCTCGAAGAGGTGATCACAATTGGCCACCGAGATCTTGTGATTTAACACCTTTCGACTTCTTCCTTTGGGGCCATATGAAAGAGAAGGTCTACGCCAACAGCCCAGCGTCGATTCAAGTCCTCAAAGATGGAATTCGTGAGGTTATCGAGGACATAGGGCAGCCACTTTGCGATTTGATTATGGAAAATTTCATGGAAAGGATATGGTTCTGTAAGCGGGGTCGTGGTGGTCATTTGCCTGATGTTATTTTTCACAATTAACGGCATACTTCCTCTTTATAATGAAATCTGATCATTTATATTAAAAAATGGCATTTTTCTTTTAATATCAAAATAACACCTCTTATTGGAAAATCCTGTACATTCGACGCTGCTCGCCCTAATAGATCCTCGCTTCAATGTCATGTTCCGTATACACGTACTAAGACCTTCTTCCACTCTCCCTTACTACGCTTACCTCGTATGCACAAGCAGCGAAGTCGAGGTCCTCTACCACAGTCTCTTGGCGTATTTAAAAGTTTTATGAAAAATCAAATTTATAAATACTCCTATAATTGTTAATTTTTGATATCATTGAATCGTGATCTGTTGTCTTTAATTTCTTCCATATTCTGAATTTGTATATCTTGTATTGATCTATTAATTGATTTGTAATTGGACTACTATTCTGTCGTTCTATTTTTTGAAATAAATAAATAAATTAGCCCATAACACTATTGCAATGCACATCTCAAACATGGATTGTACATATTTATCTATATCTACCAAAAGTTTAAAGCCAAATTATTGAGGACGCATTACCCAAAACATCAAATTTTTCAAACCTAGAATACCTGATGGGTCTTAAATCTATTTTGGTATCCTCAAAGGGATCAGCTTTGCATAAATACATAAATCTTGCTCCACGAACTATCCAATTTCATTAATTTGTCTTCGAACCTATCAAATTGATACGCGACCTAGATGTTAATAAAAGTTTTCCTCCTGTATCTGTCCTACGGCCCACGTTTTTATAAATTACCTAATAAAAGGGTTCCAAGACAATTAAAATTAAATTGAATCCTCGGAATGATGTTTCCCAAATTCGAGGCTCGCCTAACCGGTCCGAAAATGCTTCCACAACGTTTACGTAACGTTGGTAACATGCTATTGCTGCTTCATAATCATTTTCAGGTCGCAGCATCCGCGGTACCAAAAAAAAGAAGACAGTCATCTCGTATTTATTGCCTGGCCTACCCACAGACCTGGCCTGAACGTACTCAAATGTATTCGGTGTGGATGCACGTTATTTACAAAAACAACGCCAGTTACTTTACTAGCTTTGGAGCTGCTTCTGCTGCCGTTGCTGCTGTTCGAATCGTTAAGAAAACGCCGAGAGGTAAAAATCTTGAAAGATCTTTTCTTCCTCCTCAAGATTTCGACAGACGATTACCCGAAAGTTGAAGGCGAGAAAAAAAGCAAATCAAGGAAGAAAGAGCGCACGAAAAGATGCACGGACATCCAACATAATATTTTTAACGTTATGCCTCGTCTACAATTTATTCGAGTATGCAATATAAGTTATTTTCTTGTCTTCTTATTTTAGTTTTTTTAAAGTGTTTTTGTTTTTTATTTCACGCGAATTCAAGGCGTAGAATGTTTTTCTCCCGCTGACCTTCAGACGCCTTTGGAGCCATCAGCAACGGCCGCATCGCGAGGCGGGGGGAAAACCAGCAGTTCCAATCGAACCAGGAAACAGAAGAGAAATCTTGAAAAATTTTAATATTATTAACGTGCGCTTGATGTTATTCTATGTAGAATATATTTTTACAAGCGATTAGTATTCATTTAATCAGGTTCTTGCGCGCTGAAGCTGTTTCTCGCTCAGGTGCTTCACAGCGCTCGAGTGCCATTGAATAGTGGAAGTGGACGCCATCTTCCACTTAATGAATGCCAAGATTTTCCATAATTTCGTTTTCAAAAGATACATAATACATTTATTTATTTTCTGTTTTTTCTTTCCTTTCATTATTTTCTGGTTGTTCTTCAGCATTTATCCACCCAGGCCCCGATGTTGTTAGACTGACCGCGACTTCTGCTGTCCAGATCGCTGAGGTATAAATTAGAGTTTATGTAATTTATACGCAATAAAATCGAGATTCGATAGACCTTAGGCAAGAAAAAGTTACTAGAACTGGCGGCGCGATGGCTCTTATCGCACTGAGAGATGATCATTATCGGCTGGGTAGCCACGAAGAGCCTTCAAATGAACCTTTTTCACGCCGCTGTCCATTTCCAATCGAGCAGTTTTAATGGGATTCGTTTGGGTTCTCTTTTGAAAATGGGTATCAATGCTACCTCATTATCTTTCTGTATAATAATCCTATTAGGGTGTGATTCCTTTAAACCGGGTACACCAAAAATCATTTCGATTAATATGGGTCCACTACTTAAGGTTCTTTTTCCATTCGCGTAGCCTCATTATAGTAAGGTCACCCTCATCTTGAAAAATAAATTGCTTTTGCTATTATTGAAAAAAAGGTTCGAAAAAATTGGCATTCGAATCGATATCTTTGATTCTTATTCCACTTAGAGCAAACTTTCACATCCTATAGCACAATCAAACAGGGAGGAGTTTGAGCTGCGGCAAAGATCTATGATCAGCCCAAAATCCATTAACTGCATACTAAAGTATTTCATATAAAATAAGATATTTGATTGATCGCATCATCCAATCTCGGGTTCCGAGTAGTCATGCCCTACTTCCTGTAAGTAGACCCATAATCGTCATCAGATGTTTTCTATGGGGGCTTGTCAGTCTTCTAGGTACCCTGCAATGTCCCTAATTTCGCCGTTCGATTCCGTTCAAAGCTCAGATAATAATCGATCGTACAACTGAGCAAACTGAATGTTAGATGAAGAAGAAGCCTTGTGCATTTGGAAATGCTCACATGGTTTCTGGACTACCCACTAAACATCTCCTTTGTCAACCTGAGAACCTAGTCTGGAATCATTAGGATTACTTTAGGTTTGGTCTCGTTTCGCTAGGCCGTTAGATGCGCAGGCATCGCTTTCCTAGCAGGTAATACTAAAAACAACCATGCCCACTCAAGAGTTGAGTTAAGAAGAAGTCAGTCTCGCCGTTGCTTCTTCGAATGTGCCATGGTCTCAGATAAGGGATCAGGTGCGCCATCTATCTTCCCCTCGCGTCATTTACCCAGGACTGCTGCCAATCGTTGAGTGAGTGTTGCATTTCTTCAAGCACCGTGGTTTCGACGGTGGTAGATTTGCTGCGTTCTCTAGCAAAAAACACGATGGGTATCGACCCTGCAATAATCAGCACCGTCAAGTCAGAAACTGCCCAATATGCATATGCGATCCTCATTGCTCGTCCCCTTATAGCGAACATCGCTCCATATATCTGTTCCGTGCAAATAGCACAGACTGTATGCCACCCATCAACTGTTGCCTTCATGACACTGTCGCCCTCCTTATTTTTGTCATAAGGACTGGAACGACCAGATTTTCTCTGATACTGAGCGTTTTATTTTGAAAATACACCTCTTTCTTAAGATGACCTGTTCGGTTTCCACCAGTTCATTGAAATCAATTTAACGACTAATGTAGAGATGAGTAACTGTGGAAGCCTTCGATATTTGAATTACTACCGAAGTAGTAAGTAATAGATAAGGTGCTGTGACCATCATTTTTTGTGGTTGGGTGGTGAATGCCATTTACGCACTGAGTATGGGGCTCCCATGTTCGCGAGCGACTGGACTACCCACTAAACATCTCGCCTGTCAACCTGCGAACCTAGCCTGGAACCGTTTGATACTACTTCGGGCCTTCAAGCTGGGGGATCCCTCCTTCAGCGGGAGGGAAGGGAGGAACGGAAATTGCCTGTCAAACGATCCCCAGCCCCCATGTCCCCCGTTGTTGTGAGTACACTTGGGCTTGGAAACGCTGCAAGCAGTCGTGATGAAGCTCATAGTTAAGCTTAGCAGGTCATGAGCTGCCCGTTCTTCTGTCCCCTACGAATCCCCCTGCAGCAAAGCACTTGTCGTGAGCACCTCGACGAACTTCACGATCTTCATCCTTCCGATGTTCCAACCAATTGTAGAAGGTCGAGCCGAATATATTAATGATCATTGGCTGAGTAGTCCTCTAATACTGTCCAATTGTGTACTCTCTGTACTAAGGATTCCGACACGGGTCATTGAAGTTCTGATTTTAACTTGGCTAGGCCTTCCTGGAAAGTCCGACATTTTCCTGATCCCAAGACTTGCCCAAGATCCGGTCTTCGATCAGTGTGCTTCCTTTGTACACTTTTTTCTTTTGTGTCCCATTTCACCGCATTTGTAACATAGGGAACTCTTATCGGGTCCTTTGCATACTTGTGAGGTGTGATCATAGCCAAAGCGTTTGAAGCATTGAAAACTGTTAACACAACAGCAGAGGGTTAAAGTTCTCATGCTGTGTGTCCGTGATCACGTCTAAGATGCTGGATTGAATACGTTGCGGATTGAGAATCGCCAAGGTCATCTGTAAAGATAGCATTGAAATTAAGTTTGGGACTCGAGCTGTGGTGCCTTCGAGTGGCGGACCCATGATCTCATTGGAGAGTTTTGCCAGTTCGTGCTCAATGCAGGCAAGACGTTTTTGAGCCATCTGTTCCGTTTTGCCGAGGAGGTTTAATGTCGAGTCGATGATTAATGTTTAATTTTTGAATAGGGAGTGCAGCTTGTTTTGATCTCCCTGCATCGTCTTAACGATCTGAGCCATTTGATTAGCGTACTCCTCGTCCAGAACCCCGAACAACGACCTGGCCAGTCCGCCCACTGCGTTTAGTGCTCCTCGCCTTGACCTAATCCTCAGCACCTGGTTTTGCGCTGGAAAGCTGGTCGGTTAAGTGGCGGAACTGCTCATGTAGATGTAAAAAGTCGGTGTAGCAATGATTATGATCACATAGTTGTTGCAGCTAGATCATGCCGTTCTGCTGCGTGGTCAGCTCCGTCCAGTAGGCCTCCAGGTCAAAGTGGACCAAGAGTTTCCACTCGCTTTTCGGCGGGAAGGCATTTCTCAATGATTGAAAATGCGGTCCTGGATGTGGTCCAGTTGATGACACCTTGATGGGATTGGCCACTGTTAGGGGGATCAGTAGGCAGACCAGCAGGAGCGATAGGAAGGATGTACTTCTGCTCCTGGAGCGAAGCCCCTTGTGATAATTGCTGAGCGTATCTGCCTGATGCTGTATCTCGGGTCGGATTTGGGTATTTGCCTCGTGACCAGCTGCTTCTGTAGTGGTGTTCTTCATCACTGGTAGCGGCGCTAAACGGTTGATGGGCCTTCTTACTATTCCAGTGGCTGTCCTCACCTCAAGGACTCTGACGAAGCCGTCAGCCCCTTGATGTGTTTCTATGACTCGTCCCAGGGGGCATTTCATAGTTAGTAAGTTATCGTCCTTGATGATGACGATGGTTCCCCGGGTAGCATTTGATTGACCATGTCGCCACTTAACGCGGTGTTGCAGTTGGTTCAAATATTCGCGGGACCATCGTCGCCAAAACTCGTCCTTCAAATGATTTATCCGCCTCCGTCGGGCATGAAAACCGCCAGTGACAGGCTCTGCCCGAGCATCCACCATGGCTGTGAGGGGTTCACCGATGAGGAAATGTCCTGGAGTCAACGCTGCCAGGTCGTTTGGGTCGTCGGAAATCGCAGTTAGAGGACTGGAGTTGAGGATGGCCTCTCACTGGACCACCAGGGTGTGCAGTTCCTCATACGTGAGTGTGGTTGATGAAGCGCCTCGACGGAGCAGGTTCTTGGCTGATTTGACGGCCGCCTCCCACAATCCACCGGAGTGAGGGGGTGCGAGGAGGGATGAAATGAAATTATATTCCCCGAGTGTTGCAAGAAACGGTCACCTTGTGTTGATCCTCCTGATTGAAGTAAGGAAGACAGCTCATGCAGCTGATTTTACGCACGTATGAAGGCGGCCAGTCTGCCTCAGGTTCGGTCAAGAAGGATGGCCCCTGTGACCAGAGCTTGCAGTCCTTTAGCTCGGCTGGCGCCAGGCTACGGGACAGGATGTCCGCAGAATTGTCGTGGGACGCCACATGTCGCCACTGAGTTGGTCTCGACAACGATTGAATGGTCGAAACACGGTTGGCTACGAAAGTGCTGTAGGATGAAGCGGTTGAGTTGATCCACGCCAATGCGACCTCTGAATCGGACCAGAGGACGTGAAAAACATCCGACAGACTGAGCGCCCTCTTGACTCGATTCGTTAATTCTGCTCCCAGCTTGGCGGCACACAACTCCAAACGCGGCACTGTCAACACCTTGATGGGGGCCACCCTGGACTTGATACAAAGCAGCCGAACGTTGACTTGACCACTCGGGGATGTTGAGCGGACATAGATCACAGCGCCATACGCCTTCTCCGAGGCGCCGCAGAAAGTATATAGCTGCAGCTGGACTGGTTTCTCGCAGGCGACAACGTGTCGAGGAAAACGAACCCTTCGCAATTCTGTTTATGCATGTCGAGCGGCAAGGCCGCGTCCCAATCTTGCTCCAATGGCCATAACGCCTGCAGGAGCAATTTGGCGGTTACGATAACCAGGGCTAGGATGCCCAAAGGATCGAACATTCGAGCGATGTCTGATGCGATCGTCCGTTTCGTGAATTTGACCTCAGCGAGCTCTAAATTAATGCCGATCTGGAAGTCCCCCAAAGTCTTGATGTAGTCTTCTGAAAAGCTGCTAAAACCCAACTGGACCTCCTGATATTCCACGCTGATTTGCTGCAGAAGATGCGGATGATTGGCACACCATTCGTGCAAATGCATCCCTGCACTGGTAAGAATCTGACGCGAATCCTCCCCGGTCATAACGTCGTCTATATAAAAATCATGCTGCAGTGCGCTGCTGACCAAGGGTGCTCGATCTTGTTCGGCCTGTGCCAGAACCTGGAAGCATTTGGTTGCCAAGTACGGGGCACACGTTGTGCCGTACGTGACGGTCTTGACTTGATAATATCGCAAAGGCTGGGCTGGACTTGTTCTCCAAATCACCAGTGGGAATTTGAAATCGTCGTGCTGAAGCACTATTTGCCGATACATCTTGGCGATGTCGGCCGTGAAATCGTTTTCACGTGTGAGACGGAAGCGGGTCAAATCGCAAACAGTCCATCCTGAATCGTGGATGCGGTAGATAGGATGTCGTTCAGGGAAACATTCGTTGATGTTTTACTGGACGCGTCCAAAACCACTCTCAATCTAATGTTGCTACAACTTGGCTTCAGGACACAGTGGTGCGGCAGAAAATAATGTGCTTCCTTACTCACTGACCATGTGAGCTGCTCCATATGTCCCAGTAGTTCGTACTCGTCCATGAACTCGAAATACTGCCGTCTTAGATCGAGATTCTTCTCCAGTCTGCGCTCGATCGCTATAAATCTTCATATGGCAATGTCCTGCGAGTCGCCCAGCCTTTTGGGATCATCCTTGAAAGGAAGCAGCACCAAGAACCGGTCATCAGACTTACGTTGAGTCGTCTGGGTGAACTGTAGTTCGCAGGCTCTTTCAGTCGCTGTGAAATTGTGCTGTGGATCTGGTACCTCCTCAACTTCCCAGAATCGCTTGATAGCCTGAGTCAGCTGAGTCTCTTTGGTGAGAACTCCACATGTTACTGGAAGCGTTTGAGGTGTAACTATCCTTCCGGCGACAGTCCAATCGAGGAGCGTGTTCTGGATCACAGAAAGTTCAGGGCCCAACTTGATTTGCCCGACGGCAAGGACTTAGTAGAAATGCTCCGCACTCAGCAGCATGTCGATTCGCTCCGTTCGGTGGAATTCTAGATCCGCCAGGTTGATATTTCTAGGAATCCGCCACTCCGATGTGTGGAAATTCTGAGAAGGTTGAGGAGATATGATTTGATTCAGGACGTGGGCCTTCAACTGCGTGGCATATTCAGACACTCTGGATTTTAGGCCGAGATGCGCCTTCTCGATGCTTCCGCCCACCCTCTGAATCAGTGCAAGTTAAGGTGAAGACGCTAGGTCCAGTTTCTTGATAAACCGCTCGGTAACTGAGTTGATTTGCGAGCCAGGGTCCAACACTGCTCGGCAGCCGGTCACTCTTCCATTGCTGGCAACCACCCTAACGAAGGCTGTGCTCAGCAGAACATTTTTCCTGGATCCAGATTGCATGAGATTCGTCAGAGTGAGGGCAGGCGGTGCAGTTAGCGGTTGAACATCTGGCTTCCTGACTGTGCAGCCAGGCGTTGTCGTCGTGGTCTGCTTGTAATTTCTGTCGCCCGTCATATGCAACGGGATATTATGTTTCTTGGCGCACTCCTTGCAGCTTCTTGCCGAGCAGGCGGATGCCCGATAAACTTCTCGCAAGCAATTTATACACAGCCTCCTTGAAAGCTCAGCCTCTTCTCAGCGTTGTCGTCGAGAAACTCCGGGCAGTAGAACAGCGGGTGATCCAGCGAGCACCTTGGGCATCGCAATGCATCAACGACGACCACGGCAGCCTTGGTTACCTTCTTGTGGTTTCGGTCTGGGTCCTTAGATGTACCGCCGAGCGCTTCGCGTGCCTGGAATCGCACTTGTAGGAAATCGAGTAAACCCTTCAATGGTGGCAGCTCGCGCGGGTTAGCCAAAGATTGCTGTTAGAGGGCATGCGTTGTCAAATCCAACTTTTGCAGCGAAACGTGTAGTAGCAATGGATCCCAATCCCTTGTGGATGTTTGCAGGTTTTCCAGGCCTCTGAGACACTCTTGTGTGGTGTCATGGACCGAATTTATGGCTACCACTGACGGTTTTTCACTCGCCGGAGATGGCTGCCCCATCAATTTGTCGATGCGGGCCGACATCAAGAGTCGTCGATTATCAAATCTCTCATTAAGTGTCTTCCAGGTATCTAGATGATTTTCGTCCGACAACGCAAAGTTTCTGATTAAGGACCCAGCCTTTTCTGTGAGGTCAACCTTCAGATACCAAAGCTTCTGGCACGCGGACATCAGCTGATTATGCACCATTTGCATAAACAAATCCCGGAATTGTCGCCAGTGCAGGCAATCTCCGTTGAAAGTGGCCAAGGCAATGTTTGGGAGCAGCAAGCCTGGAGTCGAGCGGGCGGAACAGGCGAAGGTGGCATTTCGGTAATGGCGTCGACTTTCGTGTGCAAGCGAACAATGCAATCCTGCGCGTTCTCCTCCAACTGGATGTGCTCTTACAAATTGAAGCCCTCCGCTTCAGGGCCCTCACAGGATTCATAGAATTGCTGATGAAGTTCATCCAACTGCTGCCAGCGGCGCCGCACCACCTCCGTTCTAGCCTTACACCAAGTCCTTATGTTCTCTCGTGGTTCTAGGCGAGCCATCGTCCTTCTCAGCGAATTCGCCGAGGCCCGATACCGTCGTAACTTGCTTGTAAAAAAGGCATTTTCCTGCGCCGATTCCGATTCGACCATTTTATGCCAGAAAAGCACTCTCACAGGCACGAAACCAACACAACATTTGAATTACTGGTATTCCAAAATAAATCACTGGTATTCCAAATATATCCAGCCGAGGCTTCCAAAATGTTTGCGTCAGGACTCTATTGTCCTGGCCTTTTCCTTTCTTCCTTCAATAACAATCGTAAATTTGAATATCCTGTTTAACGAGCTAGTTATGTTTAATTGAGCACTAAAGGTTTCCTCTAAATAATTTCAAATAAGGCTTCTGACTTAGTCCTGATACTGTATTTTCTCAAAATTTTTATCCAAAAACCCTAAATTCACATTAAATTTCAATGTTTATAATTTAACCGTGATAATTATACACCAAGCCACTTTACAATAATCGACACCTTTAACGACTTCTTGACCGATTCGCCCTCCTTCAACGACTGCACTCTTGAATACATTTTATGCGTCCGATAATCTTCGAGTGTCATTAAAACTGAATACATTAAGGTTTATCTTCTGACAAGCGTCAGTAGTTTCCATGTAAGAAAACGCTAACGCTTGAGCGTCCATAAGCGTCTCTCGCCTGGAAACCGCTGACGCTCGCGTCTGATACGGGAAAGAATGTGGAGATTCACATTGCATAATATCTGATACACAAGATAAGATCCCAATACATTTTGTCGACTCTTGCGCGTCAGCAAAATGATCCGAATCTAATTTACAATGTATGCTGATAAAATGCTTGAACAATATTTTGCTGACTCGTGCGCGACAGCTAAGAAATTTTAACTTAACACAAAATTAATTGTATACATGGAAATTTACAAGATGTTAAAATTGAATTTACAAATTGATCAAATTGAAATTTCGTTCAAGCCATATTGATTAACTTAATTAACGGAATTAAAAATTTAACCTAAATCAAATTCGCGCTTAAATTCGAACTTAACCTTAATTAAAATTTGCGCTGCTGGCCAAGTGGGCATTAACAATTCGCATGGCCTTCCTACTCTGTAAAGATAGCCATGGGACCAAAAAGGCCACTACACAAACGAACGTCAGCGGAGATTAACAGACAGTCTTGTCCAGTCCTAAAAAGGAAAAGCCGGAAACTCTGCATGACGCATCAGATGTTCGAGCGGTCGCGAAAAATGTAAAAAACACATAAATCCCGATACAACAACGAACCATCCTGAAGTCCACGAATAGATTACGGAAGGCCAGGACAGGATTTACCAGACAAATAAAGCGACGTTGTGTGATTTCATCGCCAGCGTAGAAAATGTAGTGGAAGTACTGTATTCGGAAAAGGAAGCCGGTAATCTCTCCCAAGAACGATGGTCACAAAGTACAACTGCCGCCCAGCGACATGAAAAAGGAAGGATATTCCGAAAAGCGGGAGTTGTTCTAAAAAGAATACAATCTGCATGCGACTCGCCAAAAATCAACAAAGCAGTAAAGATTGGGTTTCTTGAACTAAAGGAGCTCCTAGACTGCATAGGACATTATCGGAGGAGCTGGTTGAAGGCCGAAGACGACCAGAAAGCCGAAGAAGAGTAGAAAGCTAAAGAAGCGCTGAGGGCTAAATCTAAAGGGCACGTGCAGATAGCTCCACCATCAAAAATCAATAAAAGATTCGCGACTAGTCCAATCGAGGGAGATTGGGATAAAAGAAGGAAGGAAGAGGCACTTGATGGGCATGGAAGGAAAGTCCTTCGAAAAGTGCCAGAAAACAAAGTTCGCACGGAGGTCCAACAAGAAAAAGACCTGATGCAAAACAGGAGGGAAAGAAGCCCCGACGAAGACCCCGGCAGCAGGCACTGCTCGTAAAACCCCCAGATGGTCGATCCTACGCGGAGGCGTTGCGGGATATAAGGGGAAATGTAAGGCCCGAAGACACCAACACAGCCATCAAAGCAGTACGACCAACGCGGTCAGGCCACATACTGGTCGAATTCGGAGCAGAGGCCGACTTTAGGGAAGTATTTTGCGACACAGTAAAGAAAGTCTTCGGCAAAAGTGCAACTATAGCTTTGCTCGAGCTGATAGCAATGATCGAAATAAGAGATCTGGCCGAGGTAGAAGAGGCCATCAAAAGGGATTTCCCTACCGTGGGCAGGACCAAAGTGAGGCTGACACCTGAAAACCATTGGGGAAACGCATGGCCATAGTTGACTTGACCGTAAAGGAATAGGGTAGGTTGTCTGTAGGATACCACAAAGAGCGGCGCCTCTTCAATGTTTCAAATGCCTTGGCTATGGTCACACCGCACAAGTATGCAAAGGACCCAAATGCGGTGAAATGGGACATGAAAGGAACGAGTGCACGAAAAAGGCACATTGTATTCTTTGGAAGGATGCTAATTCAACATCGGATTTTGGACACGTCTTGGGATCAGGAAAATGCCGGGTTTTCCAGGAAGCCGTAGCCAAGGCAAAATCAAAACTTCAATAACCCGCATCGTGCAGCTAAACCTACACCGCAGTTCAACCGCCAAAATCTGTTCGAGCAGTTTGCGAGGAACAGGCGGAAAGCTGTGGACGGGGGGATGATTTTGTGTGGGCGCGGTGCTCATCATCTCATCATCATCTTTAAAAGCCAGGCTTAATGCTTTGTAGGGCACTATCTCGGGTGCAGACCGGAACCTGCTCGTTGGGTATGGGCATGCCTCAAGCAGGTCCGCGAGGAAAATGAATCCTAGAAATGGAGGCCAGGACAGCGCTCGTTGTACTTAAGACCAGAAATGCGCCGAATTCCCGCCGGATTGGTTGTGAAGGAACCATACTGGACGTGACATTCGCCTCGGAGTCCTTAGAATGGAGGATACACAGTTGGAGGGTATCAGAGGACTTCTCAGCCAGTGGTCATCAGTACATTCTGCTTGAGATAAGTGATTTTGTCTCCCGACGTCCGTGCTCTCGGCTTTCTACAATTGGATGGAACATAGGAAGGATGGACGTCCAGAGGTTCGTCGAGATGCTCACAGCAGGTGCCCCGCTGCAGGGATATTCGCGGGGGACAGAAGAGCTGGCAGCTCAAGACATGGTTAACTCAATTGTGAGCATCATCACGACTGCTTATAGTGCATCTCTGCGCCGTCGAAACTCCGGCACGGCAACCAGAGTACTGGTGGTCAACTGAAATCGCTGAAAAGCGTAGGGTGTGTCACAAGCCTCGGCGTGAGGCTCAACGGGTACAGAACCGTGACGAGGAATGCAACCGGGTGGCAGCATATAAGTCGGCCCGGAAATGCGTTCGCTCGCTGCTAGCAAGAGCTAGTCGACAATGTGAAGAAAAATCCGTGGAACCTTGGCTACAAGCTAGTTATGCGGAAGCTCTTTGCCCTACAGAAATCTTGAATATTTGATGCGAAAAGATGGACGAGATAGTGCGGGCACTCTTCCTCGCCCATTCCGTCCGTGCAGACGCTGTTCATGGTGAGACAGGAGTCGAGTGTCCACTCTTCATACAGCTCGAACTGGAAGAGGCAGTCCTTTCATTGAAAGCGCGGAAGGAGCCAGGTCCAGATGGTGTTCCAGCTGAGGTATTGCAGCTTGTATGTCACCATTGTCCTGACTTGCTGCTCAGCACATTGAACGCTTTCCCACGGGACGGGGTTTTCCCGGTACGATGGAAGGCGGTAAGGCTCGTGCTGATCAGTAAGGGGAAGGGAAATCCCGGATCGCCGTTTGCATACCGCCCGTTATGCATGCTAGGCACTGCTGAGAAGGTGCTAGAGAAACTCATCAAGGGAAGACTCACTGACGCGATTCGTACTGCTGGGGACCTATCTCCTCGACTGTACGGCTTTAGAGCAGAACGCTCCACCATTGATGCGATTGCAGAGGTGGTGAGCGCGGTCCAAAAGGCAGAGGCATCAAGTCGCGCCAAGTGACGGATCTTCAACTCCGCTAGATGGGTGGATATTCTGGATACGCTGAAAAACCCTTTTCAAGTTCCAGAATATCTAATGCGGCTTTTGAGGGACTACCTGATGGACCGAAACCTGCTTTACGACATGACACAGGGTCAACGAAGGATGGAAGTTACGTCGGGTGTTGCCCAGGGATCTATCCTTGGTGTTACGACGGGCAACTGAGACTGAAGATGCCAGATGAGTCGCGCTTGAACGGCTATGCGGATGATGATGCGTCGCTAGTCGCTGGACGTCCTATTGAAAAAGCGCAGCGTTGGCTGGATATGCTAATGCGCCGAGTGAGAGACTGGATGACCAGTCGCGGGTTCAGTTCAGCACTGGAAAAACCGAAGTGGTCATCTTGACAAAAAAAGGATCTCTAGGGTATGGATGATCAGTATTAGAAACACATTAATCAAATCGAAGCCAGCGGCGAAATACCTGCGGTTACTGAGTTTCTCTGAGGAAATTCAGGGCAACGGCTGAGAAGGCTGTTTCGCCAGTATCGGCTCTGAGTCGACTTATGGCCAACGTAGGGGCTCAGTGCTACTGTACGGAGCAGAAAAATGGGGCGACGCTCTCACTAAGGAGGTTTACCGAAAACGCTTGGCACAGGTACAGAGCAGGGAAGAACTATGGGAATTGCAGCTTCGTATCCGACAGTCTCTGATTCGGCGGTGAGAGTTTTTGCAGGCGTGATACCTGTAGCCCTCCTTGCTAGAGAGCGCCGCGCTATTTACCTGCGTCGAAACGAGGATTAGAGGGAGATGGTTACCCCCGAGGAGAGACAGCGCTCATTCAACGATTTGCAGCAGTCTTGGGTGAATTGCACGAGGGAAGGTGGACTGCACGCCTCATTTCGGATGTGAGACCGTGGCTAAATCGAAGGCATGGTGAGACTGACTTCTATCTGACGCAGCTTTTGAGCGGACATGGGTGTTTTCAGTCTTACCGGCACAAGATTGGTAAGTCGTACATCAAAGGGACTCACAGCAGCCGAGGGTGATAGGGCTGAGGGATCGCTTGTCTGGCACTTCTCTTCCCCTCTCCTCTCCCGCTAAAAGATGGATCCCCCAGCTTGAAGGCGACTCATGGCGTAACAAAATGAGATCTGGCCCGAAGTAATGTTTCAAACGGTTCCAGGCTAGGTTCTCCGGTTAACAGGGGAGTCGGTTAGTGGTTAGTCCAATCGCCTTCTTGCGAACATGCGAGTTCCACACTCTCTGCGTAAATGGCATTCACCTCCCAACCACAAAAAAAAACCCTTGAAGAAGAAGCGTTAGTTGGTGTCGTGGGCGGAGGGTTGTCATTTTTTGCATGTCCTCTTCCTGCAACCCGATGTGCCCCTTGACATGGGAGGTGTTAAATGGATAGTTCAGACGGTTTCTGGGAGCTCCACACTCAGGCCGCAAATCGCCTTCACCTCCCCACCCGAAAAAGTAAATCCATCCCGCCACATGTACCACCAGTATATGGAGAGATAGGACAAGTTTGTTATCGATGTGAAGGGTGCATGGTTGGGTAGCGAGCAAGTGCTTTGAATAAAATTAGAGAGTGGATTACGACACACGATACAATTAGAGAGCTGATTACGATACATAATAGCATCAACAAATGTAGTGAATGATTGCAAGAGGACTGGTGCTGGGTGAGAGAACCTGCGCCTAGACATCCCAAGAAGCTAGTCTTCTAGTACGCTCTCTGAGGCAGCAGACAATCCCTGCGTCCTGCACGGACCTACAAATCACATGTTTCCTACAGTCCTGTACTTAAATTGGATTTAACATCATTCACAGAATACTACAGGTCATAGGAAAAATTCCGTAGGAAACGTGTAAAAATATTACTCACGAACTCGAAAAATTTATTCTCTCACTATTTAAATTTTGAAAATTCTAGGGAATCTTTTTGTCAGTATAAAAAGCGTTCACCATGGTTAAATGTTAACCATCACGGTTTGTTTGGCTTTTTTCATATACTAGGAAGTCCTTAACTTCCACCAGACCAAAACCTGAATCATACTTCATCATTCGAAAGTCTCCTTCAACTTTTCTTCCGAGATCTCTTCAACTATTAGACAACATTGTTGCGCATAATACAACTTTCCTAGCTCATACACACACTTATAACTCCCGCAAGCAATGAATGGTTTAAAATTATGAAATATTTCGCGGCAAATGTTAAATTGCATTGATTTAATTCAACACACTTTTAACACGACGTCTCATCTTTTACGACTTTTCCAATTGCATTTTGCATTCATCTGCATAATCCGCGAGCAATCGCGTCTTTTGTCTCGTTCCTAAGAAGAAGGCAAAGTATCCGTTGCTTAGCATTGTCGTCTTCTTCGTCGTCGAGCGACATCTAAAACTGGCTCTGATGCTTTTACATATATCATTTAATACTTACGGAGAGACTTTCTTTTTCTTTCGTAATACTTAATCAATAAATAAATCCACGGATGGATGAGAGATCGCGGTAAATTGGACGGTCAGGTCGATAGATCGGTTGATCTTTTGATGGTTGTTGGTGCCAGTGGTTGGCGTGTTTCATCCATCGATGAATCGATTATGCAATATTTAGTTGTAACCTCCAGCGGCGATCAACCAGCTTAACCAATTTGTGGGTTTTATGCAGTATCAATTTCGATCCTCCATCTACGAGCATGGATTGGTGCAGGCGAGGTGCATGCATTCATCTTCGGGTCAGGTACCGTCGAGTACTACGAGTGTCAGCGCTGCGGCCGTATAACTTACAACCAGTTGGCCAACAAGGTTTCTTTTCGGCGTCTTTTGTTTTAACTCCTTGGCATCATTTTGATCGTCGTTGCCCAAAAGAAAAGTCATACATCTTTTTCTTAATCGCTGCAGGGTACTCCACGTACACGCTCCAATCGAGCTTTACATGGCTGTGGCATTAATCCCAAGGTAGCGTTGGGTGGGGTACGTGAACTTCACGTTCATGAGAGGCGTCCTTTGTTGAAAAAGAACAAATACGACAGAATCAGTCAAAGATCCCAGATTGGAATCAATTCAAGATTTGGCCACGAACCTCGGAAAGATTGAATCTCTTTTTCCCGAACTTTATCTCGATCTGACACCTGCCGCTTTGATTTTCTTTTGATATGATTTTGCATTGCATGCCAATCATTAAGAGGAAATCTACGTGCGAAAAGGAAGATAAGTTGTAATCATGCAGTTGCAACAATACTCGTGCACATGAGTGTGCCACTCTCTGTTGTAAAAGTACTCTGAATAATTATTTTTGTTTGGTTACGATGGCGAAATGCGTTCACTCTTTACAACAAGTGGAAATTTTATTTGCACAATAATTGCAATAAAGTCAAATGAGTTTTGTGAATGTAACGATTTTCAATGACTTCACTGATTGGTAACTAGGAAGTGGTGAGTTTTTGATTTGGTACGTGGAGCTTGTTAGCTTTAGTTTCAGGTAATTGTAGGTGATTGTTTTTTTAGAGTCTCCGCTGGAAATTGTCATCAAATATTTGATTTTAAAACTTTTACGAACTTGTGCTATTTTTCTATTTGTTTTGCACAATCCTAAAGGACAACGTAACCACCATATGCTATAGTTGATATCGAAATTGGTGTTGGAAAAAGTGAGGGAATCATTCAGCGCAGTTTTTCTGTTTTGTACTTGAGACTGTATATTTACCACTTAATGCCCCATGAGATGGCGACAAAAATCATTAGTTACTCACTCATATTGATAATCATCGCGGAATAGTCCTATTTGAACCTTGGCAATGAAATCTTTTGGAGAATCGCATTTGTTTCGACATTTTTAACCCAGCATAGCTGATTAGGCTTATAGTCCGACAGAAGCACCATAATCACAAACTCGTTGCCACCAACAAGCTTTGAACTTGGGAACTGGTGCGCAAGCAGCGAGCACTCTAACCACTACACCTCCTAAGCTACAATTACAGACGATTCCGTGCTCCGTTTTGAATTATTAACAGCTCTCTGGCGGACTTTGCAACTGTCGTAGCGAATAGATGTGTATTCTTTTGAAGTAAAATTTTTTCAATTTTTGAATTTTCATCATTCTACATTTCTGTTTAATTATTGCTTTGTTTTTGTTCAAATTGTTCAACGATTATTGAACACAGGAATTTCGAACGGCAAAGGAGCTTCCAAGAAGGAAGATTTTCGCTTTGGAAAGTGCACAACCAAGATTCAAGAAGAATGACCTAGAATTATCCTAGAAGAGAGCGCTTCCCATTGAAGCAATAGAAAAATTCATGACACAAAAAGGACTTGTAAATTCGGAAAGAAGCTTGCAGGAACGGTCAAGATAAAATCAAGAGAAATAAGGGAAGAGGTATAAAAATTTTCCCAATTTTTTTTCCAATATTCCATCTGGTGTCGGGAAAATTAAAACAAGACAACAAACAAATTCAAAAGTTCTCAACAGTTCCTTTTGAAGGAGTTTGTGGATAATGAGCTTAGGTCAGTTAAAGTGGCTTTAGCTAAAAATAATACAAATGAAACGGAAGAAAATAAAGAAACAACAATGGAAGTTGCCGATGGTTCTGGTGCATCTTCCTCCCTCAGTAATGCTACAGATTAGGACTTGATCAATTTCAAATTATCTCTTCGTAGCACTACAGCCCCTCTCGGGTCGTCGCTTCCTGCAAATGGCGCCTCCAACTGTCTCGGTTCATTGACCGCGTCCTCAAATTTCGAAATCCAAAACCGAATCAATCTACTCTAACTGAAAATGCAAAGCCAAGCTACGGCAGCGCGTACCGAACTGAATCACCAAGCCGACCACTCACCTTTGGTCACCTTTTCCTCCTGGAAAAGAATGACTATCTATTGAAAAGGAAAGATTTTGTTTTCATTTTGCAATTTATATTATTATTACATAAAAATAAAGGAACTACATATATCAGTCTTCCAGAGTTTACTTTTTTTCATGCTTTTATTTTCTATTTTAACCCTCTTACGGGCATGAGGAAGAGAATGGACTAGTGGTCTGTTCGATGCTATGCATGAACGCTTCAATTTGCTTTCTATGTTCTCTCAGTCTATCTACATGTAGGTCTGCGGTGACGTCTTCATTATTTATACTCATGTCTGCACGATTTAAAACATGTGAGATGATACGAGTTCGAGCTCCGAGATTTCGCGCCCAATGTTGTCTGGTAGAAATAGAGCTCGTCAGATTTACAATTTCCGTTAGCCGAATTGCTGCTTCATTGCGTTGATCGTTTGCTCCAACGTCAAATCAACCGGAATTCGCGTGAAAGGTTTTTGCGTTCTCCTAATTCCAAACGAGCCTTTTGCAACTTCCTCTCGGAGGCCTGGATGTGTATCGCTGATGTGCTGCAGTTGATTTAAATAAAACACTACCCACCGACTGTAATTTCGCTGATAGAAGTAAAAAAAACAAATTCACGATTTTTCCAAGGGCATAAATGTATAAATCTAAATTTCCAACTCTTATACTTCTAATAAGTAAATGATAAAGGCTTATAAAAACAGTGCACATAGCAATTCTAGAGTTTTACCATGCTTGCCTTCCAAAGTCTCCTTAGTATATTGATCATATAATTGGAGCTGATTTTGTGTTTCTGGATGCTGTACTAGAGGCGAGTTATCTGGAAATTGCGAGAAAGCAGTGAGATATTCAATGACCGATTCTTAGACTGTCAAATTTTTGTTCTCCAAAAAAGAATTAAAGTGATATTGCTGAAGTGAGTGTAGTCTTTTGCACCTAGTATAATTTTTTCCAATAATAAAACCTAAACCGGAACCTTCAACAATCAGGTCGGATTCCGTCATGATCCGCATTCTTCAATAAACGTGCCAACTGCTTACAAGAAAACGTTGTCGAATTTTGCAGATTCTTGTGTTTGAATGTAGTACCTCGTTCGAGCTATTGTTAAATCATACGTAACCTAAATTTATGGAGTTTTGCATTCATTTGCAATGTCTTGGAAATCTAAAGGCCACATGCAGATAGCTCCACCAGTAAAAATCAATAAAAGAATCGCGTCTAGCCCAATCGAAGGAGGTCAGGATAAAAGAAGGAAAAAAGAGGCATTTGATGGGCGCGGAACTCCAGATCAGGGGTTCCAGACAGTGCTTACAAAGGAAAGGAAGAATGCCGCAAAGAAAACCTTCAAAAAGTGCCAGAAAACGAAGTTCGCACGGACGCCTAACAAGAAAAAAGACCTGATGCAAAACAGGAGGGAAAGAAGCTCCGACGAAGATCCCGGCAGCAGGCACTGCTCGTAAAACCCCAAGATGGTTGATCCTACACGGAGGTGCAGGGGGCATCAGGAGAAACGTAAGGCCCGAGGGAACGAACACTGCCATTAAAGCAGTACGATCAACGCGTTCGGGCCAAATACTGGTCGAATTTGGAGCGGAGGCGAAGAATAGGGACAAAAGGGCTATATCCTCGTTTGAGCCGATGGCAACGATCGAAATAAGAGAGATAAAAGAGGCTATCAAAAAGGAGTTCCCTAGCGTGGGCAGGATCAAAACATGGCCATAATTGACTTGACCGAAAGGGACGCCGAACAATTTCTGAATAAGGGCAAAGTACAAATAGGGTGGGTTTATTGTAGGATACGGCGCAGAGCAACGCCTCTACAATGTTTCAAATGCCTTGGCTATGGTCACACCGCAAAAGTATGCAAAGGACCCGATAGGAGTTCCCTATGTTACAAACGTGGTGGCGGACATAAAAGAAAAGAGTGTTTGAAAGTGGCGCACTGTATTCTTTGCTAGGACGCTGATCCAAGACCTGGTACTGGACACGTTTTGGGATCAGGAAAAAACCGAGGAAGCCCTAGCGAAGGCAAAATCAGTTCAACCGCCCAAAATCTGCTTGAGCAGTTTGCGAGGGACATGAAAGCCGACTTTTTGCTACTGAGTGAGCAACATCATGATAAAAGTTCGGCATCATAGTATCCTGATGAAAATCGTACTGCCGACATCTGGATTCGAAATAGTGATTTCCAGGTAGAAAGCTGTAGACTGGGGGATGGTTTTGTGTGGGTTCGGTGCTCAGGGACCACCTTCTTTAGTGTGTACCTAACGCCGAACGAGTCGATATCATGTTTCCAAGCCAAGGTTAATGCTTTGGAGGGCTCTGTCTCGAACGCAGACGGGAGTGTCCAACGGTAAGGCAATCGAATGGGGCATGCTTCAAGCAGATCCACGGGGAAAACGTATCCTTGAAATGGCGGCCAGGACGGCGCTCGTCGTAATAAACACCGGAAATACGCCGACTTTCCGCTGTATTGGCTGTGAAGGAACCATAGCAAACGTGACATTCGCCTTGGAGTCCTTAGTACGGAGGATACAAAATTGGAGAGTATTAGAGGACTACTCAGCCTGTGATCATCAGTGCATTCTGCTTGAGATCGTGATGTTGTCTCCCGACCTCCGTGCTCTCGGCTTTCTACAATCGGATTGCGACTGTTTGCAAAGCTTGTATGCCCCGTCAAAAACTCTTGCACGGCAAGCCCTCAGGGTGGTCAGCTGAAATCGCTGAAAAACGAAGGGAGTGTCACAAGCTTCGGCGTGAGGCTAAACGTGCACGGAACCGTGACGAGGCAAGCAACCACGCAGTAGCATATAAGTCGGCCAGGAAATGCCTTCGCTAGTGGACAATGTGAACAAGGACCCGTGGGGCGTTGGCTATAAGCTAGTTATGCAGAAGCTTGGTGCCCTCTTGAAACCTCGCATAAATGATGCGGAAAAGATGGACGCGATAGTGCGGGAACTCTTCCCCGCCCATCCTATCCCTATTGACGTTGTCCATGGTGAAACAGTAGTCGAGTGTCTAGTCTTTACACAGCCGGAACTGGAAGAGGCAGTCCTCTAGTTGAAAGCGAGGAAGGCTCCAGGCCCAGATAGTGTTCCAGCTGAGGTGTTGCAACTTGTCTATCACCATTGTCCTGATTTGCTGCTCAGCACATTCAACGCTCGCCTATGGGACGGTGTTTTTCGGTACGATGGAAGGCGGCGAGGCTCGTGTTGCTCAGCAAGGGGAAGGCGAATCCCGCCGTCTGCATACCGCCCGTTATACATGCTAGACACGGCCGGGAAGGTGCTAGAGAAATTCTTCAAGGGAGGACTCACTGACGCGATTCCTGCTGCTGGGTACCTATCTCCTCGGCAGTACGGCTTTGGAGCAGGAAGTTCTCCTATTGATGCGATTGCAGAGGTGGTGAACGCGGTCCAAAAGGCAGAAGCACACTCGACGTCAGGAATGCTTTCAACTCCGCTAGATGGGTGGATATTCTGGATAAGCTGGAAAAGCAGAGCTCACCCCGGATAATTTAGTCGTGGGGTTGCTCAAATCGGTTGGCAAATGAAACCAGGTAGCATATTATGTTCAGGCAGTCCTAAAAGATAAAAAGGACTCACAGCAGCCGGGGGTTGGGGCTGGGGGATCGGTAGTCTGGCACTTCCTCTTCCCCTCTCCCTTCCCGCCAGTAGAGGGAACTCCCAGCTTGAAGGCGCCTCACGGCGTAACAAAACGAGACCTGGCCCGAAGTAATCTGTCAATCGGTTCCAGGCTGGGTTCTCAGGATGACAGAGGAGGTGTTTAGTGGGTGGTCCAGTCGCTTTGTTGTGAGCATGGCAGTCCCACACTCTGTGCATAAATGGCATTCACCTCCCAAACACGAAACAAAAACAAAGAATGGCTGTATATAATGTCATTTTACCTTAGTCTTTTAGGTCATTAGCATTTTTCTTTCTTTGAAGTAATTCATCTACCTTAAATTTTCTTTAGTTGTGCTTAATGCGCCTAGTTTCGTGTCTATATTATTTTCTTTAGATATAGATGTATCAATGAATGAATAAATAAACCAGTAGATGTACGTATTCCTGGATGATTTTGTAGGATATTCGCTCTCCTCAATTTCAACGTTGTCCCCATCGGCTCTCACCAATAATTCTTCAATCGCTAGCTAGCTTCGCAACTTAACCGCTACTCGATCAGGCTCCCCCTCTTCGCAAGGTGCGTTATCCAATCTCCTCACTGCGAAGTTAATTTTTGCAGCAATCTTCAAAAATCCGTGCGTTACCTACGAAATTAGTTATCTCGTTTGGCGGCTCAATCGGGGTCTTAACATAGGCAAAGCTAGTGGCGTCTGCGCCCGTTTCCGGACGTGCTTCCTGGGTCCGTGGACCCCATCCGGAACTTATCCGCCCTTGTAGGGGGTAACATTTCGGCTAACGTTCGAGACTTTTTATGGTAGAAGAGTTCGTCGCAATCTTCGTTAGGGTTGAACATCGGAGTTTAAGTAAAAAGTGCGGAGTCCAACCATAAGTGTTTTGTTTGAGTTCTGGCGATCCGCGTTCTCACTTGGCGGCTCAATCGGGCTCTTAGGCAAAGCGATTGACGCCTGCGCCCGTCTTCGAACGAGCGTAACAAAATGTTTCGAAAAAATAAAATAACCGACCTCGAAACGCACTTAAAAGGTAGAAATAAAATTTATGGAATCGGACCCAAATCAGTTTCCCCGTTTTGAAAAATGATGAGCAGTAGCTTATTGATCATTCGTAGCTAAAACGAGGAAAAACCGATTGGGTTCCCGTTCCATAATATTTATTTCACCCCTTTAGTGCTTTTTGGAGGCGGTTTTTTCTTAAAGTTTTTTTTTTGTCATACATATTTGGTGGGTTTATTCTTGCAAAACACCTTCTAGTTATTATCATTCTCAAAATTATTTATACCCTCTTATTCACATGCAGTTTAGACGCATAGCTTCTGCTGGTCAATTCCACAATTGCCACATTTTATTTTTATCTAATTATATTTATTCGACAATCTTCTTTTTGGCTTCTTGTTCAATATCAAATTATGCTCATTTACAGGTAGATATAATTGATATGAACTGCCCCATAAGACAATCGCCTACCACTCAAGTTTGGTCTTTTTATATCCCACTGAATTGATTGCATTCTTAAACCAACCCGTATTGAAAATATTCTACCAATAAGTAACGGTTCTATCCAATTTATATGAAATCGCGACTCCTTCACAAAATGCTATACTATTTTCAGCTATCACATAAATATCGCAGACCATATACATATTGCGAAATGGTTGATTGTGAAAGAGGGTTGCACACCACAACTGGCGAATGGTAGTTAAAATATTTTTAGACTTTTATATGTTCTTCCGCTCATTTGAGCCAGTGCTAGAATAATTGAGGAAACATACTATACCTACTATTCTATTAGGCGGTTCCAGGAACGGAACGTATAATACTAACCCAATAAAGTGGAGTCATCCTATTGCCTCCTTGATACTCGTACTCGTATGCTGGGCAATGTTGCTGTTGTTGATCATGATCGAAAAAGCGAGCGTAATAAGAAAGCATTGTTTGCATTCAGAATGGTAGAATGGCGTGCAGAGCACCGTAAGTTGGATACATCATACGAGTATGTAGATCTTGGGATAGGTATAGATCCATATGAACGTGCTTGTAGGCATCGCGAGATCTGAAGCTTCTGCTCTTCTGCCGCTCCGCGCCGAAAAACCAGTTTGCAAAGCGAAAGATCATCGAAATACCCAGAAAAATTATAAAATCATTTCTTGAGCATCGTCGTCTTCGCCATCGCAGCACTAACCGGTAATTTCAAGGTAAACCAAAGGTGAGTTTGTGGAGACGCTGGAGACAAACAAAAAAGAGCAACCAAAACAAGAAATCAGCTCGTCGCCCGTGGTGGCGAACTGCTGATGCTGCAGAGGACTTGGATGGAGCTTCTCTCGAGAAGCAAAAGACGTTGCAGCCGCAGCATCAGCTCCAGCATGAGAAGAAGAACCGACATCTCGAACGTGAAGCATCCATCTCTTGGGTTGGTTGCGCTGCTTCGCCCAAGAACAGCACAAGGAAACGGTCCAGCGTATATAATTTGCCACGATCCTCGTCGATAATTTTAGTTCTATACGTTTCTGCCTTCCTCGTCGGGAATGTACTCCGTTGGTACGTGGAGCCAAGTACATACATATGTGATTAGCGATCGTGATGCAAACATTGCCATATTCCTCCTAAAAGCAAAGTCAACAACAAGCGGGAATAGTTGACTGGCTGACTGGGATGGCTGCAAAGACCAAGTCGCACCTAGTTAATAAATAACTTAGTCACCTCACTCACTTGATCGATTGATCTTGCTGAGTCGCTGTCAAGATCAAATGGCGCACTTAGGTATGTCGAGGTTGTCATAAGAGTTTGATGCATTTTTGTGCTGTAAGATGTACCAACAATTGTTGTCTTATTAATGGCCTACAATGCTCGAAACGGACGAGGCGGATGGCTTTTATGGCGGCGAACAATTTGTCATGTGAGCGAAACTGATCAAAAGATCAATAGACAGAATATAAATTTAGATTAGTTCTATCGTATGCGTTCACAAACAGAGAAGATTGGTTGGATTGCTTTGAAGTAATGAATTATTTCATAATCGACAATATTATCTTCCTTTGGGCTAACTATCTCACAAGGAGATTCATGAGTCATAATTGCCAAGTTGAAGCAAGGAGGATGTAGAATAAGGTTTGAAATCTTTATAAAATAGGAACTCCTACGTGTTATAGGGAGAAAACTTAGATGAACTCATAAAGTTGCTGAACGATTTGCTTCAGAGCAGGCTGCGATTTATGACACGAAGCATAACTTCATGAATTTTAGGGTGCTTTTTTTTCTTGAAAAGCCGTCGCGTCTTGCTTTGAGTTATCTTCAGTGTCTAAAGGATGTGTTGCGTATTCATCAGCACGTTGATCATGAGATCCTGCATCTGTTAGAAGTCCGAGATAGTTAGAATCATCCTGACTGACAATGCAGTGAAACTCTCCGTAGTTTTAAGAACGTCCAGATCCTGGTTGATGGAGTTGAGTGTGACTAAATGCGAACGTTTTGATCATCGCGTATGTTGCAGAAATTCGTTCTTCATTGCAATCTGACCAAGAGTGTGGTTAAAGTGCTCAACAGTCTCCCTGCAGTTTGCTTGTTGAATACCCAAGGTGCATAACGTTTGCAGATTGACTAGCCCTTTGGTGACCAATCGTGTTCGTTCCAAAACGAGGTCATATTGTAGTAGGCAATTAGGGTCCACTCATTCTTTATCAGTAAAGCCGAGCCTAAGTTCTCGAGTATAAGCCCGGTTCGTTGTTGATTGGGGTTAGTTGCATTTCCTTTGCAGTTCTTACGGGAAATACGCAACACAGTATTATTAGCGTTGTTAAAACACTGGGAACTGTCTTTCTCTTCTTTCTCGTTGGTTCGGTTATACCAGTTGTTGGTTGGCTTGTGCTAGGCCTCGATTCTTCGATGTTTACAGCTGGGTGCTCATCCATTCCGTGTGTTGCATCGTGACCAGAGTCTATTGGAAGTGGTGCTAGGTTATGAATTGCCCTGGTGAATGTTCTGCCGCCTGACCGAATCTCTGCTGTTCTCACCTTGCCGTCCTTGCCTGGTATCGTCCTTATGATTCTACCCAATGGCTAAGAGAAGGCTGCTAGGTTATCATCTTTTATGATCACCATGGTTCCAGGTTCAACGTTATTTTGGCCGTCTTCCATTTATGCCTCTCCTGTAGCCGGCTCAGTTACTCGACGCGCCATTGTTTCCAGAACCCGTTTTTAATTTTAGCTAGCTCCTTAGACAAATCTGGTGGTGGGGTAAATGCAATTTCGGCACTTGGGTCTGCGGTTGCGTTGACTGGTCCACCGATCAAGAAGTGCCCTGGTGTTAATACCGCCAAATCATTGGGATCACTGGATCCGGGTGTTAATGGCCTTGAGTTTAGTATGGCTTCGATTTCTTCTAAATTCGTCATGCGTGAGTGTTTTAACGCCGATCGCCTTCGTTAGGAGTTCCTTCGCCGACTTGATGGCGGCTTCCCATAAGCCTCCGAAGTGGGGTGATCTTGGTGGTATGAATTTGAATTGGATGCTTCGTTTGACAGTGAAGTCATTGATGAGTTCTTTAGCGTTGCGCGAACAGCTTGCATCTTCCAGCTCCTTTGACTGGTTATTAGCACCAACGAAATTAATGGCATTGGCGCAGTAGATCGTTTGACTATTTCCTCTTCATCCATTGAAGCGTTTTAACGCGTTTATGAATGCTTCAGTGGTTAGGTTTTTGGCTACTTCGATGTGCACTGCCTTTGTTTTGAAGCAGCAAAATATAGTCCAGTACGTTTTTAGAGAACCTCTTCCTCTGGTTTCCTGCCGAATGTAGAACGGACCGCAGAAAGTCACACCAGACCGGTATTGCACTCGATCGCAGGGTAATGCTCGAGCATTTTAGGCCGGTGTTGTGCACATATGACATACTTTTGAACAATTGAACGAGCCACTACCTTCCCGCTGCTTGGTCAATACTTTTGTCGTGTCATTGCCAGTAGCGCGTCTGTTCCAACGTGGTCGTTTTCGAAATGAATGCGGGTAATTAATAATTTTGTGATGAAGTGGTGGCACGGAAGCAGTGCTTGGTGTTTTGCTTCAAATGGTAAGTTTATATTTTCTAATCTTCCACAAACTCTTCGGATCCCTCTGTCATCGATGCGCGGGTTCAAACTGGCTAATTTTCCCGTTGGATTTATAGCTCGATGAGTTTGTAGGTCGTTGATGTCTTGAGCAAATTTGTCTTGCTGTACCTCCTTCAAAATCAGCTCCATAGCCTCCTCCAGCTCCTGCACGTTTAAGCCACCGGTTTTCATGGATCCGTTGTTTGGGTTGAAGTTGAAAATGAACCGTAAGGAGTAGGCAGTAGTCCACTGTATTCGAGTGATAGAACTCATATGGCTCAACCTTTGGGTGATACGTTCTCCTCCTTGAAGTGTTGTCAATATCGTCACTGGTGTCTCCTTTTCGATGGATGTTTCTGGTATCTGTTCAAGCTTAGGCCACGTATCTTCCTTTCCATGCCGGAAGATGAGTCCAAGGAACCAGAGTTGAGTGCCAACTAATTTACTGGTGGATATTTACCGTGATATGAGGTCGGCTGGACTATTTTTGACTTTGCGCATAGCAGTCTTACGATTATTGTGCCACCTTTTAATTGTGATCTAATATATAAAGCAGCTCCGTAAGCCTTATCTGTAGCATCGCAGAAAAAATGGAGTTGTCCGGCGATGAGCGTTTCATGTGCGCATATTTGCCTTTCTATCTTGATATTCGTTAGCTGGAGGAGGCTGCTCCTGAAACTTAGCCATTCTTGCTCAATAGTTTTGGGGAACGTCATCATCCCAATCCAAATTTAATTTTCACAAGTCATTCAGGATCATTTTACCGGTTGCAATTACAGGACCTTTTAAGCCCAGCAGTTCAAAGAGATGAGCGATATCTGATAGGATTTGACGCTTAGTTACGTGCTTCAAATCTTTGAGGTTCACCTTGATGTGAAACTCGTCTGAAGGAGGTAGCCAAATGAGTCCCAGAGTTTTGACCTCATGTTCGCCTTCTGGAATGAACTCTAGTTGCTGATCCTTGGGAAGATCTTTAGTGAACGCGGGGTGATTTCCGCACCATTTACGCAGTTGAAAACCGCCCGATTTCAGAAATTTTACCAGTTCTTCCTGGGTCTACAATGCATCGGACAGACTGCCCGCCCCAAACATCTCGTCGTCAACGTACATATTCTTCAATATTGCGTTTGCACCTCGGGGACACAGTAGGCCTGCTTCTTTTGCCAGCTCATGACGTGATCGCATGGCATGGAAAGGAGCTGATGTAAAACCATACGTGACGGTATTCAATTGGTACGTCTGAACTGGCGTTGATGGCGATTTTCTCCATGGTACCAGTTGGTATTTTCGGTCCTTTTCTATATCAGCACCGCAGACAAACCTGGATACTCGAAATCTGAGAAGTACTGAAAAGAGGTCTTCCTGTATTTTGGGACCCGTAAGGATTTCGTTGAGAGAGATGTTCGTGGTGGTTTTCATCGATGCATCAAACACCACCCTGACCTTAGTGGTGTTGCTATCTGGTCTTATGACGCAATGATGGGGCTAATAATAGCCGGCCTCAGGTATGGTTGTCACCTCGGCCGATTCATCGTAAGGCTTCCCTTCAGGCACCTACCAACCGTTTGGTCGCACTGACAGCTTTCTTTGCAATTGAGAGGAAGTTAGAGCGTTATCCAGAACTAAAAAATTTTATTCTCTGCTCATAAATGTCTTCACACTCTTTTTCAACTGCTGAATACAAAAGCGTGGATGTCTCGACCGTTTCGAACTCCCAGAACTATTGTAATTGTTGTTTTAGTTCGCCCCCTTCCCTTGTGGAGAGTTGACAAGCAGCAGTATTCCCACATATCGTTCTTTCTGACACTATCCACCCAAAAATTGTGTTCTATAGGCAGGCCGATCCGGTCCCAATTCGATGCGACAAGCCTTGATCAGATTGAAGTAATGTCCTGCTCCAATCAAAATGTCGGTTGGACCGGCAAAGTTGAATGTGGGGTCAGTGAGCCTTATACGAGTATGGCCTGGGAGGTCCCAAGACAGAATGTCTATGCACCGGGCGGGCTGATCATAAGTGATGGTTGGTAATATCAAGGCTTCTACTTGGAGCTCACATTGTGTGACAGGTGATTTAATTTGAATGTGTGCCCTCTTTTGAGCAACCTTCCTGTGATTTCCAATCCCTGTGATGACCTTAGGATCGTTCGTTGTTTGAAGTTTGGGCCTTTCTGCTACCCGTTACGAGATGCCATTGATTTGTGAGCCGGAGTCAAGAAGTGCTCGACACTCAATTACTTCACTGCCTGCAGGCCTGATGCTCCAGGTGACTGTGCCCAGTAGTACGTATGACTGTTGCCTCGAATGTCTCCCCAATTGAGACACCATCGTTTTAGCTTCATTCGATTGGGATGGACCCTTTGCCCCTGTGGTATCGGCCTTGGGTTTTATGTCTCGATGTAGCAATGTGTTATACTTCTTGTTGCATTTTGTACAGGACCCTTTGTCACATGTCTTTGCGGAATGTTCGGACCTTAAGCAGTTAAAACAACGCTTATGCTTCTGCACGATGTCTGTCCTCTTGTTTATAAAAAAATCTCGAAATGCCTTGTATGAACATAAGGGATGTGGTTGAGCGTATGCTACGCATTTGGGAGCTCCAGTGGCTATCATTGAAGTTACTCGTGCCTTTGTTGATTTCTCTTCTAGGGATTGGAATCTCATTTCAAGAAAGGTCAAAAGATTGTTAAGATTGTCAAGGCTTTCGGATCCACTAAAGATTGCTCATAGAGAGCATGAGTGGTTTTGCATAGCTTCTTCATTAGTAAGTGCACAACCAATGTTCCACAGCTACTCCTAAGTCTTTGAGCCCCATTATGCACTCTTTGGTTGTGTCATGGAGACGCTTGATTGACAGTGCTGATTCCGTTTGTATCACCGGTTGTTGAGTGAGTTTGTTCAGGTAGCCGTTGACCAACAACCTTTTGTTGTCGTAAGTCCCAGGCAGGCTGCTAATTCCTGGCGGCTACCGGTAGGTGTTGAATTAGAGTGCTGGCTTCATCTCGAAGACTCATGACTGCAGATACTTGCCGTTGAAGAGAGTAATTTTCGGCAACTTGACTGATGACGAAGACCCTACAGCCCTATGTTGTTCGGGTCTTTCTCCGAATACCAAGAGCTCTTGAAGCGTTAACTACTTCGTACAACTGTCGTTGCAGGGACCCTTCATAGTCCTCTAATTCCGCTCAGAGATTCTCGTTGATCTCGTCAAGACCACGCTTCTGTTGAAGTAGTGCGTCTACATGGAATTGGTAATATTGGCGTAGGCGCTCCGCGAATTCGACCTTTGACACCAATTGTCGAGTCAACTCAGCTGCTGCGTTCAGATGCTTGGTTGCCTTGTACGCCTGGTTCTTCTGGTTGAACTCGGCACTTGTTTCCTTGGAGCTGAACGCTGGATTTTGTAGAGCCTGTAGACCTTCTTCGTGACACTCCGCAATCTTCTTAATTTTGTCGAAGTACTCGTTCTGAAAATACGAGTGCTCTGAGTTCTCCTCGAATTGTTAAAGAAGACCGTGGTTCAATTAAAAAGTTCCCATTGACTTCTCAAAACAAACGCTGAATGGCGTATTGCACGGTTTTCCGTCCCGCACTGTCTTTCGTAAAATTATTGAAGTTCCTTTCGAGGAGCTTCCCGATTTTCTGCTGGGATTTCGCTAGTGCTTCCATTTTTCTCGAGCATCTCTTGTTGAAATTATGATGAAAAAAAGGCAATAGAATGCCATGGGTGACACTTTTGTATCATCACAATTTCCGACAGAGTCGGAATTACGTCGGGGTCACCAATGTTCCCTACAAGACCGCAGAATTGGTGATGGTACAGGTCCCACGGCTGCACCTCCAGATGGTAGTTCGAACAAAGCCGAATCGCCTAGTCCACCACCAAGAAGGCGCAGCCAATGTGGCAAACTTCCGGGGTCAAGAGAGGAAAGGGCAAGCAGTACAGGGTGCGGGAATGGCATTGAAGTGGTAGAAGCACCAATTCAATTTTGTTGCACCCTGCACTGAGTGCCCTATGGATTGGGCGATCAGCCAGCGAAGCCCGACCAAAGACCTCATTGCAATTAGCAGAAACGCCTATTGCACAGAGGCCGATTAGCTGAACCTCACCAGCAAATCGCCTGTGGGATCAGCCAGCGAAGCCCAACCAAGACCCCCATGCAATTAGCAGAATCGCCAATTGAATAGCAGCATCTTATCCGGGATTCACAGGCAGATCACCACCCTAACCAACAACGCCACCGGCAGTCTCACCGGCGGTTGCAACAAACGAGACTTACTCGTTCGTTGTCGGGTTTTGACGCGTCATATCACATCTCCCAGAACGTATAGTTGTTTATCACACTGAGCAACGCGCACATGTGCAAGAATGCCACGTAAGGGTTTTCTTTCCTGACATATGCGACGCTGCAGGAAAATTTTTATTGCCATGTGATACGACCCTGGTATGGAATTATATCTGAAGTGGTTGAATTTTATGCTGACAAATTTAAATTTTCATACAATGCAAGTTTTTCCATTCACATTCAATGCATATTGGCATTGAATGTGAATGGAAAAACTTGTGTTATGGTTTAAAATGTCAAGTGTTTTGCATGAAATCATGTGATGTGAAATTAAATATGAGACAATTTTTGTTTTTTAGAAATAAGTCTAAGCAAGCAAAATTGAACTGTACATGATTTGATTTTAACAGATTATGAATTTCAGCAGAATATGAGTTTTGAAAGAAAAGATAATTTTACTGATCACTTGTTTTTACAGTTGAGATACCTATGCTTTGAATGGAAAAAATTTAATAGAAGGTTGACAGTAGGTATATAAAAAAAACAATTCAATTTGAATTAGTGCTCCTCTGTCCACGGGTTCGCCAGCCACTCAAACGTTTTCATTACTGGCATTCGGAGAGCAGACGAAGAAGGTTCCGGAATATTTAAACCACTTGCATTAACTTAATCTTCGTCAAGCCAATCAGCATCCTTAGATGATGTTTCACAATGGCGCACAATACAAAGAAGCTCATGGCAGCAAATCGCTGTGGCCTTACTCTACTTTCACGACCGTTTTGGCCAGTCTTGCCATGTACGTAACGACTGTACATTTGCACACTGTTGTAGGATGTGAAATAGATCCCACAGGTTGCATATACGAGTATTCTGTTCCTGAGATCGGATTGTACTGATGGGCAAAATATCGTAAGGCATCTGCTTAAACCCTTCTAGAGGAGGCGACAGGTCAACGGATAATCTCACAAGAAGTGGTGAAAACTTGCATGACCCTTTATCTAGCTGACTAGGTACCACGAGCTTGCTTGGTGTTTGAAGAATTGGGCAGGATGGCGGCAGGAGAGTATCCGGAAAGACAGATTTCAATGCACTCTTCGAGTGCTCAGCAGGATTCGTCCGAGCATTTAATCACCTGCAATAAATATTGCCAAAACCATCAGGATCCTAGTTGACGCTGGTGTATGTTATACAGTAGGAATAAGTTTGTGCCGCTCTGCCACGATCCAGTCATGGTCTATTAAAGTATTCTGTATTCCATATGCATTAAAGGAGGGGTCTGACTTCACCGCCGGTAAACTTATTGGTACACGGGCCTTATCATCTTGAGAAAGAACAAATACTTGCTACGATCCCAGAAGCGACGCGAAAGATTCCAAGGACCTAACTGTAGCAGTGTAGAATTCTCTGTCCTCGTGTTCTTTGTGCATCTCGGTCTGTGGCCTTGATAACTTTACGAGTACAGTACCTACGTGCCTCCTTCCCTCTTGAGTGTTAGAAACGCGTCGGAGTAAATGAAGATATGTGCCGCTTCGAGAAATTTGGAATCCCATCAACAGCAGAGTCTCGTGCAGGTCGGAAAGAGTGAGACAACTCTTAATCATATCTGTTCGGCGGCGTCCATCAGCAGCGTTACCATGAATTGCAATGTTAATTATTGTCTCCAGGAGACTAGGTCGCGATTCAGCCAAAGGGGGCTGCCCAGGTTTAGATCGAGGTTCTACTGCAGCAGGATTGCATTTTTGACGTTCAGCTTTCTCAAGTTTTTCTTTGGCTCGAAAGTTTTTTGCGCACTTGGCACTGCTTGTTTTTTTCTTTAAACATTTTTCCTCTTCTTTCAATTCTTTCCGTAGTTTTTTTATTTCTTCGTGAACTTTATCTTTCGCTATAACAGTGTCCCTTGCTAAAGTAAGAACATTTATTCTCTGCTGAAGTAGGTCGATTTCCTTGTTAAGAGTTTTTTGGGCCGGTTTGTTTTGTTTTAGTTATGTCGGAAACAATCGAAGTCGTGTGTGGTTCCGTAGATAGGATGTTCAGAATTTTCACAATTTCCTTATCAGTAGCCTCAGTCCACTGAATATGGGTATCGTTCAAAACACTTACTACAGCAATGTACTTCTGTGTATTACGTCTTTGACATACTGACGTATACTGACAACGAGAACAAAGAAAAATGATCTACATTACGTTCCAGGGACTCCCTGTGAAACATGAACGAAAAGGGTTGTCAACTTGGGCGATTTCAATTCCCTAGCTTTTATTTAAATAATTTTATTTAATTTTAAAAAAAAGTTACGTAACGTATTGTTCAAACCCCATTTGCGCCTCTGTAACGCATCGTAACGTTTTCAAAGACCCCGTCCTCCCTAATCGCGTTACGTAACACTTGACACTTGAT
Source organism: Odontomyia ornata (assembly GCA_963969285.1). Lineage (NCBI taxonomy): Eukaryota > Metazoa > Arthropoda > Insecta > Diptera > Stratiomyidae > Odontomyia > Odontomyia ornata. The sequence goes on from OZ017742.1 coordinate 220,481,863, forward strand.
GTAACACTTGTTCTGACCCAACAACGTTGGGCGTCGACCATACTTGACGTCCGTACATACCGAGGAGCCAATTGTAACTCAGATCATTACTTGATCAAATTCACCTATCGATGTCGTATTTCAAAGGTATATTCAGTGAAGACCATCCCGCTACAAAAATTTGACATCGAAAGGCTCCAAACGGCGTCTGTTGCCAAACATTTCATGGAGATCCTCGACAACCAGCTGGCTCCCATCTTATAAGCCACATCGTTAAAGACGAGCTACGAGCTCTGGATGGAAGTGAAAGCGGCTATCAGTACCGTGGCAGAACAGACAATCGGACATCAAGCCCGGCGCAACAGGAATGATTGGTTCGATGATGAGTGCCAGAATGCGTTAGATAGAAAGAATCAGGCGTACGAAGAATACGTAGGTAGGAAAACCAGGACGAAGAGAGAACACTATGAAAATCTCAGAAGAGTAGCGAAGAAGATAATTAGGATTAAGAAAAGGAAATACTATGACGACCAATTGAGAAGTATAGATGTAAGTTTAGCGAGCAACAACACAAGACAAGCAGACAAAGTAGTGAAAAGCCTGAAACGTGGTTATCGGCCCAAAACCACGCTCTGTTGTGATGACAGCGGCAATATAATCGCTGATGAAACCAATATTAAGGAAAAATGGGCATCATATTTCAAGAACCTACTTAACCCTGCGTACAGCTGCAGAACATCGAAGCCTATAGATGTCTGCGGAGAGCTTCCATTGGCCCCACCAACTCTAGATGAAGTTTGTGCCATCATCAAAGCCCAAAAGAAGAATAAAGCGCCGGGCATCGATGAGATTCCATTGGAGCTCATCAAATATGGTGGCGGTAGTGTTCATCAAGCTATTTACAAAGTCATCCAGTACATTTGGCAACAAGAACATATGCTGAAAGAGTGGAGCCAATCAATTATATTCCCTATCCACAAAATTATAGAAACATATCACTACTTTGTACGGCGTACAAAATATTTTCTAAAATCTTAGAAAATAAAATCGGATCCTACACCAACAGTATTATTGGGGAGTATCAGCCAATTGTTCACAGTTGTTCACAGTCAAGCAGGTACTTGAAAAATGCTGGGAGTTCAACATAGACGTTCACCAAATTTTCGTTGAATTCAAGCAAGCATACGGCAGTATTGATCGCAACATACTGTGTCAAATAATGCCTTGCTTTGGCATCCCAGCCAAATGAGTCCGTCTTACCAAAATGACAATGACGTCGACAACCTCTCAAGTCCGCATCAATAACCAACTCACCGCTGCCTTTGACACAAATATCGGACTAAAGCAGGGAGATAAGCTGGCCCCATTGCTATTCAATTTGGCTCTGGAGTACGTTATACGGAAGCTACCTGTCGATACGCGTAGTACATTGCTATACAAGTTGAGCCAAGTAGTGGCCTATGCGGACTACATAAACATTCTGTCACGGTCATTAACAACTGTCATCGAACTTTTCCTGAAACTCGACTGTGAGCAAAACTAGTAGGGCTATAAATCAATGAAAATAAAACAAAGTTCCTGACGCAGTCGAGGAAAAATACCTCAAATACACAAAATATCAGACTTAGCGAATACAGTGTCGAAAATGTTAGCGAATTTGTGTATTTACGCGCCAAAATATCGAAAACGGGCAATGAAAAGGACGAAATACGCCGAAGAATACAGCTCGCAAATAAAATATTTTATTCAGTATTGACGATCTTGAAGACCAGCCGCAAACACAGGAGAACAAAGCTTCAAGTATACAAATCTGTGATGAAACCTGTGGTATGCTATGGGTGTGACCATGGACCCTAACCCAAACATCCACAAATATATTGAACGCCTTTGAGCGACGGATCCTGTGGCGAATAATCGGAGCGAAGCTCGACGGGGACCAATGGCGAATTCGATACAACCATGAGCTGTATGAAATTTTCGACGAACCGGAGGTCTCAAGGATTGTAAGACTGCGGAAGCTGCAATGGGCTGGACACATGAATCGTATGGACGAACAACGGATACCCAAGAAGGTATTCGTAGGGAGAACTGAAGGACGGAGGACAGTGGGAAACAGAGGAAACGCTGGTCTGACTCGGTCGACGAAGATAGTCCACCGCTGCCCGGATTTCGGAATTGGAAGACGAGGTCAATGGACCGAGACAGTTGGAGGCGCTGTATGAAGGAAGTGAAGGCTCGAAGGGGGCTGTAGTGCTAAGAAGAAGGACACTTGAACCCCCCCGCAATACATACTGCAATAGATATACTACAAAAAAATCAAGAGCAACCTCGCAAAGACCCGTAGACGTGAAGTCTTGAGAGCGTGACAATGAATCGTATCACAAAGGTTATCAGTCCGGACACTCCACAGTCTACTAAATTTGCAGCAGCTTGTTGGCCAGCTAGTTTGGCGAGGTAGCGGTCGTGGGTTGGACAGAATATTGCTCGAATTTCAAACGCTTTTCAATCTCGTTATTTCAGGCTACTCTATAATTCATTCCTCTCAATAGAAAAACCAAATTTTCAAACATTTCATTTCTTTCGCGTCACCGATCACAAAAACGTCGCCGTGTCTCGTATAGTTTATCTTAACTCTAAACCGAGCAAACTACTTTGTTTGAAAAGCTTAATGTCAACTAAAGAACACTGCGAACTCGCACGCGTCTGAAATAGTCCTCATGGATTTTGCTAATCCCCACTCGTTTTACACTATACTTACCTGTCTGCTCGAGCTACAATAGGTTTTTTTTTTTTTTGTGGTTAGGTGGTGAATGCCATTTACGCACTGAGTATGGGATTCCCATGCTCGAGAGCGATTGGACTACCCACTAAATACCTCTCCTGTCAACCTGAGAACCTAGCCTGGAACCGTTTGACTCATTACTTCGGGCCATATCTCTATGCCGTGAGGCACCTTTAAGGGGGGATGTCCTTCTAGAGGGAAGGGCGAGGGGAAGAGAAATTGCCAGACAAGCGATTCCCTAGCCCCGACTGCTTGGAATCCCTTTTATCTTTTAGGACTGCCCGACCATAATGTGCCATTTGTCAACCTATCCAAGCATCACCGCGACTATACCATCCGTGGTGAGCACTTCCGTCTCCCTGTAGAGGTCCCATCGTAGCTTGTCCCATTTTTTGCATGAAAAAATGTGTGGCAGGCATCATCTTCCCCTCCTGGCCAAAATCGTGAGTGGGGGCTCCGTAACACGTATCTTGTGCAGGTGACACTGAGCTCACCCTTTCTCGCTCAAAAGCCGGTTCAGATAGAAGTCATTCTGAATATGCCTACGACTTCGCCACAGTCTCAGATCCGGGATGAGGCGCCATCCACCTGCGCACATTATCTCGTCCATCTTTTAGGCTTCATCTATGCACGGCGTATGTAGAGCACCAAGATTCCGTGGAACTAGCTTGTAGCCAAGGCCCCAACGATTCTTGTTCACATAGTCTTGCCAGCGGCGGCTCTTGCTGTTGTTAGTCAATATGCGAAAGCATTTCTTGGCCGCCTTATATGCTGCTACCTGGTTGCATGTCTGTCGTCGTTCCGTACCTGTTCAGTCTCACGCCGAAGCGTGTGGCACTCCCTTCGCTTTTCAGCGATTTCCGTTGACCACCACTACACAATGGACTTTCCGTGCCGCGGTTTCCGACGAGGCAGAGAAGCGCTGCAAACAGTCGTGATGATGTTCACAGTTGAGTTCTTCACGTCTTGAGCTGCCAGTGTCTCTGCCCGCTGCGAATTTCCCTGCAGCGGAGCTTCTGCCGTCAGCACATCGACGAACCTCTCTACGCTCGTCCTTCCGATGTTCCACCCAATTGTAAAACGTCAAACGCATGGAAGTCGGGAGACAACATCACGGATCTCAAACAGAATGTCCTGTTGATCAGTGGCTGAGTAATCCTCTAATACTCTCCAATTGTGTATCCTCCGTACTAAGAACTTCAAGGCGAATTTCACGGCCAGTGTGATTCCTTAACAGCCAATATCTGGGATTTGTTTTTCCGGCGCATCTGTTATGCCGTGCCCCATTTGACTGCTTTAACGTTTAAGCTCGGGTTGGTTGTGCTGCTGTTATACCAGTGTGGCTGTATCCGGGCCTTATATTACCCCTGAATTGCTGCAGCACTTCTGCGTAAGATCGGCTATCTTGAGATTGTTCGAGCAGTGCCTGCTGCCAGGGTATTCGTCGTGGCTTTTTCTCTCCTGTTTCGCATCCGGACTTTATTTCTTGTTGGGTGTTTCTTTGCGGCTTTCTTCGCCCCTTTTGTCAGCCCTTTCTGTAACCCTGGTCTAGTGTTCCACGCCTATCTAGAGCCTTTTCCCTCCGTCTTTTATCCAGATCTATTCTTTTATTGATGTCTGATGGTCTAGCTGTCTGTGCGCGCCTGTTAGGCTTAGCCCTCAGCGCTCCTTTAGCTTTCTGCTCTTCTTCGGCATTCTGGTCCTCTTTGGCCAGCTGCTCCGGTAATGCCCTATGGGATATTGGAGTTCTTCTAGTTCAAGAAGCCCATTGTTAATACCTTTGCTGATTTTCGGCGAGTCGAGTGCAGATTTTTATTCTTTGTAGAACGTCTCCTGCTTTTCCGATTGGCCTTTCTTCTTGATGCCCTTGGACGGCTATTGTACTTTGCGAGTACTTTCCTAAGGAGAGGTTATCGGCTTCCATTTCCAAATATAGTACTTCAGCCACACTTTTTACGGTGGCGGTGAATTGGTCACTTCTTTCATTTTCTGCGATAATGGACTTCGTTATAATACGAAATTTAAGACCCTTTCTTTATATTTTCCTCCACCTCGCAAACATCTGGCGCATCCTCCAGAATTTTTTGCTGCGCCAGAACCCCGCAGGTATTCCGGTTTGGACATGGCTATCCGTCGTCCTCCGTTTTTTGTCCTTTACTGTCATTGTATTCGTCGTCGTTTTTGTCGACGTTAGTACCGTTCTGTGTGGTCTAGTGGTTAGAGCATGAACGCATAACCCGAAGCTCCCAGGTTCAAATCTCGTTGGAAGCAACGTGACTTAGTTCAGGGGATTTTTCAGAGAGACTATGAGCTTTCACTCAGTGGTGATATGTACTGATTTAATCAGATCAAATCATAGCTGAGCAGGCACACGGGAGCATGTTACTGACCAAACCAACTTTCGAAAAAAAATCAATAGGGTCATGAAAATGAGATACTCTAACTATTTCTAAGCGAAGGCCCGAGAGGGGCTGTAGTGCTACAAACAAGAAAAAGAAGTACCGTTCTCAATGTGCTTTTTAAATCTATTTTTAAGTTTTGATTGCTCCAGTTTGATTGGGGCCCTCCTCAGACCCGCTATCTCCGCTCGTGTGTGTAGTCGCCTTTTTGGTAATCTTTGCTAAGCAGGGAGGCCATGCGGCCAGCGTTAATCTAGAGTCCGTCTCAACTGAACCTACACCACCAACTCAATGGTGCAAACGTCGAACGTACTCCGAGGCCTTGTAAGGTTTTACTGGGACGGAGACGGTATTTTTGAATTGGAGCCGTTCATGCACGAGTGTTATCACGGCGCTACTATGCAAAGCAAATTGGTCCTACTCACCCTGTTCGGCAGCCCAAAGTATCAATTCCAGTTCCCTGTCCAAAGCGTAGTCCAGATTTAGTGAGGGTCGTCACCTGTCATCCCAGGAGAAACCTTGTGGCGACTTCCACATCTTCAAGTCCGTGAGGCCGGCACTCCCCAAAGAATGCTAGCCTCCAAGAGTATTCTGTTCGACCGATATTCCCTCTGCGTAGGAAAATCAGCTAAAATCGAGGTAGATAAATGGTCGGTCAATCGTAATGAATTGCTGACAAAGCTGTCTAATGTCGATCAAAACGGCAAATCAGTTAACCTTAATAAAGTAATGAACGTTTTAGGATTCAAACGGTCTCCAATACTTGATAAATCTGCCTTTGAACTGGAGGAGTGGATGGATTCACCATTTGAAGGGTAACGAGGCGCGAAGTCCTTTTGGTATCTGCAAAGCTATTTGATCAACTAAGATGGTTCATACCAGTGGTATACTCCTGTAACATTTTTTTTAAAGATTATTGGATAGGAGGACTGGACTGAAAGGAACCTTTAACGGAGGACTTCCGCACTATATGGGCATGGATCAGATGTGAATTGAAAGGGCTGAACGCCATAAAGATTTAAAGGCGGCTGTAGGGCCTATCTGATACCGAAAGGTAGTTTCATGGGTTTGCAGATGTTTCCAAACGGACTTACAGTGCATGCATTTACTATATGGCTGCAACTCCCACTGAGTCGCTGTATCGTGTTCCAAGGTCCTTATCCGCAGAGCTCGTAGTGGTGAGAAACCGTGACTAGACGGAGTTCCTAGGCAGATAACAAACAGAATAATTCAAGCGTTTGTATACCAAGCGTACTTCTACCCGAGTGCACAGGGTACCCTCTCCAGCTGCGACATTGCTCCCCCGCTCTCGTCCCCCCCGTGCATGGCCCCGACCGATCACGCTTGACGAGTACAGGGCGAGGCGGAAGAAGCCCCTGAACGAGTCAGTCACGACCAGTGGGGTTCCCCCAATACGCAACAAGGGAGTTAGACAAGCTCTCGCCAGGCAGAAGTTCTGGAAGCTTCGCCGGCTCGTACGCTTGGCGGTTTCCGTGGACGAGGGCAAGCAGTTCAACGATGAGGAACGTGAAATCCGATGGCAATTCCGGAAGGAGATCAAGGAGAAGGCCCGCAGCAGGCTCATTGAGCAGGACTCAGCTGCCTGTTTTGTACGCAAATGAATTGTATTTCCCAAGTCCTTCAAGAAATACATTCTGAAATCGGTAGATATGAAGAGTTTTTTATTTCGAAAAGCAAGAGCAAGTCTTGGTTGTATGGAGTAGGTTGAAACGCAAGGTAACACTGGAAGTGGCCAGGGGTACACTGGAAAAAAATGGATAACAATTGTTCATATCATTTTAAGTTCAAAAAAGTGACGTTTTTGTTTTGTTTAAAATAGGCACTAACAAAAAATTGGAAACCGTGAAGCGCTTGTTCTTATGAAAAACACTCAATAATAGCTATATGGCTTTTGAATATTGAAGTAAAAACCGTTATCCTGGTGTTCTGACCCCATGAAATCTAAAAAAAATTTGATAAAGGTAAAACGTCTATTAGTTAAGAAAGTTTATATTGTTGCCCTCAGGCCGTGTAGTAACATTCGGGGGTAAACCCACCCCCGTAGAGATTTATTGAGGTATGTTCTAAAATATTTGAGAGAAATGTTTCGTGAACTTTGATCCGTTGCTTATGAAATAAACCACTTACTCATAATACCGAAATCTCTGCCCGACTCGAATCTAATATTGAATAGTTGCCGCTCCTAAGTACAGTTTATATTTTATCCATCGACAAATTTTACCACATAGATGTTATCGACCGTTCAATGTGCGAAATGTTCAGGAAGACACTAGGATATCGGATAATTTTGCAAAATGGATTCTTTCGTTTTTTGACAAAAATATTGGTACAGACTTTCTAGAATTGCGATATCAAATGAATCAAGGTTATTACCAATGATGCTTATGCCTGTAATTCTTCTACTCAATGTTCATAACCATGGATCTAGCGCCCACTCACGAAAATTATGCAAGACGCTGATATATGAAAAATTGATTAACCTTTCGCTAACCATAAATACCCTTAACATAGAAATGGTGTAAATTAAAGCGCAACACATGTTTACTTCAGAAATATAAAGTTCTGGTCGATGCTAAGTGTTCGAACACACGATTCCTCACAACATGGCACTCGTATCAAATTGCTCTACCAAATATTGACGAACCAATATTTTTAACTGCTTCTTTCCACACACTCACGCATCACATACTAAATGCATCGTCGTCAACTTTATCTTTGTCGTTTTTAGTATTTACTTAAATGTTTAGAATGTTTTTTCGCTAATCTTATACTAGACTCGCTTGAAGCTGTTGCTGCTGCTGCTCCGCTGTTGACTTAACTTCTGCTGTAGATGTTGCAATGTATCTGCTCAGTATACATCTCGAATATTGTTTCAGAAAAGATTCTTTCGAATGTTCAAGATGGAAGAACGAGAGTGTGTGGCGTCATCCACTCATGCAAGGCAATTAACATGAAGATGAAGATGGAGGAACTGGTTCTCGGCGTAAGCTAGCAAAAAAACGCACTTATCCCACTCGGTTTTGGGGTATCGAATCGCAGTCGAGACATCCAAAATCTACAACAACATTCTCCAAATCGATGCAATGTAAACCATCTTCGTCGCCGCTCCAAAAGCCACCAAAACTTCAATCCCTCCAACTTGCAAACTTCATAACCATTGCCTTAATAGCCACTGGCCATATTTACTATATACAACAGATCGCGAAATATCTGTTGCGATGAATACTGGACGGTATCTTCGCGAAATATTATATTGGGGGAACCGGATCGTTTTTGTGGGTAATATCCATGTCGGTACCATGAAAAGGAAGGTTCTGAGACACAAGAGCCGGCCAAGTCAACTGGGAGAAGGAGGAAGGAAAAAATGCCAAGTTCTGCTTCGTATATGAATAAAAACGTGAAATGTTGCCTGTATTCTGATTCTTATTATTCCTATTGAGTCGTGCTGACAAAAAATCTCAAGATCTTGTGAAGAGTGTTGTTAAGAAGGTTCTTAATATGTTTCTTTTGCTTCGAACAATTGCACTTGAAATCTCCCGACTGTGCTTCCTAGAAGCGCTTTGTTCTGACTGTATTAACTCTGTGCCAATCCAAATCCTGCGTTTGTTCTTACTTCTAAATTTGGTAGCAACAGAATATTTTTTCAAAGATCTAGTATTAACAAATATGCCGAAAAAATAACAACTTTTCGCTCATTGAAACGAACAAGAGTTAGTATCTTATTTAAAATCAATCTGGTTTCGCTAATGACTAGAACTTCTTAATGTGCGAAAAAAAATCGTAAAATTTTAGGCCTTAAGTAGTTTAGTCATGGTCAAACCCATAAGAATCCAGGAAGCAGATTTTTCAACGCAACCTTGATCGAATCATCCGATGCCACCCAGTTTGTGAATACTTGTCTGAATATGAAGTGTAGTAGAGATGATTTGAACAAGGATATTGTACAATGATTTATGGCTTCGCTAGATCAGAAGAACATAAAAAATGTTGAAGAATTGATCAAAAACCATAATTAACCAGCAACGAGACAGGTTAGAGAGAAGGCGGCACTCTGGTTTCTAATTAATCTGACACGTTCACCTAAATGAAGGAACTTTTTCATAAAACATATCCCTGTATGCGTTACGAGTATAGATTCCAATGCACTATTGCTGAACGATGAAAATTCGAATAGCTTAATTCTCGTTGTGTGTCATCCGATTTAGCTGAAACTCTGTGAGTTATTACTTCAAGCACTTTACAGATATTTTGAGGATTTTCCATTGTGAAGCATCAAAAGGAATATCGTTTCAGCAGGCCATAATTCCGTCGTTTTCTCAGATAATTTCTATTTTAATTCTATAACTGCTAAAACCAAGCAAAAAATCGTGCTCAAAATATTCGGTTTGCTTCGAAAAGTTCGCTTCAGTCAAGTGTCAAAAAGGCTCTAAGTAATGCTTCCAACGACCTAATTCTAACTTAGTCCACTATTCCTTCTACAAAAATGATAAATTTTTGTTTAAAAAATCAGTTTTTTGACTGCAAGTTTCGATTATCATTAAAAATGTCGATGAAGGTGCAATATAGGTAGGAGGATGGAATGCAGCTTAGAGGAATTCGAAATGATGATGTTAACCAGTAGAGACGTCAGTGACCATTAATTTGAGAGAATTTTATGTGACGAGCCGAGTCCATGAAAAACATTGAAAATCCAATTTAAGGCAGTAGAGTAACCAAGCATCTACTTTCATCCTTGGGTGTTGAGGTTCTGCTGTCAAAAACTTAAAAAACGCTAGAAAAAACAATGATAACTAGGTGATTTTGCTAAACGTTTCAGATAGGCAATCTGGTAGCTAACACTTTCATTTTCCAAACATAAAATCTTCAGCATCGTCAAGCGAGACAACACTATCATTTTGAACGAAACTTAGAATTCCAACAATAATTTCTTCTTGCTATTAGATGTCATGAAATACAAGTTCATATTTGGAGCATTTAAGCGTGCTCCAAAAGGAAAACTTAAGGCCTGAAGATGCGATCTAGATCTATACGACTAAAGTAAAAACGATACGGAGGCAATATTAAGATTTAAGCCTGTGTAGTAGAGCTTCACGTCACATCTAACTATATGGTAAAATGCGTGACTCGTGAATCATCAAAAGCTATTGCTCTACCTAAAACATACTTTAATACAATCTAGAGACTCTGGTCTTTTGATCGCCTACTTCCCTTAGAACAAAAGTTCTCAGAAGCAATTTCCTTATATAGGAAATGGGGCAGGCAGCGTGACGATCTCCTTGAAGAAAGAGGAGCACTCTTTGCTGAAAATTGGAGAAATGCTCACAAATGGAAACATGTGGTACATTACGGTACGTAGTCCTCACCTTGAGAATGGGCATTTCTGATGGTCTAATGCCACCGAGACTTTTAAAAGCAATTCCTTTTCACTGGAAAAGCAATCTCTGTAATGTGATGTCGCGAGCTCTAACTTGAGTAATATGTCAAACGTTTCCAAGCCAGATTTTCAGGTAAAAGGAACATGCAAAGTAGGCACTCCAGAAACCTTGTGCTATTCAGAGCGCCAAGTTGCAAACGCTTGAAGCTTGGCGCCCTGAGTAACACAAGGTTTGTTTGGTATCTACTTTGCTATTTACGCAAATAGTCTTTACTCTCCCACCACAAAAGAACAAAACAGTTATCAACCAGTATTGTAGAAAAGAGAGGCCAAAAAAGGGACTTTTTCATCTGATAAAACTGGACCTGAAAAATATATGTTAGCTGGAGGATGCGTATCTTTTTTTTGTGGTAGGGAGGTGACTGCCCATTTACGCACAGAGTGTGGGACTCCCATATTCGCAAAAAGGCGACTGTACTACCCACTAAACACCTCCCCTGTAAACCTGAGAACCTAGCCTGGAACCGTTTGACACATTACTTCGGGCCAGGTCTCGGTTTGTTACGCCGTGAGGCGCCTCCAGGCTGGGGGATCCTACTTCTAGCGAGAAGGGAAGAGGAAACCCCAAAATCCCCGGCTGCTGTGAGTCCCTTTTATCTTTAAGCACTACCCGAACATAATGTGCCACCTGGTTCCATTTGTAAACCGATTCGAGCATCACCGCAACTATATTGTCCGGGGTGAGTTCTCCCGTCTACCTGTAGTCGGCTCTTCGCAGCCTGTCCCATTTTATGCACGCGAAAAATGTGTCGCAGGCATTGTCTTCCTCTCCCTGGCATTACCGATAATCGGGGGACCGTGACTTACCAAACTTGTGCCCATGCCCGCTCAAAACTTGGTCAGATAGAAGTCAGTCTCACCATGCCTTCGATTTACCCACGGTCTCACATCCGAGATGAGGCGCGCAGTCCACCTTCCCTTCGTGCAATTCACCCAAGACTGCTGCCAATCGTTGAGCGAGCGCTGTCTCTCTTCACGGACAACCATCTTCCTCGCATCCTCGTTTCGACGCAGATAAATAGAGCGGCGCTCTCTAGCAAGGAGGCCGACAGGTATGACGCCTGCAATAACTTTCATCGCCAATCAGAGACAGTCGGATACGAAGATGCAATCCTCAGCGCTCCTCTTCTTTGTACCTGTGCCAGCCGTTTTTGGTAAACCTCTTTACTGAGAGCGTCGCCCCATACCTCTGCTCCGTACAGTAGCACTGACCCTACAGCACTCATCAAGAGGCGTATTCTTGATGGACTGGGTCCCCCTACGTTGGCCATAAGTCGACTCAGAACCGATATTCCCGAAGCAGCCTTTTCAGCCGTTGCCCTGCTTGCTTCAGAAGTGGCCCATCTAAAGATGACTTGTGGTAATGGGTGCAAAAAGCTCCGAACGCCTCTTAGGCTTTTCGTCACATACCTGGTGTTCGCTTACGACAGCGAAAGTATTAAAATCTAAGTAAATTACTTGCCTGATAAGTTAAATTGTAATGCATTTATACTCACACAATAATTTAACCATTAGGTAAATTCATATTAAATTCATTAATGCATCAATATAAATAAATAAATATGCATGACCCGCTTTAAACCTAGAAACTACATCAAACTCTATCATATGTACTTCTTCCCATATGAACCCATTTTCTTACGTGTGGAATAATCCTCACTCATATGGTTTCATATGTACAACATTACAAATTTACAACAAGCGAAGACACTTGTGCATCATATTTCAAAACATAAATTAATTGCCTTGAATGCTTTCGTTTTTTCTCGATGAACTTGACATTGTTCATATGTGTCATGTAAGAACTCCACATATGATATCTTGTTTCCTTTTTTTGCGGCAAATTAACATAGAGTATGTAGGAATGCATTCACGTCATGCAGAGCTAATGTTTTTTTTGTGATAGCATTCTATGGGAAACCCAACGTGTAGAATTGCATTGAGGAAGTAAATTTGTTTTGTATAGATTTTGAAGTAAAAAATTTAGAATAAGGAATTTTCTTGCTAAGTATTTTTTGCTGAAGCAAACAATATTTTGTTAGAGTTAAATATGTATTTGTGATAGAAAAATTGTATAAATAGAATAGGTCGATATAGGAAAATACACTTTTTGGTCAAACGTTAAACTGGCGACTTCGCCTCTGTTTTCACTAAGTCATTCCGGCGTTAACCGCCTAATCTACATGCGTGCCTAGACGCTTTATAATCACTAGGTAAATATAAATATTTTATGGAGTCAGAATATTTCTATTGCTGCACTAGAAATATATCCTTGCTTCCTGCACATTTAGTAAAGTACTAAATTGTGAATTGGGCGGTAAGAAAAATATCTTATCGCGGTACAAAAACATTGGTGACCCCGACGTGATCCAGAACAAAGCCGATCGCTTAAATCAATCGTAGCATTCGAACAAGCCCTACAATGGAGAAGTTAACGGCGACACAATCCGAGCTGGGGAGCAAACTGGAACAGCTGCTGATAAACTTCAGGAAGGATTCAGTGTCCCGGAAAACCAAGGAGTACCTAGACAAGAGACTGGGCTTGTCACAAGAGTACTGGTCCGAGTTTGATCAAGTTCACGAAAAATTAAAACCATTTGAAGTGACCTCACCAGATCATCCGTACTTTGCCAACAATTACTACAACGAAATTTGCAAGATGTACGAGAAGCTCATTCATGCACTAGATGACACGAGGAGAAACCTGGAGAAAACTTCTTCTAACGACAACCCTTTGGCATCATCACCTGCAACCAAATCTGGGGATATATCTGCCACAAGAAAACTAGAACGCCATGCAGATTTCAAATTCAAAGGCGATGACGAAGAGGAAAAGGATGTTCTTCCAAGAATGATCCGGAAGCAAAAGGCCTTGATGAGGACCCTTACCTACTTCATTCAAGACATTGAACAAAAGGCTAGTAGTGAACATTCTACTGAGTACTACACACTTAAGGTCAACTTATTACAAAGATACGTGGATAAACTGGCAGAGAACGATCAGGCAATATGGGAACAAACCACTGAAAGGAGCCCTTTGGAGTACAGTCCTGAAATCTGCCAAGAACTTCATTGCTGGACTCAAGAAATAATAATCTCACTGCAAGAACGTATGAGAAGCACTGAAGGCAGAAGCGACAATCCACTGCTACAATCAAAGATACCGGAGTTCAATTGCCAAAAATCGTACTACCAACCTTTGACGATGATTACTTGCAGTGGACTCAATTTCGTGATTTGTACCTCCAACTGATCCACAACCGCGCAATCGGAAACGCGCAAAAAGTGTATTATCTGCTTAGCAATTTATCAGGCGAAGCAAAACGATTAGTGCAGCATTTGCCAGTTTCCAGCGAGAATTATTTAGATGCATGGAATATAGTTAAAGAGAGATATGAGAACAAAAGGTTGCTAGTGACACATCTTCTCAACAAACTTCTTTCTCAACCATCGAGCTCTGTTGAATCTGCATCATCAGTTAGAAATCTACATGACGTAACCAATGAATGTCTACTGGGACTCAAGAATTTGGGCATTGTAATTGACTCCTGGGATCCGATACTACTGCATGTACTGGTGAGAAGGTTGGATCATACAACACATACGTTGTATGAGCAATCCTTGGCAGAGCCCCGGCAGCTAAGCACTGTGAAGCATTTTCTATCATTTCTGGAGAATCGTTTTCAAAGCCTGGAAACCCTCGGCAAAGGGGGCTCGCCATCTCTAAAGCAAAAACAAACTAAGCCTGCCTCGCTAGTGACGTCATCCAAAGGAAGCCGATGCATAGTGTGCCAAGGAACGCATCCAGTGTATTCTTGCAAAACTTTCCTAAACCAAACCCCAAAGGTTCGTCTCCAGACTGTGAAGAAAAATAATCTGTGCTACAACTGTTTGAGGGCGGACCATTATAGTCAACAGTGTTCGCTCCGAGGCTGCAAGAAGTGTTCGCAACGGCATAATACATTATTGCACATGGACAATCAGGGTATCAAGTCAAGTTCTGCTTTACCTCCAGCACAAGCAGAAACATCGACAATGCCATCAAACTTAACGACCCTAGCAGCGAAGACCAACAACACACGGAGAAATAACATCTTGCTGAGCACTGTACTCGTCAAGGTATTGACTGTGGATGGTCGAGAACTTGAATGTCGGGCTGTTCTTGACTCCGGATCTCAATTAAATTTCATCACGAAAGATCTGGTTAGACGGCTTGGTTTGAAGGAAGTTCCCGAAGCATTGTGTGTTCAAGGGATTGGAAAAGGAATTCAAAAGGTTCAATCTAGAGTAAACTTTTCGATACGGTCCAGGACAACAGGATTCTCAGCCAGAATTGAAGCCATCTTGCGCAAACTTTAGGCATCCCAAGGTGTTGATGTAGAGTTTTCAGAATCATTGATTCAGATACCCCAATCAGTCTTCAAGTTTTTTCATTTTTAGCCGGCCATCTTCCGAAATTAGTGTTTCTACTTTGTCGATGATCTGTGGCGTCATCTTGGACGATAACCGTCTGCAATAGAGCTCTTCCGTGCTTGAAAAAGCGGTGTCAATTATAAAGTGTTGTTTTCCAAGGAGCAGAGTCCCCGTAAACAGCACACCTCTCTTGAAAAATTTCCTGATGTGTCTTTCCTTGTTTGGTAACTTATTGAAAACTCAAACGTTAATAACCGAATTAGGCTGAAATTTGGTACATATACTAACAAAAGTTTTCTTAATTAACCTCCACTTGAATGAGTGATCTCATCAGCCGGCAACAGTATCGATTCAGGAAGTTTAGTAGTTTAATCAGAACTGGGCTCGCATATAACTTCAGGGTGTGATTTCTATTAACTCATTTCAAAAACGTCATCCAGCCTGCGTCTAAGAACCGCTTTACATGTGTAGTTGACAGGGAAGCGCTATTGACTTTGACTTAGACGTTTTTCTAATCGCTCTTGTCCTTTTTTTTTTAAAAAAACTAATTAATTTTTCACAAAAGTCAGTTTCTAAAAATTAAATTAATTTTTTATAAGCTAGTTAAAAGCAAATTTTGATTTTTATTGGCAAGAGCATTTATCGTCGTAGGAATCGACCCACGGACTCATATCGAATGTTATTTTGATTCGATAAATCAACAAAAGCAAATAAACCAAAGACTAACTCGGTACGACGGCTTCCCTCCGTGGGGGGCCCCGGGGAGAGTCGCAATAAGAAATTGGCGGCATTCGCCAATAAAAGAAAACACACGAGTAACCAGAACCCCGCAGATGGCGGGCGTAAAACTCAATTAGTCGAAGACAACCAAGAAGAGATTCGACTTCTAGCTGAAAATCAGGAATTGAGACTACGACTAAAAAACCTTTGAAGACCTGTACAAGAGAGGGAAGAAAACTCAAGATGCAGAACCGGCAAAGCAAATAAATATGGGAACTAAGGCGATGAACGCTATCAACCAAGTCATCCCAGAAGAAATACTAAGTGCTGGAGGTACTAACGACAGCCAAAACTACTATGCAGCGCTGGACGGACTCCAACAAGAAATGGACGTTGACGAAAGTATTGGAGGTAATATTAATCAAGATAACTATATAAATTTATCCTCTGCTAAAAAAAAAAAAAAAAAGGGAGAAGAAACCAGCTCGCAGTTCTGCTGGTCATTCTCAAAAAGTTGCCAAAAATACAGAGAAAGTTCCGCCAATTAATGTGTTTGATCAAGGCAAAAAGGGTATGGTTCGGCTTTTTGCAGCCGAAAATAAATTAACTAGTTTCGAGATTAAAAGAATCAATACCGGAAAATTAACAATCAGAACGAAATCACTGGTCGATTTCAAATCGGCTGAAAATGCTCTAAATTCTGGGGAGGTTCCACACTTCACCTATATCCCGAAAAGTGAGAAGAACCAGACCTTTTTGTTGAAGGACTTGAACTGCGGAGAAGATTCCGTCGCTCTTCTTCATGTGCTCAAGGAAGCAGCACCAGAAATTGAATTTTTTTCCCTTAAAAGATTCGCGACAAGAAGATCGACGGTAGAACAAATAAAAAATCACCACTTTATTTGGTGATGATCTCAAATAGGAGCAGCCCAAGTGTTTTTCAACAATTAAGATACTTGAACTTCCCAGTGGTGAGGTGGGAACGCCTCAAGAAAAGAGAAGTGAATCAGTATTATCGGTGTCAAAGATTTGGACATTCGGCTGCCAACTGCGCCATGCATTATCGGTGCGTCAACAGCAAGGATGTTGAAGCTCCCGGTGGGTACAAATTGGCTCAGACGGAGCCAAAAGAGAAATTATACTGTGTTACCTGCGGTGTTTTCGGTTTTGCGAGAGTGAAATTTCTCCCAAAGCAAACACAACTACACCGCAGTGTCTTAACTCCGAACTTCGTCAAGCCCGGAGTATCATTTGCACAAACCGCTAGAGGACCAGCAGAAAATGCGGGAAATGATGTAAGTGGCAGTAATGAGCTGCTTCTCGAAACTTATCAACAACTAAATTCTTTATTTGAGAGAATCGATAAACAAGATACGAAAATTAATTTTGTTTTCCAGCGTTTAAGGCTTCCAAATGCCTCAAAATAAGTTGTCATCCAGTTACATTCCCATGGATAGGATTCGTCTCATCTCGGTCAACGTCAACTCCATTGTTACTATACATCGACGTGATTATCTCCGTGAATCCATTGTTAAGCAAAAGCCTGACATCATGCTTCTCACTAAAACCCACCTCAATTCAAGGCACTCCATGACATTCAAGGATTTTGAATTCGTAAGAAACGATAGAGTAATAGGTGATGGCGGAGGTGGCACCGGGATATTGGTTCGAAGACCCTATTGTTTTCAAAATAAAGAAAAAGTCGAATTCAAAAGCTTTGAATCTCTTGAAGTGTCCGTTATCAAGATCTCACTGCCAGGTGGGGATAACCTCTTCGTTATCTCTGCCTATGCAACTGGTAGAACTGTTCTCAAGCTCAAGGAGGAGCTCAATTTCTTGTTTGAAATACTCGAATTGAACAGGCTGCATAGTTATTATATTCTTGCTGGTGACCTGAACGCTAAGCATACATCATGGCTGAACGCCACCAATAATCCTCGGGGTGTATTCCTGCAATCGTAGATAACAGAGAACGAAATTGAATACAGGTTCAATCTATACGGGTCGGAGATCTCAACATACTCTAGGACAAATTCATACTCGTATTTGGAGCTCTGCATTGCTGACGCAAGACTTGAATTCAGCTTCAATAGTCCTCAACAGAAACTGCAGCTGCTTCCTTACGAGAGCGACCATAACATAATCGTAATGGAAATCAATCATCACAGGGATGATCCTCATTTCAGTTCATCATGAAAATCATCGGTCGAATTTCAGTAAAATAGACTTGGGAAAGTTTCAAAAGAAGTTTATTTGAGAGTACCAGAAGCAATGTTCCCCTTCTGATGATGGCAACTCTTTCTCCATGGTTCCTAATGACAGGAATCTATCTGACGATGAAATAGATCTCTATTTGTCGAAGTTACAGAAGCTGAAGTTGGAAACGATTGAGAAAGTAGTTCCCAAGATTAAAAATCGAAACAATATGGAAGGATATGAAACACCAACCATTGTAAGGTTGAAAAGATTGAAAAGCCTTCTTCTCACACGCGCCAACAATATTTATCGGCGTTTTTTGGACTACAACCATCCCTCGTTGGCTTTGTTGAAATTACACCTGAAGAATGTCCGGAACTTAATCCGGTCATACTTCAGGAGTGAGGTCAACAATCAATGGGCGGAAAAATTGAGGGGTATTAGCCCACAGGACCCAGATGGCGTGTTTGCGAAAGTGAAAAGCATATTCCGTAAGAAGTCCCGAGTGAAGGTATCGAATCTTGAAGTCACCATTGATGAGATAAATCTTCTCGATAGGGCTGGTATCGAAATTGATACTACGACTCTAGATAGAAATGGAAACAGACTTGTATGCGATGGGTTGCATAGACTTGCCCTGATTGGAACACGTTTTGAACTGGTTCATCTACTAAACCCTGAGAGGGAGAATGGAATATTTTCAGAGGTCGTTGAAGCAAAAGTTTCCGACTTCAAATCAAGCCTGAACGGCCAATCAATTCTTCATTTCAATGAAATATTAACATCTGACCTCATACCGAGCTTGAATCTTATTGATTACTTTGTCAGCTCTGAAGACTTGTGTTTCATATTTCGCAGGATAAACAACAAGAAATCATGTGGTACTGATGGTATTCCAAATGTAGTTCTCCGACATTTGCCTGAGGTTGCTATTAGGAATTATTGCTTATTGTTCAACAACATGTTGAGCAATTCATATTTCTCAAATATGTGGAAAAAGACTAATGTATTTCCGATCTTGAAGAAAGGAAAAGAATCTTCATGCCCGAAAAGCTATCGCCCAATCAGCTTGCTGCCTAACATCAGCAAGGTGTTTGAAGTGATACTCAACAGAGCATTAAACGCCCACATTGAGGAATATGAGTTGATGCCGAATTGCCAATTTGATTTTCGGGCCAGCCATTCGACCTTACACGCGATAACGAAAGTAACCTCCGACATCGGTTGGAAATTAAACAACAGAGAATGTGTTGGAGCATGTCTCATTGATATGGAGAAAGCCTTCGATACGGTGTGGTTAGATGGACTAGTTTTTAATCTCCTTCAGGACAGGTTCCCCAGACACCTTCTCGCCATGATGTGTAATATGTTATACGGGAAATCGTTTGTTGTAACTGATGGAAATCTGACAACAATGCGTGAATTCCAGGTCTTGAATGGTCTACAGCAGGGAACAGTTACTGCGCCTCTGCTTTTCTCAATATGTGTTTATAAGCCATGGAACGGCTTTGATTTCAACGTCTCGCCAACGCGATCATTGGTAGCGTTTGCTGATGATCTGATCATCTATACGGCAAACCGAAAAGCTACAATAGTTCAGAGAAATCTCCAAAAAATGTGCAATGATGTGCAGCTGTACACAGAGAATTGGCGAATGAAAATCAATGCGTAGAAGTGCGAAACAATCTTGTTTCGGACAACGCTGCAGGGGGTCAGTCAAGACCTGAATTGTAGTTGGAAGAATTTCCCCATCATGGCTGGCGAAGGTAGTTTAGAATGTGTTCGATACCTCGGTGTTCATCTCGATCAGTGTCTGAACTATACTGAACATGTGAAAATCATGGTCAGTAAGGCACAAAAAGTAGTCATGGCCCTACGAAGACTCTTTCATTCCAGCTATATTGATCAAAAGATCAAAATTGTCTGTTACAAGACCATGGTTCGACTAGTTTTGACATACGGATGTCAAATCTGGCACAACCAGAGTGCTAGTACTATGGAAAAACAAAATTATCTGTTACAAGACCTTGGTTCGACTAGTGTTGGCATACGGATGTCAAATCTAGCACAACCAGAGTGCTAGTACTATGGAAAAACTAAAAGTTTTCGAAAGGAAATGTCTTCGTGCATGTATTGGTTTATAAAGAAAGCCTGAGACGGATTGGAAACATTATATATCGAATAGAAGAATTTATCACTGCTCAAGTGACGATAGTCGATATCCTCATATTGAGAATGCTTCGGAATCATATCACAAGATCTGTAACTGAGTGAAAACCCTTGGATTTCGCAGCCGTTCCACCCTACAGACGGGTATATTGTGACTTGCCTCGCTACTGGCTTCGTTCCTCCAGAAGCATTCGGGTGTTTGGACATGATTCGATATGTTTTTGATTCTGACGGTGTTCCAATCATATATCACATATGTAGACGGGCCACCGATAAGAAAATAAAATATCCTCCGAATTTGAGTTCACGAGACCAACAATTCCAATGGAGATACTCATTTGCTAGACTCGTTGAAGCTGGTCGAGCTAAGAGTTCACTGTGTGTTTAAAATAAAAATAATTTTTGAATAGTGTTGGTTAGTTTTTTCTCTTGAATCCAATCCAATCAAAAAATATGTAATAATCTAAATAATTTGAATTTGCTGTAGTTCTTTTGGTAAAATGTGTTTAACTGATAACGTATAAATTTAGAGAGCCATTTGGGCCATTAATTCTTTTGCATTGTTCTTGTTTGGAATTTGATTTATACTTTTTTTAAAATTTAAAACGATTAGTATTGAATAAAGTCCTTTCGACTTTGACTTTGTCATTGTCCAGGGCCTTTGCAATGTCATCGGTGAATTCAATTCAATTTGAGGTCGTAGGGTGACCTTTAAGAAACCCATGTTGTTTGTTCGACAAGATGGGGGTCCATGAAACTGAATGCCGGCTAAACAGGAGATTAAGGAAATAGGACAATAATTGGACACAGAAGATGGATCACCACTTTAAGAATAGGATCAACGTTTGCTCTTTTTTTAGACTGAGGTTGAAGAGAAAAGTCAGAGGGATACAAAGTGAAGATGCCAACGACGAAAATATTCGGTAAGCCATCAGAACCGGGTTAAATATCAGGATTAAGTGAATTAACGAGGGATCCAACTTCAATATAGTCAGTTAAAAGTGAAGAAATGTCAATGGAGTGAAGTACCGGTGTATTAACTGGGTAAAAAGTGTTAAAAAGGAGTAAAAGTTGACGAGAAAATCTAAGAAAACAAATTGAAAATATCCTGCGGAGAAAAGCTAAAGACATTATTCCAGTGGACGAAGTGGGGCTTGAAGGATCTAATGTATGACTAGAAGAACTCTCCAAACTACTGAAGTAGTTTTTCATCGCACTCTTTATTTCTTTTTTTTTCTGGAACGTGCAGATCACAAAAACGGGCTTATATATATATATATATATATATATATATATATATATATATATATATATATATATATATATATATATATATATATATATATATATATATATATATATATATATATATATATATATATATATATATATATATATATATATATATATATATATATATTATTTACCCAGAGCTTCCTTACACTTCAAGTTATCAAAAAACTCTATCCAATCAACCGAGTTCACTTCGGAGGCCAGAACTTCGTAGTTTGCTTTGAAGAAGCTGAATTTTGGAGGAGGAGCATAAGCACGATGTGCCAAAAGAAACAGATCGACAGTCAAGTGGAAAGTTAGAAAGAACAAGATCAAGAACCCGATGATCAGCAATAGGGATATTATTAAATTGCGTAAATGAACAGAGTGATAGAAACGTGAAAAGAGATCAAGAAGATCCATCGGTTGATGAGACAGAGAAAGGAGGGTTTTTCGTCAATTGCATTGTTCCCAAATTAAAATTACCGCATATTAGAATGAAAGTTTGCGGATAATGCAAGAAAACATAAGATTAGAACTCGTCGAAGAATGCTTTACACATACAAAGGGGAGTTACTAGGTATGTAGACAGAGGAAACTAATAAAGATGTATTGTTAGGAAGATCTTGACAATTAAACAACCCACAACGCGGGAAAAGCAAAAATCAGCACAAAGAGAGCTGTGCACGGTATTATTAACAGCTACAAGGACCCTACCATCGTCTTCTTTATTTGGGGAGGCCAAATCCTGGTCTCAACGGTGAATATCAAAATCAAGGGAAATTTCCGAATTTAAGATGCTACTATATAACCAGGTTTCTGTAAGACATATTAATGCGTCTTCGCTAAGCTGTAACGATAAAAAGAGCTTATCAAGCTTGGTCTTAAACCCTCTTACATTTTGATGGATAATATACTGAAACATTAGAAGTTAGGTTACAGTCATGAAATCTTATACTAGTTCGTCGGTTGCGGTCTTCTTGGTGCACGTAAGGACTTGCTTCTTCTTGAGCTGGATGGTTTCGCAAGTACTCCAGACGGCCAAGATTCAGGATTCAAAATAGTATCACAATTTGAGGGCACTGTAAGCTTGAAAGAAGCTACCACTCTGTCTTCCAGATTAACCTTTGTCAATTTGTGGCAACTAATAATTTTAACAGCTGGACCGAATTTTTTGCAAACGTAATTTTTAAGGTAGCCCGCGGTTATATGATAGTTTAGGCGTGAAATAAAACTCTCCTTTGAGGGGGGATACAATGTCAAGATGTGGGATTTCGTCATCCGAAATCAGAGTAGCCACAGCCTATATGTCAACGCCAGATGGGGGTGGAAGACTCGGCAAAGGATTATTTTTGGTTTCAGGAATCGCCCCCCGATTGATTGATGAGGTTCTCGGAGAGCATTATTCTTCTGTGTCTTTAAAGCTAGCTTTAAGCGGATAACCTGCCTGTTTTTTAAAATAAACGGTTTCAAGCCTCGCATTTACTCACGCAGAATCTTGGGAGCTGATGTCTAGAATAAATGAACCCAGCTCCTACGGTGGTAAGTCTAATGCGCCATGTCTTGTTGTTCCTCCGCTGCGCCCTGAATACCTCCTCTAAGAGGGTACGTATAGTTACTGTATGTATATGCTCCTATGCTGTTACGACTGCTGTTGCCTTGTAGCTTTCTTTCAAGCTGTCTGGGTCACGTACGTGCATTTCTTCAAATCTAAAACGCAGTGTGGTCTTTTGCTGGGCAATTAGGTTCGCTGACTTTTTGTCAATACTTACTCTTCGCAAGTAGTCATTGCCTTCAGGCTTTAGCTCCAATAACTTCTCCACTTTGGTGCAAAGATCTTTTTTGTAAGTGACTAGCAACTTAAGTATAACCTCTACCGGTCACCTCTCACTCCTTGGAAGTTATGTATTAGATTGTATGCAATATAGGGAAATAATTCCAGGTACTCCATTTTGAGATCACTCCCTCCATCTAGGCTATAGCGGTATACTTCCACAAGCTAAGCAACCATCTTGAAGTTCCAAAACTGTCGTGTCCTCCTAATGCCGGCTTTTGGGAGATGCGCTCCATTTTGAAAGCACTAGCCTGTGCTAGCTGGTGCCGCCTTCAACAAGTAGGTACATCAACTCTGTTGTTTTTCGGCAGCTTTGGTACGTTAATTTGCTGACATGTCTGCTCAGCCAGGTTGAGTGTTGTTTTCCTTACCCTTTATTCTTTGAAGCCTTGTACGGTGCCAGTATTCTCTTTCCTTCGTTACCGGATATAACTTGCCGTATCACCCATCCTACTTTTTTTCTTGGTTTCCTCAAAGCTAGTTTACATTTGCTACATTCAGTCTTTCCCTCAGTGTTTCATCTTGTCCTTGATTTTTCTTCCGAGTTTCCTGTGGAATCGTTTGTCGTTTTCCAGGCTTGAAAATCTAGAAGTGCTTTGGATTTATTTCCCCTTACCTCTACACAAGTAAGCGGCTGTCTCTCGTTCTCTTTACTCAGAGATAATCTCAGTAGTGTGAAGGTGTTGACAGATTATCTCTTTCACTTACTACAGGTAATAACGCTTGGCTTTAGCAATTGCTCGCTTATTCGTGTCTTTCTTCTTTCTCTTTGTGGTAGCATTCTTCCCCCTAGGGGGCTCTCTTCCAGTAGAAGAGTGATTTCCTGGGGGTGGCAGGGTTATGTTATACTTTGCACGCAAACATGCGGTAACGGTTTCTGGCACCTGTTTCAAATGAAAGTATTTCCGCTAATTTTTTCTACTCCTTTTGAAACGGCATACAACTTCATCTTCCTTCGTGGCCCAGAACTTCAAAGTGGCCAAGTAGTCCTCATTTCGGAAGCTGTAGTCATTGGGTGACGGCGATTAAGGGCCTGCTGCCCCACCACTACAAAGGGCCGGCACTAAGGGTCCGACTAACTGCACGACAACATTATCTTCTTTCCTATCATTAACCTTTAGTTTTAAAGTTCGGGGTTTCCGTCGCAGCTGGCACTCTCAACACGAGAAATCCCGCCCCGCTAACACAGCAAGGCGACATCCGTCAAGGAGAATTTGTTAATGTCAAAACGATTTAAAACTTAGATTGGTCTAACATAGTAATTGAATCAGCCCGCTGCATATTCGCCCATTGTACATTGTAGCCATCTTTGGTTCAGAACATTGAACCCAGAAGTCCATAACAATCAATTAGCTCTGAAATGTCAGCTACCTCAAAGGATCCTTAGTCAAGTTCCGATTGAAGCACTTCCTCTTGTGGACCACGAATTCAGTTTTCAAGGGCATTGGTGAATTGTCTTTTGACTACCGCGCATGCGGGCAACTTTAAAGTCCTTGGTAAAATATTCACATGAATGAGAAAACTTTTGATGTACTAACATTGATAATGAAAATATATTTTAACTTTAAATTGCTCTACACTAATGGTGTTCTTAAGCACTGAAAGCTGAGTACACTTTCCTGATTTTCCCTCTGATTTAAGTTTCATTTATCGTTCGCCATGAAATTTGTGGAAATAGGTGTATTTCAAGGCAAATATTCTTTTATGTTTAATTTATAACTTTTAATTGAAACTTTGCTGTGTCCGTTGTTATCTCAGTTATTTCCTCAGCGATACTTCACATGCACTTCGATCCAGGAAAACTTCATAGACAATCAACCACTCAACCAATAACTTACAATTTCATTTTTCCATCTCATCACGTAAATTAGCAACTCCCCTGATTATTATATGCCATTAACCAATTTGATTGATTGGCCATTTAGTCATCGCCATCCTCATCATCATCGTGATGGTTCAATGCGAAGGAAGCATACTAACCATGATACTTGCGTTTGCTTAAGCTTTTCTGCTAAGCAGATTTACTTGCTACCGCCCCAACCGTTGCATCCTACCGCTTCCGTATCATGAATCAAAAAACCTCTAATGGCGAATAATTAGTATGGTTCACTATAAGGTCGTACAATCTACAGCAGCATGGATAATATACGAGTATGTTCATCCAAACATACTTACATGAACATACGTGACTGACATGAGTAGTCGAACAACTTAAAAATTACTATGAACTTGGAAATGATTTATTGATAAATTTTCAGAATTTTGTATCGTGTTTGTGCAGTTTATTAGAGATACTGATTGATATTAGCGGGAATTTATTGAAGGGAAGTGGGAAATTGGGCTTGCAAGTATAATGGAAATTAGATGTTATCATGGATTTTGACGCGGGAAAAAGAAGAAAATAAGTTGCCAAGTCAGTTTGAGCGAATCTTGAACAGCTATTGAGTATTGCAATTAGCGAGAAATTCCCGTCAGTTTATGAGGTGTATTGCTTAATTACTTGACCCATGAAGTTAATTCCAATAGGCTCGAAAACACGATATCAAATATGGTCGTACCAATTTCGTTATCAACGAGTCACGAGAGGACTATAGTGGATTACTGTTAATAACTTTTAAGGATTTAAAGCTGGATCAAGGAATTTCACGTCATTGAGTCAAATTTTGCAACGTTAGCTTCATGGGTTTACTATTAATTATAAGAAAACATCGTAGACCAGGCAAAAATTTCAGCGCTGATCAAAAGACGCCAATGCCTCTCTGCTTATCGAGAAAAACGCGACTCAAGGGATCTCTTGATGGTTTAGGACCGACAATCAGTGCGTCTTTATTTTAGTCGACCTTGCAGGAAAAAAAAACAAGTTGGTTAGACAGAACTACGCATCTATCAGAAGTGTTATGTACTTAACCTATGATACGCAGTTACCAATAATGTGTAAACTCAAGAGGCACTTCGATGAGATGTACATGTTTAAAAGAAAAACCATTGATGCTCCAATTTCATCGGTCGCAATTTTGTTGCAATGTAACGAAAATCACTCTCATCATAAATTCCCAAAAATATTTTTTTTTAATGCATTTTATCTGAAAATCTGAAGAATATCAGATCAAAGCTGCAGTTTCTGACACAAATTTTTTGTATATTTTCCCTCTACAAAGCTAGTAACAGTGTTTTAGCCTAGGTATGCTAATGCGCCGGGTGAGGGACTGGATGACTGCTCGCGAGCTCAGTCTAGCACTGGAGAGAACCGCAGTCGCCATCCTGACAAAGAAGAGAATCCGCAAAGTAAAAACAATCAGTATCGGTGAAGTACTGGTAACTGCTGTTATTGATCGACTAAAAGATGAGTTTCTCTGAGCAAACCAGGCCAACGGCTGATAGAGCTACTTAAAGCGTATCGGCTCGTTAGTCGACTTATGGCCCACTTAGCGGGACCCAACCCATCACGAAGGCGACTTTTGATCCGGTCCGTAGAGTCGGTGCTAGTGTACGGAGCAGTAATATGGGGCGACGCTCTCAGTAAGGAGATCTACCGAGAACGCTTGGCACACGTAGAGAGAAGAGGAACACTGAGTATTACATTTTCATATCCAACAGTTTCTGATTCTATGGTGCTAGTCATCGCAGAATTGATACCTATTGCCCTCCTTCCTAGAGACCGCCGTACAATCTACCTGTGCGGAAACGAAGACATAAGGAACACAGTTGCCCGCGAGGAAAAACGCCGTTCACTCAATGGTTGGCAGCAGTCCTGGGTGAATATCACGTAAGGAATATGGACGAAGCGCCTCATCCCTGATCTGAGACCGTGGCTTAATCGAACGCACGGTTATTAACTCTACCTTCCGCCTCACCCGGTTTTTCAGTAGGCATATATATTTTTTGCCTTATTTGCACAAGATTGGTAAGTCGTGAAACCCCTGAATGTAGGCTTTGCGCAGGAAACGAAGACGATGCCATCCATACATCTTTTGTATGCAGAAGTTGGGATAGGCTGTGTCGGGATCTCTACAAAGAAACAGAAGAGTTCTCCCCGGATAGTTTGATCGGGGTAATGCTTAGATCAGTTGACAAATGGAATCATGTGGCTCATTATGATCGGGCAGGCCTAAAAGATAAATTGGAATCATAGAAGCCGGGGACGTCATGGTAGGGGGATTACTTTTCTAGCCATCCCACTCCCTCCCTCGCTCCAACACTCCTCCCTCGCTCCAACTTGAAGGCGCCCCGCGCCGTAGCAAACCCAGGCTTAGCTTGAAGTAATGTGTCGAAAGGTACCAGGCAAGGTTCTCAGGTAGACATTGAAGGTATTTAGCGGGTAGTCCAGACTTCTTGCGTGGCTGGAATTCCTACACTTAGAGCGTAAGAAGCTTTCATCTCCCAACTATAAAAAAGCTGTTTTAAGACCTGTTTAAGTAAGTTCTCAACAAGACCTTTAATTGACATCCCTCGCGTTAAATATAATTATGAAGTTTCGTTAAAAATAATTATGAAGTCTTCCTATCTGGTATGGATTAGTGTAGTGAAGTAGGTATTTTAAATATCCATGCAGGACTGCAGCGATGGTCTGCTGTCTCAGCGGAAGAAGATGGTAGTATCCGCCGAGATTTGGCCTTAACTAGGGACGCGTGAATGCGCTGGCAGGCTAGCGTTTCGGTGTCGTGCGGCGGGTATATTCCGTTCAAATAAAGTTTCCCGTTCCAAACACATTTACGGTCTTTCCTTCATTCAACCAACATTATAGGGTGTTCTTGGGCTCACCGTTCGCTCGTACGTTACTCGTCCATTGTTGTTGCCATAGTTATTGTTTTTGTCTTCGATATTTGATCGTCGTTGATGCTGCTGAGTCCGGCCCAGGTTGATTGGGACCCCCCCCGTTCGTCTGTGAAGTCGCCTTTTTGGTCCCATGGTTTCTTTTTGCGAAGCAAGGAGGCCATGCGAGGGTTGGCACAAGCTCTCATGGGGCCAGTGCTCAGAGGCAGTGAGACCGTATAAACTGAACCTACACCACCAACTCCATGCTGCGAATTTCGAATGACGAAGACGGTATGGTAGTAAAATTCTTTTTCTCCTTAATTTTCAAAAAGCCATTACTTCCGATCTTTTTGCATAATTTGATTATTTTGGCTGAGAAAACATTCATACTTGAATTGATAATCAGATGGACGTTCAGCAAAGGTTTGGAGCATCAACCACAAGAGAAAACTAAAAGGAGCTGTTTGCAAATCAAGGGACACAGAAAGTAGGATTTTTTTTCTATTTATCAAAAAGTTTTTCTGTTTCAAAAAAGATGGAATGCTGAAGAAAATCAATCACTTAAGAATAACACATTCTGTTTGTGAGCTTTATACACGGTGCCCTTTACTACCGCTGTATAATTTTTTATGTTTATCCTATATATGGTTGTCTAAAACTTATGAAAAAATTAATATCTAAAATATTGCGGTAATTTAGTATTAAGCCCAGGAGTGGGTCTAAATTTTAATTTTTATGTGTTATTAGTCCCATGATAGCGGGTTTCAACATTCAGGTATATCTAGCTACTGTTTGATCACCAAAATCAAGCAATCTGAGTAGCGAATAGCACTGCAAGCATGTGACAAATCTTTCCCTTCCCTCCTATCTCAGATTCAATTGGAGACTGTAGATTCATTTCTTCACCTTCCTGCTAATATTGTATCCAATTAATAAGTGTGCTTTGAGACTGAATTTTTTTTAGAGCGCAGTATTAATTTTTATCGACAGAAGTCAAATTATCATTAAAACAATGCAACTTAAGTCTTCAGCGAGTAAAATGTATTTAATATTATATCGGTATGTGATTCTGGTATTTTTTTGGGTAGTGGTTTTCGGTTTCGCTGTATGCTGGTCTAAATTTTCACATTCTCACAGGATCGCCTAAGCGCTTTGTGCATACCTTCTTAAGGTTATTTAGGGGATGTATCAAAAGGTATGTTGGCAGTTGTTCTAAAGAAACCGTATCCATGTTTTGTTCTATCTATTAATTGTTGAATATTATGAAAATGTCGAATACAGTACCATATAAATATATTGGTTTTTTTACGGAATGACTCTTTTGTCAATCCGGGATAATTGAATTTTCTTTGATTTTGGTATCAAAAGCGCCTGAACCGTGATACTGCGATGATAAAAGTTTTTTTTTTTTTTTAATATCTCCATTCCCTACCACTCCCTCCATCACTCTTTCTTCGTCGCACAACGCTCGTGCGATCTGCATTCACATTACGTCGCTTGGTCCTTTGTGCCACCCAGACAATGTTTAACACATCAGTATAAGGGGGCACACAATATAATGTGAACTAGTCCTTTTCATGAACATCTATTCCAAAAAAAATCATGATCAGCTCTCAGAGATAAAAAAATTCAATATAATACGACGCATTCAAAAAAAACTCTGAGTAACTGTCACTTCAGTATCTCGCCGATAGGGTCAAAAAGAACGCCCTAAGATACTGGGCTCATGAAAGCAGGATTACAGGTCCACGCTTCAATCAGTGCTCATTAAATGCTTCCTTAGTCTTTTCTTAAATACCTCAAGTGAGTTTGCTTCCTTAACAATCTCTGGTAGATTGTTATATATACGCAGAGCATCATTCGTTGCATCGTTCTTTAGACGATCCGTTCTGGCAAAAGGTATAACGAATTGATCTGCATTCTTCGCATTATATTTTTAATTCAATTCACTTGGATAACTACGGCACTTGTAACCATGTTATACCTTTGAGTAAATAATAATCCTTTGTTCAATTCTACTAAATTTTCGCTGAGCGCTTATTTGATCTGCCTTGATCCGGTTGATGGTTGAATCTATAAATTATGTTTGATTTCTTAGTAACTTCATGAAATGGTGTTGATCGGTTTTGATATTCTTGATCGTGGTAGACATTTCATCCGCGTATTTCGAGTCTTTTATTCCCAACAATGAATTCCCAAGATTTCCCACAACATCGAGTGCACCTTGCACGTCGTTTCATTCTCTTGGTCGTGAACATCCTATTATCGATTTTAAGTTTAAGCTGGTCTTGCTCAAGTTGGAGAATCAGGTGTTCACAATTTTATTCACGTATCATTAGATCGCATAATTGCCGTAGGGCCGGTGTTCCATTTGAAAGAGATGTCATCTCATCCCAATACGGAGATAAATCGTAGTATATTATCATTTTCCATTCATCAGTGACGTGAAGAATAGTCCCAATGTTCTCAAAGTTAACTCCGAATGTGTTGTTAAAACGCAGTGTTTCAAATTTGGCTGGGTTGGCGTAACAAGAAGGCACTAATATGCAGGCGAATAATGTTGCGAGTAGGGCTCCATCGCTGAGTTTCTTTCTTTTGATGGGTGAACATTTAACTTTGAATCGCTCGAACAGTGTTGCTTCCGAACAGCTGGATGATCCTTTACAGTGGAGGTTGCAGCCTGGTTTTGAGCGCCTCCATCGATTTCTGCGGTTGAATTCGGAATTCCTGGCAAGGTTGTGGATTCTGTGGGTAGTGGTGCAAGCCTATGTAACATACAGACCTGGTGAAGGTAGTGTTTTCAGTTTTGAGGTCGATGACTCGAACAAACATGATGATAACAATCGTATCCATTGACACGTTTGTCATTGCTGTTTTCCATCCGTAACGGTTTTGTAGAAGATGCAAGCATTCCTTGGACCAACGTTGCCAAAACTCACGCTTAATGTTGCTTATTTCTCGCCAAGCTGGTTGCAGTCCGCTCTTCCTGCCTTGTGCTTCACAGTCAATTTGACCACTTAGCGGTTCGCCAATGAGGAAATGCCCTGGGGTTACTGCGGCTAGGTAATTGGGGTCAGAGGAAAGTAGCGTCAAGGGCCTCGAATTAAGGATTGCCCCGATTTCCACTAAAACGGTTTATAACATCTCGTGCATTAATGAAGCTGGTCCAGTCGTTTTCTTAATAAGTTCCCTGGCGGATTTCACAGCAGCTTACTAGAGCCCTCCGAAATGCGGGGCCCTAGGTGGTATGAAATGAAAGTCGATGTCCTTTTCACTGCATTGGGTGGAAATGATGTTTTGAGCTGAGTCTGAATAGATTGAATTTGAAATTTCTTGAAGCTGGTTACTCGCGCCAACAAAGTTTTTTGCATTATCGCAATAAGTTCTCCGACAGTGGTCACGCCTTCCAATGAACCTTTTGAGAGCACCCAAAAAGGCTTCAGTGGACAAATTAGAGACTAACTCCAAATGCACAGCTTTTGTCGCGAAGCAACAAAAAACTGCAATGTAGGTGTTTTGTGGCCTCCTTCCTCTGATTTGGAAGTGATAGTATATAGGGCCGCAAAAATCAACCCCGGTATTAATAAATGGCCGTCCAGGTTGTTGCCTTGGTGCTGGTAGGTTTTTTTTCTTTGTGGTAGGGAGCTCAATGCCATTTATGCGCAGAGTGTGGGACTCCCATGCGCGATTGGACTACCCACTAAACACCTCCCCGGTCAACCTGAGAACCCAGCCTGGAACCGTTTGACACATTACTTCGGGCCAGGTCTCG
Organism: Odontomyia ornata; assembly: GCA_963969285.1. Taxonomy (NCBI): domain Eukaryota; kingdom Metazoa; phylum Arthropoda; class Insecta; order Diptera; family Stratiomyidae; genus Odontomyia; species Odontomyia ornata. The sequence goes on from OZ017742.1 coordinate 220,513,609, forward strand.
TTTTGTTACGCCGTGGGGCGCCTTCAAGCTGAGGAGTCCCTTTCCTAGCGGTAGGGGAGAGGGGAAGAGCAAATGCCAGAAGAGCGATCCCCCAGCCCCAGCGCCCCCGGTTGCTGGGAGTCCCTTTTATATTTTAGGACTACCCGAGCATAATGTGCCACCTGGTTCCATTTGTCAACCGATTCGAGCATCACCGCAACTATATTATCCGGAGTGAGCTCTCCCGTCTCCCTGTAGGGGTCCCTTCGCAGCCTGACCCATTTTGTACACGCAAAAAATGTGTGACAGGCATTGTCCTCCTCTCCTGGGCAAAACCGACAATCGGGAGACCGTGACTTACCAATCTTGTGCAGGAAAGACTGAAAACACCCGTGCCCGCTCAAAAATTGGGTCAGATATAGAAGTCAGTCTCACCATGCCTTCGATTTAGCCACGGTCTCACATCCGGGATGAGGCGCGCAGTCCACCTTCCCCTCATGCAATTCACCCAAGACTGCTGCCAATCGTTGAGCGAGCGCTGTCTCTCCTCGCGGACAACCATCTCCCTCGCATCCTCGTTTCAGCGCAGGTAAATAGCGCGGCGCTCTGTAGCAAGGAGGGCGACAGGTATCACGCCTGCAATCACTCTCACCGCCGAGTCGGAGACTATTGGATACGAAGATGCAATTCTCAGTGCTCCTCTTCTCTGTACCTGTGCCAAACGTTTTCGGTATACCTCCTTGCTGAGAGCGTCGCCCCATACCTCTGCTCCGTACAGTAGTACTGACCCTACACCACTCATCAAGAGGGGTGCTGGTAGGTTAACCATCATTTGGGTGAGTAACTTGGGATTGGCTCGAGTGCATTTTACACATTTGTGTACAATTGACCTTGCTAATGTTTTGCATTTGATGGGCCAAAATTTTTGTTTTCGTAATGGCTTCAAGTTGGGCCTCTAGCCCAACGTGTGACTGCTTCCGATGAATGTCCTCCATCATTAGTCTTGTTACATTGTCCAAGTATGGCAGCAACATAGAATGTTTTGGCTGAAAAGGTAAACTCGCTGCACCTAACCTTCGTCCAACTCTTCAAAAGCCATGTTCGTCTAAGAATCGGGTGAGGTTGCTCAGTGGACTTGAGGTATGCACTCGATGATGCCGTTGCAAATAGCTGATTTCTGTCTTGAAGTCCTCTGATTGGATTGCCTTGACGATGATGCGTAGAGCTTGCTGCCTCTCCGACTGGGTTGGTGCGAGAGTTGCATTTAATTGCTCGGAGCTCCGCTTTTTACACCGGTTAATGAAACGTACTATATATCCAGTTATCCGTAACAATCTTGGAAATGAGTTTTATGCTCAATTTCAAACACGGAGTTCGTTGAAGCCGTTGCTGCTAGGGATGTTATTTTTTATTTCACGTCTTTGGCTGAGTCTACGTGTGCGTTACCGGCCACTGGCCACTCCTTTTCGCTGCCGTGTAAGGAAATCGGACCGAAGAACCATAAATTACAGATTTGGAAGGTGCTTGGTGCTATGGGTCGCGTTAAAACATCAGCTGGATTCATTCTTGTTACTACGTGCCGCCACTGCTCTGGATTTGAAAGCTCATGAATCGCGCCAATTCGGTTGGCAACAAATGTATGAAAATCTGAGGATTGCTATTGTATCCAGGAAAAAACTATTTGAGAATCAGTCCAATAATAAGTTGGAACATCGGTCATATTGAGAATAAGCTTGATGCGATCTGCCAGTTCTGCCGCCAGCTTGGCTGCTCAAAGCTCTAACCTGGGGAGTGTGTTGTTTTGGTGGGTGTTACACGTGATTTAGCACATAATAGTTGAACAAAGATAGTGTTATCCTGTTTGACGGAGCGTATTTATGCGGCAGCACCAAAAGCTTCAATTGAGGCATCGGTAAAGATATGAAGCTGTTTTGATTTCAGTAGGCCGTGGGAGTACACGTATCGTAGTATGACGATATCTTCTACAGCGTTTTTTATTGTTTTTTTTGTGGTTGAGAGCTCAATGCCATTTATGCACAGAGTGTGGGACTCCCATGCTCGCAAGAACGCGACTGGACTACCCACTAAACAACCCCCCTGTCAACCTGAGAACCCAGCCTGGAACCGTTTGACACATTACTTCGGGCCAGGTCTCGTTTTGTTACGCCGTGAGGCACCTTCAAGCTGGGGGATCCCTTTCCTAGCGGGAAAGGAGAGGGGAAGAGGAAGTGCCCGAAAAGCGATCCCCCAGGCCCAGCGCCCCCGGCTGTTATGAGTCCCTTGTATATTTTAGGACTACCCGAGCATAATGTGCCACCTGGTTCTATTTGTCAACCGATTCGAGCATCACCGCAACTATATTATCCGGTGTGAGCTCTCCCGTCTCTCTGTAGAGTTCCCTTCGCAGCCTAGTCCAGTTTTTCAACGCAAAAAAGATGTGGCAGGCATTGTCTTTCTCTCCTGAGAAAAACTGAATACCGGGGGACCGTGACTTACCAATCTTATGCAGGCAAGACTGAAAACACCCATGCCCGTTCAAAAGCTGGGTCAGAAAGAAGTCAGTCTCACCATGCCTTCGATTTAGCCACGGTCTCACATCCGGGATGAGGCGCGCAGTCCACCTTCGCTTCATGCAATTGACCCAAGACTGCTGCCAATCGTTTAGCGAGCGCGGTCTCTCCTCGCGGACAACCATCTCCCTTGCATCCTCGTTTCGGCACACGTAAATAGTGCGGCGAAAGGTTGACCATCGTGTATGCATTTCATTAGGCAAAGCAGCATGCCAGTCCAGCTTGAGCTTCCAAATCGCTTGGAGTTGTATTTTTGAAGTCGTTACTTTTTGGGGCTACGAATCCTAAAGGGTCGACGATGCGAAATATATCGGAAGCGACAGTGCGTTTGTATATTTATTTAAGTTAGTCGTTGCCAACTTCATTCTGAATACGTCAGATGTTGGTGACCATGTCATACCTAGGGTTTTGATGTGCTCATCACTGCTTTCATTGAAATCGAGGCTCAGTTGAACGTCTTGTGATAGAAGTTGATCGAGTAGGCAAGCGTCGTTCGCGCACCATTTTCTTAAGTTGAATCCAGCTTCCAAGAGTAGAGCTTTAAGGTCTTTCTGAGTTTTTGATTTGTTGCTGAGTACGCGGCTGATCGAGTCCCATAAGTTACTGTGTTCAATTGATACTTCTTAATGCGATCTTCAGGAGAGCGTCCCCAAAAGATTAGCTGGAAGATTCTTTGTTCTAAGTTTACGATGATCTGCCGATAAACTTTCTCAATATCCGCTGTTAGCACGTATCGATGTTGTCTAAACCGTAGTAATATAGAAAACAGACTTTCCTGAACTGTAGGACCAGCAAGCAGGATATCATTGAGCGCAACATTGGATGTTGTTTTCGCACTTTAGTTGTGACACTATCTGGCTCGGTAATGCAATGATGAGGTAGAGAGTAATGTATGCTGGAACTTCAGTAATTTCTTCAATGTGGCCCAGGTCTAAATACTCATCCATGAACTTTGTATATTTTTGCTATAGGTCGGGCTGTCGTGCTAGCTTGCGTTCTAAACTGTAAAACCTTCGCAAAGCCATGTCCTTTGACTCACCCAAAGTGGATGGATCAGTAGTGAAGGGCAATGAAACTTCATCTCTGCCACCTGCGTTGCGGGGTTTCCAGCGGGCGAAATGAGCTTAACATTTCTTCTCACTTGGAGATAAGTGTTGCGCCTTTCAAGGCAAATTGTCCAGGTTCCAAAATCGTTCGATTTGTTATGAGATTGCCTCATCCTCAATGCCAACTCCGCAAGTAACGTTATCGCTGCTCGTTTCGTCTATGCCTCCGCCAACAATCCAAAAAAAACAGTATTTTGCGGAATGTTCTCCCAGTTTTACTTGGCCTATTGATAAGAGTTGATTGTAGATTTCTACCCCCAACTAGCAGATCTACCCTGTCTGCTCTATAGAACTGGAGATCAGCCAGTTTTATGTTGTCGGGAATCTTCCAATCACCCTCGTTGATTACCCTCGATGGTTGTTGGGCTATTATGCGGGGAAATACATAGAACTGTGACCAAAAAATAAGTTGACATTTGAATTTAAACTGCGCGCGTCGAAGGATTTGGAGAATTATTTTTTTTAGGTTGGGAGTACTGTCAGTGACATCTATGTCAAATTTACATGTCAAAATATTCATTAGTGTTTGAGATACGCGTCGTTTCCGAGATGGCCTTCAGTTCAATCTTCGCTGAGGCTTGAATCTCCTCTATCGTATCAAAACTGTGTCCCCGGAGCGGTCTTTTGAGCTTGCTGAGCAGCCAGAAGGCGCACCGCGCCAGATCAGTGAATACAGTGGTTGTGGAACGATATGGGTTGAGTTTTTGGCGAAATGATTACGAATTACGAGTGAAGTATGGGATGGTGCATTATCTTGCTGTAAAAACCAGGAATTGTCTTTCCACGATTCCGGCCTTTTTAGGCGGACGCAAACGACGCATAACGTTCAAATAATATTCTTTGTTGGCTGTTTGGCCCGGCGGAAGGAATTCATAGTGCACATCACCACGATAATCGAAGAAGAGAAGCGGTTTATGGTCGCCCAGGACGCTCTTCGTCTTGGACACGTTCACGGCCGGCTTGGAACTCACTATACCACTTGTAAACATTTTTTTTAGACATAACCTCATGACCAAAGGCTTTCTGCACCATCCTCAACGTATCCGCAGCACAAAATTGATCCCGCAAACAAAATTTAATGCAAATTCAACAAATTTCGACATCGCAAAAAACGAAAGACTCACTTTAAGCAGCTCACAAAACGACGCGTATCTCAAACACTAATGAATATTTTTACATGTAAATTTGACATAGATGTCACTGACAGTACTACCAACCTGAAAAAAATAATTCTACAAATCCTTCCACGCGCGCATTTTAAATTCAAATGTCACCTTATTTGTTGGTCACAGTATTTGCGATTTTAACAGAAAGTTGACCCTTACTGTTGCTTTCTGACGCTCATTTTCAATGCGAAGTATTTTGATATTGCTGGAATCTTTGATCAGTTGAGGCCTGCGGCAAATACTTTGTTTCGTGGTGGACGTTGAGGCCTCAAATGTTGGTCGGTGAAGTGCTGTGCTGTGCTCTGTGCGGTGTTGTGCTTTTTGGGACAATGTTTGCAGGTACCCCTGGTGCAATTCTTCGACGGATGGTCTGCTTGTAGGCAAGTTACACGTCTTGAATGCTTTTGAATAAGTTTCAGTAGATTTTCGGGGATGAATGTCAGAAAAGCTTTGCACACGAAAATTGAATGTAAGGCGTTGCAAGCAATACAATTGTTGGCGTTCACTGCCGTTAAAGCCTTTGTGAACGTTGACCGTTTTTTGTCCTCTGCCCTGATCTTGGAGCCGAGTGCTTCCACGGATTGGAATATTTTTTCTTAGAAACTCAAGAGCCCTTTGATGGTTTGAAGTTGTCTTGGATGAGCTAATGACTGCTTATACAGCACGTGTGTAGTTTTGTGCAACTTGCATATAAGCATAAACAACAACAAGGGATCTCATTCTGTGGTTGCGATTCCAACGTTCTCCAACCCTTTTAAACATTTGCGTGTCGTATCGTGGAGTGATTTAATGTTCGCAGCTGGTTGTGTGAGACGCTTGCCCAAGTAGATTCGATAATAGCACATTTGCAATTAATCTCGGATTTTCGTAGTGTTCCTTGAGAATTTGCCATGCTGCAGAGTAGTTTGCATTGGATAGTGGCAAATGTTTAATTCAATTTCCGGCTTCTCCTGATAGGTTGGGTCGAAGATACCGCAATTTTACGCATGGTGAAATATCCTGCTTTTGAACCACCTCCGAAAACAGGTCGTAGAACTGGCACGAATTGAAAAAGTTCCCGTCGAACTTACGAATTTTTATTTTGGGTAGCTTAATTTTCATGCTACCATCGGATCGTAATGTTTGATCAGTCACTAGTATCTGCTGTGGCCCCCTTGTCTGAAGATGGTCAGTTAATGAAACATTGGTGTTAAAAACTTGGTCCTATCGGTTCAAAAATCCCTTTAAGCCGTAGCCAAATGTTTCGGGGCTATTAACAGCTTCAAATATCTGATGATGTAGAGCTTCAACATGTTGCCAGTATTCGGAAATACTTTCCTTCTGAAGTTGATAGAAGGCCGTTGGTTGTCCAGATGTTGTATCCGCCAGTCTGCATAGAATGTGATTCAAGTGGCCGCTGATGGTGTTGGCCTTCCTCAGCAATTGGCGTATGGGATTCTCTATGGCTGAATCCTTCTCTTCAATATTGGATGCCTTACTTGCTTCCATATTCGACGACAAAGTTTTGATTTGTGCTTCAAATAACTCCTTGTATTTTGAATGGAGTGATGCGATGGAAGTGTAGTAGTCACTGATAAAATAGTCGTCCTGCTGTTCAACGTCAGGGTGATTCCTTATATCAGTATCGGTAGACTCGAACTGATCCCATGCCGCTTCCAGCCGCTGCAAACGTTCTTGGTAATGTTCGAGGGTCTTTCGCTATGAAGGATCCTTTTCCACGTTGGAGATAATCCTTTGAATCTCTTTTCCAGTGACCTCCTGGTCAGCGATGAGTTTTTACATGTTGAAAATTTGACGCTTGCAGTTTCGAGTCCTGTCACGGTTGCCAATATGAGATAGCTATATGAATATTAGAATTTAGTTATCATCAGCAAATTAATATTGTGACGATCATGACACATTGTGCAATTTTTAGTTTCATATCTTTTTCATTCTTTGAGCTATTAAATTGCAAATAATGTAATTGATTTATTAATCTATATTCTTAACTTCTCGTGTGAATTTAAACATGCGATTAAAAGAGAGTCTTTAGATGATGAATGAAGATGACGACGCTGATGGCGAAGATGATGATTAACAGGTTTAAAGAAGCAGACCAATGTGTGATAGACGATTGAACGTGAATATTCGGATGTGCCTAATGTAGATGATTGAGTCTAAGGTTAGATAATATTGCTCGTGGTTGAGTACATGCTCTCCTGCTGTCTGAGGAAGATCGTGCCCTGCAAGCACCTTGCTGTAATAAAAGCCCATGAAAGATCGGACCCTGAAAATACTACTGTCGAAAACACCTTCTTAACAACACTGCAATCTAATTTGTAATCAAGTGACCATAACTACTTATGGCTGTCACATTTGCTTATACTCCTTTTTTCTTTTCCCTTGCCTCAAACCAACTCTGTGTGAATAAAGTCGTAATTTAATAACTCAAAAACAGTTTTCTTTTTTATATATTGCCAATATCTTTCAACTGGTTTCATATCAACACCTGCGCTATAATCCGTAATATGTGGGTTCGATTCCAGCTCAAGTCTTTGGGTAGGTAAGTGAATAAATACTTGAATGAAGTTGCATTAGTAAATATTTTACCGGCATTGAATAGAATGTTAAATCGTAGCTTCACAGGAAGCATATGCCGAATGGAGGTGAGAGAGAATTAAGTTTAGCAAAGCGTCTTCATAATAAATTTATTGTTAAGTTTTTCAAATTGTGCAGTTATACTTATATTTGGCAATTCACCTAAGAGTCTAGTGCAAGACAAATATAGACAAATTTTTTAACAGCTTTGTAGACCCGATATGCCTGAGAATGTGTTGAGCATTTACATGCTTTTGTATAATTTTAGACATATTTTCTATCGGGAGGACAATTTTTTCACTGAAAAAAAAAATGTTTTTCTTGTTTTTAAGTTTAGGCTTCTGATTTTTCGTAACTTTCCTGACTTTTACAATAAAGAGTTTCAAAATTTGCTGGGTAACTTTTAAGATGACTTCTTTGATTTGTGTCGTCTATTTCTTAGCATAAGTAAACACAGTTGTTGTTGTTTTACGAGGGAGTCCCTAACTCCTCGGAACTTAAAAGTTATAATTTTTTCATCCTTGTTATGCTTGATTATTATTTATTTCACATTTCTATACTTACCAGTTACTACAATGAATATAATTTAACGATCAAAACTACTCCAATCCAAAATGCGCCAAAGTGACCCTAAAAGCTGGAGACCCCAAAAAATTCAATGCGAGAGCAGTACAACGCAACGCAACCAAATTAAACCTAATTACGGCGATCGCATACCCAAACTGCCATTACATTAATTTGTAGCTGCCGCAATTTTTGTTTCGAATTTCGGCAGAAATCAAAAACGATTAAACACGCTCTACACTAAATACATAAGATAAATAGCAAGAAAAAAATGCTCAAACCCAAATACATAAGATATGCATTGTGGAGATACAATAATATGAAAATGGTTAAAAACTTTCGCTTTCAAGAGGTTTTTCGATTACTTAATAGTTGAGGCATCGTGATTGAAGAAATTTTTTACTCGTATTTTCTTGTTTCCATTTTTCCTCAACATGTTTTTATAGCTCAGCTCGGTGGTTTCTTCTTCTTCATCGTTTTTCTTTTCTTTCGTTATTTCTTGGACTAGCAGTCATAATAAGTCCAAGTCAGAAAGAAAGAAGCAGCGGCATTATTTGGCCTCTTTTGTATTACATAAAATTCATATAAGCTCTCAGCTGTTGTTACCTGGCGAATTAAGGTGTTGTCTTGTTGTTTTGCTGGCAGTGTGCTGTGCTACCGCGGTGTGCGGTTTTGTTCGCACACTCCACCGACCAAATTGGCGAATTAAAAGTATTTGCGATCGTCATTTGTTTCGAAATTTAGCGAAGCTGGAAAGCATTTTCGCAAAATTACTCTTATAGGAATTGGAAACAGACTTTATGAATGAGCGAAGAAGTGCATTTAGATTCGCTGGTGGTTACATATGTGAGCTGAAATTAACTGGGGCATTGCATTAGATATGTAACACGTGCATTAATGGAGAAAAGCGTAGGCGAGCGGCTTACTTCCGATTTGAATTATGGATTTGCTTGTGTCATGAAAGTTTCCGCATAATGTAAATACATATGTGTCGTATGTCGTCCGTTCACAAATCTATTCTTCTGAGGAAGCATGCCTCTATGGTAAAAGCATTACTTTTGTGGTCCATTCGATTAGATCACAACCATTCTGCCTCCAAAAGGAAAAGGACCGGGAATAGTCCTTTTCCTTTTAGGATTGGTCATTAAAGTTTCCATTCGATTTTTGTTTACAGCAACTAAGACCCGACAATGATGCAACAGCGATTATAAAATTTCTAATTGAATTAATTTAATACTACAAAAAAATGTTGCTGATATTTTTTTCAAGGAAACTATCAATAAAGAGAATGTTTCTATTCCACTTAGTAATTTTGTCTGCGATAAGATCAGTTAAGTAAACATAATTTAGAATATTGACGTAAATCGTTCAGTGAGTAGACAATTTTTAATCATGGCCTTCACACTTAATTCAAGATTGCATCTGCTAAAGGTTAGAATTTCAAACCATTCGAGTCAATACAGGAAAAAAATGTTTTGAATATTTTGGCTTACTATTTCTGTCTGTTCCGTGTACATCAAATAATCATTTCGAACTTTCGCGCGTAATGAGAAAGTAATGGAATATATTATGAAATATTTAGAGGTAACGCTTATAATACAATTGTGAAGCACCAAAGGGTATATTCTCCGAAGAAATTTGGATGAATTGAGTTATCCTTTGATTAATGCATAACTTACCTTAATTGATGTCAACTCCACTGTAAACGGTCTCAAGCTCGTTTGAGATATTCTACGTCTAGCGTTCGTAGCGTACAGTAGCGTTTTAAATCGCTCCTGTCAAAACTTTTCAAAAATCAAATTAACTTTTTAAAACGTCAGCCCGAAGTTGAAGTTTTATAGGAAGGAGCTTATAATGTCGAAGCAATTGCGGTGCCGTGGGGCGGGTTCATTCCTCCAGCATAACGACCCACTACAAAAGAATTTCGAAGTCGAAAAATTCTAGGTAACTACAAAAGGACGGAGTTGCTTGTTCAAAGAACAAGTCGAAAAAAGCCAAAACGATTCTCATGGCCCACAAATAAGAGTGGGGCAACCGGATGGTTGTGGTGCCCCCTCGCACCCGCCCAACTGGATCAAGATCCAAGATGTTGCAGTGGCCGTATATTTCCCTTCTGAGTGTAAAACTCATACAAACTTACTTTGCATGAGCCTTCCCATAAAAAAAGAAATATAAACGTGACCAATTTATGTCCTAGAGTTATGTGATCGGATCACATAACCCTATGCTATAAAAAGGGCACTTTAACTGAAGGCCACCCAACCCGCAAGTGCCCCTGAAACTACAAATCAGCGGGAGCGCGCCTGATGGCTAGCACATTTTTTCTGGGAAAAGCCTTCCACCGTGCCGAGTCATGTACCCGGTCCGAAGAACAAAATCAAAAGACCGAAGCGTAACTTTAATTATCTTCATTGTATTCTTGGTACTTAAACGTTTACAATTTCTCCAATATTCAAATTTAACACGGTTCAAGCGCTAAACGTGTTGCCCCTGTGCGTTTATTTTACGTTAAGTTTCAATCAAAGTCAAGTCAAAGTCAAAAGCGCTTTACTTAGATTACTTAGAACTTTGATTCGGAGGATATTTTATCTTCTTATCGGTGGCCCGTCTATATATGTGCCCGTCAGAATTAAAAACAAATCGATTCATGTCCAAATACACGAATGCTTCTGGAGAATGACGCCAGTAGTGACGCAAGTCACAATATACCCGTCTGTAGGGTGGAACGGCTGTGAAATCCAAGGGTTTTCACTCACAGTTACAGATCGTGCGAAATGATTCCGAAGAAGTTTCAATATGAAGATATCGACCCTTCTCGCTGGAGCGGTTTGATAAATTTTTCTATTCGATATATAGTGCTTCCAATCCGTCTCAGGCTTTCTGTACAAACCAGTACATGCACGAAGACATTTCCTTTCGAAAACTTTTAATCTTTCCATTGTACTAGCACTCTGGTTGTACCAGATCTGGCATCTGTATGTCAAAACTGGTCTAACTAGGGTCTTTTAACAAATAACTTTGACTTTTTGATCAATGTATCTGGAATGAAAGAGTTTTCGAAGAGCCATGACTACTTTTAGTGCTTTACTGAGCATGATATTGATATGTTCAGTATAGTACAGATACTGATCGAGATGAACACCGAGGTATCGAACACAGGATTTATGAGGAACCCGTTCTGAACTACCCTCACCAGCTATAATGTGGAAATCCTTCCAATTACGTTTCAGGTCTTGACTGGCCCCCTGCAGCGTTGTCCGAAACAAGATTGTTTCGCACTTCTGCACATTGATTTTCATTCGCCAATTGGCGGTGTAGAGCTGCACATCATTGAACATTTTTTGGAGATTTCTCTGAACTATTGTAGCTTTTCGGTCTGCCGTATAGATGATCAGATCATCAGCAAATGCTACCAATGATCGCGTTGGCGACACGTTAAAATCAAAGCCGTTCAATAGCTTGCGAATGAAGATTGAGAAGAGCAGAGGCGCAGTAACTGTTCCCTACTGTAGACCATTCAAGACCTTGAACTCGCGCATTGTTGTCAGATTTCCATCAGTTACAACAAACGATTTCCCGTATAACATATTGTACATCATGGCGAGAAGGTGTCTGGGGAACTTGTCCTGAAGAAGTTTGAAAACTAGTCCATCTAACCACACCGTATCGAAGGCTTTCTCCATATCAATGAGACATGCTCCAACACATTCTTTGTTGTTTATTTTCCAACAGATGTCTGAGGTTACTTTCGTTATTGCATGTGTGGTCGAATGCCTGACACAAAAACCAAATTGGCAATTCGGCATCAACTCATATTTCTCAATGTGGGCGTTTAATGCTCTGTTGAGTATCACTTAAAACACCTTGCTGATGTTATGCAGCAAGCCGATTGGGCGATAGCTTTTGGGGCATGAAGATTCTTTTCCTTTCTTCAAGATCGGAAATACCTTAGCCTTTTTCCACTCATTTGGGAAATATGAATTGCTCAACATGTTGTTGAACAATATGCAATAGTTCCTAATAGCAACCTCAGGCAAATGTCGGAGAACTATATTTGGAATATCGTCAAGACCATACGGTTTCTTGTTGTTTATCCTGCGAAATATGAAACACAAGTCTTCATAGTTGACAAAGTAATCAATAAGATTCAAGCTCGGTATGAGGTCAGATGTTAATGTTTTATCGAAATGAAGAATTGATTGGCCGTTCAGGCTTGATTTGAAGTCGGAAACTTTTGCTTCAACGACCTCTGAAAATATTTCATTCCTTCTCTCAGGGCTTGGTAGATGAACCAATTCAAAATGTGTTCCAATCAGGGCAAGTTTCTGCAACCCATCACATATAATCCTGTTTCCATTTCTATCCGGAGTCCTACTATCAATTTCGATACCCGCCTTCACTCGAGACTTCTTGCGGAATATGCTATTCACTTTCGCGAAAACGCCGTCTGGGTCCTGTAGGCTAATACCCCTCAATTTTTCCGCCCATTGATTGCTGACCTCACTCTTGAAGTATGAACGGATTAAGTTCCACACATTCTTCAGGTGTAATTTCAACAAAGCCAACGAGGGATGGTTGTAGTCCAAAAATCGTCGATAAATATTGTTGACGCGTGTGAGAAGAAGGCTTTTCAATCTTTTCAACCTTGCGATGGTTGGTGTTTCATATCCTTCCATATTGTTTGGATGTTTTATCTTGGGAACAACTTTCTCAATCGTTTCCAACCTCAGCTTCTCTAACTTCGACAAATAGAGATCTATTTCATCGTCAGTTAGATTTCTGTTCTTAGGAACCATTGGGGAAGCGTTGCCATCATCAGAAGGAGGGCATTGTTTCTGGTACTCACGATTAAACTTCTTTTGAAACTTTCCCCAGTCTGCTTTTTTGAAATTCAACCGATGATTTTTATGTTGAACTGGAATGAGGAAGAAATCATCCCTTTGATGATTGATTTCCATTACGATTGCGTTATGCTCGCTATCGTAGTGAAGCACCTGCAGTTTCCGTTGAGGGCTATTAAAGCTGAATTCAAGTCTTGCGTCAGCAATGCAGAGCTCCAAATATGAATTTGTCCTAGGGTATGTTGGGAACCCCAACCCATATAGGTTGCACCTGTATTCAATTTGGTTCTGTGTTATCCATGATTTCAGGAATACACCTCTTGGATTATTGGTGGCGTTAAGCCATGATGTATGCTTGGCATTCAGGTCACCGGCAAAAATATAATAACTATGCAGCCTGTTCAATTCCAGTATTTCAAATAAGGAATTGAGTTCCTCCTTGAACTTGAGAACATTTTGACCAGTTGCATAGGCAGAGATAACGAAGATGTTATCCCCACCTGGCAGTGAGATTTTGATGACGGACACTTCGAGAAATTCGAAGTTTTTGAATTCGACTTTTTCAATATTTTGGAAACAATAGGGTCTTCTAACCAATATCCCGGTGCCACCTCCCCCATCACCTATTTTCCTATCGTTTCTTACGAATGCAAAATCTTTGAATTCCATAGAATGCCACGAATTGAGGTGGGTTTCAGTGAGAAGCATGATGTCAGGCTTTTGCTTAGCAATAAATTCAAGGAGATAATCACGTCGATGTAAAGCAACGATAGAGGTGACGTTGATCGATATGAGGCGAAGCCTATCCATGGGAATATGACTGGATGACAAGTTATTATTAGGCATTTGAAAGACCTAAACGCTGAGTAGCAAAGTTAATTTTTGAATCTTATTTGTGGATTCTCTCCGATAAAGAATTAAGTTGCTGGTAAATTTTGAGAAGCAGCTCATTATTGCCGCTTACATTATTTACATTATTTCCAGCATTTTCTGCTGGTCCTCTAGCGGCGAGTGCAAATGATACTCCGGGCTTGGAGAAGTTGGAAGGTATGATATTACGGTGTACTTGTGTTTGCTTTGGAGCAAATTTAACTTTTGCATCTTGATATCGGGAGCATCCTCGATATGATGCTGGGTGACCAAAAACACCGCAGTTAACGCAGTATAATTTTTCTTTAGGCTCCGTCTGAGCCAATTTGCACTCACCGGGAGCATGAACGTCTTTGCATTTAACGCAACGATAGTGCATGGCACAATTGGCAGCCGAATGTCCAAATCTTTGACACCGGTAACACTGGTTGACTTCTCTTTTCTGGAGGCGTTCCCACTTCACCACTCTGAAATTCAAGTACCTTATTTGTTGAAGGGCACTTGGACTGCTCTTATGTGCAATTTGTACCAGGTAAAGTGGTAAATTCTTCCTTTCTATGGTCGACCTTCTTGTCGCAAAGGCTTTGACTGAAACAAAATCAATATCTGGTGCAGCTTCCTCGAGCACCTGAAGAAGATCGACCGTATCCTCTCCGCTGTCCAAACCCTTCAACAAGAAGGTCTGATTCTTTTCACTTTTCTGGGTATAGGTGAAGTGTGGAACCTCCCCAGAAATCAGCGCATCTTTGGCTGACTTGAAATCAACCAGTGATTTCATCCTTATATTTAATTTTTCGGCATTTTGATTTCGAAATTGGCCAGTTTATTTTCGGCTGCCAATAGTCGAACCATATCTTTCCCGGTTTGTCCGAACACGTTGATTAGCGGAACTTTTTCTGTCTTGTTGGAAGCTTTTTCAGAGGAACCAGCAGAACTGCGGGCTGGTTTTTTCTCCTTATTTTTGTTCTTTAAATACTGAATAAAATTTAAGTCATTATCTTGATTAGAATTACCTTCGATGTTTTCTTCAATTTCCATTTCTTCGGTTAATCCCTCCAGCGCTGCAAAATAGTTTTGGCTCTCGTTGATGCCACGAGCACTTGGAACTTTCTTCGGCTTTGTTACCTGTTGCCATTGATTTTGCGGCTGCGTCTTTTGATGCTTCATCCCTCTTTTGAAGAGATCCTTGTTCATCATTTTCTTTTTGCAATTTGGCCATTTGTTGATTGCCCGCTTTTATTTGCAGCTTGCACCCTCCATCTCCGGAGTTTTCTTCGTTATTTTTTCTTTTGGTGATTATCGCCAGTTTGGTATTCGTCGTTTCCCCAGGTTGCCCAAACGGTGGGAAGCCGTCGGGCTCCTCCATACCAGCGGCGAAGTTTTCTTTGGTAATTTGTTTTTCGTTACCAATCGAAGTAAAAATATTCGATAGAAATTTCCTGAGTCGATTACTTCGACAATATAAGATTTATTTCCGATAAAAATTAACTTCGGACTAACGTTTTTCGCAAATTAATTTAATTTTTGAAAACTTTTGATCGGAGTGATTTAAAAGACGTCTATACGCAAAGACTACTACGATCCATCCCCGTTAAGTTTCAATCATATCACTTAAAATGTTACCATTGAGAGGCGAAATGTTTAAAAAAAAAAATTAAATTTGATCGTTTAAAGAAAATTATATAAATTTGAATGTTTAACAAAAATCAGTTTGAATATTTAAAATTTTTGTAACTTAATGCTAAGGAAAAGAAAACCAAAACCTCCTTACCGAGCGCTCGTTGATGCGGTGGGCAGTCCTGGAAGCTAATCCGGGCATATACTGGTATAATATTTAATATATCGATTACGAGACACTTAAAAAAAAATTTATAATAATTATTGATTTCAAAATTATTGACAGACTAATTTCTTCGATTGCTTCCTTGGATTGTTGACTATCTTCCAGATCGTCATTATTATACTTGATACCATGCGAGAGCTGTTCATGAACATCTGTAACCGATTTCATTGGTTCTGAGACATAATTTAAAGTTTCTTCGTCGCTGTGATGTTGGTTTATAACATAATTAACAATTTCTTCGGTTTCCTTGAAGGTTTTTGAATCACTGAAGTCTACATAGGGTTCTTCAAGTCGAAGTTCATTGTTTTGTAGGCTCTCGTATATCTTTTTTAATTAACCGAAATTTGACGATCGATGGCTTTTGATCACAACATTCCTGACTTGTGTATCGAATCAAATATCTAAATACGGGCAAAATAACATTCAGGAGGCTAATAAAACACTCTTTCAGTGGCTTTTCATCCATTCTGAACTAGTTCGGGGACGAACAACACAATTTTTGATTTTGTTCTCCGGAAACAATGTGAAAATGAACAAAGTCATTTAGTAACTGATCACGATTATAACGGGACTATTCACATAAAAAGTTCAAATTTTTAGGAAATTGCAGAGCATCCTCCTCTCCTGGGCAAAACCGGCAATCGGGAGACCGTGACTTACCGATCTTGTGCCGGTAATACTGAAAACACCCGTGCCCGCTCAAAAGCTGGGTCAGATAGAAGTCAGTCTCACCATGCCTTCGATTTAGCCACGGTCTCACATCCGGGATGAGGCACGCAGTCCACCTTCCCTTCGTGCAATTCACCCAAGACTGCTGCCAATCGTTGAGCGAGCGCTGTCTTTCCTCGCGGACAACTATCTTCCTCGCATCTTCGTTTCGGCGCAGGTAAATAGCGCGGCGCTCTCTAGCAAGGAGGGCGACAGGTATCACGCCTGCAATCACTCTCACCGCCGAGTCGGAGACTGTTGGATACAAAGATGCAATTCTCAGTACTCCTCTTCTCTGTACCTGTGCCAAACGTTTTCGGTATACCTCCTTGCTGAGAGCGTCGACCCATACCTCTGCTCCGTACAGTAGCACTGACCCTACAGCACTCATCAAGAGGCGTCTTCTTGATGGGCTGGGTCCCCCTACGTTGGCCATAAGTCGAATCAGAGCCGATATTCCCGAAGCAGCCTTCTCAGCCGTTGCCCTGATTAGCTCAGTGAAACTCATCTTCGAGTCGATCAGTAGCCCCAGGTACTTCACCGCTGGCTAGGATTCGATCACCCTTACTCTAGGGATTCTCTTTTTTGTCAAGATGACCACTGCGGTTTTCTCCAGTGCTAAACTGAGCCCGCGAGCAGTCATCCAGTCCCTCACTCGGCGCATTAGCATACATAGCCTAAGTTGCGCTTGTTCAACGGTGCGTCCAGCGACCAGAGCCGCAACATCATCCGCATAGCCGACCAGGCGCGACTCATCTGCCATCTCAAGTCTCAATAGCCCGTCGTAAGACACGTTCCACAGGTCCAGACCAAGGATAGATCCCTGGGCAACACCCGATGTAATTTAAATCCTTCGTTGGCCCTGTGTCGTGTCGTAGAGCAGGCTTCGATCCTTTAGGTAGTTCCTCAAAAGCCGCATTAGATATTCTGGAACTTGAAAAGAGTTTTTCAGCGTGTCCAGAATATCCACCCATCTAGCGGAGTTGAAGGCATTCCTGACGTCGAGTGACACCAACAGGACGATCCGTCGCTTGGTGCGACTACATGCCTCTGCCTTTTGGACCGCGTTCACCACCTCTGCAATCGCATCAATGGTAGAACGTCCTGCTCTAAAGCCGTACTGCCGAGGAGATAGGTCCCCAGCAGCACGAATCGCGTCAGTAAGTCTTCCCTTGATGAGTTTCTCTAGCACTTTCCCAGCTGTCTCTAGCATGCATAACGGGCGGTATGCAGACGGCGATTCGGGATTTCTCTTCCCCATGCTAATCAGCACGAGCCTCGCCACCTTCCATCGTACCGGGAAAACCCCGTTCCGTAGGCAAGCGTTGAATGTGCTGAGCAGCAAGTCAGGACAATGGTGATAGACGAGCTGCAACACCTCAGCTGGAACACCATCTGGACCTGGAGCCTTCCTCGCTTTCAAGGAGAGAACTGCCTCCTCCAGTTCCAGCTGTGTAAAGAGTGGGCACTCGACTGCTCTTTCACCATGCACAGCGTCAACACGGACGGGATGGGCGGGGAAAAGTCCCCACACTATCGCGTCCATCTTTTCCGCGTGATGTATACAAGGCTTCCGTAGGCCACCAAGCTTCCCCATGACCAGCCTGTAGCCAAGGCCCCACGGATCCTTGTTCACATTGTCTACTAGGTCTTGCCAGCAGCGAGCCTTGCTACTGTTGATCAGTTTGCGAATGCATTTCCTGGCCGACTTATATGCGGCCACCTGGTTGCATGCCTCGTCACGGTTCCGCGCCCGTTGAGCCTCACGCCGAAGCTTGTGACACTCCTTCCGCTTTTCAGCGATTTCAGTAGACCACCAGTACACTGGGGGCTTGCCGTGCCGGGGTCTTCCACGGGGCATAGAAGCGCAGCAAGCAGTCGTAATGATGCTCATAGTAGAGTCTTGAGCTGCCAGTTCTTCCGTCCCCTCCGAAGCTCCCTGCAGCGGCTCACCTGCTGTGAGAACCTTGACGGACCTCTCGACGTCCATTCTTGCTATGTTCCATCCAGGTGTAGAAGGCCGAGAGCACGGACGTCGGGAGACAGCATCACTTATCTCAAGCAGAATGCACTGATGATCACTGGCTGAGTAGTCCTCTAATACACTCAGTTGTGTATCCTCCGTACTAAGGACTCCGAGGCGAATGTCACGTCCGGTATGGTTCCCTCACAGCTAATAACGCGGAAAGTCAGCGTGTTTCGGGAGTTTAGTACGACGAGGGCCGTCCTGGCCGCCATTTCCAGGATTCGTTTTCCCGCGGATCCGTCTGAGGCATGCCCCATTCGATTGCTTTAGGATTGAAGTCTTCCCCAGAGACAGCGCCCTCCAAAGCATTAAACTTGGCTTGGAAAGATGATATCGACTCGTTAGGCGTTAGTTACACACTAAAGAAGGTGGTCCCTGAGCACCGAACCCACACGAAACCATTCCCACGTCCACAACTCTCCGCCTGAAAGTCACTGTTCCGAACCCAGATGCCGGCAGTACCAGTTTCATGAGAATACCAGAATGCAGGACTTTTATTATGGTGTTGCTCACTCAGTAGCAAGAAGTCGGCTTTCATGTCCCTCGCAAACTGCTCAAGCAGATTTTGGGCGGTTGAACTGCGGTGTAGGTTTAGCTGCAGGATGCGGGTCATCGGAGCTGTGATTTTGCCTTGGCTAGGGCTTCCTTGAACACCCGGCATTTTCCTGATCCCAAGACGTGTCCAAAATCAGCTTTTTGGATCAGCATCCATCAGCAAAGAATACAGTGTACCTCCTTCGTACACTCTTTTCTTTTATGTCCCATTTCACCGCATTTGTAACACAGGGAACTCCTATCGGGTCCTTTGCATACTTGTGTGGTGTGACCATAACCAAGGTATTTGAATTATTGAAGAGGCGTTGCTCTTCGCCGTATCTTACAGACAACCCACCCTATTCGTACTTTGCCCTCGTTCAGGAATTGTTCGGCGTCCTTTTCGGTCAAGTCAACTATGGCCATGCGTTGTCCCCTGTTGTTTTCTGGTGTCAGTCTCGCTTTGATCCTTCCCATGCTAGGGAACTCCTTTTGATGGCCCCTTTGATGGCCTCGGCTAGATCCGTCACGCAGTCAATGTCTCGTATTTCAATCGTTGCCATCGGATCGAGCGGGGCTATAGTTGCGCTTTTGCCGAGGACTTTCTTTACTGCGTCACAGAATGCTTCTTTATTGCCGGCCTCTGCTCCGAATTCGACCACTACTTCAATGGTAGTATTGGTGTCTTTGGGCCTTACGTTTCCCCTGATGTCACGCTGTACCTCCGCGTAGGAGGCTTGGGTCTTTAAGAGCAGTGCCTGCTGCCGGGGTCTTTGTCGGGGCTTCTGTCTCTGCTGTTTTGTATCAGGTCCTTTTTCTAGTCCGGCTTCCGTGCGAACTTTACTTTCTGGCTTTTTTTGAAGGAGTTTGTTTGCGGCTTTCTTCGCTCCTTTTGTAAGCACTGTCTGGAACCTGTGATTTGGTGCTCCACGCCCATCAAGTGCCTCTTCCTTCCTTCTTTTATCCCGATCTCTTTTGATTGGGCTAGACGCCATTCTTTTATTGACGTTTAATGTGGAGCTATCTGCATGTCACCTTTAGATTTCACTCCAAGAGTCGTCTTCGGCCCTTAACCATTTCCTCCGATAGTGCCCTCTACGATCTAGGAGCTCCTCTAGTTCAAGGAGCCCTGCCTTTGCTGCTTTGCTGATTTTTGGGGAGTCGCATGCAGCTTGTATTCTTTTCAGAACATTTCCCGCTTTTCGGAGTAGTCTTTCTTCTTCGTAACGCTGGGCCGCAATTGTGCCATGCAACCATCTCTGGGAGAGGTTATCGCGTTCCTTGTCCGAGTGCAGTACTTCCGCCACATTTTCAACTTTGACGGTGCATTCACGCGGTGTCTGGTCACTCTTTGCTTTTAGTGCCGTAATCTCCTCGTTGGTTTCTGGATTTTTCGTTGCAATGTCGGGATTCGCGACCCTTGCATCGGTCACTTCGGTAACGATCGCAGCAGTGACAATCGAATTTTCGGTGCTCTTTATGTTATCCCCCACCGCTCGAACACCTGAAGTGTCGTGCAGAGTTTCCCGTGTCTCCTTAATAGGACGCTCGGGCGTTCGCATCATTTTTTTGCTGCGCCCGGACGCCGCAGGAATCTCAGTCTGAACCAGACTGTCTGCTGTTCTCCGTTTTTCGTCTACCGTCACAGTCATTGTGTTAGGCTTCGTTTTTGTCGTTGTTGTACCGCTCGCGATGTAATGTTGACATCGTGGCTGCAACCGCTGGTTGCGTCGTCGTTATTATTTTTCGTTTCTTCTTCTGGGTATTTGTGGTCTTTTGATTTTGGTTGCTCCAGTTTTGTTGGGTCCCCCCTCGGAGCCGCTATCTCCGTTCGTGTGTGTAGTCGCCTTTTTGGTCCCATGATTATCTTTGCAGAGCAGGGAGGCCATGCGAGGGTTGGCACAAGCCCTTATGGGGACAAGTGCTCAGAGCCAGACTAGCGCTAATCGGGAGTCCGTCTGAACCGAACCTACACCACCAACCCAATGGTGCGAACTTCGAACGTACTCCGAGGCCTGCCAAAGTTTTACCGGGACGGAGGCGGTATGATAGTTGAATTGGAGCCGCTCACACACGAGTTTCACCTCAGAGCTACTGTGCAAAGCAACTAGGTCCAAACCATCACATCCGCCAGCCCAAAGCGTCATTACCAGTTCATTGTCCAAAGCGTAGTCCCGATCCGATCAGAGTCGTTACCTGTCATCCCAGGAGGGAACCTCACGGTGCCCCCCATATCCTCGGGTCGGTGGCGGCGGCGAACCCCAAAGAATGCTAGCCTCCAAGAGTGCTCTTGTCGACCGGCATTCCCCCTGCGGACATGAGGCTACATTTAATAATAATAATAAGAATAAAAACTATTCTACAAATTACAACTACAGCGAAAAAAATTACATATTTTTTTTCATAATCTACCATTACAATTTTGGATAGGAGAAAGGAGGGTTTTCGAACAGTTTGCTAGTATAACTGCTTGATTACTACAGGGCAGCTAATTTCCTCGCGATCCCAAGGCGACGAGGATTGCGAAAGAGGAGCTGAAGGATGTTCAGATGAAAGATCGATTGTCTTCGGAATCGAAATGCAAGTGAAACGAATGAAGAAAACAGTTGACGGACGGACAGACTGACCCGTAGATTTACGTTTTGCTTTGAGTGTGTAAACTTGCCTGTGGTTGAAGCTGGATACAGACGGACAGAACAGACGTATATATGTAATTGTCGGCGCAGGTCTTCTGTACGCGGCTTTTCAGAAAGCGCTGGTCCAGCTTGGCATTGTAATGCCCAGCGGCTTTACCTTGGTGAAAATTACGCCGAAAAACTTCATCTCCTTCTTTAAAATTGGAATGTCGTGACCTGAGGTTGTACTGCGCTTCATTGGTACGTCCTGCGGCCTTAATCTTCCGTCCGATTCGTTGGCGGAGGTCTCCTAAACACTCGTGGGGCTCCAGCGCAACGACGTGATGTCCCAAACTCTTTAATTGCCGGAATAGCCTGTATGATTTACCATGGCAAATCATGTGCTGTCCGAAGGCGGCAAGGTAAGGTGAGACACCGGTGACGGTATGATAAAATGACCGCAGAGCGCACGTGATGGCCGACAATCTGTGGTCCCAATCTTTCTGAGTTGAATGAACATAAGAACGGATCGCGGCTAGCAGTGTGCGATCCAAACGTTCAGATGCGTTAGACTAAGGAGAGTAGATGGGCGTCAGTTGGTGTTCTACGCTATACTGTTAGAGTAAACTGCCGAGATCTGAACTGCATTCTGGTACCCCGAACACGGAATACTCGACTCTAGAAATTTAACGATATGTGGACGCGCTCTGGGACGTTGGGTTGACCCATAGGAGATCGAAGAGGCTGGTTGGGTGCTTTAGTGCCTTTACAGGTCTCACAGGCGCTCACGTAGTCTTTGACCTGGGATGCCATTTTAGGCCAGAAGAAGTATTTCTTAAGTCGCCGGAGGGTTCGGCCGTAACCTTCAAGGGCACTTAAAGTATGGTCATGTGCGCGGAGGATCAGATGGTGTGTTATTTCCTCCGGTACCCAGAGTTTCCAGGACTCTTCTTCCTGCCATGAATCACCAGTGGCGTATTCATTCTGTCTATACACGTAGCCGTCTATCACTTTCAATTCAGGCAACTGTGTTTGTTGGGTCACGACGGTTTGCCTCAACTCTTTGTAGCTGTCTGATTCTAAATATGGGCTATCCAAATCTATCTCAATGGGGTCCTCGTCATTCACTGTCAATTCGGCTCTCTCTGGTGACAACATTCGCGAGAGGTTATCGGGTACGATGTTCTGGGTCCCTTTCCGGTGTTTGATGGAAAATTTGAACCTTTGCAGCTTAAGAGTCCATCGGGCCGACGTCCATGTAAGTCGGCTTGGTTCATCAACCATTGTAGCGAAGCGTGGTCTGTGAAGATTTCAAACTGGTGGCCTTCGATATAGACCCGGAATTCCTTCACAGCCGTCACCGCTGCCAAACATTTCTGCTCGGACACGGTATAGTTCCTTTGGGCCGAGTTCAGCTTATTGGACATGAAGGCAATGGGAGCTTCTTCTCCCTCATCGGTCAATTGCACAAGCACGGCTCCTACGCCATGTTGACTTGCGTCACAATGAATGGAGAAGCGCTTCTTGAAGTCGGGGCTGTGCAAGACCGGAGCTGATGTTAAGGCTTGTTTTAGCTCTACAAATACCTTTCGGCTGATCTCTGTCCAAATGAACTTCCCCTTCCGGAGCATGTCCGACAGGGGCGCTGAAATTGTGGCATAATTCCGAACGAACCTTCAGTACCAACCGCACACACCAAGGAAACGTCGTAGCTGTTTAACCGTTTTTGGTGAGGGGAACTCATCAATCGCCCGAGTTTTGTCCGGATCTATTTCGATGGTGCCATGTCTGATGATATGTCCTAGGTATCGGACTTCGTTTATGACAAACTTTTTTTTTGGACGTTGATGGTAAGTCCCGCCTTACTGATGTGCAGGGCTTCTTCTTGGCGGAGTAGGAGGTGTTGATCGAACGTTTCCGTGATGACTAGAGTACACGAACACTTTGTGTTTCAGATGGGGTGGAACTACTTTGTCCATCAGCCAGGTCATCGTTTGCGGAGCATTACACAGGCCAAAAGGCATTGTGACGAACCAGTATAATGGTCGTCCAGGCACCGTGAAGGCGGTCTTATCACTCGACCCCCCATCGAGTGGAATTTGCCAGAATGCATCCTTTAGGTCGAGACTGGTAATATAGTTTGCTTTCGGTAGTCTCCCTAATATTCCTTCGATGAGCGGAAGAGGGTAAGCGTCTTTAACGGTCACTGCGTTTACCTTCCGGGCATCTATACGAAGATGGAATTTACCTGGCTTCACCACCAAGGTTACCGGTGAGCACCAGGCACTTTGGTACTCCTCTATAACCCCCAACTCGATCATCCTATCCAACTTTGCATACACTAACTTCTCCATGGTCGGTGAGATGGCATAGTGTCTCTGCTTAGTTGGCTTACTATTGCCAACATCGATGAAATGTGTGACCACGGTGGTGCGGCCAAGGCCTTGGTAGCGGAAGGTGGAAAAGGAGCGATGGATGCTTCCAGACGTTGTCGTTGGTTAGGTGTTAATTCATGCCTATCGGGGACAGAAGCGAGTTTGTTGACATATCTAGTATTTAATGGTGCATCGGTGAATAAATCTGGGGCCAAACCAAATTGAAGAACGAAATCGACGCCAAGATATACGTTCTGAGTCAGAGAAGGGATAATAAAGAAGGTAATGTCCTTACTCTGACCTCAGAATCTACCCTGGATAGAATGCTTGGTGCCATCCGCGGTGCTGATTTCAGACCGCCAGGGCTTAATGGAGTACCTTCAAGCGAAGGCTCGAGGCAAGACAGCTGATACTTGCATCCGTGTCAATAAGTGCAAACGTGATTTCGCCCAACACTTTGGTATCATTCTCAGAAACCTCCGAGATGTTACCAAAATTTAATATTTGACGGCTGGTGCGCACTCTTGCGGAAACTCTGCCAACGACGGGTTGATCATTTTGTCTTGCGCGGGCGCGAGGTGACTTCTTCGGAAGCAAATATTCGCTCTCGAGCCGCCTGATATCCCTGCAGTCGAACATGGTATGGTTTTAGTATGCGCATTCGGGGCAGTTGAGGTTCTTCAGGCAGTGACTGCGGTGGTCGCTTAAATACTGTCCTTTGTGAGGCTTCCGGAAGAGAGGGAACATCCGAAGTCATAGTTGTCATGGCTGGTGGGTTGTCGTCAAGGTTGTTGGGGTTGGCAGCTGGCTGGGGACCTACTGCGAGGCTTTCGTGTACCGCTGAGGTGGTCGAGTACTCGTTCGGCCGTTTTTCAGAGTGGCACTATCTGAGCAGTCCGGAACATAATTGTCCGACTCCATGTTATCCTCCAGATCTATGGTGTTTTTTTTTGGTGCCACTTCCGCGATCCCAAGCCACGGACCCGTTCTCGCTTGCAGATAGGGCCGGTCCCGGAGGTCTTCCTCGACCCCCTCCAGTCGACTCAAGGCCCTCAGCAGTGATTCTTAACTTTGCGGGTCTGAGGTTGCGACATGGCGACGAAGTTACAGCCACAGGTTGCGTTTCAAGACCCATAGCAGTTGCGTGGGCGACATTGGTTCGGACAGCTGGTCGTTCAGCCGAAGGATGTCGGCCCGGAATTGACTAAAGGGCTCGTCCGGACGTTGCCTTCTGGCATGGATCTTGTCCAAGACCCTCTCATCCATGTTGACCGCAGGGTACACCATGCGGTGTACCTCCGTCAGCCGGGACCAGCGTATAGATTGTGGAGCCGAATGTATCCGCTAGTAAGCCTCAAATGGTGCCCCCCTAAACAGCGTCGGCAAGTATCCTGCCAGCGCCGTGTGGTCGCCTGCCAACATTTCGTCGACCAAGGACTCCATCCGACCAATGAAAACTTCCACGTTCATGTCGTTTGGCTCCCCACTAAAATGTAGATTCCAACCCTGAACGATGCTGGGGATATGTTTCGGCTTCAGCATATGAGGTTGCTCCTGCGAAATCTAGAGTCGGTGGTGGTACTTGGTGGAGTCATGGCGGAAGATCCCAGGAGTTCCAAGGCTGGTCTCGAGATGGTGGATCTGGATCCCCAGACGGATGGTAGTCTGCTCTCCGGGTCTGGGTTGGCCGATTCATCGCTGGGTCTTGATGTCCTCGTGCCAATCTGGATCGTTGCAGTGCCGTCTCTGTCTCTTTACAGCGTCGTATGAAGGAGTCTATCCGTTCCACCTGTAACAGTCACCGCAGATTTGGTCTGGTGAGCCATCTTAAAATGTGATGTTAATGTTGATGGACTCCTTCAGGAAGTCGACGACACCAATTCTCCTCGCTTCATCGACGACACAATCACCCAGTGGATACAGTTCTGCGCCGCTCTGTAGGCAAAGTCTACATGCGTTAGAAACGTTCATTATGTTATCCTAAAAAATTGAATCTAGTTGGGAAAAATGGGTATAATAAATACTAAAATGAAGCTATAAATAAAATTTAAATTAAATTAACCTGACAAAATACAAAAAGTGGCCTTAAGTGGCGAGCTATTCTTAGACCTCAAAACAAAAAAAAAATAAGCTAAAAAAAATTTAATTACGTTATCATGAAAAATTCGGTCTTTCCATTTCGACCCTTTTTCCCAAGCAAGGACACCAATGTCCACCCCTTTTGTTGCGTCGCAGGGACTAATCTCTTGCGATGGGTGCGAGGGGGCACCACAACCATCCGGTTGCCCCACTCTTATTCGTGGGCCATGAGAATCATCGGGTAACGACGAGGTTCCCCTAAGTCCGTCTGTTTCGTCTTGTTTCGACTTGAACAAGCAACTCCGTCCTTTTGTAGATACCTAAAATTTTTTGACCTCGGTCGATCTTTTTTGTTGAGACCCAAGAATTCGTGAATGCAAAATTCTTTTGTAGTGGCTCCTTGTGCTGGGGGAATGAACCCGCCCCACGACACCGCAATACTAGCCTGCCAGCGCATTCACGCGTCCCCAGACAAGGCCATTCTCGGCGGATTTTAACATCTTCTTCCGCCGGGGCAGCAGACCATCGCTGCAGTCCTTTACGGACATCTGTATACCTTTTAATCTCTACAATCCCGGAAGAAATCCTAAGAGCTGGTGGCACTAATGAGAGTCAAAACTATTTTGCATTGCTACACGGATTAACAGAAGAAATGAATTAACAGAAAATACGGATTAACAGAAGAATTCAAGGTAATTCTACTGAAGATAATGATATAAATTTTAAACAGTATTTGAAAAATAAAATTAACGAAAAAAAATGTAGTGAAATATTTGTATGAGATGTCCGTGACGGACTGCAGCGGTGGTCTGCTGCCTCGGCGGAAGAGGATGGTAGTATCCGCCGAGATTGGTCTTGTCTGAGGACGCGTGAATGCGCTGGCTGGCTAGCGTTGCGGTGTCGTGGGGCGGGTTGTTTCCCCCAGCACAAGGACCCACTACAAAAAATTCGAATGCCGATCAACTGGTGTCGAGGCGGAGGTAACCTACTAAGGGTTGAAATTGCTTGTTCCAAGAACAAATAGGGCCTGGAGAAAACGGACGGACTTCGATTGTACAATTTAAAGGAAACCTTTTTAAAAGCATTTCTTTTTTTTTATTTCATTTGACAATTAAATATAAAACTAGTTTGAAAATTTTAATCTGTTACAAAATTTTTATTATTTCTTGAGTCCAAAATGCTATCTAGATACCCTCACGAAAACAATTTACAATACAATCTGATCTTTTTGTTTTTGTTGATGATGTTACGATTTAAACAAAATATTTCCCCGTTTTTCATTTTCATATTAAATAAATTTGTTAAACTGTAATTTCTATCTTAAACAACATTTTTCCTTTTTATTTTAAAAAAATTTATCAGAAAAAAAATTTCTATCTACCCAAACAAGCCAAATTTGAAATAAAAATTTCTTAAAATATCTTCAATATCTTTGATATTATGTTCACTGAAGGATACATATATGTTATTAATAGGAGGTTCTTCTTTAAACCTATTATTTAATATGAGATGCATATCCCGGAAGCGGTTTGGACATTTTTTCATTAAACGTGCAGCGAAGATTTCAGCATATCATAGATTTTGTACGAAACCCGTCTGACAGAAGCGTATTCTCTCTACTTGAATTTTTTTTACTTTAAACCTCATAAGAACCCGGAAAATGCAAGTATCCGAGTATTACCTTAGGCAACAATGTACAAATTTCTTAAAATTAAACCTTTTCTACATTTCAAAGCTGATTCTTTTATCTTTCAACTTAATATTGATAATTATTAACTGGAGATCCACTTCACACTTAATAAATATCCGATAATTTAAAATCGACACAATTCGCCAACGGTTGTTTAAACTTTTGAAGCCGTTATTAACAAAAATATGTTAGGTCTTGCATAAAGGTCGATATAATGGTATGGTTTATTTTATGTAATAAGCTGCAAAGCAAATTGTTTCGAGGACTTGTTTATTGAATCTCTTTAAATAGATAGTAAAAGAGCTTATGATTCTTCCAATGGCCTTTCTGAGGTTATACTGAACAATAATACACTTGTTTGCAATTGGAACACTTCAATTTAGAGGAAACACTGCAAACTTTACATGTTTCTCTTGAACGTATTTCGTTGTGAACCATTTTTAATCAAAATTCAACCAATTGTTCAAACCGAAACACTACAATACACAGTAAAAATCAATAAAAGAATGGCGTCTAGCCCAATCAAAAGAGATCGGGGTAAAAGAAGGAAGGAAGAGGCAGTTGATGGGCGTGGAGCACCAAATCACAGGTTCCAAACAGTGCTTACAAAAGGAGCGAAGAAAGCCGCAAAGAAACTCTTTCAAAAAATACCTGAAAGTAAAGTTCGCACGGACGCCCAACCAGAAAAAAGACCTGATGCAAAACTGGAGCGACAGAAGCGACGAAGACCCCGGCAGCACGTATTGCTAGTAAAACCCCAAGATGGCCGATCCTACGCGGAGGTGCTGCGGGACATCAGGGGAAACGTAAGGCCCGAAGACACCAACACAACCATTAAAGTAGTACGACCAACGCGGTTCGGCCACATACTGGGCGAATTCGGAGCAGAGGCCGACAATAAGGAAGCATTTTGCGACGCAGTAAATTAGGTCCTCGGCAAAAGAACAACTATAGCCTCGCTTGAGGCGATGGCAACGATCGAAATAAGAGAGATTGACTGCGTCACAGATCGAGGGAGTTCCATAGCGTGGACAGGATCGAAGCGAGGCTGACATCAGAAAATAATAGGGGACAACGCATGGCCATAGTTGACTTGACCGAAAAGAACGCCGAACGATTCCTGAACAAGGGCAAAGTACGAATAGGATGGGTTGTCTGTAGGATACGGCGAAGAGCAACGCCTCATCAATGTTTCAAATGCCTTGGCTATGGTCACACGGTACAAGTACCTAAAGGACCCGATACGAGATCCCTATATTACAAATGCGGTGAAATGGGATATAAAACAAAAAAGTGTATCAAGGAGGCACACTGTATTCTTTGCAAGGATGCTGATCCCGGACCTGATCTTGGGCAAGTGTTGAGATCAGAAAAATGCTGGGTTTTTCAGGAGATCCTAGCCAAGGCAAAATCAGAACTTCTATGACCCGCATCCTGCAGCTACACCTACACCGCACTTCAACCGCCCAAAATCTGCTTGAGCAGTTTGCGGGGGCATGAAAATCGACTTCATGCAACTGAGTGAGCAACACCATGATAAAAGTTCGACATCATGGTATCCTGATGAAATTGGTACTGCCGCCATCTGGGTTCAGAATAGTGTTTTCCACACAGAGAGCTGTGGACAGGGGGATGGTTTAGTATGGGTTCCGTGCTCAGGCACCACCTTCTTTAGTGTGTACCTAACGCCGCACTAATCGATATTATCTTTCTAAGCCAAGCTTCAGGCTTTGGAGGGCGCTGTTCCGAACGCAGACCGGAACATGCTCGTTGGGGGGGACTTCAACGCTAAAGCAATCGAATGGGAAACGCCTCAAACAGATCCGCGTGGAAAACGAGTCCTAGAAATGGCGGCCAGGTTGACGCTCGTCGTACTAAACGCTGGAAATACGCTGACTTTCCACCGTCTTGGTTGTGAAGCCACCATACTTGACGTGATTTTTGCCTCGGAGCCCTTAGTACGGAGAATACACAATTGGAGAGTATTACAGGACTTAGTCAGTGATCATCAGGGCATTCTGCTTGAGATCAGTGATGTTGTCTCCCGACGTTCGTGCTCTCGACTTTCTACAATTGGATGGAACATCGGAAGGATGGAGACGTTCATCGAGTTCCTCACAGCAGGTACCTCGTAGCAGGGTGATTCACTGGGGACGGAAGAACTGGCAGCTCAAGAAGTAGTAAACTCAACTTAAGGCATCATCACGACTGCTTTCTGCGCTTCTATGGCCCGTCCAAAACCCCGGCACGGCAAGCCCCCAGTGTACTGGTGGTCGACTGAAATCGCTGAAAAACGAAAGGAGTGTCAGAAGCTTCGGCGTACAACTCAACGGGCACTACGGGACCATGACGGGGCTTGCAACCAGGCAGCAGCATATCAGTCGGCCAGGAAATCTCTTCGCGAATTGGTTAACAACACTTCTGGCAAGATCTCGTGGACAATGTGAACAATAATCCGTAGGGGCTTAGCTACAAGGTAGTTATGCGGAGGCTCGGTGCCCTACAGAAACCTTGCATACATGCAGCGGAAAAGATCGACGAAATAGTACGGGCACACTTCCCCGCCCATCCCAGCCATGTTGACGCTGTCCATAGTGAAAAGCAGTCGAGTATCCACTTCAAGGAAAGGCTCACTGACGCCACCATTCCACCATTGATGCGATTGCAGAGGCATATAGCCTCATCAAACAACGGATCATTCTGTTCGTGACACTTAACGTTAGGATCGCCTTCAACTCCGCTTGATAGGTGGATATTCTGGATGCTTTGGAAAACTCTTTTCAAGTTCCTGGACCGAAGCCCGCTTTACGACACGACACAGGGCCAACGAAGGATGGAAGCTTTATCGGGTGTTAACCAGAGATCTGCCTTTAGTCAAGACCTGTGGAACTTGTTTTACAACGGGCTACTGAGACTTTAGATGCCAGATGAGTCTATGCGAGTGATGTTGCGGCTCTGGCCGCTGGACAGATGCTAATGCTCCAATTGAGAGACTGGATGACTGGTCGAGGGTTCAGTTTAGCACTGGAGAAAACCAGAGTGATCATCTTGACAAAACATAGAATCCCTAGAGTAAGGATGATGAGTATTGGAGACGTAGTAATCGAAACGGAGCTCAACGATTCGCAGCAGTCTTGGGTCAATTGCATAAAGAGAAGGTGGACTGCGCGCCACACCCCGGATGTGACACCGTGGCTACATCGAAGGCATGGTGAGACTGACTTCTTTCTGACCCAGCTTTCGAATGGGTATCGATGTTTTCAATTTGACCTGCACATGGTTGGTAAGCCACGCCCCCCGGACTGTCGGCTTTGCCCAGGAGAGGAAGACAATGCTTGCCTCACATTTTCCGCGTGTAGAAAATAAATGAGTCTACGAAGGGACCTCTACAGGAGACGGGAGAGCTCATGCCGGATAATATATTCGCGTTGATGCTCGAATCGATTGGCAAATGTAATCAGGTGGCAGATTCTGCTCGCGCAGTTTTAAAAGATAGAAGTGACTCAAAGCAGCCGAGGGCATTGGGACTGGGAGATCGCTCGTCTGCCAATTCCTCTTCCTCTTTCCCCTCCAGCTAGAAAAGGGTGGTTCCTCACGGTGTAACTAAACGAGGACATCAAACGGTTCCAGCCCTGGTTCTCAGGTTGACAGGGGAGGTATTTAGTGGGTCATTTGGTCGCCTTCTTGCGAGCATGGAAGTCCCACACTCTCTGCGTAAATGCCATTCTCCTCCCAATCACAAAAAAAATAGACGTCAACGGGAACTGCAGGTACTGCCTTACGATGGAGACCATAACGCGATCGTAATGGAAATCAATCATTAAGAAGGTGATGTTTTACTCATTCCACCAAAACAGGGAAATCATGGGTTGAATTTCTAAAAACAGGATTGGGGAAAACTTCAAAAGATGTTTTTTCGGTATTACTAGAAGTAATGTGCTCCTTCTGATGATGGCCACGCTTGCTTAATGGTTCCTAATGACAGGAATCTAACTAACGATGAAATATATCTCTATTTGTCGAAGTTGGAGAAACTGACTTTGGAAACGACTGAGAAAGTAGTTTCCAAGATTAAGCATCGAAACAATATGGAAGCATATGAAACACCAACCATCGTAAGGTTGAAAAGATTGAAAAGCCTTCTTCTCACACGCTTCAGCAATGTTCATCGGATATTTGTGGATCACAACAATCCTTCGTTGGCTTTATTGAAATTACACCTGAAGAATGTCCGATCCCTTCATGCTTCAAGAGTGAGGTCAGTAATCAATGGGCGAAAAAAACTGAGTGATATTAGCACACAGGACCTAGATGGCGGTTTAACGATAGTGAATAACTCACTCCGTAAAAAGTCTCGCGTGAAGGTATCGAATCGTAAAGTCGCTAGTGATAATGGTGTTGGTATTGTATGTTTTGGATTGTAGAATATAGTGTTATATTGTCATATGTATTGGATCGTAGAAACTTGCCCTGATTGGAACACATATTGAATTGGTTCATCTACCAAACCTTGAGAAAGGGAATCAAATATTTTCAGAGGTCGTTGAAGCAAAAGTTTGCGACTTCAAATCAAGCTTGCACGGCCAATCAATCATTCTTTTAAATGAAAGATCGACATCTGACCTCATACCGAGCATGAATCTTAATGATTACTTTGTCAGCTATTAAGACTTGTGTTTCATATTTGGCACAACAAGAAATCATATTATACGGACAGTATTCCAAATATAGCCCTCCGACCTGTGTTTGAGGTGGTGATTAGAAATTATTGCGTGTTGTTCATTAACATTTAGAAAAATTCAGAATTCCCAAATCAGTGGAAGCGGGCCAAGGAACTTCCGATCGTGAAGCGAGGGAAAAGAAACTATGTGCCCTTGAAACGATCGCCTAATCAGCTTGCATCCTAACATCAGCTAGGTATTTGAAGTGATACTAAACAAAGCATTGAATGCCCACATTGAGAAATATGAGTTGATGCAGAATTGCCAATTTGGTTTTCGTGCCATGCATGGGACCATACATGCGATAACGATAGTAGCCGCAGTCATTTGTTGGGATGTGATGTTGGAATGTGTTGGAGAGTTTCTCATTGATATGGAGAAAGCCATCGATATAGTGTTGTTAGATGGCTTTATTTTTAAACTCCTTCAGCATAGGTTCCCCAGGCATCTTTTCGCCATGATATGGAATATTTTGCACGGGAAATCATTTGTTGTAACTAATGGAAATCTCACGACAATGCGTGATTTTGAATGCTCTACAGTAGTGAACAGTTACTGCGCCTCTGCTCTTCTCCATATTCATGCGCTTGCTAATGAACGGCTTTGATTTGAACGTCTCGCCAACACGATCTTTGTTGGCATTTGCTGATGATGTGATCATCTATACAATAGACCGAAAAGCTACAATAGTTCAGCGCAATCTCCAAAAAAATGTTCGACACCCGCTCACCAATGGCAGAATGATGATTTCCATGTGGACATAATCGAATCTTTCGTTCGGTACAATTATCGAGATGGGCTGGTTCCTATTGTGTCGTTGGATTTTCGACCGTGGACAGGAGGTGCAGTTGCAGGTCCATCGTATTGTGTCCTTCCGAATGCTAGGCCATACGTATTTTTGGCGCAGCTGGTGAAGGGTGGTCTTGCCGCTCGGGTGAACGAGTCCGTGTACTGAAGTAATGGCCTATTGACGAAGTTCCGGTGGGACGTAAGGGCGAATGCGTCCCCTAGAAGTATCGCAGTAAACTGTCGCAGTGCCGATTGACAGCTTTTGTAGTTATAGTCGAGTATTGTTGCTGTTGTCCAAGAGCACACGAAGTTCATCGTCTTCTTGTTGTGCCTCGGCTAGTTGAGTTGGTTCTAGGCCGAACGACATGTTGATAATATTAATTCTGGAGAAGGCGTCGGCTGCCAGATTCTCCGCACCGGAGATGTAGAGTGTCTCCAATTGTCTTGGATTGGCTTTGTCAAGGTTTTGTGCAAATGCGTAGATTAAAGGCTTGTGGTCGGTTTTGATAATAACATGCCGACCCTCCAAAATATGCCGGAAAAACTTGGTGGCGGCATAAACAGCTAGTAATTCACGATCATATGGGCTGTATCTAGCTTCCCTTGGACTCAGCTTACGAGAGAAGAAGCTAAGTGGATGCCAGTGTTCGTGTCAATGTGCAGATTATGTTGCTCAAGTCGTTGACGGACAATACTGAGGTGTTCTCGATGTTGATCATCATTATCTGACATGACGATGATATCGTCTATATAGCAGAAGATGAACTCCTGTGCCGTTGAAAGGTCTGTGGTATTTCTTAGGCTGAAAGGCATGAGCAAATATTCCAGAAGCGTGAATGTGTTGCAGCGCCTGTCTTTTTTATGTCGAATTCGGTCATCGGGATCTGATGGTAAGCCCCTTCTATATTTTTACCGTGAAGCTAGTCAGCCACGCCGTGAATGTGTGCAATTGGATATCGATCCGGTTCAGTTTGAGCGTTAAGTTTGCGATAGTCGCCACTAACTAATGCCACCGGATTTTTGGCAGCCATATGTATGGGGCTGGCCCAAGGACAACGCGATGTACGGCAGATACCCATTTTAAGCATCCGATCGAATTCTGCTCGTGCTGCTTTCTGTTTTCCGCGTGCCAGACGGCGTGCCGTTCATAAACTGGGGGTCAAGTTGTTTCGATGATAGGTGCCACTAGGTTAGCTAGTGCTGTTCCATGGTTGGCTGATAACGCAGGCGCTGATGCGTGTATTGTTGTTGCCATTGAGAACGTGTCGTGCATCGTAGGCTGAATGATAGTTGTCTTTGTGCGCTTGGCAGTTCGTGTTGTATTGGTAACGTTTGCCGTTGGGTTTGTGGCAGTTAACGTAATGTGCGTGGCGGCTGCCGTAGGAGTTGTGCCGGTTGCCTTAGTGCCCATTTTTGTAAGGTTGGTGGTGGGTGCAATTGCATGTGTCGTGGACACCCCGAAAACGTCAACCAGAGTGGCTGAACTGGATGGAATTAGGTTCTATGAGCCTTCTGTTTTTTAAATCGATAAGAAATCCGTAATGCGTTAAGAAGTCAGCCCCAATAATTGGTGTAGAGATATTTGCTACAATAAAGTTCCAGAAAATAAATGTTTGAAACCTAAGTGGATCTTCAAGGGCCGTTTACCATACGTGGTAACATTGGTGTTATTGGCGGCGTATAACGTTAGCATTTGTGGCTGTTGAAGATGAGCGAAGCGTTTAAGAAGAATCGAGATGGACGATCCGGAGTTGATTGGGAGGTTTAAGTGTGATGATGGTGAGTATGCTGTACGTACCCGCTTGGTGCATGTTTGTTTCAGAACGCATCAATAAGATCTCGTTTGTGTTGGCCGTATGGAGATCTTTTATTAGCTCCAGTGAAAGTATCTCCTTGTATGCTTTAATTTCTGGGGTAGGTAGGCATTAGGGCGTTTATATATGATTTTTTTGGGGGCCGTGAAAAGGAGTCTGCCACTACATTGGCCCTGTCTGGCTTGTATTCCAGTTCATGGTTGTATTCCTCCAAAATGGACTTCCATCTTTTAATTTTGCTCTTCATGTTCTTGTTACTCAGTGCATACGTTAAAGATTGGTGGGCGGCATATACAATATTTTAACCTTTTGAGAACCATAGAAGTAACCTCGCAATGAGATGAGCGCCCTCATGATGACAAGGTTCTCTTTTTCATTGGTGGTGTACTTCTCCTCGGTTTTAGTCAATATTCTCGACAGAAGAACTGCACCAATAGCGTATTCGGAGGCGTCGCTTGTTAGTTGAAACTCCTTTTTGAAATTCGGGTGAGTTAAAACCACATCCTTGGATATCAGGGAATTTTTAAGGGTGTTAAATACACGTAGGGCCTTTGAATCAAGGTAGACCATTTTGTTTTTTTACTGACCTTTGGACACTCCTCCATCTTCTCCTCTTAAAAGAGAAGTCAGGGGCTTCGCAATTTAGGCATAGTTCTCAATAAAGTGACGGTAATACCCCAACATTCCAAAATCCAAAATCCAAAATCTTTCATGGTCTTAGAAACGGGTATGTCGGAAATTGCCTGAACTTTCTGTGGGTTCGTGTTTATGCCATCACTGCAACAATCCCAGAAATTCTATTTCGCGTTTAAAACATTCACATTTGTGTTCATGTTGTTTTGATTTCGAAGTGCTCTGCTGCATCGAAGTGCTCTGCTGCATCTTTTCGAAGTGCTCTGCTGCATCTTTTCCGAAGATGATAATGTCATCGATGTATACGCAGCAACGTTCTCCTATGTATTTTCGTAGTATACCGTCGAGAGTCCTCTGAAAAATAGAAGGAGCATTTTTAAGCCCAAAAGGAAGGCGTGTGAGTTTGAATATTCCGTTGTTAATGGAAAACGCTGTTTTGGAGATGTCATATTCCTTATGTGGGATCTGGTGAAATGCAATTCTGAGGGCGACGATTGAGAAGTATCTGTTCTTTCCCAATTTTTCTAAAATCTGACCTATTTCCGGTATCGGGTATTTGTCCGCGATGGTAACTGTACTCAGTTTGCGGTAATCAATGACCATCCGATACTTTTTCTCATCAGATGCGTCCTGCTTTTTAGGTACGACCCAAACTGTGGAGTTATAGGAAGATTTGGGTGGCCTGATTATTTCATCCTTGAGAGTTTTATTTATATCCTTCTCAGGGACTTCCTTCAAGTCCATCGGATACGGTTACGACCTGAAGTACACAAGATCATCGGATTTTGTCCGTATCTCTCCTTTGATCGTGGTAGTATAACTCAGTTTTTCGTCAGGTTCCGTTAATTATTTGGAGCAGTCCTTCAATATGGTTTTCAGTTTTACAACTTGCTCTTGATTTAGGCGATTTGTTGTAATATCGATGTTATTGACTGTTCCCGGAAAGGAATGAGAATGTTTGGATAAAGAGTCATGTAGTCTTCGTTTGTGTGGGTTATTGCTTTTAGTTGTTTAAGATTATCATTGCGAATGATACCATCGAAAGATATTAAACTTTGCAGTACGAAAGACTGAATTTTATCAGTGTGAGGACCGAATAAGTTGACGAATAGGTAATTTTGATGCTGCCTCCAGCAGAATTCGCGTAAAAGGGTTGTTTATTTTGTAAGGGATTCCGAATATGTCATAGTTGGATATAATTTTTGTTCGAGCCAGTGTCTATCAAGAATCTTAGTTGCTCTCCACTTCCGGAGGTATGCTCGAAATAGGGGAGTGAAGAGCGCTTTAATCTAAATAATAATCATCTTCTAATTGCTCGTCCTGGTGAATATTCGGTTCGTCCTTCACGTCCATGTAGTCTGTTAAAGTCTGGTCATAGTTCTCATCTTCCTGAGCTGCGTCTGATTCGTACTGTTCCTCTGTCACTTCGTTTGTTTCATCAGGTTCCATATAGTATACTCTTTGGATTTTGTACGGTTAATGTCTTTGAAAAGATTGTAGAGGCCGTTTTGAAGTATAGAGACGTTGATTCTGAAGCCTGTTGGCGTAGTTAACGACATTTGTCCGTAAGGACTGGTCAATTTCCATTGGAACAGGAACTTTTGGTGGTTGAGGAGGTGGTTTATCACCTATAAAATCATTTGGTGGTTGTTTTGAATTTTGGGTGACAAAACGTAGTTGCTGTGAAACTTGAGGGTTATTTGATAACTCAGGGAAGAATTCGCGTCTAGGAGCTGAAATGGGCACAGGTTTGGGGGGACATTAGGCATCAGTTTGCGTGGTGGAACTGGAGAAGGATTATTATAGTATTTTCGCAAATTTAAATTAAAGTTATTCGCGTATTGGGCACGATAGTCCAGGTTTTGGAGCTTAAAGCATATATGTAGCGCCTGGCGCAAGTCTTCTGGCTCCCTTATGCTAAGCAGTCTTGGCAAATCGCCTCTTGATCCTCTTACAAATGTATCGAGAGCTTTATCGCGATAGCACTATGATATGATATTCATCGCGTCCTGGCTCATCTCGATGGATCCTAATTTGTTTAGAATTAATGAAAGGTTGTTATAAACTTCCTCATGAAATTGGGATAAGATGGTTCCCCCTGTCACAGGATATTTTTGCCCAATTGAAAGGTGTGTTATACGACTCTAATTCGATGTCCAAAGATCTTATTTCGACTAACCGTTAGTGTGGCATAATATTTTGACGTCCTCTTTAAATGATGGGAAATTTTCAATAAACGATCCACACTCCAGGTTCATCTGAGAATGTCCTTAGACTCTCGACGACGTCTGGAATTTAGTCCATATCGGACAAGTTCTAATTATCAGCAACGTTAATCGGTACGTCGACATCGTTAGTGATATTTTTGGTTTTTCAAAGAGGAAGACTCAACGTCGCACAAACGGCAAAAGAAAATTTACTAACCAAATTAGGATGCCTTTTTTGGCTCAAAGTACTCTTTGATAGTGGAATATTGAATATCAAGGTGTTACACCCAAATCGGAAATAGGGTGCTTCGGCGGGGCTGACAGACTCGGTTAAGCTTGTTTGAAGACGGGTCCTGGCAAAACCGACAGTCGGGGGACCGTGACTTACCGATCTTGTGCAGGTAAGACTGAAAACACCCGTGCCCGCTCAAAAGCTGGGTCAGGTAGAAGTCTGTCTCACCATGCCTTCGATTTAGCCACGGTCTCCCGTCCGGGATGAGGCGCGCAGTCCACCTTCGCTTCGTGCAATTCACCCAAGACTGCTGCCAATCGTTGAGCAAGCGCTATCTCTCCTCGTGGACAACTATCTCCTTCGCATCCTCGTTTCGGCGCAGGTAAATAGCGCGGCGCTCTCTAGCAAGGAGGGCGACAGGTATCACGTCTGCAATCACTCTCACCGCCGAGTCGGAGACTGTTGGATACGAAGATGCAATTCTCAGTGCTCCTCTTCTCTGTACCTGTGCCAAACGTTTTCGGTATACCTCCTTGTTGAGAGCGTCGCCCCATACCTCTGCTCCGCACAGTAGCACTGACCCTACAGCACTCATCAAGAGGCGTCTTCTTGATGGGTTGGCTCCCCCTACGTTGGCCATAAGTCGACTCAGGGCCGATATTCCCGAAGCAGCCTTCTCAGCCGTTGCCCTGATTTGCTCAGAGAAACTCATCTTCGAGTCGATCAGTAGCCCCAGGTACTTCACCGCTGGCTTCGATTCGATTAGTATGTCTACATTACTGATCATCCTTACTCTAGTGATTCTCTTTTTTGTCAAGATGACCACTTCGGTTTTCTCCAGTGCTAAACTCAGCCCGCGAGCAGTCATCCAGTCTCTCACTCGGCGCATTAGCATACCTAGCCTATGTTGCGCTTTTTCAACGGTGCGTCCAGCGACCAGAGCCGCAACATCATCCGCATAGCCGACCAAGCGCGACTCATCTGGCATCTCAAGTCTCAGTAGCCCGTCGTAAGACACGTTCCACAGGTCCGGATCAAGGATGGATCCCTGGGCAACACCCGATGTAATTTCCATCCTTCGTTGGCCCTGTGTCGTGTCTAGAGCAGGCTTCAGTCCTTTAGGTAGTTCCTCAAAAGCCGCATTAGATATTCTGGAACTTGAAAAGAGTTTTCCAGCGTGTCCAGAATATCCACCCATCTAGCGGAGTTGAAGGCATTCCTGACGTCGAGTGTCACCAACAGGACGATCCGTCGCTTGGTGCGATTATATGCCTCTGCCTTTTGGACCGCGTTCACCACCTCTGCAATCGCATCAATGGTAGAACGTCCTGCTCTAAAGCCGTACTGCCGAGGATATAGGTCCCTAGCAGCACGAATCGCGTCAGTGAGTCTTCCCTTGATGAGTTTGTCTAGTACTTTCCCAGCCGTGTCTAGCATGCATAACGGGCTGTATGCAGACGGCGATTTGGGATTTCCCTTCCCTTGCTGATCAGCACGAGCCTCGCTACCTTCCATCGAACCGGGAAAACCCCGTCCCGTAGGCAAGCGTTGAATGTGCTGAGCAGCAAGTCAGGACAATGGTGATAGACGAGCCGCAACCCCTCAGCTGGAGCACCATCTGGACCTGGAGCCTTCCTCGCTTTCAAGGAGAGGACTGCCTCCTCCAGTTCCAGCTGTGTGAAGAGTGGGCACTCTACTGCTGTTTCACCATGGACAGCGTCAACACGGACAGGATGGGCGGGGAAGAGTCCCCACACCATCGCGTCCATCTTTTCCGCGTCATGTATACAAGGCTTCCGTAGGCCACCAAGTTTCCCCATGACCAGCTTGTAGCCAAGGCCCCACGGATCCTTGTTCACATTGTCCACTAGGTCTTGCCAGCAGCGAGCCTTGCTACTGTGGATCAGTTTGCGAAGGCATTTCCTGGCCGACTTATATGCTGCCACCTGGTTGCATGCCTCGTCACGGTTCTGCGTCCGTTGAGCCTCACGCCGAAGCTTGTGACACTCCTTCCGCTTTTCAGCGATTTCAGTAGACCACCAGTACACTGGGGGCTTGCCGTGCTGGGGTCTTCGACGGGGCATTGAAGCGCAGCAAGCAGTCGTAATGATGCTCATAGTAGAGTTCACCACGTCTTGAGCTGCCAGTTCTTCCGTCCCCTCCGAAGCTCCCTGTAGCGGCTCACCTGCTGTGAGAACCTTGACGAACCTCTCGACGTCCATTCTTGCGATGTTCCATCCAGTTGTAGAAGGCCGAGAGCACGGACGGCGGGAGACAGCATCACTTATCTCAAGCAGAATGCACTGATGATCACTGGCTGAGTAGTCCTCTGATACTTTCCATTTGTGTATCCTCCGTACTAAGGACTCCGAGGCGAATGTCACGTCCGGTGTGGTTCCATCACAGCCAATACGGCGGAAAGTTGGCGTGTTTCCGGAGTTTAGTACGACGAGGGCCGTCCTGGCCGCCATTTCCAGGATTCGTTTTCTCCGCGGATCCGTCTGAGGCATGCCCCATTCGATTGCTTTAGCATTGAAGTCGCTCCCAACGAGCACTTTACCCTCTGCGTTCGAGACAGCGCCCTCCAAAGCATTAAGCTTGGCTTGGAAAGATGATATCGACTCGTTAGGCGTTAGTTACACACTAAAAAAGGTGATACCTGAGCACCGAACCTACACGAAACCATCCACATCCACATCCCCCGTCCACAACTCTCCGCTTGAAAGTCACTGTTCCGAACCCGGATAGCGGCAGTACCAGTTTCATCAGAGTACCATAATGCAGGACTTTTATTATGGTGTTGCTCACTCAGCAGCAAGAAGTCGGCTTTCATGTCCCTTGCAAACTGCTCAAGCAGATTTTGGGCGGTTGAACTGCGGTGTAGGTTTAGCTGCAGGATGCGGGTCATCGAAGCTCTGATTTTGCCTTGACTAGGGCTTCCTGGGACACCCGGCATTTTCCTGATCCCAAGACGTGTCCAAAATCAAGTTTTGGATCAGCATCCTTGCAAAGAATACAGTGTGCCTCCTTCGTACACTCTTTTCTTTTATGTCCCATTTCACCGCATTTGTAACATAGGGAACTCCTATCGGGTCCTTTGCATACTTGTGTGGTGTGACCATAACCAAGGAATTTGAAACATTGAATAGGCGTTGCTCTTCGCCGTATCCTACAGGCAACCCACCCAATTCGTACTTTGCCCTTGTTCAGGAATTGTTCGGCGTCCTTTTCGGTCAAGTCAACCATGGCTATGCGTTGTCCCCTGTTGTTTTCTGTTGTCTGTCTCGCTTTGATCCAACCTTGACTCGCTGTTCGATGAAAATCAGAGGAATGCGTCCATCCCTGGTCACTGCAGCCCAAAACATAGCAGAAGCTGGTGATTGCTTGTGTTTGGCAACTCTTGCGTCCAAATTATCGTTGGACTTGTGCTCTAACTAAACACGATCATTTTGTTTATTCACATACTGTTGAATGGTGAAAATCATCAGAAAAGACAATTTTTGGAATCGCATCACGTTCGGCCAAGGCCTTCAATGCTCGTGTTCTCTCAAGCCTGACTTTTTTTGTGCCTCCGTAAGACCTTGAACTTTTTGTATCTTGTAGGGCTTCAAGTGTAGTTCATTTTTCAATATGGTTTGAATGCTGTATCGTGAATCATGCAGACGTGCTGCTAATTGATTGGCACTTTAACGAGGATTTAGTTGGATTCGTTTCTTCACATTTCGAATTATTTCTTTTGATGTTGCTGTCTTTTTAGGACCGCCTCTGTTGCGTTTAGCGATGCTATCAGTTTCGTTGTATCGAGTTATGGTTCGATACACAAACATTTTATTCACATTCAAATGCTGGAGCTGACGAACTATTGCTGTTTGTGAATTTCCAGCCAAATACAGTGCAATTACATCCTTACGTTTGAATTCCATTACGATTTTTTTATGAAGATATCAATTTAGAACAATTCTTATTTGACCACATGTAAACAACTAACCAAACTTCAATCTGTCAAAAAATTGACCCGCGAAAATGACAACTACACAAATGACAGCAGAGTGAAGTTAGTAACGTTTAGTCTGAGTCACCCTGTATTTACTTTTATTTCTTTTTAAGATCATGACTACAAGTACTCGTACTTAAATTACTGCTACGGGTACATTTACAAATTATTTATCAAAATCCTTATCGAGTGCGGCTTAGTATTGTTTTGTTTAACGAGTCACCCGTTTTGTTTTGTTTAACGAGTGCTCGGGGTGAGGTAATGTTGATGCCTCTCTAGTCCATCCGTAACAAAGGCCATTTTGTTAAAGTTTGTGGTTCTTGAAATTTATATAAATTTTTCAACGAATTTTTATGTCTGCTTTTGAAGTTTTTTAAGTATCACTGAATCTGTAAACAACGCCGTGTTACAATAAATCCACTTTTGGTTTTTAATTTATATCAAGCAAATGTAATCTGAAACAATTAAAATTTTTGTTGTTGCACAAAAACATTTAAAATTTGTTCCCTTGTGTAATCGTAACTTCTATAATCTCTGATAATTAGAAAGCTAGCAAATCTGATTCCGAGCAGGTTTTCAAAAAAAGTTCGTACTAAGAAGTTCTTAAGAAGGGAAAAGTTTTGCTCCTTAAATTTCTAGTCAAATTCAACGAATCTTAAAGATAGCCCACAACAAAGCCCTTCTATCTATAAAAAATATATTTAGCGTTCTTGTGCTATATTTCGCGCATAAATGAGAATCTTAAACTATTCTGTAGTCAATCATAAAAAGATTGTGAAGGACGTTTTTTGTCGACCTTATAATGAAAACAATTTACATCATTTAATTTAGATGAATTCCCTACATACTAAACGACAATATTTGTCGACATGCAGTAAAAAGACTTAAAATGTAAAGCCACGTTCACAATAACATAAATCTAAAAGTATAGCTATACTTGAAATTATAATTCCAAACAAAAAAAAAACGTGTTTACATTTCAGTTTAAAGTTATGACTGAACAAGTTTAATATTTACAATTTAAATATTGCACATGCTGAAGAGCTTTTTTGTTATTATACGAGAATGTACCGGAGATTGGCGGGCACGTGGAGAGTTTCTTAAATCCAAGTCATTTCTCCAGCTGTTCTTAAAAAAATTGTCCGGTTTGGATTTACCTTTAGAATTGTAAAATTCACACGTTTCATGGTCATGTGTTAACTTTTTTTTACTCTTTTCAGATTTGTCTTGTTTGGGAGAACAATGGGTAAGTACGAGTATGTTAACTTGCAAAGTAACGTCGATTGAAAGCTCTCTAGAATGAATGAATGGATGTTTAGATCATAAGGAGTTGTGGCAAAAAATACACACAAGTCTAGTTCATTAGTGAATGAGCTGGGCAAAGGTTGATTTATCTTTTACACATTTGAATCGTTTTTCAATTCTAGTTTTTAAGATACTGTCTCAAAGTCACTTTTGATGTCACCATCATACGAGTATATTTGTGTCTGTTAATTCCACGCTTCCTCTACTCCTCATTGTACCATAGACCAATAAGACATGCAAACAATAAAATATTCGTGACAACATTCTTAGATACTTTAATGCCCAAAGAGTATCTTATCGGATCACTGTGTGAAGCTTCATCATACATGCTCAGATACTTGGAAGGCGACTCGCAAGTAAAAAAAAAATCTGATACAGAACGCATAAAGTCATGTCATAAACACTCAAATTAGCTAACATTTAATTTAGTTATTATCAAAGAATTATGCCCGTCTTATATGAGCACGCATCTTGCGACATTGTATTAAAGCTTGCATACGAGTACATGCGAGATGAAAAGTGAATTGAAAACGTGTGACGTCAAAGTTTCTATGAACTGATAACTGACTGTGATAATACGCCATGAATGTTATGCCTCAGGTAAACAATGAATAAGTAGTGCAAAATAATGAATGCTGAAAAATTCCATTAAGATTACGTTCGAGTTTAGCATGTTTTGAAAATACGAGTAGTATGAATAGGACGAAGCAATGGTTGATAATTGATGACGCATCCATGTGAGTTTTATCGATCAGATACGTAAGAAATTGGATTTCAATGTTGAATATGCACAGAAGTGATTGGAGACTGGTTTGAGTTCTTAGAACGAATTATTCAAATTAATTGAATTTATTTACGCGAGGCTACAGAAATAGATACCTTCAGGCGAAAATGCATCATTCAGTGTGTTTGAAGCGGAATATGAGTTGGCAATTTTATAGAGCTTTCCTGGCTTTTTTCTCGCCCGAAGAAACATACGATTGTTCTTTCGATGGCTTGCCCGATTTCAACTTTCTTTGAAAAATT
The DNA here is from genome assembly GCA_963969285.1 of Odontomyia ornata. Lineage (NCBI taxonomy): Eukaryota > Metazoa > Arthropoda > Insecta > Diptera > Stratiomyidae > Odontomyia > Odontomyia ornata. The sequence goes on from OZ017742.1 coordinate 220,557,873, forward strand.
AGGTACATATCTAACAATTCGATGAAAAAGCAGAAGTTTACTACTACCAGAAGGATTTAATAACCGATGTAAGATATTCTTACAGTTTCTTACAAGCAAAATAAATTCCATGTCCTTATGGTAACGTAGAATTAGCAAAAATGCATATTCAAATTCGTTTCAGGATACCATATGGAAAAATATATATACTCGTATTTGGGTGAAAAATATATGTAAATACTCGTACTATTGAAATACCTGTCAAATTCTTTACCTGGAACATTGTATAAACAACGGTTTTATACGAAACAAATTGAGTAAGCAGGAGAGTGCTCCTACCAGAAGGTCTTTGTAAACATCCTAGGGTTAGAAACTAGTTTTCTAATGGCGTGAATCAATAATTTGAATTATTCGAACAATACAAATTGTTCAAATTTATGCAAAAGATGCACAGTTTCTTTCTTAAGCACAGTGCAGCCGGCATTTTGATCTAGCTTAAATGATTTTTCTGAATGCTCGGCCGGTTGAACATGTTCAAGTTAGACACTATTGCTTAAATTTTCATGAAAAATTAAAGAAAGTAAAAGTGCTTAAGTTAATTTTAAATATATATATATATATATATATATATATATATATATATATATATATATGTATATATATATATATATATATATATATATATATATATATATATGTATATATATATATATATATATATATATATATATATATATATATATATATATATATATATAATATATATACTCGTATAAATATATATATATATATATATATATATATATATATATATATATATATATATTTATATGTATGTATATATATATATATATATATATATATATATATATATCTATGTATATATATATATATATATATATATATATATATATATATATATATTTATATATACATATATATATATATATATATATATATATATATATATATATATATATATATATACTCAAAAAAGTCTCCGTACACTTGCTGGTCGTAGCAAATATATCAATATAAAAACCTTTGCCATTTGTTTATAACTTAAAATCTTTTCTTTATTATATTCATTAAACTATATGGTACATAAATATGTAACTGATCACTCGTTCGCTGTTTAGAATAAACAAAATAAAAAAGTTTCTTCCAAAAAGTCATGAAAATCATTCCAAAAAAGTCTGCGTACACCTGAAAAAATTTATTCATTTTATTTGAAAACCACTATATTAGCTTTCAGATTTTGAACCTTTATATCTAGTAGCATAGCCTTTCCTATAAATGACTTCCTTTAGCCTATTTTGCATGGATTGAACAAGTTTTGATGTTTCTTCGGCCGTTATTTTGTTCCACTCGTTCAAAATAACAGTTTTTAATGACTCTTTGCTAGTTATGTCATGCTCTCGAATTTTTCTTTTAAGTAAATCCCACAAATGCTCAATTCGGTTTAAATCTGGTGCCTGAGAAGGTGTAGCTAAGAGTTTTGGGACGTTAGGCTATTTATTTCAGCTGTATGTTTGAGGTCATTATCGTGCTGAAAGAAAAATGCGTTCCCCAGCCGATATTTCTCGGCACTTTGCTTAATATTATTTTTTTAAATATTAAGGTACCCGTATTTATCCATTGTAGATTCTATGAAAACGAGTTGCCCCACTTCACTGGCTGCCATACACCCCCAAACCATCACATCGCCGCCACCATTTTTACAGTGGGAATCAAATTTTCTTTATTGGATTCTGTCGAGCGTTTTCTCCATACTAATTTGCGTCCTTTTATCCCAAATATACAAAACTTACTTTCGTCCGAAAAAAGAACGCTTTCCCAAAATTCTTTTCCTATATTTACATAAATTTTGGCGAATTCCACTCTCTTTCGGCGATTCCGTTCCGATATGAACGGCTTTTTACGTGCGACTCGACCATGGTAACCGCCTTTTCTGAGAATTATGCGCACTGTTTCATCGCTTATTGTTTAATTGTATTTCTTTCTTATATCCTGCGCAATTTGGAACGCGGTTTATCGGGGATTTTGTTTCACAGCATTAATAATACTCCTACGTTCACGTGCTGTAAGTTTGGGTGGACGTCCTGACCGGTGAAATAGTCAAACCGCTTTCTTTGTAATTAGCAACAACCCTTTGGACCGATGAATGGGTTCTCCCAACTAATTTTGCGATTTCACGAAAACTTTTCCCGCTTTCACACAATTTTACTATGACTTACGCTCACTAACACTGATGTACGCAGACTTTTTGAGTATGTGTATATATATATATATATATATATATATATATATATATATATATATATATGTATGTATATATATATATATATATATATATATATATATATATATATATATATATATATATATATATATATATATATATATATATATATATATATATATATATATACAGTCTTCCACAAAAGTCAAGGTACAGAGAATCGGTAACTGAAAATTGTATTACTGAATCAATATTTTTATTTGAAAACCAAAAGTTATGAAATGGTAATAATACGAGTTCTGTTGAATTGAAGTTTTCATAAATTTAAAGGGATTCGGCAATAATGATCATTGAAGACAATAATTTTTTGTTGGCAATGTCTCTTTTCTACTCCACAAAAGTCTTGGTACAGTTGCAGAAAATGCCCTGTTATTTGTAAAAAGGGGAATCCCCCAAGTACATATTATCAGAGTGAGTTAACAACCGTAGGCCGCTGTCTTTAATATCGCGTCCGTATTCTTGGTGTATCTTTTATTTAATAAAATTTTTAAAAAATGAGTCGAAAGGAGTTGAGTATTAAGGAGCGTGAAATAATTATTAATCTGCATTCAAATCAGAGCAAATCATATTCTGAAATAGTTGAACTAGTGTTGCGAAGTCGGTCAACCATTCAAAAAGTGATAAATCGATTTAAGAAGGAAAATAGAGTGGAAAATGTGCCCCGAACAGGTCGTCCATCTGAACTAAGTGCAAAGGACGAGAGAAAAATTTCGCGAATGGTAAAACAAGATCCATTTCTAAGCTGTAGAAAAATCTGCGATGTTCTTAGAATTAATGATAAGAAGGAGGTTAGCGCAGAAACTGTGCGTAGAGCTGTCGTAGAAGCTGGATTTTCATCTCGTACGCCTAGAAGAAAACCTCTTGTAAGTTCCATAAACAAACAAAAAAGCATAACATTTGCAAAAGCATATATTGACAAACAAATAAAGTTTTGGGATAATGTTTTATTTTCGGATGAGTCTAAATTTTGTATATTTGGTATAAATGGGCATAAGAGGGTCTGGCGAAAAGTAGAAGCATTTAATCCCAAGAACACTATTAAAACAGTAAAACATGGAGCCGGTGGTGTTATGGTTTGGGGTTGCATGGCTGCTGCTGGAGTTGGAAATCTGACATTCATCGAAAATACTATGGATCAGAACTCTTATTTAGAGATTCTACGAAACAACATGAAACAAAGTGCAGCCAAATTAGGTATGCGAGAAGATTTCTTGTTTCAACAGGACAATGACCCTAAGCACACTGCGCATAAAGTTCGAATGTGGCTATTGTACAATACTCGTGTGCTTGCTACACCGCCTCAAAGCCCTGATTTGAACCCTATAGAGCATCTTTGGAATGAGCTTGAGACAAAAATCCGAAAAAGAGTGATATCAAGCAAGGCGCAGCTTAAGGATGTTATATTGGAGGAGTGGGCCAGAATCAGCAGCGAATTTACTAAAAAATTGGTATATTCTATGCCTAAAAGACTGAAGTCAGTAATTCAGATGAAAGGATATCCGACAAAATATTAAGAAAAGTATAATTCAAATAACTATGCAAGACTATAATTACAATTTGTATCATTTTTCTTTAGGTGTACCATGACTTTTGTGGACTTCATTCATTGACTTTCCAACACATCATATGTAATAATATATTAATACGACAGAATTTTCGTTTTGTTTTACATGAATTTAAAGTGTAATGATTATAGTTGAAGTAATACCAAAAAAAATTTTATCACTATAGGTTTTTTAAATAAAAATATCAAACAATTTTCATGATATTTATCACTGTACCTTGACTTTTGTGGAAGACTGTATATATATATATATACATATGTATATTATATATATATATATATATATATATGTATATATATAGGGCTTTCACACAAATTTTTGCTACATTTTGCCTTCCCCGGGACCCCCTAATTCATAAAATGATTTTTTTATTTCAGATTCTGAAAGTTCTAATCAAGACTTTTCATTTGATATCCCACTCGACTACCTCTGATTGAAAAAATTTTTTAAGGGCCAATTCGTTATTCGGGGGACCCCCTTAAAATTTTTTAAAGTTTTGAGAGACCATCACTTCTGACCTTTTCACAAAGTTTGAACATTCTAGCTTCTATAGTTTCTGAGGAAATAAGCTGTGACACACGGTCAGACGGACAGACGGACAGACAGGTCGTGAAACTCGTAGGTCTTTGTAAAAAAAATTTTTACAAAGTCCTAAAAATGGGTGAAAAATGGACTTTTTTGTACATAGTGTTCGCACACATAAAAAGATTTTCATAATCTCACAAAATTCACATACCAAACGAACCAGCTTCAAGCTGCATACATAGCACACTTGCAAGTTCATTCAAGTGCACTCAAAGTTCAATTACCTGAATTCACATCAATGGCATTTATTTATTTCAAATCAATATTGTTGTATCGACACATTCGATTTTGAATTGTGCTGTAAAGTTTATTGCCCTGATTACAAATTCCAATTAAAAACGTAATTGCATGAGAAGCACAATATTTGGAATAGTGTATTGTAAGCAAAAAATATATTTATAAAAGCCACAAAGAAGTACCAATAAACCATTCATTGCAAGACAGCAGTAATCACTGTTTAAATTTACAATTCGCTTCATCGAAATTCATCAGTCAGAACATTGGTCCGTCGAGCCGGATTGCAGCTATCGGAACTAGGAACGAACGAGAAGCAACCCAAGATGTCGGAGAAGGCTGGACAAGATCAAAAGATAAAGGCTATTCAGCGGCTGATAGAAAACTACAAGAAGGACAGCTCGAAACGTTACAGCATTGCTTACTTCAGAGCAAGGTTGGAAAAGCTTCAGGGATTTTGGAGCAAATGCGAAGAACATCATCCTTTGGTATGCCAAGAGCTTAGTAGCGAGAAGGAGAAGGAGAAGGAGAATCGAGCTGGTTACATGGAAGAATTCGTGGCGCTGGAAAATATTGTACTGGACTACGTTACTCTGTTTTTGGAGAAGATCGAGGATTACGAGAAAACCTCCAACCCAACAATAACAGGAACTGGACCAGGGAATGAAGTAGAAACAATCAAATTAGAACGACTCAAAATTCCTGCCTTCGACGGCAAATATTCGTCATGGTGTGCATTTCGTGATTTATATAAATGTATGGTGCACGAGAATGATAAACTAAGTGCCGTACAGAAACTGCAGTATTTGCGTAGTTCACTTCGCAGTGAAGCGGAACACCTCATTCAGCACCTGACGAGCACGGAAGCAAATTACGCGCCAGCATGGAAGCTACTTGTGAGCGGTATGACAATGACAGAGCAATCTCCAACGAAATGGTGCAACAGTTTTGGGAGCTGCCCCGGTGCAACAATGATGATGTTGGTCAATTGAAACGTTTGGTTGACATAACCAGTCAGCTGGTGACTACACTTTCCACGCTAAAGGTCAACGCATTCGACTTAGTAGCCACATTCATCCTCAACCGGAAATTCGATGATGAGACTAGGAAGGATTGGTAGAAGCAGATCGGTCATTCAAAAGCAGTGCCAACATTGCAAGAGGTGTTGGACTTTCTTAAGAATCGATTCATCATGCTGGAAGCATTATCATCTTCAGTTGCGAAACAACCCACTAAACGAACAGCAATCACGGTCCATTCAGTGCATACTGGCCCACAATGTCCAATGTGCAACGAAAATCATCGACTTTTCAACTGTACGAAGTTTAAACAATCTACTGTTCAGACACGACGAGAGTTAGTCAACTCAAAGCGACTATGCTTCAATTATTTGAGTGATCAACACGGGGCAAAGCAGTGTACATCAAAGCACGGTTGCAAGGTATGTTGAAAACGACACAATACCTCTTTGCACCTATTTTCAGCTCAGCCAGTACCGTCGGCATCGGTGACTGCAAACAGCACTTGCATGTGCACATCCGAAGATAAAACCCAAGTTCTATTGGCGACTGCGCTAGTACAAGCCAGTGCAATTTCTGACGCGGAATCACCAAAGGCTGAGACTATCACACTTCGAGCGTTATTAGATACGAAGGCTTAGCGATCATTGATTAGTTAAGCAGCAATGAGAGCATTAAAGGCGTCAAGGAAGCAGGTGAAAGTGGTAATTGGTGGTGTTGGTGGGGAACATGAGGTAACCACTCGTGGAGAGACGCCCATTGCAGCGCATGTCAAAGGACGAAACGGTATGGAGAAATTAATATTCAGCCCACTAATTTTAAACACCATAACAACGCCGTTAACTGCTACGCAGACGTCCAAACACCTTCCTGAAGGTCTCAAGTCAAAAGATTTAGCAGACCCTAAATACTACGTACCGTCGAAGATTGACTTGCTAAATGGAGCTGATATCTACAGCAAGATTCTACTGCCTGGATTTCTGCCAGGTAATCCATCAGCTCAACAAACAAAACTAGGATGGGTGATTTTTGGTCCTATTGCACAATTGCCTGAGAAAAGGCAGGTACAAGTTTTGATGTCATACAGCGCTCTGGATGAATCTTTGCGACGATTTTGGGAACAGGAGGAAGCTTCACTGTCCCGATCTCTTACACATGAAGAGGAACAAGCGGAAGAACACTATAGAAATCATACTCGTCGACTATCTAATGGTTCTTATTCGGTACAATTACCTTTTATGGCTGATATTAATCTAAAGAGAGACATGAGCAATACGCAAAGAGTAGCGTTTATTCGATTCCCTCAATTAGAGCAGCGGTTCAAACAAAACCCCAAACTACATGACGAATACAACAAATTTATGGGAGAATATCTCAAACTCGGGCACATGGAGCTTGTACCTATTGATGGCATCCATAAAAACCCCTCCTTTTATTTACCCCATCATGCCGTCCTCAAAGAGAGCAGTGCCACAACAAAATTAAGAGTTGCGTTTAATGCGTCGCAAAAGAGTCAGTCGGGTCAATCTTTGAATGACTTGCTACTAACCGGTCCTACAATTCAGGAAAGCATATTCTACATCCTAATGAGATGGAGACAACACCGATACGTTATAACATCCGACATAGAGAAGATGGACCGACAGATATGGCTAGATGAATCGGATCGAGATTGTCTCCGCATTTTGTGGTGGTTCAACAGAACAGACCCCATTCAAATGTATCGATTAACAACAAATATGTATGGAACGACAAGTGCGCCATACTTGGTCATTAAGACCCTTCACAGGTTAGCAGAAGATGAACACATGAGCCATCCTAACGCATCAAAAGTTTTGAAAGAAGACATTTATGTCGACAATTGCTTAACTGGTGCAAACAACTTGGCAGACTTGCGACATGTTCAAAAGGAGCTCCAGGACTTGTCACACTGTGGTGGTTTTCATCTAAGACAGTGGAGTGCAAATCAGTCTGAATTATTGGAAAACGTTCCCTTGGCAGATCGAATTACGCAAGTTCCGCTTCATATCGAGCTATCGGAAAACGTCAACACTCTCGGCCTTTGGTGGCATCCCGCAACGGATATGTTCTCATTTAGTGTCAGCATCAATGCGATTGACCCTAAAACCAAACGAGATGCGCTCTCAGACGTATCGAAATTATTCGACCCGATAGGATGGTTGCAACCCATAATCATAATTGGAAAAATAGCGATGCAGAGGATTTGGCGAACAAAATGTGATTGGGATGAGCCACTCGATAAGGAAGTAATCAAAGACTGGATTACTATACGGAAACAATTCCATCAAGTAAGCCAAGTCAAAATCCCGCGCTGGATAGGATACCTTCCATCCACCCTGGTTGAACTTCATGAATTTTGCGACACCTCATCCAGAGCATACGCTGCTGCAGTTTACGTGAGAATTGTTAATGGTTCATCAATCACAACGAGACTTCTAGCTGCTAAATCCAAGGTGGCACCTATAAAAACGCAGTGCATACCCCGACTGGAACTTTGTGGAGCTGTACTATTGACGAAAATTATGAAACATGTTAAAGAAGCGCATCGTAGGGGGCATGCAAGTATCAACTACTGGACTGATTCCACCATTGTGTTGGCCTGGATACAGAAACCAGCAACAAGCTGGAATGTGTACGTTGCTAATAGAGTAAGCGAAATACAACAGGAATCATCACCAGCCGATTGGAATCATGTTGCAACTCACGACAACCCTGCTGACTTAGCAACACGAGGTTTATATCCAGCAGAGCTAAGAGTATCTTCTTTATGGTGGAATGGACCTTCATGGCTAAGGGATACAGACATAAAGTTATCTCAACCAACAATCTAAACTGCGAGAAAGAAGAAGTTAACGAAAGTGCTGTCGCACTCCTTTCAAAATTGCCAAAGGACGAGCCGGAAATCTTTGAAAGATACTCTAATTTCAGCAAACTGAACAGAGTACTGGCCTACTGTTTCCGGTTCATTCATAATTGTCGGAATCCAAAAGATAAGCGCATTGGAAGATTAACAGCCAAGGAACTTAAACTGTCACATGACAAATGCATAAAGCTAGCCCAACAACATGTTTATATGGACGAAATTCGGCATCTACAGAATTCAAAACCATTATCGAATACCAGTAGTCTCCGGTTGCTTACTCCCTGGTTAGATTCTGAGGGTATCCTCTGGGTGGGCGGAAGGCTACAATTTGCATTGGTAGGAGAAAAAACTAAGTATCCAGCTATCATACCGAAAGGCAGACTAGCACAACTGCTAACCAAAAGGGCTCATCTAAAAACAATGCATGGCGGTATCCAGTTGACACTTGCAAAATTACGACTTGAATACTGGATAATATCTGCCTCTTCACTAGCAAGAAGGGAGAGGGAGGTTCGTAGCTGTCTCACATGCTTCAAGCTGACAGCAAGGCCAAATGCACAATTAATGGGATCCCTACCATCGGTAAGGGTACGTCCGTCAAATCCCTTTGAGCATACGGGGTTAGATTACGCGGGGCTTATAACACTCAAATGGAATGGAGGACGTGGTTCAAAAACAACAAAAGCATACGTGGTCATCTTTGTATGCATGGCAACGAAAGCTTTCCATCTAGAAGTAGCGTCAGATTTGTCTACGGACACGTGTGTTGCTGCTATTCGACGATTCATAGCACGACGGGGAAGGTGTAGAGCCATTTACAGCGATTGCGGATCGAATTTTCTAGGCGCCAACCGAAAACTTCATGATGAATATAATAAAATATTGCACAAGAGTAATGAAATACTGGTTCGAGATGGTCTAGAATGGAATTTCATACCTTCTGGAAGTCCACATTTTGGTGGACTCTGGGAAGCTGGTGTGAAATCGATGAAGCGGCATCTTTACAAAACAATAGGAAAACAGTTACTAAACATCGAAGAGTTTTACACTTTTCTTGCACAGATCGAAGCGTGCATGAATTCTAGACGATCCTTCAGATGAAGCCGCTCTGACACCAGGACATTTGCTGACTGGAGGAAATTTGTTCGAGCTCAAAAGTGATCCAGAGGTGACGAATTTGACATTACTGAAGCGTTGGAGATTGGTGCTGGCAATGAAGCATTTCTTTTGGCACCGATGGACAAAAGAATATCTCCAACGTCTTCAACAAAGACCAAAATGGCCTAAACCACAGGAAAATGTAAAAACAGGAGATCTAGTTCTAGTCAAAAAGGATCATTTTCCATCGTTACAATGGCCATTAGCAAGGATATTGGCAATTCATCCTGGCGAAGATGGTCTTGTTCGGGTTGTCACGATCAAACTACATGGAAATGTGACAAAACGGCCTATTACAAAGATTTGCCCATTACCATTCCGAAGCCAATCAAATGAATCACCGATAGTTGAAACTCAATCAAAATCGCCGATACCTCAGCCGTCATCTAGTACACTGTCAAGTACGAGAAAGCGAAAGCCGGTTCCAAATGATCCAGAAGCCATGGTATCAAAGCACTCTAAAGGGGAAAAACGGCAGTCGATGGCTAGCAAAGGAGTCATTTTGAACTTACTTACGACTTTGTTGATCTTATGTGTCTTCTCAACGCCAACACAAGCAACTGTGAACCTTTCACACTTAAACGGAGGTCTGTTTATCGAGCACGTGGGTATCGGTAATTTATTACGGAGATCGTTGCAACTAAACATCAGGATCCCAATGTCTGACCTCATACAAGATCGAAAGAACATAGAAAATGTGAACGACAGTATGAAGAGTCTATGCAGGTTGGGAGGCAAAGTAACATACAAAATACGATGCAGAAGTCTTGTCAATCATCTCGGTAAGTTTACAGACGACGCCCTCCAGAAAATTGAAAGATTACAGTTCATCACTAGTCGCGCCAAGCGGGGTATACTAGGTCAAATGCTTACGGCAATGTTTGGCGTAAATGATCAAGTAATAGCCGATGTTAGCACCTTAGCAGAAAACCAAGAAAAGCTACAACGATTGTTTTCGCACCAAGGTCCAATTATCCTTCAAGCAACGAAAATATTAAACAAAATATCAAGCAGGATGAGCACACAACTCAGTCATTTTTCGGAACAGCTGGAGGCACGATTGAGTCGGATTAACCAGTTCCAGGTTGACAACGATCACAATGCTTTGAATATTCAGTTTTTGGGAACATACCAACAAGCGGTGAATTTTATTCAGGAGATACAGGATAAATACAATCGTATTTTAACAGCCCTTTATACGAGAACAGGAATCTGGGAATGCATACAGATGACAGAACTAGAAGCAGACATACATACAGCTCAAGCATTGCTATCTCCACATTTGGATCTTCTACATATAACCACGACAAAGATATCATTTTTTCCACACCAACGCATCAATTGAGATCCAAGGTCATCTTCCTATTATCGATGAGCGGCCATACGACCTAGTCAAGGCAACTGCTATCCCTCAGCTGCATGAGGGGAAAACATTCTTCGAATTCAACATCAACAACAATCTCCTTGGAATCAACTATAAGGATCAGATGTATTTCGAAATATCAGAGGAAGAGTTCTTCAATGCTCAAGAAATTGGTCACAACAAATACTTGCTATCGTCATCCATATTAATTGATTTACGAACTAGATCGAACTGTATTGTCAAAGAGATATACAAAGCTTATACAATGGAAAACTGTTCAATACATTCATTTGCCATTGAAAGCCTCGTTGTGAAACAATAGCTGACAAATAACATCTGGTTATTCGTAACGTCAGAGCCAACCCATGCACAGACGACCTGTCACGACACAAGAACAAATATTATATTAAATGGAACGGGTTTGCTGCAGTTATCAGAAGACTGCACCGTTCACACCAAGGAGTTTATCCTTTCACCAAAAAGAACGGTCCAGAGCCACCAATTTTCATCTTACATTACTTCAACGGTTCCAGTTTTCAACTTAACGTATCCAGCTACGGCGACAAAACATATTGCGAAATCAACTATCATACAGTCATCTGGATTTTTAAAATCAGTCGCAACTGAGCAAGAAAATTTGATAGCTGAAGTAAAGGAAACCGTCTGGAAGAAAATCCACGACCATGGTATTACGGCAGCGGCATCAACACTAATCCTGTTTTGTGGTTATCGCAGTAGTCATGCTAATTCGTTACCGGAAAACCTGCAACGAAGACCACAGGAAACCAGCAACTACATGGTATGAAGAGCATCAACTATAAGAGCCGGACCGGCTCTTGGTGGGCGGCAATGTTCGCACACATAAAACAGATTTTCATAATCTCACAAAATTCACAAACGAAACGAACCAGCTTCAAGCTGCATACATAGCACACTTGCAAGTTCATTCAAGTGCACTCAAAGTTCAATTACCTGAATTCACATCAATGGCATTTATTTATTTCAAATCAATATTGTTGTATCGACACATTCGATTTTGAATTGTGCTGTAAAGTTTATTGCCCTGATTACAAATTCCAATTAAAAACGTAATTGCATGAGAAGCACAATATTTGGAATAGTGTATTGTAAGCAAAAAATATATTTATAAAAGCCACAAAGAAGTACCAATAAACCATTCATTGCAAGACAGCAGTAATCATTGTTTAAATTTACAATTCGCTTCATCGAATTTCATCACTCAGAACACATAGTAAGTCACCGATTTTTGCCGGTACTGATATAAAAATTTAATATAAGAACTGGTTTACAAACGCTTTAAATAATCAAAAAAAAAAAACTTGTGAATTTTTAAAACTTTAACTATTTCTAATTACTTCAAAAAACCACGTAAGAATTTGAAACTTTTACTAGTTATCAATTTGGCGACTCTTAAGTTCCAGTACAACATTTCATAAAACAATATTAATTTTTTTACGAAATATTCTATTTATTTAATGAAAATACAATTTGACCCACTTCCCATTGTCCTACAGGGCAGGTTCATATTCTTAGTTTTATCGTCAATTTTCATTATCAATTTTTAATTTTTTTCATCTTCAAAGTGGCGTTTCAAAAGTGTAACAGTTTTAGGTTATGTGTTACGCGAATAGCTCAGTAACACATAATAATGAGAAATGGAGATGCCGTTTTGATATTCTTATACATGGTAGTTGCCCACAAATTTTGAAAAAAATCATTCTTCTAGGACATCCATGAAGGGTTGAATATTGCATCGGATAGGACGTATTGCAAGGGGCTGTAAGGGATCGACAGGAGCTTCTTGTGCTATAATTGCGGCATATCAAGGTTTACAAAAAAGGAGCGCACAGAAGACACCTACTAACGCTCACCCAAGGCCATATGATATGAAGTATAGTATGCGACAGGTACAGGCAAATTCCGGGTTTTCCAGGAAGCCCTAACCAAAGCGAAAGCACTTCTGTAACGAGGCGTATTCTGCAGATTTATCTTAATCGTAGCACACTCGCTCAAAATCTCTCTGCTTAGCGACCAGCACCACAACTGAAGCTCCCCAACATGCCATCTTCTACTGCAGCCATCTTGGCTCATAACAGCGCTAATTTCCTCGTGAGAAGCTATGGACGGAAAGATGGTTTCGTGTGGAATCACTGTTCAAGGACTACATGCTTTAGTAAGTACCTAATGCCGAACGAACCGATGACTTTTCAAGTCAAGCCCATTGCTTTGGAGGACGCTGCATTGAACGCAGATGGCTACGTACTCGTTAGGGGCGACTTGAATGCTAAAGCAATCGAATGGGGCACGCCTCAAAGTCGTCCACGGGAAAACGAATCCAATAAATGGTGGCAAGGAAAGGGCTCGTCGTGCTGAACACCGGCGATGCAAAGACTTTCCGCCATGTGAGCTGTGAAGGAACTATACTCGACGTGACATTCGCCTCGGAGACCCTAGTACGGAGGGTACACAATTGGAGAGTATTAGCGGACTACTCAGCCAGTGATCATCCGTACATACAACTTGAGACCTGTTACGCTGCCTCTCAACGCACATGCTCTCAACCCTCCAAAATTGGGTGGAACATCGAAAGGATGTACCTGGAGGGGTTCGTGGAGGTAGTCACGACAGGTGACAGGTTGCTGGAAGATTTGCAGGAAATTGAAGAGCAAGCAGTTCAAGGCATGATTAACTAAACTATGAACAATATCACGACTGCTTGCAGCGCTCATATGCCCTGCCAAAGACGCAAGCACGTCAAGTCTCCATTCTGCAGGTGGTCGACCGAAACCGCTGAAAAGCAAAGGGAGTGTCACAATCTTCAACACTAAGCTCAACGGGCGTGGAACCGCGAAGAGGCATGTAACTGGTTAGTAGTAGTATTTTTTTCTGGCTGGGCGGTGAATGCCAAATAGGCACGGAGAGTGAAACTCCCATGCTCACGAGCGACTGGACTACCCTTTAAACACCTACCCTGTCAACCCGAGAACCAAGCCTGGGACCGTTTGACGCATTGCTTCAAACCAGGTTGAAAAAAAAAAAAAACAAAAAAACCAGAGCGTTGTTTATTGGATTTGATTCTATCTACCGTCTTGTTGATGACTTTGGAATCATGATTCTGTATTTGTGTAGTGTGAGCGTTATCATGCGATATAAATACATCCACTAGAAATACACCTACATGTATCTTATTTATGAAGGTGCTTCTTCTTCTTCTTAGCACTACAGCTCCTCTCGAGCCTTCGCTTCCTGCAAATAGCGCCTCCAACTGTCTCGGTCCATTGACCGCGTCCTCCAATTTCGAAATCCGAGCAGCGATGAACTGTCTTCGTCGACCGAGTTAGACCAGCATTTCCTCAGTTTCCCCACTGGTCTCCGGCCTTCAGACCACCCAACGACTGCCTTTTTGGGTATCCGTTGTTTGTCCATACGATTCATGTGGCCAGCTCATTGCAGCCTCCGCAGTCTTATAATCGTTGACACCTCCGGCTCATCAAAAATTTCATTTCATATCGAATTCGCCATTGGTCTCCGTCTAGCTTCGCTCCGATTATTCGCCTCAGAACCCGTCGCCCAAAGGCGTTCAATATATTTGCGGGTGCTTGGGTTAGGGTCCATGTTTCGCATCCATAGCATAACACAGGTCTTATCATAGATTTGTATTCTTAGAGCTTTGTTTTCCTGTGTATGCAGCTGGTTTTCAAAATCGTCAAAACTGAATAAAATATTTTATTTGCGAGCTGCACTCTTCGGTGTATGTCGTCGCTTTCATTTTCGTTATTTTGGCGCCTAAATACACAAATTCAGTAACATTCCCGATACTATATTCGCCAAGTGTGATATCTTGTGTATTTGAGGTATCTTTTCTTGACTGCGTCATGAGCTTAGTTTTATTTTCATTAATTTGTAGCCCTACTAGTTTTGCTTCGCTGTGGAGTTTCAGGAAAACGTCTTTGGAAGTTGTTAATGATCGTGACAAAATGTTCATTTCGTCCGCATTGGCTACTACTTGGCTCGACTTATATAGTAATGAACCTCGCGTATCGACAGGTATGACGTACCCATCTCCCTGCGTTAGTCCGATATTTGTGTCGAAGGCATTGGTGAGTTGGTTATTGATGCGGGCTTGGGAGGTCGTCGACGTCATTGTAATTTTGGTGAGACGAGCTAATTTCGCTCGGATGCCAAAGCCAAGCATTATTTGGAAGAGTAGGTTACGATCAATACTGTCGTATGCTTGCTTAAAGTCAACGAAAATTTGGTGAACGTCTATGTTGAACTCCCAGCACTTTTTAAGTACCTGCTTGACTGTAAACAATTGATCTATCGTCGATCCACCTGCTCTAAAATGAACTTGTTACTCCCCAATAATACTGTTGGTGTATTATCCGATTTTATTTTCTTAGATATTTGAAAATATTTTGTACGCCGTGCAAAGTAGTGATATGCCTCTATAATTTTCGCACTGTAGCTTGTCACCTATTTTGTAGATAGGGAATATAATTGATTGGCTCCACTATTTCGGCATATGTTCATGTTGCCAAATGTGCTGGACGACTTTGTGAAAAGCTTGATGAACTCTACTGCTAACTCATCCAGAGTTGGTGGGGCCAATGGAAGCTCTCCGCAGACATCTATAGGCTCCGATGTTCTGGAGCTGTGTGGGGTAATAAGGAGGTTCTTGAAATATGATGCCCATCTTTCCTTAATCTTGATTTCATCAGCGATGATATTGCCGATGTCATCACGACAGATCGTGGTTTTGGGCTGGTAACCACGTTTCAGGCTTTTCACTACTTTGTATGCTTGTCTTGTGTTGTTGCTCGCTAAACTTACTATATACTTTTCAATTGGTCGTCATAGTACTTTCTTTTCTTAATCCTAATTATCTTATTCGCTGCTCATCTGAGATTTTCATAGTTTTCTTTCTTCATCTTGGTTTTCCTACCTATTGATTCTTTGTGCGCCTGATTGTTTTTGTCTAACGCATTCTGGCACTCATCATCGAACCAATCATTCCTCTCGCGCCGGGCTTGATGTCCGATCGCCTTTTCTGCCACGGTCCTGATAGCCGCTTTCACTTCCATCCAGAGCTCGCTGCTCGTCGTAAACGATGCGTTTGATAAGATGGGAGCCAGCTGGTTGTCGAGGGTCTCCGTGAAATTTTCGGCCACAGACGCCGTTTGGAGCCTTTCGATGTCAAATTTTTGTAGCTGGCTGGTGTTCGCCGAATATGCCTTTGACATACGACATCGATAGGTTAATTTGATCAAGTAATGATCTGAGTTACAATTGGCTCCTCGGTATGTACGGACGTCAAGTATGCTCGAGGCCCAACGTTGTTCGATCAGAACATGATCGATCTGGTTTTGTGTGTTGCCATCCGGTGATACCGAGCTCATTGTATGAATGCGTTGATGTGGGAAGCAAGTCGAACATATGACTAGATTTCTGCTACATGCAAAGTCAATCAGGCGCTGGCCGTTGTTATTTGTTTCATCGTGGAGGCTATACCCTCCACTCATTCCCCGATGAGATAGCTCATTGCCAACCTTAGCGTAGAAATCACCCAGGATGATTTTTGTGTCGTTTGTGGGCAATGAGTCGCCCAGCCTTTCCAGGTGATTAAAGAACGTTTCCTTTGTTTCTTCGTTCCTTTGTTCCGTCCAGGCGTGAACATTTATCAGCCAGATTTTGAAGATTCGCTTTGATACAGATCGCACACAACCGTTCGTTTGCTGCCTTAAAATCAATGAAGTGCGGTTTGTATTCCCTATCCACGATGAAAGCCACGCTGAATTCTCGTTTTCCAGTAGGCTTCCCACTTTTGAATATTGTGTGTGTTCTCATGTCTTGAATGTCGTTTTCGTCCAATTCATTTCCTGGATTGCCAGTATTTTTAATTGATATTGATTGGCCTGTTGTAAAAGGTCCTTAACAGCGCAAGGGTAATTGAGTGATCTGACATCCCAGGATCCAATGCCATAGTCCGCGAGTCCAATCTGTTCTGAGGCCCATCTGCATGTTTCGAAACACTTTAAAGTTTTCCAGGGACGGGGAGTAGGTTAGTGTTTTCTGTGCTTATCAGGTATCGATTGCGTAGGTTTATCTGCAGCGCGGATATAGATAAAAGTATCGGCAAGTTGTGATGCACAAAGAGGACCGGAAGTACCAACTTATACTCTAGAGACAATCATCGTTAGTGCCTGTTCAGACATGCAAGCTGAATACGGTCGCGTATGGCTTTATATCAGCTCCTCTCCATGCCATTAGATCGCGTCATGAGCCTGCCAAAGAAGCGAGCCTATTGTGTCCCGAAGAAATACAACTAGAGCTGATTAACATCCTGAAAACTGGAGGTTTCCAGCTGCGGAAGCGGTGCGCAAATAGCCCCGCCTTCACTAAGGATCTCCCCAAGGACCAACTAGCCCAGCAACCAGTGCTCATCCCGGAAGTCGAACATGAGGTGAAGACTCTGGGACTTATTTGGCCGCCTCTACCAAACGAATGTCACTAATATCGTTGGTGCTCATAACCAATTATAGGAGCTGGAAGATGCAGTCTATTCGCGCAATGCTAAAGAACTCATCAATGACTTCACTGCCAAACGAAGCATCCAATTTAAATTCATACCGCCATCATGTCGGCGAAGGAACTCCTAAAGAAGGCGATCGGCGTTAAAACACTCATGCATGACGAATTTAGAAGTAATCTAAGCCATACTAAATTCAAGGTCGTTAACACCCGTATCCAGTGATCCCTATGATTTGGCGGTATTAACACCAGGGCACTTCTTGATCGGCGAACCAATCAACGCAGCCGCAGATCCAAGCTCTGAAATAGCATTTACCCAGCTACCAGAGATGTCTAAGGAGCTAGCTAAAATTAAAAACGAATTCTGGGAACGGTGTCGCGCCGAGTACCTGAGCAAGCTCTAGTAGAGGTATAAATGGAAGACGGGCCAAAATTACGTTGAACCTAGAACCATGGTAATCATAAAAGATGATAGCCTGCCACTCTCTTCTTAGCCATTGGGTAGAATCATAAGGACTTTACCAGTGAGAATAGCAGGGATCCGGTCAGGCGGCAGAACATTTAACAGGGTTATACATACCCTAGCGCCACTTTGCATATACTCTGGTCACGATGCACCACACGCAATTGCTGAGGATCCAGCTAAACACAACGAAAAACACAGGCCTAGCACAAGCCAATCAGCAACTGGCACAACTGAACCAACAAAAAGGGAAAGAAGTCTTCTAACGACGTTAATCGTACTGTGTTGTGTGTTTTTCGCAAGAGCTACGAGAGATGTGCAGCTTATCCCAACGAACAACGAACCGGGCTTATAATTCGAGAACTTAGTCTCAGCTTCCCTTGTAAAAGACGAGTGGACCCTGATTGCTTACTGCCACTTGACATCGTTTTCGTGGCAACACGAATTGATTACCGCAGGGGTGATCAATTTGTGGACGCTATGCTCACTGGTTTCCCAACAGGCACACTGCAGGGAGTAAATCAAGCACTTTAACCTCACTCTGACTCAAATCAACGAAAAACCCTTAGACCTGATCGGAAATGTCGCTAACTCTCTGTTCGGAGTACTAGACTCAAAATATGAATGGCACGAATTATCACCGACTTGAAATCAGACGGTCACCATATCCTGGCCCTTATTCGAAACTAGACCAGCATAATCGATACTATTCAAAATGTAATCACCAAATCCTCAGAGAGCACTCATTGTCAACTAGCCAAAATGTTTCAAGCACTAAATAATACGATCACGCCCTCAACTCCATGAACCAGGATCTAACACAGACTTGCTCAAAACTACAGAGGGGTTCAACGTGCTGCGCTGTCAGCTAGGTTGATCCTAACCATCTCTGAAATCCAACAGATGCAAGACCTCATAATCAGCATTCTGGTGGATACACAACACGGAAAGATTACTCCTCTACTCCTGCCATCTCAACATATACAAAGTCAAACACAGCTGATAAAGAACGAATTTCCGTTGCATCTCATGCTCCTGTCTCAAAGAGAAAGTCTTCGAGAACTCTACCAGCTTATGACCGTGGAAGCCAGGATCACCGGTGACGTCATCATTTTCCAAATAAAGCAATGGTATCCACCGGCACCTTGGACTTAATGTCAGTCACGGCGGTCCCTATCATCAGCAGCAACACAACGTTACGCATCATTCCCAGTTCACCCGTTATGCTGGTTAACATTCACTAGGAGCAGTACTATCCAATAACCCCATCAGAACTCCTCAGCGGTTGGGTTGGTTCGATGGCACACGAACCATCGAATCAACCCATTCACCAAAAAGGTGGTGGCCACGCTCATTCCAAAGAGGAACCTAAATAAAGTTCAATTCAAACCAACCCACGACCGAATCGAGGGGATAGCAATGTCTCAAATCAACATATTCTCGGAGCTAAAAGATCTCCGAGCTCGTATTGATGAATTCAAGGAAGCCACCGTACTGGACACTAGCGTTTCAAGCCACGATATTCATCAATACAGTGTGTCGTACATGGTCCTACCGCTGATCATCCTGGCACCAACCTGCCGGGCAACCTGGCGAAGATCACGATCCAAGAAAACACATCCACCACGAATTCATCGTACACACAATAAAATTATTGTTTATCCAACAACGGGCAGTAAGTCTCCTTAGACTGCCGGTGGCGTGGTTGGATTGTGAGTCTGTCTAATGCGCTTCTGTGCAATTGGCGTTTCTGTTAATCGAATGGAGGTCTTTGGTTGGGTTTATCTGGTTGAACTCTCAATCCATAGGGCACTCAGTGCAGAGTGCAACAAAATTGAATTGGTGTTCCTACCAAATCAATGTCATTCTGGCGCCCTGTGCTGCTTGCTCTCTCCCCCCTTGACCCCAGAATTATGCCACATTGGCTGTGTGCTCATGGGGTGGACTAGGTGATTCGGCTTAGTTCGAAGTATCATCTGGAGGTGTAGCCGATATAGATTTCCAATTCGCCAATTCTGGAATCTGTTGGAAACAGTGGCAACTTCTTTAAAGTTATGGTATGAAAAAATGTATAAGGTTTTTACGAATAAGGAGATTCTCCGATTGTATGGAAATGACCCCAACCATATTTTTTTACCAAATGTAGCCGACGTTAGTATCAAACGAAAGGTCATGACGAGAATATCCAGGATTGAATATCAAATGAGCGATTTGGACGCGGAAGCGAGCGGGAGGTATTAAAATATGTGAAAAATGTGTGCCCGCTCCCTCGCGGTTGGACATCTTTGAGCTACAAAAGCTGAAAAATTAATGATTCTCTTTAAGAGTACAAGGGCAATAAATACCTCTAAAGTCAAAATTTAGTAAGCTTTATTAGTAATAGTATGATTTATGAATTTTAAAATTTTGTTCATGAAATCTAAAGACTCTAAAATTTCCAGGAACTCATATCTCGTCTTAGTAAAAGGTGCATATATCCTACAAATTTCATAGTAATCGAGTTTAAAACAACAGAGTTACAGCGGATTGAAAATTTTACAATTACAACAAAAACAATGTACGATACTGGGATGATAAAGCAATTCTAAGTGACCTGGACACTGCAGAGATGTTAAGATTATCAAAAAAACTCAGGGATAAATTGTAATATTGATATTTAATTGCAACTACCTAAACAACGAGATCAAATGGTGGAAAATTGAAATGCACGATAACCACTTATTTTTTCTAAGTCAATTGAAGAATTTTATATGTGAGTGATGTTGCTATTTAAAGATAATTGCTCGATTTACTAATTATTTTGCCAACCCTTTTTGCGAAGAGCACTCTCCTACAACTTCGCTTGTTCTATGCTCCATTCTTGCAGATGCGTGAACATATGAAACATGTTAATATACGAGCGCATATACGAGTATATGTAGAAATATCGTTGAGATTTTTTGAAACAAGTTTGATTTGCATTTACTCGCGAAAGAAAGAAGCATAGAAATATCTAATTTGACTACTTGTAAGAGCAAAACACATATGAAATCAGGTAAATCTATGATTTCTAATTCATTTAGCTGTCTTGATGCATCTAGCTGCCACTGTCCATTTATCGAATATCTAGCTTTCGCTATATATCGACTATTCTGAATAAGCTTCACAAGCTTCGATAAATTACTAATGGAAGTACTGAACATCGTGAAGTCTGCTCGTGTTTCAACAAGTTATTCAAAACCATTTTCTTCTCTTAAGAATCGGGAGAATGTTCTCGGAAGTTCCGCAAACGTCACATATGAATATGCTAATTTTATTTGGTAAGTCTGGTAAGTCCCGGCGTCATTGATGAATAAACGATCAGTCCGATACAAAGTAACCACTACCAGGAATCATTTCGCTGCCTATTAAAAATTTATAGTAAACATATTGTTTTACTGGCGAAGGACTAGTGAGTTTCAACTTCCTGAGTCATATTTTAAAAATAAGAATTACTACAAAGTTGATTTGAACGAGAGGATTTTATTATATTTAAATTGGATTTATTTCACAAACATAATAATCACGAAATTGGAAAAGCTTGTAGTTTTTAATGAAATTTAATTTTTAATTCGCGGTATACGCGAGCAAGTGTGTAGGAATTCCTGAACCTGTTATTGAATATTATGTATAAATATATAAACATGTACACAATGTTCTAACATACATACTGTATGTGACCAAAACGCCATCAAGTCCCGGACAACAAATACTTCAGGTGAATGCTCGGAAAACTCGTTAAGCTGGACCTGGACCCTCGAAAAGTAATCCGACAAGATGGTTCGGTCACTTTTGTGGTTTGCAGATTACATTTCATTTCACGTAGGCGGAATGTTCACTTGAAACGACGACTAATGGTACTCTGCGATAGCTATAATGTAACGACAACTTTTTTATGTAATTAAAAGAAGGATTACGGGTCCGTTGATATCAAAAATATCTTGTTCTGACTGATAATATCGGACAGACTTTGGAAAAAGTAGTGGAGCGACACATAAATTAAATTTTGATGCTTCATGTAATTATATCTTAATTAAAAGAAGAACCAGAAAACTGTTCTGGTTCTTTGCGATGGTTTATGTAGGCATGTTGGTGTATACTAGTACATTTTAGTATGAAGATGAATTCTTTGCAAAAATTTAAATATGGAGAACGGACGATCGATACATTTTTTTTGTGGTTGCGAGGTGAATGTCAATGCTGCACACAGTGTGAGACTCCCATGCTCGCAAGATGGTGACTCGAGTATCCACTAAACACCTCCCCTGTCAACCCAAGAACCCAGCCAGGAACCGTTTGACAAACTGCTTCGGGGCAGGTCTCGTTTTGGTACGCCCCGGCTGCTGTGAATCCTTTTTATCTTTTAGGACTGCCCGAACATAATGTGCCATCAAGTTCCATTTGTCAACCGATTTGAGCATCACCGCGACTATATCATCCGGGTTGAGCTCTCCCGTCTCCCTGTAGAGGTCTCTTTGGAGCCTGTCCCCTTCTATGCGCGCAAAATATCTGTGGCAGGCATTGTCTTCCTCTCCCGGGCCAAACCGACAATCGGGAGACCGTGACTTACCGATCTTGTGCAGGTAAGACTGAAAACACCCAATCCCGCTCAAAAGCTCGGTCAGATAGAAGTCAGTCTCACCATGCCTTCGATTTACCCACGATCTCACATCCAGGATGAGCCGCGCAGTCCACCTTCCCTTCTTGCAATTCACCCAAGGCTTCTGTCAATCGTTGAATGAGCGCTGTCTCTCCTCCCGGACAACCATCTCCCTCGCTTCGACGCAGGTAAATAGCACGGCGCTCTCTAGCAAGGAGGGCGACAGGTATCACGCCTCCAATAACTCTCACCGCCAAATCAGAGACTGTCGGATACGAACATGCAATCCTCAGTGGTCCTCTTCTCTGTACCTGTGTCAAACGTTTTCGGTATACCTCCTTAATGAGCGCGTCGCCCCTACTTCTGCTCCGTACCGTAGCACTGAGCCTACAGCACTCATCAAAAGGCGTCTTCTTGATGGGCTGGGTCCCCAAACGTTGGCCATAAGTCGACGCAGAGCCAATACTCCCGAAGCAGCCTTCTCGGCCGTTGCCCTGATTTGCTCAGAGAAACTCATCTTCGAGTCGATCAGTAGCCCCAGGTACTTCACCGCTGGCTTCGACTCGATTAGTATGTCTCCAATACTGATTATCCTTACTCTAGAGGTTCTTTTTCTTGTCACGATGACCACTTCGGTCTTCTCCAGTGCTAAACTAAAGTGTTCCCATCGCGTCAATCAATTGGTATGCACTAATTGATTATCAGACACAGCAATTATGAGACATTCATTGAATTCAGCGAGGGCCGATTCAGTGCGTGCAATCAATCAATGTTGCACTTATTGATTTAGTGTCGCGAGTTTTACGAAGGATTGGGCATTGATGACCCTAACGTGATTCATATTCTTGTTACCTGGATTTTACAACCTGTGGATTCTGTACGCATCCTTCTTCTCGACCAAGTGTTTCGATGTGGAATGCCAACGAAGACATTAGAGGCGACTTCTGACAGAATTTAGCAGCCGCCAAATTAACAAATTCAAATGGAGCAGCTCGTCATAGAAGAAACAAAGAGATTCGAGGAGATTCAGTTGTTTATCCGTAACTATTAAAAAGATAGCGACACTAGCAAAACGTAGGCCTTTTTCAAAAAAAAACTTATCAAGTGCTTGGGATCGGTTTTACTCTACTGACAACAAGATCCGCACACTAGAAAATATTCCTCTCGACCATCCATATTGCTGATCGGAATATTATAAGGAAATCTCAGATCTGATTCACAGTAATCAACGGATGTTTGAAGAAATGTTGTCTCAGATAATTGAAACGGATGTCATGGTCCAGGCCGCCACAAGGCCAAAGGAACTGGACGAACCAATCCCCATTGCATCTAAGGACTTGCCTTTCCAGAAGCCAGAACCAGCACAAGTAGCAACCATGATTCGATGACAAAAGGCCATGATTGCCACTATCCAGCGCCATTTAGCCAATCTATTAGATGAAATGAATCCCCAATCTATACGCGTAACCACCAGCAGCATCACGAAATTGTGGGATCAGATTGAAGATCTGCACTATTCCATCCTGGAACTCAACGATGACCCACATGAATATCAGCAGGGTTTATTCATTGAAGTGAAGAGGCTGGTGCGAGAAACGCAATTAAGGACAGTTACGTTGCAGTCTACTCATCAAAATCAGGCTTCTTGTGCAACAGTCAGTCCTTCTGTAAGACTTCCCGATGTCACCATCCTAACTTTTAATGGTGGCTACCTGAAGTGGCGCCAGTTTTGTAACATGTTCACCCAGATGGTCCACAACCGATCAATACCCGCGATCCAAAAAATGTGGTAGCTGAAGACGAATCTATCTGGTGAAGCTGAAAAACTAATAAGACATCTGGCTTGAACAGAACAAAACAATGCCTCAGCTTGGAATCTGATTCAGGAGCGCTACATCAGAGTATCGGCGTCAGTCATAATCATGAGCACCCCAGCCATATAAAGTGAGATTCCATCATCTTCAGCTGTGAAGAACCTTCACGACACCATTCACGAAGGTCTTTTAGCGTTGAGCAGATGTCTCGTCCTGGGATGCACTGCTTCTTCACTTCCTCGTCAAAAAGTTGGACCGATAAAGCCATTCGTTATATGAGCAATCCATCAAGAAACCAAAGGAAAACCAATCTATACGATCTTTTTAGGGTTTTGTACTAAAATACAAAACCCTTTTGCAATCACGACTTGTGTCCGTCTGTCCGTCCGTCTGTATGTCACAGCACTTTTTCTCCGAAACTAAAGAGGCTACAGCCATGAAACTTTGTGGAAAGGTCGGAACTGGTGACTTCCTGAAAGTTCAAGGGTGGAAAAACTTTTCAAAGGGATTTAAGGGGGGTCTCTCCATATAGGGAGGTGACCCCTCAAAAAAAATTTCTCCATTGGTAGTCGAGAAGGGTGTCATTGGAAAGGCCTCAATGAGATCTTTTCAAAACAAGTCTTAAAATTGCCTTATAAGTACCGAGGGGAGCAGGGGAAATGTACGAACTTTTCGCGTACCCCCCCCCCCCCCCCTGGCGATCCGAAAAATCTGAAAAAAATCATAAATGTAGGCTTTATGAGTACAACAACAACAAATACATGAGAGGTCGAAATTCACTCAACTTTGTTAGTAATAGTATGATTTATCGATTTTATGTTTTATGAATAAAATCCAAACGGTACCCTTAAATTCAATGAAATTTAGGAAACAGATGACTTTTTATAAGATTGATTTTCTCTGAAAGTTTCATAAAGATCAACTGGTACTTAACGAAGTTATAGCGATTTGAATTTTCTGTATTACTATGGAACAATATGCCCTGTATTCCTATGGAAACATATGGCTATGGAGCCATATGCGCTTTTTACGAACTTAGACACTACAGCTTTGTTAGGATTTGCATGAAAATTTCAGGAATGATAGGTATCATGAAGATGAGTACATACAATTGAAACGAGTCGAAGAGGCAGGAGAGAGCTCCTAGCAAAAGGGCTTTGTAACCATTCTAAGATTCGAAAAAACAGGCCATGAATCGATGATTACAGTACAGAGGAGTGGCCCCTGAAGAAAAATTTCATGAAACGTAGCCGATATGAGTATCAACTGAAAGTTCTCTATGAGAGCTTTTCAAAACAGTTCTTAAACTGACAGTTTTTGCTTCAGCCGGGCCACAGGGGGGAAAATATATGAAAAATGTGTTTCCTCCCTCGCGAATGGACTCCCGTAATCTAAAAAATCTGAAAAAATTATCAAGGGAGATATTTATGGGTATAACTATAACAAATACTTCAGAAGCCAAAATTCTTTCAACTTTGTTAATAAAAGTATGATCCTCGAACATGATAAGTTTCTTGATTTTATTCGTTGCTAGTTACTGCATTTTGTAAGTTGAGTACAAAACCCTTCTGACATGAGCAAAGGTCTGTCTACCCAACTTGCTTGGACTTCTTAGAGTTATGATCGCTTGAGTTAATAGGCCAGAAGGAAAAATCGAGCAGTGCAAAAATACTAACCTTAACAACACCTAACAAAGGAAAGACATCATGCATAATTGCCCAGCAAGCAGGACATCCATTGTACGCCTGCAAACAGTTCTTCCAGATGTCGGCCGCTACTACTACAGATTGTGTGTAAATTGTTTGCGAGTTGGGCAAAAGGCAGGTGCCTGCACATTGCGAGCTGGTACTAGGTGCAACCAGAAGCACAAAACCTTCCTGCACCTGAACCTAGCTCAGAGTAATGGAGTCAAAAAGGATACCTCCAAGCCAGAACAAATGAAACTTGTTGTGGCGATTCAGTCAGAACAATTAAAACTTCCTAAAATTACCTATTACATTAGATGTGGCAACACCGTTCTCGCCTCCTCTTCATCGAATTGAAAGAACGAAAGTTGCATTTAAAATTTAAAATAGTTTACGAAAATGGCTATGTGGTCACATAAGGGTGCAGGCACATAACCACTCGATGGTAGCAAAACTATCGCCATTTACACATAAGTGGAGAGGGTGCACACTACTTTTCTTTCCTGGTCGAATGTCGCAAGGATTTGTGATTTTTCCTAAAAATGAGCTTACTAGGAAGGAGCATTTACAGGTAGCATCATGGCACACGCACATCAATGGGAGATTTAATGCGCTTATGTAGGACATACCTTCAGCTGACCACATCAGTCCTACGCATGCCTAAAGATGGTTAGCTGGAACCGCGCATCACGACAGGCGTGTCGTAATGTGCCCGCATCCTAAAGTGAAAAGGTGAGGCCTAGAGAAAGAGAAAGAATGAAGTTGGAGGTAAGTCCATCCTCGTCTTACTTCAGATCATTCGTATAGATATTTTCTTACCTAACGGTCGAAATAAAATGTCGTCGAAAAAAGGGGATTTATTTTTCATCTTCAAAAACCAGACGATGCAGCTTACCCACATTCGACAAGTGGCAACAATTAACATAAAGCTATTACCATCTGGAATGCACCGGAAGAGAAATATAAGGTTGCCAACGAATTCATTTCTCAAATCGAAAAAAGAATTCAAGAGTTAAAAAAAACTGCAATGCAAGACTTTGCTAACAGGTCCAACTTAGTTTATTTTTGGCAAAGTAAGTATTTATTTACTAAACTCTTAGAAAATAAAATCGGATCATACGCCAACAGTATTATTGGGGAGTATCAAGGTGGTTTTAGAGCAGGTAGATCAAAATAGACCAATTGTTCAAAGTCAAGCAGGTACTTGAAAAATGCTGGGAGTTCAACACAAACGTACACCAAATTTTCGTTGACTTTAAGCAAGCATATGAATGTATTGATCGTAACATACTGTACCAAATAATGCTTGGTTTTGGCATCCCAGCCAAATTAGTCCGTCTTGCCAAAATGACAATGACGTCGACGACCTCCCAAGTCCGCATCAATTACCAACTCACCGATGCCTTTGACACAAATATCGGACTTAAGTAGGGAGATGCGCCGACCCTATTGCTATTCAATTTGGCTCTGGAGTACGTCGCGAGAAAGTTTCCAGTCGATACATGGGATCCATTATTTATTTACCAAACAAGGTATTACATCAAAATTATAAATTATCACAAAGAAATACAAGTTAAAAGTTACAAAAATACAAGTTAAAAATATAGGACTAGGAAGAGAGGAACATTGTTAGATTGGTTTTAAACTATAGTCTGGATCTGGTTGGGGAAAAGCAATGACTCAGGCTGTTCAAAATTTAACGGCGTCTACTAATCGGTTCATTTTCACCGTAGATGGTAAGATGTCGACTTTCCACCAGCAAATGTGAATGTCTTGTAAATCTTACTGGTTCGTTCAAGGATATCCTGTCAATCAGATATTGAGCTTTAATGGTACCACAGAGGACAAGGAGGAGCAAGAGCATGCCATAATTCTACGGGAGGCAAATGAAAATAAATTTAGAATGGACATCCGATATTCATATGAAGACAAACTCTGAAAGTTACGTGGGTCATATTGAGATCGTAAAGCAAATAGCAGGAACTGTTTTTGAACAGACTCAAATCTTTCTGTATGAACATCAGAAACAGGATGCCAGACGATACCTGCATATTCGAGAATAGGGCGGACTTATGATATGCATAATGTCCACACATTCTGAAATTCTTTAGCACGCCGTTTGATGATGTCTAACATTTTATTAGCCTTGCAGAGATCCTCATCATAGTGCAAATTAAAACGGAGTTTGCTTTCCACGAAGACACCGAGGTCTACTATGCTGTCTGTTCGGGAAAGTATGGTATTACCGATGTGATAATCACCTAATAAAATTGAAGCTCTGCGAGAGCAACTAATCACCTGACATTTTTCGAAGTTCAGGTATAGGTGGTTTGTGTTGGACCAGTCAAGCAAAGCATTCATCTTGTTCTGTAAGAATATCGAATCACTGCGGGATGTTGTCCCAAATGAGATCATCCGCATAAAATAAATGGGCTATATCGGATAACACATCAGAAAGGTCTGATATAAATATGTTGAAAAGAAGAGGTCCGAGATGACTTCCTTGAGGTACACAGAAGGGGACTTGAATTTCTTTGGACATGTATCCTTGAAATTTGACGGTTTGAGTCCGGTTTTTGAAATAAGAGTTTAGCCAGCAAAGCAATGGGCCAGTGATTCCACAGCCGTGCAATTTTTCTGACAAAATCGTATGATTGACGCGATCAAAGGCTTTACTAACATCAGTATAAATTGCGACAACCTGGTGCTCTTTTTGCATTGCGCCAAGTGTATATGAGACCGTAACTGTTAGATTGGTGATTGTGGATCGGTTTTTCCTGAAGCCATGCTGCGTGGCTTCAGGTGAGAAGATTTCCAGTGGATTAGAAATTTTCCGTTTAGGAGTGCCTTATTAAAAATGATATGGAGAGGTAAAACCAATACTTCACTGCACTGGCATAGAAAATAAGGCGGAAGTAAATCTGGGCCAGGTCCATAGTTCAGATCAAGTGTTTTAATTGCATTAATGATATCATCTTCAGAAATTAAGAGTTCCTAAAACGCTGTTTCAAAAACGGCGTTAGTGTTATCTACGTGAGGTGAGGTGTTTGATAAGGAATACATTGATTGAAAATTATCTGCGAAGAAATTACAGATTTCTTCCGTGACAGAGGAACTGCTGTCTTCATAGGTCATTTGTCTAGGATAAACATGAGCTTTGCGCTTAATATTTACAAAATCAAAGAACTTCTTTGGGTTTCGGACTATGTTTTCGCCAATAAAATTAACATACATTGTATAGAGCTCGCGTGACTTCAATCTAAATTCATTTGCCAGTTCATTATATTCGTTTTTAATTTCATCGCTGACATTGGATTGTTTTTGTATAATATGTATAATTTGTGGAGCTTATTCCTTCTGTTTTTTAAATTTCGAAGACTACTGTCCAGCCATGGCTCAGACAGTTTATTCCTCTTGTTGATTTTAGGTGTATGACTTCTGACGGCGTCAAATATGGTTTGGTAGAAAGAGTTTACTGCATCATCTACATCTAGCGTCGACAGCCTACTAGTCCAGTCTAAATTAGAAATATAACTCTTAATGCTATCGTAGTCAGCATCACGGAAATCAAATGCAATCGAGTTATTGTACGGAAGGCTGTTTGTGTCATCAGAGATGGAATAGTCAACTGAAGGTGCGGAATGGTGAAGGGTATTTTTGAAGAGATTTTCCACATCATTAGTTGGGTTAACCACCACCTCGTCATAAGCATTCGTGAAAATTAGATCTAAGCAATTGCCAGAGGAGTTGGGTGTCGGAGCTACTTGCTGTAAAACATTGTCGTACAATGTAGAACTGGGTTGAAATCAATATCGTTTCGAAGATTCAATGGAATGGGACGATTGTCAAGTTCGTCAACGACAAACTTTAAATTGGGCCTGTTAAAATCTCCAAAGATAATAATTTAGCCTCGGTATAGATTGTTTCACTGGACTCTGGGGGAATATAGAGTACAGCAACGTACAAATAAAATTTATTTATTTTGATTTTTGCTACTACATGTTGGAAAGTTTTGAAAGCTGGGGTATTGACGATATCACTCGGGTAAGCATTGTGTATGTCAATTTGGACACCACCCCGGGTTAGGCCAGTGCTTAGATAGTCTCGATCGTCGACCAACAACTGTCGAGAATCTCTTCGTTACGATGGGAGTCATCCAACCTGGTTTCTGTGAATGCAAAGGTACTGAAAGTTTGTTGAGTTAGCCTCTCATGCCATTACAGTTATGGTAGAACATTTTGAGGCATTTTGTGGTAGAGCTCTTATTGTGGACGAAAAAATTTGTGATGTTGCTCATGTGACCTTTGGAGCGAGGATATATAATTTGAGCTTACATGAGAAACGTAAGTTTCAAGATCTTTTTTGACTTGTTCTGATGTAACACCAAGCTGCTCATGGCATCTTAGATATAGTTTTTGTAGAGCATCAACATCTACCGGAAGACCTTCTTTCTGGATCATTACTTTTATATTGGTCTTCTTTTTACCGTCGATACATGTTCTGTCTTGTGCTTTATGCATGTAAGCTAGGTAGAGTCGAATCAGCTCATATAATCTGTGCTCACCCAGTCTTGATAGTAGATACCTGCTCTGAAGATCTTTGCTAGAGTTTATTGTCGCTTTTACAATCGGAGGTACGAGTGGGTCTAAAAAGAATTGTTTTTCGTTCAAAGGGCTATTGAGTGTGCTAGGTAATTAGGGGACGAAGTCTGAAACCCACTTCTTACGAAGTTCGGATATTTAGAAGGAGGTTTCATAGGGTTAAATCCAGAAATTGAGCTTTTATTCGTTTCTGAAGAACCGATATTTTCTTTAGGTTGGTTATTATCAGAAATAATACTGTCACCCATCAGCCTGTTATCTAAAGGATCTGGAAGGTTAACAATGTTGTTAGTAATAAATGGTTGAGTGGTGTGAGTAGTGTTAATATTCAGGTTTTTGTTAGTGGAAATTACTGTTACATTTTTGTTATTGTTATATTTGCTTGGTTGATTATTGTTGACAGCAGGTTTCCTTGATTTCCATTTCCTGAAGCCCAGTCCAATCTAATAGAGGCTACCTTTTTGGGATGTGTGATTAGAGAAAAGCCAGGCATTTTTGTGCGGTATGTATACTTTGAACGATTTCGTTTTCTTACTTCTCTGTGAAATTGCCTCCACTCTGCAGCCTTCCAGTAATAGATTTACTTCCAAGAATTTTCGAACTCGAGCAGTATTAGTATTTTTTTAATGAAAAATATTTCGAAATCGTTGTGCTGACGATTCGTTACATTGGCCTTCTCCAACCGCTCAAGTCTTTTTTTCCATTCGTCCTCTGACCTAAAGGTGCCCAATTTATAGATGTGGCTGACTAGTACAAGTCGAGCCAAGTCGTACTAGACAAGTCGAGCCAAGTAGGACAGCAAAGCAAAACTAGTAGGGCTACAAATTAATAAAAACAAAGTAAAGCTCATGACGCAGTCGAGGAAAAATACCTCAAATATACAAAATATCATACTTAGCGAATACAGTACCGAAAATGTGAGGTAATGTGTGTATTTAGGCGTCAAAATAACGAGAACGGACAATGAAAATAAACTTTTTTATTCAGTATTGACGATTTTGAAGACCAGCTGCATACACAGGAAAACCAAGCGCCAAGTATACAAAGCAAATCCATCCAACCCGATAGACAGGAAAAGACTCAATTTACACCGGACGTTAATCGTGTAATTCATACCAACAACAACAAAACGATGGTAAATACTCTTAATGTTAACAACCTTGTGAAGGACAATCTTCTGCAGCTTCCGAATCACAGCCGTGCTCGACAAGCTGCAGGTAGCCCAACTCTTAGGAGCTGTACCAACGTGAATAACGGTGGTTCAGCTGATGTTTTACCCTCAATCAGGATCGTCTCTCCACCATTTTCGCTCTTGGTCTCCCGTGTAGCTTCGGACACTTCGGTGGAAGAATTAAAATTATACATTACTGCTAGACTAGATCATCCTCCGCAGTTTTTGGACTGTATTAAATTAACGCATGACGACCGTCCAAATCGTATTGTTGGCTCTTTTAAATTAACAGTTCCGGCAAACTTATCATTCCTACTTAATCTAGACTTCTGGCCTCCCGGTATTTTAGTAAAACGCTTTGAACAGACTCCGCGAAAAAATTTCCGTCCATCAGGCAAGTCTCAACGGAAAGATTAAATCGCCTGGATTCGTCTCTCCCTCTTAATTTCTTCTATCAAAACGTTCGCGGTTTGAGGACCAAGCTGAACGCAATAAATCTTGCATCTTACATTGCCAACGATGACATAATCTGTTTTTCTGAGACTTGGCTTACAAGTGATTTTACGGATGAAGAAATTCTTCCTCTTCATTCAGTCTTCAGACAAGATAGGGATCGCCTATTATCTGGGAAATCAGATGGTGGGGTGTGCTAATAGCGGTCAACAATAGCTTTCAGACTTCAAGTTGTTCTGATTTGATCATTTCTCCGCCTGTAGAAAGTATCGCAGTCCAAATAAACTTCTCTACCAATCTACGGGTTCGCGTGATATGTCTATACGTTCCCTGTAATATGCCACTTCGCTCCTATGAGCGGCTTTTTAATGAACTTGCCTTATTCATAAATAATGCAAATCCTTCTCTCCAAATCCTTATCTGTGGTGATTTCAACATGCCGTCGGTAAGCTGTATCGCTTCTTCTATAACTTCAGTTAATGAAATTTCCATTGCTCTCTCATCTTTCTTATCCCTTTGCTCCCTCACCCAACTAAATCCTGTATTAAATGCTAACAATAAAATTTTCGACCTCATTTTGTCGAATAATCCTCCTTCCTTCTGTCCAATTTCTCTGGCGGTGTCGCCGTATGTTATACCGGATATTCATCATCCCCCATTAGAAACACAATTAACGCTGCATTCAATACGTCTGCACCGGAAATCAAACCCTCGTCGTTTTAACTTTTTTAAAGCAAACTACGAAGGAATATCATCAATGCTTGCGAACATTGATTGGGTTTCGATTTTGAATCCAATTAATCCTGAACTTGCTGTACAATCTTTCTACTCTACGCTATTCAACATTATTGCTCAGTTCACGCCATTGATCCGTACACCAAGTCATAAGAATGCAGCTTGGTTCAATGCTGAGGTTGCACAAGTACTGCGTGTGAAAGACAAAGCCCGTAAAATCTACCTTCGTTCGAGGTCCAATATAGATCTTTTAAGATATAAACTTCTACGATCTGATGCCAAAAACGCCATTTCTCAAGCTTTACTTGCCTATTACCAGTGCATCGAAGCCTCCTTCTGCTCCAATAACCCCTAATCCTTTTGGTCATATGTTCATTCACTTAAATCTTCCACCACTCTTCCTAATTCAGTTTCATTGCTTAATAAAACAATTTTTTTCATCCAATTTCAGATCCTCCTCGCCTTGCTCCATAAATTCCTGTAGCCCAGCTCCCTTCAATTTCGCCTTTATCTCTACCTATTCGATAGAAGTGGAAGATATCATCGCCTCGATAGATGCAAGCGGATCTATGGGACCTGATGGCCTTCCCAACTTCTTCATTAAATCGCTAAGCTCTTCTCTGAGTTTTCCTCTATCCTTGATTTTTAATTTGAGTCTTTCGACTGGTGTTTTCCCAGATGCATGGAAACGTGCTAATATTTTCCCCATCCATAAATCCGGCAACCGCAATTCCGTTTCGAATTATCGGCCAATATCTCTCCTCCCATCCTTTGGCAAAATATTAGAGAGGATTGTCCAATTCAGAATTTACAATGCTTTCCATACAAATCTCTCCGTTAAGCAACATGGGTTCATAAAAGGTCGCTCAACCACTACTAATCTACTAGAGTTTTCCAATTTCATAGCTCTTGCCCTAGATTCCAGTTGCCAAGTTGACGTGATTTATACCGATTTCGCCAAAGCGTTCGACAGCATCGACCATCAAACTTTATTATACAAACTTGGTCAATACGGAATATCTGGTCCCCTCCTTACCTGGATTAGTTCCTTTATCCATAACCGCCTTTGCTCAGTAATTTGGAACGCGTGCTCTTCTGCCCCTTTCGCTCAGACTTCTGGCGTGCCACAGGGATCTATCCTAAGCCCTCTCCTATTCAACCTTTTCATCAATGACCTTCCTAGTTATTTTACTTCAAACTGTCTTCTTTATCCAGACGATCTTAAAATCTTCAGGATCATTCGCTTGATGAATGACTGCTTGATACTCCAAAATGACATTAAGGTATTGGACGAATGGTGTCGTATCAATCGTCTTGCTCTCAACGTTCCTAAATGTTTCCATATGTGCTTTTCCAATAAACTAAATACCTTAAGCTTCGACTTTGAGATTCAAGGTTTATCAGTTGACCATTTTAAGGATCTTGGTGTGACATTTGACAAACATCTTAAATTCGACCGCCACATCGGCCATATGACATCTAGAGCAGCTCGAATCGCAGGCTTTGTTCTGCGCTGTTCCCACACTTCTTTTAGCACTCAAACATGTGTCCGTCTATTTTTCTCACTCGTTCGCTCTATTCTAGAATACGCATGTCAAATATGGTCTCCTCGTCACACATACCTTTCGAATGCCGTTGAATCCGTACAGAGAAAATTTACTCGCTCGCTTTTCTATAAATACAAACTATCCTACCGTCCATATAGCGAACGT
Organism: Odontomyia ornata; assembly: GCA_963969285.1. Taxonomy (NCBI): domain Eukaryota; kingdom Metazoa; phylum Arthropoda; class Insecta; order Diptera; family Stratiomyidae; genus Odontomyia; species Odontomyia ornata. The sequence continues at coordinate 220,592,766 of OZ017742.1, forward strand.
CTTATCTACCTTGGCATCCCTTCCTTGGAGTTGAGGCGACAATACCTCGACCAATGTTTGCTCTTTAAGCTTACTCGAGGTTTTTTATCATCGGATATTCTAAACGCGATTTGCTTACGCCCTCCATCTAGAACTAGATCTACTCATTTTTACACGATTCCTTTCGCGCGTACAGATATTTTTTTTCATTCCCCATTAGTCCGACTCGTCCGAGACCATGAATACTTTCAGCTTGGTCCTCCTTTGGAGTCGCTCGCAGTGTCCAAGCTGCGTAGGATTCGTTACCTTTTTCAAATTTGCCTAGTTATCTTTCGTTCATATCTTTTGTAATAATGTTTATTTTGCGTTGAATTGTAGCTTTCTTTTGTGTTAGATTTTTGTCTATCTATTTTGTAATTGGAATGTTTTCTGTAAAATAGATCTGAAATAAAAAAAAAAAATCTGTGATAAGACCTGTGTTATGCTATGGGTGTGAAACATGGACCCTAACCCAAGCTTCCACAAATATATTGAACGCTTTTGATCGACGGGTCCTGAGGCGAATAATTGGACGGGGATCAATGGCGAATTCGATACAACCATGAGCTGTATGAAATTTTCGATGAGCCGGAGGTCTCAACGACTGTTAGACTGTAAAAGGGCTGGACACATGAATCGTACGGACGAACAACGGATACCCAAAAAGGTATTCGTTGGGAGAACTGTAGGCCGGAGACCAATGGGGAAACCGAGGAAACGCTGGTCTGACTAGGTGGACGAAGACAGTTCATCGCTGCTCAGATTTCGAAATTGGAGGACGCGGTCAATGGACGGAGACAGTTGGAGGCGCTATTTGCAAGAAGCGAAGATCCCAGAGGGGCTGTAGTGCTAAGAAGAAGAACAGCTGTATTAGCTTTTAGTAAACTCGCGTTTGCGATTTTGATTCGTTCCAAATAAGAAAATAAGTTTTTCTCTACCTCGTCAACATTTTCTTCTTTCACTTTTGAAGACGGTTGTTGCTGCAAGTGTTCGGCAGCCGCCTTTGCTGATTACGTTATTTGCCCTCGATAGACCGCGCGATATGAGGCATCCATTTTGTACACCGTTTTCACTATAATTAATTGTTTTCTTCGTCCCAGGTTTCGGCGCCATTGTTAAAATGTTACGCTTTTAACTAAATAAATTTTGTCCCGTTTGAAGAATAATATAAGTTTATATATTTCGTTATGTCGTGCACAAAAATGAGTAGGGTTTTTAAAACGTGCCGAAAGCAAAAATTTCACATCCGACCGAGTTGACGTTAAAATGAAGACTCGCTATTTCGGCTCTTATATTCCGTTACATTTACATAGAAAAGATAGCAGTCACAACAGTGGATTACAAAAAAATTGCTTGTTTTTAACAGTATGACTTGGCAACTTGAGTTGCATTTCCCTATCGCCTTATATTTCATCAAGGCGATCTAACTGTTTGCTTTTGTTGTGGCTCTTTCTCATGTATAAGATCCGTTTTTTGGGTTCCACCGTAGCTGTTTAGTGGATTCTGCCTGAGGTTTGACCGTCTAAAATGCTACTAGATCAGGACGGTTGAAGTGTGTCTTCTAGTTTTGCGAAAGACAATTAAAGATCTATGCATTAGTATCACACTAGAGGCTCCAAAGCCCTTGCAACATTTCTTTTTCATGTGTATAACTCTTATTCTTGTCACAAATAATGAAGCGAAGCTTTATGTATTAATTTTTGCTACTCAATAAATTTAAGTCGGATTCATTATACAGGTAATGCTACCTCATAAGTCTGCTTTCAATATAATTGCAAATCTAATCTTGTATAATCGTACCTTACGCTGATTCGAATTAAATTTACGATGTACACCTTACGATTAAATATAATATGCAATAATTAATATTCATTATTTCTTCATAATCACCTAATCATACTTTGCTAAGGAGGAAGATGACGGTGTGAGAGCATTCAAACTCTATGGACTGTACCTGAATTATTTACTACCTCGATAATGTATGAATGTCTCAACTAGTCGTTATTGAAATTTATTCTAATGCCGTGCAAATCGATGATGATGAAACTCATTTAGAATGCTGAAATGTTGTCTTTGAAGGCCTCGAGAGGTTTTTCGACGCGGCTCAAACGACAACCGCGACAACAGCGACTCTGATAAGAAGACCAAGACGAAGACTACGACATTTTTTCTCTGTGTATTTTTAATTTGATTTTCTTTTCTTTAATGCAACACTCAAAACATCAATATGCTGATTTCGTATTCGTATTTGTATTCGCGCATTCATTCAGCATTGAATTGAAATCAAAATTCTCGGAGACTGCTTCACAGGCAACGATGGGAAGTTATTGTTGTTGAGCTTTAATAGCTGTTGATTTATTTATTCTATTCTATCAAACCAAGGAGCTGTAAGGTCTTTCACCGTATTCTTTCTCATAGAACGCCGCTCTATTCTAATGACGTCACGTATCAGTGACGTGACTAATAAATGTTCGGCGAACAATGATACGAATGAATAGGAATGTGTGAATTATTGCTAACCATATGCATGCTTGCTAGGTGTAGTGATGCATTTGATTAAGTGATTCATATTAAAAACATTCGTTTCAGTTATTTTCAAAAACAACTGTTATTAGTCGTTCTAAAGTAAAAGTTCCTACTCTAGCAGCTGTACTAGATAGAATCTTCCATAAAAATCTTTTTGGTAAATTAAGTTATTTTAGCAGAGGATTGCTCCTTTGAAATGCCTTTTGAATAGGAAAATTATGATACTTAACATCCAAAATTGGTAACATTTTGTTAATGCTGTTTTGATCTGCGATTCAGCATAACATATCGGTGTTACACACCATTTCCAGAATTGTCTTCACAATCCGGAGCGATACTCGTATTTGTTGCATAAAGTTAGATCGCAATGAAATTTTCTGGATGTATACCAATATTACTCAACTAGCTAATTATTGATTTTCTGTTATAATTAAAGATTTCTTTCTGATTTTGTGGGGAAAATGTAAAATATATCAGATACGTTTTCAAAGAAGAATAATGTAACAATTTGGGAAATAACATTTTTATGATATTTCGATGTTTTTGAATACGAGTCTGCCTAAAAAATTGCCAATGATATCGGCCATAATTCTGCTGGCCTATATCTTTCTTATCTGTTGGCTTAAAATAATGATTTAAATGTCCGCTCAGGTATTTTCTCGGATGCCCAGTACGAGGGCAGCCTCGCCGCCCGATGGCGCTTCTATCGCAAGAGAGATTCATTATGTATGACATTCTCGTTGACGGCAACTCTCAAAATTTCAGCCCAATCGGGCTCGTAGTTTTGTTTTGACTGCGTGTGGAAGCGGGCGTGCCCGCGTATGCTAGTAAAATGGAGAAAGAGCAATATCGGTCGGTGATTCGATTCTTGTTTTTGGAAGGGAAATCGCGAAATCAAAGAGCACTTGGATGCTGTGTACGTTGACTCTGCTCCTGTGATGGCGACCGAAAAAAATTGATTGAACGAGTTTCAACGTGGTCGCACGGTGGTTTTTGACAAGCCACGCCCATATGCCCCGAAAATGTCTACCACGGAGGATAATGTGACAAAAATCCACGAGCTTGTACTGGCAGACCGCCGAGAGGTGCGAGAGATAGCTGAGACCGTAGGCACCTCAAAAGACCGTGTGGGTCATATCCTGCATGAAATGTTAGCTATGAGAAAGCTGGTGGCGCGATAGGTGCCACGTTTGCTCACTCCGGACGACAAACCCAACCATGAGACCATTTCAGAGCAATGTTTGACGGTGTTTAAGCGCAATCCGAAGGAGTTTCTGCGTCGTTTCGTGACGGTCGACGAAGCATAGCTCCACTAGTACACAACAAAGGCCAATGAGCCGTGGACTTTACCCGGCGAACGTGCTCCGAAGAAGGCGAAGACTGTCCTGTCGGCTGGAAAGGTGATGTAGACCGTTTTCTACAATTCACAAGGTGTGATCTGCATCGACTATCAGAAGGGCAAAACAGTCTCATTTGCCGAAGAAAAAAGTGCTCTTCCACCATGACAACGCACCTGCTCACATCTCCGCTGTCGCCACGTCCAGATTGGTTGAATCGGGCTACGAACTGCTACCCTTTCCACCGTATGCTCCAGATTTGGCCTTGCAAGAGTTCATTATGTTTCGAAACTTGAAAAAGTCGCTCGCCGTGCTGAAATTTGAGTCAAATGAGGAGGTCATCGCCGCCACGCAAGCTAACTACCTCGAAAAAACGTATTTTTCAGACGGGCTAAAGAAGTTGGAACATCGTTGGGTCAAGTGTATCGAGCTAAGAGAGAAATAAATTGCCACTAAGGCTAAGTACTTATCGGACCGACCTCGTACATTGAAGTGCTCAAAGTTTATTACCCTCAGCTTGGAGTTCATGGGTTTCAAAATGGTGCATAAGATGAACGACAAAACTTTGTTGCGGAAAAGTTAGCAAGGAAGATGAGAAATCGATATTTATTGCAAGATTGCTAAGAAGACAAGAAAATACTTTTTGAGGACGCCAAGTCGGTCTGGCGTGTAGTTGACAGAATAATAAATTATTTTTATCGCATTGCGCAGGTGCTGTTAGAGAAACGGAAAAAACCTCATCTATAAACTCTGAGTCGGCAGTGGAGTTGCTTTTCTGACGTGTGATAAAATCTTCGAAAAAGGCGGTCGGTGTAAAGCAGGTTATATTTATGAAAATAAAACTATGTACTATTAAAAATTAAAAGTTATTGTGTTATTACTGTGGAGCGTTTTGAAGGTGTTGATCAAATATAGTCGACAACAGCTTAGTTGGTCCGGCTAGCTGCATCTAGACAATGGGAACTGCGCAGCACATTGATTGTCGGTCCAGATCAATTGACCTCCGTTGACCGATCACGATCACCCAAAGTCAAGGGGATGCAGTGGAGCTGGAGGAATGGAGATGCCGTAAAGGCACAGAAAATTTTCATTAGATCTTCCGACCTCGTCTTAATTAGTACCAGCCGGTTTAGAAGAGAGCACCACAAGTGAAAGACCAATTATGAATTATGGCCATAATTGCAGGAACATCGTCCGAACCAGTTGCGCGCTCACTACGCTCGCATCAATCTACGGCGTGTGTCGAAGTGAGATTGCGACAAGCGAAATTTGATGCCGCCAAAAAATTAACAGTATTGAGGAAAAAATAGTTGGAGTTGGCAGCTGACTTAATTCAGAAGCAGCTGACCGCGGGAAAAGAGAAAAATTTCAAGCTGAGAATCAGCGAAAGGTCGACAACTGGCTGTTCATGGTTCCTCTGATCCCATGATGGAAGAAGTCAGTGCTGATGAGTAGGGTTGGCAAGAAGCTACACGGAATTTAATGTACCGAGGGAAAATTCACCTGAAAGCGGTAGCGGGCAACTGATGGAAACACTACGAAATTGGTAAGACCAAGTCCCCATACCGAACTGCCACCGTTTTCGGGACCACCAAATTAATATTACACCTCAAAGCATCTATGCATGATACCACAACGATGTTCGTCTCATATAATAGCTAAGTAGCTGCCTTAAAGGGAAGCGCGAGAAGTCGGTAACAATATTTTGGTCGTTCAAAAATCATCACCGATCGAGCATTCGAAGGGCTGAGGAAGCTACCTGGGCTTGGATCATCAGCGATCGAATTGGAATACGAGTATTCCGCTATTAAGCTTCAGAACATGGCCTGCGTCTCTAGGACATTTTATATAACCACATCTTGGTCTGCAGTGTTGGAAAAACTTAGCTTACATCTCCGGTTACATTGGTGAAAATATGTCAGTGACCGCGAAGAAACAGCGGACCCCAAGATTATCGTTCTATCTCGCTTTCTAAGGCCGACTAGGCATTAAAATACACCTACGCACCCCCTCTTTGATCACCGGTTTGCTTCTGATAACAAACAGGATCAAACCCGCTGTAAATGCAATCAAGCAAGCACCATCCCTAAGTTACCAAAGAGCGAATCAATCAATGCCCAAACTGCGGACAAACCTACGTGCTATTTTAGTGCCCGAATCATAACGCATTAATGATCGACCTGCAGGTGGGATGACGGTCAACACCAATACTCTTGGAGGCTAGTATCCTTTAGGGAGCGCCGCTCTTTCGGACCCGAGGATATGGAGGTCACCGTGAGGTTTCTCCTGGGTCGATAGGTGGCAACCCTGACGAACTAGAATTGATGCTTTGGGCTGGTGGGTATGATGGTTTGGACCTAGTTGCTTTGCATGGTAGCGCCGAGGTAACATTCGTCCGTGAATGGCTCCAATTCAAAGATCATACCGTCTCCGTCCCGTTAAAACTATAGCAGGCCTTGGAGTACGTTCAAGGTTTGTACCATTGGGTTAGTGGTGTAGGTTCGGTTGAGACGAACGCCCGATGGCTTTTAGCATTTGTCTGGCTCACAGCACTTGTCCCCACAAGGGCATGGTTCCCTGCTCGGCAAAGATAACCATGGGACCAAAAAGGCTCCGTGGGGGAACACAATCAAATTGAAGTCTACTAAGCGATCATGGTAGGAAAAGAAAGCAACGACCAGACAAATAAAGCCCCCTCGTGTGAATTACTCCACTCGGTAACAGAAGCCGATAACCGCTCCCAAGAAAGGAGGTCGTAAAGTATAATTGCCATCCAGCGAAATCAAGAAGAATGGCTAATCCGAAAACCGGGAAATGTTTTAAAAAGAATAAAACCTGCGTGCAACTCGCCAAAAATCGGAAAAGGTGTAAAGAATGCGTTCTTTGACCTAGAGGAGCTCCTAGACCACATAGGGCATTAGCGAAAGGGCTGGTTAAAAACTGAAGAAGACTAGAAGAACGAAGAAGAGCAGAAGGCTAAAGAAGCACTGAGGGCTAAGCCTGAACGGCATGCGCAGATAGCTCTACCATCAAACAAAAGAAGGAGATCGGGATAAAATCTCTGAATCGGGGCAAAATAAGAAAAGGGTGGGTTCTTTGCAGAATACTGCCAAGAGCAGCGCCTCTTCAATGCTTCAAATGCCTCAATGATCACAACGCACAAGTATGCAAAAGTCCCGATAGGAATTCTCTATGTTACAAATGTGGTGAAATGCAACATGAAAGAAAAGAGTGTAAAAAGGAGACATACTGATCCATAACATCTTGGGATCAGGAAAATGTCAGGTTTTCCAGGAAGCTCTAGCCACGGCAAAATTAGAATTTCGATTACCCATATCCTGCAGGTAAACCTACACCGTAGTTCAAGCGCCAAAAGTCTGCCTGAGCAGTTTGGTAGGGACATTAAAGCCGACTTTTGCTACTGTCAGCCACACCATGATAAAAGCTCGGCATCATGGTCTCGTGATGAAATTAGTACTGCCGCCATCTGGGTTTGCAACAGTAATTTCCAGAGGGAGGCTGTAGACGGAGGGATTGTTTTGTGTGAGTTCGGTGCTCAGGGACCACTTTCTTTAGTGTGTACCTAAAACCGAACGAACCAATATCATCTTTCCAAGCCAAGCTTAATGCCTTGGAATGCGCTGTCTCGAACGCAGATGGTAACATGCTTGTTGGGGAGATTTCAGCGTTAAACTAATCCGATGCGGTATGCCTCAAACAGATCTGCGGTATAACTGATCCTCGAAATGACGCCATGGATGGCACTCGCCGTACTCAATTCCAGAAAATTTGCCGACTTTCCACTGTATTGGCTGTGAACGAATCATACCGGACGTGACATTCGCCTCGGAGTCTTAAGTACGGAAGATACACAATTGGAGAGTATTGGACGAATATTCAGCTAGTGACTATCAGTGCATTCTGCTTGTGATCCGTGATGGTGATTGGGTGGGACATCGGAAGGATGGACGTCAAGAGGTTTTTGCGGTAATCCGCTGTTGGGTGATTCGCCGAGGGCAGAAGAACTGGCAGCTCAAGAAGCGGCAGACTCAACTCTGAGCACCAACGCGACAGCTTACAGTCCTTCTATGCCCCGTCAGAGACCGAGGGACGGCAAACCCCTAGTATAGTGGTGTCACAAGCTCCAATGAGAGGCTAAATGGGCACGGAACTGTGACGAGGTTAGAGGCATATAAGTCAGCCGGTTAGCAGCATATAAGTCAGCCAGGAAAAGACTTCAAAAGTTGATTAACACGCTGATGGGAAGATCTAGTGGAGAATTTGAACCTGGATCCAAAAGGCCTTGCCTACAAATTAGTTACGGTGAAGCTTGGTGCCCTACAGACGCCTTGCATGCATGAAGCGGAAAAGGTGGACGAGATAGTGCCAGCACTCTTCCCCGACCATCCGCTCCGTGTTGACTCTGCCTATAGCGAAACAGCAATTGAGTACTCACTCTTCACACAGATGGAACTGGAAGAGGCAGTTCTATCATTGAAAGCAAGGAAGCCTCCAGGTCCAGTTGGTGGTTCAGCTGAGGTTTTGCAGCTTGCCTATCACCTTTGTCCTGGCTTGCTGCTCACCAGATTCAACGCTTGCCTGCGGGATGGGGTTTTCTCAGTATCATGGCTCGTGCTGATCAGCAATGGGAAGGGAAGTCCCGGATCACTTTCGGCATAACGCTGGAAAAGAGTTAGAGAAACTCATCAAGGGAAGAGTAAGTCTTGCGATTCGTACTGCTGTAGACGTACCTCCTTGTCAGTCCATCCATAGAGCAGAACGTTCTATTATTGATCCGATTGCAGAAGTGGTGGACGTGGTCCAAATGGCAGACGTATATAGCCGCACTAAATGCACCCATCCGCTAGATGGGTGCATATTCTGGACATGCTGGAAAACCGTTTTCAAGTTCCAGGATATGTGATACGGTTTCTTTGGGACTACCTTATGGACCGAAGCCTGCTTAATGACACGACCCAAGGCCAAGGACGGATGGAAGTTATATCGGGTGCTGCCCAGGGATCTATCCTTGGTCCAAACCTGTGGAACATGTCTTACGACGGGCTACTGAGACAGAAGATGCGAACTGATTCGCGCTGGATCGGCTATGTAGATCATGTTGCGACTCTAGTCGCTGGGCGCACCGTGAACAAGTGCAACTTAGGCTAGCTATGCTAATGCGCTAAGGGAGCGATTGGATATGTGCTCGTGGGTTCAGTTTAGCCCTGAAGAAAATTGAAGTGGTAATCTAGACAAAGAAGAGGATTCGCAGGGTAAAAATGATCAGTATTGGAGACATTTTAATAGAATCGGAGCAGCGGTGAAGTATCTGGGGCTACTGATCGACTCGAAGATGAGTTTTTCGGAGCAAATCCGGGCAACAGCTTAGAATGCTACTTTGGGAGTATCTGCTCTGAGTCGACTTATGGCAAACGTAAGGGGACCCAGCCTATCAAGAAGACGCTTTTTGATAAGTGTCGTAGGGGAGGTGCGGCTTGGCACAGATACCGAGAAGAGGAGCACTGAGGACTGCATCTTCATATCCAACAGTCTTGGGTGAATTGCACGAAGAGAAGGCGAGCTGCGCGTCTCTGAGAAATCGAAGGCGTGGTGAAACTTACTTCTATCTGAGCAGCATGGGTGTTTTTAGTCTTACCTGCAGAAGATTGGTAAGTCACTGTCCCCCGATTGTTTGTTTTGCCGAGGTGAGGAAGACGATTCCTCCCACACAATTTTTACCTGTAAAAAATGGAACAGACTGCGACGAGACCTCTACAGGGAGACGAGAGATTTCTTCGCGGATAGTGTAGCCGTGGTGATGCTTGGATTGGTTGACAAATAGAACCATTTGATACGTTATGTTCGGGCAGTCCTAAAAAACGAAAGCGATTCATAGCGGTCGGGAATGTCAGGGCTGTGTGATCGCTTGTCTGGCAACTCGTCTCCCCTCTTCCCTCCCGCAGCTTGAAGACGCCTCTCGGCATAACAAAACGAGCTCTAGCCTGATGTAATGTGTCAAGCGGTTCCAGTCTCAGTTCTCAGATTGAAAGAGGAGGTATTTAGTGGGTAGTTCAGTTGCTTCTGAGGATGTGAATCGCACACTCAGTGCGTAAATGGCATTCACCTTCGAATCATAAAAATATACAAGAGGGGTTTTTCAAAGCAATTACCCTCTTCGGAATCTGCAGCACAGGCGACGCAGAGCAACACTGAAGCAGCCTTGTCTGTTAAAAACTTATCTGCTTCTGGACCACGAGCTGTATTGCTGATGATGTGTCCTGTATTTATCTGACCACGAGCAGAGGTTAACACATAGGCGCTGTTGGTTGAAAGCGGTACGCTAAAATGTCCCTACGAGAAAGAGATAAGGACCTTAAATTTCATTTTTAGTCCACCCTGGCTGCGCTGTTGCAGCCTAACTATTTAGAAGATGTGCTCCAATAGGAAGTATGCTACGAATCGGCATGCCCTTGAATTTTGAATTTCGAAAAATATCGTATTCCGAGAGCTACCAGTTGGGAGCACCATTCAAGCTCTAGACAACTTTCAAATTTCTTAGTAGTCTCAATATTTCATCAATAGTTAATTAATGTTCTTTTATTATTAACCAAACAAAAAAAACATTTTTTGAACCTTCTTTTCTAGCCAACTTTTCCATGATCTTGCCCAGCTTTTAGCTGCCACCAGACTAGCTTTCCGACCAATCTTCCTTTCCCAGCTAGCTCTATAGCAATCACCCAATCTCTGCCAATGTCACGGATATGCACGTCAATACAGCTGATCATCTCATGAATTTACTGATGTTGAAGTTCGTTGTCATCCAAAAGAAACAGTGACAGCTGAATTAAAACTACGATAATGACACTATCAGGTTCTGAACTCGCGGGTACCACGTTGGAGATGCCGGTTCACCATCCAAACCCACTGAGCCACGGCACTGTGCGATTCAGGGCAACGAGTTCACCACTATAATCTATCATCTCCATTGATACGGAGTAAATACGAGTAAATATGTAATTTTGTTGATTTCAACATTATTGTAAGTTAATTGAAATTAACGGATCGGAGAGACTTTTTATCGATAGGGGTCACGGTGCTTATTTCGGGTTGGTACTAATAATATTAAGTTGCGTATCAAATTGGTCCGCACTTATTGCGTTATTACTATTATGAAGCTGTTTCTTTTCGTGAAGGTCCCTCGAGGAGTTTGCCTAGGCGGGCTACTCGATTACTACATGGCAAATAAAGTCTTCTTCTCAGTAATTTATATGTAAGGTCCAGAGATGTGCAGAGGGAAATTAAACATAGCATTTACAAATCATAAATAAATGTATGAATGCGAAACCTGTACTTCAACAAATATCTTCATTACAGCCTGTCTCGGGCCTTCACTTCCTACAACAAGCGTCTCCGATTTTCTCGGTCTATGGACCGCGTCCTCCAATTCAAAAATCTGAGCAGCGATGGACTGTCTTCGTCGACCAAGTCAGACCAGCGTTTCCTGAGTTCTCCCAACGAATACCTTTTTGGGTATCCTTTGTTCATCCATACGATTGATGTGGCCAGCTCATTGTTGTTTAGACCTCCAGCTCGTCAAAAATTTCATACAGCTCATGGTTGTATCGAATTCACCATTGGTTCCCGTCTAGCTTCGCTCCGACTTGTCTCTCAAGGCGTTCAATATATTTGCGGATACACCCTTAGCATAGTGCAAGTTTTATCACAGATTTGTATACTTGGAGATTTGTTTTCCTGTGTATGGAGTTGGTCTTCAAAATCGTCAAAACTGAATAAAAAAATTTATTTGCGAGCTATATTCTTCGGCATATTTTGTCTCTTTCATTACCAGTTCTCGTTATATTAGAGTCGAAACTTAAAAATTTGCCCACATTTACGATATTGTATTCGCCAAGTGTGATATTTTGGGTATTTGATATATTTACAAATATGTCCTGGATATAACTTATGAAATTCTTTCGTAGCTACATGATTGAGTTGCTTATTTTAATAATTTTTCTGAAAAATTATTAGAGAAGAAAAATGTTAGAAGGTGGTTCCGACGTGTGTACTAATTCACACAGGTGATGGCGACCACCATGCTTGGAGGTGAGAGAGCTATTTTCAATTTTCCTACTTACGCGAACTCAATATGTTTTTGGAACTACGAATTATGTTTGCTGGACATGCGACTGGAATGAATATGAGATGGCATTATTATAGCGCTCGATTGTGGACTTTTGATGTAGCTCAGGGAATATCTCCGTTCAAATTTTTAACAATTATGGAATAAACCGATCAGAAATTCAATTCGTTGGGTCCACATTAGTAATGCTGGAATTCGCATCAGACCCTAGTGCCAAACGTTCCGCATTACCGCATTAATGGCACATCTGGGAAACAGTAGGCTCTAATGGAATTTTTTTTCGCATTATGGCCTAATGGAATTTCCCTATCAATCTTTAAACAGAAAAATAAAGCGGCGCAATGAAGTTTTCAAATTCTCCGGAAGCCTTGATATAATTGCTTAATAAATATACTTGTATACAAACCCAACAACCCAAAGTTGGTGCAAATCATATCGAGTGAAATATTTTGTGTCTTGAACATTTTGAAATTTTGGGGTTTCTTACTGTTTCCGCATCAAGCCTTTGTTTCCGTTTGGACGTGCTTAGGGTGATTTCTAGTCAGGTTTCTTACTGAATCTCAATAGAGCTCTTCTGTTGATTTATTAACTTTTTTTGTCTGGTTCGTTAAAGCAATGCCTCATTGTTCATAGTCTTAATGAGTTATAGTGTTGCCCTTGTGCTATGGGGGTTACAGAATGTATTAATGGAACATAAAAACATCTGATCAAACAGTATTCCATATCCCAATCCCTTTGCAGGGAGAATATTCTATTTAAATTTGATCTAACCCATTCGAAGCCTTAGTATCGCGCAAAAAACTCAACACTAACTTCGTAGTGACTTCCAACTTCTTCAAAATTTAAACTGCAAACGATTGCTTTTAAATTACTTTATTAGACAACAAAATTAGCAATTAGTTACATGTGCCGCCGCCGATTCCACTTCCGAACGACACTTATTTATAGAGGTGACTTTGATTAGGCGCACATACTTAGTATTAACCAAAATATCACCTACTTATGACAATGAATGAGCATCTTATTAAAATTCATAGGCACCTTTTGGGGTCTTTCGGGCATTAGGTGCTGGCACCGGGTTGTAATTGTTTGCCTCTTGAGCACATTAAATAATCCATGACCAGTTGCTTTTATTTCGGGGGAACCCAGCAAAAGCCGCGATAAATGTTCACATATGTAAAATCTAAATATTAAAATAAAAGAAACACCCGGAAGTATACTAGAGCGAATTCGTTGGGCACGACTTGAACACCGTAACCACGACAGCGCCAACTACGACAATGATGATGGTGGTTATGATGATGACGACGATGATGGAGGTGATATTTTAAGCTTATTCATTGAGTACATGTTGTTTGGTTTGAGGAGGCGTTAAAGATATTACCTAACCGATTTATCTAAAGTGGCTTTTGTTTTGAACGTATGAATACAACTTTAACTTTTGTTCCGCTACAGAAACTCGGTAAGCGCTCAGGAGTGGCTGAACAAAGATAAATGTCTGAATTGTTGGATTAGTGGAGTTGGATAAAAAATAAATATGAATCAATTTGCATTCATTAAACAATTATGCAATAAAATTATTATTTTTGAATTTATTTTTAAGAGGTTGATATGTAATGAGGTTTGGGAATGTGACAAGTCTGGGTTTGTTGAAATTTCCTCATGCGTTTTTAAACCCTATTCATTAGCGATCGAAAAAATTAGGTCTATGAAATATATACTCTTCAGGATACAATTGTTCTAAAGTATTTTGCTCTGATTGCGCTCTGCTAAGGAAAGGAAATGGAAAACCATTGGATCTTTCAAGATTGTATGATTGAACCAAGCTTTCTCGTTTGCTTAGTTTTGAAGAATGCTGATACAAAAGACGATTTTCCTGTCTGAAAACTGTTTTCTACAGTTTGCCGTAAAGTCAAGTACCAAAATTTATAGGTATAATTATGAGAGAGCACTAAAATTCGGTTCGACCAGATGAACCCCCGTAATGCGACATGTTCCTCAGGATGCTAGTATGTGACACATGGGTCTGTCAGATTCTGTGCTTTACTCCTTTTTCAACACAGAATACAAATTTTTTCCCCCCTGAATTTACATCTGTTAAGTCTTCTATAACGTTTAATGGCTCAAATAAAACTTAAAGAATAATAAAACAGTAAAAGGAATGAATAAAAGTTTCATTTCAATTTTTATGAAACAAAGAAACTTAGGTATGGAATAAGAATGTAACTTTTTTTAATGAAGGTTTGGATTGCATAATACATTCACAAACAAGTAAATTTTCTTCAAAGCAGACGCATTTCGGCTCCTTTCAGCCGTCTTCAGTGTTTTTTTAAATAACTAGCTAAATAGTAAAAATTAGGTACCTAAAATGTGAGATATGCGACAATAACATGTCTTTGGTTATTTGCATTTCCGGCGCACATTACACAACTTTTTTTTTACATTCTAGGCAAATAGGCTCTCCACAACAGATACATCTGAATTAGGACTGCCTGTCCTTATGAATAAAACGAGCATCTCGCACTCTTCAATAGCTTTTCATCGAAGGTCCCAACTGAAACAGTAGCTTCACTTGGTCTTTCCAGTCCGTCTCTGCAGTGTGGTTGAACTAATTGACGTGGAAGCTTTTCTATATAGTTGAAACTTGGTTCTAATTTACACTCAGTAAAACATTTATGTAAAGGGGTTTCCATTAAGGACATAACAATTTTATCTATTAATAAAACACAAAAATATTTGAGATATTGAGGTTAAATTTATTGTGAGTGTAGTGCATGCATTGCGTTTTGTGAATGAAATTCGATTTCGGTCATATGACCAGCACGAGCCCGTTTATAGCGGTCGATTCTTTGGACCAATTTTCCACCACTCTTGCACATATTTCGACCAGATCGTTGGAAATTTCGCATTGTATGTTGTCTTTGAGCTCATCTAAAATTGATGGCTAGTTGGCCCATCAAACGAAATCCAGTAGCGTTAGATCGCATGAACGAGGTGGCCATTCGGCCAGAGCATTTCTCGAGATAACACGTTCACCAAATTTGCCTTTCAATAAATCGATTGTGAGGCGTGCAGTGTGGCTAATGGTACCGTCTTGTAGAAGCCACATATCGTTGATACATCCAATTCTGGCCACAAATAATCTTCCAACATAACACGATATTGCTCTCCATTGACGGTAACATGACGGTCATTTTCATCCAGGAGAAAATTCGACCCAATCATACTTCTGGCATGAAAACAGCAGCAAACAGTAATTTTTTGCGGATGCAACGGTGTCACAAGAAACACATGTGAGTTTGTTGCTGACCAATAACGCATTTTTTGCTTTTAACAAAGCTATTGAGCCAGAAATGAGCTTCATCGCTGAAGATGATACTTAGAATTTCGATAGTAATTTTTAATGATTTCTAAACTTAGCTGGTTCGTGAACTTTTACCATGATATAAATATTGACCTTAACTAACGTGTTGACATTGACAGTTCATTAAAAAAGTTTACGGAAGCGTTCATACAAGTATGAAGTTACAAAATTGTTATGTTCCTAATGGAAACCCCTATACATTAAATACATTGACCATCCAAATATTCAGAATCTCATTTAATAAACAAAGAGACCCCTCGTCTCTCCGCTGCGAAGTCGCTAAAAAGGATTATGCAAAACCTACTGAGTTAATTCTGGAAATTTTGATTAATTAACGGAAGTGCGTTTTGCCGAAGCTGAAGCGAGAAACAGTGCTATTGAGTGCCAAGTCTATACAGGGTCTGATTATATGGGGGCCTTCAAAGTCTTTGAATACGCGCTCGCAAAGTACGTTGGACCTAAGATGAGAGCTGACATAAAAAGTTGTTACTTACTGCAAGTGCTGTGGAAGTCCACCATGGTTAAAAGAGAAATACTCTTTGGGGAGACGAGCATTCAAGATGAGCCAAGCTATGGAGTCTTAAGGAATGATTATTGTCAATTTGATTATTTCAGTGGGAGACAACATCAACTAATTTGTCCTCTTCAGTAAACTATTATCACCACAAAATATTGGAGAAGCGCGTCTTCATACAGTTTGTAGCTCTATTTTTTTATTGCTTGTCCTATCTACGTGAATAAATTTCTACAGATAGTAGTGCAACAAGAACCGTAGCATTGAAGGAATTTCGAGGTCCTATGTCAGATGAAATTGGCGTGAGCAGTAACCTTATTTGGCCAAGATTCTCGTTTGGTAGTTATCTCATGTTTATTAACTATTGTCTTGACAAATAGGTTATGTAGGAGGATATTTTGCTGTTAGTTGATTCCACTTTTAACACAAAGATGAGAGTGGAAGAAGGATCGTGTTCCATATTATCTGGATGAGCTTGATTTGTTGTAATTGGCCCCTCGGCGGTCGGAAGACTGCGAACTACTAATCTTGTGAAGGTAAAATTGAAAATATTAAAGTTCACTCCGATGGCGAGTAAGGCTTCATTCATTAATCGAGTTAAAGCTTCTTATCGAGGATGAGCAGGTCGGTTCAACTTCCCTTATCGTCAATCACACAGGATTGGTACCAATTTTTAAGTTGAGTTTTGTCTCTCGTCAAGAGCAACTGTACCACCCCCGCGACAATTAGCAACACCGACTCAGAATTGTTCGATATGCCGATACAGTCCTTAGCGCTCCTCTCCTTTACATCTTTGCCATGTATTTTAGGTACACATAAAGGACGTGGTTAAGGTTGGTGCCTACCAGAAATTTGCCTAACTCCTTGGCCAAAATCTTCATTACAGAAAATGTATGTGGTTTACGTGGATTCCCGTCAAATGTAGGCCTAAATTCACGGTAACCGATAGACAGGAATTGGTAAAATGCGCCAATCCGTGTTCCTCACCCATTGGGATGGGGTCCGGGTCAGGAAACCCGCAATGGCGTTTGCTCAAAACTACCGCTATTTCAATCACAATCACCACGTTTCACGCCAGGATAGATTCTTCATCGTGCAAGAAGGTGGCTGCAACCTGTCATGGGCTTCTCCTAACCGATTGTATAGATCAAAGCTTTGCTCAGTTTTTCGTGACACTCTCAGTATCGCTTTCTACAATATGTGGCTCCTGCATCGACGTGGGAAGCCTCTCCTCGGATACGTGGAGAGGATTTTCCTTAAAGACTACGAGTTTCTGAAAATTTGTCTCAGGATTTTGCTAATTCTCCTACACTTTGCATTTTCGGTACAGCTTCTTGCTCAGCACATCGCTCCATACTTTGAAAAAGTGACTCCTCTTATATTTACCGTAAGTCTACTGCGGCCCGATACCCCCGATACGCCCGCCCAGAAAAAACTTCTTTTCAACCAGATTTTCTTTATTGTTGATTTTATTCTGATCCAGCGATTCCTCAATAGTAATCGTGCTTACTCTAGAGATTCTCTTCTTTGTCGGAATGGACATTTTGATCTTCTCCAGTGCTAGACTGCACTCGCATGCCTAGCTCAGTTGCGCATGTTCAACTTTGTAATCATGGGATAGCACTGCAAGTTCATCCAGATAGCCGATCAAACGTGACTCATCCGGTAGTTCAAGACTGAGTAGCGCCCATCTTATAAAATATTCCATAAATGTGGGCCAATAATGTCGTCTTGTGCAAAAATTGACAAAACTCTCATCAATCGCTGGCCTTAATTTGCATCGTAGAACAGGTCCCGGTATGTTCGGAAGTCCCTTGAAAATTTTCATTAGATGCTGTCAAATCCGAAATAAGTTTTCCAGCGTTTCCATTAGCACCCTAGTAGAATCCAAGGCATTCCTGATGTCAAGCGTTACAATTAAAACAATCCGGCTGCGAGCCTCTGCTCTTTTGAGCGCACCTACTACTTTGACAGTGGCATCAATGATAAGAGTGCCACATTCAAAAATCATACCGTCGTGGAGATTGGCTCTCCATGCGTCAATAGGTCTTATCCATTTGAGTTTGCATAGTCAACGTGTGGTATGCAGATCACCATTCGGGACTCTCCTTCCTAACCCACCTTGCTGGTCAGTTCAGGCCAGTGATCTGGGAGGATCCATCAATCAAGCACGTGTTGTATGTACTGAGCAACAAATCAGGGCTTAGCTGAAAGGCAGGTATCGACACCTCTTCCGGAATGGCGTTTGGTAGTGATGCCTCTCTTGCTTTCATAGATATTTGCATTGTCCGCGGAATCCCGGCAGGAACAGAGATTACTGTTATTGATCTGGTGGCGAAAGCATTTCCGGACCGACTTGTATACTGCTATATTCCTGCTTCATCCCGATTCTGCGCTTACTGGACTTCCAACCTGAGCTTGTAGTTCTCGTTTCGCTTTTCAACGATTCCAGCTAACCTGCAGTACACTGGAGGCTTGCCGGAGCAGAGGAGACGGGGTAATCCTCATAGCAGAATTCACTGCGACTTCAGCTGCCGGTCTTCCGTTTCCTGGTAAACTACCAGCAGTGGCGTGCTTGTCGTGAGCCTATCAACGAACCTTTTTTTGATATAAGTGGTAAAGAGGCGCCAAGAGGCACAGTTATTTCGCCTTTGACTCCGCAGTCCAAAGTCACCGCTTTTTTGAACCCAGGTATCACGCTCCTTAATTGGATTATCCTCCACCATGCTGTGTTTTCCTAGCGCCGGTTGCTCCAATGTCCTTTCCTCCTATATAGGACGCTCTATCGTGACCGGGTCTTCTTGCTGCATCCAAAAGTGGCAATTGTCTCTGGTTGGTAGATGCTTACGGTTCTCTTTTTCTGTTTGTCATCTGTCTTTGTTTGCTTGGTCATCGTAGCTCCTGTAGTTGTAGGTATTGGTATAGTCATTGTCTCTGTTCGTATTATGCATTCCCCTTATTGGTGCCAACGTTATCTTTGCAAAGCATCGAGGTTATGCGAAGGTTGGCACCGGCCCTTATAGGGTCAGGTGCTCAAAGCTATACAAACGCCAATCAGGAGTCTATTTCAACGGAATTCACTCCCCCATCTCAATGGTGTGAAATTCAAGCGTATCTCGCCCCACAGACTTAGCCGGCTTGATACTTGGATAGAAGCCGTTTGTGCATGAGTTTCACATCGACGGTACTGTGTTACATTCAAAATTTTGTCTGGCCTCCAAAAATGGCAGTTCCAATTGATTATCAAATTGTAATCCGGATATCGGAGCAAGTTAGTAGTCAACAAGGTCATTGAGTGCTACGCAAGATCCACAAAGAAAAGGTGATCTAGATCACACCTAGTAGACAAAAGAGGTTTACATTGTTGACATAAGGTTTAAAGAAACTGTAGTTTGTTGGTACATTAAGAGCATTCTATGCTGAACTAATTGATGATGACACGAAACGTTAGCCTATTTGATTATGGCGCAAGATTTTTAAGCCCTCAGGGAAAGTGCTGGTCGACGAGAGTATTCTTAGAAGGTAGCGTTCTCTGGGCCGGCGAGGCAGCAAGGTGAAAAATGGTTATCACGAATGGAGCCTCGAGGTTTAGCGAACATTTGAGTATGCAAATGCTACCTGGCCGTAAACAAATCGCTATGGGAAGGTATCTAGAACAAAAATCACTAAGGAAGGAGAGAAGGACGAAAAACTTACGGTGCAAAGGGTCAAATCTCCAGTACTAGTGGTAGAGGGTCGTCAGCGTGCTGGCTCTAGTCAGTCGTTATCCAGTGACTGCAATGTTATAAAAGTTGTAAACTTGGCTTCCATAACAGATACATCTGCAAGCAAACTCGAACCTGGCAGAGAAAGTTCATCCAAACGTAGACCGTTGTTAGTGCAAACACTGTCAAAACAAGGGACTTAGCGTGGGAAAAACCAACAAACCCAAAAAATTAAGCTGCAGAAAATGGCTTCAAAGTCAATGCAGGCGGGGTATCAGCAATCCTAGGGGTATCAACGATAAAACATTGAAGACGGATAAAACATGAACAAACGAGTTCAAAACAAAAACAGAGATAATGGATAAACTGAAAATTATAGCTACTTTTGGGTCGTGCAAAAAATGTACACCGGCGTGTTCCGTGCGGCAGGAGCAAAAAACGAGCAACTCGCAACAGCAAGACAAACGATAGAGGAGAGCCACGGATCGGTGGAGACCAATATTGTATTGGAGCATGATGTTGCTCCTGCCACCATTAAAGAGACCGAGAGAAGGAATGCATGTACCAAGAGCCTCCCGTAGTAGAGAGCTGGGGAACTTGATTACTCTAGACTGCTCCGAATAAGAGCGGCTCATGCGGAAGGCAAGAACGGTCCTGAAACGGTTAAAAGTAAACTCCAACATTCAAAAAAGCGTAAACAAGGACTTCATGAATGGCATACCAGAGCCTGAAGACTTCTTACATAGGATTGGACACTTCAGACGTAAGTGACTGTGGGCAGAATCCGAGAATAAGGCCGAGCCACTTGGTGTAGTATCAGTCGTCCCAACTGCTACCAACAGTAAAAGGGCGGATACAATCGAATTGAAGTGGAAACCGAAAAGAGGAGAAAAATGATGCACTCCGGTTCTAATGGGGAGTTCTAAATTCATTCCGTCTAAGGCAGCTAAACAAGTGCCAAAAAGTTGTAGTACACTTTACACAATATGTCGGTTTTTATCAACATTGACTAATGTCACTGAAAACAAAAGTAACTAACTCTCGTGCTAACATATGATGCAAAATTCTGAACAAATTTTAGTATTGCCATATTAAACTGTTCACCAAATCAAATTCTAAGTAAACACATATAAGCTATTAGATGTTCAGTAAAATAAATAACTGTTAGGTAAAGTTAGTATGTATATAAGACAGAGAAAAATCAATAAAGCTCTCTTCATATTCCAAAAGCTAAGGGCTAATAATGCTTGCATAAGATGAGGTTAAACTTCAAGAAGATACATGCGGGGAAGGGTTTTACGCTTGTGTTTGTCTGCATATTTTTAAAAATATTCTCCATACCGTAGGAAACAAAGTGGAGGGTGTTTAAAGCTTGTGTTTGCTTTCATTTGTTCGCAAGCCTTCTCACCGTCTGCGAAAAAATATTATGGTTTAATCATATTCCAAAAAAATCAAATCAAATAGAAAAAAAATTGTTATTCAAACAGGAGGTTGAAGATCCGAACAAAACGACCCGAATCCCTAGAAACTTTTCCAAGTGGCGAACGAACAAAAACAGCATTCGCGGTATACTAAATGTGAAGAAACACCCAAGATCACTTGACTTAGCGTAAACCATCGACGCAAGTTCTGCTGGTCAAACGTATCGACAGTTGGTCATACGCAGATGTCCTGAGAGAGATAAGGGGGGCCGGATGGTTAAACCGAGCGGCGTGCAAACCGCAAATAAAAGTCATCGACGTGCTAAACCCGTCTATAAATATCACGTCTACCTGTAGATCTTCCATGCCCTATCGAAGATCCCGGCACTACAAGCGGTGATATAGCTGAACAAAGAAGTGTATGTTACAAGCTTCGATGAATTAGACATCCAACAGGCTACCTGTATATAAGTGGTTCAGAAAGCGTCTCCGTAAACTTTTTAACAGCATTAAGATCAGCTGCTGACAAGATCTGTTGGAAGACGTGAACAGAGTCAATGGTGCCTTTGATACAAGGTAATAATGCGGAGGCTCGGCGGCCAAAAGTTGCCCTGCTCATTCGAAGCGGAAAAGGTAGACGAGATCGTTCGGTCTCTTTTTCCTACACACTCCGTCCGTATCGATGCCACCCATGTTGTAAGTCAAGTGGAATGCCCACTTTTTACAAAGATTGAATTGGAGGAAGCAGTCTTGTCTATGAAAGTTAGAAAGGCTCCAGAACCAGACGGGATGGCTTTTCACTTTTTCACTGACTTGCTGCTTAGTATATACAACACTTGCCTGCATAAAGTGGTGTTTTCGAAGCGTTGGAACGTACCGAGGCTCGTGCTGATTAGCAAGTTGAAGGGAACCTTGGGTCACAGCATGCATTACGTCCTTTATTTATGCTAGACACGGCCAAGAAAAACTCATCAAGGGAAAACTTGCAGATGCGACTTATGTTGCAGGGAACCTATCTTCCCGGCAGTATGGCTTCAGAGCAAGTCGCTCTACCATCGATGCAATCAAGGATGTGGTGAGCGCGAACCAGCGTGTGGAGGCACACCAAAATTCTGACGAGTTATACTGCTGATTACAATTGACGTCTGAAATGCTCTTGCTGCAGCTAGATAGTCGGATATTCTGGAAGCTCTGGAAAGCCCTTTCCATGTTTCAGAATATCTGATGCGGATTTTCAGGGATTATCCAAACGAACGCAGCCTTCTCTATGACACGAAAGACGGTCGTTGGAGGATTGAAATTACATCGGGTGTCGCTCGGGTCTCTACTCTTGGCCCCGGCTTGTGGAACATCTTATCTGATGTGCTACCGTACTTCGGGCTATTAGATGAGTCCCATTTGATTGGCTATGCAGATTATGTATCCTAATGCGCCGAATGCGGGATTGGATGCCTGGTTCTGGTTATGCTTGCAAAAAAATAACTCCCAGAGTGAGGAACACCACTATCTAAGAAATGCTGCTGGAATCAGAAACAATAGTGTAATACTTGGGTGTATTCATAGACTTGAAGATGAATTTATCCCAGCAAATCATGGCAACATTTGATAAAGAGGCGTCATGGCATTTTTATGATTGATGGCTAACATACAAGGACGATTACCCATCTCATCAATAAGATGACTTCTGTCGAGCACCGTGCAGTCTGTAGTACTCTACAGATTGGAACTATGAGGCGGCGGTCTTTGCAAGAGCACCGCAAGTGGTTGGCACAGGTGGCGAGATAAGGAGCGCTATGAACAATGCGTGTATATCGCACATTCTCCAAATCGGTTGTGTTGGTATTAGCAGGGGTGATACCCATCGACTTTTTTGCTACAGAGCGAAGAAATATCTACCTACGTAGATGCTGGCGAACCAGTTGCAATGGAAGAGAGATAACGCTTCGATTGGCAACAGTCCTGGGAGAAAAATGCAGAGGGAAGGTGGAATGTGCCGCCGACAGTCTGCTCTCTTCTCAGAGACTAGAATCGGAAAGATGTTGAGAGGTCTGTGAAGTAGTACAAAAGGTGCCTTTGTGGGTGTACTTTGGAGTAGTTTTTGAATAAAAGCTACTAATTTGCAAACTTTTGCATGGCTGCAAAAATGGTGTCCTGTGCATCAGAACAGGTTCTGCTACAACGGTATCAATGAGAGTACATTGCATGGTTGTGATAATCATCTTTTTATGTCCCTCTTACAGCTTCACAGAGCATGTAGTACCTGACCTGACCTGTTCACTATTTTCTCTCTGAACATGTTCAGCGTCTAGGATAACTTCTACAATTTTTCCTGCTTCTTCATAACGGAGTTCCATCAAGCTTCGGTTACTCCGATCTTTCGAACGATACTTGCATTTCTTCTTGGTTTGGTGCTTTCTTCAGATCTGCCTGACTCGTGATTACTGGGATATTCTGTAGTTCATCAATTGAAAAGGTGAGGTGCAAAACTCGTTCGATCCACAGGAACACGTTTTTCAGGAAACTCAAAAAACTTACTACATCTTGTAGAGTGGCTAAATAAATATGTTTTTTTTTGCCTTGAAAGGTACAGCTACCCTGTGTAAGTGAGCTTGGAATGAAAAAAATTACTGATTTAAAGGTAACAAAAAAAAAGTAACAAAGTATGAAAGGAGAAAGTTTTGCAACAAAATGTTTAAAGGTAAGTCTTTTGCTGCACACCACACTGTAACGACGCGTTTTAATTCACCCAGCATAAGTTGTTCATCCAATAAGGATAATAATCTGGGGGTGGACCTGCCCAAGGTCTCGGGTTTTCCCGAAATACTTGATTGCCGCTGCATTTTTTTCCTTGTCTTGATTTTTCCTGTCCAGTCCTTGACGTTTTCTATGCCTTTCAGGAGTCGCTTGACTAGTATGCTTCAGTATAAAATTGTCTTGATCAGTCTTCCTGGGCGATTCGAAAAATCCTGGTCTAAGGTAGAAAAAATAATACTTCACATTACATACCGATTTTCAAGATAATAGAGTACACAAACAAAATAAATTAATGTACGTAAAATCAACCTTAAAACACTGACATTGCTTTTTTGGTGAAATTCCTCCTCCATTCATCTTTCTTTGTCAACTTTTTTCTTGTTGGAGCCATTGGAAAATCAATTAATATAGTGTCGCGTGTTTTTGGTTCGCGGCCAATAATTTTAATGTTCCGGGAAAGTGAAAACGCAATGTCTTTTAAATTAAATTAAGAGAGTTTATTTAATTACAAAAGTGCACAATGATCAATTTTACACTTTCACTAATTTTAATTTTCACTATTAACATTCTAACACTTGTCCATAAATTTCTTATCGCAATTGTCTTCTCAAAATCACCTCACTATTACTTGATCGCTTTTCAATTCGCTTTCCACACACTCTCGCAAGTTTTTATCGCGGTCGAATGAATGCCACCATTCATTCAGCTCGCCTTTATATAGGGTCTCTAATCATTCAACTCAGTTCTCGTACATTGGTGAATAAGCGGGAACATTCCAGCATGAATGGGCAGTGACTCACTTTCAGATGTTGATAATGCTTGTTGGGTTCTCGTGGGTTCGAGTAAATTCATTTGTTGACGTTCTTAATGATTGTGAAAACAATTGCGACAGTAGCTTGCAGAATTATTTGTACATGTAACACTGCCCCCACCTCAGTTCTTTTCGCCCCGAAAAGATGTGTCGCTATTTGTAGTCAATTCTCCCTGGGTGTAATATGGGGCAAGACGGTCCAGATGCACGATTTTCATTTTAGCTCTCGGCTTACGATGTTCCTGTATTCGGTATACGACGTCGTTGATTCGCTTTGTAACTCGGTATGGTCCCTCCCAATTATGTTGCAACTTTGGAGACCTACCCTTTCGCCGTTGCGGGTTATAAAGCCACACCAAGTCATCTTGCTGGAAGCCAGTAGAATTAGCCTTTAGATCATACCTGGTCTTCATGCGGTCAGTAGCCGATTCGAGGTGTTTTCGCACTGTCCGATGTATCTGGTTCAAACGTTGTCGTAGATCACTTGCGTACTCCGAGACCGTTTGGGGTTTCTCAGGGGGTGTTCCGAACTTTATATCGGCTGGCAAACGAATAGTCTTTCCAAAAATGACTTTGGCTGGGGCTTGGCCCGTCGATGCATGTTCAGCAGCTCTATACGCCATTAAAAATAGTGGGATATGTCGGTCCCAGTCCCTTTGGCTCTCGTCAACCATTTTGGCCAGATGTTTATTGAGCGTGCCGTTGAAACGTTCGATCATTCCATCGGATTGGGGAGGCAGCGGTGTTGTCCTCGTTTTCCGTATTCCGAGCAGCTAGCACATTTCGCTAAAAACTAGTGACTCAAAGTTTCGGCCTTGATCCGAATGTAGTTCGCCAGGTACGCCGTACCTACTGACCCAATTTAACACTAGCTGTTCGGCTACAGTAGTTGCTTCCTGGTTGGGAATGGGGTAGACCTCGGGCCACTTGCTGAAATAATCGGCGACAACCAGTGTGTATTGATTTCCCCATCCAGATTCAGGAACGGGTCCTGCGATGTCAACAGCAATCCTTTCAAATGGTACACCCACGTTATAGGTTTGCATTTGTCCTCTCAGTCGTCGCTTTGGACCTTTGACGGAAGCGCAAACTGTGCATCTCCGACACCAGTCCTCTACGTCTTCTCGAGCGTGGGGCCAGTAGAACCTTTCCCGCAATTTCGCTAAGGTCTTTTTAACACCAAGGTGGCCTCCCGAGGATCCTTCATTCATTTCCTTAACCACATCGTGGATTCGGCTTTTGGGTAGTAAAGTTTGCATCCTATAGGAGCTGCCATCCGCCGTTTCCCATTTCCGCTTGAGTACGCCACCCTCCACCTGAAGGGAGTTCCATTGTGCCCAATAGCTTTTCAGGGCTGCGCCATGCGTTGAAACGTCCTTCCACTCAGGTCGCTCAGTCGTCTCCTTCCATACGAGCAATGGTCCGATGTCTTCATCGGCTAGCTGGGCATTTCGAATCTCCTCCGATGACCAACCTTCATCGAATTCGGCCGTTATCAATCGCAGATTAAAGGGCGGTTCCTTTTCCTCAATCCGTCGGCAATGCTTGCAGTTAGCTGGACATGAGCGACGAGATAGGGCGTCAGCATTTACATGAACTCCGCCCTTTCGATGAACAATTTCGTAGTCGTATGACTGCAATCTTTCGATCCATCTCGCAGCTTGTCCCTCGGGGTTTTTGAAGTTGAGTAGCCATCTCAGCGATGCATGGTCCGTTCGAAGAACAAATTTCTGGCCATATAGGTACTTGTGGAACTGCTTGGTGGCCTCTATTATAGCCAATAGCTCCTTCCTGGTCACACAGTAGTTCCTCTCACTTTTTGGAAGAACTCGACTGTAATATGAGAGGACTCTTTCTTCGCCATTGATCTGCTGAGAGAGTACAGCTCCAATACCGCCGTTGCTTGCATCGGTGTCAACTACAAACATTTTTCCTGGTTTCGGATACGCCAGCACGGGTGATTCACATAGCTTTTCCTTCAGGGTCTCAAAGGCTGTCTGGCATTGTTCATTCCAGACATACGGACGATTTTTCTCGGTTAGCTGATGCAGACACTTAGCTATTTTGGCAAAGTCTTTGACGAATCTTCGATAGTAGGTTGCCAGACCCAGGAAACTTCGTAGTTGGCGCTTTTTGTTTGGTGTTGGCCAGCTTTTCACGGCTTCGATTTTCTCAGGGTCTGTTTTGACCCGTTCTGCTGATACGACATGTCCCAGGTGTTTTAATTCAGCTGCGAAAAGGGTACACTTGTCGGGACTAAGTTTCAAATTTGCCAGTCGCAGTCGGGAGAAAACCTCTTCTAAGTTCCGCACATGCTCTTCGAACGTTCTCCCGATGACGATGATGTCATCTAGGTACACCAAGCACGTTTTCCAGGTTAGACCACGTAGCACGTATTCCATCAAGCGTTCGAAAGTGGCTGGAGCATTGCAAAGCCCAAACGGCATCACCACAAATTGCCACAATCCGGTCCCAACTGAAAATGCGGTCTTCTCTCGGTCCTTCTTGTCCATTTCTACCTGCCAGTAGCCACTCTTGAGATCGAGTGTAGAAAACCATTTTGCGTCGGCTAAAGTGTCCATGATGTCATCGATGCGTGGAAGCGGGTAACTATCTTTCTTAGTGATGTCGTTAAGCTGCCTATAGTCGACACAAAAACGAGTGCTACCGTCCTTTTTCTTTACTAGAACTACAGGCGCGGCCCATGGACTGACAGAAGGTTCAATTAAGCCTTGTTTTTCCATGTCCGAGATCAGCGCGCTCACTTCTCCTTGTTTGGCTATAGGAAGGCGTATCGGTGCTTGTCGAATCGGGTTGGCTCCCTGTGTATCTATGACGTGAGCTACCAAACTCGTTCGGCCGTGGTCATCCGGGCTTGTTGAGAAGATGTCACTGTACTTGGTGACCAGATCAGAGGCTCGTTTGAATAGCTGCACTGGCAATTTGACTTGCTTCAATATTGCAGGCGCGGATTCCCGGCCTTTTCTGTGTCTTGCCTCCTTTTCCAATGATGGTCGTGAGTAGCTTCCAAAGAGGTGATGGCGGATACAGGCTGGCAGCTGCCGATGACTTCTCCCGCTTTGATGCTCGTGGTTGAGTCTGCGGTGTTAAGGACTCTAACCGGCACATATCCGTTCCTTAAGGATCTTACAAGGCTTCGTCCTACAATCAAACTGCGCAATGCCGATGTCTTCGTTGGCTCTATCAGATAAGGTCGCTGGTCTCCAGAATCACCATCAAGCTTGGACCATACAATGCTTTTATCGCAATTGTCTTCTCAAAATCACCTCACTATTACTTGATCGCTTTTCAATTCGCTTTCCACACACTCTCGCAAGTTTTTATCGCGGTCGAATGAGTGCCACCATTCATTCAGCTCGCCTTTATATAGGGTCTCTAATCATTCAACTCAGTTCTCGTACATTGGTGAATAAGCGGGAACATTCCAGCATGAATGGGCAGTGACTCACTTTCAGATGTTGATAATGCTTGTTGGGTTCTCGTGGGTTCGAGTAAATTCATTTGTTGACGTTCTTAATGATTGTGAAAACAATTGCGACAGTAGCTTGCAGAATTATTTGTACGTGTAATTATTTGTACATGTAACAATAGTTAGGTAAGAAGAATCGAGTTTAAACTGAAGTAAAACACGCAAGTTTATGGAGCTTTGGATATTTTGTTCAGAAAGAGAAACGGAAACTGCTGAAGTGAAGGAATGAAAAGGTTGCAAGTGAGAAGTTATTATAGGAACCAAAGAGTTTTGCTTCGCAACGAATAAAACCAGTTTTGAAACACAATGGGCTATAGAACGAATCAGTTCTGCAATAAACCGCTATTTTTATAGCTAAAATTCATATGAAATAAAAAGATTTGCTCCAATCTGATAAGCTATGTTAAAAAAGCATTAAAATATCTTTTAGAATCCACTGCTATATAAATTTTTCAAAAAAATGGTACGAACGAGGTTTGCACCTTACCACCTCAATTGCTTCACTATCTAGACTTGCTACCGTAGAATCATGAAGGTAAATCTGCTTTGATTTCACTCCTTCCCGTATTCTGATGTTGAAATATTCCCTCAATAGCAATTACGTTTTGTTCTTCCGATCTCTTACCCAGCTTTATGATCAGATTAATTTTCTTTTCTTCTATAATGCATCCAAGAGAGAGAGTGAGAGAGGAGAGAGAGAGAGAGAGAGAGAGAGAGTACGGGAAACGGAAAAAAGAGAAAGATTCATTTGAGCAACGAATGTCCATCTCATTCCTAACGGAAGATAAGTGTGTAGCAGTATCAGACTCTTCATTGTGGAAATTTTGAGGTCGATCCTGTTGACGTTCTGTTGAATTGGATTTGGCCCTAGAATAATTTTAAAGTTACACATCCTTAGGGCAAAAGTGAACGCCTCTTTTATATTAATGATCATTTTGCGCTTGTGGTAAAATTCTTTCCTGCCCTTGTCTACTTTCCAGTCATTGTTAGTGCAGAGTTTCAACTCTGTTTTACGCTTAGAATCCGATCCAGTTTTAAAGGAAATTGTGAGATTTACTGCCTAATTTCCAAATTAAAAGTAAATCACAGTTCTCTAATTTATCTTTCCTAATTGAAGTTCAACCCAGTTTGATGGTTTTCGGTTTATTAGTGAATAGTCTCGAAGTTTATTCTAAAATCTCTTCAAATCGATGGAAGATAGTCTTCTAAATTTGTGACACAGTTCTCCAGTATTTGTCCTCCGCTTTTTAGTACAACAAGATTTCAAGCCATGTCTCCTTCAGTAGTTTTTGTCTGTGTTTATCTTTCCAGTGCACTAGAACGACTAACAGTTTCGGTTTAGGATTATATTTCAGGTCTGAATTTTTTTATTCTGGTTAGAATATTCCATGGCAAATTTTTCGAAGTATCAAAGTCACGTAATCCTAATCCAAGTAATCCTTCCTAACGGAAGCAAGTGTACAGAGTCATCAGAAGTTCCTCTCAACTGAAGAATCTGCACTGCTAATTTAAGGCCAATTCTATAAAGACAAAAATATTTAGTAGCATTCATTCTATTGCTGCAGCATCATAATTTGACTTGGTTCAGAATATCATAATCACCAGCCCAGTATGTAGATATTACACGTAATTTGTTCCTGCTGACCAACCACTGTATATAAGACTGCAAGAATGGCTAATTTCGCAACAGTGACTGGCCAATCAGGGCCTACTAATCCTAACAATGCGTTTATTGTATTTAAGTAAAAAAATCTAACGCTTATCGTGCAGAGAAAAATTGAAACCTAAGGAACTTACGTAGTACGTTCACAACTACCAATATCATTAGACATATACAAGCTGCAAATTAAACATGATTAAGACCCACATTTTATATAAATAAGTAGCAAAGATAACAACCAACTCTGTACGTTTATAAATAATTCACAATTTATTCTCGACAATTTATGATGGTACACATTTATAATTTCTGTAATTGTTCGAAGCTATGAAGTATGTAATCGCCACCACCATCAGCTTTCAACAATTTCAGTGTAAGTTGTTGCTTGTTGCATTGTTACTTGCGTTGCTTGTCGTAATTGAATGAATGTTTACTTCATGTATAAAAAGTGGAAATGAAAGTCCAAAGTGACCACACGTACCATACTTATTTATTGTACATAAGTCAGTACGACTTCTGTTGATTTTATTTGTAAAAACGCAAATAAGTCAAGGTTGGCTGCATATTGTTATCGATGAGACAACTCGCATACAATGTACTTGTGTAGTGGACAATTTTTAAAGCACAAATATACATGC
Organism: Odontomyia ornata; assembly: GCA_963969285.1. Lineage (NCBI taxonomy): Eukaryota > Metazoa > Arthropoda > Insecta > Diptera > Stratiomyidae > Odontomyia > Odontomyia ornata. Next base: position 220,623,146 of record OZ017742.1, read on the forward strand.
AAATCATGCCACTAAAAACACTGCAGAAAATATTTGGTCAATGTTTAAAAACCATTATTTTTGCAGATACAAAGATCCATCCTTTAAAACATTTCTTCAAGAATATACTTGATTCAAGGCAATAAAATTGCAAAAGAGATCAGCCACTAGCTGAATGTTTGCAAGAGCTTTTAGATCTAGATTTTGTGTGAGAAGGAAACTAAAAGAAATTTACGTCCTTACAATGTAATTGAACATCTTAGCGCAACAACAAAAATTATAAGAAATTTCTGCAATAAATATCCTTTAAATTACAAGCCGCTCATCTTCTAAAATGATAAGCAAGTTCCACGTTATACATAGTCCTGCCATAAGTTCTGTCACATAATTTCTCACATTGGCAACACCTTTATTTTATGAGTGACATTTCAATATCGGCCAGTTTTATAAACGTCATAATGTTGTTGACAGTTGATGGTCATTTAAAGTTTGTTCGTTAACGTGTGAAGATGGAATGGGGTGTAAATGAAAACCGAATTGCAGTGATTGCACTACATAAGTGTGGAAAATCCGCGAGTGAAATTTTCAAGTTGTTGTGCCCGTTAAAAATAACGCAAAGATTTGTGTAGCGTGCGATCCAGAGATATAACGAGATCCAGACTATTGAAGATCGACCTCGTTTTGGACGTCCGCGTGATGTACGTTCTTCTGCTGCCATCAAAGCGGTCAAGAGTCGAATTCGTCGAAATCCGCTTCGTAAACAACGAATCATGGCTCGAGAGATGAACATCTCCACCCGAAGTATGTCTCGCATAATAAAATCGGACCTCGGGATGAGTGCCTTTCGACGATCAACGGGACATTTGCTGACTGAGCAGTTGAAGCAAATTAGGAGCACCAGATCGAAAGAGCTCCTTCGGCGATACGGCAACAACAAACATCGAGAAATTTTATTTACCGATGAAAAAATGTTTACGGTGGAGGAACATTTCAACCGCCAAAATGATAAGGTGTATGCCCACAGCTCCAGAGAAGCCCGAGAAGTTGCCACTAGGGTACAGCGAGGACATCATCCAGCATCAGTCACGGTATGGTGGGGTGTCAGCTACGAAGGGGTCACCGAGCTTCATTTTTGCGAAAAAGTCGTAAAAACTGCAGCGAAAAATTAGCAAACGGACATCCTGGAGGGATGTGTGAAACCGCTGAACTCTACGCTATTCAACAACCGACATTGGGTTTTCCAGCAAGATTCTGCGCCAGCCCACAAAGCTCGAACCACACAAGCGTGGTTGGAAACCAATATTCTAGGGTTTATAAGGGTTACGGAATGGCCTTCTGGGACCCTAGATTTGAATCCCCTGGACTACAAACTGTAGGCGGAGTTAAGAGTCCATTGTGTGCACGAGACGACACCCAAATATCGAGAGCCTTAAGCGATCTTTGACAGAAGCAGTAGCTAATTTTCCGCTAGAAACAGTGCGTACTGCTATCGATGACTGGCCCAACAGATTAAAGAGCTGTGTAAAGGCTAAAGGCGGCCACTTTGAATGATTTGTTGCTTATTTTACTTCCATTAGTATGCCAAAATAAAATATATTTTCCTTTGTCAAAAACTCTTTTTCATTTATACAAAAATTGCCCATATACGTGTGACAGAACTTATGGCACGACTAAGTAATATTGTAAAATTAAAATTAAGCTGCTTACCTAAAAATATTAACATCATCGAATGTGCAATTTCTAAGATGTTGATCGTCCACATTTCTGATCTAGGTATTCAACCCACCTACTATGATATTCTTCCTGAAGGCGAAAAAATGTTAATTTCTGGCGGATTATCTTTATGTGATGATGCATGTGCTGCAAGTATCATTCGATTGTGAATCGTCATTACATGGATGACTATGTTAATCGTTTTAACACAGAAAAGAAGGCAATAAAGGCATCAAAAGCAGTACGCAACATCCGTCAAAGCGCCGGATTTACATTGAAAAGATTTATGTCGAATCCAAGCCATGCATTGTTAGAGCTGAATGATATCGATACAGGCGATACGATAAATATGGATAAGGCGCCGGAGATCGCAACGAACAAAATTCGTGGCGTGCATTGGCACCTGAGGGTGATGTTTTTATTCTCTAATTCAATACACATCAAATCGATCCTAGAATCACTAAAGGGCAACGCAACGTCACAAAGTGGAGATTAACAAGGATAAAAATTTCAATATTCAACCCATATCGTTTCCTAGCCAACATTCTGTCTACTCAAAACGATTATTACAGGATGTCTCCGAAAATAACTTGAACTGGAGCAAGAATTTACGGCCGGAAATGCAATCCAAGTTACATCAATAGTTCCGGAATCCAAAAGAATTGGTGTATTTGCAAATTCCTAAATGCTATGCGCTTACAATACCTTACTCGGACGATATTAAGCTGCATACTCGTATTCATATCATTGTAAACAGTTGCATATTTGGGTGTCAAAGATATCGGAGTGCCTACTAAGATGGATGCTGCAGATGTGACTACATGAACACTGACGTGTACCCGTTGGAATTCAATCCTTCAAGTAGGATTTTTTGAAATACAAAAGAGAAGATTGGCCTTCGGCAATAAATCTAGGCAAAGTTAAAGAGCCGATCGAGGAAACTCAAAGCAATCGCATATTAAAAATAACAGCAGAAGAAAAATCTACATTCAAATACCTTGAAAAATTCTCTAGGTGGTGGAAAGTTATCCGTGTATTGGCTTGTGCCATGCGAAATATTTATTAATGATTAATGAATTCGAAAACTACATTCATGACTCAAACGAGGAAGTAAACTTCAGTTCGACAAAACCTGACCCTAGGAACTACAATCTTGAAAGTGTGGATAACTTTTTGTACATTAGAGCCAACCTGAATAGAAGAGGTACCGAAAAGGACGAGATTGAATGCCGCATAAACTCCGCAAATAAAGCCTATTACTCCGTACTTCCCATTCTAAGGAGTTGTGCACATGTTACGACAACATTCATTAACATATGTGAATATTAATTGCACGGAATCCTATAACAGTTGATCACGCTCCTCATGCCTCGCTTATGACACGTTACGGCAACATTTATTAACATATGTGAATACTAATTGCTCAGCATCGTATAACAGTTGATCACGCTCCCCATGCCTCGCTCGCTGCACGTAGCGTTTTTTTGCGAGTCAACAAGCAATGTATGCCTCACCGCCCATATTTAGGCAACGGCGACACCCTACACAGAATACATAATCGCAATTTATTGTATATAAACGTGACATTGGTCAAGCCACTGATTTGGCTCCCCGGCGAATTCCACACCCATGCATGGTAGTCCATACAATTGCCATATTTAGAGCACATGGGGAACACGAACACAATTAAATGTGTGTACCATCCGCAATACGCTCAACTGAGTATCAATTCGCCGCGCACGCGCTATTGCAACAACCAACTCGGAAATCGTATAAGGAGAAGTCGTCGAATATTCAGATATATGAATACTGAAGACGAAAAGAGCGAAAACATAAGATTGGATCTGGCGTTCCTCTTCATGCAAAAACATTGTTCCCCAGGAACGGGAGAGGAATTACTTAGTAAAACAAATTAAGGGGAACTAGCACGTTGACAAGCTCAGCGTTTTGCAGTTAACTGGAGTGAAGGTCTACGACTGCCACTAGCAATGCAAGCAATCCGCTTGTATTCAAGCTATTGGCGAGTTTGACAAGACAAGTGAGTATAACCACAAGTCTTAAGGAGAGGCTGTCGGAGACAATTTCGGTCAACGTTTATATTGAGTAATTTCAAGTTATCGAGGAATTCAAGTTTGCTATCAAGGGAAGATAATTTCGTTTCCACCAACAGTACGTGAGTATTAGGAGACAGCTACAGGAGTGAAAATAGAGTTTCTTTAGGCCTAAGCCGTTGAAACTCTAGTTTTAGCTTTCATCCACGTAAGAAAAATCACCGGAGAATTAAATCATTGCACGAGGGTCGTAAGCCCGGGGTAATTGTAGGGCGCACCAAGACCAGCTGTAGCCCCCTTTACGTTTTGTCTTATTACAGACCACACTTGCCGGTATCGACGGCTCAGTTGAGGAGCTTGGCAACAACAGCAGGCCCCAAAAATCCAGGTACACCAAGCCCAGCCTAGAAGAGGCACTCTGCGCTGATGCATTAGCGGGTCCTCAACCGGTGACAAGCTCCCCAAGGAAAATGGAGCTAGTTCGAAAGCATTGGACAACTCTGGAGCCCACTCCCCAGGATCTCACTCGAGGAACGTGACAACCCCTCACTCGAGAAACGTACCTAGCCCGCCTGGCAGTCCCGTTGGATGTCGCAGTCATGGAGTCTCCGGAGAAACTGAAGCGCGATGGCAGGGGCGTGGGCTGCGGCAAGAGCTGGGCAACCTACGACGTCTCGCACGAGGCGCGAAGTCCGACGAGGAGCGAGAGTTCTGCGCAGCCCGGGCCAGGGCACTCAAGAAACAAATCGAGGAGGAGCGAAGGAGTAGGCTAGCGGTGGCAGCTAGGATCCGGGCGCTACCGGCCAAACGAGTTCCAGACGTTGAAATCATTGTGCAAAAGCAAATTGTCAAACAAAATTGTAAGAGAATAAAGATCTTTTGTATTTCGATTGAAAAGAAAAAAGTTTTTTTTTTTATTTCTAAGGGACAGCCCCCTTCTCCTCTAGGTGTCAAGGATTGTGGTAGTGAGTAGGTGGTTGCCAACACGTAACAATTGGCGCAGCCGGTAGGATTCCGAACAGCTCCAGTACAACGAACGTGTTGTGGAGCGACCAGTAATTGAATAGAATCATTGGTTTTTTCAGACGGAATTAGAACCTTTCCTTACCACTCTTGAGGTTATAACACTCATTCACACGACTTGATACCTGCGAGGTCGTCCTTTAGATTAAGATTGTACCTGGGTCATCCTTGAAGTATCCGAGTCTTGAAGGAGGATGTAGGTGGAGTAAAACCAAAAAACAAGAAAAAAGGAATATGTTAGTTGCTTGAACGACTGAACGACGAACGTCAGAGAACTAGGGAGGTACAACAATCAACTCCGGTTAAAAAAACAGCGGACTCGTAGTCCGAAGTGGAACCCTTAAAAATAAATCGGAAACTCTTTCTCCTGGTTTAGACTCACAGGTTTAGCGGAAACCTGCATCCACGAATACAGAGTCAGTTCTTGAATTCACTGACACTGTTGTCAGTTATATTTTAGCCGTTTAGAGCAGATCAATCAATTCCTTGAACAGACAGCGCAGTTCAGGGAAGAGATCAAACATTTTCTTGGGACTGCGTTTGGCCATACCAGTTTGTTGGATTTTTCGAAGACTTTAAAAACTTCACTTTCGTCACACAAGTGGAAACTAACATTGGAAGCAAGCTCGTCCTCAAGTCTATCCGTGGATTTGACTGTTGACCGAAAATCACCCCCTTTGACTGGTAAGGAAGCCGAAGCTTGCAAAGTTCTGAGCCACCCAGTCTCACCATGATGCTTGATATGCAAACATTCATTGGTTGCAGTAAGCAGGTATGGAAATGCCTGAGCAATCAGGAGCGCGCTGCGTTTATGCAGATTTTCCATACTCATCTGTGAGGTGAAGCTTATCGGCTGATATCCTCTAACTTCCCGTCCACTTTGGAGGTGGTGGACGAATCACTGAAGCGGGTATACTTACCAAGAGAAACTTATCAGGAGCTGGTAAATAGTCTCATAACAGCAAAGCAAAGACCTTCGGAGCCCTTTCTAGCCTACACATCTCGTCTTAGGCAAATTCTTAAACGTTGCCAGGAAGCAGCAACAGTTAAATATGGGTCGTAAACGAGGCATGGGGAGCGTGATCAACTGTTACAGGACTCCGAGCAATTAATATTCACATATGTTAATGAATGTTGTCGTAACACACAGGCAATGGAAGCTCCACATTTACTAAACACTAGTCAAACCTGTGCTGTTATATGGAAGTGAAACATGGACCCTGACAAGCGAATTCGAAAAGGTAGTGAACGTATTTGAACGCAAAGTGCTCCAGAAGATCCACGGCCCAAAGTGCTCCAGAAGATCCACGGCCCAGTGGAACAGAGTGGAAACTACGTTGCAACTATGAGTTGTATGAACTTTTTGATGTTCCACCTGTTTCCTCTTGGGTAAAAATTGCAATTGGTGGGCCATGCAGAAAGAATGGAAGAAAACCGGCTACCCAAAAGAGAGTAGAGCACAAAGTAGACCGAGGACTCGATGGGAAGACGAGACGATAGAAGGTGACAGCAGATCATTGATTACAATGATTACTTAGAGGCCAAGGCCTGGCTTGGGTTCGCGCCATAGATATTGATGATTATGATGCGATTTATTAACAATGGCAAAGCAATGCTTAGGTCGAAATGAGAACTAACGGTACATGAGCTGCATCCTGCCAAAAATACCGTTTTAAGGCATATACAGGGAACTATGTTCGGTGAAGAAGTCGCATCATTCAAGCTGGGGAAAGCTACTGAAAAACAAAGTACTCGGAACAAACTAAGCTCTAGACTCAATGAGCAGAGAGTACTTTGTATTTTTGGATGTCTCGATATGGCCTGCCTTTTGCCAGAATCTCAAAAGAGACCAATCATTTCGCCGCCTCATGTGAAATTTACAGAATTGATACTAAAGGAATATCATCACAGCGACTATACAATTTTATGTGAAATCCTAAGAATGTTTCATATCTCGAGTTTGAGACACATTGTAAAAGTAGTAAAACGGCAATATTTGTAAGTTCCAAGGAGCAGTTGCCAATCAATTGAATCACGCCGTTTATATAGCCCACACGGCATGGGATAACTTTGGGCCTCTTGTAGTCACCATAGCGAGTAGAGATTGGTAGCCAATTCACGTCCTCACGGCAAGAGCAATACATCTTGAAATCGCAAATGATATATCTAGTGATGCTGCCTTGATGTACATCACGAATTTTATAAATAGAAGACGAGCATCACCACGTGTACGCAGTGAACGCATCACTAATTTTGTCAAGACCGCAGAGGATATCTGCAACGGGATATGACACAAAACTAAAGTTCAGCTGTCGAATAGACAGTGGTTATTCAATTGCTCCGCAAACCCTAGTTCAGGTGGATCTTGACGGGAGGCTTGTGCAAGCTGTGCAGTGAGTACTAGTAGAAGAAACACCAAGGATTGAGGTTCTACATCATATTCTGACTGAAGCTGAATAATACATGGTGAATTCCAGACCTCTTACCGAGTTAGCAATAGACTGAATGGAAGCCAACTCGTTAGCACATAAAAATTTTTTAATTTGGTTCAACCAGTTCAGTGCAATTACTGAAGCAGATTCCCGATGTAATAACCGATATTGGGAAGAACACCTTATTGAAATAACAGCTGGAAACTAAGTTATGGAAGAGGTGGACATTGGAATATTTGCGAATGCAATGCCGCGAAAAATGGTGCGACAAAATGAGACTGCTAGAAGGAGATTTATTCGATGATGAGTGCCAGGATGCGTTAGATAAGAAAGATCAAGCGTACAAAGAATACGTAGATAGGAAAACCAGGACGAAGAGAGAACACTATGAAAATCATAGAAGAGTAGCGAATAAGATAATTAGAACTAAGAACAGAAAATACTATGATGACCATTTGAAAAGTATAGATGTCTAGCGAGCAACAACACAAGACAAGCATACAAAGTAGTGAAAAGCCTTAAACGTGGTTATCAGCCCAAAACCACGCTCTGTCGTGATGACATCGGCAATATCATCGCTGATGAAACCAAGATTAAGGAAAGATGGACATCATATTTCAAAAACCTCCTTAATTCTCCATACAGCTCTATCGGAACCTATAGATGTCAGAAAAGCGCTTCCATTGGCCCCACCAACTCTGGATAAAGTTTGCCCCGTTCTCAAAGCCCAAAAGAATAACAAAGCGCCGGGCATCGATGAGAGTCCAATGGAGCTCATCAAATATGGTGACAGCAGTGTTCATAAAGCTATTCACAAAGTTATTCAGCACATTTGGCAACAAGATCATATGCCGAAAGAGTGGAGCCAATCAATTATATTCCCTATCCACAAAAAAGCGGGCAAGCTACAGTGCGAAAATTTTAGAGACATATCACTACTTGTACGGCGAACAAAATATTTTCAAAGATCTTAGGAAAGAAAATCGGATTATACGGCAACAGTATTATTGAAGAGTATCATCGTGTTTTTCGAGCAGGTAGATCGATAATAGACCAATTGTTAGCAGTCAAAGCAGGTACTTGAAAAATGCTGGGAGTTCAACATAGCCGTACACCCAATTTTTGTTGGTTTCAAGCAAGCATTCAGCAATATTGATCGTTACGTACTGTACCAAATAATGCTTGGCTTTGGCATTAGGTAAACTAGTCCATCTTATCAAAACGACGACCTCCCAAGTCCGCATCAATAACTAACTCAATGATGCCTTTGACACAAATATCGGACTAAAACAGGGAGATGGAACCTCATAAGGAAGCCACCAGTCGATACACGAGGAACATTACGATACAAGTCGAGCCAAGTAGTAGTCTGTTGCGACGACATCTACATTTTGTCACGGTTACTAGCAACTGCCAAAGAACTCTTCCTGAAACAAGACAGCGAAGCAAAACTAGTAGGGCTACAAATCAATGTGAGTAAAACAAAGATCTTGACGCAGTCGAGGAAGTCAAGTACACAAAATATCGAGTATCGAAAATGTAAGCGACTTATTGTATGTTGGCGCCAAAATAACAAAAACGGGTAATGAAATAGACGAAATACGCCGAAGAATAAAGCTCGCAAATAAAATATTTTATTCAGTTTTGACGATCTTCAAGACCAGGTGCATACATAGGAGAACAAAGCTACAAGTGTACAAATCTGTGATAAGACCTGTGTTATGCTATGGGTGTGAAACATGGACCCTAACCCAAGCATCCGCAAACATATTAAATGCCTTTGAGCGACGGGTGAATAGCCGGAGCGAAGCTAGACGGAGACCAATGGCAAATTCAATACAACCATGGACTGTACAACATTTTTGACGAGCCTGAGGTCCCAACGATTGTAAGACTGTGGAAGCTGCAATGGGCTAGACACATAAATCGTATTGACGAACAACGGCTTCCCAATAAAGTATTCGTTGGGAGAACTGAAGGCCGGAGACCAGTGAGGAAACCGACGAAACGCTGCTCTGACTCGGTCGACGAAGGCAGGTCATCGCTGCACGGATTTCGAAATTGGAGAACGCTGTCAATGGACCGAGACAGTTGGAGGCGCTATTTGCAGAAAGCGAAGAAAAAGGAAGGAAATACTGTGATAATATGATAATATCTAGAAAGAATTCGCGAGTCGATCTGCATCCAAAATAGCCGTGTTGGATTTCGGAACAGGGATGTCGGCTAAAGAAATAAGTCACTATCGGTGAGCACCAATGTTCAAATCGACAGCGCCATGAGATCAGTCAAAGTCATTCCATCAACACGAACGAAAAACGACGTCGAGGAGAATATCAAAAAGTATAAAATGCCATATGTAATAAATGTCAGAAATATAATTTGTTTAGTTAATAAATTCACCGCTACCGCCATGATGTCTCATAATAAACGTGTTTTTGCGTTTCGGAAATTTCGCTTAATACCGTGACCAGCTGTAAGTATAATGAATAGTAAGTTTACAACATCTTCAGGGAAAAACGCATATATATTAGTACTTAAACTAAATTGAAATATTTTCTAAATTCGAGAATATACTTTTTGTTTTTAAAAAGCCATCGCGCCTTGCTTTTTTAAGTGAGGACGCGTTGTGACTCTTCGAGTCATATTCAGAGTCGAAGGGATGTGTGAGAGGAAATGATTTTATATAGATGTAGCATAGGTTAAGCAAGTATGTCCTAGGTTAGGCCAGGTAGAAGGATATTAGGGTTTTTTGTTCCTTGGATTGTTGGATGTCCGTTTGTTCTGCCGCTTCCGGTTTTGTCAGAGGATGTGGTCTAATACTGCAAATGTACCATCGGAACTCGTAACAAGTTGCTCGTTGGGAATGGTACCGTCTGTCTTGTTGTGTTTATATATTTTAAGTCTATCTAGAATTTGAAGTCTCGGTCCTTTAGAAAATGGTATAGAAGATTGCAAGCAGTCGTGATGATGCTCATTCTTGAGTTAATCACGTCTTGAGCTGCCAGTTCTTCCGTCTCCTGCGAATGATCCTGCAGCGGGGCAACTACTGTGAGCACCTCGACAAACCTCTCGAAGTCCATCCTTCCGATGTTCCACCCAATTATAAAAAGTCGAGAGCACTGACGTCGCGAGACAATATCGCTGATCTCAAGCAGAATGCACTGATGATCACTGGCTGAGTAGTCCTCTAATGCTCTCCAATAGTATATCCTTCCTGCTAAGGACTCCGAGGCGAATGTCACGTCCTACCGGAAGTGACATTCGCCTTCTTCGTATCCAACACGGTGGCAAGTTGGTGTATTTGCGGCGTTTAGTACGACGAGCGTCGTCCCGGCCGCCATTTCTGTATGAGGCACGCCCCATTCGATTGCTTAAGCGTCAAAGTCTCCCCCAATGGGCACGTTGCCGTCTGCGTTTGAGACAGTGCCCTCTAAAGCATTAAGCTTGACTTGGAAAGATGATATTGATTCGTTTGGCGTTACATACACACTGCAGAAGCTGGTATCTGAGCACCGAACCCACACAAAACCATCCGCGCGTCCACAGTTCTCTGCCTAGAAATCACTGTTCCGAACCAATTTCATCAGGATACCGTGATGCTGAGCTTTTATCATGGTATTGCTCACTCAGCAGCAAAAACTCTGCTTTCATGACACTCGCAAACTGCTCAATTAAGTTTTGGGTGGTTGTACTGTGGTGTAAATTTAGTTGTTGGATGTAGGTCGTTGAAGCCCTGACTTTGCCTTGGCTAAGGCTTCCTGAAAAACCCGGCATTTTCCTGATCCCAAGACGTGCCCTAGATCCGGTCTTGCAAAGATTACAGTGTGCCTCCTATGTAAACTCTTTTCTTTTTCTTTGCGTACTCGTGCTGTGTGACCATAGCCAAGGCATTTGAAACATTGAAGAGGCGCTGCTTTTCGCCGTTTCCTGCAAATAGCCCGCCCTATTCTTATTTTGCCCTTGTTTAGGAATCGTTCGGCGTCGTTTTCGGTCAAGTCAATAATGCCCATGCGCTGTCCCCTGTGGTTCTCTGGTGGCAGCCTCGCTTCACTCCTGTTCACACTAGGAAGCTCCATTCTGATGGCCTCTTCTTCCTCGTTCAGGTCCATAACTCATTCAATGTCTCTTATTTCGATCATTGCTATTGGCTCAAGCGTTCTCTGCTGCTAATTCGACCGGTATCTGGCCAGACGGGTTTGGTCGTACTCCTTTAATAGCGGTGTTGGTGTCTTCGGGCCTTACATTTCCCTGATATCCCGTAGCACTTCTGCGTAGGATCGGGCATATTGGGGCTTAACGAGCAGTGCCTGCTGCTGTGGTTTTTGTCGTGGCTTCTTTCTCTCATGTTTTGCGTCCGAATTTTATTTTCTGGCACTTCTTGAAGGGGTTTTTTTGTGGCTTTCCTCGTTCTTTTTGTCAGCACTGTCTGGAACCCCTGATCTAGCATTCCACGCCCATCAAGTGCCTTTTCCTTCCTATTTTCAGCCCGACCTCCTTCGATTGAGATAGATGCCATTCTTTTATTGAGTTTTAACGGTGGGGCTATCTGCGCGTACCCTTTAGGCTTAGCCCTCAGCGCTTGTTGAGCCATCTGCTCATCTTCGGCCTTCTGGTTCTCTTCGGCCTTTGACCAGCTCTTCGGATAATCCTCTATACTCGTCTACTTAAAGGAATCAATCTATACTCCTTTCTTGATTTTTTTGCGAGTCACATGTAGGGTTTATTCTTTTCATAGCATCTCCCCCTTTTCGGATTAGCCTTTCTTCTTCTTGTCGCTGAGCGGCAATTGTACTTTGCAACCACCTTTCTTGGGAAAGGTTATCGGCTTCCATTTCCGAGTACAGGACTTTTGCCACATTTGCACAATCAGTGGCGTAACTATGTATACCATCTGGGGCCCGTGGCAATATCTTTTCATGAGGCCCTAACAGCAAAATTTGTCATGCTGTACTTAGTTTAAATTTAATAAACCACTTAAGTAGTTATCCAACGCTAATAATTTTAAAGAGCATGGGTTTATATATTTACATTCATTCACATTCACCACCCTTTATACGTCCCATTGCTGGGCATAGGCCTCCTTTTTTAGGCGAGAGGGGATGGACTATAGTCCCCACGCTAGCCCAATACATTCGCTAGCTTTTCGGTGAAGGAACAACATCGTGAGGTAACCTGCATACATTTACAATGAAATAAAAATAACAATTTAATTTCAATAAGATATTTATTAAGAAAAATCTTTTCTTTGAGCTTTCTGTTTCGCAAAAGTGTCTATAACATCATCAAAGTTTAAATATCGGGCCATAGATTGTTCAATAGACTGAATAGCCAAGTTATATGACCTGTCTTGTCCCATAGAGTTTCTTAAATAGGCTTTTATTAATTTTAGTTTTGAAAATGATCGTTGAGCCCTAGCTGTATTCACAGGAATTGTCACAAATAACATTAATGCAGTGCATACTTCAGGAAAGCTGCACGACATAAAATGATTCTTTATTATTAAAAAATCAGCAAGGTCTCTAATACACAAAGATTTTTCTTCTTGTTTCTGAAAGTGGACCTAAAACTGAGAATTTCACTGACAAATGATTCAGATATGCGTTTTATATATATATATATATATATATATATATATATATATATATATATATATATATATATATATATATATATATATATATATATATATATATATATATATATATATATAAACAAATTCTAGAGCTTTTTTTGCAGACCAGTGTCATTTAAAACTTGTAAATTTGAAAGCAGCAAAATACTGAAATCCGAAAAAATTTCATTCATCGGAAGGAAACGCAATTTAAGTCGATTAATAATTGTGTCCAACACTCGATCAAATATGTTCACTCTGAACAAACTTTCCGGATCTTGGAGACGCTCATCTTTGCAAAGCTCGTCAAAATGGCGTATTACGTTTCTCTGACGAGTAGAAAATGCAGGGGTGATGGACCATTTTTCTGCAACACTATTTGCATCCATTTTTAAATTTACAAATTCATGTCGATACCTTTCCAATTCTTCTAGACAAATTTACAACCGTTTTAAGGCATTTGAAAGACCGTTGATTTTATGCTGAAGTGCTTTTAAAGTGCTGCAGCGGTAGTTTGTATAATTTTGCAATAGAAAACCAATCACATAATAAAATTGTAGTTTTTAATTTTCTTCTGGAGTGAAACAGCTTCATTTCTTTCACCTGATTTGCAATTTAACAGGATTGTTTTCGTTAGCGCTTTTTGGACTTCTACAAACCGAACTTTTAAGACAAAAACAGCACCATAATGTCCTGCCTATCTAGTAGAGTTTAATGTTCTTAATGTTATTGAAGTTCAAGACTCACTTTCTTTATTAGATATGAAACTTGATAAAATATTCCATCTTTTGATACTATGCCCAAAAAAATTATGAATATGTTGCACTGCATCAAAAAAATTTTGTATATCAATAACCTCTCTCACTGCATCATTGAGGACTAGATTTAAGTTATTTAGCGGCACAGTGAATATATACGGTATTTGGCTCGACATCTTTTATGAGCTTTTGAACTCCACCATAAGTCCCTTTCATTGTGTTAGCACCATCATATCATTGTGCTCGGCACTTATTTAGAGGAAGGATGTTTTTATCATTTATGTATTTAATTTAATTTTCTTGGACTTTGCTAAGGCAGTTTGATCATCATCATGAAATCCTAAAAATGTCCCTTTAATGAATTCGATAATACAATAACGATAAAGTTCACAACTTGATTTGAAATATCTTGAGTTGTATCGAATATGATAGAGTCGAATGGTGCGGCATTAATTTCATTTATGGGTGCATTTTCTACTTTTAGAACCAGGACAGAAATTAGATAATTTTGTATTTTTGGACTTAGTATTTCATCGGCCCCTTTCGTTTACTTAACAATTCTCGTAAAATCCGGTCGTATTTTCCTAATAACTCAATAATACTTAAAGAGTTTCCTCTGGAGCGTGGATCACTGCTATCTGTGTTTTCTCTGTGGCCACGAAAGGCTAAATTATACGTTTAAGGTGTTAGAGTAACATCAAGGAGTCTAGAAAGAACTTGGCGCCAAAAGATTTTTCTTTTTTGATCATGGACTCTTGCCCTTCATCGAATGTTCCATTTAGTCGCCACTGTTGATACGTAAGACAAGAATCCAGATGAATTTTCGATGACTCATGTCTTTCTATGGCATCTACAATATGTTTCCAGTCGTCATTAGACCTTAATCCAAATATTTTGTATTTTGCCCGATTTGCAAATAACCAACACGGCTCACAATACACCTTCTCAAGTATTAAAGAATAGGATAGCCATGTACGTTCAAGTTTTACGCCAAACAGTATAGTAGTAATGTTTTTCTAGAAAAGATCTATTGTCACTATATTTTAAAAAAGGGCCCTTAGGTTTACAATTTCCGTTATCAATCACGAACCTTTTTACTTGATCAGTTAACTCTTTAAAATTACCCTTATCAGTAACGTATGGCGAAGATATAATATTGTTCCCGCTCAAATATAACTCTCTTTGATTTTTGCTAGTACCTTGTTGTGGTAGTTCTGGATCTGGACAGACACTGGTGTTGGGTGCTGCATCTGGTAATTCTGGTATACTTTTAGTAAGGTCCAATTCTTCAATTTTGGAGCACTGTTCACTCAATTTTTCATTATTAAAGTCATCATTCTTCAAGTACTGACTAATTTTAGGTAGCTTTTTATTTTTTTCTTCCCTCTTTCCCTCTTTCTCTTTCGTTTTTCGATTCCACTTTTCTGGAATGAGACATTTTAATATCTAACATTCACAATCAACTTTACTTTGCCACCATTTGCAGATTCAATAAAACAACAAATACGAAAAATCAAAGATACAAATGACCAATTGTCAAAACAATCACACAAAGAATACACAACCAGTCGAGCCCTCATAAAAAATAGCAAATCCGGGATTCCCCTAACAGAGTGTTGCTAGCTCGCCCCAGCGGCAGTGGCATGAACAAAATACTTTCGTGTTTAACAAAATGAGAGAATTCTCCTGAGCAACCGCGCTGCCAACGTACAGCGACAAAAAATGTAGAAACCAATGGATGCGTTCTAAAATTGTTTAACATCTTTTTGCTTAGGATGTGTTGAAATGCTTGACGATTATCTTGAAATTGTATTATGGTCTTTAGTTTTCTCACTTTAATGTATTTAAACCAGAGCATAAAAAAAATTAAATAATATACTTTTCAAGTAAAATAAAATACTCAGATACAATGTTAAAAAATTATTTCTGAGCTCGTGGCCTTTTGGGCCGGGGCGCTCTTGGATCGGGGGCTCCTGGCCTTTTTGCCAACCCTGCCACCATATAGTTACGCCACTGCGCACAATGGTGCTTATTTTATCTGGTCACTCTCTTTTCCTGCCGTAATATTTTTTTGGACTTCAAGTTAGTTTGTTATTTTTTCGAGATTTGCGACCCATGTTTCGGACGCTTTGGTAGCGATCGCAGCAGTAAAACTCAAATTCTTGATGTTCTTTATTAGGGATGCTACGGAGCTTTGACTCCGATTCCGAAAAGTCGGAACTTCCGATTGATATCAGACCTCCGACTTCGACTTCGGTTCCGACAATTTCAATCGGAGGTTAGCTACGGATGTCGAATCGAAATACTGCCGCGGCGGCGATCGTGTAAGAGAGATAGGACTGCGCGTACGAACAAGTTTGTATTTGTCACGCAGAATCTGCCTTCTCGCATGCATCGTTTCGATAACTTTTCCACTTGTCGTTCGTTCGATTGGTGGCATTTGATGAAGACGTCATTTGTTAAGTTTGTGCTTCAAGTTTCAAGTAAAGTTATTAGAGTTTATGAGTGATGAGTGTTTGTTTATGTGTTTAATATATGTGTGACAATTAAAGTAATTTAAAATGAAGCCGAAAACAAGTGTTATTTGGAACTACTTCGATGAAGTATCGATGAATGCGGCAAAATGTAAATTTTGTGACAAGATATTGTAGTAATCTAGGAGCTATGGCTCTAAAAGCAGCGGTGACACAGGCACACCGCACAAACTCAATTTAACAAGGAGTAACCATTCAGTCACCTTCCCCATCGCAACACTCGCTCTTTTTTTTCTCTTCGCATGAAAAAATAAGTGAAAAAAAAAAATTTCTCTTGTACTTAACACCCGGGAAACAAAATTCTAAAACTGTTTAATATTTTAAGGTGTAGTGATTTTATTTCAATATCTTTTGAATATAATTTAACTAATTGTGGTGTAACGCGGTATCCAAATGCTTAGAACAAAACGGTTAACCCCTTTAATTTTATAAGAACGATAAAATCCTTGTATCATTTAAACCCCATAAAATTTGTCAAATTTTACCCATTCCAACCATAATATTAATTAAAAATTGTTTTGTTTGTCGGTAATTAACGCGTGCCTGTCGTATTCTTTCGATTTATTTCCCCCTTAATTACGCCTAATAATTATAAACATAAATTGCTTTCAATTGAAAACTTAATCGAATCTACAAAAAGACGATTTTGAATTTTAAAAACCACCGAAACGAGTGTGCTTTATCACCATCACGGGTTCACTCATAGATGGCACTATTCAACGAAACTTTGCGCGATTTTCCATTGTTGTGTCGTTGCTCGATGGCTCGGCCCCGCCAATTTGGCAACTTGGGAAAGACGACAGAAAGAGAGACAATCTATAAAACACCGTTAACTGAAGTTAGAAACCGGCAAGCGCCTTGGAATACCTTGGGCCACCAATTTCCACGAACAGCGTGATGAATTAACCAGTTGTCAACAGGTTTCGAATCCGCAATTTGCTAATCACTTCCTAGTTGGAATTGCGTGCAGAAGTGAAATTAATCAGCCTGAAATTGTACAGCATCCGGTTTTGATCTTTCCCGGAAAACTTTAGTCGAGTTTATTGGAGTTAATATATTTGTGGGAAATATAGCTGTACATGGTAGTGGTGGCGCAAACAAAGTGATTCGTGGACCCATGTTAATAAATGGTTCTTTACAA
The DNA here is from genome assembly GCA_963969285.1 of Odontomyia ornata. Lineage (NCBI taxonomy): Eukaryota > Metazoa > Arthropoda > Insecta > Diptera > Stratiomyidae > Odontomyia > Odontomyia ornata. The sequence goes on from OZ017742.1 coordinate 220,640,388, forward strand.
AAGTGCTGGTAAGCAGTCGGCATCGTTGGTATTGTTTTTGCTGAATGAAGTGAAATAATTTCCTCGTTTTAGGACTGTGCTTTCATAGTGAAAGTTTGAAGAAGCTGCAGTGCAATGGCCCCGAAGGAAATTGACGCGAATATATCTGTAAAGGGGGCAAATGTGGAAAAAATTATCATCGTTCTCATGGCATTCTTCTGAGTTTCGTGAATCGAAGTGAATCTGTTTGGCGTAGAATCGTAGCGGGTGTACGGAATTTTAAAGAGGGTGAAATCGTGGGTGAAAGCGAAAGTAGGTTGAGTTTATTGTCTCTTGACTGCTGATGTTTTGGTGTCTAGTTTTGGAATTCGATTTCCGATTGAAGTCGTTTAAAATTTAAACAACGTGAGAGAGTTTGGATCCAAAGCATGTCAACATTATTTAAAAAACACAATGAATGAATTGGAACGCGTGAGGCTAGGGTCCATTATTTCGACGCTTGCGAACGTGCAACGCTTGATTCGTGTTTGCTCGAAAGCAAGAAGTATTTATTTTTGGACGAATATCAATCATTCCGTGCTTCCTTCACGCGTGTTGATGATTTAAATTATTGTTTGTATTACATTGTTTGCGCGGTGTCGTCTATGCACCGCATCTCTACTGTTTGAGAAATTGTTTCGCAATTCAACGTCTCATTTGGAGGAATGTTAATGTATGGCTAAAGCTGGGGTGGCGGGAAAAACTAATTTGGCTGAACCAAAACAAAAACTTCGGATTACAATATCGGGTCGTAAGGCAGAGTATAAAAATCCTCCGTCTCCGAAGGCTGCTGACGTTGGCACTCACGAAGGACTTGGCAGACTCAACATTACTCGCAGTGGAAAACGTACGCCACCTACAGGACAAGCTCCTGACTTTTCATATCAAGAATCCTCATCAGACTTGGCCTACACAGTGGCTACCAAAGACTATTTGCAGTCGGAGTTTGCTGCCCAAGGGAAAGGGTTAGTGCAAAAGAGCTCTTCATCAGCACGGCTGGAAAGGCAGTCATCTCGAGAAGAGTTCCTCGAAGAAGATAAAGTGCAGTTTCGACATCATGACCTTTTCCTGGAGCGTGGAAGCCGTTTTCCTCGCCCCGCAAGCCATGCACCCCTGAAAGCGCCAACAATTGATGAGAGGCTGAGTCGGGTTCTAGATTATGTGAACGAAACCTATTCCCAGAATAACCTTAACACACCTAACGCTATTGAATATGAGGCTTCTACTGAAACACCTGCTCAAACCATAAGCAAAGTATCCAATACTCCACCACCCCGGGATATTCAAAAGGACAAAAACTCATCCATTTTCCATTCAGCAACTAGTAATGACTCAGACGATAGTCCTTTAAGTGATGCTGGACGTAAAAGAATCAAATATGTAGGACAGCCGACGCTATACACAGCTGAAGAAAAAGAGATCCTTGAGGAAAGACGTGAAGGATTCCGGAACCTTGCGGGAGTAAGTGAACATTCCTTGGAATCAGATTCCCTGAACGAAAGTCAAAGGCCAGCTTTTAGTGGTTCAGTGGTGACTCCTGAGGAGGCGATAAGCATTCTATACAAGTTATACAATGTCGTATCTGTTTATTTTGCGGGACATAACAAGTTCACTAAGTTCTTGACCAATTGTTAATTTATTAAACTTTTAATGGCTCAAACGCAACCCTACCTAAAATTAAATTAAAATTATCATTCGAAACTAAAATATTGCACACTAGTAGTTAAAACAAGGCATGTGTATGAAATCATTTTTATAAAGTGCAAACACTTCAAATGACGATTCAACATAAACTTAATCTAAGACTATTTGGAACTATAAAATAAAATTATCCGGAGGTGCGAAGAACAAATTACCGGTTTATCCGCGTGCGCGATAGTTTAAAAAATAAGAGAGCGTGTTTACGAACTTATTGGTGAGTCGAAACAGGCAACAATTAAAATTTGCGGGGAATACTCTGTTGAGGTGAACTATTTTGCTAAGGAATTATTACCAGTCGCCGTGCACCTAGAGCTGACCAAAACTTTCTCAATGCAATCACGGTGTTGATAGTGCAAGGATAAATACGGGTACCCCATGCCATTTGAATTGAGGACAAGCCGCAATCACTCCATGGCCTGCCGTGATTACAGTGATTGATAACTACTCGTACACATACAATACCCAAGCCCCATTTCGATAACGATTTCAAATTCGTCCGAAGAACCAGCACTGGAGCAGTACTAATTAGCTGATGCCGCGTTTGATTCGCTTTCAAGGTCTCGGCAACCGTTTGTTCGGATGATCGAACATATGTCGCCTCGTTGCCAATCAACGAGCAAGAACGATTCTAGCGGGAAGAAACGAAAGGATTCGGCGGAAGACAGAAAGAGCACCTCTACAAACGTGGACAAATATCGAAAGAGCTCGTATAGCTCCCGTAACCGATCATATTCATCACTAAGAAACCTCTGCTCAACCATACGTGAATCAGGGAATAATAGTCATAGTCAGCGACAGCCATTCAGTTGGTCGTCTACGAATAATTGTATAGCACCACAACAACTGAAGGCCGGCTGCAGAGAATGGTGTGGAATTGCTTAAACGTATCATTGAGGTCGGAAATGAAACTAAGCCAAATCAAACCTATCTTTGAGCGTCATGCAGGCGAATTTCTGCACTTTAGGTAACCGGTGATAAGGCCAACGAGAACTATGCAGTCCTTACTCCTTACATGGAATTTCCCAAAACCTTAGTGCAGGAGCAGCATTTATGTCGTGAAAATATCTCAAAACGTCGCATTAAGTTAGATTTAGATGCGTTGATGGAAAAAATATGATATTTATCGTTCTAAGGAGTTAGAAAAGTTAGTCTAGAAAAGAAAAGGGATCAAGTAGCCCACGATATCAAGGGATTGCAGAAATCAAAAGCAGATACGTCGGAGTTGCAGGGACTCCCAACGAATAAAGGAACCGGCAATAACATCAATCATTGGAATCGCAAAGACCTGATCGACTACAGAGATCCAACCCGTTATTATCGTATGGAGGAAGCTGCACGATTTGAATTCGATACACCTATAAATTGTAACGCTAATGCTAGAAGCTGCTGTGATCGATCTAAACCGGATTGGCATCGTTGATGAGGAAGATATTAAAGCGTCAAAAGTCAATTTACTTCATTTAATAGGCGGTGGTTCCATAGCGAGTTTCCTCAGTTTTATTGCTAAACTGACCATTTTTCCGACATTCTTACCTCAGCGGTTCATTGCCCGCGGACGAGAAAATATCTTACCAAGTGATTTTGTTACTCAATTTTGTATGGCATTCGCCCAAAGAACCTCTATAGTGATAAGTGAGACTAATACTAATAGCAACGATGCTAACAACCTTAAGAATTTACAGGACACCTCCAGCCCCATCGAGCGCTCGACGGAACAGCGATGAGTCCTTTTAATTAATAAAAATCTATGCTCAATATTTTATATTCATTATTTATATTATTTATAATAAGTTATAAAATTTGTTTTATATATATACAAAATATGCAGATACATATATTAGATTTCGACCATAGAGTTCGGTTTCAAATTAATTGGAAGCCTAGAAATTTAGTTGACGCGTTCTCATTAGCTGAACGTGATTAAAATTAAACCTTTTTACTTTGCCTGTTGAAAAGCAACTCGGTTATTTCAAAACCTTACGAAATATTTAAGAAAACTGGATGGAATCTTAATTAAGAAAAAAAAAAAAAAAAAAAAAAACTAACTTGAAAAGCATAGTATAAATATGCAACATTTGGTATTTATCTGCTATAAGTAATATGAGCTCATGGTCTTGACTCGGAACAGAATACTTAACGATCTATTAAGCAATCGATTTTTGGCGGTCCTATGCTTTAATTTATATTTTGTTTATCGCAAATTTTGAAGTCTTTGCATTTTGAAGAGAATCATTTTACAGTAAGTGATAGGTTAACATTCTTGAAAACCATGCGGTTTGTAAATAAAATGAAGAATTAAACAAAAAAAATTGGTCTTTTCCCTTCCGGTTTTTCTGACCGAGTATAGGACCCGGTACGGTGGCAGGCTTCCACCTCAAAATATGAGCCAGCCACCGGGTACAATTTAATCCTTTTTGTTTCAGGTGACTTAATGGGTTGAGTGGCCCAAGCCAAGTGCCTTTGTATGGCATAGAGTTATGCAATTCAATTGGATAATTCTATGACATAAATTGGTCACCGGGGTACTCCCCTTCTGATGGGAAAGTTCATACAATTCAAGTTGTATGAGTTTTCCACTCAGAAGAGGAATACCTGGCCACTTCAACAATTTAACATTGGATTCATTCCGGTTGGGTGGGCATGAAGGGGCTCCACCACCACCCGGTTGCCCCTCTTTCATTTGTGGGCCCTGAATGTATTTGGGTAAAGACGAGGTCACCCCAAATTAGCCTTTCTTGTCAGGTTGCACTTGTTCTCGTAACAAGTCATAATTCCTTCGTGGAGGTTATCTACAAATTTGCGACTTCGGTCGTCCTCTTGTGATCTCTGCAAGCAATTCGTGAATGCGAAATGTTTTGTAGTGAGTCCTCGTGCCGGGGAAACGAACCCGCCCCACGACACCGCAATGCTAGCCTGCCAGCGCATTCACGCGTCTCCGGACGAGGGCATTCTCGGCAGGAACCAACACCTTCCTCTGCCGAGGCAGCAGAACATCGCTGCAGTCCTTCACGGACTTTATTATGAAAACTCTTATTCACTACAATATATTCACGAAAGGGAGGTACGACTACTTCGCTAAAAGGTCTTTTAAAGTCTATACATCCTTCTGTATACGAAGATTTTGCTAAATTAGACTCTGAAAAAAACCAATCAGTACAGCCTTCAACTTCATCACCCCATCAAGAAGCAAAAAAGCAAATTACTCTCAAGGAAACCTTGATGAAGAATCAAAAATGGTGTAATTCTAATCCTAAATCAATGCAAATAGATAAGTTGATTTCGGAAATGATTGCGTTACAAGATCTTCCATTCAATATTGTTGAAGGGATTGGTTTTAAACGGCTTATCCAGTTTATGGTACCGAACTATAATTTAAGGGGAAGACAGTTTTTTACTGAATATATTTGTGATGGCTTATATGCAAAGATTGCAGAAAAGATACAGAATTTGCTCAAAGAGTTTGAAAAAATCTCGTTTACAACAGATATTTGGACTGAACCGAGTTCAAACGTATCGTTATTAAGTCTAACAGCGCACGGCATAACTAAAGATTTTAACAGGACCAAAGTTGTTTTGAAATGCCACACTTTTAACGGAAGACATACAGGAGACCTTGTCCAAGAAAAAATTAATGAAATGTTAACGGAATGGAAAATCACAAATGAGAGAATTCACTGTTTCACCCGCGATGCTGGATCTAATATGATACGAGCACTGAGACTCGCCGATATTCCTGATGTCAATTGCACTGTACATCAATTACAACTGTGTGTGCGAAGTAGGTTGGATTGTGATGAAGAAATCACAAATTTAATAACGAAATGCAAAAGAATTGCAACGCATTTTAATCACTCTCAAATTGCTCTAACTGAACTGCATAAAATACAAAAGGAACAGCTTAACCAACAACCTTTGCGTGTGATGCAGGACTGTAGTACGCGGTAAATTATTAAATTATAAAATTTTTTTTATTATATATTGCTTATAAAATAAAATATATAATTGTAAAATTATATAATATATAAAATATATATTTGTAAAATTGTATATTTTTATTATATATGACTAGTAAAACAAATAACATAATCGGCACTAAATTTCTGATACTATGCTTGTGTGATTTATTTACTAATTTTGTAATTTTAAATTATTTTCTAGTTGGAATAGTACATTTTATATGATGGAACGAATGATTAAAATACAAGATTCACTCTGCCTGTATGCAAGTAAACACAACATTCCACAAATATCTCCAGAAGAATGGCTGCAGCTCAAAAAACTAGTGTCCATTCTACATCCTTTTGAAGAGATTACCCGTAACACGAGCGATAGTAGTACTAGCATCTCATCGGTAATTCCTTTAATATACACACTAAAGCAAACATTACAAATCGAAGAAAATAAACCAGAAACAAACGAAAAATTTAAAAATATACTAAAATGTGCGGCTGACCAATTAAATTCAAGATTTGGAGACCTCCATTCTAACAACTTTTTTGCAATAGCAACATATTTAGATCCTCGTTATAAAACGAAATTTTTTAACGAAGTGATAAAAGAAAAGGTTGAATCTGAATTAATGAGTTTACTTGAAAGTGGAAAATCAAACGCAGATGAAAATACGGATGCGCCTGCAGAAAAAAAAGCAAGAGGGGCACCACCAGCAGCTGGTGAATCAAGCGATATCCAAACTATTTTGTCAACTATATTGTCGAATAGTGATGATAATGATGATAGCACCACATCTGATGAACATGTTGTGTTGGACAAATTTCTTATAATAAAGAGCTTACTTCATGAGTATAATAAGGAAAAACGTATTCCTATCGGTGAAGATCCCTTATTATGGTGGAGGAAAGTTACAGCGAAATTTCAACCCTTAAACTCGATTGCCCGCCAATATTTATCGTCTCCATCAGGCTCTGTAGCAAGCGAACAACTTTTTAGTGGTGCTGGCCTAATCTATGACTCATTGAGAAATAGATTCGATGGAGATAAAGCCGCTAAACTTTTGTTTATTAAATATAATTTACTTCTTTTGGAATCACTTCATTTGATGTAAGGTAGTAATACCAGTATTGATTATTTCGTGTATCATTTATTGAACTCAAATTAAAGCGGCTAAAACATGTTTGTATTTTCATATTTTATTAGACCTGCCCTTAACTGATCTCATTTCTGCCACCACCTCCGCTTCCGATTCCGGTTCCGACTCCGGTAACTCAAATTTATAAACTCCGACTCCGACTTCGGTTCCGATAAAACCACCTCCGTTACATCCCTATTCTTTATATATTTTACCCCACCGCTCGATCGTCTGGCGCATCCTGCAGAGTTTGGCGCTCTTCCTTTTACAAAAGATGGTTACAGGGTTTGCCCGGGTATATGTACATGTATATGCTTAACAATTCCCTCCATGATCCTTGCGGGCATAGACATGTGTCGCTTTGTTTCATATGGGCCACAAGAAGACTTTTTAGGGCGTTTATGGTACCCTCTTCCTTTTGCACAACAATAGCGCCTTGTCGGGTCTCCGGCGCGTACTTTGACATTTTCATATGGGAAGGTTGGTCCTTCGCCGATATTTGACGGTTTTCCGCCAGTTTCTGAAGCACACCTCCCTCAATTCTGCTTAAGAATTTCAGGCTCCTGCTCTTCATATAAGGTTTCCTCTTCGTAATTGTTGCTCTGGGACAGGGTGCATTATATATCTTCATCAGAGTAAGGTCTTCTCTTTCAAAAAGAATTGCTTCACATATAAGCGTTGCAAACGTATCTCGATGCTCTCTTAAATCTCCTCCTCCATGCTTCTAGGGACATCGAAGTAGTGGTTCTTCTTCTCCTTCTGTAATCGTGTTGACGGTAACGTGACCTGAAGTTGCTCCAGTGTCCATTTGGGGCTTCTTTGGCAGATGGTAGTTTAGTCTCACCACTTGCATAGCTACGTTTACGGTAGTATCTGCACTCCAGCAGTTTCCAGCGGTTTGCAGCAATCACCGCCTGAACTGACATTGTCTGGTCCTGGGCAATTAAGGGAGTTATGAAACGACCCGGGCCTTCGTCGGCTGTTGAGACTTCTTCTTTTAGCGTCACTTAAAGGGACATCCCCACCCTTATTTCTTTTTCTTATCGAACATCAATTAATTACTTTTTTTAACGTCTTCCGGCCTTGGAGAAAAACATGTTGAACACTATCAAATGAAAGGACTCATTGTAATTCCACTGCATTGAAGGTATCTGCCAGGTTTTGTCAGTGCGCCCTCTACAAGTTGGCTCCACCTCGCCGTCTCTGCTTGGCCACTTGCGGTTCACACGCTTTGAACGAAGTTGCTGCGCCGCTGAGACCAAGCAATGAGTTCTCTGCTGAAGTATTTTACGAGCCAGAAAGTCTCCTCGATGATGAAACTGCGCAATCTACAATAAGTTGGCCGTGTTCAACAAATCGACGGAAAAAGGGTACTAGAAATGGTATCCTTTTGGGGAAGTGAGAGATGGAGGCCAGTGGGGAAATCAATTTACGAAGTCGATAGACGCGGTTGACAGACTGGTGCAACTGGTGGTTTTCTGTGCGGAAAGTCGAAAGGGGTAGCAGTACTTTAACCTTATCGGATATGATCGCGAGTTATTTCTTGAAATGCTTATGGGTTGCACACTGGTGGATGAATCAGAAATAAAACCCTACTCTAATGTAGTCCTAGGTCATTATAAGATGATTATAATATGTCCCTTCAAATAACAGTGGTTTCTGAAATCTGTATGTTTCTTTTTAGGGTTTTGTAAAATAATTTTACAAAGCCCTACTAGTTTCGCGACCTGTCTGTCCGTTCGTCCGTCCATCCGTCCGTCCGTGTGTCACAGCACTTTTTCTCGCAAACTACTTAAGCTAGAAACATCAAATTTTGTATACAGGTGTAAAGTGGTGCTCTCTTCAAAGTTCAACCACAAAAATTTTTTATAAGGTATTTAAGGGGGGTGTCCCCATATATAGGAGTGGCCCCGAAAAAAATTTCATCAAAGGTAGCCGATATGAGTATCAAATGAAAGGTCTTGATGAGAACTTTTCAAAACAGGTCTTACTTTGATACTTTTTGCTTCGAGGGACGCGCAGGGAGGGAAAATACACGAAAAATTTGTGCCGCCCATCCTGATTGGACACCTGTGATCCGAAAAATCTGAAAAAATTATGGTGGTAGGGGTTTATGAGTACAACAACAACAAATACCTTACAAGTTGAAATTCGCTCAACTTTGTTAATAATAGTATGATATTCGAATTTCACATTTTCCCTAATAAAATCGCATCGGTACCCTTACTAAGGCTTCTTAAACTTTGTAGGTTTGATGAAAATCGAATGATATACACGGAAGTTATAGCCGTTTGAAATTTCTCTAATTACAACAACAATAACACATGATTTTGGTATTTTACGGACTTTCCATCCAATCAGTCACTGCAGTTTTGACTTGATCTTCTTGAAATTTTCTAATAAGGTCAATAACATTTATATTTTTGAGAATTCATTATTTGAGTTATTTTTGCAACAAAATGGCTACCGTTGAAAGTAGAAAAACAAGGGATTTTCCTTTGAACGTGCACATCTCTTTGACATATTTCTTGACGTTATTCATTGCTGGTGACTGCAATTCTGAGAATTTGGATACAAAACCCTTCTGACATGAGCGTAGGTCCCAACTTGTTTTGAATGCATTTGCATTTAAATCCTATGTTCCCGCGTTTTTTTTTTTGTTTATTTGAATCAAAACAGAATTAACTTTAAAGTGTCAGATGGAGAAAGTAATATTTGGGTGTCTGGTAAATGCGTTCCTGAGACTAAACCACACATGATACTTCAATGAGATACCTTGGGTTTTAAGGTATCCAATAGCAAAAGTGTACAAATACTTATATTTGTACAGGACAGACAGATCTTAGCATCAGAAGACCGTTAGTCTTGTTCTGAAATATTAAAATAATGCGAAAATTCCCTCGGGACCATTTGGACACCGAATAATAGTTCTCAGAATTCATTGAAAAGCGGTACCGCACGCTGAAAATTGTCCACTTACAGTTCAACTTTGTGGATATGCAACGATCCTCTATCAGTTTCCACTCAATGAATTTCCACTCTCATATTGTATTACCTCATATTCTTATCGGATATTGTTGTTGTTGCTTTATGCATTAAACGAAGAGTATTACCTTTGGGATCAATTATTTGAACGACCCATTCGCGAAGCTCGTGACGATATATAATTTTCCGCCGTAATTTATTTCATTGTATGCTTCTTCAGTTTTCCCACATTATGTCTGTTAAATAGTATACTCATGTATATACTGTACATGGAGAAGAGGAGGTTCGTATTTGCAATGACCTTTCCGCACTGTCGCATACTGGAAAAATGCCGGAAAATCAAGAGACCTTTTATTTTGAAGGTTGCGTCGTGCTGCACGTATGGGAGCTGGTGTTCTGTACATCCACTACTCGTACATGGAGGCGCTACGTATGTAGAGATACGAGTACCTGTTGGGTATTTTCTTGTTGATTTTACTACTATACGAGTAGCTAACCATGTGAAAATGCGCTTAACTACGAGTGGGTAACAATTGTACGCGGTGATGGCAGTTATGGAAATATTTCGTAGTTTTTCCTCATTTCTAACACAATTGACTGCGACGGAAGACTGGCAGTTAATGTTTCGTAAGTTTGGATTACGCAATTGAACCCTAAAAATTGAGCCGCCGAGTGTGCAAAGGAAGTCGCGTTTCCTTTCAATCTTGAGTGGGTAGTCTTGAAAATTCAGTCTCCCGTGAAAAGAAATGAGACTTGGCTTTTATATTGAACTTTGCAATAGCTTAACTAATTCTGATCAGTTTCGCAGCTATTTTTAACAAAACTTTGCCGCAAATATCCTACCAATCCCCTTTCCTAATCATCGGATTATTGTAAATCAAGTTACTGTTGGTCTGCACATAGTACTGATCAGGAAGTGATCAGATCATAGGTTAACCGGAAAATTGTCATCAATATTGCCTCGAGCGAATTGTCGCTTCATTTCCCTGAAAGGTTTTGCTTTCGCGTTCCCTGCTATCGCATTGTGGCTTGTAAAGTCTGCACGAGGAATGATATCTAATGCTTGGATTGAGGAGAAAGTACGTGCACATTTTCACAGTTGGCATTGTTGGAAATGTTACAAAATATTGCATAACCAGAATAAGAGTTGTATGGTGTACAGTGAGCACCAACAAACCATGATATTTGCTGGAATAGTGGGTAATTACCGGAAAGTAGGCACTAACATTTTTTCGCGGTGATTTTGATAAGCTGATATATGACAATATTGTTTCGAACTAGAAATTTCTCCGCGCCAGTTGGGAATACATTGCAATGTTGCTTTGAATTGTTAATTCAACTATGTGAAAAACTCGTAAATTAGGGAAATATTATTTGTATATTTTGAATATATTTGATAAGTATTTTGTTGGCCAAGCATTGACTGACTTGTTTTGGATAATTTTTAGTTTTTGAGTATAATCAATAATACTCGAGGTTTGTAGAGTAATATAAAAAGACGGTTCCATTGAATGTTCGCGCTGATCAATGTGAACACATGCCAATTAGGTGCTAATCCCTGATGTGCGCCAATTACAGCACAACTAAGGAATTTCACAAATCATTATGGAAAGGCGCAACATGAGGTGTCGGTATTTGCCTCAAAAAAAAGAAACTGGTTTTTAGCTTTCACAGATAGCCACATCCTGGGGAACATTTTATTCTATTTTAAATTACAAGAAGTGTTTTTTTGTCTGTTCTTATGTCACATAAACGTGAAATCAAAAGCTTTTGCTTAAATTCTTCTAAAGAAGGGTACTGGTTTTCAAAGGGTTAAGGCCCCTTTTAGCTTCGAAATCAACGTTCTTTAAGCTAAACTTTTATTATGTGTTTCCCATCACATTCCAACGTGATTACGTTTAACTTGCACATGTTTGGCGTAAATGGCAAAAAACCCGCATGAGGTCTCTCAGAATTGGAGCTAATATCCTCACTTTAGCAATTAAGAATAAAATTAAGGAGCTCCGGAATCTCGGATGGAACAACATGCTATCAAATCTAGGCTACAACTCGCAGAAAGTCTGGTTTTTAAATAGAATTTTTAAGCGAAAGTATCATGCGTTACCGTATTCGATTACAAATAACAACGAAGAGCATATTTACACTAATCAAGGAAAAGCAGATATACTTGCAGATAAATTTAAGCAGTTCCATAATATCTACAATAGGTTCTGCAACAATTTAGCAGAAATGATGGTGGCCAGAGCTTTGGAACGTCAACCTAAACATACATCTTTACCTCCTGGTGCATTAATAAAATCCAGGGAGTTAATAAGTTTACTTAAAAAAGTTAAAAACGGTAAAGCACCAGGTATCGATGGCCTACCGAATAAAGTACTTAAAAATTTACCCAAAAAAGGAATAGTATTCTTATGCCACCTATTCAACGCATGCCTTAGGCTTTCCTTCTTTCCATCCATCTGGAAACAATCTCTAGTCATACCTATCCCGAAGCCTGGAAGAGATCCGCACTCCCCTGACAACTACAGGCCCATTAGCTTACTACCAGGATTAGGTAAGCTCTTTGAAAGAATAGTCCTGAAAAGATTAAATAATTTAATGGCTAACAATAATATCTTACCTGATTTCCAATTCGGCTTCAGAAACAGACATTCGACTGAGCATCAGCTCCTCCGTGTTACAAAGGACATCAAAGCAGCGATGTACAATAAACTGTCTGTAGGTTTGGTGACACTGGACATAGAAAAAGCCTTTGATACTGTCTGGCATGATGCTCTGGTCTACAAACTTCAGAAATATAATCCACCCCCATACTTGTTGAACCTTTTACAATCATTTTTAACTGATGGAAGTTCCAGGTCAAATTAGGGGAAAGCATTTCCCCAGTAAAAAGTATATCTGCCGGTGTTCCGCAAGGCTCCTGCCTAAGCCCATCTCTATATAACATCTATACGTCTGACTTCCTTTCTTTACCAAACTGCCAAGTTGCAGCTTTCGCAGACGACATTTGCATATACAGTATAGGCGTAGATCCAACTTCCATTATTTCCAGCCTTGAAACGGCGTTAGAACTTACTTATCAATACTACCATAGATGGAAAATTAAAATAAATGTTGCAAAAACGAAGTCAATATACTTCACCAGGAAGCGTAAGCCTGCTCACCTACCCAAGCGACCAATAAATTTTTTAGGGCAAACTATTCCTTGGAGCGAGGATCTTAAATATCTTGGACTTATATTCGATACAAAACTAACCTTCAGAAAACATATTGAGCATATTAGCTCCAAAGCGTTTAAGGCCGTGCTTTCGCTTTACCTCCTTCTTAATCGTAATTCACGTCTCAACACCAGAAACAAAGTCTTCATCGTCAAAATGGCAATCCAACCGATCATCCTATACGGCTCACCTACCTGGATCCAATGTGCTAAATATCTAGTAACAAAGCTTCAGATCACCCAAAATAGATACCTGAAAATGGTACTTAATAAACCGTTTTACTTCTCTTCTGAAAAGCTACACAGCCTTGCTGGCGTTAGTCCAATTCGTAAGCTCGCTGCATCGCGCCGTGAAAAATTAATCGCGAAAGCAAAAGACTCATCCAATCCGCTAACACATGCCCTGGCGAATTGAAAATCAGCAGTTGCTTCCACCTATCTTTTGGCCGTAACCTAGCCTCATAGATTTTAGCTAGTTATAAGTAGAAAGTTAAGTTATGTTAAGCTAGTATAAGTTCAGTAGAGGTTTTTGCCTAAATTTTCCTCTAGCTAATTGTAATAATCACATAGAAATACGATAATATATACATAGTTTTAACTAATTTTCGAACGATGGTGAAATGACTTTGTCAGAACACCTACTATATTATGAGGCCTCTGTACCGCATACATTCTAATAAAGAAAATTATATATAAAAATAGTATTTGCTTGTCATGCAACCAGGACAACAGTCTAGCATCGGATTAGGTAAATGGCCACGACTATTAATACGTATAAAAGACTATTCGTTTAGAACTTGGAATTTCAGATTATTGAACAGACTTGGTGCACTGCGACAACTTCTGGATGAAATATAGGAAAGAGTGGAAAATATCAGATAGCGCAGTGAAGACGCATTGGATATACGGACGTATATCGCGTTTAAAAGTGGAAAATCGAAAGGAAGCCGTGGGTTCGGAGTGGCTTTTACTGATGACAGCACATTTAAACAAATGATCACCGACTTTTAGCGCGTATCAGCACACACACAAACACCCGCCGGCAGTTCGGTAGCCTTAGGTACAATTAAGACACATATAGGGAAAAGATAAATATATTTGCTTGTAAAAGAAAAGAACTGTATTTCTATTCTGTGCATCGAAAACTATTTCATTCTGGCCTTCTCCTGACAGCTTCAGAAGTGAGATAGCCACCATAATAAATCGCCGTTACGGAAAAAGTGCTGAGCTGAATAATGTCGATGGTAAAAGTGGAAACGTTGACCGCGAAACAACTGCGTGCCGTGTTAACAACGAAAAGTCTATCTAATGCGGACAAGAGACGAGAGTTATTCGATCGATTATGCGAGGAATTGGAATCTGACGAGGCTGAAGCAAGCACTATTTCAAAAGAATCATCTGCATCAACAACAGTGCCGCCGAGCGTGCAAAAACCACCGCCTCCGTCACACACACCAACGTAACGACTCGACCACCGGACCAAGTTCCGCTCGCCTAAACGGATACTCCCGATATATAAACTACTGTACCGCCGACCGCATTGAACGCTACGATGCCGCGAACTTCATATCTCTCTCGCAAGCGGACAGACAACTCGTCACCCTGAATAACATATCGAACGAAGCGATGGTTTTTGAGTTTGGGAGGTGAATGTCATTTACGTACAGAGTGTGGGACTCCCATGCTCGCAAGAAGGCGACTGAAATACCTACTAAATACCTCCCCTGTCAACCAGAGAACCCAGCCTGGGACCGTTTGACACATTACTTCGGGCCAGGTCTCGTTTTACTTCGCCGTGAGGTGCCTTCAAGCTGCGGGATACCTCTTTACCGGGAGGGGCTCCTCCAGCCCCAACGCCCCCGGTTGCTGTGAGTCCCCTTTATATTTTAGGACTGCCGGAGCATGATGTGCCACCTGATTCCATTTGTCAACCGGTTCAAGCATCACCGTGACTATACAATGCGGGGTGAGCTCTTGCGTGTCCCTGGAGAGGTCCCTTCGCAGCCTGTCCCATTTTATGCACGCAAAAATGTGTGGCAGGCATTGTCTTCCTCTCCTGGGCAAAACCGACAATTACCAATCTTGTGCAGGTAAGACTAAGAACACCCATGCCCGCTCAAAAGCTTGGTCAGATAGAAGTCAGTCTCACCATGCTTCGATTTAGCCACAGTCTCACATCGGAAATGAGCCGCACAGTCTACATGCCCTTCGTGCAATTTACCCAAGACTGCTGCCAATCGTTGAGCGAGCGCTCTCTCAACCCGTGGAAACCATCTCCCTTGGAAGAGCAGCGCTGTCTAGAAAGGAGGCCGCCAGGTATCACGCCTGCAATAACTCTCACTGCCGAGTCAGAGACTGTCGGCTACGAAGATGCAATTCTCAGTGCTCATCTTCTCTGTACCTGTGCCAAACGTTTTCGGTATACCTCGTTGCTAAGAGCGTCCCCCATACCTCTGCTCCGTACATAAGCAATGACCATACAGCACTCATCAAGAGGCGTCTTCTTGATGGGCTGGGTCCCCCTACGTTGGCCATAAGTCGACTCAGAGCCGATATTTCCGAAGCAGCCTTCTCAGCCGTTGCCCTGATTTGCTCAGATAAACGCATCTTCGAGTCGATCAGTAGCCCCAGGTACTTCACCGCTGACTTCGATTCGATTCGTAAGTTGCCAATACTGATCATCCTTACTCTAGGGATTCTCTTTTTTGTCAAGATGACCACTTCGGTTTTCTCCAGTGCTAAACTGAACCCCCGAGCAGTCATCCAGTCTCTAACTCGGCGCATTTGCATACCTAGCCTATGTTGCGCCTATTCAACGGTGCGTCCAGCGACCAGAGCCGCAATATCATCCGCACAGCCGATCAAGCGTGACTCATCTGGCATCTCCAGTCTCAAGAGCCCGTCGTAAGACACGTTCCGCAGGTCCGAACCAAGGATAGATCCCTGGGCAATACCCGATGTAACAGCTATCTTTCGTTGGCCCTGTGTCGTGTCGTAGAGTAGGGTTCGGTCCTTGAGGTAGTCCCTCGAAAGCCGCATTAGATATTCTGGAACTTGAGAAGGATTTCCCAGCGTATCAAGAATATCCACCCATCTAGTTGAGTTGAAGGCATTCCTGACGTCGAGTGTCACCAACAGAACGATCCGTCGCTTGGTGCGACTATGTGGCTCTGCCTTTTGGACCGCGTTCACCACCTCTGCAATCGCATCAATGGTGGAACGTCCTGCTCTAAAGCCGTACTACCGAGGAGATAGGTCCCCAGCAGCACGAATCGCGTCAACGAGTCTTCCCTTGATGAGCTCCTCTAGCACTTTCCCAGCAGTGTCTAGCATGCATAACAGGCGGTATGCAGACGGCGATCCAGGATTGGCCTTCCCCTTACTGGTCAGCACGAGCCACGCTACTCTCCATCGTGCCGGGAAGACACCGTCCCGTAGGCAAGCGTTGAATGTGCCCAGCAGCAAGTAAGGATAATGGTTATGGACAAGCCGTAACATCTTAACCGGAACACCATCTGAACCTGGAGCCTTCCTCGCTTTCAGCGAAAGGACTTCCTCCTCCAGCTCCGTCTGTGTGAAGAGTGGACACTCGACTGCTGTCTCACCATGGACAGCGCCAACATGGACGGGATAGGCGGGGAAGAGTGCCCGCGCTTTCTCATCTATCTATTCTGCATCGTGTATGCAAGGCTTCTGTAGGGCACCAAGCGTCCGCATAACTAGCTTGTAGTTAAGGCCATACGGATCCTTGTTCACATTCTCCACTAGGTCTTGCCACCAGCTATTGTTAATCAATTTGCGAATTCATTTCCTGGCAGACTTTTATGCTGCCGCCTGGTTGCATGCGTCGTTACGGTTCAATGCCCGTTGAGCCTCACATCGAAGCTTGTGACACTCCCTTCGCTTCTCAGCGATTTCAGCTGACCTTTCCGGGGTTCTCGACGGGGCACTGAAGCGCAGCAAGCAGTCGTAATGATGCTCATAGTAGAGTTCACCACGTCTTGAGCTGCCAATTCTTCCGTCCCCTCCGAAGCTCGCTGCAGCGGTAAACCTGCTGTGAGCACCTCGACGAACCTCTCGACGTCCATCCTTCCGATGTTCCATCCAGTTATAGAAGGCCGAGAGCACGGACGTCGGGAGACAGCATCACTTATCACAAGCAGCATGCACTCATGATCACTGGCTGAATAGTCCTCTAATACTCTCCAAATGTGTATCCTCCGTACTAAGGACTCCGAGGCGAATGTCATGTCTGGTATGGTTCCTTCACAGCCAATACGGCGGAAGGTCGGCTTAGTTCCGATATTAAGTACAACGAGGGCCGTCCTGGCCGCCATTTCCACAATTCGTTTTCCCCGTGGATATGTTTGAGGCATACCCCATTCGATTGCTTTAGCGTTGAAGTCTCCCACAACGAGCACGTTGCCCTCTGCTTTCGAGACGGTGCCCGGCAGAACATTAAGCTTGGCTTGGAAAGATTATATCGATTCGTTAGGCGTTACGTACACACTAAAGAAGGTGGTCCCTGAACACCGAACCTGCACGAAACCATCTCCCCGTCCACAACTTTCCGCGTGAAAATCACTGTTCCGAACCCAGATCGCGGCAGTACCTATTTCGTCAGGATACCATAATGTAGAGCTTTTATTATGGTGTTGCTCACTCAACAGCAAGAAGTCGGGTTTCGTGTCCCCCGGCAAACTGCTCAAGCAGATTTTAGGCGGTTGATCTGCAGTGTAGGTTTAGCTGCAGGATACGGGTCATCGAAGCTCTGATTTTGCCTTGGCTAGGGCTTCCTGGAACACCCGGCATTTTCCTGATCCCAAGACGTGTCCGAAATCAGGTTTTGGATCAGTATCCTTGCAAAAAGCACAGTGTGCCTCTTTCGTATACTATTTTCTTTTATGTCCCATTTCACCGCATTTGTAACATTTGAAACATTGAAGAGGCGTTGCTCTTCGTCGATCCTACAGACAACCACCCTCTTTTTACTTTGCCCTTGTTCAGACATTGTTCGGCGTTCTCATCGGTCAGGTCAACTATGACCATGCGTTGTCCCCTGTTGTTTTCTGGTGTCAGTCTCGCTTTGATCCTTCCCACGCTAAGGAACTCCCTTTTGATGGCCTCTTCTACCTCGGCCAGATCCGTGATACAGTCAATGTCTCTTATTTCGATCGTTTCCATCGGCTCGAACGAGACTTTAGTCGCGCTTTTGCCGAAAACTTTCTTTACTGCGTCGCAGAATGCTTCCTTATTGTCGGCCTCTGCTCCGAATCTGACCAGTATGTGGCCCGACCGCGTTAGTCGTACTGCTTTAATGGCAGCGTTGGTGTCTTCGGGCCTGGCGTTTGCCCAGATTTCCCGAAGCACCTCCGCGTAGGATTGGCCATCTTAGGGTTTTACAAGCAGTTCCTGCCGCCTGGGTCGTCATCGGGACTTCTGTCTCTCCTATTTTGCATCAGATTTTTTTCTGGTTGGGCGTCCGTGCGAACTTTACTTTCTGGCACTTGTTGAACGAGTTTCTTTGCGGCTTTCTTCGCTCCTTTTGTTAAAACTGTCTGGGACCCGTGATCTGGTACTCCACGCCCATGAAGTGTCTCTTCCTTCCTTCTTTTGTGCCGATCTCCTTCGATTGGGCTAGGCGCCATTCTTTTATTGATGTTTAATGGTGGAACTATCTGCACGTGGCCTTTAGGTTTCGCCTCCAGCGCTTCCTTTGCCTTCTGGTCGTCTTCGGCCTTGAACCAGCTCCTTCGATAATACCCTATTTGGTCTAGGAGCTCCCCTAGTTTATGGGGTCCAGTCTTTACTGCTTTGCTGATTTTTGGAGAGTCGCATGCAGATTGTATTCTTTTCAGAACATCTCCTGCTTTTCGGAATAGCCGTTCTTCTTCATGTCGCTGGGCGGCAATTGTACTTTGTGGCCATCCTTGAGAGAGGTTATCGCTTTCCATTTCCGAATACAGTACTTCTGCCACATTTTCAACGTTGGCGAGGCAATCACACAACGTCGTTTTATTTGCCTGGTCACTCGTTTCTTTTCCTGTCGTAATCTCCTCGTTGGCTTCAGGATAGTTCTTAATTATGTCGGGATTTACGGGCCTTGCGTCGGCGCTTCGGTCTCGAACGCAGCAGTGACCATCAAATTTCCGATGTTCTTTATATTTTCCTCGATCGCTCGAACATCTGACGCGTCCTGCAGAGTTTCCCGCTTTTCCTTAAAAGGACGCTCTGGCGTTCGCATATATATTTTTTGATGCGCCCGAACGCCGCAGGAATCTCAGTCTGGACCAGATTGTCTGCTAATCTTCGTTTTTCGTTGGTATTCACTGTCATAGTATTAATCGTCGTTTTTGTCATCGGTTGTACCGCTCTCGATGTACTGTTAACATCGTGGCTGCAGCAGCTGGTTATTATTTTTTATATCTTTTTTTCGATTTTTTTGAGCGTTTTTAAGTGTTTTTAGCTGCTCCAGTTTTATTGGGTCCCGCTATCTTAATTCGTGTGTGTAGTCGCCTTTTTCATCCCATGGTGATCTTTGCAAAGCAGAGAGCCTATGCGAGGGTTGTCACAAGCCCTTATGAGGACAAATGCGCAGAGCCAGACCATTGCTAATCGGGAGTCCGTCTCAACCGAACCTACACCAGTCACCCAAGTGGTGCGAACTTCGAACGTATTCCGAGGCCTGCCAAGGTTGCACCGTGACGGAGACGGTATGATAGTTGAATTGGAGCTGATCACACACGAGTGTCACCTTGGCGCTACTATGCAAAGCAACTAGGTTCAAACCATCATTTTCGCCCGCCCAAAGCGTCAATTTCAGCTCGTTGTCCAAAGCGTAGTCCAGGTTCAATCAGGACTGTTACCTATCATCCCAGGAGGAAACCTCACGCGCTCCCCATATCCTCGGGTCCGTGGGGGTGGTGCTCCGCAAAGAATGCTTGCATCTAAGAGTGCGTAAGTCGACCGAAATTCCCCCTGCGGGGATTTCCTCGGGTATGTGGGTGTGGAAATCCCCAAAGAATGCTAGCCTCCAAAAGTATTCCTTTCGGTCAGCATTCCCCCTGCGAGAATGGACCCTTGAGGCCCTGCAGAATCAGACGAGAAAGAAGAAGTACTCGGAGAATTCACAGCGACTAGGCAATTGCGGTTGACAATGTTCGAGTGGAACCAATGACAAATAGGTGAGCCCACACCAAGATCACCTAGAAGGATAAGATGATCCACTGAATCGAGTACCTGAGAAAAATCTGTATAAATAACGTCGGTTTGCTTCATTTTATCGAAAGTTGTTTCAATAGTATTTGAAAATGAAAGCAATTTCGTAAGAGTGGACCTACCTTTGATAAAGCCTTGCTGGTCACTAGCAAAGGATAGAAGTAAGAGGGGATAATCCTGATCATAAACAATTCTTTCAAAAATCTTACTAAAACACGGAAGTAGGGAGATGGGACGATAAATAGATGTATTATACTCATCACCCGATTTGTAAATCCTAAATACATTAGCCTTATTCCAAAGAACAGGAAATTCATTGTCAGAAAGACTACGATTGGAAAGAATGGACAAGGGGACACGCAAACATGTCAAAGATTTGACAAAAATATTAGGAATCCCATTTGAACTACAGTCAATGTTACTGTCTAGACGTTTTAGTAATGGCTCTACCTCAGGAGGACTTACATAGGCAAAGGAGAAATTTGAGGGCAAACCGATAGTATGATGAGAATTTTCAGTAGTTGAAGTACGTCTGATAAGTAAGAGCGTGTCCAGCATAATTTTTAAATAGTTTATTTATCAACAGTTTTTGACTTATACATACATTAAATGCATTCTGAGGTAACGCGCTTTCAGTTTAATAGTGAGTCCAATCACATCAATTATCAATTATTGCTTGGCATCTTCGAGGCATACTTTCCACTAAATTTTCGGGGTATTCGAGGGGTAGCGCCTTGCAAATGAGTCGAATTTGTCGGGAGAGCTGCTTCAAAGTGCAAACACGTTTTCCACGGCACTTCTGCTTGATGCAGGCCCAGACGTTTTCGGTAGGATTTGCATCAGGCGATTGCGAAGGCTAATCAAGTGTCACGATGCATTTTTCCCGTTTCCATTCAGTACACAGCCGGCCACGTGAGGTTCAGACAAGAGTGGGTTTTTAACGTACTCCGCCATTTAACATTGTTTGCGCACAGATGTTCCCGAATGGCGACGCGTGATAACTCGAGACCTTTTTGCTACAATTTCGCTTGTCCTTAACGTAAGAACAAGCCAGGATTGTGCGAAAACAGAGCCACGATTCGCCTTTCGTCTTTTTTGTCCCTTTTCCTACCGAACCACGATTTGGAATGTCATAGACGGTTTTCACTCTTTTAATCGTTGAACCCACATCTTGACAAACGATACAGACTTTTTAATGTATTTACCCAGTGTGTGCAAAGTAACACGGCCTCGAAGCGCTTTGCGTAAATGGCACTCATCGCGATTTTAGTGTTTTCCCGACGGAAGATTGACTTCGACTGAAATTTTTTTTCAAAGCGCCAAAGACAGAGGTTCTCTCTACCGATGAAAAAAAAAATTGAAGGCGATATCACTTAGCGATCGCAAGCTATGCTGGACACGCTCTTATTTAACAGACTGTACTATAAAATGAAGAAAAATCTTGAGCAAACATTTCACAAATCTCGTGGTGATTGAATGGGAAGAATCAATTATAGTGCATCGAATTCAGCAAACTACCTGATTTTTTAAGTCCATTGATGTATGACCAGAAAGGTTTGGTCAGATTCGTTCTAATTGGATCTTCAACATAATCGACATACTTTGTTTGGGCGGTAGTAACCAATTTTTTACTTTTATAGGAAAGAAGATGAATTGCAGAGCCAGTTGGACGATACTTAGTACGGGTAGCATTCTTTGCTTTTAAGGTAAAGGTGATATTTTTTTTAGCCAAGGAGCGTCTTTTGATCTCTTTCGAAAGAAAACAGGCGTATATTATGAGATCAGAGATTCAAGAAAGCTTCAAGACTTTTCTACCTCTTCTACATATATCCTTTCTTTGTAAAACTCAAACAAAATCATGGAATCAACTTTTCAAACTCACAAATCTAAAATAAAAAAGAAACATAATATCGTTAATCTAACATTTTCCAAACCATTAATACACAAATCCAATAAATTCCTTAAGTAGATCTGGGAGATTTTAACATTTATTTCACAAACTAGCGTGGGAGACTAATAACTCAGTCAAGTGTTCCGCGTTTTTTTGAATGACAGCTAATAATATTTGCTATTCAATACAATAGCAATACATTTTATCAAGTTGAGTTTCATTAAAACCAAGGCTTTTATTGACTTCACCCTTCCAAAATAATAATTGAGACACTGCAATAAGTTTTGGAGCACATTATATCTGCATGAAAATTTTCACCACAGAAAATCGCATTTGAAAGGTGAATCATGTTTCGAGAGATTTGAAAGAGGCATGGTTGACCACATGTGTAGATGCCTATCCATCTTAGATCCTAGAGAGGACACATTGTGGGCAATTGAAGGCATAATGCTGGTTAGAAGGCCCGTTTCGGTATCTATTAGGCGAAAACATCATTGAAGTAGGCATGTTTCTACTCAGGCAATTTCCTCGTTATGCCGATCGGCATGCTTGGTCCATAATTTGCGATTAATTTACTGATATCTCCTTGCAGGGTGAGTGAATTAAAAGATTAGTGCTGATTTCAAGGTGGATACAAAAAGCTGTACCAAGGATATGAAGTCTTGCATATCACATTTTCAAGTTGAGATAGCGTTAATTCATATGTAAAGGGCTAAAAATTGTTCTTCACTCATATACTCTTTATAACTTAAAGTAAAATTCACATACCAGTCTCATGATTGTCGTCAGTTAATTACCAACCATATAACCCATTACACTGAATGGATCTTTCAATATGTTAATACATGAGCCTTTCAAGCGTCAATAACATCCCGTTGGTCTTAATTTAAAGATCAATCAGCAGCTGACAGGCCATTTAGTGCTAAACACAAAGTGCATTAGCCATCCGTCATCCTCGGATTCTTCCAGCCATCGATCCGTGGCGATCCATCCCATGCATTGATTTTCACTCCCTAAACAAAATCCATCATGTTCAAAAGGAAAGAATTTTTCCAAGTAAAATTACCGGCGGGAAAAGTTAAAGGATATGTATTACACCCATTGCATCAATGATACAGGGCAACATAAGAAATCGATTCCAATAGCGAAACATGTGCATCCAACATGAGTGCAATCCGTTCTTGAGAATGCATTGGAAGGCCAACATGAGCCGTTTGTGCTGCACACGCAAATGCACCACGGACCAACCATTCAAAGTCAATTCTCAAGAAGGGAAAATGTTGAAATATAAATCAAAAATGTAAACGAAACGAACAAATCCATAAGAATGGGAGCAAAGAGTCAAGTGCAAGGGATCGCGATCGGGAATAGTGCTTAGGGGCGGCACGGATGGTCTTTAGCATGGAAATCGGCTGCAATGCTAAAGAAATGCAACTAATGCTTGCAAATAGTGTGAAATTAGTGCGTGCACTTGCAATTTAAAGGTTTCCTCTTGCTCGCATTCTGCGCTTTAGAGGATAAATGGATTGGTTGCGTTGCGTTTGTGGAAATTGTTTTCCACGAGCGTGACGACGAGTTTAATAGATACATATGCATGTTTAAAGAAATTTGCAGCTGTTTTAGCAAAATCGATTTGTTTATGGAAACGTTTGTGCAGCTTTGTAGGTTTGCTCTGGGACGTGGTTCTCTTCTTTTTGAACGATTTCACGTATTAATCGCGTTCAAGCTCAATGATTCCTTCAAAAGATAGTTGGCGCCAAAATCGAAAATTAATAATTTTTCAACTGCTTTTAATGCGAAATAATCGTTCTCATACCGCCAATCAATCTTCCTGTTTGAATTTCCTGAATTATACCGAACCCATATTTAATTTGAAATTACATTTCTGCTGCATCAGCCAAAAACCTTCTTTGGAAAACCAAACATATGAAGTCACGAAATCTTTTTTGTATTCTTCCAAATTTTATTGCAAGAATCCTAAAATAACATTCACTTAACACTTCTGCGGCAAAATGTGCAGCAAAACGATGCATTCGTCCAAAAAAGGAAAAGCGATTTAGTGTCGGCTTTATGATAAATGTGCATGTGCCTAATGAAGGATAATTGCCGAACGAACCATACAAAGCACATTGTATTTCGGATGACCGTTTCGTGTCCGTGTTGTAAACTGTTAAGTTGTTCTTCTGTAAACAATCCAAAGAGAATTTCAAAATAAGAAATTTCTGTATGATTTAAATTCTCGTGAGTACGCTAACAAGAATTTTTCGTTATTGTGCTAAAAAATTTTATTTGTTGCTACACTATGCGATGAAATGAAGGTTAATGATTGAACATTAATATTCGACGCACCACGAACTTAGCTTGAAAATACTGTAACGATCATTCAACGTATGTATATTTAAAAAAATTTGTTTTTCGGCCTACTTACATTCCTGCTTGATTGATTCCACTGGAAACCAATGCCCAATGTGCATACAAGGCATTAAATAATAAAATCTAGAGAACACAAAAAAACAAGTTGGGTAAACAGACCTACGCTCAGGTCAGATGGGTTTTGTACCCGACGTACGAAATGCAGTCAGAACCAACGAATACAGGCAAGAAACATGTCAAAGAGATGTGCACGATTATAAGAAAATCCATTGCTTCTGTACTTTCGACGGTCGCCATTTTGTTGCAAACCAACAAAAGTCACCCAAATCTTGAATTCCCAAAAATGTTTATGATATCGATCTTATTTGAAAATTTCATGAAGTTCAAATCAAAACTGCATTGACTGATTCAATGGAAAGTCCGAAAAATACCAAAATCGTATGTTATTGTTGTCGTAATCGCAGAAATTTCAAATGGTTATAACTTCCGTGAATATGAATCGATTTTCATCAAACTTGCAGAGTATAATGATCTTATGTAAGACTACTTTACTATCGGTTTTCATTGACTTTAAGGGTATCCATACGTTTTTATTGGGAAAATGTGAAATTCGATGTTCATACTATTATTAACAAAGTTGAGCCAATTTCCACTTCTAAGGTATTTGTTGTTGTATACTCATAAACACCTACTTCCATAATTTTTTTCAGATTTTGCGTGTCATATGTGGGGACACAAATTTTTCGTGTATTTTTACTTCCTGTGCGCCCCCTAAACAAAAAATGCCAGTTTAAGACCTGTTTTGAAAAGTTCTCATCAAGACCTTCCATTCGATACCCACATTGGCTACCTTCGACGAAATTTTTTTTTCAGAGGCTCCCTCCCCTATATGAGGAAATTTCAATTCGAAACTAATTCTCTAAAAAAACTTGTTACATCGTCGAATTATTCGAACAATTTATCGAGTATCTGGTTTTTACTTACGAGGTAGCCTCAAAATGTTCAAGAAAAGAAGAAACGTTTTTTTTTTCCTCGTGGCATGGAGGAAACGGCGGCTTCCCACCACTAGGGACCCGGGGCCAGGCATTTTAAATGCTAATAATGAAAAACTCATGAAATGATAGACGACCAAGAAAACTTTGAGCATGGCAAGCGTATTACGCTTTCAAGCAAAGAATTAGAAAGAGTAATTAGAGAAAATGAAGAGATGAAAATCCGAATAAAAAATTTGGAGGAAATTATCCGTACATTAATAAACGTCAACAAAACAAAAGTGTTGGAGCCACAAAATACCACCGGAAAAGAAGAATCAATTACAAAGACAAACGAAAAACAAATTGGGTAAACAGACCTACGCTCATGTCAGAAGGGTTTTGTACCCAACTTCTCAGAAATGCAGTCACCAGCAATGAATAACCTCAAGAAATATGTCAAAGAGGTTTGCACGTTTATAAGAAAATCCGAGGTTTTTCTATTTTCAATAGTCGCCATTTTGTTGCAAACCAACAAAAATCACTCAAATCATCAAAATATTAATTAAATCACCAAAAATATTAATGTTATTGATCTTATTGGAAAATTTCAAGAAGATCAAGTGAAAACTGCAGTGTCTGATTGGATGGAAAGTCCATAAAATACCAAAATCATGTGTTATTGTTGTTGTAATTGGAGAAATTTCAAACGGCTATAACTTCTGTGTATATCATTCGATTTTCATCAAACTTACAAAGTTTAAGAACCCTTAGCAGGACTACGTAAATATGCAGTTTCGTTCAATTTAAGGGTACCGACGCGATTTTATTGGGGAAAACGTGAAATTCGAATATCATACTATTAATAACAAAGTTGAGGGAATTTTGACTTCTAAGGTATTTGTTGTTGTTGTACTCATAAACATCTACCACCATCATTTTTTTCCGATTTTTCGGATCACAGGTGTCCTACCGCGAGGGGGCGGGGGGGGGGGACACAAATTTTTCGTGAATATCCCCTCCCTGCGCGTCCCTTGAAGCAAAAAGTATCAAATTAAGACCTGTTTTGAAAAGTTCTCATCAAGACCTTTCATTTGATACCCATATCGGCTACCTTTGATGAAATTTTTTTTTACAAGGGTCACTCCCCTATATGGGGAGACCCCCCCTTATATACCTTATAACATTTTTTGTTGTTGAACCTTGAAAGGAGCACCACTTTACACGTGTATACCAAATTTGATGTTTCTAGCTTAAGTAGTTTGCGAGAAAAAGTGCTGTGACACACGGACGGACGGACGGACAGACAGGTTGCGAAACTAGTAGGGTTTTGTAAAATTATTTTACAAAACCCTTAAAAAGAAGCGACAGCAAAAAAAAAACGAAAACAAAGTAAATAAACCAAAATTACAAGGTAAGAGGTTGTTGATATCATACTAAGCGCGGGAGGAGCAAACGACAGCTCAAATTACTATGCGGTACTTGCTGCGATGAATGACGATATGGACATCGAGATGGAGCGTCAAGAAAACATAGGTAATATTAACGATGCTAGTGATAATTTTATTGAAAATTCAAAATAAAAAATTAAGGAGAAGGAGAAGAATTCAACCGGTGTGTCTGCTGGTTCTCCTATTAAAAATAATAAGATAACAAAGAAAGTTCCTCCGATTGATGTCTATGGGCAGCGCGGAGGGGATATTGTTCGACTATTGGCAGCCGAACAAAAGATCGATAATTTCGAAGTTAAGAGATTGATCGCTGATAAACTCACGATTAAAACAAAAACACTGGCTGATTTCAAGCTAGCAAAACATACTCTAGATAGTGTAAAAGCTTCCCACTTCATTAAAACGCCAAAGGCGGAGAAACATCAGACGTCCCTGTTGAAGCGCTTGGACTGTGGGGAGAATACAGTTGATCTCCTTAAAATGTTACAGGAAGCCGCACCAACTGTCAAATTCGTTAGTGGAAGCATTTTCCCACCAGGAGATCAACTGTTGAAGGCAGAATACTACCATTTTTTCTGGTACAAATTTTCTTACGATAGCAGTCCAAGTGCCCTCCAACAGGTAAAGTACTCAGACTTTAGAGTTGTGAAGCAGGAGCGTCTCCAAAATACTGAGGTCAATCAGTCTTACAGGTGTCAAAGATTCTGTTATTCGGCTGCCAATTGTGCCAAGCACTGTTGCTGCGTTGAATGTAAAGATATACATGCCCCCGGCGAATGCAAATTGGCTCAGATTAAACCAAAAGAAATATTATACTGTGTTAACTGCGGTATATTTGATCATCCAGCATCATATCGATGATGGCTTTGGCATCAAGATGCAAAAGGAAAATTTGCCCCAAAACAAACCTAAGTACATTGCAACTTTGTCGAACCCGGAGTATCATTTGCACTTGCTGCAAGAGGACAAACTGACAACAATGTAAATAAAATAAATAATGTAAGTGGCAATAATGAGCTGCTTCTTAAAATTGACCAACAGCTTGAATCTCTTTCAGAAAGAATAAATAAGCAAGATCAAAAATTCAATTTACACATGCTTCAAAATAGTTTGTCTTGCAGTCACATTTCCATGGATAAGCTTCATCTATTCTTGATCAACGACAACTCCATTGTTCTTATACATCGACGTAACTATCTCCTTGAATTCATTGTTACGTAAAAGGCTGACATCATACTTTTCACTGGAACCTACCTCAATTTATGGCAATACATGACATTCAAGGACTTTGAATTCGTAAGAAACGATAGAATAAACGGTGATGGAAGGAGTGGCACTGAGATATTCATTAGAAGAACAAATTGTTTCCAAAATACAGAGTGCGTACGGTATATAAGGACAACTTGTGAGTAAAATGAATTAGCTT
This sequence comes from Odontomyia ornata, assembly GCA_963969285.1. Lineage (NCBI taxonomy): Eukaryota > Metazoa > Arthropoda > Insecta > Diptera > Stratiomyidae > Odontomyia > Odontomyia ornata. Next base: position 220,668,725 of record OZ017742.1, read on the forward strand.
GTATTTTTAACACAATTTAATGAAATTCCAGGAATTTTTCACACAACGTTAAATTCATATATGGCTATAAAGCTATTCAATAAAATCGCCATTAGCAGCAGTAACCTCTTCGATCTAGGTGCAGAAACGATTACATGCCCGAATCAAATGCTCTTTGTTCATATTGACCATAACGGCATATACAGTAGTCTTCAGCGAAGAAGTGTTATTATGAGGACGCTTATTGGTCTCACGCTCAATTACGTCCCATACGCAATAATCCAAAGGATTAAGGTCTGGGGAGCTAGGTGGCCATAGTTTCGGTGTTATGTGGTCATTAAAATTTTCGGCCTTCAAATCTTGTGTCGCTATCGCTTGATGTGAAGGAGCAGAGTCTTGTTCAAAAATGTATGGTCTGCCTCCGCTTACATTGTCTATCCAGGGTTTCACTACCGTCTCCAAAACCTCGATGTATGCAGCAGAGTTCATTCGAAGTCCGTGAGTAAAAAAGTGTGGTGGCATAACATGTCCTTCGTTGCTGACAATACCTAAAACCATAACAGTGGCTGGAAATTTGGTGTGCATAACAGACCGAACCTTCGTAGAATTTCAACATAGCCATCTTTCGTTTCTGTGATTGGTCTTTTGATCTTGGTCAAAATTTTTTTCGTCGGAAAAAAACCATAACATTTTGGGCGCCACAGGGTGTTTGATTTTGTTTAAAAGACGTTTTAATCGGAGAACTCTCTGTTCCCGTATTCGTTCCGACATGAACTGCGTGCGCATCACGTAAGACTTATACTGAAGGTCTTCGTGGACAACTCTACGAAAAAGGCGCGTAGAAACATGAAGCTCACTCGCAAGGACCCTCATTGATTTCGAAGGGTCCTCGACTATGATCGCTTGCACTTGCTCTAAAAATTCTGCAGATCCGACAGTGTCAGAACGTTGTTCGTGCTTTTAGCGTTTTGCAACCGATTCTGTATTGCCTCTTGATGCTTCCAATCTACGGGGAATCTTATGCACGAATGAACGAGCGCAATTAAGAAAATTAGAGATCTCTAAATATGTATGGTTCGCACATATAGCGAGGACGACAGTATGTCTCTTCATTTCTTGAGTGATGTTGTAGTCCGGCATTTCTTATCTGAAAAGGAAAAAAAATAAAAAAAATAACTTCGCGAAGTTTTGTCATATTTATGCATGTCCTCAAATACATACGCACCCTGTATTGAAAAAGTGGCTATGAATCTCTCGAAGTGTCCGTTATTAAAATCTCACTGCCAGGTATAGATAACCTCTTCGTTATGAATGCCAAGCATGCATCATGGCTGAAGGCCATCAATGATCCAAGAGATGTATTACTGAAATCGTGGATAGCAGAGAACCAAGTTGAATACATGTGCAATCTATATGGGTCGGAGTTCGCAACATACCCTAGGGCAAATTTAAACTTGGACCTCTGCATTGCTGAAGCAAGACTTGAATTCAGCTTTAATAGTCCTCAACGGAAACTGCAGGTGCTTCCTTATGATAGCGACCATAAAGCAATTGTAATGGAAATCAACCATCAAAAGAATGATCTCTTCCTCATTCCAGTTCAACATGAAAATTATCGGTCGATTATCAAAAAAACAGACTGGGGAAATTTTCAAAAGAAGTTTAATCGAGAGTACCAGAAGGAATGTCCTCTTTCTGATGATAGCAACTCTTGCTCAATGGTTCCTGATGACGGGAATCTAACTAACGATGAAATTGAATACTATTTGTCGAAGCTGACGTTGAAAACGATTGAGAAAGTAGTTCCCAAGATTAAACATTGAAAAAATATGAAAGGATATGAAACACGAACCATTGCAAGATTGAAAAGTTTGAAAAGCCTTCTTCTCACACGCGTCAACAATATTTATCGGTGATTTTTGGACTACCGCTATCCCTTGTTGGCGTCGGTGAAATAACATCTGAAGAATGTTCTGAAATCAATCCGTTCATACTTCAGGAGTGAAGACAGCAATCAATGGGCGGAAAACTCAGGGATGTAAGTTTGTTCCGCAAGAAGTCTCGAGTGAAGGTATCGAATCTTGAAGTCACTAGTGATGAGATAAATCTTCTCGGTGGGGCTGGTATCGAAATTGATAGTACGACTCCGGACAGAAATGGTAACAGGATTATATGTGATGGATTGCAGAAATTTGAATTAGTTCATCACCAAACCCTGAAAGAGGGAATGAAATATTTTCAGAGATCGTTGAAGTAGAAGTTTCTGACTTCAAATCAACCTTGAACGGCGAATCTCTTCTTCAGTTCAACGATACATTAACATGTGGCCTCATACCGAACTTGAATCTTATTGATTATTTTATCAGCTATGAAGACTTTTGTTTCATATTTGGCAAGATAAACAAGTTCGATGAACTCTCTGCCTATCTACTTGCTCGTCATTCACATTCTAAAATTATATTTTGTGGGGACTTCAACCTACCGGCAGTGAAATGGGATCCCGTAACAACACCTAGCATTTCCTCAACAATTATTCCTTCTTTTTTACTTTCTTCCGTCCTTTGCCTTTGTTCTTTGTCACAGTTGAACCATATCCGTAACCCTAATGGTCGCCTTCTGAACCTTGTCTTGTCAAATGTTCAAACTGAGTGTCTAATCAATAACTCCTGTTTTACATCCTTACATTCAACCTAATCTCCATCATCCACCTTTGTCTCTAGCACCAACCGTTGATACCCTTAAACCTCAGAGAATTGCCTTAGTTTATCGTTGCAACTTGTTTAGAGCAAATTACGAGGCAATTAAAACCAATCTGGACTCGGGCAACTGGTGCACCTTCTCCACTCGTCTTGACTGCGATACGATTTTACGATTACCTTAATAATCTGATTGCTCTTGATACTCCACTCCAAGCTCCTCGCATACTGAAAATGGAGCTTTGGCTTACTTGAAGTGTTCTTCGTGCCTTAAGAGCCAAAGACAAGGGGCACAGGCACTATAAATTGACCGGAAATGATGATAGCAAACAGAATTGTTGTAGGCTGCGTTCTTTGGCTAAAAAAGAGCTTAAAACGGCCATGAAAAACTACTTTAGCAGTTTAGATAGTTCCCTCCTGATAAATAACGCTAAACCCTTTTCCATCCCGCGTACTGTCAAATCGAATTAAACTGAAGCCTTCTCCCCTCAGGATGTTTCTAACCTATTTGCCGAATATTTTTCCTCTACTTTTTCCTCTTCTGATATACTAAATTCCCCCATAAATTCAATTGAAACTTATCCAGCATCAAGTACATCCTATTTCACTGATCCTTCTGAAGTTGTATCCATTATTTACTTGCTCGATCCGAATGTTAGTCCTGCTCCCGATGGATTGCCTAATATATTTGTAAAGTCACTTTCTTCCTCTTTCTGTTTTCCTCTTTCCCGTATATTCAATCTCAGTCTTGGTACTGGCATTTCTCCTACGTACTGGAAAGATACAAATGTTGTTGCTATCTTTAAAAACGGCGACCCATCAACTGCCTCAAACTATCGTCCCATATCACTCCTCTCCTGTTTCTCTAAGCTGCTGGAACGACTGTACACAACAGGCTTCTTGAGTCATTGAGTTCAATTGTCATACCACAGCAACATGGTTTCTTGAAGGGTCGTTCAACTTCTACGAACTTGGCTGAGTTCGAAGATTATACTGCAGGAGCTCTAAGATAAACAGCTTCAAGTCGATGCAATATTCACGGACTTCTCCAAAGCTTTCGACTTCTCTGGCAAAAGATGGCTTTGCTCGGCATATCCGGTTCACTATATTCTTGGATTTCATCCCATCTATCCTCTCGTTCAGGTCGTATTAATCTCTATAGCACAATCTCCTCTCCATTCAATCCTACATCTGGCGTCCCTCAAGGGTCAATCCTTGGACCTCTCCTTTTTGTACTGTTTATCAATGATCTTCCCTCTGTAATTTCCTCTTCTTGTCGCCTTTATACTGATGATTTTAAGGTATTCCGGATAATTAGATCCCTTGAAGGTTGTCAGCAACTCCGAGATTATCTCTTTAACCTCTATAACTGGTGCGATGCAAACTGTCTTCGTATCAATGTTTCCAAATGTTTTAAATGACTTTTACTTTGATAATTGTTCCTTCAACTTACAATTACATCCTATATCACGATTTTCTCTCCTGTGCAGACTCATGGAAAGACTTGGTGTAATATTTGATCCCAAGCTTAAATTCGATGCCCATATTTTTGGCATAATTACCAAGGCTTCAAAAGTTTCTGGTTTTATTATGCGGCATTTTCACAGGGTTGCAGATATTGCAGCCGTTGTTCGCTTGTTCACAGGTCTTACCCGCCCGCTTCTTAAGTAGGGCTCGGTAGTGTGGTTCATAGACACTTATATCTTGTGAGGTCGCTAGTAGCTGTTCAGCGTAAGTTTACACGTACTTTGTTCTTCAAATTCAACTTAACCTATGAGTCCTATGAGCATCGTTTATCCACACTTCGTCTCCCTTCACTCTCGTTCCGTAGAATCTTCTTAGGTCAATGTTTCCTTTATAAGTTGTACCACCACCAAATTGCTTCACTCTATGCGAAGACTTGCACTACAGACAGTATGCGCGTCCTAGTCGGTCTAATAACATTCTCGAGGTTCCGTACGCCTGGACAGATTTATATTTTCAGTCAATTATGCCGCGAATCATCAGAAAGCATAACCACTTCGAGCTTTCTTCTCTATTCACGTCCTACTTGGTTTTTAAAAATAAGCTAAAGACGTTATTTTTGTGAATTGCGATTAACATTTCCTTATTACCTAATTTTTCAAACTTGCATCTAGCCTCTAAATTCTTTTCTTACATGTTTTTATTAGTATTCTTAACGTTTTTCTGGTTGAATTTGTTGCATGAATGTGTCTTACTTTAAGCGATATTTAATTGTCTAAGTCTGTTTTGTAAATTGATTTTTGTCTGTAAAATGTATTTAAATAAATAAACAAACAAAAAATCCTGTGGTTTTGACGGTGTTCCAAATAAAGTTTTTCGACATTTACCTGAGTTTGCTATTAGGAATTATTGCATGTTGTTCAACAACATGTTGGGCAATTCACATTTCCCAAATGAGTGGAAAAAGGCTAAGGTATGTCCGACCTTGAAGAAAGGAAAAGAATCTTCATGCCCTAAAAGCTATCGCCTAATCAGCTTGCTGCCTAAGATCAGCAAGGTGTTAAGTGATTCTGAACAAAGCATTAAACGCCCACATTGAGAAATATGAGTTGATGCCGAATTGCCAATTTTTGTTTCGTGCCAGGCATTCGACCATACATGCAATAACGAAAGTAACCTCAGACATCTGTTGGAAACTAAACAACAAAGAATGTGTTGGAGCATGTCTCATTGATTTGGAGAAAGCCTTCGATACTATGTTGTTAGATGGACTAATGTTCACACTCCTTCAGGACAGGTTCCCTTGACACCTTGTCGCCATGATGTGCAATATGTTATACGGGAAATCATTTGTTGTAACTGATGGAAATCTGGCGATAGTGCGCGACTTCTAGGTCTTGAATGGTCTACAGCAGCGACAGTTACTGCGCCTATGCTTTTTGCAATATTCATTCGGAAGAGTATTGAACGGCTTTCGTTTTAATGTCTCGTCAACGCGATCATTGGTAGCGTTTGCTGATGATCTGATCATCTAAATGGTAGACCGAAAAGCTGCAATCGTTCAGAGCAACCTTCAAAACATGTTTAATGATGTGCAGCTCTACACCGATAATTGGCGAATGAAAATCAATGCGTAGAAGTGCAAAACAGTTTTGGGTCGGACAACGCTATAAGGGGCCAGTAGGACCTGAAACGTAATTGGAAAGATTTCCACATTATGGCTGGCGAGAGTAGTTCAGAACGGATTCCCCATAAATCCTGTGTTCGATACCTTGGTGTTCATCTCGATCAGTATCTGTACTATAGTGAACATGTCGAAATCATGCGCAGTAAAGCACAATATTCATGGTCCTTCGACGATGCCTTCATTCCAGATATATTGATCAAAAGGACGAAGTTATCTGTTACAAGACCCTGGTTAGACCAGTTTGAACATACGGATGTCAAATCTGGTACAAGCAGAGTGCTAGTACTATGGAAGGATTAAAAGTTTTCGAAAGGAAATGTTAGAGTATAAAATGTGAAAAGAATATGGAAATAAATCATTGTGTTGTAGAACCTTGCTTTTCATTTGATTGTGCGCAGGAGCGTTGGTCCGTCGAGCTGGATACAGAAGCCGGAATAGGAGTTAATCGGTTTGGAGCATATCAGCTAGCTAAGTGCACCATCTCAGTGTTTTGAGTTGCAATTGCAGGAAATTTTGCATACTTGGACGTGCGAAAGTGGCAATTAGGAGCAAATCACCCGAATAGGATTTGTGACAATCATTCTTCATATTCAAAGTCAAAGTCAAATACCAATCGTTATAAATTTTTAAAAGAACATAAAGCAAATTCCAAACAATAAAACTATAAAAAACTTAATGGCCCGAATGGCTCTCTAAATTTATACGTTATCAGTTAAACACATTTATTGAAAAAAATACACTTGCAAATTTAAATTAATTAAGATTATTACATATTTTTTGATTCAAATGAAAAAAGGAGAAAAAACCAACCAGCATTATTCAAAAATTACTTTTACTACTAACACAACAATGAACTTATATCCTAAACCTAATATGTTACACCCTAATTCTAAATAAGTTCAATCAAAAAAAAAAACGTTACCTTATATTGAAACCTATACCTAATTTATAATACAAATAAACAACAATACTAGATGTAGCAATGATGAGATGAATCTAAAAAAACTAAGTAACGAGAAAAAGCACAAAAACAGAAAATAAACACGAATAATTTAGACATTGTCATTCAGCCACCAATACCTAGATAGTTCCATCTCAGCTCGACCAGCCTCAACGAATCTAGCAAATGAGTATCACCATTGGAATTGTTGGTCTCGTGAACTCAGATTCGGACGATATTTTATCTTCTTATCGGTGGCCCGTCGATATATGTGATATATGATTGGGACGCCGTCCGAATCAAAAACATATCGATTCATGTCCAAATACACGAATGCTTCTGGAGGAATGAAGCCAGTAGTGAGGCAAGTCACAATATACCCGCCTGTAGGGTGGAACGGCTGTGAAATCCAAGGGTTTTCACTCACTGTTACAGATCTTGCGATATGATTCCGAAGAAGTTTCAATATGAAGATATCGATTCTTGTCACTTGAGCGGTTTGATAAATTTTTCTGTTCGATATATAGTGCTTCCAATCCGTCTCAGGCTTTCTGTACAAACCAGTACATGCACGAAGACATTTCCTTTCGAAAACTCTTAATCTTTCCATTGTACTAGCACTCTGGTTGTACCAAATCTGGAATCCGTATGTCAAAACTGGTATAACCAGGGTCTTGTAACAAATAACTTTGACTTTTTGATCAATGTATCTGGAATGAAAGAGTCGCCGAAGGGCCATGACTACTTTTAGTGCTTTACTGAGCATGATTTTGACATGTTCAGTATAGTACAGATACTGATCGAGATAAACACCGAGGTATCGAACACAGGATTTATGTGGAACCCGTTCTGAAGTACCCTCACCAGCCATAATGTGGAAATCCTTCCAATTACGTTTCAGGTCTTGACTGGCCCCCTGCAGCGTTGTCCGAAACAAAATTGTTTCGCACTTCTGCGCATTGATTTTCATTCGCCAATTGTCGATGTAAAGCTGCACATCATTAAACATTTTTTGAAGATTGCTCTGAACTATTGTAGCTTTTCGGTCTGCCGTATAGATGATCAGATCATCAGCAAACGCTACCAATGATCGCGTTGGCGAGACATTAAAATCAAAGCTGTTCAATAGCTTGCGAATGAATATTGAGAAAAGCAGGGGCGCAGTAACTGTTCCCTGCTGTAGACCATTCAAGACCTTGAATTCGCGCATTGTTGTCAGATTTCCATCAGTTACAACAAATGATTTCCCGTATAACATATTACACATCATGGCGACAAGGTGTCTGGGGAACCTGTCCTGAAGAAGTTTGAAAACTAGTCCATCTAACCACACCGTATCGAAGGCTTTCTCCATATCAATGAGACATGCTCCAACACATTCTTTGTTGTTTAGTTTCCAACAGATGTCTGAGGTTACTTTCGTTATTGCATGTATGGTCGAATGCCTGGCACGAAAACCAAATTGGCAATTCGGCATCAACTCATATTTCTCAATGTGGGCGTTTAATGCTCTGTTGAGTATCACTTTGAACACCTTGCTGATGTTAGGCAGCAAGCCGATTGGGTGATAGCTTTTAGGGCATGAAAATTCTTTTCCTTTCTTCAAGATCGGAAATACCTTAGCCTTTTTCCACTCATTTGGGAAATATGAATTGTTCAACATGTTGTTGAACAATATGCAATAATTCCTAATAGCAACCTCAGGCAAATGTCGGAGAACTATATTTGGAATACCGTCAGTACCACATGATTTTTTGTTGTTTATTCTGCGAAACATGAAACACAAGTCTTCATAGCTGACAAAATAATCAATAAGATTCAAGCTCGGTATGAGGTCAGATGTTAATGTTTCATCGAAATGAAGAATTGATTGGCCGTTCAGGCTTGATTTGAAGTCGGAAACTTTTGCTTCAACGACCTCCGAAAATATTTCATTCCTTCTCTCTGGGTTTGGCAGATGAACCAATTCAAAATGTGTTCCAATTAGGGCAAGTTTCTGCAATCCATCACATATAATCCTGTTTCCATTTCTATCCGGAGTCGTACTATCAATTTCGATACCAGCTCTATCGAGAAGATTTATCTCATCACTAGCGACTTCAAGATTCGATACCTTCACTCGAGACTTCCTGCGGAATAAGCTATTGACTTTCGCGAAAACGCCATCTGGGTCCTGTGGGCTAAGACCCCTCAGTTTTTCCGCCCATTGATTGCTGACCTCACTCCTGAAGTATGAACGGATTAAGTTCCGGACATTCTTCAGGTGTAATTTCAACAAAGCCAACGAGGGATGGTTGTAGTCCAAAAATCGCCGATAAATATTGTTGACGCGTGTGAGAAGAAGGCTTCTCAGTCTTTTCAACCTTGCAATGGTTGGTCTTTCATATCCTTCCATATTGTTTCGATGTTTAATCTTGGGAACTACTTTCTCAATCGTTTCCAACGTCAGCTTCTCTAACTTCGACAAATAGAGATCTATTTCATCGTCAGTTAGATTTCTGTTATTAGGAACCATTGAGCAAGCGTTGCCATCATCAGAAGAGGGACATTGCTTCTGGTACTCCCGATTAAACTTCTTTTGAAACTTTCCCCAGTCTGTTTGTTTTAAATTCAACCGATGGTTTTCATGTTGAACTGGAATGAGGAAGAAATCATCCCTTTGATGATTGATTTCCATTACGATTGCGTTATGATCGCTATCGTAAGGAAGCACCTGCAGTTTCCGTTGAGGACTATTAAAGCTGAATTCAAGTCTTGCGTCAGCAATGCAGAGGTCCAAATATGAATTTGTCCTAGGGTATGTTGGGAACTCCGACCCATATAGGTTGCACCTGTATTCAATTTGGTTCTCTGTTACCCATGATTTCAGGAATACACCTCTTGGATTATTGGTGGCGTTCAGCCATGATGTATGCTTGGCGTTCAGGTCACCAGCAAGAATATAATAGTTATGCAGCCTGTTCAATTCGAGTTTTTCAAACAAGGAATTGAGTTCCTCCTTGAGCTTGAGAACAGTTCCACCAGTTGCATAGGCAGAGATAACGAAGAGGTTATCCCCACCTGGCAGTGAAATTTTGATGACGGACACTTCAAGAAATTCAAAGTTTTTGAATTCGACTTTTTCAATATTTTGAAAACAATAGGGTCTTCTAACCAATATCCCGGTGCCACCTCCCCCATCACCTATTGCCCTATCGTTTCTTTCGAATGCAAAATCTTTGAATTCCATGGAATGCCATGAATTGAGGTGGGTTTCAGTGAGAAGTATGATGTCAGGCTTTTGCTTAACAACAAATTCAAGGAGATAATCACGTCGATGTATAGCAACGATAGAGTTGACGTTGATCGATATGAGGCGAAGCCTATCCATGGGAGTATGACTGGATGACAAGTTATTATTAGGCATTTGAAAGACCTAAACGCTGAAAAGCAAAGTTAATTTTTGAATCTTGTTTGTCGATTCTCTCCGATAAAGAATTAAGTTGCTGGTAAATTTTGAGAAGCAGCTAATTATTGCCACTTACATTATTTACATTATTTCCAGCATTTTCTGCTGGTCCTCTAGCGGCGAGTGCAAATGATACTCCGGGCTTGACGAAGTTGGAAGGTATGATATTACGGTGTGCTTGTGCTTGCTTTGGAGCAAATTTAACTTTTGCATCTTGATATCGGGAGCATCCTCGATATGATGCTGGGTGACCAAAAACACCGCAGTTAACGCAGTATAATTTTTCTTTAGGCTCCGTCTGAGCCAATTTCCACTCACCGGGAGCATGAACGTCTTTGCATTTAACGCAACGATAGTGCATGGCACAATTGGCAGCCGAATGTCCAAATCTTTGACACCGGTAACACTGGTTGACTTCTCTTTTCTGGAGGCGTTCCCACCTCACCACTCTGAAATTCAAGTACCTTATTTGTTGAAGGGCACTTGGACTGCTCTTATTTGCAATTTGTACCAGGTAAAGTGGTAAATTCTTCCTTTCTATGGTCGACCTTCTTGTCGCAAAGGCTTTGACTGAAACAAAATCAATATCTGGTGCAGCCTCCTTGAGCACCTGAAGAAGATCGACCGTATCCTCTCCGCTGTCCAAACCCTTCAACAAGAAGGTCTGATTCTTTTCACTTTTTGGGGTATAGGTGAAGTGTGGAACCTCCCCAGAAATCAGCGCATCTTTGGCTGACTTGAAATCAACCAGTGATTTCGTCCTTATAGTTAATTTTTCGGCATTAACTCTTTTGATTTCGAAATTGGCCAGTTTATTTTCGGCTGCCAATAGCCGAACCATATCTTTTCCGGTTTGTCCGAACACGTTGATTGGCGGAACTTTTTCTGTCTTGTTGGAAGCTTTTTCAGAGGAACCAGCAGAACTGCGGGCTGGTTTTTTCTCCTTATTTTTGTTCTTTAAATATTGAATAAAATTAACGCCATTATCTTGATTAAAATTACCTCCGATGTTTTCTTCGATTTCCATATCTTCGGCTAATCCCTCCAGCGCTGCAAAATAATTTTGGCTCTCGTTGGTGCCACCAGCACTTAGAACTTCCTTTGGATTTACTTGCTTTGTATTTTTCTTCGGCTTTGTTACCTGTTGCCATTGATTTTGTGGCTGCGTCTTTTGAGGCTTCATCCCTTTCTTGAAAAGATCCTTGAGAGACTGTATCTCTTGCCTTAGTTCATCATTTTCTTTCTGCAGTTTGGCCATTTGTTGATTGTCCGCTATTATTTGCAGCTTGCACCCTCCATCTACGGAGTTTTCTTCGTTATGTTTTCTTTTGGTGATTGTTGCCAGTTTCGTATTCGTCGTTTCCCCAGGTTGCCCCAACGGTGGGATGCCGTCGGGCTCCTCCATACCAGCGGCGAAGTTTTCTTTGGTAATTTGTTTTTCGTTACCAATCGAAGTAAAAATATTCGATACAAATTTCCTGAGTCGATTACTTCGACAATATAAGATTTTTTTCCGATAAAAATTAACTTCGGACTAACGTTTTAAAAAAATTAATTTTAATTTTTGAAAACTTTTGACAGGAGCGATTTAAAAGACGTCTATACGCAAAGACTACTACGATCCATTTCTGACAATCATTCTTGATGCGTCTGAATTGGACTTGTGACAGTCATCCTTGATGCATCTGGTATAGGTTGGAGTTACAGTACACTAGGGCATATGAAACTTGCAGTTTGGCTTAACTCAACAAAGTTGGACGTGAAACTAGCATGGATGTACCATCTCCGTACTTTGACTATTGTTTGAAAGAAACTTCGCACACTTGGAGTTGTGAATCTTATAATTGGGAGCAATTCATTTGAAATGGACTTGTGGCAATCAGTCTTGGTGCTATTGATAGAAGTTAGACTTGCAGGTGCAACCAATTCCGCATACGAGGGCGTGTAAAATTTTTAGCGCGGGGTGAAGCAGCAAAATTCTGCGTGCAGCTAGATTTGTTGCACCATTTTAATACTTGAACTTGCGTATGGGAGGACTTTCGCTTACTTGAAAGCTGCAGTTAGGAATAAACCATCAATCCTGCAGTTGCGATAATCAACTTTGTTGGTCCATTATACAGACTGTCGACTGGCAGTGGGAACCTATTTCACTTGCGAAACTTGCAGTTTGGAGCAAATCAAAGAAATTGGGCATGCATCAGTTAGCATTGGTGCATCATCCCAGCGTTTGAGTTTCCATTTGGTAAAAATTGCAGCTGAAAATAATTTAGCATAATTAGATTGGCGGAATTTGCAAATCAACAGATTTGAAGTAGGAAATGAATGCCTGATCAAGTCCACATTGAGGCTACAACAGCAATTGGAGTAAATAAAGTTTAAAGCTCAGTGGTTTATTCGCTTTCAGCAGTAAAATGAGTGGTCAAGAAGCTGCCTTTAAACAAATACAGAGGCTTATCTCCAACTTCAAGAAAGATAGCGTGTCAAGACACGGCCTCGCATACTTTCAAACAAGGCTGAAAAAGTTGAAAACGATGTGGGCAAAGTGCGAAGAGCAAAGTGATGAGGAATGCAACCCGTGAAAGGGAAAGAAGAACAGCTTAAGCAGTACATTACGGAATTTGAGAGCTTAGGGGGTCTTGTCCTAGACTACTTAATATTATTCCAGTTCAAAACTAACGGTTATTTATCAGGAGGCATAGTTCCAGCCACAGGGATCACCTCAGCACTAGCAGATGCTGTCAAACTAGAAATGGTGAGAATATCGTCTGACAAGTAGAACGGTAGTTATGCGGACTGGTTTGCATTTCGTGATCTTTTCCAAAGCATGGTCCACAAAAATGCCGATCTAACAGAGGTCCAAACATTTCAATATTTCAGGAATGCTTTCCGTGGAGAAGCGGAGAAGCTTATCAGCCATCTAAGAATAACGGAAGTACATTACGAGCCGGCATGGGCCTTGCCATGCGAAAGGTATGATAATCATCGTGTCATTCCACACAAAATGATGCAACGGTTCTTTAACATTGAACACTGCACGCGAAACGGCCCATCCGGACTAACACGAATGCAGATACGATGAATCAATGACTGGCAGGCATCAAAGCATTAAAACTCAAAAAACTTCAAAAACTTGATGAAGACTCGAGAAGAGAATGGCAACGAGACATCTCGGATATAGCTGAGATTCCCAGCTTACAAAGGTTTTTGGACTTACCGAAACAACGGTTTTCAATGTTAGAAGCGTTGTCGCCAGTGAAGCTGAAAAAAAAGCAGTCTTCACTTTGTCAGTCAACGTAAAAGTCTCATGTCCAATGTGCAAAGCCAAACAAAAGCTATTTGAGTGCAACTCATTTAAACAAGCGACACTTCAAGCACGACGAGCGGTGATTAAAATCAAACCTATGCGCCAACTGTTTTAGACAACATCGATCGAATAAATGCACTTCTGCTCACGGTGTTGAAATTTGGCGCAAGAACCACAATATTGTTTTACACATTCAAAATCGGCAAAGTCTCCCTTAGAACCTAGAGCTTCACTGACTGTACAAGATCATAGTGTTTACACCAAGCAAAACTATGTGTTGCTTGCAACGGTTCAAATAAGAGTATGTCGTCCTGATGGAAGTTGCTTAACGTTTCGAGCGTTCTCAGATTCCGGAGCACAGCGATCATTTATAAGTGAGCCAACAGTGCAACTATTACAGGGGAAGCGCAAAGGCTCCACATTCAAGATTAGTGGGATGAGAGCAGTTGAAAATATCACCTCTAGAGGAGAAACGAAAATTTGTGCTATTATTCAATCTGAAAACGGACAAAAGGAAGAACTGCATTTTAAATCACTCATTCTCACAACGATAACCGCACCATTACCGTGCGCCAAAATCCCTCTCGTTGTTCCACAGGGATGAACAATTCACGATTTAGCTGACCCAAGATTCAAGGAACCATCAGCGTGGACATTCTTATTGGAGCAGATCTATATGGAAGATTAATGTTCCCAGGGCTTCTACTCGGTCAATTATGTGCTCAGAAGACAAAAGTAAGTGCTCTTTGGAACAGTTCCATGTGAACCATCTACTGCAGTAAGAGCATTTAGATCGTATCAAGGTCTGGAGGAAACATTGCGTCAATTTTCGGAGACAAAAACGCTTCCAGCAAAAAAACACTTTTAGTTGCAAACAGTGTTTCGAAAGCCAACAGGAAGAAACTTTGTTAGTATACCGCTCAAGAGTGAAATAGATACGTTCGCAGACATCGGTGAAACCCAAAAAATTACGTACGTCCGATTTAGGCAATGGGAGCAACGGTTGATATAGAAACCGGCGCTGTACAATCAGTACCGGAGCTTCATGAAAAAATATCTTGATTTGAGTCACATGATAAGAGTATCAACATATCGAGTTAAAATGGCAACAGCATGTTCTCTTCCACACCGTACAGTATCAAAAGAAAGGGTTCAATAGGGAAGTCCTTAAATGACATTTTTCACACAGGTCATGCAATACAAGGAAAATTATTTCACCTTTTAATGCGATGGAGGCAACATAAATTTTTCGTTGCAGCTGAAATCGATCAGATGTACAACAGATCTCTGTCCATGAAAAGGACCAACATTTTCAGAGAATCTTATGGCGATTGAATCAAAGTCAGCCCATTTAACATTTTCAATTGAGCACAGTCGCTTATGAAACAGCATGCGCACCATATCTTGCAATACGTACGCTACATCAACTAGCCGCGCATGGGATCAAATCATTCCCAAATGGAGCACAAACATTGGTAAGAGACTTTGATGTCGACGACGTGTTAACTGGATCCGATAAACTGGATGACTTTCTCAAGCTTCAAGCAGAACTTCGAAATCTTTTTAAGAAAGAAGGGCTTCACTTGAGGAAATGGTCTTCTAACCACCCGAAATTGTTAGAAAGCATTCCAACATCAGAAACAGAAAACCAACTTCCCTTGAATATCGCAGCATCGGAGAGCATCAAGACATTGGGTATTCAATGGCACCCAGCAACAGACGAATTTACGTTTGCTATTATCCAAAGAATAACAAAGCCTTTACAAAGCGAATCATTCTAGCAGAAGTTGCCAAACTATTCGGTCCTCTTGGCTGCATTCAACCATATATCATCATAGTAAAAACAACAGTGAAAAATTATGGCTAGAGAAAAAACCTTGGATGGTCCGTTGGATTCTATCACAATAAAGGAATGGGTACAGCTACGACAGCAACTTCCTGCCTTAAGTGCTTTGAAGATAAAACGGTGAATAAATTTCAGCCCATCTTGCCAATTCGAATTTCACGGTTTTTGTGACTCGTTATCTACCGCGTACGCTGCTATCGTATATATCTGAGTAGTCAATACCATATCAACAAAGATCGCATCGTTAGTCGCCAAATCAAAAGTCGCGCCAGTTAAGGTTCAGTCAATACCAAAATTATAACTCAATGCCGCAGTTTTGTTAGTTAAACTCATGGCTGAAGTTGTCAAAGTACACAATTGGAACAATGCCAAATGGAAAGGTTATGTCGCTAATCGTGAGAGCATCATCCAACAGCATATCTCCAAAGAACACTGGAATCATGTCAGCAGCATTCGGGACAATTCAGTTGATATTGCAACAAGAAGAATGTATCCAAATTAGTTGGTTTCATCAAATTTATGGTGGAATGGGCTAACATGGCTCAGCGTACGCATTATACGTATGCCTTCAGCAGAACAATTTACAAATTATGTTGAAGAAGAGAGCTGCTTGCATCATTAACTGGCACTACAGAAGAGCCACCAGCAATCCTAACAATGTACTCATCCTTTCACAATCTACATCGGATTGTTGCTCTATGCCATCGGTTTGCCTTCAACATAAATCTCCTCAAGATAAAATGCCTAGGAGTCTTGTCGGAATCGGAACTCAGAGAAGCTACCAGTACATGCATCAAGATATCGCAGAGGTACGCGCTCAGTGATCCTTATCTATTATCTATTTAAGGTCGATAACGAAGAAATCCTCAGAGTGGGCGGTCGAATTCACAATGCACTAGTTAGAAAGACAGCTAAACACCCAGCTATTATCACAAAAAGTCACGTAGCAACTCTCTAAATAAATAAATAAATAAATACATTACGACTCGAATGCTGGATACTCACTGGACAAATATTGGTAAAGAAGATTTTGCGAGAGAGCATGACATCTTTTTAATTACAGTTAGACCTAGAAATCAGCTTAGATCGCAGTGCACCTGCAATTGTGAACTTTTGGTGTGACAAACTAATAGTTCCTAACTTACCAATAGCGGGAGGTGCGGTAGCCGAAAAATATTAATTTGACATCGTTTACCAGCGACTCAACTTCTGCCTATTCGACATCATAGGGAGTATGAATGGCAGAGCCTAAAAGTGGAAACGCTTATCTCATATTGAAAGGAACTTTAAAAGTTTTTAACCAGAAGGACTTAAATTATATAAAGAACATCGAAAATTCTATTGTCACTATTGCGATCACTACCGACCACAAAGCTATTACAATAGGAAAAGAAAGGAGTGACCCGACAAATCAAACGCCGTTGTGTGATTTCATTGCCACCATAGAACATGTGGCGGAAGTACTGTACTCGAGCCAGGAAGCCGACAACCACTCCCAAGAAAGGTTGTCGCAAAGTACAATTGCCACCCAACGACATGAAGAACTAAGGTGAATCCGAAAAGCAGCTGTTCTCAAACGAAAAAAATCTGCATGCGACTCGCCAAAAATCGGAAAAAGAGTAAAGATTGGGCTCCTTGAACTAGAGGAGCTCCTAAACCGCATAGGGCATTACCGGAGGAGCTGGTTAAAGGCCGAAGACGACCAGAAGGCTGAAGAAAACCAGAAAGCTAAAGAGCCTAATGAACACGCGCAGATAGCTCCACCATCAAGCGCCAATTAAAGAATAGCGTCTAGCCCAATCGAAGGGAATCGGGATAAAAGGAGGGAGGAAGAGGCATTTGATGGGCGTGGAATGCCAGATCAGGGATTCCAGATAGTACTGACAAAAGGAGCAGAGAAAACAGCAAAGAAACTCCTGCAAAAAGTGCCAGAAAATAAAGTTCGCACGGACGCCTAACAAGAAAAAAGACTTGACACGAAGAAACCAACACTGCCATTAAAGCAGTACATCCAAGCAGTTGGGCCATATACTGATCAAGTTCGGAGCAGAGGCCGACAATAATGAAGCATTCTACGTCGCAATAAAGAAAGTCTTCGGCAAAAGCGCAACTATAGCCTCGGTTAAGCTGATGGCAACGATCGAAACAAGAGACATTGCTTGCGTCACGGACCTAACCGAGATAGAAGAGACCATAAAAAGTGAGTTCCCTAGCTTGCGCAGGATCAAAGCGAGGCTGACACCTGAAAACCATAGAGGCCAACGCATGGCGATAATTGACTAGACTAAAAAGGATGCAGAACGATTACTGAATAAGGGCAAAGTACGATATTATTTGCTGAATATGGTGAAGAGCAGCGCCTCTTCAATGTTTCATATGCCTTGGCTATAGTCACACCGCACAAGTATGAATCCGAATCCGATAATAGTTTCCTATGTTACAAATGTGGTGAAATGGGACATACAAGAAAAGAGTGTACAAAGGAGGCACACTGTATCCTTTGGATGGATGCTGATCCAGACCCGGATCTTAAGCCCGTCTTGGGATTAGGAAAATGTCGGTTTTTGCAGAAAGCCCGGGCGATGGCATAATCAGACTGTAGATGACCCATACCCCGCAGCTAAACCTACACCGCAGTCGAACCGCCCAAAACTAGTTTTAGCAGTTTTACGAGGGACATGAAAGCCGACCTCTTGCTGCTGAGTGATCAACACCACGATAAAAGTTTGGCATCATGATATCCTGCTGAACTAGTACTGCCGCGATCTGGGTTCGAAAGAGTGGTATCCAGGCAGAGGGCTGTGGACGGGGGATGGTTTCGTTGGGCTTGGTGTTCAGGGACCACCGCCTTTAGTATGTACCTAACGCCGAACGAACCGATATCATCTCTCCAAGCCAAGCTTGATGCTTTGGAGGGTGCTGTCTCGGAACGCCGACGGTAACGTCCTCGTTGGGGGAGAGTTCAACGCCAAATGAATCGAACGGGGTATGCCTCAAACAGATCCGCGGGGAAAACGAATCCTAGAAATCACGGCCAGGACGGCACTAGTCGTACTAAACACCGGAAATATGCCGACTTTCCGCCGTTTTGGGTGTAAGAGAACCATACCGGACGTGACATTCACCTTGGAGTCCTTAGTACGGAGGAAACACAATTGGAGAATATGAGATGACCAGCCAGTGATCATCAGTGCATTCTACTTGAGATCAGTGATGTCGTCCCCAAACGTCTGTGCTCTTTACCTTCTACAATTGGGTGGAACATCGGAAGGTGGGCGCTTAGAGGTTCGTCGAGGTGCTCACAGCAGCAGGGTGATTCGCAGGGGATGGAAAAACTGGCAGCCCAAAATTGGTGAACTCAACTGTGAGCATCATTATAACTGCTTACAACGCGTCTATGCGCCGTCGAAAACCCCGGCACAGCAAACCCTCTGTGTATTGGTGATCGACTAAATTCGCTGAAAAGAGAAGGGAGTTTCACAAGCTTCGGCTTGAGGCTAAACGGGCCCGGAACCGCGACCAGGTATGCAATCGGGTAGCAGCATATAAGTTGGCCATGAAATGCCTTCCGAAATTGAATAATAACAGCACGGCTCGCTGCTGGCAAACTCTAGTGGACAATGTGAATATGGATACGTAGGGCCTCTGCTACAAACTAGTTATGCAGAAGCTTGGTGCCCTACAAACGGCTTGCATATATGAATAGCTTGCATATATGAACGGCTGAGAAGGCTGCTTCGGGAGTATCGGCGTTGAGTCGACTTATGGCCAACGTAGGGGAACCCAACTTATGGCCAACGTAGGGGAACCCAATCCACGAAGCGTCGTGATGAATGCTGTAGTATCAGTGCTACTGTACGGAGCAAAAACATGGGGTGATGCTCTCAGTAAGGAGGTATACCGAAAACGCTTGGCATAGGTACAGAGAAGAGAAGCAGTGAGGATTGCATCTTCACATCCGACAGTTTTTGATTCGGCGGTGAGAGTGATTGCAGGCGTTATACCTGTTGCCCTGCGTTGAAACGAGGATGCTCACTCAACGATTGGCAGTAGTCTTGGGTGAATTGCACGAAGGGTAGGTGGACTGCGTGCCTCATCCTGGATTTGAGACCGTGGCTAAATCGAAGGCATGGTGAGACTGACTTCTATCTGACCCAGCTTCTGAGCAGCTTCAGTCTTACCTGCACAAGACTGGTGAGTCACGATCCCCCGATTGTCGGCATTGCCCAGGAGAGGAAGACAATGCCTGTCACACATTATATGCGTGGAAAAAATGGGTTAGGGTGCGAAGTAACCTCTACAGGGAGACGGGAGAGCTCACCCGGTATAGTATTATCACGGTTGTAAATGGATCCATGTCGCACATTATGTTCGGGCATTCCTTAAAAGATAAAATGGACTCACTGCGGGGCTGGGGGATCTTTTATCTGAAATTGAATCCCTTATTCACTTGGTCGATCCAAGTGTTAGTCCTCGTCCCCATGGATATCCAAATATAGTTGTAAAGTCACTTTGGTCCTCTTTGTGTTTTCCTCTGTTCCATATATTCAATCTCAGCGTTAGTACTGGCACCTTTCCCTACGTACTGGAAAGGTGCAAATCTTGTTCCTATCTTTAAAAACGGTGACCCATCAACGGTTTCAAACTATCGTCCCATATCACTCCTCTTCTGTTTCTCTAAACTGCTGCTGGTACACAACAGGCTTCTTGAGTCATTGAGCTCAATTGTCAAACCACAAAAACATGGATTCTTAAAGGGTCGTTCAACTTCCTCTAACTTGGCTTGGTTCGAAGATTATATTTAAAGAGCTCTAGATAAACAGCTTTAAGTTGATGCAATATTCACGGGCTTCTCTAAAGCCTTTGACTCCATAAACTATGTTCTTCTCTGTCAAAAGTTAGCTTTGCTCGCCACTCTCAGTGCGTAAATAGCATATTTCATTGAGTTTTATCATTACTTAATTTTGAATTTTTTCTGAAACATTTTTTAACTTTATATTATTAATTTATTGTTTTCTGTTGTATTTTATAAAAATGATATATTTTATTTTTCTGAAGTATTTCGCAGATTTTAATGTATCTGTTGACTGGGTTTTTTTATTCAAATCAATGTTATTTGTTTTTTGCCTTGAACAGCCATCAGGCCTTGCTTTGTTGTGTGGGCAGACGCATTTTGACTGCTGAGTCATCTCCATGGCCTAAAGGTTGTGTGGAGGGAAATTACTTGATATACGTGTTGGCTGAATTAAGGAGGTAAGTACTAAATTAGGTCAGGTAGAGGGATATTCGGTTTTTGTTTTCTGGATTGTTGTATGCCCATTTATTCTGTTTCCTCTCGATTACGTTTTCATCGGAGGGTGTGGTCTTGTCCTGAGAAAATTGCGTCAGAATTTGAAGCTCTTGAATTTCGATTAATCTGATTTTTCATTAATATTGTAAATCTAATTAAATAATTAATTGTGTTACTAACTTTCGAGAACTTTTTCTAGAAACAGCGGTGGTGAGCCCGTTAAAATTTTTTCCCTCAAGATTTTCTCTGGCGTAGAGCCAATCGGTTAGTACTTAACCGTTCACCGGTAAATAAAATTAGTTTTCCAATCATAGTTTCCACATAAAATTTGAAGAAAATTCTCAAAATTGATGAAAATCTCTATCTCTTATAATTCGATAAAAACTCTCTCATTTTATGATATGACGAGTTATTGGACAGCATATGAAGGCATTTCAAGATTGACGATCATCTGTGCTTCCCAAGACCAAGATAATATGAAAGAGTTTTGCAACGGCATCGTTTCGGAGTTTCAACACTTGAATGGAGAATGACAAGAACAAAGCGAAGCATTGTATCAGTACCACTTTCCAAGCTGAAATTGGAAAAAAGTCGCACATAAACTTAATTGGTTGAATTTTGCTTAGTATATGACGAGTTCGCTGTAAAATGTGAAAAAGAAATTCGTAAAGTAAAAACAAATGAAGAACATCTTCTAAAGCTAATGAAAAACCAAACGAGCATTGTGGACGCCACCGTCAACATTTTGAAGAAAAACACAAATATTGTCCATTAGCAAATAAATTCGATTGAGCGTCAAATCGAGCCACTTACTCTAAAGACACAAAAGAGCGAAAAGAAAATGTATGAATTTAACGTACTTTCAGTACACAGACTGCTGCTTATGACTCATTTTCAAGCTAACAAAAGAACACTCCTTCAATTGATTACAAATACGTATCATGGAATAATCAATCCATTTATTCTATCAGCTAGTCAGCTGCGAAAACAAATCCAGACCATCAGAGCCCGCCTTACAGTGGATCAAACTCTTCCCATTTCCTCGAAATCATTATTAAATTTATATCAAGTTGCTTCTGTTCATACACGGGTTACAAAAAAAGACACCTTGTTCCGAATCCAATTTCCACTTCTAAGTTCTGACAACTATCAACTTCTCAAATTATATTCAGTTCCATCAACTTTTGAGGAAACTACTGCCTACATTAAACCTTCAACCGATTACCTTGCCCTTACAATAAACCGAGACAAGCATTGTCCACTTGCAGAGGCCAATATGCAACAATACCTAAAATTTGACGCTGATTACCTAATTTGCCGTCAAAAACATCAAATTTACTCCACTGAATCAAACGTGAACCAATGCGAAATCTCCTTGCTGATACATCACGATGAAGTATCAGCCTCATGTCAGGTCGAATAGAATCTGTACAGAATTAGTGGACTCAACTTACCACTACAAACAGCTGGATATTCTATGTACTACATCCGTCAACCTTGGAAATCGTTTGCTATGGAAAATGGTCCAGGCAAAGGATTATAGGCAGTGTCATTCTACGAATGCAGCCAGGATGCATCATTAACCACAAAATGGTCATCACAAGCCACAGCACTCTGTCAACACAAAATCGTTTCACATTTTCACCCGTGGTTAATTGAACAGCGTTCGTCACTGGAGAAAATACTAAAATTTCAGACCACCCGAATTTATATAATTGGACTTTAAATTCCAGCATGTACGACGAAGTTGCTGAACAAATCAAAAACCAACTAACCGCAAAATTAACTATCATCACGCACGATACGCACAACTTGACATTCCTTATGAACTTGTGAAAATTGTTGAGTCACAAGGAATAGTTTCGCTTGATCCTGTGCTAGATCCTCTATCTAATAGTTACCAACTTTTGCTGCAACTAAAATGTTGAAAGACACAAAACGTTAGCTAGATTCTACGAGGTATTACAATGAACTAATGAGACTGATTTTATTGACGCGCTTGTGGTAAACCCGCGACCTTGAAATTCCCTTCCCCTTCCCCGGTATCCTTCCCCACTCCATTTATATATTTACCATTGCTCTAGCTTGTTTCGTTCGCCTGCTGTGTCGTGTTGAGTAGATGTGTGTTGGTGGCGCTCGTCACGAAAATGGGGAAACAAACCAAGAGCAGCACTTCGCGATAAAATTTTGCGCCAGATTGGGCGAAACAGCTTCGGAAACGTACGCTAAAATTGTAAAAGTGCATGGTGATAGTGCTCCTAGTCGTGCCAAGGTATTTCGATGGCATAAAGAGTTTAAAGAGAGGCGTGAAAGCGTGGAAGACGAGGCGCGAACTAAATAACGAAAAACACCAAAACTGAAAATAAACACGAATAATTTAGACATGGTCATTCAACCACCAATCCCTGGATTGCGCCGTCTCAATTCGATCAGCTTCAACGAATCTAGCAAATGAGTATCTCCATTGGGATTGTTGGTCTCGTGAATCAAATTCGGAGGACATTTTATCTTCTTATCGGTGGCCCGTCTTATCGGTGGCCCGTCGATCCGATCAGCTTCAACGAATCTAGCAAATCAGTATCTCCGTTGGAATTGTTGGTCTCGTGAACTCAAACTCGGAGGGTATTTTATCTTCTTATCGGTAGCCCGTCGATATATGTGATATATGACTGGGACACCGTCAGAATCAAAAACATATCGATTCATATCCAAATACACGAATACTTCTGGAGGAACGAAGCCAGTAGTGAGGCAAGTCGCAATATACCCGTCGGTAGGGTGGAACTGCTGTGAAATCCAAGGGTTTTCACTCACTCTTGCGATATGATTCCGAAGAAGCTTCAATATGAAGATATCGACCCTCGTCATATATAATGTTTCCAATCCATCTCAAGCTTTCTGTACAAACCAGTACATGCACGAAAACATTTCCTTTCGAAAACTCTTAATTTTTCTATAGTACTAGCACTCTGGTTGTACAAGATCTGACATCCATATGTCAAAACTGGTCTAACCAGGGTCTTGTAACAGATAATTTTGACCTTTTGATCAATATATTTGGAATGAAAAAGTTTTCATAGGGCCATGACTACTTTTAGTGTCTTACTGAGCATGATTTTCACATGTTCAGTATAGTACAGATACTGATCGCGATAAACACCGAGGTATCGAACACAGGATTTATGTGGAACTCGTTTTAAACTACCCTCGCCAGCCATGATGTGGAAATCTTTCCAATTACGTTTCAGGTCTTGACTGACCCCCCGCAGCGTTGTCCGAAACAAGATTGTTTCACACTTCTGCACATTGATTTTCATTCGCCAATTGCCAGTGTACAGCTGTACATCATTGAACATTTTTTGGAGATTGCTCTGAACTATTGTAGCTTTTCGGTCTGCCGTATAAATGATCAGATCATCAGCAAACGCTACCAATGATCGCGTTGGCGAGACGTTAAAATCAAAGCTGTTCAATAGCTTGCGAATGAAGATTGAGAAGAGTAGAGGCGCAGTAACTGTTCCCTGCTGTAGACCATTCAAGACCTTGAACTCGCGCATTGTTGTCAGATTTCCATCAGTTAAGACAAACGATTTCCCGTATAACATATTACACATCATGGCGACAAGGTGTCTGGGGAACTTGTCCTGAAGGAGTTTAAAAATTAGTCCATCTAACCATACCGTATCAAAGGCTTTCTCCATATCAATGAGACATGCTCCAACACATTGTCTATCATTTAGTTTCCAACAGATGTCTGAGGTTACTTTCGTTATTGCATGTATGGTCGAATGCTTGGCACGAAACCCAAATTGGCAATTCGGCATCGAATCATATTCCTCAATCTGGGCGTTTAATGCTCTGTTGAGTATCATTTCAAACACCTTGCTGATGTTAGGCAGCAAGCTGATTGGGCGATAGCTTTTCGGGCATGAAGATTCTTTTCCTTTCTTCAAGATCGGAAATACCTTAGCCTTTTTCCACTCATTTGGGAAATATGAATTGCTCAACATGTTGTTGAACAATATGCAATAGTTCCTAATAGCAACCTCAGGCAAATTTCGGAGAACTACATTTGGAATACCATAAGTACCACATGATTTCTTGTTGTTTATCCTGCGAAATATGAAACACAAGTCTTCATAGCTGACAAAATAATCAATAAGATTCAAGCTCGGTATGAGGTCAGATGTTAATGTTTCATTGAAATGAAGAATTGATTGGCCGTTCAGGCTTGATTTGAATTCGGAAACTTTTGCTCCAACGACTTCTGAAAAAATTTCGTTCCCTCTCTCATGGTTTGGTAGATGAACCAATTCAAAATGTGTTCCAATCAGGGCAAGTTTATGCAAAGTATCACATATCCTGTTTCCATTTCTATCCGGAGTCGTACTATCAATTTCGATACCAGCCCTATCGAGAAGATTTATCTCATCACTAGTGACTTCAAGATTCGATACCTTCACTCGAGACTTCTTACGGAATATGCTATTCACTTTCGTAAACACGCCGTCTGGGTCCTGTGGGCTAATACCCCTCAATTTTTCCGCCCATTGATTGCTGACCTCACTCCTGAAGTATGACCGGATTAAGTTCCGGACATTCTTCAGATGTAATTTCAACAAAGCCAACGAGGGATGGTTGTAATCCAAAAATCGTCAATACATATTGTTGACGCGTGTGAGGAGAAGGCTTTTCAATCTTCTCAACCTTGCGATGGTTGGTGTTTCATATCCTTCCATATTGTTTCGAAGTTTAATCTTGGGAACTACTTTCTCAATCGTTTCCAACGTCAGCTTCTCTTCCTTCAACAAATAGACATCTATTTCATCGTTAGTTAGATTCCTGTCATTAGGAACCATTGAGCAAGAGTTGCCACCATCAGAAGGGGAACATTGCTTCTAGTACTCCCGATTAAACTTCTTTTGAAACTTTCCCCAGTCTTGTTTTTTTTTTTTAAATTCAATCCTTTGTTTTCATGTTGAACTGGAATGAGGAAGAAATCATCCCTGTGATGATTGATTTCCATTACGATTCCGTTATGGTCGCTATCATAAGGAAGCACCTGCAGTTTCCGTTGAGGACTATTAAAGCTGAATTCGAGTCTTGCGTCAGCAATGCAAAGGTCCAAATATGAATTTGTCCTAGGGTATGTTGGGAACTCCGACCCATATAGATTGCACCTGTATTCAATTTGGTTCTCTGTTATCCACGATTTCAGGAATACACCTCTTGGACTATTGGTGGCGTTCAGCCATGATGTATGCTTGGCGTTCAGGTCACCAGCAAGAATATGATAGCTATGCAGCCTGTTCAATTCGAGTATTTCAAACAAGGAATTGAGTTCCTCCTTGAGCTTGAGAACAGTTCCACCAGTTGCATAAGCAGAGATAACGAAAAGGTTATCCCCACCTGGCAGTGAGATTTTGATAACGGACACTTCAAGAGATTCAAAGCTTTTGAATTCGACTTTTTCAATACTTTGGAAACGATAGGGTCTTCGAACCAATATCACCTATTACCCTATCGTTTCTTACGAATTCAAAACCCCTGAATGTCATGGAGTACCATGCACTGAGGTGGGTTTCGGGTAGAAGCAGGATGTCAGGCTTTTGTCTGGCAATGAATTCAAGGAGATAATCACGCCGATGTAAAGTAACAATGGAGTTGACGTTGATCGAGATGAGACGAATCCTATCCGTGGGAATGTGGCTGGCTGAAAACTTATTTTGAGGCATTTTCGAATCTTGTTTATCGATTCTCTTCGATAAGGAATTTAATTGCTGATAAATTTTAAGGAGCAGCTCATTATTGCCACTTACATTATTTATTTTATTTACATTGTCTGCTGGTCCTCTCGCAGCAAGTGCAAATGACTCCCCGGACTTGACGAAGTTGGTAGGTATCACTGCGGTGTGCTTGATTTTGTTTTGGAGTGACTTTAACCTTTGCATCTTGATACCGGTGGCATCCTCGATGTGATGCTGGATGACCAAAGGCGCCGCAGTTCACACAATATAGTTTTACTTTTGGCTCCGCCTGAGCCAATTTGCACTCGCCAGGAGCATGAATGTCTTTGCATTTAACACACTTATATTTCATGGCGCAATTGGCAGCCGAATGCCCGAATCCTTGACACCTGTAGCGCTGGTTGACCTCACTTTTCTGGAGGCGTTCCCACCTCACCACGCGGAAGCTCAAGTACCGTATTTTTTGCAGGGCACTTGAACTAGTTTTGCTGGAAATCTGGACTAAGTAGTGAGGAAAGTGTTTGCGCTTCACAATCGATCTACTTGTTGCAAAGTTTTTAACTGAAATAAATTGTATTTCTGGTGCAACTTCTTGGAGCACCTGAAGGAGATCGACTGTGTCCTCACCACAGTCCAGACCCTTCAATAAAAAGGTTTGGTTTCTTTCACTTTTGGGGGTGTACGTGAAATGCGGAACATCTCCAGAATTTAAGGCACTTTTTGTTGCCTGGAAATCAACCAGCGACTTAGTCCTTATTGTTAATTTATCGGCATTGACTCTTTTTATCTCAAAATCTTTTAGCTTATTTTCGGCTGCCAAAAGCCGAACCATATCTTTGCCCGTTTGCATAGATACATTGATTGGTGGGACTTTTTCTTTTTTGTCATTAATCTTAACGGGCGGACCAGCAGTCAAAACGTTTGGTTTTTTCTCCCGATTTTTAATTTTAAGGTACTCTATGAACTCATTATCTAACTTAGAAGTTTTACCTGGATCCTCTTCAATGCTCATCGGGTCTTCAAGTCCAGCTAGCGCTGGATAGTAATTTCTGCTGTCGATTGCGCCATCTGTCTGAGGACATCCTCTTGATCAGCTTCTTCCTTTGGCTTTTTAGTTTTCTTATTTTTGGTTTTTGAATTTGCTTGTCGGCCTTTCTTGGTTTCTTTATCTTTGTTGAAAGTTAAAGTTCTAACAAGTGCTTCTAATGATTTGACTCGAAGCTTGAGTTCTTCATTTTCCTTTTTAATTTTGTCAGCTTTCTCTTTATATTTGATGAGCTGCTCGATTTCAATTACTGACAGAATTGTCGGTTTTTCTTTATCCTCGTGACTGCTTTTAAGCTTTTTTTCGCCCGTCATCCTTGGCGATGGGCACGAACCTTCTGGTTGATGGCTGAAGCCATCGGGCTCCTCCATCTCGTTGCTTTTGCAACGAGACTAGAGGGAATGTTCTCAGACCGGGACTTCCATTGAACGTATTTCCACTTTTGATATTTCTTCAGGAAATGAATTTCAGGTATTCGATAAATGCTCGAATAATTCGACGGTGATGGTTTTCAATTACAAAAAATTGTTTTCAACTGACTTTTGTGGAAAATTAATTAAATTTTAAAATTAATGACAGGAGCGATTTAAAAACACGTCTACACGCAACGAGTGCTAGACGTAGAATTCGTGAAGATTGGCGTTTAACAGTTCAAATGTTGGCCTCGGAACTGGGTATGAACTGTGAACAGTCAGATAAATTTTAACCGACGATTTTGGGATTTGGGAACTGGATCCTTCATCACGACAACGCGCCGTGCCACACCGCTCTCAGCGTGTCCCAGTATTTGGCCTGGAAAGGGATCGCCATGTTGCAACAGCCACCTGATTCGCCCGATATGTCACCCTGTGACTTTTTTTGTTCCCTAGAATTAAATTGGCGGGCAAAGGAACCCATTTTGAGCGGATTACGGACATCCGGGCGGCTGTGACGAGGTTACTTGCGGACATCCTAGTCGAAGCGTTCCAGAAATGTTACGAAACATGGAAAATGTGCTGGAATCGTTGTATAGCTGCCCAAGGGGACTACTTTGAAGGGAATGGCAGAGTTGTAGAATAATTTTAAATATAAGATTTTCATGGAGTCGGTCTCATTACTTAATTGTCACTCCTCGTATATCTAGTCCGATGTTAACTGATCCAAAGTGTAGAAGTTACAAGTCCCTATGTCCTGTGCTATAGAACGCCCGCTATGGTGCACTAGATCCTGTATCTAGTGTGATGTTAATGATAACTGCGAAAAGACAAGTTGACTTTGAATCCAATGTTACCAATGTTGAAAGATCAGCAGGGTCCAAAGCGTATGTTAAAAACTGAAACTAGGTACTGACTTAAAAAACTGAAGACGCTTTTTGAATAGCGGAAGGCTTAAATTCAATCGGAATTTCACAATCCGCTATTCATCGCGATGAAATTCGAACGATGCAACCGCGAGATAATTGGCGACCAAGAATTGATTTGACTTACCCGATGGATTGTCGGTAAACTCACGATTCCTCCAGGCTCGGACACGTACCGGATCCACACCACTGAGGGTGCGCCGATGAATCGGCTCGGAATGCAGCCGAAGATGCAGCCGAGAGGCACAGTCTGAAGTGATGAGAGTGGTTTGACTACCGGTGTCCAGAAGGGCACGAGACAAGGTGTGGAATCGGTCATTTTCGAGGTGGACAATGGCGGTAGGCGTCAACTGCTCTGGGCGTCGGTTCTGACGGCGAGCAGGGGGTGGTGTTAGGCAAGAAGAGAACAGACGTTACGGCGGGAACAGACGCTGAGATGATGGTGAGTGAGCGAGTCAATCCAAGCGCTCCCCAAAAGAGGGGGGGTGATCGGCGAGGGCGCCTTCGTTGCTCCCTAGGTACGTAGGAAGTAGCGGATGCTTCAGAAAGTGAAGGCGAGATGGAACGCGTAGGCGAACGGGAGCTTACAGGCGATGAAGCACGTGCAGTCACAGGTTGAGCAGACGAAGAATTTCGAAGCGACGTTGGCCGTGGTGACGAGTGGGATTCACCTTCTTGGCAAAGTGGTGGTGCGTCGTTTCTCGGATGCAAGATAGTGTGATGCCTCTTTCCGCAAGTATGGCAAGAATGCGTGGATTGGCATTGGTCAGCAGAATGATACACTGACAAGCAATTGCGGCAAATAGAGGCGCTTTCCACATAGTTTCGACGCTGTTGAGACGTCAAAGCTTTAAATGTTTGACACTGGCGGATGGAATGGTCCTTGGAATCGCAGTATGCACAATGGACCCAGGGCAAAGCAGATGAACGGAATGGCGGTGCTGTGATACATACGGAGCGGTGAGCAGACGAAGTTTCGTGGTTAGAGTAGATAGGCGATTTGGAAGACGAGAAGCGTTGTTTGGAGGCAGAAAGCAAACGCGATGATGTGGGGGAATGACCAGGCGACTTGATTTTGGAGGGTTGAGGAGGCGCAGTACTTTCCATGACTCGCAGTTGTTGATTAGCAAATTTTAAGAAGCATGTCAGAAGAAGGAAATTCATCATTTGTCAATTACTGTTCAAAGCGCTGACGAGAGTCATCGTCAAGATTTTGTGCGGCCAGCGAAAATAGCAGGAAATCAGCCAAATTGTCAATGGGCAATGATTTGAGCGCGTGAATGGCATTTTGATGGGTTGTGACGAACCCTTTTAGATGTTCAATAGAGGCGGTAGAAGATTTGCGATAACGTGAAATTTGCATTAAATCCATCTGGGCCAAACGGCGATTATTTTCGAATCGTTGTCGTAACGCTTGGTAAGCGAGGGGGTAGTTTTCAGCACAGAAATCAAGGTTAGCGATGACAGCTACGGCTTCGGCTGTGATGGACGATCGCAGAAAATGAAACTTCTGAGCGTTTTGCAAAGACGTGTTTTTGTGGACTAATGAGTCAAACAATGCGATAAATTCAGGCCTATGTTCAATTTGACCATCGAACATGGGCAGCTGAATTCGCGGAAGAGGAAGATCAATGGAAGGAATCAGCGATGTAGGGGTTGATGATCTGCTTTCAGCCAATTGACTGTATTTGGTACGTATCCCTAGACACAGATGGAAAAAGGCGGAATATTTAGAAGGATTGTCGGTTCGCTCATCTTCCGGCAGTTGGCAATTAGTGTGCACGTATTGATTGTCGGCTTCGGCAAAGTCGGGTTGGAGCTTGTCTGGCTCACGGACGCAGACCTCAGCTATGCAATGTCTGAAGGGTGGTGATCGTATCGTGAATATCTGTTGCAGCTGCGAACAGCTGTTCACGTTTAATTTGAAGAGCAATTAAAGTTGCCCTCAATTTCTCTACACCCGCTACCATGATGCAAAATCACAATAATTTCCGAGTTAAATGTTCAAGGGAGATGTTATGGGAATTTTAATTTAATAACGCGGCAAAAGATAACCGATTAGATGATAAACAGGCGGTCAAACGACACTACGCCATCTGTACATACGCTCAACCGAACAGACGCTAACTTGAGTCAATTGGGCGTAATGGGATGATCAAGTCCCGGGTTTCGGCACCAAATGAATAGCGGAAGGCTTAAATTCAATCGGAATTTCACAATCCGCTATTCACCGCGATGGAACCGCGAAATAATCGGCGACCAAGAATTGATTTGATTCACCCGATGGATTGTCGGTAAACTCACGATTCCTCCAGGCTGCGCAGCTAACTAGCGGGAGAATAAGGAGAGAATAGTAAAAGGAAGGATGGATATGTTGGTGCCGCGGATGCCTGGTTTTGATGATGTGTTCTTTATTGAAAAATTGATGAGAATCGAAGTAGAACTGGTTCATATGAGGATGTCTGGTGGTCCCTCTGTCTCGCGCGATTCCCGAAACCAACTCACGAGATTCTACACAAATTCTTTTCTCCTTTTATTTTCTTTTACTGTATTCTGACATGTGCCGAACAACATAAGAAGCTGTCAGTTCACTTCCGGAAATTAAAAGTTGTAAGGAAGGCGTTGAGTAAAAGTGACATCTATTGTCGAGCACGACAAAGTTATTTAAACTAAATTGGAAAATGAATCATGGCGATTATTATTAATAAAATTAATAGAAGAAAAAGGGACGTGTGTTGCATCATGATAAGGTGAGGATTCACGTCCTCGGTCTCGCCCGAACACTTTTATTGTTGAAACTCTAGTAACGTTATATTTCATTCATCTTTTTCTTAAATACATAAGTTTTGCTTATTCCAACATTGTAGTGTAGGAAAATTCTATATATTTCAATCCAACGTTTAATTCTCACGTTATTCCTCATCATAGTCAAGACAATTGCATGGGCATATCATTTTCCAAATTGTGAATTTGCATGATGCATTCTAGACAAGCATGCAACTTGGAAGGAATTCACCTTGAGACAAAGAATTTGTTTTAATTACGAATCAGATTACATTAG
Organism: Odontomyia ornata; assembly: GCA_963969285.1. NCBI lineage: Eukaryota > Metazoa > Arthropoda > Insecta > Diptera > Stratiomyidae > Odontomyia > Odontomyia ornata. The sequence goes on from OZ017742.1 coordinate 220,700,571, forward strand.
AATTTGTTATGCAAACAACAACGTGAGGACAAGTACATAAATGTAACGGGATTCAAATAGTTTGAAATTTGAACATTTGGTAATTATTTTGAGCGTTAGGAACTTATGTTATAATTAAGGTAAATCTGTTTGAACACTCTTCCTCGTTTAACTCTGCTAAATTTATATTATATCAGAAATGATCGCCAAGCAGTCCGTATCAAAGATTGGCGTTATTGTTCAGCAGAGTGTCTTATTTTATGACCGTAACCGTGCTCTAGAAGGTGATGTGATCAGTTTCACCGTGTTCCCAGCTGTGTTGCGCACTGATTTCAAAAATCAGTGTCCATCATAGTTGACTCACATCAAAAACAGATTTCGCTGCCGCAAAGGATTTCATTTTGAGCTACAAAATCTTTGAACTTGTCTTGAATAGAATTTTTGTATTCTCGTTTTGATTGCAACCCGCCTTCACGTCGTATAAAGAGCTTTGCAAATCTTTTTTATAAAGACCTACTAAATTCGCGTCTTGTCTCTCTGTCTCCGTGTATCACAGCAAGTCTTCTCAAAAACTATAGAAGCTAGAAAGCTCAAACTATCTTTCTCCCGAAAGTTTAGGTCTTATCAAACATTTCAATGTTTTTTAAGGGGGGTATTCCCTGATGCTGAAGTATCCCTTAAAAATTGTTTTCATCGAATGTGGTCGAGTGGAGTATCAAATGAAAGGTCTTGATAAGGACTTCATGAATCTGGAATCAGGGGGTCAAGACATAGACAAAATGTACAAAAAAATTGTCACCCCTTGCGATTGGACACCTTTTAGCCGAAAAATCACGGAGGTAAGTCTTTATGAGTAAAAGGGCAAAAATACCTCGGAAATCAAATTCACTTAACTTTGTTAATAGTAATAGTATTTAACAATTTTACGTTTTCTCTCATAAAATTAAAACGGTACCCTTAAATTTTTTGAAATTTTACAATATTTTATAGGAATCAGATCATAATCAAGTGAGTTAGAGCCTTTTCAATAGTATGGAATTACAACAATAATAACTCGTGTTGATTGGTTGGTACATATTTTTGTGGAAAATTATTTAAACTGGAACAAAAGGACGCAACTCTGAATATTTTGGATAGATTTGAATGATTTCTCATACAAGTACTATATTGAATGAATAATTAAAGTCATCGATTCATTAAATCAGAAAACTTCTTTCAAACCCTAGGGTAGTTACAAAACCCTTCCGGTAGGGGCACTCTCCTGCTCACTCGGCTTTTTTGTTCAATTTATAATATCTTTGAATTGAATCACATGTATACTGAAGCTGGTTTTCATTTTGATTTCGGGTGTAAATTCATAATTCTTTGCTTTCCAATGAAATTAGCGATCATGTATTTAAACTGAGCGCAATCATACACCACATCAACTCGTCATTTTTGAATCGTTGTTAATCACACATTTTTTTTTAGCTTTTAATAGTCCCGACATGACCCCGAGTCGTTTTTCCATTTCAACGCACATCTCAACGTCAAAGGGAGGCCAAGTTAATTAATTTTTTAATATTTTCTCAGTTACAGCAACTGATCTCGATATTTACTTAAAATTTTTGCATTGAGTCGTTGATTTTCATTATTGACGCAGAAATGCCTCGAACAGACAACATAGCAGCAGCGGTCAATTTGATTAAATAATATTTAGCAAATATTTCCAAGGTGGGAGTTACCTACGAGTATCTCAAATTTACGTTATGCGGGATTAACCGCCGTAACAGAAAATTGATTGGCGTGAATCCCACAAGATTATTTCTATGATGCTGTACGCTTTTAAAATTCGTCGTTCGTTTTGAAAGTTGATTAGCGTCTTATCTAATGTGTAATGTCTATTGTTAGAGCGAAATTTTTAGGAATCCCTGTGTAAAATCCTTGGGTTGTTAAGTATGAATGAGTAACTGGGTTCCCCGTCTGTTGTACTTTGATTTAACTGGAAATACTTTTGAGGACCAAAGATACAAAATTGTATCTCGGGAATTCCCGCATTTTATTCTATACAACAATCAATTTAATGGGCAAGGATATGAAAACGGAAAAATATATATAAGAAATTACTTAGCTACATCAACAATGATTGATTTTTTGTTGAGTTTCATTCAAATTAATTCAAACGTTTTGAACTCTTTCCCCGTCGTACACGAATTTAAGAATTACAATGACAATTGACAATGTTGGATGTGTTAATTTATAATAATGTTATGCTGCCGTTGCACTTTCCGTGAATGTGGGAAAGTGTTGGCCGAAATGGTTTTCTTTGGAATTTAGATTTGCAGAATCAGCGTCTGGCGCGAAGTTTCCCTGAATATGTAAAATTTGCATGGTTGGCGGTTCTCAGGGAATCGTTAGTTAACTTCTAAGCCCCGAAAAACATGTACGGGGACATGTACGTGAAATTACCCAAAATAAGACTCTTTTTCTACCTTTTATATCTCAGCATCTATCTGCAATTGTGTTTTAAATCTAAGTATACAGTTAAAAGAAGAAACAAGGATAACATACAAGGTTTTAGTTTGAACTTAAGTGGATTTTTTATTTTTCAAAAACAAACAAAATATTAAATTAAATGATATAAATGCGGATTTTCAGTACCAACTACACGGAAAATGTTGCAGCTTCTGCATCAAATTTGTATTCTGAACCTGAATCACATTTATAGCATTCTCAAACTCTGAAAAAAATATTTTTAAAAAATAAAAAAAATATTCTTTTGAAAAAAAAAAAAACCAAAACAGTATTTTTGTATTATAAAAAGTGCTATTAGAGAGGTGCTTTTAAGGCTAGGGTAATTAAACCTAAGTTTGGAATAGATGTTGGCACTTTAAACCATCATGCAAAATTTAGTTGAGATAACTTGAACGGTACCTGAATGTGGAAAAATTGAGGTTGCGTGAAAAGAAGCTCAAAGATGGGAGTAGTTGTCTGATGGGTTACAAATTCTCCAGGGCCATAATCCAGGTCATTTTCAGCAAGTTTTTCATCCTTGAGTCTTTTCTTGTTTCTAGCAGCTGTTCTTGCTTCTTTTGTTGCTTGCAAAGCTGCTCTATCAGCTTCCAAAAGCCGCTTAGTGTCAATGGCATGAAAGGCTTTTCTACTATTTTCACCGACTTTAACCCCCAATTTTTCTAACACTAGCTTGCTCCCCCAGCAACCATCATTGAAACAAATTACTGCATCCTAAACTCCAATTTGAAGTGTTTGTAGCGCTACATGCACTGACTTGGGAATTCTTTCCCACACTTTGTTGTTAAAACTTTCATTGGGGTTTCGGGTACCACCATGCAAGCACTTTTTGAGGAGATCATCTCTGGTCAAGTCCCTGTGCACACTCTTGATAGCTAATAGCTCTGCTTCTGGGAGACTGCTTTCATGACTGTAAGATTTTCCTGCTTCCATCTTCCTGTACCCACACCATGACTCTTTTTCTGGAGGACGCAAGTTAAGTTGTAGTTTGTCATTGGTTGATAGCTTGTGAAAGTAGGTGGCCCAAACTGCTTTTTTCATTTCTCGTAGACTGTGGGTGTTTTGTCCTAACAGCCAATCCAAAATACAGCTGCAATTTGTCAATTTCTTGATCTCTCAACCTGTGCTTTCCTTTTATCTCTTCCCCATCTTCAAGTTTCTTATTTCCTATTGTTTGTTTGAGTTTCCTCAATCTAGTTCCAAGTCTTTTTTGCACATGTCCAACACACTCCAATTTTTGAATTTACACTGCCTCACCATACGGGTTACTTTCACTCACTTTTGGAAATCCTTTAGAGTCACCATCACCAAGATATTTCACATACCTAACACCACCCCGAGTAGCCTCAGACCTTTGAAATATTTTCAGTGCACCCTCAACTTCCATTCGCCCACTGTAGCCGTCATAGTTCTTGTTGCACTCATGTAGTCACATTTTCACAGCCCATTTATGGCAATGTTTTGCCATACAATGTACATCTAACACTTTTCCAGTATCCACTGAATAGCAAAAAACAACCCCAATCAGATGTATGCCCTCTTTTCTGCCAACTTCCATCAAAGAATGCTGCTGTATCTGATATTTATTTCTTTAGCTTCACTTGCAGCCTTAGTCATTGAGTCATCGGCAACTTTTTCTAGTGCTTCCAGCAAAATTTTACTTTGCTCTTCAAAACGCTCAGGAGGGGGAGGGAGATCCATACCCCCATAAGAAGATTTTTCCAGCTTTAGCGCCCTTCCCTATACTACGCAAACCGTATACAAAATGGGTGGTCACATTGAAAGTTCTATGGGAGTTTGTATCGGACATCATTGCACTTTGTTTTTCACCACATTTTTCACATTTTATCATTAATTTTCTAGCTATACCTTTTCTTGAACTGCGATTTTTGAAAACTTTGACACAATCTTCACCTTCACAGTGCTTGCACGTGACACTATTTTGGACAAGGCCAGAGAGTAAACTCAATTGCACAATTACACTTCCTTCTTCAAAATTGCCACTTGTTTTGGGATTTTCCCAATGTAGGTACTGGAGTTTCTTTCTTGACGAACTTGAAGGTTAAGATAGGATCGCGACGACATTCACCTTGTTCACTCACTTCTCTCTTACTTTTTTCCTCGTCTTCTTTGCGAAGGGTTGAAGTTCCTCAATCTAGGCATGCTATCTGAACAAAAATGCTAAAGAAAACTACTAAAATATCAATGATAGGCAGCTTTTCACAAACAAGCCGAATTTGTGTCCGTCACATAACGAGGGCAACACAAAATAGCGATCTCACGGCTTTCCAGAGACCCATGGTGCAAGAACGACAATACAGGTAGATGCTGAGAATGTTGCCAACATATGTGTAACTATAAAAATATCATGTAAACAAAAAACGTTAGTTTTGGAGCCATAACATAGACAGCTTGCAGTCAGTACAGAGCCGCGCGTGAGCATTGCTCAATTTACCATGCGCCGCATTATACAAAACTATAATATTTGGCCGTTAAATTCATCGGAAATATGTCAACCCTTACTTTTTTATTCTCAGGAAAGTGCAGGCTTTCATCTCGTTCGCTCGTTTGAGAGATTTCCCGAAGGAAACCTAAACCGACCACTCACCGGTTTTAGACGTGAAGTCTTGGAACGTAACAACGGACTGTACCCAACAGGTCGACAAGTCCGGACACTCTTATTCTACTCCGAGGTGGCTGCTGGCTAGCTAGCTGATTCGGAGAGGAGTTTCGGTCGCAGGTCTTACGCGAGCAGACTAAGTCTGAATCACAAAACTCAGCTACCGGTTAAAATGCCCGATTTAAAACTCGTTGAACAACTTACAACGACTGTACTTCAAATTACGTGACTCCGTTCCGAGCAAAAGGATCAAAGACAACCGCTGAAAAATCTTACCGAATCTTACCGACGCGATGCCCGAAATAACCTACTCGTATCTAAAACGTCATGGTTTTCTAACGATAATATCGTAATGGATGTGGCGGGCTTGCCCTCCAGACCAAAATCTGTAAATTCCGATCATTAGGATGAAGCATAACTTGCCGATACATTTTTTCGATGTCGGCTGTGAAGACAAAGCGTGGCAGACGGAAGCGCAGCGGGATGGCGAACAAGTCATCCTGGACAGTGGGTCCGGTCTCCAGGATGTCGTTCAAGGAAATGTTCGTGGAGGTCTTGATGGAGGCATCGAAGACCACTCTCAATCATGTGGTACTACTGTCCGGCTTCAGCACGCAATGATTCGATAGAGAATAATGTGCTACCTCGTTCGGTTGTCAGTTGATTTCCTCCATGTGCCCTAGGCGTTCGCACTCGTCTATGAAATCCGTGTACTCGAGCTTCAGTTCGGTACTCCTCTTCAGCCTGCGTTCGGTTGCGAAGAATCTGCGCGTAGCAATATCCTTCGATTCATCTAGCCTTCCAGGATCGTCGCTGAAGGGAACTCGAACTACGAAGCAACCATCGCGCAGTCGCTGCGTTGTCTGGATGAACTATTCTTCACACGGTTTTTCTGTTGATATCAAGGTGGATGTTGAGTTTGGAACCTCCTTCACCTCCCAAAAACGTTTTATGGTCTCGCACAAATTATACTCCTCCGCCACGATCTGGACCTGGTTGTGGAGTGCCCACCTTCCCTGCTAAAATTCATCCAAGTAGCGTGTTCTCGAGCACCCAAAGTTCTGGGCCAAACATTATTTGCCCAGTGGCCAAAATCTCAGAAAAATGTACAGCGCACAGTAGTACGTCGATCCGATTGGTTTTGTGAAAGTTAGGATCTGCAACTCAATGTTTTTCGAGATGGGCCATTTGAGCACGTCTAGTTCTTGAGCGGGTTGCAATGAAATTATCTTATCCACTTCCATGACGCAGGCGTAGGATCCAGCCCCAGTTTGCGTACTATAATCGTAGCTATCAAGTTATTTTGGGAGCCTGGATCTAGCACAGCAAGGCACTCCGTGGTCTTCCCTTTGCTGCTGGTCAACCTGACAACGGCTGTGCTTTGAAGTGTCTTGGATACTGTAGCCAGAGGAGAATGAGGGAGAAAGAGAGCGCTGCTGCTTCCCTTGGCCGTTTCTTACTTCGTTTGGATATGGTCGTATTCGGAGTTGTCACGCTGGCTGGCTTCGAATTGGACACTCCGCTCAAATGCAGCAGGCAATTGTTAGCCTTGGCACGTTCTTTGCACCTTGTGGCCATCTTACAGGCAGTTGACACATAGTCCCTTTGACCGGACAAAACTGAGCCGTTTGGCCGTGGTGAGTTGTTGAAAAGCTGGGCAATAGTATGGCGGATGCGTCTGCTGCCACATGAGGCACGAAGATGTCGCAAATGTAGCCACTGTGGTTTTGGTCCTCTCGTTTCGATGGTTCTCCTGTCTCTTCGGCTGGTGTCCGAGTGTTTCGAGGGCCTGGAAGCGTACTTCTAAGAAACTCGAGAACCCCTTCAGAGAAGGCAGCTCCCTCGGGCTAGCTAGCGTTTGCTCATGCAATTTGCGTGTGATTGCATCCACATTTTTTAGCAATAAGTACAGGAGCAATGGATCCCACTCGCTTGCGGCTACATGGAGGCTCTCTAGGCCCTTAATGCACTCCTGAGCCACGTCGAGCAGGGAGTTTAGTTAGCGTGGGAGCACTGTCCTTGCAGTCTTTCAATGAGTGCAGTGACCAAGAGTCGGCGGTTATCGTACCGTTCTTTCAACGTAGCTCACACCACTCTGTAATTCTCTTCCGAGCGGGGAAGCTTATGAGTAGTCGTTCCGCTTCTCCGGTGGGACTGGACCTAAGGGGCCACAACTTCTGGCATTTCGATATGGATTGATTCTGTATCATCTGTTCAAACAAACTTCGAAAATGCTGCGACCGTAGGTAATCACCCTCAAACTTCGGTAGAGTGATTTTGAGTAAGCGTAGCCTGGGTTTCGCTGAGGTTGTAGGAGCTATGGCGTCAAAATTAATTAATTTTATTGGCAAAACGTAATCCAAAACTTAGATAAGTTCTTCGGTTTTGTAAATATTAAGCGCAAAGCTCATGGTTATCCTAAACAAATGACCCATGAAGACCGCAGTTCCCCTGTCCCGGAAGAAATCTGTAATTTCTTAGCAGATCATTTTCAATCAGTGTATTCCTTACCAAACTCCTCATCTTATGTAGATAACACTAATTGAAATAGCGCTTCAGGAACTCTTAGTTTCTGAAGATGATATCATTAATGCAATTAAAACACTTGATCTGAACCATGGACCTGGCCCAGATTCACTTCCGCCTAATTTTCTATACCAGTGCAGTGAAATATTAGTTTTACCTCTCCGTATCATTTTTAATAAGTCACTCGTAAGCGGAAAATTCCAATACACCGGAAATCTTCTCACCTGACTCCAATTCATAACAGCAAAAGCAAAGGGTATGTTCAAAATTATAGAGGAATTGCCATTTGATCCGCCATCCCAAAATTATTCGAGAAAATAGCATGCTCCAAAATATCACCCATAATAGAGCAGCGTCTCAATGACCAGCAACATGGCTTCAGGAACAACCGATCCACAATCACCAATCTCTAACGGTTATGGTCCACTACATACTTTGCGCGATGGAAAAAGGGCACCAGATTGACGCAATTTATACTGATTTTAGTAAAGCCTTTGATCGCGTCAATCATACGATTCTGTCAGAAAGATTGCGCAATTTTGGAATCACTTGCCCATTGCTTCGCTGGCTTAACTCTTATTTCAAAAACCGGAAACACACCGTTAAATTTCAAGTTTATATGTCCAAAGAAATTCAAATCTACTCCGGTGTGCCTCAAGGCAGTCATCGTGGACCTCGTCTTTTCAACATATTGATATCAGACCTTTCTGATGTGTTATCCGATATACCCCATTTATTATATGCGGATGATCTCAAACTATACTATGGGATAACATGATTATCACCTCGATAATACTAATCTTTCCCGAGCATACAGCACAGTAGACCTTGGTGTCTTCTCGGATAAGAAACTCCGTTTAAATTTGCACTATGATGAGTTTCTCTGCAAGGCTAATAAAATGTTAGGCTTCATCAAACGGCGTGCTAAAGAATTTTAGTTCATTAAAGTTCAATATCTGATTGACAGGATATCCTTGAACGAACCAGTAAGATTTACAAGACATTCACGTTTGTTGGTGGAAAATCGACATCTTACCATCTACGGTGAAAATGAACCAATTTATAGATTCTGCAAAATATGAAATAGCCTGAGCCATTGCTTTTCCCCAATCATATCCAGACTACAGTTGAAAACCAATCTATCAATGTTCCTCTCTTCCTAGTCCTATATTTTTAACTTGTATTTTTGTAAGTGCAACCTATATTTTTAACTTGCATTTTGTAACTTTTAAGTTGTAACTCTTTGTGATAATTTATAATTTTTTTAACACCTTGTTTGGTAAATAAATAGATAAATAAATAAATCCTCCACAGCAGCTTCCAGATAAATTAGACAGTCCTGAACCACTTCCTCCAAATTGGTGTGTCGTTCGTGACTGAATCCAAGTTGTTCTGTGTCGTCTGCCAACTCACAAAGCTGGTAATATTGCTCTTCTAATTGAGCCCAATTTCTTTGAAGTGACAGGATTCTGGCCCTGCACTATTTGCGTGAACGATTTGGGTTATATAAACGCGCGGCCAATTGGAGCAAGGTATCTGCCATCACTTTGTATCTTCGTGACGGCCCGATCGCGGTGAGACAGAATATCTGTTGTCCCAGTATCCTCCTTGGTACCTCTCAAGACCATCATCCTCTCGGAGAAATGCCGCTGGGAGTCGGTTAAATTGGACTGCGTGGTGTCGTACAGCTGGCTTGTGAAATACGGGTGGGATGGTGACACCTCTGGTAATGCTCGGATTCGGCTATCGATTCCTTCGAAGTCGTCTCATACGGGCCCGAGCCGTCGCAGCCGCTCCTGTTTGTAATCGGCTCTTTATTTCCGAGCCGTCGGGTCCTTCTTATAATTGACGATGATCGCGTCCAATTCTGTGGACAACGATTTTTGTTTTTCCGGCAATTTTTTCATCCTTGGATGATCGATTCACAGCACAAGCACACACAGAGGGCATCGCACGACACCAAACAGACACGCACAAAAACACAGCAACGCAGCCAGCAAATCCAGCATGCACTACATAATCAAAAAAAAAAACACTACATTGCGGCGTATCCCGCCGCGGCGTCTAAATGTTATGTGCCGGAACTCCTTTGTTCCGGCCCGGATACTCCTCCCCTGTTTTTAAATTCGGCTACTCCAATAAATAATCCTTCAACGAATGAAACTCACAGATTCCACTTCTATTCAAAAACACTTGTTCTTCATTTCCCTTTTGGAAACACTTTTCCTTTTATTTGTGCAGATCTAAAACTCTTTGCTATATAATTTCTACTTTACTTCACTTCTCTTTTTTTGCTAAGATTGACCAAGACTGATCTTGCAACGCATGATCGCATAAAACCAAAATGCTGACGCTTGCGTGTCCATGAAATGGATCTCCGCTGCGATAAGACAAGCAAACATCTACCAAAATCTGCTGATGGCGCCGTTATAAATGTACGTCAATTTTAAAATGTACGTTAATTTATAAATGCACGTTAATGTATAATTGCACGTCATTTTTAAAATGGACGTCAAGTATTAAATGTACGTCAATTTATAAATGTACGCCAGTTTATAAATGTACGTCAACTTATAAATGTACATTAGTTTATAAATGTACGTTAGTTTATAAATGTACGTCAATTTATGAATGTACGTCAATTTTAAAATGTACGTCAATTTGAAAATGTACGTCAATTTTAAATATACGTCAATTTATAAATGTACGTCAATTTATAAATGCACATTAATTTATAAATGTAAGGCAATTTTAAAATGTACGTCAATTTATAAATGTACGCCAGTTTATAAATGTACGTCAATTTATAAATGTACATTAGTTTATAAATGTACGTTAGTTTATAAATGTACGTCAATTTATAAATGTACGTCAATTTATAAATGTACGTCAATTTATAAATGTACGTTAATTTATGAATGTACGTCAATTTATGAATGTACGTCAATTTCAAAATGTACGTCAATTTGAAAATGTACGTTAATTTGAAAATGTACGTCAATTTTAAATATACGTCGATTTATAAATGTACGTCAATTTATAAATGCACATCAATTTATAAATGTACGTCGATTTATACATGTACATTAGTTTATAAATGTACGTTATGTTATGAATGTACGTCAATTTATAAATGTACGTCAATTTATAAATGTACGTCAATTTATAAATGTACGTCAATTTATGAATGTACGTCAATTTATGAATGTACGTCAATTTTAAAATGTACGTCAATTTATAAATGCACATCAATTTATAAATGTACGGCAATTTTAAAATGTACGTTAATTTATAAATGCACTTTAATGTATAAATGCACGTCATTTTTAAAATGGACGTCAATTATTAACTGTATGTCAATACATAAATGTACGCCAGTTTATAAATGTACGTTAGTTTATAAATGTACGTCAATTTATAAATGTACATTAGTTTATAAATGTATGTTAGTTTATAAATGTACGTCAATTTTAAAATTTACGTCAATTTTAAATATACGTCAATTTTAAATATACGTCAATTTATAAATGTACGTCAATTTATGAATGTACGTCAATTTATAAATGTACGTCAATTTATAAATGTACATCAATTTATAAATGTACGGCAATTTTAAAATGTACGTTAATTTATAAATGCACGTCATTTTGAAAATGGAAGTCAATTATTAAATGTACTTCAGTTTATAAATGTACGCCAGTTTATAAAAGTACGTCAATTTATAAATGTACGTCAATTTATAAATGTACGTCAATTTATGAATGTACGTCAATTTTAAAATGTACGTCAATTTTAAAATGTACGTCAATTTTAAATATACGTCAATTTATAAATGTACGTCAAATGTACGTCAATGTTAAAATGTACTTCAATTTAAATATACGTCAATTTATAAATGTACGTCAATTTATAATTGTACGTCAATTTATGAATGTACGCCAATTTTAAATATACGTCAATTTATAAATGTACGTCAAATGTACGTCAATGTTAAAATGTACTTCAATTTTAAATATACGTCAATCTATAAATGTACGTAAATTTATAAATGTACGTGTCAATTTTAAAATGAACGTTAGTCTTAAATATACGCCAATTTATAAATGTAGGTCAATTTATAAATGTAAATCAATTTTAAAATGTACGTCAATTTTAAAATGTACGTCAATTTATGAATGTACGTCGATTTGAAAATGTACGCCAATTTATAAATGTACGTCAATTCATAAATGGGCGTCAATTTTAAAATCTACTGAGATTGATTCTTTAGATCCCTTATATCCGTAAATCTTGCCCCGAAATAGCGTTATGTACCCGAATGCATCATCATCGTCAGATTCGGAACATGAGGACCACTGCTTCATATATTCTGCGCATGTACTTGTCTGCCTCGGACCATCGCCTTCATTCTCTCGATTAACGTCATAGGTGTCATGAGCTTTGCATCGTTTGACGATATATAGGGGCCAAGATATTTTGGTTATAACTTAACCCCACCTCCAAACTGCGTTCTCTTTATAGCCACCAAATCGCCTACTTTATAACGCGTTGCTGGTTTTCTACGTAGATTGTAAGCTTTTGTATTTTCGGACTGGACCAAAAAGATCTGCTCCTTCGCTTGTCTCCGTAAATTGTGCCTCTCCTCTTGAAAACAGCTGATCATCGCTTCTTCAAGTATTCCTTGATTTGCAGGTCTTCTTTGGTATGCATCTTTACACCCACTAGCAGTTCAAATGGTGTTACGCCAGTACTTCGTGAAAAAGTAGAATTTATCACTTGTCGAACTTTTGGTACATGCTCCTACCATTTTGTAGGGTCAACAACGCTAAGTTTCGCCAGGACGGGGATGGCTTAATTCAATAAGCCTCTCTACCTATCTGTTCACTCGTGGTAGTTCTGTGGTGATTATTCAAAGCCGCACACCTTCGGTTTTGCAATATTCTTGGAAATCGGCTGATGAACTCCTGTCTAAGGTTATTTGAACTAGATTACCGGTAATAGCACTTTCCAGCCGCAACTTCATAGTAATTTCGTTGGTGGACGTTGTTTTTGTAGGATATAAGCTACAGAATTTCGAGGATGAATCGATGACTGCCAAAATTTGCTTGTTCTGTTTGCTCGTCGATTCCAAAGGACCAAGAAAATCGATGTGATATGTATGTAGAGGTATTTCGCCTTTGTTTAGTGGATGTAGTTCACCTTCAAGTTTGCCGCGTTTTTTATTAGTGAGTATGCACGGAATGCAGTTAGCATTATATTTCAGAATTTTCTCTTCCAACTTGCGTATGCAATATCCGTTCTACGATAATTGTTTTGTTTTCCCCACCCTGAAATAATCTTTTTCATGTGCCTATCTGATTACTCCACGCTGCAAACCCTTGGGTATAACCGTTAATTCTTGATCGCCAATCAATTTTTACAAGATGTTCCTACTCATAAGGTAGTCATGATGCGATGGTTTCTCCCTGAGGATATCAATTATTGCTTTCAGCTCTTCGTTCTATTTCTGAGCAGTTTTTATTTTCGTGATTATGTTGTCTTCGTCAATCATCAATACTGCATAACGGCTCAAAGCGTCGAAGTGCTTCATTCTAGCTCCTGACCTATGCTCTACTTCGCAGTCGTACTCCTGAAGAAGTAAAACCCAACGAGCTACTTGTGTACATAAATTCTTTTTCCCCAGCCTTTTCGCGAAAGCATCGCAATCCGCGAAAAGTTTGAAAGGTATTCCAAGTAAATATACCTTGAACTTCTTCAATGCTTCAATAACAGCAAGAATTTTTTATTCATAACTGGAGTATTTTCTTTCTGCACCTGTTATCTTCCTGCTCATGTAATATACTGGATGTAATTAACTATCTTCCGGAGACTTCTGCATTAGTATCGTAGCCGTATCCTTCAACGGATCCATCAGTGTGTAGTTCAGTATAATGGCTCCAATTAAATATTTTCAACACTGGCTTTTCGCTGAGGAGTCTTTTGATTGTACTGACGCTTGGACTTACCGAAAGTTACTTTCTGAAATTGGTGTTGGCCGTCAAAGTCAAAGTCAAAAGCGCTTTATTTAATACCAATCGTTATAAATGTTTAAAAGAACATAAAGCAAATTCTAAACAATAAAACTATAAAAAACTTAATGGCCCGAATGGCTCTCTAAATTTATACGTTATCAGTTAAACACATTTAATGAAAAAAATACACTTGCAAATTTAAATTAATGAAGATTATTAGATATTTTTTGATTCAATTGGAAAAAGGAGAAAAAACCAACCAGCATTATTCAAAAATTACTTATACTACTAACACAACAATGAACTTATATCCTATACCTAATATGTCACACCCTAATTCTAAATAAGTTCAATAACAAAAAAAAAACAAAAACCTTAACTTAAATTGAAACCTATACCTAATTTATAATACGAATAAACAACAATACTAGATGTAGCAATAATGAGATGAATCTAAAAAACTAAGTAACGAGAAAAAGCACAAAAACAGAAAATAAACACGAATAATTTAGACATTGTCATTCAGCAACCAATACCTAGATTGTTCCATCTCAGCTCGACCAGCCTCAACGAATCTAGCAAACGAGTATCTCCATTGGAATTGTTGGTCTCTTGAACTCAGATTCGGAGGATATTTTATCTTCTTATCGGTGGCCCGTCGGTATATGTGATATATGATTGGGACGCCGTCAGAATCAAAAACATATCGATTCATGTCCAAATACACGAATGCTTCTGGAGGAACGAAGCCAGTAGTGAGGCAAGTCACAATATACCCGTCTGTAGGGTGGAACGGCTGTGAAATCCAAGGGTTTTTACTCACAGTTACAGATCTTGCGATATGATTCCGAGGAAGTTTCAATATGAAGATATCGACTCTTGTCACTTGAGCGGTTTGATAAATTTTTCTATTCGATATAAAGTGCTTCCAATCCGTCTCAGGCTTTCTGTACATACCAGTACATGCACGAAGACATTTCCTTTCGAAAACTCTTAATCTTTCCATTGTACTAGCACTCTGGTTGTACCAGATCTGGCATCCGTATGTCAAAACTGGCCTAACCAGGGTCTTGTAACAAATAACTTTGACTTTTTGATCAATGTATCTGGAATGAAAGAGTCGCCGAAGGGCCATGACTACTTTTAGTGCTTTACTGAGCATTGTTTTGACATGTTCAGTATAGTACAGATACTGATCGAGATAAACACCGAGGTATCGAACACAGGATTTATGTGGAACCCGTTCTAAACTACCCTCACCAGCCATGATGTGGAAACCTTTCCAATTACGTTTCAGGTCTTGACTGGCCCCCTGCAGCGTTGTCCGAAACAAAATTGTTTCGCACTTCTGCGCATTGATTTTCATTCGCCAATTGTCAGTGTAGAGCTGCACATCATTAAACATTTTTTGAAGATTGCTCTGAACTATTGTAGCTTTTCGGTCTGCCGTATTGATGATCAGATCATCAGCAAACGCTACCAATGATCGCGTTGGCAAGACATTAAAATCAAAGCTGTTCAATAGCTTGCGAGTAAATATTGAGAAAAGCAGGGGCACAGTAACTATTCCCTGCTGTGGACCATTCAAGACCTTGAATTCGCGCATTGTTGTCAGATATCCATCAGTTACAACAAATGATTTCCCGTATAACATATTACACATTGTAATAAACATAAGCAGTCGAGCAGCCCCGTGGTGATCAGGAGTGGCTGCTCCTGCAGAGATAAGGTGGTCACCCCGTCGAAACTGCTAAGTTTGTTGTTTTACTAGTGTAAAGTAAACTGCATCCGTCAAGTTTCCATCCTTTAGGCAGAGATGAGTGGTTCACTTCAGCCACTTTAACATCTTTAGGTTTGACATTCCCCTTGTAATGCAACGACCTTCTTCGGTGAGAGTAACGGTTGCTTTTTGTGTAATCTTTGCGTTTGTCTCAAGCCTCCGTGTCCGCTAAGTTTAACGTGGCGAAAAAATATTGAATTACTGTAGAGTAGCTTAATTGACACCTAATAGAACTTTTCTAAAGACAATAAAAATTGATCGGTGCGTCTTGTAGAGAAGAGTACGTGTGATAAGTATTTTGTAGTGTAGCTTCGTGGCTCGACAAGAACCCGCCTCATATGATCCCGCAAATGCTAGTCGTCAAGCACGCGTACGCGGTCGTTAAGCGAAGCTAGTTAGCTGAGCTCGGTGTTGTTTATAGCTCGCTGACACTTATGCCAGACCATCGGCACCCGTGTCCTACACGGGCATTAAAAAAAATCATTACAACATCATGGCGACAAGGTGTCTGGGGAACCTGTCCTGAAGAAGTTTGAAAACTAGTCCATCTAACCACACCGTATCGAAGGCTTTCTCCATATCAATGAGACATGCTCCAACACATTCTTTGTTGTTTAGTTTCCAGCAGATGTCTGAGGTTACTTTCGTTATTGCATGTATGGTCGAATGCATGGCACGAAAACCAAATTGGCAATTCGGCATCTACTCATATTCCTCAATGTGGGCGTTTAATGCTCTGTTGAGTATCACTTCAAACACCTTGCTGATGTTTGGCAGCTAGCTGATTGGGCGACAGCTTTTGGGGCATGAAGATTCTTTTCCTTTCTTCAAGATCGGAAATACCTTAGCCTTTTTCCACTCATTTGGGAAATATGAATTGCTCAACATGTTGTTGAACAATATGCAATAATTCCTAATAGCAACCTCAGGCAAATGTCGGAGAACTATATTTGGAATACCGTCAGTACCACATGATTTTTTGTTGTTTATTCTGCGAAATATGAAACACAAGTCTTCATAGCTGACAAAATAATCAATAAGATTCAAGCTCGGTATGAGGTCAGATGTTAATGTTTCATCGAAATGAAGAATTGATTGGCCGTTCAGGCTTGATTTGAAGTTGGAAACTTATGCTTCAACGACCTTCGAAAATATTTCATTCCTTCTCTCTAGGTTTGGCAGATGAACCAATTCAAAATGTGTTCCAATAAGGCAAGTTTCTGCAATCCATCACATATAATCCTGTTTCCATTTCTATCCGGAGTCGTACTATCAATTTCGATACCAGCTCTATCGAGAAGATTTATCTCATCACTAGCGACTTCAAGATTCAATACCTTCACTCGAGACTTCCTGCGGAATAAGCTATTCACTTTCGCGAAAACGCCATCTGGGTCCTGTGGGCTAATACCCCTCAGTTTTTCCGCCCATTGATTGCTTACCTCACTCCTGAAGTATGAACGGATTAAGTTCCGGACATTTTTCAGGTGTAATTTCAACAAAGCCAACGAGGGATGGTTGTAGTCCAAAAATCGTCGATAAATATTGTTGACGCGGGTGAGAAGAAGGTTTTTCAATCTTTTCAACCTTGCGATGGTTGGTGTTTCATATCCTTCCATATTGCTCCGATGTTACATCTTGGGAACAACTTTCTCAATCGTTTCCAACGTCAGCTTATCTAACTTCGACAAATAGAGATCTATTTCATCGTCAGTTAGATTTCTGTTATTAGGAACCATTGAGCAAGCGTTGCCATCATCAGAAGGAGGACATTGCTTCTGGTACTCCCGATTAAACTTCTTTTGAAACTTTCCCCAGTCTGTTTATTTTGAAATTCAACCGATGGTTTTCATGTTGAACTGGAATGAGGAAGAAATCATCCCTTTGATGATTGATTTCCATTACGATTGCGTTATGGTCGCTATCGTAAGGAAGCACGTGCAGTTTCCGTTGAGGACTATTAAAGCTGAATTCAAGTCTTGCGTCAGCAATGCAGAGGTCCAAATATGAATTTGTCCTAGGGTATGTTGGGAACTCCGACCCATATAGGTTGCACCTGTATTCAATTTGGTTCTCTGTTATCCATGATTTCAGGAATACACTTCTTGGATTATTGGTGGCGTTTAGCCATGATGTATTCTTGGCGTTCAGGTCACCGGCAAAAATATAATAATCATGCAGCCTGTTCAATTCGAGTATTTCAAACAAGGAATTGAGTTCCTCCTTGAACTTGAGAACATTTTGACCAGTTGCATAGGCAGAGATAACGAAGAGGTTATCCCCACCTGGCAGTGAAATTTTGATGACGGACACTTCAAGAAATTCAAAGTTTATGAATACGACTTTTTCAATATTTTGGAAACAATAGGGGCTTCTAACTAATATCCCGGTGCCACCTCCCCCCATCACCTATTACCCTATCGTTTCTTACGAATACAAAATCTTTGAATTCCATGGAATGCCATGAATTGAGGTGGGTTTCAGTGAGAAGCATGATGTCTGGCTTTTGCTTAACAACAAATTCAAGGAGATAATCACGTCGATGTATAGCAACGATAGAGTTGACGTTGATCGATATGAGGCGAAGCCTATCCATGGGAATATGACTGGATGACAAGTTATTATTAGGCATTTGAAAGACCTAAACGCTGAAAAGCAAAGTTAATTTTTGAATCTTGTTTGTCGATTCTCTCCGATAAAGAATTAGGTTGCTGGTAAATTTTGAGAAGCAGCTCATTATTGCCATTACATTATTTACATTATTTCCAGCATTTTCTGCTGGCCCTCTAGCGGCGAGTGCAAAAGATACTCCGGGTTGACGAAGTTGGAAGGTATGATATTACGGTGTACTTGTGTTTGCTTTGGAGCAAATTTAACTTTTGCATCTTGATATCGGGAGCATCCTCGATATGATGCTGGGTGACCAAAAACACCGCAGTTAGCGCAGTATAATTTTTCTTTAGGCTCCGTCTGAGCCAATTTGCACTCACCGGGAGCATGAACGTCTTTGCATTTAACGCAACGATAGTGCATGGCACAATTGGCAGCCGAATGTGCAAATCTTTGACACCGGTAACACTGGTTGACTACTCTTTTCTGGAGGCGTTCCCACCTCACCACTCTGAAATTCAAGTGCCTTATTTGTTGAAGGGCACTTGGACTGCTCTTATTTGCAATTTGTACCAGGTAAAGTGGTAAATTCTTCCTTTCTATGGTCGACAATCTTGTCGCAAAGGCTTTGACTGAAACAAAGTCAATATCTGGTGCAGCTTCCTTGAGCACCTGAAGAAGATCGACCGTATCCTCTCCGCTGTCCAAACCCTTCAACAAGAAGGTCTGATTCTTTTCACTTTTTGGGGTATAGGTGAAGTGTGGAACCTCCCTAGAAATCAGCGCATCTTTGGCTGACTTGAAATCAGCCGGTGATTTCGTTTTTATAGTTAATTTTTCGGCATTAACTCTTTTGATTTCGAAATTGGCCAGTTTATTTTCGGCTGCCAATAGCCGAACCATATCTTTCCCGGTTAGTCCGAACACGTTGATTGGCGGAACTTTTTCTGTCTTGGTGGAAGCTTTTTCAGAGGAACTAGCAGAACTGCGGGCTGGTATTTTCTCCTTATTTTTGTTCTTTAAATATTGAATAAAATTTAAGTCATTATCTTGATTAAAATTACCTCCGATGTTTTCTTCGATTTCCATATCTTCGGTTAATCCCTCCAGCGCTGCAAAATAGTTTTGGCTCTCGTTGGTGCCACCAACACTTAGAACTTCCTCTGGATTTACTTGCTTTGTACTTTTCTTCGGCTTTGTTACCTGTTGCCATTGATTTTGTGGCTGCGTCTTTTGAGGCTTCATCCCTTTCTTGAAAAGATCCTTGAGAGACTGTATCTCTTGCCTTAGCTCATCATTTTCTTTCTGCGATTTGGCCATTTGTTGATTGTCCGCTATTATTTGCAGCTTGCACCCTCCATCTACGGAGTTTTCTTCGTTATGTTTTCTTTTGGTGATTGTCGCCAGTTTCATATTCGTCATTTCCCCAGGTTGCCCCAACGGTGGGAAGCCGTCGGGCCCCTCCATACCAGCGGCGAAATTTTCTTTGTGCTTAACTTCCGAATAACAATCCAGCCGCGGTTTATGTTGACTTCAACCTGCGCGCGAAACTCCTCACTAAGTACTGCTTCGGCGTCCATACATCTAAATGAAACCACTGAAAAGTTCACACAAAATATTTGTGAGTCTATTTCCAATTCAGTTTGAATACTACCAATTGGTTTTATTTCAATATTGCTGTTATCACCGAAACCGACAAGATAATATATAAACTAAGTTTCTTCATGTCAACGTTCTTTAATTGTCTGTATACGTGTTCCGTTATTATATT
This sequence comes from Odontomyia ornata, assembly GCA_963969285.1. Lineage (NCBI taxonomy): Eukaryota > Metazoa > Arthropoda > Insecta > Diptera > Stratiomyidae > Odontomyia > Odontomyia ornata. The sequence continues at coordinate 220,720,379 of OZ017742.1, forward strand.
AAATTTGCTGCCTGTATCGAATAATGCTACAAATTTCTTCCCTTGGATGATAAATGGCTTATGCGTCACATTATTTTACGGTTTTAAACTTCGCATATTACCATTTGTTTTCACAGAACAACAATTTTCGGAAATGTGTTCAAAACGATTACACCGAAAACACTTCGCACCGCGTTCTTTGTCCTTGCACTCAGTAGCTATATGTTCTTTCGCTCCACAAGTAAAACATCGCCGTTTACCACTATTTGACACAACCTGTTTGTTCTTATTAAATTCTCTTTTGTTTTCCGCGTATCAAATCATAACATTTCAGTTAGTCTTTAAATTCCCATAATTGCAATCTCCTTCATATCAATAGAGAATTCTTAAACGCTTTGTCCTCTTGCTAATCGTTTCTCTGATAACTGCTTATGGACTTGAGCACTATTCACTTTTATTCTGAATTCCGCAGGCAATGCATTTTTCAGACTTTGCCATGAGACAATTCCATGTTCACCTCGAACAGTGAGTTGAGCCACACCCTATAATGAATTTTTGGCGAAGATGAACATCTGTTACTCATCCCAACACAGGAGTTCGGCTATTTCTTCGAAGTCTCTCACTCATATCTCCACGGGCATATTGCTTTCACCATTAAACGGTCTGCTCGAGTCCTCAATGTCGCGGAAATATACAGCAAATCGTGGCACTTGCTGTGGCTGTTTTGTCTCTCGGTCTTCGCTGTGATTATTGCGCTCTTCATACAACCTTTCCTGCAGGGGAAATGCCGGTCGACAATAGCACTCACAGACCCGAGGATGCTGTGCGACTCCTTCTTGGGATGACAGGTAATGACCCCGACTGGATCTGGACTACGCCTTGGACAACGAACTGGAATTCATGCTTTGGGCTGGCGGATATGATGGTTTGGACCTAGTTGCTTTGCATTGTAGCACCGAGATGACACTCTTGTGTGAACGGCTCCGTCTCCGTCCCGATAAAACCTTGGCAGGCCTCGAAGTACTTTCGATGTTCGCACCATTGGGTTGGTGGTGTAGGTTCGGTTGAGACGGACTCCCGATTAGCACTGGTTCGGCTCTGAGCACTTGTCCCCATAAGGGCTTGTGCCGGACGGACGAAGAACGGAGATGAACAGACATTTTGGTCCAGACTGAGATTCCTGCGGTGTTCGGGTGCAGCAAAAACATGATACGAAAGCCAGAGCGTCCTATAAAAGAAAAGCGGGAAACTCTACAGGACGCACCAGTTGTTCGAGTGGTGGACGAAAATATAAAGAAACTCGAGAATTCCATAGTCACTGCTGCAATCGCTACCGAAGCGATTGAAGCAAGGGATGTAAATCACGAATTAGTAAAGAACCATCCTGAACTCAACGCGGAGATATTCGGAAACAGAAGCCGATAACCACCCCCAAGGACCATGGCCGCAAAGTACAATTACCGCCCAGCGACATTAAGAAGAAAGACTATTCCGAAAAGCGGGAGTTGTTCTAAAAAGAATACAATCTGCATGCGACTCGCCAAAAATAACCACAGCAGTATGGATTGGGCTCCTTGAACTAGAGGAGCTCCCAAACCGCAAACCGCATAGCGCATTATCGGAGGAGCTGGTTAAAGGCCGAAGAGGACCAGAAGGACGAAGAAGAGCAAAAGGCTAAAGAAGCGCTTGGGGCGAAATCTTGACAGCACGTACAGACAGCTCCACAATTAAAAATAAATAAAAGAATGGCGTTCAGCCTAATCGAAGGAGATTGGGAAAAAAGAAGGAAGGAAAAGGCACTTGATGAGCGCGGAACACCAGATCAGGGGTTTCAGATATTGCTTATAAAAAGGAGCGAAGAAAGCCGCAAAGAAACTGCTTCAAAAAGTGCCAGAAAGTAAAGTTCGTGCGGATGCCCAAGAAGAATAAGACCCAATCAAAACAGGAGGCAGCAGGCACTGCTCGTAATCCTACGCGGATGTGCTGCGGGGCATCAGGGGAACGTAAGGCCGGAAGACACTAACACTGCCATCAAAGCAGAACGACCAACGCGGTCGGGCCACGTACTGGTCGAATTTAGAGTAGAGGCTGAGAATAGTGAAGCATTCTGCGACGCAGTAAAGAAAGTCCTCGGAAAAAGCGCAACTATAGCCTCGCTCGAGCCGATGGCAACGATTGAAATAAGAGACTGACTGCGTCACAGATCTGGCCGAGGTGAAAGAGGCCATCAAAAGGGAGCTCCCTAGCGTGGGTGGGATCGAGGCGAGGCTGACTCCAGAAAACCTTAGGGGACAACGCATGGCCATAATTGACTTGACCGAAAAGGACGCCGAACAATTCCTGAACAAGGGCAAAGTACGCATTCGGTGGGCGGCGAAGAGCAACGCCTCTTCAATGTTTCAAATGCCTTGGCTATGGTCTCACCGCATAAGTATGCAAAGGCCCCGATAGGAGTTCTCTATGTTAAAAATGCGGTGAAATGGGACATAAAAGAAAAGAGTGTACGAAGGAGGCACACTGTATTCTTTGCAAGGATGCTAATCCAAGAAATGATTTTGAACACGTCATGGGATCAGGGAAATGCCGGGTTTTTCAGGAAGCTCTAGCCAAGGCAAAATCAGAACTGCGATGACCCCAATCCTTCAGCTAAATCTACACCGCAGGTCAATAGCCCAAAATCTGCTTGAGCAGAGGGAAATGAAAGCCGACTTCTTGCTGCTGAGTGAGCAACACCATGATAAAAGTCCTGCATTATGGTACTCTGACGAAACTGGTACTGCCGCCATCTGGGTTCGGAACAGTGATTTCCAAGCGGAGAGTTGTGGGCGGGGGGATGGTTTCGTGTGGGTTCGGTGCTCAGGGACTACCTTCTTTAGTGTGTACCTAACGCTGAACGAACCGATATCATCTTTCCAAGCCAAGCTTAATGCTCTGGAGGGCGTTCTCTCGAACACAGAGGGCAAAGTGCTCGTTGGGGCGACTTCAACGCTAAAGCAATCGAATGGGGCATACTCCAAACGGATCCGCGGGGAAAACGAATCCTGGAAATGGCGGCCAGGACGGCGCTCGTTGTACTAAACTCCGGAAACACGCCGACTTTCCACCGTATTGGCTGTGAGGGAACCATATCGGACGTGACATTTGCCTCGGAGTCCTTAGTACGGAGGATACACAATTGGAAAGTATTCGAGGACTGCTCAGCCAGTGATCATCAGTGCAATCTGCTTGAGATCAGTGATGATGTGTCCCGACGTCCGTTCAATCGGCTTTCTGCAACTGGATGGAACATCGGAAGGATGGACGTCGAGAGGTTCGTCGAGGTTCTCACAGCAGGTGCACCGCTGCAGGGAGCTTCGGAGGGGACGGAAGAACTGGCCGCTTAAGACGTGGTGAACTCTACTATCAGCATCATCACGACTGCTTGCTGTGCTCCTATGCCCCGTCGAAAACCCCGGTACGGCAAGCCCCCAGTGTACTGGTGGTCAACTGAAATCGCTGAAAAGCGAAGGGAGTGTCACAAGCTTCGACATGAGGCTCAACGGGCGCGGAGCCGTGACGAGGCATGCAACTGGGTGGCAGCATATAAGTCGGCCAGGAAATGCCTTCGAAATGGATCAACAATAGAAGGACTCGCTGCTGGCAAGACCTAATGGACAATGTGAACAAGGATCCGTGGGGCCTTGGCTACAAGCTAGTTATGCGAAGGCTTCGTGCCCTAAGGAGGCTTTGTATACATGACGCGTAAAAGATGGACGCGATAGTGCGGGGACTCTTCCCCGCCCATCACGTCCGTGTTGACGCTGTCCATGCTGAAACAGCAGTTGAGTGCCAACTCTTCATACAGCCGGAACAAGAGTGGGCAGTCCTCTCATTGAAAGCGAGGAAGGCTCCTGGTCCAGATGGTATTCCGGCTGAGGTGTTGCGGCTCGTCTTTGACCATTGTCCTGACTTGCTGCTCAGCACATTCAACGCTTACTTACGGGACGGGGTTTCCCCGACGTCAGGAACGCCTTCAACTCCGCTAGATGGGATACGCTGGAAAACTCTTTTCAAGTTCCAGAATATCTTAATGCGGCTTTTGAGGAACTACCTAAAGGACCGAAGCCTGCTCTACGACACGATAAAGGGCCAGCGAAGGATGGAAATTACATCGGATGTTGCCCAGGGATCTATCCTTGGTCCGGACCTGTGGAACGTGTCTTACGACGCGCTACTGAGACTTGAGATGCCAGATGAGTCGCGCTTGGTCGGCTATGCGGATGTTGCGGTTCTGGTCGCTGGACGCACCGTTGAACAAGCGCAACTTAGGCTAGGTATGCTAATGCACTGAGTGAGGGACTGGATGACTGCTCGCGGGCTCAATTTAGCACTTGAGAAAACCGAAGTGGTCATCTTGACAAAAAAGAGAATCCCTAGAGTAAGGATGATCAGTATTGGAGACATACAAATCGAATCGAAGCCAGCGGTGAAGTACCTGGTGCTACTGATCGACTCGAAGATGAGTTCCTCTGCGCAAATCAGGGCAACGGCTGAGAAGGCTTCTTCGGGAATATCGGCTCTGAGTCGACTTATGGCCAACGTAGGGGACCCAGCCCATCAATAAGACGCCTCTTGATGGGTGCTCTAGAGTCAGTGCTACTGTACGGAGCAGAGGTATGGGGCGACGCTCTCAGGTAGCAGGTATACCGAAAACGTTTGGCACAGGTACAGAGAAGAGGAGCACTGAGAATTGCATCTTCATATCCAACAGTTTCTGACTCGGCGGTGACAGTTATTGCAGGCGTGATACCTGTCGCCCTTCTTGCTAGAGAGCGCCGCGTTATCTACTTGCGCCGAAACGAGGATACGAGGGAAATGGTTATCCGCGAGGAGAGACAGCGCTCGCGCAACGGTTGGCAGTAGTCTTGGGTGAATTGCACGAAGGGAAGGTGGACTGCGCGCCTCATCTCGGATGTGAGACCGTGGGTAAATCGAAGGCATGGTAAGACTGACTTCTATCTGACCCAGCTTTTGAGCGGGCATGGGTGTTTTCAGTCTTACCTGCACAAGATCGGTAAGTCACGGTCCCTCGATTGTCGGTTTTGCCCAGGAGAGGAGGACAATGCCTGTCGCACATTTTTTGCGTGCACAAAATGGGTCAGGCTATGAAGGGAACTCTACAGGGAGACGGGAGAGCTCACCCTGGATAATATAGTTGCAGTGATGCTCGAATCGGTTGACAAATGGAACCAGGTGGCACATTATGCTCGGGCAGTCCTAAAAGATAAAAGGGACTCACAGCAGCCGGGGGCGCTGGGGCTGGGGGATCGCTTTTTTGGTACTTCCTCGTCCCCTCTCCCCTCCTGCTAGGAAAGGGATCCCCCAGCTTGGTGGCGCCCCATGGCGTAACAAAACGAGACCTGGCCCGAAATAATGTTTCAAACGGTTCCAGGCTAGGTTCTCAGGTTGACAGAGGAGAAGTTTAGTGGGTAGTCCAGTCGCGCATGGGAGTCCCACACTCTGTGCATAAATGACATTCACATCCTTGCTACAAAAAAAAAATTCCTCCTTGATCACGAAATTAAACAGATAGAAAACTTAATCAGCAATATTGACCAACATTAAACCAAAAAATCACTAAATTTTATTGGTTCTGCAATTAGATGGATGGTTATGTAATTGCGAAAGGAAAAATTAACGAGCTAATAGAAAATAACAATAAACAGTTTCTCATTAATCAAAAGAGCGATGATAGAATTAACAGAATAACATACATAACAAACGAAATATTTTAAATACCATACAAAAGGATAGCATTTTTGAAAATACCTCGGCACTTAGCAGACAGCACAAATTAAAAATCATAAAAGAAGTTCGAATTGACTTAATTCAAGCCATTCACTTAGCGAAGGCAAAGGATCCTTTCGAAACAGGAAGTAGAAAACATTTTTGAAAATCTTTCACAAAATTATGTACCGTATAATAATGTTGAGGATGCACTGCTATTCGCAGATGTCAGTTTTTTGCACGACTCATTTGTTGCATATTGTAAATATTCCAACCACTTCTGAAATAAATTTCGATACATTTTTTATTAGACCTATAAACAAGGATAATTTGACAAACAAAATCGACAATTTTAAAACAATAAACTACATTTCAATTTGGAAGAAACAAAATATTAAAAAATAAGCGACCTACCATGTACACAAGAAATATTTAGTAATAAGATAAGTAATTGTATAAGAATAAACGGTCATCATTTACCATCATTAGAGGAATTAGCACCCGGCATAAACTTTCTAAACAATTTCAACGGAACGATCAACACCAATGACACGGATCAACGACTGTGCGGAAGTTGCCTAATAAAATTCGACAACGCCAGTATCATGATCAAAAGTTTGGTAACTAAACAATCGTCAGCACCACACGCATTCGATACCTGTCTGGGAATCTGCCGGTCACATTCCGCGAGCATCAGCAAAGCGAGGCCACATTAGTTTCTAAGTAATAAATTTTAGTTGTTGACTTGTCCGCAAATAGTAACAATAAAATTTATTTTTTAATAAGAAAACCAAAGAGGTTTTCTTAACGGATACCATATACTGCAAAAACTTGAAATTTATTGTACAGGGTTATCCATTTCGTGGTAGGAAAGTATAACCCTGCCATTTGACATCTGTCCGAATTAAATGTCATCCAAAGCATGTTTTTTTTTTAGTTGAAGGTTTGCCATTTAGAAATATGGGTCGTTTAACAGTCGAAGAACTTGTTAAAATTAGTAAATTTTACTATAAAAATGGTGATTCTGCTGTATCAACTTTTAGGGCTTTACGAGCCGATGACGGTCGACGTAATCGACCTACACAGCAAACAATTTCAAACACAGTGAGAAAATTTGAAGAGACTGGATCGGCTATTGATATTGAAAGGCCTGTGTATCATCGCAACATTCGTGCTGCTGAAGATATCGCTGTCGTTACTCAAAGTGTGGAGGAAGACCGGATTTTGTCGATTCCTCGACGTGTTCAATATTTGGACTTGTCTTTTGGCTCATTGTGGCGGATTTTGCATTTGGATTTGCATCTCCATCCGTACAAAATCCTACTCACTCAAGAACTTAAGCCTCAAGACCATACACAACGCAGAACGTATGCAAATTGGGTGATTGAACAACAAGCCATTGATAACAATTTTTCGAACAAAATTTTCTTTAGTGATGAGGCTCATTTTTCCCTCAGTGGTTACGTAAATAAACAGAATTGCCGCATATGGGGCTCTCAAAATCCTCAGGTGATCGCAGAAAGGCCTTTGCATCCGGAAAAAGTGACCGTTTGGTGTGCATTATGGTCTGGTGGTGTTATTGGCCCGTATTTTTTTGAAAACGATCAAAGAAGAGCCATTAGAGTCAATTCTGACCGCTATGGACGGATGTAAACCGATTATTTTTGGAGAGAAATTGAAGATTATGATCTGGAGAACATGTGGTTCCAACAAGCCACACAACATAGGCTAATCGAGCACTTTTGCAAGAGCAATTTCCAAGACGCGTAATTTCGAGATTGAGTGATGTCAATTGGCCCGCAAGATCCTGCGATCTAACACCTTTGGATTTCTTTTTATGGGGCTATGCAAAAGAACTTGTTTACGCGAACAATTCTCAAAATCTTGAGCAATTGAAAATCAATATTGTGAAGTTATGACCGAGATATTGCCGGAAATGTGCCGAAAAGTTATTGAAAATTACCTCAAAAGGATTGAGGCCGGTAAGAGGTTCCGTGGAGGACATTTGAATGATGTTGTGTTTCACGCATAATGACAAGGTTTAATCTTAATATTGAATAAAAAATTTTTGTTTCCATCTGAATATTTTATGTATTTTCTTTAGCTTTACTTCCCCAAGCGTAAAATGGATAACCCTATATAACGAAATTTGCGAATTTTTCAAGAAAATATTATTTCTTCATTAAACTAATGAACAGTTTTGTTTTTAGATACTTGCATGTGATCAAAATATTTTTTGGAAACTTTTGTTAACTTCAATCTCCTACAAATTTTCGTTACATTTCCACTGAGTTATGAAATTTGATGTAAAACTTAGTTGAAAATACATGCATTTGTCTTTATTCCCAGGACAATCATCGAACAGGTTACATTTTCTTATAACCCTTTAAAATAATAAAGCCATAAACCTTTACGAAATCCAAGAATTTTAAGTACCTTCACACATTTGATCAGGTGTCAAACCTTCTTCGTTTTTTTTTTGATTAATTCAGTTCATACACGCTACTCATATAAATTCTGCTGCCATATCAAGACACTCAAAACTTATCCCAACCGAATCTCTTCCTACATCCATCGAATAATTCATCCAAAACCCAAACCTGTCCCAATCAAAAAAAATCCGACAACGTCCCTTGTAACCGCGATTAAGTTCATCTATCATCAATTTCATTTTACGCGTTGATCCTCGATGCATTCAAAGTAAGAAAAATCGTTTTGATGATAATGAAAGAAGAACCTTCTCGGTTGCCATTACTCCTTGTTCGTTCTTAACAATCAGAAGAGAGAGAAAAAATAAAATAAAATAAATTACAGAACATATCACAAATTTTCCCCTAAAATTCGATCCTTGTAAAATGCAGGTGCGTCAATAACACTTTGTTGTCGTCGTCAACTCATCATGGTGGAAATCAGACAGTTCAAAAGGGACTGGGACTGTCTACAAGGAAAATCCATTGCGAAAGGGCACTCAAGAGACATGAGGTAAGATTGGGATTCTTTTTCAAATTAGTTTGGTACCTGGCTGTGAGCTCCTACGATCACGCTCAACGTAGGATGATTGGGAACATTAAAAGTGCATACAAACGGATTGCTCAAGTGTTGTTGATGTTCAGATTCGGCTTGTTGTGCAGAGGTTTGACGTTGGTTTTTTCGACGCTGTGCTGGTTAAAAACATTGCTGTAAAGTCTAAATACTTTCAAGTGTAATTTAATATTTATGAGCAGCAATGTTAAGGCTTAATAGCGCAAATGGTATATCAGAAAGTGAATAATGAGGCTGAAATACATCAGCTGTTCCTGAACCAAAGTTTCACAACCTCTGCTCAAAACCAATCTCAGGTGATAGCATACCTGAAATCTCAACAAAATTGAACCAACAGGTTTTCGGACACACTGGCTCCGATTTGGTCCAACACGAACCCTCATTTCTATGCTATTATAATCACGGCGACCCTGTTGTACACTTCAGGACCTTTGAGTGGAAAAAGGTCTTAAGATTTTTGACAATAGGTTCGTCTTGTTGTACCCCAAGATAACTTGGCGTGCACAACCTTCTTCAACATAAGTTTTAAGTGCTTTCGTGTTGTACATAAAAGGGAAAACTGGTTCCTATTTTGTTGTTCCTTATCAGACTTTTATATTTGTCATTTCTTTGTTTATATTTTTACACGGTTTGTTGTTTTTCTTTTGATTGCGTGACCCTTACGAGTTGGACGTTTCCAGTATTGTAAAGGTTAAGAAAAACAATGAAACGTGACTACTATGTTTGGAGGACGCACGAATTTGAGGTAGAAATGGTGGTTCGGAATATTTAAGAAAAATTTTGGAGTTCAGAATGGGAACAAGCATATCCCGCAACCTTTAGAATAATGTATGTCTGTAGCAAATTGGCGAGTTGATGTACAATTAAACAATCATTAAAATTTGTAGAGAAATCAGAAAAGATACAAAATAAAAGTAATTGGTATGAGCGGACTTCTATCAGAATGGCTGTAATCGAATAAAGCAGCCAATGAGTTTCTTTCTGGAAATTTGAACCAAGTTTGATGCACTAGATTTTTGGATTGATAATTCCCAAATGAAATTCTTCAGTACGTCATCGAACATTTTGTAGTTCAATGAAACTGAGTTGAACATTTTTTCATGAAAAAAAATTAAAATTTAGCCGTTGACAGCTGGTTTACGAAAATCGAGGGTTTTTTACTCTACACAGAGAATTTTGAGATTCGCTTATTTGAAATCAACAAAACTTTTTCTGTCAGTAGATATATATGGCTTTTGATTCGACGAAAGATTTGTAATAAAAATGATATCTATGTCATATTTTCGACATTTATTTTTTTTCAAAAAATTTATTTTTAGTTGTGTAGTAAATAGATAAAGTGTCCGATAAGGATTGCAGCGATGGTCTGCTGCCTCGGCGAAATAGGATGGTAGGTTTCGCCGAGATTGGCCTTGTCTGCGCATGCATGATTGCGCTGGCACGCTAGCATTGCGGTGTCGTGGAGCGGATTCTCTTCCCCACCACAAAACCCACTTCAAAAAATTTCTCATCCACGAATTTCACGGTTCAAATAACTATCGACCGAAGTCGAGAAGGAGGTAACGTACTAAGGGTCACAAATTGCTGACACAGAGGACAAACCGGACCTGGAGAAAACAGACGGATTTAAGAGGGCTTCGTCGTTACCGACGATGCTTATGGCTTCTAATTAAGAGTGCGGCATCCAGGTGGAAACGGTGCCTCCTCGCACCCTTCCATCCGGATCAAGAGCCAAGTTTAACGCCATATTTTCCATTGAAGTGAAAAACTCATACCAACATAATTTGAATGAATTTGTCCTTTAGATGATAAATATAAGCGTGGCAAGTTTATGTTATAGTATTATGTGAAGGAATAACATTCCGCACACAAAATTTGGTTGGAAACACAAAATTTGAGACAAATTTATTGTTCGATATCTTTATCCATTGTGAAAATCGCAAAACACTACTTAGGTGTACCGACCTAAGCACCTGCTTGTAGTGAATATGGGTAGGTAAATGTCCTTGGCGAAAGAGGATGGTGGGTTTCGTCGAGATAGGCCTTGTCTGAGGACGCTTGAATCCGCTGGCAGGTTAGCATTATGGTGTCGTTGGGCGGGTTCTTTTCAACAGCAGAAGGACCCACTGCAAAAATTTTCGCATTCACGAATAGAAAGGGTCTAATGCCTATGCCATAAATAGGCAGGCGAGCGGGCAAGAGCACTTGTAACGAATTAAGAAGGGGTGAGCTCACCCGATGGCTAGCTCAGTATAGTGGAGGGGCCAACCAACGTTGCGGGTCCCATACCCGGTTAGGTTCAAAAAGAAATGAAAGAACGAGTTTCAATTTTAATTCTTCATTATTTTATGCGAATCCATTACAAAAACCATAAAAATGCGTTTATCTTTCAGTAGCGATAAGGAAAGAAATTCATGAAAGATTTTTCTCTAAGAGATTTTTCTCTAAGAACCTAATGCAGAAATTTATAACTGTTTAATTTTTAAACATATATATATATATATATATATATATATATATATATATATATATATATATACATGTATATATATATATATATACATGTATATATATATATATATATATATATATATATATATTTGTTTATGTTATATATATATATATATATATATATATATATATATATATATATATATATATATATATATATATCTATATATATATATATATCTATATATATATATGTGTGTATATATATATATATATATATATATATATATATATATATATATATGTATATGTATATATATATATATATATATATATATATATATATATATATATATATATATATAGTGTTACATGTACAAATAATTCTGCGAGCTACTGTCGCAATTGTTTTCACAACAATGAAGAACACGAATTTACTCGAAACCACGAGAACCCAACAAGAATGATCAACATCTGCAAGTGACGTCACTCCATTCATTAATTTGCTCGAATCTACCAGGTACCTCTCGGTAGAACATTCGCCAATGTACGAGAAATGGGTGAATAGGTAGAGACCCTATATAAAGGCGAGCTGAATGAATGGGGGGGATCATCATTCATTACAACCGCGATAGAAAACTGCGATATAGTGGAACGCGAAGTAAAGACGATTGATTGTTTGAGTGCGAAGTGATTTTAAGTGGACAGTTGAATGACAAATTTATAGACTTAGTGAAAATTAAAATTGTGAAATACTAAAATAAGTAATTGTGCATTTTTGTGATTAATTGAATAAACTCTTTTAAGTTAATTTAAAAGACATTGCGTTTTCACTTCCCCGGAACATTAAAACAATTGGCCGCGAACCGAAAACACGCGACAATATGTATACATATATATATATATATATATATATATATATATATATATATATATATATATATATATATATATATATATATATATACATATATATATATATATATACATATATATATATATATATATATATATATATATATATATATATATATATATATATATATATATATATATATATATATACGAGGTGTGTTCAAAAAGTATCGCGAATTTTGAATTTTCGCGGGTTACGTATATTCGAATTTCGATTTTTTTGTGGCGTTATGTTGGTACTCATGACTGTCACTTATGCCGACAAGCTCGGCCATTTTGAATGTTCACTTAATTGGTGATAGCTGCTTTACTTGCACGTGTTTTCAATCGTCTTCGATTTTTACTCATTCAAAAAAATGGATCAAAGAACGTGTATCAAATTTTGTGTGAAAAACGAAATTAAGTGCGTGGATGCATTCCGAATGTTGACTGTGGCATACGCAGAAGCTACCTTGGACCGAAGCAACGTTTATCGGTGGTACAAAATGTTTTTAGAAGGCCGAGAAGATGTGCATGCCGGACGCCCGAGCACTTCAACAACAGACGAAAAAATTAATGAAGTGGAGAAAATGGTATTGGCCAATCGTCGAATCACCGTTAGAGAAGTTGCTGAGGACAAAACATATCGATTGGCTCGTGCCATTAGATTTTTATCAACGATTTGGGCATGAGACGGGTCGCCGCGAAATTCGTACCAAAATTGCTCAATTGCGACCAAAAACAGCAACGCATGAACATTGCTAATGAGATGTTAAACTCTGTCCGCGACGAACCAAATTTGCTCCAGAGGGTCATAACTGGTGACGAATCGTGGGTTTATGGTTATGACGTGGAAACCAAAGCTCAATCATCTCAATGGAAGCTGCCGCATGAACCAAGACCGAAAAAAGCGCGCCAAGTTCGGTCGAATGTGAAAGTTTTGCTGACAGTTTTCTTCGATTGCAGGGGCGTGGTGCATCATGAGTTCTTGCCACAGGGAAGAACGGTCAATAAGGAATATTACCTGCAAGTTATGCGCAATTTGCGCGAAGCAATCCGCCAGAAATGCCCGGATTTGTGGGAGAACAAAAATTGGCTTTTGCACCACGATAACGCCCCTGCTCACACATCGTTGCTTGTGCGCGACTTTTTGGCCAAAAACAACACACTAATGATGCCGCAGCCACCGTATTCCCCAGATCTGGCTCCCTGTGACTTTTTCTTGTTTCCTAAACTGAAGAGGCCCATGAAAGGACGACGTTACGCTACGCTTGACGAGATAAAGACGGCATCGAAGGAGGAGCTGAACAAGATTTAAAAAAAATGACTTTTTGAAGTGCTTCGAAGATTGGAAAAACCGTTGGCACAAGTGTATAATATCTCATGGGGATTACTTTGAAGGGGACAAAATAGATATTCATGAATAAATAAATAATTTTTGAAAAAAAAAAACAGAATTCGTGATATTTTTTGAACACACCTCGTATATATATATATATATATATATATATATATATAGATATAGATATATATATATATATATATATATATATATATATATAGATATATATATATATATATATATATATATATATATATATATATATATATATATATATATATATATATAGATATATATATATATATATATATATATATATATATATATATATATAGTGACAAAAAAGTATTGGGAATTGTAAATAAAACGCAAAATATTTAATTATTCATCAATATTTATTTTGTCGCCTTCAAACTAATCCCCATCAGATGCATGACACTTACGCCAACGATTTATCCAGTCCTCGAAACACTTTTCATAAGCACTTTTTGGGATGGCCTTCAGCTCCTTCAGCGAGTTTTCTTTTATTTCTTCGATCGACTGAAAACGGGTTCCACGAAGCGGCAATTTCAATTTGGGGAACAGCAAGAAATCACACGGAGCCAAATCTGGTGAATACGGTGGTTGATCGATGGTATTTATGGAATTTTATTGAATGTGGGATTAGAATTTGCACGATCAAGCATGTCCGAAGAGACCTGTTCACGGTACTCTTTTTGAAGAAAATTCAACTTTATGGGGACGAGTCGAGCAAGAACGCGTTCATACCCAAAATATCCATCAAACTTATTCAAACCGACTCGCGAGAGATGTCGAGCTCTCTTGCCATCTCTCTAACACTTGCATGACGATTTTCAAGTATCATATCCTTCACTGTTTTCATGTTTTCATCAGTTGAAGAGGTCTAAGTTAGTCCAGAATGAGTCATGTCTTCAATGATCTCTCGACCGTCTTTGAAGACTTTGTACCACTCGTGGGCTTGTGTTTTTGATAAAACTGAATCATCGTAATTCTTTTCAAACATTTGCAACGATTCCGCACACGAAATTCGGTTAGAAACACAAAATTTGAGACACATTCTTTGTCCGATATTTTTATCCACTATAAAAATTGCACCACACTGCTGCTGAGGTGTACCGCCTTAAGCAGCTGCTGTAAACAAGCTGGGTGACAGATCACTCTCATATTTGGCATAGTAATTAAGGACAGTCCTACTAACTTAACAAAATACATTTTTGTGAAATATCATTTGCCCGGGGAACTTAAATCAATTTCTGTTTACTTTTTTGTCACAATGTATATATAGAACTGGATCTAACTACTTTTAGTGAAAATATGTTTTTTGTTACAGGGAATTTTCGTTTTGTAGAAAATTTTGACTTAATGAAAACAAATATTTTTTTTATTAATAAAACAAACGAGGGCACTTATCCAACATTTTAGCCGGGCGCCCGCTGATGATTTGGATGATGCCTGAAAACTTAATTGAAATGGGGAGGGAAATTTCAAATCACAAGTTTGCACTGTACATAAATTAAATTCCTTAATCATGTATGATGTCGAGCAAAGCTGCTTTGGGTCAATTACGTTAACACGCGGTTCAGTTACAACTACTTTTCGGATCAAACTCATATCGCTCCACCAATTAATGTTTTTCTTGCTTATATTGACGATCTTTAATTCCAGTTATGAACAAAGTTATACTATCTGGAAACATCATCCCATTTCCTTTTAGCCACTTTCTCTTGCGAACATATCCCGTATCCAACATTGATTCGTAAAATAAACAGTATCCCATTTGTTCAGATATTATTATATCCACTTCTCAAACCCATCTGGCATTTCCACATCCTTGACTTTTCCTCTGATAACTGATATCACGTCTGCTAATTTATAACAACCTGCCGTGCATAATCCACTATGCTCGAGCAATCTATAAGATCTAGCTCGTCGCATGGAAAACGGAGACAAGTCAGGAAAATCGGTCCGACTAATCTTCTATTCCGAACGCTATATCATGTGATTAGCACCGAAAATCACTAGTTACTGGCACTAGTTTCTATACTACCAAAAGTTTGCATAATCTTAAAAAAGGTTTAAAGAACCAACTTGTTTAACTGTGATTTGTGTCTGCTTCGCCGGGAGAAATAAATTAATGTTCAAGCAAGGTTTCTTGCATCAAAAGCTAATTAATCCTCGGAAGCCGCACTCAACTGCCCACAATAGTTCGCGAATCGAACGCCGATCGGTTCATTAGCCCACCAAGATACAATTTCACAAATTCAATGCAAGGAAGTTGAATTGAATGCAAAAAGATAATGATCCGTCCATTCATGCAAACCTTCATGTAGCGAGTCTGAAACCAAATAAGAAGAAGTGCGTCAGCATCAAATAAGTAAAAGTTTGTCGCTGATTGCTCGAGAAATTTATTTTCATGTAGAGTGATCAAAAGTTTCGTACTTCATACACATACAAGTACACTTCGTTTAGTTTCTACCGGTTCGATGCATTTTGAGGGAATTCGTAAGATAAAAGAGGACAGTTAAAGAATTCTAATGTTTAGCTGGGAGATAGGTTTGTATAATTTTCACGGGTAGAGTTTTCATGGAAAAACTGCTTGCGTAGAAATAGCAAGTCGAACAAAACACAACTCCAATGACGATGACACACTCGGACTCCTGATGCAACACCACCGACCGACGTGGCGACTTTTAGTGAAATGTCTGCTCGCTGGCTATGCAAGGCCCACGGCAAAAACAATAAAACAGAACACCTCGATCCCGATAGTGGTTTCGAGAAGTAGTAGGGAAGTCGGATACTACTTGGGAGTACGTGATCCGAGGTCCACGATCCGAAATCTTCCAATTATACCTCGAAACTTCGGTAGGAGTGCGAGCCAGAAGATACTCCCGCAACTGTCGCTGCGGACGCCCTTGTGGGTGCTTCTACTGCTGCTTGTGCTGCTTTTGCGACGTGTTTGCGGTGACGATCAATGACAGACCCCTCCCTTTGGTTGTCAATCGTAATGTCGCAACGGACTCGACGAGCCTCCGTTCATTCCGCTGCACACTTGCCTTCGCCAAAGCAATACCTGCATATGCCGCGGGAAAAGGTGTTGCCGTGTTGCACTTTAATTGCAGATTTGAATTATTAAATTAATGAAAAATACTAATGTAGGAAAATTTATAAAAAGAAAAAAAGATAAATACTGTTGAGTTCCTAACACCCCTGAGCGTCCATCACGGCCTGATCCCACAACATCAACGCTTCAGTCAACTTACATAGTTATTTAAGGTTAATTAGCACTGTAATAATTAGCCCATTCGTAATTAATTCGATTCATTTGATTAATTTATTGATTGATCGATTATTTTAATTCAATCACCAAATTCAATTCATCACAAAGCGAAAGCAAGCAAAGTTTCGAATACCACATTTTTATTTTGATCAATCGAGTAACCCATTATTCATTCATTTTTTAATTTTTCATAACTTTGAAACAAAAGTTTATTCAATGTTCAATTGTTGGTTGGTCTGTATCATAGCTGTTAACTTCTTAAGCAAAATATAAAATAAATAAATTTGAGACTGAAAATAAAAACAATAAAATCAAAGTTCGGGACAAGAGTTCCGGCGTAAACATTTGGAGGTCCCGGCGAGATGATTTTCGTATTTATGTTTCCGTACAAAACTAAATGATTATTTTTCCCTGGTGGACAGGTCATGAAGTGCTGCGTGGTGTTTTGGGTAGTGTCGTTGTGTATCCGCGCTTTCTGTTTCCAGCCACTTTCCGACTTCCTACGCGATGGCGAATGCGGATCGCCTGATCGAGGACCTAAAAGATTGGCTCGAATCGACGAAGGCGTCATTTCAAGCTACAAGAAGAATTCGCCCTCAAGGAAGCAGGAAGCCGGGTATTATGCGGAGCGACTGCGGCGACTAGAGGCTGCGTGGGAAGATTTTGAACAAGGCGATAGTCACATCCGATGTCGCTCCATCGCACGAGTATTTTACTCAACTTATATACTCGTACGCCGCTACCAAAGGCAACTACCTCCGTTACCAGCAGCACTTCCGCGATCAAATACGTCCCAAAACACACGCGGACACGTCAACCGAGGAACGATCACCAAAAGGGCTTGAAATTCAGGATATCGAGGACAAGGACTGCACTGCAGAATCCTCAGCATCAAGAGTTTCCAGTGTGGTCAGGATGTTGCGTCGCTGAAAAGTCATGGCAGGCTCGTTGAGGAGGATCATCGACCGTTTGGATCAGAAGGAGGTTACTCGGATCTGGTACAGGAGTAAACTCATGACCCTCCAAAGAGGTTGGCATTACCTGGATGAATATCACCCGCAGGTTGTCGAGTTCAATTCCGTTCCAGAAGCGTATGGTTTTAACGTGCAACAGCACATTCATTTGGAAGAGCTTACCCAAGATTGAGTCATATGTCTGGAATCGAAAATAGATGAACTCAGCGCCACATCTATCTTAACGACTCTGCCTGTAACTCCTCTGACCATACCTGAGCCAAAAATATAACTTGCCACCTTCGATGGGAACTATTTATATTGGCGAAAAATTTCACTACTTGTTCCTGCACATGGTGTATAGCCAACCGATGTCCAAGTGCCAGAAGCTATGGTACCTCAAGGCCTGTCTCACCGGCGAAGCGGAGCTTTTGATTCGAAATTTTAAATTGACGGATGACAACTACGAGGCGGCTTGGACACCCTTGAAGGAAAGGTACGACCACCGGCGACTATTGGTAGCGACGCTCATCAACAAATTGACCATTGAGCCATCTCATTCTAATGACCATCAGCGACGCCACCAACATTGTGGGAGCTCACAACTAGTTATCAGAATTGTCGTCCTCATTATATTCCAACGAAGCGCGTCAAAAAGTAACGACGGCGTGCTCCAGCCGGGGAATCGATTTCTATTTCATCCCTCCACGCGCGCGTTATTTTGGCGGCTTGTGGGAGGCGGCGGTCAAATCTGCCAAAAATTTGATCCGTCGAGGCTCTCACCCACGAGGTTGAGGTGGAGACTATCCTGAGGCTATCCACTTTCTCATCGGAGAACCCCTCACAGCCATGGTGGATGGTCGCGCAGAGCCTGTCACTGGAGGTCTCCATGCCCTTTGGAAGCTAATCAATCACCTCAAACTTGAATTCGAATTCTGGAAACAATGAACGCACGAGTACTGGGCGCAGTTGCAGCATCGTGTCAAGTGGAGACAGTCACACCCCAATGCAATCCCGGGAACTGTGGTCAACATATGCAAAGATAACACCCTATCGATGAAGTGGCCACTGGGGCCAATTAACAAAACGTACGAAGGCGCCGATGGTTTCGTACGAGTCGCTGATGTCAAAACCGCCTCCGGAACTTTGAAAAGGCGAATATACGAACTGGCCCCGTTACCAGTACTCGACGACGCACAGTCTAACGAAGAATCATCACAAGCAAGTTCCCCCCACTTGACGAAGGAAGCTTCCCAGATCAGCGGCGAATAAATGACCAACTTCCAGCAAGTGGAAGTTGGTCATTTATTACGATTTGGGACCGTATTGGCGGAGATTCGCTGTTGTACAGAATGGGACGAACCTTGTGGACTTTTTCAACGACTTCACTCATTTCACTGAATCTGCATCTGAAATCGAGAAGCTGCGACGACATGGACCAATCAAGTGACCGACCGTGACATCCACTAGTACACGATCGGCTACCTGGGCATTCTCGGATTAGTTATACTGGTGATCTAGCTCCGCTGGCGTTCCTGCAAACAACAATCCAACCTGAATGTCCAACCACCAGTGCCGTTACCTAGACGCTACAGCCTACCGCTCACCTTGGATAAGGTTCAACGGGGGTGGATGTTGAGTTCCTGGCACCCCTGAGCGCCCAGCACGGCCTGATCCGGCAAAATCAACGCTTCAATCAATTTACAAGTTATTTAAGGTTAATTAGCACTGTAATAATCAGCCCATTCGTAATTAATTCGATTTATTTGATTGATCGATCATTTTAATTTAATTCACCAAATTCAAACTCAATTCGCCACAAAGCGAAAACTCGTTAAGTTTCGAATACCTCATTTCCAATTTTTCAATCGAGTAACCCATTTTTCGTTCAAACAAAAAATGAGTATCAGGTGTCGTTCATCCCTACTTCGCAAGACACACAGTCAGGAGACCGTGACTTACTTATCTTGTAAAAGTAAGACCGAGAACATCTATAACTCCAAGAGCTGGGTTAGGTAGAACTCAGTCTCGCCATTCCTTTGATTGAGCAACGGCCTCGGTTCAGGGATCAGGTTCATAGTCCATCTTCCACTTGTGTCACTTATTCAGGACTAGCCAATCGCTGTGACAGCGTTGTGTCCTCTCTTTAGCGACCGCCTCCTCGTCGCCTGCGCTTCGGCGCGAAGAGTTATCTAGTGGGTGGCGCCACACTCAGAACATAAATACCATTCACCTATCAACCACAAAAGACTGTATCGAAGTGTTGAACTGATACGCGAAACAAGTTGGGTAAGCAGAACTACACTCCTGTGAGAAAAGTGTTGTACTCAAGCAATGATATACAGACAGCAATATTGAATAGGTTCAAGAAAATTTCCATGACATATATATTAAATACTTGGTTTCAAGGGAAATCCATTCTTACTTCAATTTAAAATTCTGACTGCTGTAATAGACGCACGGACGGACAGACAGGTGGCGACTTCAATAGGATGTTGTAAGTGAGCACAAAACCCTAAAAACTGAAGTCGTTAAAAACCATTGGAGCTTTAGGTAGACAATACAGAATATCAAAAAATATCACGCGAACGGCATAGAAACGTGAGGACCATAAAATCTATTTCAGAAGCATAATAAACGTTCTAAATGCTGGCCGCTATCTGCAGGGATATTAAAAGCGAAATCCACGAAAAACCAATTAAAATTCACTTTCATTATCCCATAAAGTATCTCAACAGTTGATTCTATTCCTTCTCTGTTCATGGTTGACACCAATCCCAATTTCTTCTTTTGTTGTACTCCGCTCGAGTGTGTTTTTATTTATAAATTGTCAACCTTGAGCTCATAACCAACCGCAACATATTAAATGTTGGTTCGCGTCTATTGTTAGGAGCGCGAAAAAACGATTTTTTCCACGTTTCATCATAAGTACAAAATGCGCTATGGGAAACATTGCACAATTGATGTTTGTTGAGTGCGCGAGGAAGTTAAGTTGTAACGTTTAAAATGCGTGCCTGTAACTTTTTTAGGCCACTACTCCATTGAACGTGTCATAATGCGTTAACGTAATTGCAGCCGCGTACTGTGTTTACTGCTAAGTAAACTTTGCATGCATTTCGCCGCGAATTCAAATTGAAAAGACGTTAAATGTGTTTAAAAGTGACAAACAAATTACGATAACTTTGACTATTCCTATCAACTACTGTTGATAGAGTTGGGACAAAAGGTACTCAGTAACTTTACTGAAGTCACATTTTGCATTCACAGCAGGCCAACTGTTACGGCTAAACAAATTGGATTGGCCTCGAAATGTTTGAAAAAAGATGATCGCAATCAATCAGTGTAATAACTACTGTACGTGCCGTAGTTCCCAGGTGCACTTTGAATCGTTGATTGAGAAAGCCCACCGATAATTACGAGTACGATCCCCTAATTCATTTTGAATGACAATCTTTGATGGAAAACAAACAAATGTTATTTAATACTTGATTGGACTGTTTTGAACAACTTACTATATATTCACTCTCCTCTGTTCATCGAGACTCGAAAATATTGAACTATGTGAGTTTATTGAAAATTGTAATTTATAACGCTATTCGTAAAATAGCGAACTCCAATTCTATACCTTTGAACAAAAAATTTTTCACATGTGGTAAATTTGTTCACCAGTGTTTATCTCCAGACAAGACCGGCAAAGTCTTATCATTATAGTTCTCCTGTGGAAAAGGAGACAACCAGAAACGATTCTCGTAAACAATAAGTATTCAATACTATTCATTATCACCATTTATAGCGCAACAACCGCAGTCGAGCCCTGGTCTCCAGGATTAATATCCTCCAATCATCACGGTTCTGAGACCTGCTTCGCCAGTTGATCATTCGCAGCAAGGGCCTGCTGTCAGCTTCTATCGTGTCTTCCTATCGAGTCTTCGTTCATACAGCACGGAGAGAAATGATAAACTACGGTATGGAACATAAGGGTAGGCAAAGCTAGTGAGGCAGGTGTTTAGCGGGCTCATTTTTTGTTTAATGGCTTGATGGCTGTTAAGGTCTCTATTCATTGCGCAAACTTTGATCCATTCCATTTGAATATCTCATCATTCAAACCCCACTCGTTATTTTCAAGTGACAATGTAGAATCTTCACATTTTCATCTATAAGTGAGTACCAGCTGATTGTCGTGAACTCAAATATCTGCAACCTGGCATAGATAGCGACCGGACTTCAACATATGGTTGGTTAATCCTCTCCCAAACACAATTCGCTCGGATCTCAAACAATACCTATTCTGTGCTAATGAGAACGTCTGTAAGTACGAGTACGCCCAGTGTCCAAGCAAACTTCTGCGCTTTCTCGTAATTAATTTAAGTACGAACTCTGCTAACTTCTGATTTGTCTCATTTAAGACGGGTTTGCAAATTTTACAGCCGTTACATATTTACCAAGATATCGCCATTGGGGAAGAACTGGTCGAATCGAAACCATCCGTAAAGTACCTGGGGTTGCTTAGCGACAAGGTGGGGTTCTCTGACCAAATCAGCGCGACTGCTGATAAGGTTGCTTCAGGCGTATCGGCTCTGAGTGAATTTATCAAAAAACCTACTTTTGAATACATTCGTAAAGTCGGTGCTACTGTACGGTGCAGAAATATGGGGCAACGCTCTCAGCAAGGAGCTGTACCAAAGATGGTTGGCACAGATACAAAGAGAAGGAGCACTGAGGATTGCACCTTAACATTCAGCAGTCTCTGAGTCGGCGGTGCTAGTCAAAGCAGGCGGAATACCTATCGCCCTCTCTGCTAGAGAGCGCCGTGACATCTACCAGTGTCGAAACGAAGACAAGCGAGACATTTACCCGCGAGGAAAGGCAACGCTCACTCAGTGATTGGCAGCAATTCTGAGTGAACCGCACGACAGAAAGATGGACTGCGTGTCTAATCCGTGATCGGAGATCGTAGCTTAATCTAACGCATGATGATACCTGATTCTACCTGAGCCAGCTCTTGAGCGAGCATGGCTGTTTTAGGTATCTTATTTGCTTACTTGCACAAGATTGATGAGTCGCGGTCCCCCGACTATGGGTTTTACGCGGGATAGGAAGACGATGCCTGCCACATATTTTTCGCCTGCAAAAGATGGGACCGACTGCGTCGAGACCTCTACTAGGAAATAGAAGCGTCCTCCTCGGATAGTCTAAATGGGAATATGTTTGGATTGGTTGACAAATGGAGCCACGTAGCACAGTATTGTCACAGCAGCCGAGTGCGTTGGAGTTGAGGGATCAATTTTCTAATAGGGTTACCGGTTTTCTAACAGATGGCGTAACTTGATTTTTATTCCAGTGATTCACCTTTCCAAATAGAAAAGCTACTGTCATATAGTTTCAGAATCAATATGTGTCATTTAGCTGAAGCGTAAACAACAATCCTTTTTTTACTCTGAAAATGTCGAATTAGTGCCGCATAAAGTGTTTTTGCGGGGAGTACTTCTTTATTACTTTAATATGAAGAAAAAGGCTGCCGAAAGTCATCTTATTTTGATGGAAATGTATGGTGCATGTTTTAGCTGAGCGTACGTGCCAGAAGTGGTTTGCACGGTTTAAAAGTCGCAATTTTGACTTGGAGGACGATGAACGAATTGGAGACATTGCTCGACCAAGATTCATCCCAAACGCAAGAAGAACTTGCAAAATTACTTGGCGTCGCTCAACAAACCATTTCCGATCGTCTTAAAGCATTTTTTCACAATAAAGCTCCAATTTTCGGAAAAAACCGCATGAATTAACCGGTGCCCCTATTAGCAATCCCTCTTCTTCCCTCACCTCCCGCTGGAGGAGTAATCCCTCAACTTGTAGGTGCTCTATGGCGTAGCAAAACGAGGCTTAGCCTGAAAAGTGTCAAACGGTTCAAGGCTATATTCTCAGGTTGACTGAGGAGTTTTAAGTAGCGAGTTAAGTTGTATTGCATGCCTGGGACCCATATACTCTCGACCAGAAAAAAAAAAGAATTGACCGGCTTCTCGTGACTGTAATGACATCTGTTAGCGGTATGAAATCGAAGACCGTTATACAGGATCCCGGACCTAAAGACAGATATTTTGAGCTTTTGCAAGGGTGTCGGATTTTGAATTACTCTACTCCCCTATACGCCCTAGATTACAGAAAGCATTGAGCGGTTAATGTCTCTCATTTCATTTTAATTTGTTTAGACATTCATGGACAATTTTTAATGTAGCTTTCCGTCCAAAGAAGGTCATCGCTACAGATGGCGATTTGCCTTCTTCTCTAGATACTGCCATGATTCATGAAGCACAGGGATCAGTATTCCTAGTTGTATCGATTTTCAATGCATCCAGTTCTCGCGCTGGTGCCAGAGATATCTGTGTAGGAAGTCATATCTGCTTCATAAAAAAATGATTCAGGATGTAAACATTCGCTCCTATCGGATTCTGACATAAATCCCTCTGTAAAAGTTTGGAACAGCACTGGTCCTGTCATGAGGCATGACTATGGCAGTGTCACAGTCCGCCAACAACTTGAAGATGCTGTTATGACCTCTTGAGGATCTTCCTCTATATCCTGTTACTGCTTATGAACACATCAAGGAGAGGTGAACGTAGTATGACATCCTTTGTAAGTTACACTCTTTCCATCAAACTCCTCTATATTATGTATTTACTGGATGATGGCAGCAAAAAGAGGGTTGAAATAGACCAGCAGTTTTCTTTTTCCTCGCAACGAGAACCACAATGACTTTGTTTGGCTTCATTGACAGCATATTGTCCTAATACCACTGCAGCACTTAGTGGAGGGAATGGGGGGGATCTGCCAATGTATTTTTGAGGAGTGCTGCCATCCGGCCATAGAAAACATGTTTTAAATTAGCGATTTAAGAAAATCGTAATTCTTCTCACATATTGAAAATATACTAGAGTTTTGCCATGCATGTGTACGAAATACATCAAGCCAATGAAGCTCAAATAAGTTTTAATGTAGCCAAATATACATATTAGCCGAAAATTATGATTGACTTCTTACTTAAACCGTCACGATATCAATTCTCTTTCTTTTTTTCTTGAAAGGCTATGATCTAACTAATAACAATCTTCTGAACTACATTGATATTATCATATTATTTTCCATAGTAATAAAAGAATGACGTCTAGGATGGCGTCCAAGGGGATCGGGATGAAAGAAAAACAGAAGAGACACTTAATGCACGAGGAATACCAGGTCAGGCGCTCAACATAGTACTGACATAAGGTGCGAAGAAAACCGCAAAGAAACTCCTTCAAAAACTGCCAGCAAATCAATTTCATGCGGACGCCGAACAACGAAAAGACCTGATACGAAACAGAAGACAAAGAAGCCCCGACGAAAATCCCAACAGCAGGCGCTGCCTACGCGGAGATGCTGCGGAATATCAGGGGAAATGTTAAACCCGAAGACACCAACACTGGCATTAAAGCGATACGACCAACGCGTTCAGAGCAAAGCCCGACAATAGGGAAGTATTCTGCGACGCAGTAAAGAAAATGCTCGGCAAAAGCGCCAGTATAGCCTCGCTCGAGCCGATGACAACGCTTGAAATAAGAGACATTGACTGCGTCATAGATCTGGCCAAGGCCGAGGACTAAAACGAGTCTGACACCAGACAACCTTAGGGGATAACGCATGGCCATCACTCACTTGGCCGAAAAGGGCGCCGAACAATTTCAGAATAAGGGCAAAGTATGAAAAGGATGGGTTGTCTGCAGGATGCGGCGAAGAGCAGTGCCTCTTCAATGTTTCTAATGCCTTGGCTATAGTCATGCTGCACAAGTTTGCAAAGGACCCGATAGGAGTTCCCTGTATTGCAAATGCGGTGAAATGGGACATAAAAGAAAAGAGTGTACGAAGGAGCCACATGTATTCTCTGCAAGAATGCTGATACAAGACCGGATTTCGGGCACGCCTAGGGATCAGGAAAATACCGGGTTTTCCCGGAAGCCCTAGCCAACGTAAAATTGAAACTTCGATGATCCGCAATCTGCAGTTAAACCTACACTGCAGTTCAACCGCCCAATATCTGCTTGAGCAGTTTGCTAGCGAAATGAAAGCCGACGTTATACTGCTGAGTGAGCAACATACTGATAAAAGTTCCGCATCATGGTATCCTGATGAAACTGCTACTGCCGTCATCTGTGTTCAGAACTGTGATTTCCAGGTGGAGAGCTGTGGATGGGGGGATGGTTTTGCGCGGGTTCGGTGTTCAGAGACCACCTTCTCTAGTTTGAAACTACCGCCGAATGAATCGATATCAGCTTTCGAAGCCCAGCGTAATGCTTTGGAGGGCGCTGTCTCGAACGTAGACGGCAACATCCTTGTTGGGTAGACTTCATCGCTCAAGAAATCAAATAGGGCATGCCTGAAACAGATTCACGGAGAAAATGAATTCTAGGAATGGTGCTCGTCGTACTAAATACCGAAAGCACGCCGACCTTCTGCCGTATTAGCTGTGAAGGAACCACACCTGACGTGACATTCTCCTCAGAGTTCTTAGTACGGAGGATGCACAATTGGAGAGTATTAGAGGATTACTCAACCACTGATCATCAGTACATTCTGCTCGAGATCAGTGATGTTATCTCGCGGCATCCGTGCTCTCAACTTTCTACAATTGGTTGGAACATCAGAAGGATGGACTTCGAGAGGTTCGTCGATGGAAGAAATGGCAGCTCAAGACCTGGTGAACTGAACTATGAGCATCATCACGACTGCTTGCAACGCTTCTATGCCCCGTCGGAAACCCCGGCATTGCAAGCGCCCAGTGTACTGTTGGTCGACGGAAATTGCTGAAAAGTGAAGGGAGTGTCCCATCCGCGTGGAACTCAACGGGCATGAACCCTTGATGAACCATACCATCGGTGGGCAGCAGATAAGTAGGCCAGGATATGCCTTTGCAAATAGATTAACAACAGCAAGGCATGTTGCTGGCAAGATCGAGTGGACAATGTGAACAAGGGTCCGTGGGGCCTTGGCTATAAGGTTGTTATGCGGAAGCTTGGTATCCTACGGAAACTTGCATAAATGATGCGGAAAAGATGGACGCGATAGTGCGGGCACTCTTCCCCACCCATCCCGTCCGTATTGACGTAGTCCATGGTGGAACACTAATCGAGTATTCAGACTTCACTTAGCCGGAACTGGAAGATGCAGTTCATTCACTGAAAGCGAGGAAGGCTCCAGGTCCAGATGGTTTTCCAGCTGAGTTGTTGCATCTTGTCTATCAGCACCATTGTCTTAACTTGCTGCTCAGCACATTCAACGCATACCTACGGGACGGGGCTTTCCCGGTACGATGAAAGGTGGCGAGGCTCATGCTGATCAGCAAGGCAAGGGAAATCCCGGATCGCCGTCTGAGTACTATCTGTTTCGCATGCTAGACACTGCTCGGTAAGTGCTAGAGAAAGTTTACAAGGGAAGACTTCCTGACGCAATTCGTGCTGCGGGGATCTATCTCATTGGCAGTACGGCCTTTCCACCATTCATGCGATTGCAGAGGTGGTGAGCGCGGTCCAAAAGGCAGAGGCATATAGATGCACCAAATGACGGATCTTCCTGTTGGTGACACTTGTCGTTAGGAACGCCTTAGAGCCCGCTAGATGGGTGGATATTCTAGGTACGCTGGAAAACCCTTTTCAAGTTCCAGAATATCTAATCTGGCCTTTGACCCAAGCTTGTTTTTTGTGGTTGCTATTTGCTATTGACGCACAGGGTTTGGACTCCCATGCTCGCAAGAAGGTGACTAGACTACCAATTAAACATCTCCCTTGTCTACCCGAGAGCAAAGCCTGGGACCGTTTGACACATTACGTTGGGCCAGGTCTTGTTTTGTTACGCCGTGAGGCGCCTTCAAGCTGATTGATCCTGCTTCTTGCGGGAGAGGAGAGAGGAAGAAGAAGTTCCATGCAAGCGATCTCCCAGCCCCAACTGCTGTGGGTCGCTTTTATCTTTTAGGACTGCCCGAACATAATGTGCCACCTGGCTCTATTTGTCAACTCATTCGAGCATCACCGCGAATATATTATCCGGGGTGAGCTCTCCCGTCTCCGTGTAGAGGTCCCTCCACAGCCTGTCCCGTTTTGTGCCCGCAAAAACGTGTGGCAGGTATTGTCTTTCCCTCCTGGGAAAAACCAACGATTGGAGGATCGTGACTTATCAATCTTGTGCTGGTAGGACCGAAAACATTCATGCCCGCTCAAAAGCTGGGTCAGAAGTCAGTCTCACTATGCCTTCGTTTTAGCCTCGGTCTCACATGCGGGATGAGGCGCGCAGTCCACCTTCCTTTCATGCAATTAATCCAAGACTACTGCCAATCGTTGAGTAAGCGCTGTCTCTCCTCGCGGATAACCATCTCCCTCGCATCCTTGTTTCGATGCAGGTAAATAGAGCGGCGCTCTCTAGCAAGGAGGGCAACAGGTATCACACCTGCAACAACTCTCATCCCCGAATCAGAGACTTCTCTGTACCTGTGCCATGCGTGCCAGCAACACGACACGGGGCCAACGAAGGATTGAAGTTACATCGGGTGTTGCCCAGGGTTATATCCTTGGTTCCAGGCTGTGGAACGTTGCTTACGACGGGCAACTGAGACTGGAGATGCCAGATGAGTCGCACTTGATCGTTACTTAGGCTTAGGCGTCCAGTGAAAGACTGAATGACTGCTGGCTGGTTCTGTTTAGCACTGGGAAAAACTGAAGTGGTTATCTTGACGAAAAAGAGAATCCCTAGAGTAAGGATGATCAGTATTGGAAACATACTTGTCGAATCGAAGCTGGCGGTGAAGCTTCTAGGGCTACTGATCGGCTTGAAGATGAGTTTCTCTGAGTAAATCAGGGCAACTGCTGAGAAGGTGGTTCGGGAGGACCAGCTCTGAGTCAATTTATGGCCAACCTAGGGGACCCATCCCATGAAAAAGACGCCTCTTGATGAGGGCTGTAGGGTTGGTGCTATTGTAAGAAGGAGAAATATGGGGTGACGCTCTCAATAAGGAGGTATACCAAAAACGCTTGACGCAGGTACAGAGAAGACGAACACTGTCGATTGCAGCTTCGTATTCGATAGTCTCTGGTTCGGCGGTGAGAGTTATTGCAGGCATGATACCTGTTGCCCTCCTTGTTTGAGAGCGCCACGCAACTGACCTGCGCCGAAATGAGGATGCGAGGGAGATGGTAGTCCGCGAGGAAAGACAGCGCTCATTCGATTATTGGCAGCAGGCTGTGGTGAATTGCAAAATGGGAAGGAGAGACCGTGGCTAAATTGAGAGCATGGTGAGACTGACTTCTATCTGACCCAACTTTAGAGCGGGCATGGGTGTTTGAAGTCTTTCCTGCACAAGATTGGTAAGTCACGGTCCCCCGGATGTCAGAGAGGACGACAATGCCTGTCAAATATGTTTTGCATGCACAAAATGGGAATGGCTTCGAAGGGACCTCGGCAGGGAGACGGAAGATATCATGCCAGATACTAAATATGGTCGCGGTGATACTCGAATCGGTTGACAATGGAACTAGGTGACGCATTATGCTCGGGCAGTCCTATAAGATAAAAGCAACTCACAGTAGCGGGGAGCGTTGACATGACATACCAGTTCGTCGAGCGGGTAGTACACGTTGCGATGTGGGCTAGAGATGAGATATGGTGAGGTCGGTAGTATGTCGAAGAGATGGTAGCGTCTTATCGTCGGGATTGACAGGATTATATACAGCTGAAAAATTTATGTGGCATCTTGAGTTCTAATAGGATCAACTCCGCATTTGCTCTGGCCTTGATGAATGTTAACTTGAATAATTCCAAAAATCCTCCCGACTAATGGGAAGATGTTGATTCTTCGGGAGATATTCTCTAATGTTTGTCATCTCCGTATAGAGCTGGTGTTGGGACAGCATCAACGGATTGAAGTTTCTGTACTTTATATCCGTGATCACATCCAAGATGGTTGATTGAATACGCTTCAAATTGAGGGCCACCAAAGATATCTGAAACAATTGCGACGATATTAAATTTGTGACTTTAGTTGGAGTGCCTTCGGGTTATGGAGCCTTGATCTCATTCGAAAGTTTAGCTAAATCCTGCTCCATCGCGTCGAATCGTTTTTGGGCCATCTGCTTGTTCTAGTCTTCCTGCATGCCTCTGATGGTTTGGGACATCTGGTTGGCGTAATCCTCTTGCAGGGCGCCGCATAGGCATCTGGCTAGACCACCCACCGCATTTACTGCTCCTCTCCAAGATCTAATCTTCCGGACTTGGTTTACGTTAAAAAATTGATCTGTTAAGTGGTGAAATTACTCAATCAGCGGCAAGCAGATGGTCTGACGACGATTATGATCGCATAGTTGTTGCTCCCAGATCGTGCTATTCTGCAGCATGGCCAACTCCGTCTAATACGGTCCTAGATTTTGGTAGGACAAATTTTCCCACTCGCATTCGATAGGAAGGCATTTCTCAGGGACTGAGAGCGCAGCCCTGGCTGTGGCCCAGTTGATGACGCCTTGATGGGAGTTGTCACTGCTGAAAGGATGACCTGGCAAACCAGCAGGAGCGATAGACATGGCATTCTCCTTCCTCCTAAACGAAGCCCACTGCGGTGATTGCTGGGATCATATGCTTGATGCTGTACCCCAGGTGGGGCTTGCGCATACGGTTCGGTAATAGTTGCTTCGGGTGTAGTACTCTCCTGCACTGGTAGTGGAGCAAGGCAATAGATAGGCTTTCTCACCATTCCTGTAGCATTCTTCACGACGGCCATTCTAACGAAGCCGACAGCACCTATGTACGTTCGTACGATTCGTCCAAGGGTCTTTTGAGGGCTAGCATGTTGTCCTCCTTGATGATGACGATTGTTCCGGGGGTCGCATTAGGTTGCATCTGTTGCCACTTGACGCGATGTTGCAGCTGAGTCAGATATTCACATGACCATGGACGCCAAAATTCATTTTTTAGATAGTTTACCAATTTCCAGCAAGTGTCAAGCCCAGCAGTGACAGGCTCCGCCCGCTTGTGGCCGATGAAGCACCTAGACGGAGCAAATTCTTGGCTAACTTAACGGTCGCCTCCCACAGTCCACCAAAGTGAGGGGCAAGAGGCAGGATGGAGTGGAACTCTATTCCTCGGGTACTGCAGGAGTCGATCACCCGGTGTTGAGCCTCTGCAGGATGAAGTGATGAAGGTAATTCGCGCAGTTGATTGTGTGCACCCACAAAATTGGTAGCATTGTCGCAGTACAGATTCCTCCAGTGGCCCCGTCTCCTGATGAATCGCTTCAGAGCACCGACAAAAGCTTCGTTATTCAGGTCACTCACCAATTCCAGTTTGACGGCCTTGGTAGCAAAGCAGCAAAAAACGACTACATTGATGAACAGGCGTGCCAGCTGCACGCGAGTACGCGGCAGATATCCCATAATCAGAGCGAACAGCTGGGGATCTTGCCAGCTGTTTCCCTCTGATTGTCCAGAGACGTTGCCTTAAGGTATCAAGCAAATCCAAGATGACAGTTGTCCTGATGAATGTCCATCATCAGCAATCTCGTGAACGGGTGCGAATATGGCAGCAACATCGGATGCTTGGTCTCAACCGAGAGTCTTGAGGCCTCCAGCCTTCCGCCAACGCGAAGGGCTCCGTTCAAATCCAGGCTAAGAGCTCCTTGGTTTTGTGGATCTGCTTGTTGATTCAGCTCAACTCTTCGTGGAAGTCATCTTGCTGCATGCCCTTCACAATTACCTCCAGTGCTCTAGATAGCTTGTGGTGGGTGACAGCTCTTCCGTGATTTTGGGGAGGCTGGGACCTTGGCCTGAAACGATCGACAAAACGCAACATATTGGCGATTATTCGCTGCTACCTTCCGCAGAAGCTCCGCGTGCTGAACCTCATGCATAAAATGCAGGTCCACCTATATTGCTGTCAGTGTTGTTGCGTTGGCTCGCAGGGTCCTCCACTCCACAGCAGAATGGCGAACAAGTTATCCTGGACAGTGAGTCCGGTATGCAGGATATCGTTCAAGATAATATTCGTGGTGGTCCTGCTGGAGGCATCAAAGACCAGTCTTAATCTGTAGGTACTACTGTCCAGCTTCAGCACGCAACGATGCGGTAGAAAATATTGTTCTTCCTCATTCGATTGCCACTTGATCTTCTGCATGTGCCCCAGGCGTTCGTACTCCTTCATGAAATCTGTGCACTCTAGCTTCAATTCGGGATTTCTCTCCAGCCTGCATTCGATTGCGAAGAATCTGCGTGTGGCAATATCCTTCGATTCACTCAGCCTCCCGAGATCATCACTGAAGGGAAGTCTAACTTCGAAACGACCATCGCGCAGTCGCTGCGTTGTCTGGCTGAGCTGTTCTTCGCAGTCTGGAACCTCCTCCGCCTCCCAAAAACGTTTTATGGTCTCGCACAAATTAGAATCCTCTGTCACGATTCCACAGGTCACTGGGGATCGTTGCGGTGTGTCCACCTTTCCTGCTACAATCCATCCAAGTAGCGAGTTCTGGAGCACTGGAAGTCGGTGATCAATATTAGATCGATCCGATCGGTTTTGTGAAAGATGGGATCTCCCATCTTAATGTTTTTTTCGGAATGGGCCATTTGAGCGCGAGCTGGTGAAATTATCTTTCCCAACACATGTGCTTCCATTTGCGTGGAGTATCCAGTTGTTCGGGACTTTAGACCAATGCTCACCTTTCCTTGCGCTCGTGATGTTGTTCCCCCAACGTTTTCAACGAAGATTGACGCAGGCGTCGGATCCAGTCCCAGTTTGCATACTGTATGCTTAGTTATCAAGTTGATTTGGGAGCCTGGATGTAGCACAGCTCTGCACTCCGTGGTCTTGCCCTTGCAGTACAAATTCCCTTTGGAGTGGCTTGGATACTGTAGTCAGAGAGAGCGCTGGTGCTTTTTGTTGCCGTTCCTTAAACCGTTTGGATACGGTCGCTTTCGGGGATTCCCTCTGGCTAGCTTTGAGTTGGCCAATGCAGCATGCTATTGTGAGCCTTGGCACATTCCTTGCAATTCCTGGAAGGGCAGTCAGCGGCTTTGTGGCCATTTGGCAGGCAGTTGACCCATAGTCCCTTGGAACGGACAAAACTGAGCCGTTTGGCGGCGGTGAGCTGAAGCTAGGGAATAGTATAGCGGATGCGTCTGCTGGCACATAAACATGAAGCTGTCGCAACTGTAGCCACGGTGGTTTTGGTACTCCCTTTTTGATGGTCCTCCTATCTCCTCGGCTGGTGTCCACGTGTTTTGAGTGCCTGCAAGTGCACTTCCAAGAAACCCTTCAGAGGGAGCAGCTTCCGTGGGCTAGCTAGCATTTGTTCATACAATACAGGCGCCTTATGCACTCCTGAGTCACGCCGTGCTGGGATTTTATGGCTGCGGCTGAAGGCTTCTAGTTAGTGTGAGAAAGCTGTCCCAGTAGCTTTTCAGTTAGTGCAGTGACCAATAGTCGTCGGTTTTCGTACCATTTTTTCAGCGTAGTCCACACCGCCTCGTAATTCCCCTCCGAGAGGACCCTTCAATTCATTTTGGTTGCGAATTTCGGGTCGGTTGCCTTTAGGGTTTCTACAATGTGATTGACGCACTGATGCCTAGCAAGCAAATAATGGGCAATGAAATGTATTTCACCTAATAAATCATTAACCAGATTCAACTAATGCTTTTTGTTCGGTTACAAACTAGCTGTTTCCATAAGTATTCAATAAGTTTTTTATTTAGAAACCGAGGTTTAATTTGGTCTGTTTTGAGATTGCGCTAACGGAAAGACAAGACATCTTAAATGGCCAAGGGCTCGAAGTCATGCCATTACACTAGCAATTCAATTCGACAAATAATTTGATCTCAGTAACCAGGTGTTTATTTCAAATATATACTTAAGCATATCTAGCAATCAATTCCTATACGGAATGAACTTCCCTGTTCCCTCGCCCCACTAATAAATACTTCGACTTGATAATTATCGCGCACCCAAAATTCAAGTACTTTCATTTTCAATTTAATTACATATGAACGTTTACTACTCGCACTTTTGATCGATAGATAGAATGCTTTATGGTATCGTATCTCGTTTGTGTACGAGTATGCTCGATTGATTACCATCAATTTCCAATTGATTTCTTTGTTTACATTTTGTTATGAAGTCAAACACGTCCCAAGTTTATTACAAACACTGAACATAAATGGATGGTGACGGACTTATAAGGAATTTCGTTTCACTGGCTTCTGTTTTGTAGGCAAATACAGGAATGGAATTACATTTTACATTGAGATATATGAGCATGCGAGTAAATAGTAAACGGCCGGTAGAGTTTATTACACCTATAGCAAGAGAGAAAGAAGTTTCCATTTCATTTCGAAGGCACAAACGCGGAAATACAATTTACTCTTAGATATAAATAGTTGAGTAAATAGGCAATTAATAGATCGATATTTACTTTGGTGAATTTTAAGTTGATTGGAGTGGGTAATGTTTGAGATTCAAACAAATTTTTATTGCAGTGGAGTAAACTGATTCTAGAGACTCTAATAACCAAATGTTTAGTTTTATCTACATTTTTAGAACTAGTTGGTACCTGTACCTACAACCATTAAAACTATAACGGACTACTGAAAACTGATACCGTCTCGTCTGACCAACAAAACAAAAACTATCCTTTTTGAGGAAGTTGATTTTTGCTCCTTCAGTTTACATCTTCAAAAGTGTCTCGTGTTGAGAAGATATTACCTTATGATGCTTCTACTATTAATGGAAACCACAAAGCGTAATTCCAGGACGTGATCGTTAATTATCTGAAGAAACTGGTAAATGATCTCAAGTTTTTTTGGTCTGAACTTACATCGCATTTGTAATTTGATCCGGGTTTCCATGAAATTTTGAAAGAAAAAGTGATGGAAAAATATATATTTCGTGTTTTTGGGTGTATATTCATTGCATGGTAAAGTATGAGTTGTAAAATTATCCTGATTATGAATGAAAGGCTCAACAATATTTCCAAGAATTTGCTCATGCGAAAGTTATTGATTTAACAAGGGTAAGGACACATAATATGAACCGTGTGAATTGCAAAATGCTTTGTTTCATTTATCCTAAAACCATTGATTTTCCATGCTGGACTAATCAAACTGAAAGCACTTTTCTTTGTTTTAGGATAATTAATTATCGCCTACAATTTAAGGAACTCAAAAAATTATTTCATGGTCTATCAACTGAAATTATTTAAATTTTTTTCAAGCCTTGTGACTGGGGCTGTTAGCTGAGCTGAGCTACAGAATCGACCCAAAGTTGCTGGAATTTCCTAATAATAATTCCTCTGGCGATCCCAAACATAAAAAAATTCTTTAAAACTTTCAAAATTTATTAACTGTATTTTTAGAATGTATCTACCTTTCACTAATATCGCAAAGAATTGGAAAGCTTTACAGTTCAATATGCCGAAAAACTTCTGCCAATATACCTACAGTTGCGTAAAACGCTCTCGAGATCATTTATCCTTATGTCTGATTACTGCTAAGCAGGCATTGTTTACGAATTATTGGTACATTGCTAATTAGCTAACAAACTGCTAATAATGCGTGTAAAACGTCCTCTTACAAATCTTTACCATCACTCAGATGAAGATATTCCAAGCCAAATGTGTTACAAATCACGTAAATTCCATATTGGACATTTTCCCAGAAATTAAAAAAAAAAATTTACAAGTAGAAATTTTACAAATATGAATACTTTTTTGTGTAAGCAAAAGCATCCAAGCGGATGAAAATTCAATCATTACTTTTCTTGGGCTCCAGCCACGCCCATATCGTCCGGCCATTAAAAATCAAATATCACACTGCCAAAGAGTGGTATCAGCTGCCACATGGCACGTGGCAAATTTCTGTTTTTATGGTTGGCAGGGGAATGTCATTTATGCACAGAGTGTGGGACTCCCATCCTTGCAAGCGACTAAACCACCCACTGAAAACCTCCCCTGTCAACCAGAGAACATGACTTGGGCCCAGGTATCGTTTCGTTCCGTGTGAGGCATCTCTAAGCTGAGGGATCCCTCTTCTAGAGGGTGGGCAGAAGGGAAGAGGGACTGCCAGGCAAGCGATCCCCCAGCCCCGAGTCCCCGGCTGCTGAGAGTCTCTTTTATCTTTTAGCACTGCCTGAACATAATGTGCCACATGCATTCATTTGTCAATCAATTCAAGAATCATCACTTATAGATACTATCCGGGGTAAGCTCTCGTCTCCCTGTAGAGGTCGTTTTGCAGTCTGCTCCACTTTGTGCGCGCCAACAATGTGTGGAAGGCATTGTCTTCCTAGTCTGGGCAAAACTTTCAAATGGGGGTCCGTGACTTACCAATCTTGTGTGGGTAAGACTGAAAACACCCATGCCCACTCAAAACCTGGGCCAGATAGAAGTCAGTCTTACCATGCTTTCGATTTAGCCACGGTCTCACATCCTGGATGAGCCGCGCAGTCCACCTTCGTTCTATACAATTCATCCAAAACGGGTGCCAATCATTGTGTGAGCGCTGTCTCTCCTCGCGGACAACCATGTTCCTTGCGTCCTCGACTCAACGCCCGTTCGTTGGTCATAAGTCGACTCAGTACAGAGATCGCGAAGCAGCCTTCTCAGCCGTTGCCCTTATTTGCTCATAGAATCTTTGAGTCGATCAGTAGCCTCAGGTACTTTACCGCAGATTCGATTTGTATCCCTCCAATACTGATCATCCTTACTCTAGAAATTCTCTTTTTGCCAAGATAACCACTTCGGTTTTCTACATTGCTAAACTGAACCCGCGAGCGGTCATCAAGTCTCTCATTCGAAACATTAGCATACCTAGCCTAAGTTGCGCTTGTTCAACGGTGCGTTCAGCGATCAGAGCCGCAACATCATCTCCATGGCCGATCAAGCGTGACTCATCTGACATCTCCACTCCCAGTAGTCCATCGAACGACACGTTCCACAGGTCTGAGCTGAGGATAGATCCCTGAGTAACACCCGATGTAACTTCCATCCTTCGTAGGCCCTGTGTCGGGTCGTAAAGGATCCTTCAGGTAGTCCCTCAAAAGTCGCATTAGAAATTCTGAAACTTGAAAACGATTTTCCAGCGTATCCAGAATATCCACCCATCTAGCGGAGTTGAAGGCGTTCCTAAAGTCGGGCGTCACAAACGAGACGATCCGTCGCTTGATGCGGCTCTATGCCTCTGCCTTTTGGATTGCGCTCACCGCCTCTGCAATCGCATCAATGGTGGACGTCCTGCTCTAAAGCTGTACTGCAGCGGAGATAGGTCCCCAGCAGCACGAATCGCCTGAGTCTTCCCTTGATGAGGTAAGTAGATTGCTATCCGGGATTTCCTTTCCCTTTGCTGATCAGCACGACGTTCGACACTTTTAATCGTACCAGGAAAACCTCGT
The DNA here is from genome assembly GCA_963969285.1 of Odontomyia ornata. Classification (NCBI taxonomy): domain Eukaryota; kingdom Metazoa; phylum Arthropoda; class Insecta; order Diptera; family Stratiomyidae; genus Odontomyia; species Odontomyia ornata. The sequence continues at coordinate 220,757,538 of OZ017742.1, forward strand.
CCCGTAGGCAAGTGTTGAGTGTGCTAAGGTGCAAGGCAGAACAATGATGATGGAGCCTTCCTCGCTTTCAATGAAAGGATTGCCCCTTCCAGTTTCGCCTGTGTGTAGAGTGGACACTCGAATCCGTTTAACTAAGGACAGCGTCAACACGGCCAGGATGGGCGGGGAAGAGTACCCCCAATGTCTCGTCCATCTCTTCCGCATAATGTATGCAAAGTTTCCCCTTAGGCGCCAAGCTTTCGCGTAGCTAGCTTGTAGCCTAGGCCCCACAGATCGTTGTTCACATTGTCCACTAGGTTTTGGCAGCAGCGAGCCTTGCTGTTGTTGATACATCTTTCCTGGCCGGCTTATATGCTGCTACCTGGTTGCCTGCCTCGTCACGGCTCCGCGTCCGTTGAGCCACATGCCGGATTTAATGACACTCTCGTCACTTTTCAGTGATTTCAGTCGACCACCAGTACACTGGGGGCTTGCCATGCCGGGGCTTTCGGCGGGGCATAGAAGCGTTCCAAGCAGTTGTGATGATGCTCATGGTTGAGTTCACCACGAATTGAGCTGGCAGTTCTTATTTCCCCTGGGAATCTCACAGCAACGGAGCATCTGCAGTGGAGCACATCTACGAACCGCTTGGCCCCCATCCTTCCGATGTTCCACCCAATTGCTGGAATTTGACTGCACAGACGGCGCGAGTCAACATCACGGATCTCAAGCGTAATGAACTGATGATCACTGACTGAGTGTTCCTCTAATGCGCTCCAAATGTGGGTCCTCCGTACTAAGGACTCGGAGACGAATTTCATGTTCAGAATGGTTCCTTCACAGCCAATACGGCGGAATGTGGGCGTATTTCCGGTATTTAGTACAGCGAGTGCAGTCTTGGCCGCCATTTGTAGGATTCGTTTTCCCCGCGGATCAGTTTGAGGCATGCTCAATTCCTTTTGCTTTAGCGTTGGAGTCCCCACCAACGAGCGCCTAACCCTCTTTGTCCAAGATAGGGCCCTCGAAAGCAATAAGTTAGGTTTTGAAAGATGATATTGGTTCGTTCCGCGTTTGCTAAACACTAAAGTAGATGGCCCCTGATCACTGAACCCACACAAAACCACCCACCCGTGCACAGCTCTCCGCCTAGTTATCATTATTCTGAACCCAGATGGCGGCAATGTCAGCTTCATCAGGATATCAGGATGCAGAACTTTTATCTTGGTGTAGCTCACTTAGCAGCATAAAGTCGGCTTTCTCAAGCAAATTTTGGCCGGTTGAACTGTCAGAACCAGACATTTCCCTGATCCGAAGACGTGCCCAAGATCCGATCTTGGAACAGCACTCTTGCAAAGAATGAAGTTTGTTTGTACACTGTTTTCTTTTATGTCCAATTTCACCGCATTTGTGACTATCGGGTCTTATGCATACTTGTGTGTGACCATAGCCAAGGCATTTAAAACATTGAAGAGATACTACTCTTCGCAGTATCCTGCAGACAACCCACGCGGCCCTTATTCAGAAATAGTTCGGCATTTTTTCGTTCAAATCAATGATCGCCATGCGTTGTCTCCTATGGTTTTCTGGTGTCAGCCTCGTTTTGATTCTGCTTACGCTATGGGCTTTCTGTTGATCGCCTCTTCTACCTCGGCCATGTCTGTAGCACAGTAAGTGTCTCTTATTTCGATCGTTGCTATCGGCTCGAGCGAGGCTACAGTTGCGCTTTTGCCGAGAACTTTCTTCACTGCGTTGCAGAATGCTCCTTTATTGTCGGCCTACACTCCAAATTCGGCCAGTTTGTGGCCTGACTGCCTTTGTCGTTCTGTTTTAATGGAAGTTGGTGTCTTCGGGCCTTACCTTTCCCCTGATACCCCGCAGCACTTTTGCGTAGGGTCAGCCATCATGGGGCTTTACGAGCAGTGCGTGCTGGTGGGGCCTTCTTGCTCTCCTGTTTCGTCTCAGCTCGTTTTTCTTGTTGGGTGTCCATGAGAACTATTTTCTGGCACTTTTTGAAGGAACTTCCTTGCGGGTTTCTTCGCTCCTTTTGTCAGCACTATCTGGAAACCATGATCTAGCATTCCACGAAGAAGCCTTTCTTTTAATTGATGTTCCATGCTGAAGCTATGTGCGTGTGCCCTTTCCACTTAGCCCTCCGCGCTTCTTTAGCCTTATGCTCTTCTTCGGCCTTCTGGTCCTCTTCGGCCCTAAACCAGCTTTTTCGATAATGTTCTATGCAGTATAGGAGTTCCTATAGTTCAAGGAGCCCAATCCTTACTGCTTTGTTAATTTTTGGCGAGTCGCATGCAGATTTTATTCCTTTCAGAACATCTCCCGCGTTTTGTGCCCTTTCCTTTTGGGACGCTCTGGTGTTCGCATCATTTTTTGGTGCGCTTGAACTCCACAAGAGTCTCAGTCTGGACAAGACTATATATTAATCTTCGCTTTTCGTCCGTCTTCACTGTCATGGGTTTCTTCACCGTTTTTGTCATCGTTGGTACTGCGTGCGTACGGTATTTGAGGACATGCATAAATGTGACTATAACTCTTCAATTTTTTTTCCTTTTCAGATAAGCAATAGCGGACTTCAACATCACTCAAGAAAAGAAGAGACATACTGTCGTCCTCGCTATATGTGCGGATCATACATATTTAGAGATCTCTAATTTTCTTAATTGCGCACGTTCATTCGTGCATAAGATTCCCCGTAAATTGGAAGCATCAAGAGGCGATACAGAATCGGTTGCGAAACGCAAAAAGCACGATCAACGTTCTGACACTGTCTGATCTGCAGAATTTTTAGAGCAAGTGCAAGCGATCATAGTCGAGGGCCCTTCAAAATCAATGAGGGTCCTTGCGAGTGAGCTTCATGTTTCTAAGCACCTTATTCGTAGAGTTGTCCTCGAAGACCTTCAGTATAAGTCTTATGTGATGCCCAGAGGACAGTTCATGTCGGAACGAACACGGGAACAGAGAGTTCTCCGATCAAAACGTCTTTTAAACAAAATCAAACACCCTTAGGCATCCAAAATGTTATGGTTTTTTTCCGACGAAAAAAATTTTGACCAAACGACAGATGGCTATGTTCAAGCCCTGCAAAGGTTCCTGTTGTTATGCACACAAAATTTCCAGCCACTGTTATGCTTTTAGGTGTTGTCAGCAACGAAGGACATGTTATGCCACCACACTTTTTTACTCACGGACTTCGAGTGAACTCTGCTGCATACATCGAGGTTTTGGAGACGGTAGTGAAACCCTGGATAGACAATGTAAGCCGAGGCAGACCAAACACTTTTCAACAAGACTCTGCTCCTTCACATAGAGCGATGGCGACACAAGATTGGATGGCCGAAAATGTTCATGACCACATGAAAATGGCCACCTAGCTCCCCAGACCTTAATCCTTTGGATTATTACGTATGGGGCGTAGTTGAGCGTGAGACCAATAAGCGTCCTCATAATACCACTTCTTCGCTGAAGACTGCTGTTAATGCCGTTATGGTCAATATGAACAAGGAGTATTTGATTCGGCCATGTAATCGTTTCCGGACCCGGCTTGAAGAGGTTATTGCTGCTAATGGCGACTTTATTGAATAACTTTATATCCATATATTAATTTAACGTTATATAAAAAACTCCCGAAGTTTCTTTAAATTTTGTTAAAAATACAAGCTAATTAATTTTACTTTCTGTCCTAAAATACCGTACGTATCCTGTAGATGACCCTTGGCAGATCACGCTATGAATAGTTGCTCATGCAGCTAAAACAAACATCCGAGCGCTTACAGGTTACCCAAAAAAAGCTGGGGATCAGCACCTGAAGTGTGAACAAGCGGTTCAAAATGTCGTAAGATTTTTCAGACGAGGCTCTAGAGATTCGAGATGAACTAATGCGTTCCAAACCGAGGGCTCTCCACCTGGACTCTGCGGTCCCAGTAGCTCGTCGAAGGATTGGCGTGGGCGCTGGTCGCTTTAGGCAAGAAGAGCCTCATATGTGCCATCAAATGACAATCGCGCCCCGCCGAAATATATTACTTACCACCGAACTTTCCAAACACTATAAACTTTTTCGTACACCTATTCGCTATCGCGACTCGCTTCCAGTATATAAGGCGGTCAGGAAATGCTCTCGCAAATTGATTAACAACTGCAAGGTTCGCTGCTGGCTGGATCTAATGGACCATGTTAACAAGGATCCGTGGGGCCTTGGCTACAAGCTAGTTCTGCGGAAGCTTGGGTCCAACGGACACCTTCCATGCATGATGCGGGAAAGATGGATGAGATAGTGCGGGCACCCTTCCCCGCCCATCCCGTCCGTGTTGACGCTGCCCTTGGTGAAACGGGAGTCGAGTATCCACTCTTCACACAGCCGAAACTGGACGGGGTGGTCGTTTCACTGAAATTGAGGAAGGCTCTGGGTCCAGATGGTGTCCCTGATAAGGTGTAGAAGTTGTCCATCACCAATGATCTGACTTGCGGCTGAGCAAATTCAACGCCTGTCTACGGGACGGAGTTTTTCTGGTAAGATGGAAGGTGATGAAACTTTTGACGATCAGCAAGGAGAAGGGAAATCCCGGATAACTGTCTGCATACCGCCCGATATGCATGCTAGACACTGCTGGGAAATTGCTAGAGGAACTCAGCAGGGGAAGAGTCGCTGACGCGGTTCGTGCTGCGGGGGACATATCTCCTCGGCAGTACGACTTTAGAGCAGGGCTTTTCCTCATTGATGCGATTGCAGGTATGGTGAACGCGTGCCAAAGGCAGAGGCATATAGCCGCATCAGGCGACGGATCAGCCTGTTCGTGCCACTCGCCGTTAGGAACACCTTTAACTCCGCTACATAGCTGGATATTCTGGATACGCTTGAAAACCCTCTACAAGTTCCGGGATACCTAATTTGATATGACACGACACAGGACCAACGAAGGATGGAAGTTACATCGGCTGTTTCCAAGAGATCTCTCGTTGATGCAGACCTCTCGAACGTGTCTAATGACGTGCTTTTGAGATAGGAGATGCCAGATGTGTCGTGCTTGGTCGGCTATGCGGATGATTTTATGGCTCTGATCGCTGGACGCACCGTTGAATAAGCGCAACTTAGGCTAAGTATGCTAATGCGGCGAACGAGAGACTGGCTGACTACTCGCCAGTTCTGCTTAGCACTGAACAGAAAAGAGAATCCCTAGAGTAAGGATGATCAGTATTGGAGAGATACTAATCGAATTGAAGCCAGCGGTGAAGTACCTATGGCTTCTGATCGAAGATGAGTTTCTCAGAGCAAATCAGGGCAACGGCTGAGAAGGCTGCTTCGGGGGTATCGGCGCTGAGTTGACTTATGGTCAACGTGGGGGAACTCAACCCATCAAGAAGAGCCTCTTGTTGATAGCTGTAGGTTCATAGCTACTGTAGAGAGCAGAAATATGGGGTGACGCTCTCAGTAAGAAGGTATACCCAAAACACTTGGCACAGGTTCAGAGAAGAGGAGCTCTGAGGATTGCATTCTCGTATTCGATAGTCTCTGATTCGACGACGAGAGTTATTGCAGGTGCGATACCTGTTACCCTCATTGCTAGAGGGCGGCGCACTAGTTACCCGCGTCGAAATGAGGACGATAGGGAAATGGTTGCCCGCGAGGGCGGATAGCGCTCTCTCAACGATTGGCAGCAGTCTTGGGTGAATTACACGAAGGGAAGGTGGACTGCTCACCTCATCCCGGACGAATCGGTTGACAAAGGGAACCAGGTGGCACATTATGTTCGGGCAGTGCTAAAAGGTAATAGGGAGTCACATTTTCTGGGGCATTGGGGCTGGGGGATCCTGCTTTATGACACGATACAGGGGCGACGAAGGGTGGAAATTAGATTAGCTATTGCCCAGGGATCTTTCCGTAGTCAAGACATTTGAAACGTGCCTTACGACGAGTTATGCGGATGATGTTGCAGCTCGAGTCGCTGGATACACCCTCAAACAAGCGCAACTTAGGCTACGTATGCTAATGACCCGCGCGAGAGACAATATGCCTGCTCATGGGTGAAGTCTAGCACTGGAGAAAGGCGAAGTGATTATCTTGACAAATAAGATAATCCCCAGAATATGATCGACTCGTAGATGAATTTCTCTGATCAAATCAGGCAACGACTGAAAAGGCTGCTTCAGACGCATGACCAACTACACATTGACAATTCAGGACATAGGAGAGAAGCCAAGAATAGAGGCAACTAGGGACATTTAACCCTAAAAGTTTTTCAAATAAGAGAGAGTGATACACTGAATCAAAGGCTTTAGAAAAACCCGTAAAAATAACGTCCACTTGTTTTTGTTGATCGAGGGCAGCTGCAATATGATGGGTAAAAGAAAGTAAATTTGTAAGGTTAGATCTGCCTCTAACAAAACCATGCTGTTGGTCTGCTAAATATGGGAGGACAAGTGGATACAGCAAATCAAAAACTCTCTTTTCAAGAATTTTACTAAAACTAGGATGAAGGGAAATGGGAAAATAGTTTGAGATGATATTATGATCACCAGATCTGAAAACGGGAAAAATGTGGACAATTTTCTATTGAGCGGGGAAAACCCCACAGGATAAACTCAAGTTAAAAATAATTGAAAGGGGAACACAAAGCGAAGAAGATAAAGATTTTGCTAGAAAATTTGGAATGCCATCAGGGCCAACACTAGTGCTGTTGTCAAGGTTATTTAAGAGTTGCTCAACCTGCAAGGGTTTGTACGAAAATTAGTTGAGGAAAAAGCTCAAGAAGATTGCTTGAAGGAAGGGGAATGCTTAGCCCTGCCAAAAAAGGAAGAAAAGTAAGAAGCGAAGAGTTCACAGGATTCTTGAAGAGCAGGCGATGTCATGCCGTTTAGACTAAAGTTATCGGGGGCATGATGAGAGGTACTTAAAGATTTTCCGTACAACCAGAATTCACAAATTTGATTCGACATTAACGAAGTTTCAATGTGGTTAACATATGCATGAAGTGCAGAGGTCGCAATTTTCTTTGCCCCGGCACGACGCTCTTTAAATTTAACGACGTCAATTGGAAGACCACTGGATAAGAATTTTCTGCGGGTAGCATCTTTTGCTTTAATTGCAGTGGCAACATCTGAATTAAACCAAGGAGCATCTTTAGGTCTTCTTGCTGGGCACAAAAGAGTAAATTGCGAGATTAAGGACGAAAGAAACATATAGAGCTTATCAACACAATCTTCAGTGTGGAGATTCTTGAAGAAGGAATACCAATTCACGGCATTAAGGTTAGCTTCCATGCTCGATAAATCGAATTTTAAAAAATCAAAGCGGGAAGGTGAGAAATTATTCAAAGAACGAGAAGATGTGATTGCAAGCTCAATAGAGAGCGGTGGATGGTAGAGATCAGGTTTGACAAAGGATGAGAGTGCTACCGATGCGGACAGAGAAGAAGGTAAAAAGTTGAAAAGAACAAGATCAAGCAATTTGTTATTGGCACTAGGAAAAGTGTTGCATTGGGTGAAAGAACAGAGGGAAATAGAAGGAAAAAGAGCAAAAGACACGCTACCGCTTGAAACTATGGAGACATACAAATCATTCCAAACAATAGAGGGCAAATTGAAGTCACCACAGACCAATATAGGGGAAGAAGGGAAACGAGCATTAATGTAGCTCGAGAATTCCGCAAAGAATCGTTCGTAAACAATAGCAGAACTGTTACAAGGGATATACACAGATGATAAGAGGAAGGTGAGAGAATCAGATAGAGAGACTAGCACAATTATACACTCAACAGGTGAAGATGGAGTGAAATCATCACAGAATTTGGTGGTAAGGGAAATATGTATACCCACTAGCACGCCTCTACCGTCAGACTTACCAGTAGCATCACGGTCTCTATCTCTGCGGAAGATTAAATGGTTCGGAAGTAGCTCACTATTACTATTGTCACCTGTCAGCCATGTTTTTGTTAGACAGATGATATTATACGAAAAAAGGATGGAAGAAATACGAAGTTCAGTTGTCTTGGTCCTCAAGCTTCGAACATTTTGGTAATAGCAAGTTAAAAATGAATTACGAGGCCTAAGAGATGTTTCTTCTGGAGCGAAAGGAGACAGGATGGTTCCGCTTACGAATCGGAGAGAACTTTTTGCCGAATACGCCAGGTGGCCAAAATTCCTTATCAAGCAAGCACACACATCAGAGCTCTTGGCAGCAGAAGTTGGCGATAGCGCAGGAGGATTGTTCAGTGGGCAATCCCTTTCGTTAATAGAAAGAGTAAATGCCTATGCACAACTCTGGACCTTAGAATGTGAAGTACGCAGTAATAGGTTTTATGAGCGGCGTTTATGCGACGTCAAATCTCATCTTTTTCGGCGCCTTCTATTCAGGTTGGCTCCAAGATAAACTAAATTATCCACAAGTTCAAGGTTGTAGTCGCCTACGGTCAGGTTTTGTCAAGCTGGAATTTTCTTCCTCGTTTGAGTCATGAATTTATTTTTAGTTTCATTAACTCATAGGCCAATTTGGTTTGCTCCAGATTCTGGGCATAGAAATGCTCCTTTGGCATTTTAGATTGAACGTGCCATAAAATTGAGGTTATCAGCATATGCTACTAATTGTGTGGACTTGAACATTAGTGTACCATAGGTTTCAGCTGATGTCTTCCTGATAACGTGCAATATTAAAGAGCAATGGGGTAAGTCAATCCTATTGTTTCAAGCCTTATTCCATTCTAAAGGTGTCCCTTAGTTCACCGTTTATCTTGATCGGGGACTCTGCATTTAGCATCGTGAAATATGCAGACTAGTTTTGTTGGGTCCCCAAAGTCAAACATTATTTTGTACTGGGCATTTTTGTCGACAGTGCCTGAAGTCTACAAAGAGTTGGTGCATCGATGTTATATTCCCATCACTTTTTGTGTATCTGCTTTAATGAGAATATTTGGCCTATTGTAGATCATCCACTTCGACAGCCTCCCAGGTACTCTTCTATAATATTTTCACAGTGAGGCTTTAACTTTCTTTTTATGACTTTGGAGAGCACTTTCTAAGACGTGCTCAGCATGGCAATGCCTCTTTAATTTTGACACCTTAATTTCTCCCCATTTTTGTGTACAGGACATATAATACTTTTCCGCCAGTCCTCTGGTAACTGCTCCTATGATCATATTCTGCATACCAGTCGATGCAGAAGGTTATTTAGATGGAGACCCTGCTCTGGAGCAGTTCTGTTGGTGTTGCATCTATTCTTGGAGCCTTATATTTCTCAGGTCCCGTACTGCTACCTGTCCTTCGTCTCTGGTTGGTGATGAGATTGATATCTCTTGCCCTACTTCTGGAATGTTCACAGCTTCAGTCGTTCTTGGAGATGCTGTGAATAGCTTCTGTGAATATTGCAGCTATCTGTTTTTAATACCGACTGGGTTGCCTATGATTGCTTTTTGTACACTTTTGCTAATACATACTGGTGGATTGAAGCCGTCCCTTAGTTTTTTTAAAGAGGCATACGCCGATTTGACTTCATGTAGAGTGATGTTTTCGTTTATCTCTTGGATCTCGGTGCATGGTCAGTCGTTTCTTTCTTCGGCAACATTTTTTAACTCATGACTAATATTAAAGAAAGAGCCCTGATAAGCATAGCAGCCGGCAATAAGTAAAACAGCCTGAGATAAGTAACGTAGCATTCCTGAAGTAAGCTGCATGGAATACATAAGTAAATTGCATACGATACGTAACAATGGAAAGAAACGTTGAAACAAAGTACGAAGGATATCTATTGAAATACAATTACATGCTGAACAAAACTCTAAATCTTTCAATGAGGCCACTAAAAAGGCCTAAAATTTACTGGTCATTCTTGGAGGTCGCGCTCTGTGGATCTGAGAAATGCTTACCGGATTCTAAAGCTGTAAAAAAGTTATGTTGCTAGGTCGCGCTGATCTAGATTACCAAGACTATAAATGCGCTTACAGTTTGCATTGTCTCAAAAATTTGATGGTATTTATTTCTCATTAGTAAGCACGCACTTTACATTTTTCGCTTTATTCTGCAAGTGTGATCAATACCCAAGTAGGCATTATGAAAGCCATTCAGTACATGGAAGAGTAAGTAAATGAACTTACGACTGATGTAGTACTATTTTGAATACTACCCCCTACAAAATACTGTTCGGTCTTTTTAGTCATGCTTGCATAATCCTATGATGTTGAGCACAGTAGAAAGTTTTGTGGGAATTATTGATCCGGTGAACTTTCTAACTACTATACTTGTCACTGTTTGAAAAGCCTATGATTCAACCAACTCGCCTTAAATTTTATCTTCGTTTCTCACGTATTTCTTGAATGTCCGAAAATCTATCAATTACTTCAATCATATATATAAGCAATCAATCATTTCCTAATTTCCAACCCTAAATTGAAATAGACTATTCAAGCGTAAGACAATGTATATGGTGGTACTCAACGAAGAATCCAAATCAGCCTTTAAATGATCTTACAAACAATTTCATTTACAAAATGATTTGCCTTCGTCAACGATACATTCCTCCTCCTCTATCCATCCTTCAATCCGTCCGGCAGAATTTCGGTTGATTAAAATCCATTGACGAAAGGGAGCAGTCGGAACGATTTCTGTGACACAAAAATGAAATGCAACTGGGCCACAATCAAATCCAATCATTTCTAATCAAAATCAATAAAAACAATTTTGAACTTGGGCACCAGCAAACAGGAAAAATTTTCTTTCTCGACAATTCACGTAGTCCATAAACTACAAGATATTGTCTCGATGGTTGCGAAGATTGTTTTGCTACTTGAAAGATATTAACACGCGATTGTGGACTCTTAATCTCATGAGAACGTCATGTTGACCCAGTGTCATAAATCAATAAAGCTTAACCATTTGTAATTATCAGAATTGTTGTAAAGATAGAATGGAAACAGTATTTGAAAAGGAATAGTTTGGTCCTCTTTTTAAGCGTCATCATATTCTAAACATGAATCAAATAAAGTTTTCCATTTCTAACATTTTTTTTTTTCTTTTAATGTTAAGCCAGAAACCGTTGTTTCCATCCCCAGTGTCGTATTATTTTGTTGATGATTTCCGAAACATCCATGCCTGCCTTAAAATCGGTAGACTTAGCCTTTCAAACGGAAATCCCTTCTTTGATCCCTTAGAATTTAAATGGAGGTTAAAATGAAGATTTCTTGCAAAAGGTGCTTGAAGAAACATATGAATATAAGACTATTTTGGTGGTTGGATAATTTTTTGAATTCTTATATTATATTAGTAGTAAAATGTTCCCACGACTAGGAATTTGCACGAACAGGAATAAGTTTTTCTTAGGATCGACAATTTGGTTCAAATAACACGTTAATTTTTTCCCTTCAAATACTACCGTTGAGTTGAGAACAAAGAATAGAACAATACAAGCAGGCACATATGTATTTTAAAATATTACACCACCAAAGTGAAATCATTTAATGCCTTAATTTTACTGCAAAAAAACATCGGCATTTAAAACTTAATCAGCTTAGTACATCAGAGCAAGTTCGGTAGTCTTAAATGTGCTCCTACCAGAAATGTTTTTGCAACATCCTCTAGGCCGTAAAGCAATTTTCCTGATAAAATCGATTAATGATTTCAATTACAGTGCCATTTTGCGTTTGCTCAACATCCGCATAGCCGATCAAGCGCGACTCATCTGGCATCTCCAGTCTCAGTAGACCGTCATAAGACACGTTCCACTGCTCTGGACCAAGGATAGATTGTCTCAGGACATTGTCACATGCTATCCTGCAAAGCAAGACAATTAATCGGTTGGTGCAGTCTTATTATTGGCCAAAGGTAGCAGTAGACGCTCGTAATTATGCGCAAAGATGCAAAGTCTCCCAGGTGGTTAAATTGGAAAGAAGGGCCCAGGCTGGGTTCATGGTTTCGCGTAATGGAGAGGCGTCCCAGCTTTGGGAAATGATATGCGTAGATTTAGTGGGGTTGTTATGAACGAGCGAAGGATACTCCCCGCCTGCCGTTTAGCGCCTGCGAATGAAGGCTTCATGTTATGAATGAGCGAGTGGAACTCCCGCCTACCGTTTAGCGCTAAAAGCGTCAGCAATGGCGGCAATGTACATTACGGCAGGTAAACAATATCGTTCAACTTAGGAGTTAGCATGGATAAGCGCTAGCAAATTATAACGATGTACGTTGCGACCGATATGCCACTGTTAAACTTCAGCATATGGATGACGCGTACACGTTGGCGGTTAATCACAAGCGAGAAGCTCTATATATGAGCAAGTTAAGGGAGCTTATACCGATCAAAGTTAAAAGCTTTGACCAGGCAACTGAGAGCTGCGGCGAATATGGGGGCAAAAGCTTTCCTCGCTCATACGCAAATTATTTCCCCCAAGCTGGCTACGATAATATTGTAAATATTGTAGAATGGCTCTCATCATCTACAAATTAATAAGGTGAAGCGGGGAGGGGAAGTTCCTAGCAAATGAGAACTCACGTTCTCATCGCCTCAGCGATTTTAACAGCGAAGTAGATCAAAAGCTCGAGTTGAATTAGAATTTATAGTCGTGGAGGAACTCTTGAGAAGCAGTCTTGTTCGAGTTTTGTACCATCCAGTAGGGAGCGTACTGCTACCCACTTATTATTTTGATCGCTCATATAGTGAAGTGACATCTGCGGTTTAAGTTTGAGTTGGAAGTGCTGTCCAGTGTCCGAAGAAATGGTGAGGGGTGGTCCTCAATCGGCCTCAATCGGGTTTCACGCCGTGTGGCCACTCCAATCCATTAGCTCGTCCAGTTGTTACCCTCTTCAGGCTGGCTGATAGTTGGATAAATCCATTGTAATCTAAATTATAATAAATTCAGTTGTAATATAAATGTTTCAAAAAGATGAGCAATAAAATAAAAGCAATTCTTTAAAGTTAACTCTTGCCTTGGTTGATTTAATTTGGATGGTTATGGTAGCAGGTTTATTGGAGAAGCAAGTGTTTCTGCTCTGTGTGGCACCTCGATGGTTAGTCTGTGATTAGTGGGTCCAGTTTCGGGGAATAGAATTGCAATGGTTAACCAAGGATTATGGAACAGTCTCTCAATTCACAGCGCACTATTATCCACAGTCAAATCCAGAGGAACGCCGAAATCAAGACATGAAGCGGATGTTGCGTTCATACACGACAGAAAATCAGCGTGGTTGGGACCAACATTTAGCTCATATTGCTCGCGCTTTGCAGACCTATACGAGGTAATGACGGTCTCTCAATATTTTTATAATTTTGGAAGGGAGATAATAACCTTTCGTGTTGGTACCGAAGCTCCAAGAGATTTCCAGGAGCAGTTGAGTCCAGAATCCAGAGCGGAGAAGCTGGAAAAGGTACGTGTGGAGGTAGGAAAACGTATACAGGCAGCTGCGAGGCAAAGTGGTGAAAGATACTATCTCCGGAAGCGTAACGTAGCCTATTGAATGAGAGATCGTGTCTGGAGGAAGAATCATCCCATCTCGGATACAGCGAAATATTTTTCAGCCAAGCTTGCACCCGAATATTTGGGTTCTTACTGTATTAAAGATAAGCAATCGGGGTGGACCTACCTACTTCAAGACGACTCGGGAAGAGCCGAAGGGGTCTTGTAATGAATCGGCCCTACGCCACTGCCGACTTACACACATGCCCATCGCTATCATATGGGTTTCCGATCCTACGTCAGTTTCAGTCGGGGAATGTCAAACGGGCCTGGTGTCTGACAAGAGGATTTCTTCGCAGTAATATCGTCTAGATATTGAATACCGCTGTTATCAATAGCAGCCACTTTGAAATTGGGTAAGGTTGCAATCGATCTCTTTTGAATTTGAACAACACATTTCTTTCATAATGATAGCTGTCAAAAATACTTGCGCAGAACAATGCTCCATAACCTTGCCCCGTATGGTTCAATGATTTTGCGTTGGCTAACTAGTGAATATAAGGAAGCCCTGGACCTTCTTTCTCATCGAATACGCCAGTAACTGGAAGCTGTTGCCCCGTTTTCAAGTGTTTCCAAAGTGATACGAAGTGCAAAATTTTTTTGAGGTTACCCGCCAGGTAGTGGACTTTCGACGAAGACAGTGATTGATATATCGGGAAATAGTTAGTGACAGTTGGTAAGAAGCCAAAATTCTAAGGGATTATTTTTGGCGAAACCATTGTTACATCTGCATTGATAAGGAAAAACATATGTGAGTTGTTAGTACGCTTATTACAATATACCATAAGGTTTAGCGACACTTTCCTCACTCATGTGTATTTGACATTAACCCCGTGCTGCCGGGGAAGTTTGTTCGCGGATACGAAGTATGATGTTCAGTTCGATCTAAGTCATAATCAAATCTGAATAAATGCAGCCAACACAGTCACCATTGCCGCTGCATACATTCCATCCCAATCACCTCCTAAGGCATTCGATCATCAATGAATCGGTAAGAACACAAAGATCAACCTTTGTCCCTTTGTTCTAATACAATTTTGCATGCAAATCGGATACGAATATGGACCACTTTTCGCCCGATTGTTGGCCGCTTTCGTCAGTGCTGCAGGGCTACTAGTTACTAAATTCGTCTATGGAGAAGTAGTGTTCTGGCATTTTGACATACTTCTTGGTGCGTGCTTCGTTAATCCTCTGGGAGGTGTTTCTTCATCCATGATTTTGGTTGTTAGTAGTTGTCCGTGGTCCAGTAACACGAGCAATATCTGATTACACACAAGCAACCGAAAATTCGAAGAACCTGCAACAAGTGAGTATACCATAGCACATCATCGGCCCTCAGAAGTAGCTATTAATCAATTACACCAAAACGAAGAGAAGGCATGTGGTAGTCGGAATAAGAGTCATAAATCGATAACAAGTTCTCATATGAAAAAATGTTACCACTATGACAACCAAAAATTTCGCTTCAGTTATTATTTAAACATTAATTTATCGAATACATCCCTACACACAAATCTGTTGGGAAGATATGCTAAAATATGTTGACTCTAAGAAATCGCTTGAATATTTACTTCTATTATTAAGAATCATGTAAATGAAAAAATCAATTGAATTTGTCCCCAAAATCTCGTATCGTCAATTTTAAATGTTACAATACTGATAGCTCGTCTTCATTGATCTCTGGTCTCAAGCAATATTTACAATTTGAACGAAACGCTATTTGATATTTATGATATATTCATTCAAAGATATGAAGATTTAAATTTCGCACAGAATAAGAATTTTTAAAGAAAACTTGTGATCTTGAATAAGTTTTCTTCTTCTTTGTAGCACTACAGCCCCTCTTGGGCCTTCGCTTAGAGATAGTTAGGGTATCTCATTTTCATGACCGTATTGATTTGTACCATGCTCCCGTGTGCCTGCTCAGCTATGATATGATCTGATTAAATCAGTACAAATCACCACTGAGCGAAAACTCGTAGTCCGTCCGAAAAATCCCCTGAACTAAATCACGCTGCTCCCAACGAGATTTGAACCTGGGACCTTCGGCTTGTGCGTTCAATGCTCTAACCACTGGACCACACAGACTACTCTTTAGTGTGTTAACTTCTAATGCTGATCATTTTGTAAGATGATCGTCGATGAAAATGTCAGCAGTAGGTTATACTTAAGTCGGGCGTTTGTCTCCAAAGCAATATTGAACAGTATCCACAACAGCGAGGCAGCATCAAAATCCTTCGCTTGGTGGCATCGGCCCGATGAGGTCAATGTTGATGTGCTCGAACCTAGCATCGGGCAAGCTGTATCTCTGCAACGGTGATTTGGTGTGACGAGTTATTTTGTTGGACTGGCATGGTAGATAAGTTCGAACGAACTTGTTGATGTCGCTGTTCATTGAAGGCCAGAAGTATCGCTCGGTAGTCAACTTCCTGGATGCTCGGATGCCTGTGTGTGAGAGCCCGTGGATGTTTTGTATAACCGTCGCTCGGAACCTCTTCGGGATGAAAGGGCGTATCCTCTCTGACGTCACAACGCAGTGCAGAATCAGGGAGGATTCATCTAGTCTCTGCTGTCTACATTCAAGTGGCTGGTCGCGGGTATTCATTAGCGCTTGAAGCTCGGGGTCATCCTTCTGTGCTAGGGCGATAGTGTTAAAGTCGAGCTTTTGAATTATATTTACGATCAAAAGATAATCAGCGACGGTGTTCTCTCGGCCTGGGACGTGTCGTATATCCGCAGTGAACTGGGATATGAAGTCCAGCTGGCGTTGTTGTCTCGGCGATGCTTTTTCCGAGCGTTGGTGGAGTACAAACTGCAGCGGCTTGTGGTCGGTGAAGACGGTGAACACTCTGCCTTCGACCATGTGTCGGAAGTGCTGAATTGCTTCGTAAATGGCCAAAAGTTTCCTGTTGTACGTGCTGAACTTTTGTTGGGCGTCAGTCAGCTTCCTTGAAAAAACCCAAGTGGCGTTGCACTTCCCTCTTTTGTTTGTTGCAGTTAGGCTCCGATACCGTTGTCTGAAGCATCGACAGAAAGAGACCATATACGTTGGAGTCCGGGTGAGTGAGGGTTGGTGCTTTCCCCAAATCCGCCTTTGATTGCTCGAATGCAGCTACCGCTTTTTCCGTCCAGTTGAGAGGCGTTTGATCACGTTTGCGGTTGCCTGTGACCAGCCGCAACAGGGCGCGTTGGTGTTGAGCTACATGTGGGAGAAAACGGCGGTAGAAGTTGACCATCCCTAAGAAGGACTTCAGCTGGTGTACGGTCTTCGGCCTCGGTGTTGCGGAAATTCCTTCCATTTTCTCAGGCAAAGGCTTCAATCCGTGGTTGTTGATGACGTGTCCCAAGAACCTGACTTCCTGCTTTTCGAATTGGTACTTAGGAACGTTGACAATTAGACCGAACCTGACAAGCCGATCCAGCACTTGCTTTACGTGAACCAGGTGCGCCTGTTGGCTGGGAGAGAAGATTAGTATATCGTCGAGGTAAACAAATACGTTGTCCAAGCCACGAAGCACTTCGTGCATGAAGCACTGAAACGTCTGACCTGCGTTGTAAAGTCCGAATGTCATGTACATAAATTCGTACAATCCGAACGGTGTAATGATGGCAGTCTTCGGAATGTCGCTTGGTTCCACGGGGATTTGGTTGTACGCCTTCTGTAAATCGATCACGGAAAAAATGTCATTCCGTGGAGGCCTGCAGTACAATCTCGAATAAATCCGATGGGATAGCGGTCCGGGATTGTATGGTTGTTGAGCGCACGGTATCCCCGCATGGTCGCCAATCTCCATTCGACTTTTTCACCATATGCAAAGGGCTACTCCATGCGCTTTTTGATGGGCGGCAAATTCCGAGTTGGATGAGGTAATCAAATTCGGCGTTGGTGGCGGCCAGCTTGTCAGGTGGAAGTCTCCGTGGCTTAGCGTTGACCGGCGGTCCCTTGGTTAGGATGTGATGCGCGGTTGGGTACTTGGTGTTTGGTTGTTGGTTGTCCTCCGAGAGGTTAATGTATTCCAACAGCAGTGATCGCAGCTCGTCACTAACATTATCCGGGAGCAAGTCAGCTTTGGGCGATTTTTTTTCGATGTGCGCGATGATTGTTTTGAGGCGTGCACGTTCAATAAGCCGTGTCCCCTTCAAGTCGACGAGGTGGCTATAGTGTTCCATGAAGTCGGCCCCGATGATTGGTGGACTTACATCAGCTACTGTGAAAGTCCACGTAAACGGCGTTGAAAATCCCAAGTTCTGTTTCACTGATCTTTTGCCGAATGTTCGAATCCTTGAACCGTTGGCTACCACTAATTTGGATGAGGCGTCGGGAGAACAAAGATCTCGGATGGTTGATGGTATTACTAAGACATCTGCGCCGGTGTCGATAAGGAAAGCACTTTTGCTGATGTTGTCGTGGATTTTCAAGCGTTCAACTTTGCGATGGAGGGTCACTACGTGTGAACGGTCGGATCCTAGTTTTTTGAGTGGGAGCAGGGTTGTCGGCAATTAGTGGCGCTCGGTCCATATTGCTGGTGATACCAGCAAAGCTGATCGTCGGACCTTCTGGCGTTGCGTGGTGGTGATGCCGGCTGCTGCGTGGCCCGCGTGCGATGTGCTTCATATCGTGAAGTTGATCGCTGTCTGCTACGCAAAGCTTGAAGTGCGTCCTCGATCTTCGTCAACCTGTGGCTGAGGTCGCGTACTGCGGAGGCGAGATTGATCAGCTCGCTTGTGATTCGCAACGTTGGTGGGATGCTATGCCGTGGCTCATCTTCCTTTGTGACTGCGGCGACTGACTGTCGGGTGACTTCGTGCACACGATCAGCGATCGTTGCGAGATCTGAGATTGGGGCATCGTTAGCTGATAGGATGCTCCTCAATGTGACATCGAGGTGGTTGAGCCACATCTGTTAGAGCAAGGTGTCGGTTACATTTCCGTTGGCGAGCGTACGCATCTGGTTGAGAAGCTGTGACGGGCGCTAGTCTCCGAGCTAGATTTCAAAAAGTAGCTTCTGAATACGTTGTTGGGCCGAGTCAGCGTAGACGGCCAACAGGGCGTTTTTCAGGGCGCTGTATTTGTTGTCGCCTTCGTGCCCAGGTTCGCCACGAGGAGGTTGAACTTGGTGGTGTCGTCTGTTACTCAGCTGATGGTGAAATTTGCATCCACATGGGCAAACCAAAGCTCCACGTCCTCCTGCCACAAGTGTGGAACTCTGAACGCAACGCGTGCCATCCCTTCCGCGTCGTGAGCTTCTTCCTTTGGTATGATCCCGGCCTGTGGAACGATCGTGGGCGTTGCTGTCGCTGGTGAAACTATTTTAGGCGTTGGTCGTGACTGCGCGACGTTTCACACCGCGGACGTGGCTCCTGTACAGCTTGTAGGCGAGGCTGATGGAGTTGATGGTTAGCACCAGCACTAGCAGCAACTCGATTTTTGAGCTCCGAATTTGCAGCTCCGAGTTCACAACCAGCGTGTTGGTGACGTCTCCCTTGATGGCCGGTGGTTGTGTATTGCCCATTCGTTACTGTTGTGGAACGTAACCGTAGAGCGTGGCGCAGGTCCAATGTCGATTATGAAGCGTATTTCGATGGTCAGGTTAGTGGGTTGGAATGAAACTTGGTCCTCCTATAAATATTCTTTATTCTCTAGAATGATAAAAATAATAACAAGTTATTTTGGAGTCGCGGAGATGGATTCAATTGTGTTGATCGCTTCGAATTGATGTGATGATTTGAGACTGAGAGAGATTGCTGTGTGTTGTTCGCTTATATTCCTTGAAATCGCCAACGATAGCTCCACGGTTGCTTATCGCGTTGGTTACAACATCTGCTGACGAGCATCCGTTCCATCGTCGCATATCGTCAGCGCAACGCTATCCAGGTGCAACATAGTTGCACCCATTCATCGCGTGGACACTGGATTGCGGAGCTTCCCAGTCAGCGATATTTCAATCAAGCGCAACATAATCGCGCATGCTAACAGCACCGCAACGGACTTCGTGATTGATTTTGCCTAACCCAGGACGCACACGTATGCACGCTGGGTGCGTTGGTGGTCCGCCACACATACTATGAGAAACACACTTCTCAAGATGCCATGGAAAAATAAATTTTGGGTTAAGTTTTTAAAGACACATTTTTTATCGGATTTATTTAAAAGACACTTTTTTAACAGATTTACAAAAAGCTTTATATTTAGGTAGATGTTATCAAGGTAGTCGTCCGGCAATAAGACCGAAGATTCGATGGGGAGACAAGATAGAAGCCGACAGCAGAAACTTGCTGGGAGTGAACAACTGACGAACGAGGAGTTTAATCCTGCAGGCCAAGGCCCGGCTTGGGCTGTCGCGCGATAGATGATCAGATGATATCAAGGTTTAATGATGTTGCAATTTTGGTATTCATTAGCAGTGGGTTACAATATGGTGGCGGTTTAAAAAGCATGGATTTTCAGATTGTTGGGCTCCTATTTAGCAGCCATACCCCTCAGCACATTTTATTAAAATTTATATGCTCTAGATTTAAATTCTGTTTAAAAGTAAATTATTTTCTAAATTGGACCATAAAAAAGAAAATTAAAGCATGCATTTTCCATTGCAATATTGTCGTTCTAGGAAAGTCTAGTGGGGGGAAGCCTATTGTTTATCGAAGTCTAACGGTATCTTCGAAGAACTTACCTTTCCGGCTGGTGGTGCCAACGGGAATTTTTTTGAATACGTGCTGTCTTTTTGTTTTTAAGTTTATTTTTTCGAAGGTGTACCAAATGTTAAGTACAAAATGTAGAAGACTTTTTATTCCTGCATGGAACCGAATTTCTGTGGTCTAGTTTCTAAGCGACATTTAATATTCGAAAAAGACACTCTGATAATTATTAAAATCATGTTTTTGTTCAAAACAATAACACCCTCGATTAAAAAACTGCATCTGAAATGGTGTGAGCATTTTTCTCGCGCGCGCCTGTCCGTGTAACTTTTTATAGCGCGCCTTCTCACGGGGTATTGAATCAAAAAACTTAACATTTACCAGGCCAATTGGAAAGTCCCCGGACTGAGAAACAGATGGCAGTGCTAGTATTAAATCCATATGATTTTTAGTTAGTACCAACCTTCAAACGATATGTTTCAAAATTTGACTGCAGTCCGACCATTAGTTTGTGAGATATTGCGTTGTGAGTGTAGCTACTTTTGTTATTTGAAAAAAGATGGAAAAAAACATTTCATGTCCTGATAAAATATTGCTTTTTGAAGGGAAAAAATACAGTTGAAGCAAAATCTTGGCTTGATGAAGAGTTTGTGGGGTCTGCACTAGGAAAATCAACCATCATGGTAGATCAGAGCTTTTCAATTGGCCTGTTACCTTTAGAATATGGCCAAATATTTTTAATATACTGCCAAATATTTCACTGGACTTTTTATTAAGAGGAAGAATAATGCAATTGTGCTGAAAAGACACCCTTTTAAATTTATCACATGTAAACGATACGGTCTCTCAGCAAGTACACTCCTTTTGTTTTTCTCACTTCCTCGGAAACCAAAAAGCAAGCAAAACTCTGATGATGTTCTCTATGCCCTTTTATGCTGTAGATAAAAGAACAAATGATCATATACGAGGTGTGACAATTAAGTAATAAGACTAATTTTATTGCCGAGCTTGTGGTAAACCTGCGACCTTGAAATTCCCTTCCCCTTCCTCGGCATCCTTTTCCTCTTCTTTGCCCTGGTTGAGCGAAACAGCTTCGGAAAAACATTGTAAAAGTACATGGTGATAGTGCTCTTATTCGTGCCCAGGTGTTTCCATGGCACAAAGAGTTTAAGGAGGGGCGTGAAAGCGCGGAAGACGAGGCGCGGAGCGGGGACCAGTCGAGGTGAGGACTGACGCGAATGCGCAGCGTGTGCGTGAAGATAGGCGTTTAACAATTGGAATGTTGGCCTCGGAACTGGGTATGAACGGTGAAACAGTCAGACAAATTTTAATCGACGATTTTGGGATGAAAAAGTTGTGCGCGAAGATGGTTCCAAAGAACCTTTCTGAGGAGCAAAAACAGCATCGAATGACCGTCGCAGTAGACTGTTTGGAACAAGTGGAAAACGATCCCACGCTGCTTGATCGAGTCATTACAGGCGATGAGAGCTGGCTTTTGTTCCCTAGAACAAAATCGGTGGTCAAAGGAACCCATTTTGAGTCAATTACGGACATCCAGTCGAAGCGTTCCAAAAATATTACGAAGCATGGAAAACGCGCTGGAATCGTTGCATAGCTGCCCAAGGGGATCACTTTGAAGGGGATGGCAGAGTTGAAGAATAATTTTTAAATATACGGTTTTCATGGAATCAGTCTTATTACTTAATTGTCACACCTCGTATGATATTCTTTTCTATTCAAGCGAAGCGTGCTCCTACGTGCGGTAGCATCTTTGTGTACCTAACGGTTTTTTGTTATTTAGTTAAACGAGCTATTTTCTTATGGCTGTTTATAAAGAGAAAGAGAGGAGAAGTTATGGGTTAAAAATATATTCGTATGTTTTATGAAAAAAAAAGTATATACGAATCTATTTTGCATATTGAATTTTGCCAAAGAATAAGTTGACAAGTATATATTTGGATTAATTGTCGATTTCGATTAATTTTGCCTCATTAGCAGCCAAAACGCCGCCCTTTTAATTTGCCACCCCGGACAAATGTCCGGATTGTCCGCCCTTGGGGCGGGCGATATGGCGTTGAAAATGTATGTTGAGCCAGTTGTTAAGCAAAGTAGGGACAAAATGGTAAAAGGATCCCTATTTTGGAAGGACAATATAACCTACCCGATGTACACAACCTGAAGAAATTTGAAAATGTTTTCTTCGGCCGAGAGTTTTCGAAAGCGGAAGAGATGAAGACATTAGTAGACGATTATTTTGACGGCAAATACTTTGAATCTTTTGAACTAGGTCGGAAGCTCTTTCTGAAAAATGAACGGAACACATTGAAAAAGGGGAAAGATTTCAAAGAAAAATGGCCTAGTTATATACTTATTTCTATTTATACCTTTGGTACCTCAAACTGAAAGTAATACCATTTAGTATTCGTTTATATAAACTGATCTTGTGTATCGTAAAATTTTTCTAGATTTACTGAATGAAAGGAACCTTTGGCTACGTCTTTGAAATTAGACAAAATATGAAATGAAGGTAAACTGACTAAATGATTGAAAACAATTCTAAGTTAGCCACGTTTTGCTCGTAAAAAAACCGATTGGGTTGAGGCTCCACAAATTATGATTAACCAGCAGGATACTCAAATTATCTTTAAAGTGAATACATCAAGCTCCTTCCGAAATACTTGCATGCCCAAAGATTTTTTCGCCTGGAGTAGGCATTCAAAAATATGTTTATTAATCTCAATCAAACATTTCTGGCGCCTCACATAAAATGTACCAGAAGGACAATTTCTGTTCGCATATTTTTTTCTCTGTTTGTATTCACCCGGAAGCCCAAAATATTATTCATTCCGCTTTACAATAGGATAATTAATCGACTTGATAAGATATTTTGCCGACCACTTCTTTAAATTGTCCGTTTGCGGACGCGGGCTCTACTCGACCCTTTAGGCAAACGAAAAAGGGGATGAAAAATGATTTGTGCCAGTCAAATGAAACAGTCCAGAAACATCAGATCATTGTTGTCGGACGGAGTTAGCGCTCTTCTTATGCTAGTCCTCTATGCATGCATGTGCAGACTTTCCTGTTTGCCTTTTCACTTCATACTTTGTTAATACTTTATTGACTCAATTGCGTCCAAGATCGCGGGGTAGAATACGATCATCTGCACAAATTGATCTCGTGACCGCGGAATAAAAGGCATCGCTGTGGGGTCCGAATGAGTATCCTAACAGAGAAAGACAGAAACAGCAGAATATGTACAGTTTGTATTCAAAATTTGGAGTTGTTTGAATAAGACCAACTGTTTCGGTTCGGGGTGTTTTGTTAAGCTAAGAAAAAAGAACATACACTTGTGAGGTAATATTAACTCAGTAGAGATGATCTAAGACCCCATGGTATGTACAAGTGCATTTCATCTAACACTATCCGCGCATAAACTAACTATTTTTGAGCATTATTTCTCTACTGCCTTCACTTTCGCTGTAACCTCCCACTTAAGAAGGCCGCGAAATACATCAAGTCACTTGACTAGCCCAGATGAGAAATGATGAACATCAATTGGGCTGTAATCACGATTACAATCGCCATGAAACATGAATATTGTTTGATGCTACAAACAGCGCTCTGCGCTGCAAGCAGCCACTAGCAGGGGTCTTAGAGCACAAGTCCATCTCCATCTTGGCCGACTATGACCGTTGCGTCTGGTGCTTGTGTCGCTCAAACTTTGTCTACAGCATCCCAGCCAATTGCAAACAACTTGACTTGAATAAATTGACATCAATTTCGTCCAATGATATAATAAAAACTGAAGGGGAGACACATCACAATGCTTTTGTTGCTCGCTCAAATACGCCAATTGAAGCATTCTCCAAGAGTGTCGCTCTCAAGTACTTCTTGAAACAAATCTTAACCATGTATTAGTCCTTCAACATTTTTGTAAGCATCTGGCTGCGGTTAAGGTTACGTCAATGATGATTTGAAAGAAAGTGAGACAATTGTCCGATTGTTTTGTAACTCTTAGGTGTAATTTAAAAGACATACGAGTATGCAATAAAAAAAAGTCCTTTATTGAGTGGTCAATATTTACTTCTTAAAATTTGTCAAAAATAATCAGCCGCAAGAATGAAATGCATATACCTGTATTTCACTCAAAGCCTTCGATTTTCAAATCAAAGCAGCTGAGTATCTTCTATACCTGACATAATATTTTGATCAGGAGCTTATACTCTACCATGTGAAATTATCCTGCTGAATCCCAGTTCATAATCTATAAGCTCAATCTCATAAAAAAATTAGTATAGAGAGGTTTCAACTAGAGACACTCAGATATGTTGTCTGCGTACGCAAGCTAAGCGGCTTATTACTAGTAACAAGCAATTTTTAAATTCTGTTCCGGATAAACGTGGACGCTTTGGTTCAAGCTGATGCTGGAATTATGCTCGAACTAACAGCGGTCTGAAAAGGCATTCAAAAGCTCAAGACGCTGTGGTTAATTAATTAGACCATCTAGTTTCGCACAAGGACTTATGTTCAGGTATTAACGTTAAATGGCGTCTTTTTATTTAGCCAAATATTTGTTTAGCTCCCATAGGAAGGGAGTACTGGTCAAAAGTAGAACACTCGTCATTATCATCTATGGTGCGATATCCCAAGCCGGGCCTTGGCCTACAGGATTAATCTCCTCTAATAATCACGGTTCCGCGACCTTGCCCGCCAGTCGTTTACTCCCAACAAGGATCTGCTATCAGTTTCTATCATGTCTTCCCATCGAATCCTCAGGCTTTGAACTGCACGTCTACCTTATGCTCTACTCGTTAATGTTCTTTTGGCTAACCGGTTTTCAGCCATTATTTCCACGTGACACGCTCATTTCAATTTACGTAGCTTTACGCAAGAGGAAACAGGTGGATCATTACAATTTTCATACATCTCATCGTTATAAGGTAGTCTCCACTCTGTTCCTTGTTTCACTGGGTCGTGAATTTGCCGGAGCACTTTGTGTTCAAAAATATTCACTGCCTTTTCGAATTCGCTCGTCAGGGTCTATGTTTCACTTCCAAATACATACACCAGAGGCTCATCAATGTTAAGTTTTGTAAACGCGGAGCTTATTTGCCTGTGCGCCACTCTGGACCTTAGAATGGGAAGTACGGAGTTAAGGACTTTATTTTCGGCATTAATACGGCGTCAAATTTCGTCCTTTTCGGCGCCTCCTATTCAACTTGGCTCCAAGGTAATCAAAATTAGGCACTTTTTCAAGGTTGTAGTCGCCTTTCTTCCTCGTTTGAGCTATGAATATGTATACTTTAAGTTGCATTAACTCGTAGACCAATTCGGGTTGCTTCAGATTCTAGACTCAAGAACGCTTCTTTGGCATCTTAGATTGAACGTGCCATAATACTGACGTCATCAGCATATGCTAACAATTGTGTGGACTTGAACATTAGTGCACCCTAGGCTTCAGCTGATGT
Organism: Odontomyia ornata; assembly: GCA_963969285.1. Classification (NCBI taxonomy): domain Eukaryota; kingdom Metazoa; phylum Arthropoda; class Insecta; order Diptera; family Stratiomyidae; genus Odontomyia; species Odontomyia ornata. The sequence goes on from OZ017742.1 coordinate 220,783,060, forward strand.
CTCACTGACGACGTGATCTAGTGCAATATTAAAGAGCATTGGCGCAAGTCCATTTATTGTTTTAAGCCTTATTTTTTTTAAGAGATGTCTGTTAATTCGCCGTTTACCTTGTTTTGAAACTCTGTGCTTAGCATCGTGACCTTGACCATTCGAACTAGTTTTGTTGGGACAACCATTATTTTGTACAGTGCGTTTCTGTCGCGTATGCTTGCTTGAAGCCTACAAAAAGTTGGTGCACACCGATGTTTTATTCCTAGCACCATCTAAGCTCCTGCTTTAATGGGAGTATATGGTCTATTGCAGACCATCCAAACCATAATATTTTCATAGTTCAGCTTTAGTTTTCTTTTCTGATTTTGGAAAGCACTTTGTAAGACATGCACAGTAGCGCGATACCTCAATAATTTTCACACCTTAACTTGTTACCCATTTCCAACCGCATTATTTTTATGTTCCTCACACCACATCAAACACTTATTTTTTTATTCTTCTCAAAAAGTCTCGGTTTTTACATACTTTGCAGCCTTTGAACCCGATAGTTAGAAGTCTTCTCCTTAATGTTCTGGCCGAAACTTTTTTCTCAGCGCTTTGGAATAACTCAGCAGCCAGCTCCGAAGATGCCGTTTTCTAGTTTTGCAGGGGAGCATGTAATGACTGACAATCTTCTCTCGTACTTTTGATACGTTTTATTCCACTTCTGAAAATTTCATGAGACTTGAGCGTTTTATAAACGTTTTTAGTACGAGTACATTTTGTAGTACTTTGTGGAAGTTTGCTATTTTTATGATGTGGGTTTCATGAAGTCCTCCCTCAAACAGTAATTGTGTATTCAAATGTGTGTGCAAACAAGCGATCTTCCAGCGCCAACGCTCCCGGCTGCTGTGAGTCTCTCTCATCTTTTAGGACTGCCCGAACATAATGTGCCACCTGGTTCCATTTGTCATCACAGCATCACCGCAATGATACTATCCGGAGTGAGCTCTCCCGTCTCCCTGTAGAGGTCCCTTTGCAGCCTGACCCGTTTTGTGCACGCGAAAATGTGTGGCAGGCATTCCTCTCCTGGGCAAAGCTGGCATTCGGGGGACCGTGAGTTACCGATTTTGTGAAGATGAGACAGAAAATCCCCATCCCCGCTCAATCTCTGAGTCAAATAGAAGTCAGTGTCACCATGCCATCGATGTAGCCACGAGCTTACATCTGGGATGAGGCGCACAGTCCACCTTACCTTCGTGTAATTCACCCAAGACAGCCATCAGTCGTTGAGTGTGCGCTATCCATCGCGGACAACCATCTCCCTCGCATACTCGTTCCAACTCAGGTAAATTGCATGCCGCCCTCTAGCAAGAAGTGCAACACCGCCGAATCAGAGACTGTCGGATACGAAGATGCAATCCTGAGTGCTCCTATTCTCTGTACCTGTGCCAAGCGTTTTCGGTATGCCTCCGTACTGAGAGCTTCGCCCCATATTTTTGCTCCGTTCAATAGCACTGACCCTATAGCACTCATTACGAGGCGTATTCTTGATGGGCTGGGTCCCCCTACGTTGGCCATAAGTCACTTAGATCCGATACTCCCGAAGCAGCCTTCTCAGCCGTTGCCGTAATTTGCTCAGAGAAACTCATCTTCGAGTCAATCAACATCCCCAGGTACTTCACCGCTAGCTCTACTTCGATTATTATGTTTCCAATACTGATCATGCTTACTCTAGGGATTATCTTTTTTGTCAAGATGACCACTTTGGCTCTTTCCAGTGCTAAAGAGAACCCCCGAGCAGTCATCCAGTCCTTCGTTCGGCGCGTTAGCATACCTAGCCTAAGTTGCGCCTATTCAACGGTGCATCCAGCGACCAGAGCCGCAATAGCATTCACGAAGCCGATCAAGCGCGACTCATCTGACATCTCGAGTCTCAGTAGCCCGTCGGAGGATGCGGTCCACAGGTCTCCACTAAGTATAGATCCCTGGGCAACACCCGATGTAACTTGCAACCTTCGGTCCTTCAGGTAGCCCCTCAAAAGCCGCATTACATATTCTGAAATTTGAACATCCACCCATCTAGCGGAGTTGAAGGCGTTCCTGACGTCAAATGTCACCAACGGAATGATCTGACGGATAGTGCGGCTATATGCCTCTGCCTTTTGGACCGCGTTCACTATCTCTGCAACCGTATTAATGGTAGAGCATTCTGCTCTACAGCCGTACTGCCGAGGAGATAGGTCCCTAGCAGCAGAAATCGCGTCAGTGAGTCTTCTCCTGATGAGTTTCTCTAGCACTTTTCCAGCGGTGTCTAGCATGCATAACGGGCGGTATGCAGATGGCGATCCGGGAATTCGTTTCCCCTTGCTGAACAGCACGAGCCTCACCAACTTCCATCGTAACGGGGGAACCCCGCCCCGTTGGAAAGCTTTGAATGTGCTGAGCAGCAAGTCAAGACAATGGTGATAGGCAAGTTGCAACACCTCAGCTGGAACATCATCTCGGCGTGCAGCCTTCCCCGTTTTCAGTGAAAGGATTTCTAGTTCCGCTGGTGCGTTCAGTGGACACGTGGCTGCTGTTTCACTATGAACAGTGTCAACATGGGCCGGATGATCGGGGAAGAATGCCCGCACTATCTCATCCATCTTTCTCGCATCATGTCTGCAATGTTTCCGAAGGGCACCAAGCTTCCGCATGGCTAGCTTGTAGCTTAGGTCCGACGGATCCTTGTTCACATCGTCCACTAGATCTTGCCACCAGCGCACCTTACTTTTGTTAATCAATTTGCGAAGGCATTTTCGGGCCTACTTATATGGTGCTACCTGGTTGCATGCCTCCTCATGGTTCCGTGCCTGTTGAGCCACATGCCGAAGCTTGTGACACTCCTTTTGCTTTTCATTAATTTCAGTTGACCACCAGTACAATGAGGGCATGCCGTTGTGGGGTTTTCGATGGGGCATACGAGCGATGCAAGCAGTTGTGATGATGTTCATAGTTGAGTTCACCACATCTTGAGGTGCCAGTTCTTCCATCCCTTTCGCATCTCCCTACAGCGGAGCTTCTGCCGTGAGCAGCTCGCCGTCTATCCTTCCGAGATTCCACCCAATTCTAGAAAGCCGAGAGCATGGAAGTCGGGAGACAACATCACTGATCTGAGGCAGGATGCGCTGATGTTGACTGGCTGAGTAATCGTCCAATATTCTGCAATTGTGTATCCTCCTCATCAAGGACTCCGAGGCGATTGCCACATCCAGTGTTGATCCTTTACAACCAATACGGCAGAAAGTCGGCGTATTTCCGATGTTTAATACGATGAGTGCCGTGCTGGCCGCCATTCCTAGGATTCGTTTACCCCGCGGATCTGTTTGAGGCATGCCCCATTCGATCGCTGTAACGTTGAAGTCTCACCCAACGAGCACGTTACCGTCTTCGTTCGTTGCAGCGCCCTGCAAAGCATTAAGCTTGGCTTGGAAAGATGATATCGATTCGTTCGGCGTTAGGTACACTCTAAAGAAGGTGGTCCCTGAACACTGAACCCACACGAAACCATCACCCCGCCCACCACTCTCCGCCTGAGAATCTCTGTTCCGAACCCAGACGGGAAGGTACCAGTTTCGCCGGTATACCATAATGCATAAAGTCGGCTTTCATATCCCTCCCAAACCGCTGAAGCAAATTTGGGCGCTTGAACGGCGGAGTAGGTTTAGCTGCAGGGTGTGGGTCATCGACGTTCTGATTTTGCCTTAGCTAGGGCTTCCTGGACAACCCGACGTTTCCCTGATCCCAATACGCGCCCAAGATCCGGTCTTGGATCAGCATCCTTGCAAAGGATACAGTGTGCCTCCTTTGTACACTCTTTTCTTTTGTGTCCCATTTCGCAGCATTTATAACACAGGGAACTCCTATCGGGTCATTTCCATACTTGTGCGGTGTGACCATAGCCAAGGCATTCAAAACATTGAAGAGGCATTGCTCTTTGCCGCGTCCTGTAGACAACCCATCCTATTCTTACTGTTGAGTTCCTGTCACCCCTGAGCGCCCATCACGGCCTGATCCGGCAACATCAACGCTTAGTTATTTAAGTTAATTCACCATAGTAATTAGCTCATTTGTAATCTATTCGATTGAATTATGAATTGATCGGTCATTTTAACTCAATTCGCCGATCGATTGATCTTTTATTCACTGCTCCCTTCATGAACAATTGAATTTGCTTTTCGCCGGCATTTCACCCAAATTCAATAATTTCATTCAATTCAAATATTTTAATTCAATTCAATATTCATGAAAACTAAATTTTGACACACACTGTGATTCGAATTGCTATTTTCATTTCCCAGCCAAATTGTTGACTCATGCACGATCAGCCAGTGCATTTGTCCGTGGAGTGGATCCGTAATCGAAGAGATTGGGTTACATTTCATGGAAAAAGGCAGGCATGCCGGCGAAGAGACGCAAACTCAGCGTTCTTTCTCCGGCGTATTTTTGTCTGGTCAGCAAATCGCGTTTGCAGTTTGAACGTGGGTGGAATGTTCGGCGAGTTGATCATTTCAGTCGAATGATTTTGTTTAACGCGTTGAGTAGCATATTTGTAAAACGTAGTCTGTATCACAATGTGTAAAGGTCATTGAGTTTGGTATTGTAACAACCAAGGTGTAGTTGAATTTGTCGAACATCAATAATGTCAGAATGATTCATTTCTTTCTTAATTATAAAGAAGCGTCTTTGAAATATTAAGGAACTTAATTTTATCAAAGGAAATAGTAAACTGCCAGGACAAAAGAGCCCTGACATCAACATTTACTTTGCCCGTATTTAGAAATTGTTCAGCGTCTTTATCAGTCAAGTAAATGATGGCCATGCGTTGTCCGCTATGTTTTTCTGGTGTCAGCCTCGCTTCGGTCCTGCCCATGCTAGAGAACTCCCTTTTGATGGCCTCTTCTACCTGGACGAGGTCTATGGTGCAGTAAATGTCTCTTATTTCGATCGTTGCCATCGACTCGAGCGAGGCTCTAGTTGCACTCTTGCTGAGAACTTTCTTTACTGCGTCGCAAAAAGCTTCTTTATTGTTGACCTCTGCACCGAACTCGGCCAGTACGTGACCCGACCGCGTTGGTCGTACTATGTTTATGGTAGTGTTGGTCTCTTCAGGCGTTAGGTTCCCCTGATATACCGCAACACTTCTGTTTAGGCCATCTTCTAGTTTTGCAAGTAGTGCTTTCTGCGAAGGTCTTTGTTAGGGATTCTTTCTCTCCTGTTTTGTATCAGGTCTTTTTTTTTGTTGGGCGTCATGCGAACTTTATTTTCTGGCTGTTTTTAAGGAGTTTCTTAGCGACTTTCTTTGTTCCTTTTGTCAGCACTATCTTGAAGCTCTGACCAGGAGGTGCCTCTTCCTTCCTTCTTTCATCGCGATCTTTTGTTGGTGGAGCTATTTGCGTGGGACTTAGCCCTCAGCGCTTTTTTAGCCTTCTGCTCTTATTCGGCTTCTGGTCCTCCTCGGCCTTTAACCAGCTCCACCCATAATGCCCTATGCGGTCTAGGAGCTCCTGGATTAAAAGAGCCCATTTTTCATTGCCTTGCTGATTTCTGGCGACTCACATGCTGATTTGATTCTTGTTAGAACATCTCCTGTTTATCGGTTTAGTCTATCTTCTTCAAGTCGCTTGGTGGCAATAGCACTTTGCGACCACCTTCCATTCCCGAGTACAGTACAAACATCTGGTGCATCTTGTAGAGTTCCCGCTTTTGCTTTTAAGGACGCTCTGGCGTCTGCATCATTTTTTTGCTGCGCCTGAACGTCGCAGGAATCTCAGTCTGGACAGGATTGTCTGTTAATCTCCATTTTGCGTATATCTTCACTGTCATGGTATTCATCTTCGTTTTCGTCATCGTCAGTACCGCTCCCGATGTGCTGTAAACATCGTTCCGGAAGCCGCTGGTTGCGTCGTCATTATTGTTAGTTTTGCTTTCTTTTTGTGTATTTTTTAAAATCGTTTTTAAGGGTTTCTAGTTGCTCCAGTTTTATTGGGTGTGTTGCCTTTTTGGTCCCATGGCTGTTACTGCAGAGCAGGGAGGCCATGCGAGGGTTGCCACAAGCGCTAATTGGGATAAGTGCTGAGCGGCAGACCAGCGCTAATTGGGAGCCTATCTTAACCGTACCTACACCACCAAACCAATGGTGCGAACTTCGAACGTAGTCCGAGGTGTGCTAGCGTTTTATTGGGGCACAAACGGTATGCTAGGTGAATTGGAGGCGTTCACACACAAGTGTCACCTCGGTGCTACCGTGCAAAGGAACTAGGTTCAAACGACCATATCCGCCAGCCCAAGGTATCAAATCCAGTTTGCTGTTCAAAGCATAGTCCAGATTCAGTCAGGATCGTTACCTGTCATCCGACGAGGGTACCTCACGGAGTCCCCCCATATCCTCGGGTCCGTGGGGGTGGAACTCCCCAAAGATTGCTAGCCTCCAACAGTACTCCTGTCGGCTACATTCCCCCTTCGGGCTTTACAAACGTTTAGTCAAACCTAATTGGCATTCCCCCTGCGGGCTTTACAAACGTTTAGTCAAACCTAATTGGCATGTTTTTGGCATTTGTTCTGAAATATATAAATTGTGTAAACGTGGTACGATAGTTCTTGTTTGTGTTTATGATGTGATGGTTTATTTATGCTGTTGAGTTGACATGAGAGTATAGCAAATAGTTGGTTGTAGGCCAAATAAAACAAATTTTTTTTTTTGTATTTTTAACTTGAAGAAATCCATTTCGCACCATTGGCGGACGCATCGAAAAGAAAGGAAAAGGTTTTAAAGGTAACAAGTTGGGGTAACAGACCTGTGCTCATGTCAGAAGGGTTTTGTACCCAGCTTCTCATAAATGCAGTCACCAGCAATGAATAACGTCAAGAAATACGTCAAAGAGATGCGCACATTTAGAAGAAAATCCATTGTTTTTCTACTTTTAACGGTCGCCATTTTGTTGCAAACCAGCAAAAATCGCTCAAATCATTAATTCTCAAAAATGTTCATGTTATTGACCTTATTGGAAAATTTCAAGACGATCAAGTCAAAACTGCAGTGACTGATTGGATGGAAAGTCCATAAAATACCAAAATCATGTGTTATTGTTGTTATAATTGGAGAATTTCAAACGGCTATAACTTCCGTGTATATCATTCGATTTTCATCGAACTTACAAAGTTTAAGAACCCTTAGTAGGAATACGTAAATATAAAAAATTTTGTTCAGTTTAAGGGCACGCGATTTTATTAGGGAAAATGTGAAATTCGAATATCATACTATTATTAACAAAGTTGAGCAAATCTCGACTTCTAAGGTATTTGTTGTTGTTGTTCTTATAAACGCATACCGCCATAATCTTTTTCAGATTTTTCGGATCACAGGTGGGGGGGTGGTAATCACAAATTTTTCGTGTATTTTCCCTCGCTGCGCGTTCCTCGAAGCAAAAAGTATCAAATTAAGACCTGTTTTGAAAAGTTCTCATCAAGACCTTTCATTTGATACCCATATCGGCTACCTTTGATGAAATTTTTTTTTCGGGGACCACTGCCCTATATTGGGAGGCCCCCCCTTAAATACCTTATAAAATTTTTTGTAGTTGAACTTTGAAGAGAGCACCACTTTACACCTGTATACAAAATTTGATGTTTCTAGCTTAAGTAGTTTGCGAGAAAAAGTGCTGTGACACACGGACGGACGGACGGACAGACAGGTCGCGAAACTAGTAGGGTTTTGTGAAATTATTTTACAAAACCCTAAAAAAAGAGGCGATGGATGATGGAAAAAGAAAGCTCCAAACTGTGACGAATAACGATATTATGGAGCGCATTATAATAGAAAATAAGAAGTTCAAATTGTAAATATCATCATTTGAGCGAAAAAAATAAAAATCAGAAGTAAAGACTAGAGGACTTAAAATTCTGCGACTAAGTAGACCAGAAATCATCATGGAGTGCTTGCTAGAATTGAATGAATGAATCATTTATACCTAAAATTAAGAAAAGAGACAAGATTTCAGAGCCATGGTTGTGTAGTGGTCCCAGGCGTTTGCGTAACCAAAGAAATAAACTCTGCAATCTCCTGAAAAGCATGAATGATGCCAGCGATTTGATTAAGAGATAATGATATACAAAGACTCGGCATCATCTTATGCAGAACAGATCTGCGAGTTTTTTGCCTGTTTACTCCAATTCTGCTACTTGATAACCCTAAAGTCGTCGGAAATAGCGCAAGGGCCCTTACAAAAAGTTTTTCAATTTCTGAAGATGAAATTCTCTTCTATCGAGGATCGTGAGTTGAATAAAGGGCTTGGCGTAGATCGTATTCTTCCATGCTATCTGGCCCTCTGCAAAGAAGAACTGGTTTGGCTCCTTTTCATTATTTTTAATAAATCACTTTCTAGTGGTATCTTACTTAGGGTTTGGAAGCCATCGCTTGAAACACCAGCCCATGCAAAAGATGAAAAATAGTTTGTGGTGAACTAAAAAGTTATTACTATCTTATCTACTTCGCCAAAGCTATTTGAGAAAATTATATGGAGTAAATTTTCTCCCCTGATTGAACCGTTTCTTAACAAAGAGCAGCATAGCTTTCGTAAAAGCAAATATGCTGCCACTAATCTTATCACTTTGATGTCAGGAATTCTTTGTAGCATAGAACAAGGAAACCAGATTGATGCCATATACACAAATTTCAGCAAAGCGTTTGATAGAGTGAGCCATGGAATATTGTTGAAGAGACTCCACAACTTCGACGTTTACTCTTTGCTGCTCAGCTGGATTAAGTTCTTTCTGAAAACCCGCATACAATTTGTCAAGTTTCAAGGCCGGTTAATGAGAACAATGTCATCTCTGTGGTTCTTCAGGGCAGTCATTTTGGTCCGTTTGTCTTCAATACCTCCATCTCAGATCTTTCAAAACGCTGTCTGATAACTCCCACCTTATTTATATTGACGACCTTAAACTGTATCGGAGACTACAATCTCCAGCCGATGCATCCTTTTTCCAATCAAAATTAACCATCCTCCATCAATGGTCTGATGAGAATCATCTTCAACTCAATTTGGAAAAATGTCAGGTAATAAGCTTTTCAAGAAAAAGGAATGTCAACATATATAGTTACGAAATTAATAACGCACTACTGAGAAGAGCTCAAAAGGTTGAGGACCTTAGCGTAGTCTTAGACACGAAACTCAGGCATTGTGATGAAATTCTGTGCAAAGCCAATAAAATGCTTGGTTTTATTAATTAGAAAGCGAAAGAATTTAAGAATATTTGGGCAACAAGATCACTGTACACCTGAGTTGTTCGTCCTAACCGCAAATATGGCTGCATTATCCGGAACCTAATATATGATATCTATTCATTTAGCCGTAGACTTGAACCAGTATAAGAATAGTTTCTAGTCTTTGTCTTATGATCCCTGTTTGACTCTACTTCTTTTCAAAACCTACTACTACTAATATCGACTTCATTTACTAAACCTGACATCACTCGACTCGCAAGAAAATTGTTTTGTCTCTGCATGTCTACCTTTCGACGGCTTAAAGTGTAATATTCAATGTTCTGTTAGAATCACTGGACACATTTCCATGTTAACAGTGAGCACGCACCACACTAACTGTGCAGACAAAAAGTCGGTTAACAGATGCTGCAATATATTCAAAAAGTTTAGCGATAATTACTCCCCAACCACTTCACAGTTCTGTTTTACGAGTAAGTCCAAAATATTGAAAATCCTCAATTCCTCGACAAGATAGACAATATTTTTGTATGCGTGTTTTTTTTTTGTTTCATCAATTTGATATGCATTATATTAATTTTGTGTATGTATTTTATGTTTCTTTTTTTAATTGTGCTTTGTTTGCCAAATTACTAAATATTATTAGGCGTCAATGAGGTAGAGACAAATGTAAACGATGGTAATAGTTTTGAAATCAACAATTCTTTTGGTAAGTCTAGCAAAATTCCATTGAATATCTTAAACAAAAAGAAAAAGTCAAAAAAACTAATGCATAAATGAATCCATCATGCATCTACTGGTCTTTCTGTCAAAATTATCAAAAATACTGAAAACTTTCTGTCAACCTTTGTGTTCCGGCAGTGCGTTGAGGACATGGCTCCGTTATTGGCAGCAGAACATCAGATAAACAACTTTAAAGTCAAAAAGATTAATGCAGATAAGATAACGATAAAAACGTAATTGCAGTTTGATTTCAAGTCAGCCAAAAAAAAACTCTAAATCCTGGGGAGGTTCCACACTTCACTTACATTTTAAAAACTGAAAAAATTAGACCTTTCTGTTAAAGCATTTGAACTGCAGAGAAATCAACTGATCAAAGATCCTGCACCAGCAATTGAATTTATTTCAGTAAAGAACTTTGCAACAATGAGATCCGTCGAAAAGAAAAGTGACCATTTTATTTAGTACTTATTTCTAACAAAAGCTGCCGAAATAAAACAGCTTAAATTTCAGAGTAGTGTGGTGAAAACGCCTCCAAAAAAGAGAAGGCAACCAATGTCACTGTTGCCAAATATGTGGTCATTCGGCTGCCGACTGCGCCATGCATAATAAATGCTTAAAATGTAGGGGGACATATACGCCCCAGTGTGACGTGGTTGAGACGGAACTGAAAGAAAAGTTGTTCTGTTTCAACTTCGTTTTATTTGGTCATGAAGCATCGTATCGAAGATGTCCCCGATATCGAGATGCAAAAATTAAATTTCTGCCGAAAAAACAGGTATACCGCAGTGTGATATCTTCTAGCTCTATCAAGTCTGAAGTGCCAATTTCACAGACCACTAGAGAACCGGCAGATAACACTGTAAATAATGTAAGTAGAATCGGAAATAATCAACAAACAAGATTCGAAAAGTAACCTTGCCAGCCACATTCCCATAGATGGGCTTCGTCTCATCTCGGTTAACGTCAACTCCATTGTTGCTATGCCTCGACGTGATTAACCGATTAACAGACAGTCTTATCCAGACTGAAATTCCCTCGGCGTTCGGGTGCAGCAAAAAAATGATGCGAACTCCAGAAGGTCCCAAAAAGGAAACCCGGGAAATTCTGCAGGACGCGTCAGATGTTCGAGCGGTGGAGAAAAATATAAAGAGCATCGAGAATTCGATAGTCATTGCTGCAATCGCTACCGAAGCGACTTAAGCAATGGTCGTAAATCTCGAAATCATAACAAACCATCCTGGAGTCCACGAGGAGATTACTAGAAGAAAGAAAGGAGTGAACAGACAAATAAAGCGCCGTTGTGTCATTTCAGCGCCATCGTCGAAAATGAGGCGGATGTACTGTGCTCGGAAATGGAAGCCGATAGGCTCGCCCAAGAAAGGCGCTCGCAAAGCACAATTGTCGCCCAGCGATATGAAGAAGATAGGCTAATCCGAAAAGTGTTAGAACAAAAATTCGATAGCGAGGAACCCCCCAATTGGAGGAGTGTTCGTAATTTGACAGCGTCTAATCCACGATTACAGCCTTTTCAACCAAATCAATGCCTTCTACTTGAGACTCTTCAGATTCAAGTTGTAATATCCCGACCAAAAATTGGTTCTTCTCTGACCTACCAACAACGAAGACAATTGAGGATGTGCTGGAATCGCAAGGATTTAGACCATGGTTTTTTTGATTGCGCGTCTCCCATCAAACGTGTTTCTTGTTTTGATTGTGGGAAGCAAGGAGTCACCAAAGCTCACTGCATGGTTTACGACTAAAAATCAGCCCCTTTGCGTAAGGATGTATCTTACCCTGGGATAAATCCAATCTAGCCATATGGGTGTGTAGATGTGGCCACGAATGTGGATCCAGAGCTCCTACGCCTGTCAATAACAGCAGTACTTTGACTTTCTAACAGCAGTACTTTGACTTTCTCAAACTCTTCACATCGTTCCCAACGTCCAGTCAACTTCATTTCACCGTCCGATCGCCCCAAGTAGTTTCTCGGATTTCTCTGAAAGTAATGGAAAGGCTGGCGATGATCGTGAATCACCCGCTAGTTTTAGAGCACGACCTTTTCGGGATCGCTTTCGGAGATCCTGGAGGTATTTCTTCGCCAGGCGTCTCTTGAAGCGTGCCTGCGTGGAGTCAATTGTTGCAACTCCTGGCGGCAATAGGCCCTACGCAGATATTCCCGTCAAGGGTCGCAAGTTGACGTGCTTGCTTGATAGTGGAGCCAGTGTCAGTATCCTCGGAGTCAGAGCCTTGGACCTACTGTCGGACTTGGGATTTTTTTTTTTTTTTTGGTTGAAGGCATTTACGCCCGCCGAGTCTGGCAGTGTGGGACTCCCATGGAGGATACCCTTGGACTACCCACTAAACACCTCCCCTGTCAATCTGAGAACCTAGCCTGGAACCGTTTGACACATTACTTCGGGCCAGGTCTCGTTTTGTTACGCCGTGGGGCGCCTTCAAGCTGGGGAGTCCCTTTCCTAGCGGGAGGGGAGAGGAGAAGAGGAAATGCCAGAAGAGCGATCCCCCAGCCCCAACGCCCCCAGCTGCTGTGAGTCCCTTTTATATTTTAGGACTGCCCGAACATAATGTTTCACCTGGTTCCATTTGTCAACCGATTCGAGCATCACCGCAATTATATTATCCGGGGTGAGCTCTCCTGTCTCCCTGTAGAGTTCCCTTCGCAACCTGACCCATTTTGTGCACGCAAAAAATGTGTGGAAGGCATTGTCCTCCTCTTGGGGTTGCATATGCATACCATGCACGCTCATATCCAGACTGCATCAGGGCACAAAGATCCGGTTCTGGGATACGTCATCACATTAGTGCGATTTAACGATACTAGCAAATTGATGAGATTGTTAGTTCTTCCTTCCCTGATGCACGCACTGTATTTTGGAATCGACTTCTGGGATCTGGGATCTGGGATCAACGCTTTCGAAGCAACCTCGGATTTTCCGAGCCCTGAATTTCATCTGCTGTCTCCAAAGGATCAGCAACGTCTTGATTCCGTCAAAAAACAGTTCCCTTCGTATAACGAGCAACGCTTGGGTAGGACCAGTCTCGTATAACATCGACACTGGTTCTACTCGACCCAATAAGGAGCGGCATTATGCTGTCTCGCCTGTTATACAGAAACTGTTGTATGACGAACTCGATCGTATGTTATCTTTGGGAGTAATAAAGGAAAGTCAGAGTTCGTGGAGCTCTCTTGTGACCCTTGTCAGAAAACCCGGAAAGGTGCATGTCTTGACGCTAGACACCTCAACGAGGTGACCGTTAAGGATGCCTATCCGTTGCCGCTCATTGAAGGTCTTTTGGCACGTTTGCAGAGCACCAGATTCATCACTAGTTTGGACCTGAAGGATTTACTTTGGCGAATGCCGTTGGATGAGGCAAGTAAGGATAAACGGCTTTTACCGTCCCTAGCAGGCCCTTGTACCATTTCAAGGTCATGCCATTCGGTTTATGTAATGCTCCATAAACGATGTGTCGGTTGATGCATAAAGTCATACCGTAGGAGCTGTAAGACAAGGTGTTTGTTTACCTATATGACCTGCTTGTTACTAGTTCAACATTTGATGAGCACTTGGAGCTCCTGAGTATAGTTGCAAAACTACTCAGGGATGCCAACTCGACCATCAGTGTTTGAAAGAGCAAGTTCGTCAGGAAGAAGATCAAATATCTTGGCTTTGTAGTGAGCGATGGTATTCTGCGCACCGATCGGGAAAGTTTCAGGTGTAGTTTCCTATCCCGGAAACCTGAACGGCCAAAGACGTGAAACGGTTCATGGGCATGGCAAGATGGTACAGGCGCTTTATTCCAAACTTTGCCTGGGGTTACCCACCCCTCTGCTATAACTTGATGTCTGCAAGTGCGGTGAATTCCGCGGTTGTTACATATCTTATTATTTATTTAAAAGTTGTAGGCGGACAACTCGTGGTTGATTCATTGTGACAAAGTACATAGCTACTCAGCCTTGGAAGCTCGTCCTGTTGATTTCCCAAGCTTTGCTCCCGGAGATTTCTTCTTGTCTTTAAATTGTTATAACGGTTGCAAAGGGAGTGTGCGCTTTCAATTGATGGTATTAAGAGCAATTTGTTGCTGACATTGGAGGATATTCTAAACAAACTCTCTGAGAACGCATGGTATTGCTGGAGTAAGTGTGAGGAGTAGAAAGGAGAGCACTTTGAAGGAGAGAAAAACCGTTAAGTCTAACAAATGCTGATCAAGAACGCTAAATATTCCGGCAAGCATTAATTTAGAAGACATAGGTAACGACCTTGGAAAATTACACTTTTAATTTCGTCGGCAGCATTTGATTTGAAGTAAAAAAAGGCAAAATACTTGGTTGTTAACTTATACAATAATTTAATACTATAAAGGCGTATAAACATTCAAGTGTATATTCAACTGATAATATACATAACTAATACCTTATCCGTAAACCGTACACTTATGCGTCATCTTCCGACAAAAAACAGACATCCTTTCAGCTAGACAAACTCAATCATTTGTTCCTTGCATGTTTGCTAATAAACAAATGCACATATAGAAGAGTTTGTTTAATATTCATAAAATTCTTTCATTCTGCTCATTTTCATCGAGACCTCCGTCAATGCACGCAAGAATATTGAAAATTTGTATGTAAAGACAAACTATACTCGTATGTATACGAACCTGCGAGAAAACTCAACCGCAATTTACATACATCTAATAAACGCATTGCACGCAATGCAATGCAACGAAAAGATGTGCGTGTTGTGTTTGTTGTCCGTACAAAGAGATGAAAGACTAACAAACGGATGACATTGACAAGTGTTTGATGTCCGTTTCAGAGCTCAAAAGCCGGAGAGAGAGCGGAAAAGGAAAAATGAACAATCTAATATTGCCTTTTCTTTCAAAATGCCGACAAAGAATTATTATTCCTTTTACTCAAAGAATTTGTTTAAAACGGAAGTTAATGGAGCAGAGAACTAACTTTTCGTGGAAAGAGTTTCTTTAGGTGTACATAATTATTGACCTACACTTTGTAACTAGTTAATATACTTTCGACTTGTGTCAGTTCGTTAAATATTCAATATTGTATATAAATCACTAACAAGTCAGTCTTCGAAATAGCTAAAATCGCATAAAATAAATTTTTAAGTTTTCCCATAACTCCCCTCCCATCCAAAACAGAAGAAATTCCCACAATTACCCCATACAGTTTATCACTTCCAACCCTTTCAAACACTTGAGTAATTTTCTATGTTCGAAACAATTTCTCGATAGAACCCACCAATTATACCTTGACCTCTTATTTACGACAACTTGTTTCGTTTCCCTTATTCTGATCCCTTAAGACATAATCGTCCCTTTTTCTGATTAACATTCCACTAAATAGCTCCACACAGGGGTCACAATGTGCCGTCATATAAACGTCTTCGAGAAAACATATGTGCAATCAAAGCGAAATCACAAGACCCTCTTTCGGGTGGTGGTGAAACGGCAACGTGACGACGGTTACGGGAAAAATTTTCCCACAGTCGTTTCCCTCCTCGTTTCATTACTTTAAGTAATATGTGATCGTTATGAACGTGTAACACCATCCCGGGGAATCGTATTGTGGAAGATTTGAACGCGAACAAAAAATGTTAACGTCTAAAAACTCCAACAAGAAAATATGGTTTTCGGAGTTTTTGAGGGTTCTCAAAAGGTCTTCGAGTGTTCAGCTCAAGTTTTCTTTAGCGATGAACCTTTGCTATGCAGTCTTTGGGTACAACAAGTGGAAAATTGAAAAGTAAGACCCAAGCACCGAAACATGCCATTCGATATGTTAAGCAACAAATCCAAATTTTGAACGGTTACGAAAAGGGGATGAAGATTATTTGATATGCATGAGGTCGACTTTGAGCTAGGGTGGATATGACAACAGGTTGTCGTATAGCCAAGTGTACGTTCGTTTGGTTAGGGATGAAAAAAAAAACATATCATGGAATCATCGAGGGGATGCAATTTGAAAAGATGTATTTTATGGTTTGGTAAGATGATTACTAGCCAACTGAAAATATTTTTTTGAATATTAAAACAACTTTACTTTTTGAAGACACTAATTTGGTTATATTACAGTTTGAATAAGCTGTAGAGCTAATTGAAGATAAAACCCTAAAGGTGGATAGTGAAAAAGTTCCACATGATATGAGTCGCAACGATTAGAATGTATGTAACAACCCAAACCGGTAGTCAATTAGAGATCGGATATCCATCCACTGAGGCGGACCGATTCTCTTTTTAATCGACTTCCAAAGGAAAGAAGGTTATTGTCCAATGTCAACGTCATACAGTCTAAGTGGAGCTCGAATTGTGTACCAATTCATCTGTATAAACATTGACTATAACAATGAAATTTTTTTATTGGTATACAAGGAAGGAGAATGTCCCAAACCTTGTATTTCTAACAATGTTAGTAAAGCAAAATAAACATCCTGTCTTAGGCTACCGACAAAGGCCAAAATGAGACAAATTGAGCTTAACAGAAGCTATGAAGGCGCGTAGCCAAAAAGAGACTAGAATGTCGCCAAGGGAATGCTTCCTGGTCTACTGTTCAGGTAATTATTTCCTCAAAAGTGATCACAACCGGTGTCGACCCTGCTACTGTCGCATTTTTCGACACAGTAGTAGTTATTTAAAATTCCAAAAGATTCATAATTCCCAGCCTGCTACATGGATCCACTAACCAAAATCTCGCCAAAAAACTGCTTGTGCCGGGCTACCTACATACAGAAACGCAAGCAGCGTTAGCCGTTCATGTCTATGGTTTATCTCTGTGCAATAAATTAGGCGCAAATTTCAGCAAAATTTGTAAAAATTGATTAGAAATACAAACTAATTAATAAGAAGCCATTTTGAGCGCTTCGAACTAACTTACAGAACCCTTTCAAATCTGTCTGTCCATTGGAGTGATTTTTCTCCAAAGCTAGAGAAGCAACAAACACCAAACTTTGTAGATATTTCAGAAGTCTTGATCTTCAAATATTTTTCGAAGATTCTTCGGGAAGGTGTTCTCATATGTTGACGTTACTTTTCTTCCAAAGGTATTCATGTATGGGTCAGGCTGCGAATGGAACTCTACAGGGAGACGGAAGAGCTCACTCCGGATAATATAGTTGCGGTGATGCTCGAATCGGTTGACAAATGGGACCAGGTTGCACATTATGCTCGGGCAGTCCTAAAATATAAAAGGGACTCACAGCAGCCGGTAGCGTTGGGGTAGGGGAATCGCTTTTCTGGCACTTCCTCTTCCCCTCTCCCCTCCCGCTAGGAAAGGGACTCCCCAGCTTGAATGCGCCCCACGGCATAACAAAACGAGACCTGGCCCGAAGTAATGTGTCAAACGGTTCCAGGCTGGGTTCTCAGGTTGACAGGGGAGGTGTTTAGTGGGCAGTCCAGTCGTATTCTTGCGAGCATGGAGTCCCACACTCTGTGCATAAATAGCATTCACCTTTCTACCACAAAAAAGGTATTCAAGTAGGGTATTAAATAAAGGATCTTAACTATGAGTATCGAAATTCCTGAAAAACTGTGTTATCTTCTTGTAGTAAGAGGCTTTACTAAGGCTTACAGGCTTTCACTCAGCATTAGCTGTGGCAATGTCAGCCAATCCTGCAGCTGCCAACTCTAAGGCGAAAAATAACTTGACTTCTGGCAGCAAAATTTTGGCGGGAGCAAGGGGAAATCTTGACGTGCGAGATTTTTGAATGAACGGCCACGATTATCAGTGACACGGGCGTCTCTCCTTCCTTTGCCAAATTCGGACAGTGACATTCCACATCGTTGCAGAAGGTTAGGGGAAATTCCAGGCTGTCAGTTTCCAGGCGCATGCATTGCGTCGTTACAGGTAGTTTTTAAAGAAATATAGTATTTGATGGTGCCGCCACTCGAGATATAGTTTTGAATCAACGTCATTGATGGATTGCTCCGACTTGTTAATGAGAAAACGCAATTTCACTTCTTTGAAAAATTGTCTGACTCATGTTGAATCTGTCCCAAAATAAAAATTTTTCACCCGCATTAAAAAAGATCTTGCCATTACTTGCGCACTTGCTGCAGAGCACAATCTAAAAATATTAGCCGACGCAGGCAGGGCAATATATTATATAACTGAGGACAGAAACAATGAAATTCAAGCTTTCATTGGCGCAATAAGTTCTTCTACATACGCTACCTGTCAGATGAAAACGAAAATAAACCCCGTATGAAAAAAATTTGAATGAAACGCTTCACAAAAAAGTGGCAACACTAGTCCCAGCTCCAGTACCAGCACAAAAACCACATTCATTAGACGATTTAAAAAACACAAAACCCTGCAAACCTTCCCTGCAAAATAAAGAAACTATAACAGTGCCAATAGACGGCGTCGAAAATCCACCAAAGCCATTTGGAAACAGAAATCGGATTCAAGGGGCCTAATGCTGCATGTGAAAGCTCCATCGTAAAGGTTGCTGAACTCATGGTTAGCGGTCGATTGTTTTCCGCTCGTGGTTTTACTGTGGGAAAATTGGAAAAGTCAGACTTTGACGGGGTAACTCACTACACACAAAAACCACGGAGGATCACCAGCATCAAAGCAATGATCCGATTCCAATTCCGCAAAGTCCGAATGACTCAGAGTTACAATAGTTTGCTAAAAATTGCTTGGCTATACGCCGCGGCTCAAAATCACCTCCAGCATTTCTTCTCGGGTCACCCAAATCAATGAGAAAATTCCAGCTTAAGAACCCCGTGTAGCGCTGCTGTGACCACTTCGATGAACCTCTTGATGTCCATCCTTCCGATGTTCTACCCAATCGTGGAAGATGAGAGCACGGACGTCGGGAGACAACATCAAGCAGAATGTACTGATGATCAGTGGGTGAGCTGTCCTCGAATACCCTCCAATCGTGTTTCCTTCTTATTGTGGGCTCCAAGATGAATGTCACTTCCGGTATGGTTCTTTCACAGCCAATACGGCGGAATATTGGCCTATTTCCGGTGTTTAGCGCGACGAGCGCCGTCCTGGTCACCATTTTTAGAACTTGTTTTCTTCGCGGAGCTGTTCTAGGCATGTCCAATTCGATTACTTCAGCGTTGAAGTCCACCAACGAGCATCTTACCGTCTGCGTTCAAGACAGCGCCTTCCAAAGCATTAAGCTCGGCTTCGAAAGATGATATCGATTCGTTCGACGTTAGAAACTCACTAAAGAAGGCGGTCCCTGAACCTAGTTTTGGTCATTGCCATCGGCTTGAGCGAGGCTATAGTTGCGCATTTGCCGAGGGTTTTCTTTAATGTGTAGTGAAGTATGTAGATATAAATGTCCGTAAAGGACTGCAGCGATGGTCTGCTGCTTCAGCGGAAGAGGGTTGTAGTATCCGCCGAGATTTCGCCTTAACTAGGGATGCGTAAGTGGGCTTGAAGGCTAGCGCTGTGATGTCGTGGGACGGTTTTTTTTCTCCAGCACAAGACCCACTGCAAAAAAATTTTGCATTCACGAATTTCGGAGTCGTTTCTATACTTACCGACCGGAGTCGAGAAAGGAGGTAACCTGCTAAGGGCTATAAACTTGCTGGTTCAGAGAACAAATTGAGCCTAGAGAAAACGGACGGACTTAAGAGACTTCATCATCACCGATGATAATTATGGCCCACAAATAAGAGTGGGGCATCCCGACACACCCACGGCTAGGGATTGCTGCAGCAACCGGAAAATAGTTTTTTTCTCGTTTCGATGGAACGAATGAAACTCTCCGCCGGTTTGAACAGTTTAAAGAAAACAACTCATCAATATTCAAGTCGTAATCAGATTAACAGGAAAAATGGCAGTAAACTGTCAGCCAACAAGTATCCGATAAAAAATTTACGCAGCTCTTTCTTTAGGTATACTTGCTTGGGCGTTGCGACGTGTCCGCCGTGATGATTGATAACAGACCTCTTGACTGGTGTGAACTCCCGCGAGGCGGCATGCTTCAACGTTTCCCAGTCAAAGGTAGCAAACGTGTCCACAAACCTCCAGAACCAACGAAGAGCACTCCCAGTAAATAGCATTTAGGCGCAGCGCGTGATGGCTCTAATGGTTCAAAGAAGCCATATTCTCGACCCTTCTTAGAAAGGCCCCGATGGTCGTAGGGTCCTCTTGGCCCGTAAACACTAACTTCCAGCTAGCCACTATATGTGCTATTTTGGATGGTGGGATAGCACACGACGAGCGATTGCGTTCGTTGCTGGACAGTCCCGGTGCGGTCTCTTCGCGGTGAGCAGCCCTTCTCATTCGGTGATCTCCTGGCTAGGTTGATGTTGGTAAATCCTAAGTATACCAGGGCATTGAGCCTCGGTAATGAGCTGCCTGCTTGAATAATTGTCGTTCAAGGCTCCAGGCACTCACATTATTTCGCTGGTGCGGTCGCGAAGTCGGGACACTTCTCCTGGGCCTATATTCTGGGGCCATGGGGTTCATGACTCCGCTGAGTCTAGGAGGTACTGGACCATCAGCTACTGTTAAGAGTGGCTTTGCGGTCTCTGCGGTATCCGCTCGTGCCGACGATGCAGTATGCTGGGCCGGTGGTTGTGGAGCAGACAGTCGTTGTAGTTGCTGTCCCATCTGTTCCAAGCTTGCAGCCATCGTTTGCATGAGAACCAGCAGCTGAGACATCTCTTGCGACGCTGAAGATGAAGGTTCGGTGCTGGGTCGGCCTGGTAGTAAGGCTCCGGCTCCACTGGTATCACTGCGCATACCTATAGCATTTGGTGGGGGAAGTCCGCCTTTGGGCACTGCTCGCCAAGTGACGGAGGGCTGAAGTCGTTCTGACGAGATAGATGTCTGTTCCAAAGGCTGACGACAGAGACGGAACATAGACGAGGTTTGTCGTAGCTGGTCCAAACACAACTGATGTAGTCGATAACCACACAGTAAAGTATGGCTCGAAAACTCGTCCATGTCTTCGTGGCAGATGTAGCACAAGAGTGTTGGTCCAGCATGCGATCTGAGCCCCCTCCTCTCCGGAGTTCTTTTTGTGGGAACGTGGTCGTCAGTTTTTTTTTGTATTTTAAATAAATATATACTAGGGATCTTGAGAAATATAATAAATTTTTAGTTTTAACTTAACAAGCGATTCTCAAGATATCAATATTGAATTCAAGTTCGGTCTTTCCATTTTGCTTTCCCCATCACAGGCAAGGACACCAATGGAGAGCGTTGCAGTCACTACTCTCTTGAGGCACCATAAATATCAGGGTTCGAAAGTGCTCTCTCGTTCACACGTTTTAACGGGGTACAATTTGTCAGGGTAGGATTGATTCTGACCCGTAAGCAGCGCGGGTCTTATCATGGGTAGCCACGGACTAGCTAAGCAGCCAATCACGTGAAATCAAAATTCATGTAATGGAAGACACTTAGCCACCGCTTGGTTTAGGGTACGGATCAGAATTCGCCGCAAAAATAATGTTGAGCAACAACTTCCGAATACACGAAAGGACTCTTATATCATTTGGCCTTGCTAGTCATACAATGGTGGTAAACCACCAATTTATAAATCAAAAGACGGTCCAAATGATATTGATGTCCAAGGACACCACACATTCGGAAGTTATTAATTTGCTGGGGCACGATTAGTGCAATATTCCTTAGTGGTTACCTACCCGCCAAAAATCTGGACACCTTGTAGGGTTACCTAGAGATGTCTCATGCTCACGACTGATGATACAGCCGAGTTTTTCGGGCCCCACCTTGCGCGCCATTTTGTAGTGAAGTATGTAGATATAAATATCCGTAAAGGACTGCAGCGGTGATTCGCTGTCTCAGCGGAATAGGATGATAGTATTCGCCGAAATTTGGCCTTGTCTAGGGACGCGTAAATGCGCTGGCTGGCTAGCGTTGTGGTGTCGTGGGGCGGGTTCTTTTCCCCAGCACAAGATCGACTGCAAAAAAAATTCGGAATCATTTCAATACTTATCGACCGGAGTCGAGAAAGGAGGTAACCTGCTAAGGGCTAGGAACTTGCTGTCGCAGAGAATAAATTGAGCCCGGAGAAAACGGACGGACTTAAGAGACTGCGTCGTTACCGACGATACTTATGCCCCACAAATAAGATTGGGGCATCCAGGTGAAAGTGGTGCCCCCTCGTTCCTCCCAACTGGATCAAGATCCAAATGTAGACGTGGCCATAGATTTCTGATTTGATTGGAAAACGCATACAAACATAATTTGCATGAGTTTTTCCATCAAATGAGGAAAATAAACGTGGCCAATTTATGTTACAGTATTATGCGATGGCACGTGAGCGAAAGGCGACTTTACCCGGGCAAGAGCCCCCATAACACAGAAACAAGTTGGGTAAACAGACCTACGCTCATGTCAGAAGGCTTTTATACCCAACTTCTCAGAAATGCAGTCACCAGCAATGAGTAACCTCAAGAAGTATATCAAAGATGTGTGCACGTTTATAAGAAAATCCGAGGTTTTTCTATTTTCAACGGTCGCCATTTTGTTGCAAACCAACAAAAATCACTCAAATCATCATAATATTAATTAAATCATCAAAAAAATAAATGTTATTGATGTTATTGGAAAATTTCAAGAAGATCAAGTGAAAACTGCAGTGACTGATTGGATGGAAAGTCCATAAAATACCAGAATCATGTGTTATTGTTGTTGTAATTGGAGAAATTTCAAACGGCTATAACTTCCGTGTACATCATTCGGTTTTCATCAAACTTACAAAGTTTAATAACCCTTAGCAGGACTACGTAAATATCCAATTTCCTTCAATTTAAGGGTACCGACCCGATTTTATTGGGGAAAACGTGAAATTGGAATCTCATACTATTATTAACAAAGTTGAGCGAATTTCGACTGCTAAGGTATGTGTTGTTGTTGTACTCATAAACACCTACCACCATAATGTTTTCAGATTTTTCGGATCACATGTGTCCAATCCTGCGCGTCCCACGAAGCAAAACGTATCAAATAAAGATCTGTTTTGAAAAGTCCTCATCAAGACCTTTCATTTGATACCCATATCGGCTACCTTTGATGAATTTTTTTTCTCAGGGGCCACTGCCCTATATGGAGAGACCCCCCCTTAAAAACCTTATAAAATTTTTTGTAGTTGAACTTTGAAGAGAACACCACTTTACACCTGTATACAAAATTTGATGTTTCTAGTTTGAGTAGTTTGCATGAAAAAGTGCTGTGACACACGGACGGACGGACGGACGGACGGACGGATTGGCGGATAGACAGGTCGCGAAACTAGTAGGGCTTTGTAAAATTATTTTACAAAACCCCTAAAAAGGAAGAGCGCACCGGATGGCTAGCTCATTCCAGTGGATGGGCCGACCATCACTGCAGTCCTTTACGGACATTTATATGTACACACTTCACTGCAAATGCGTCACAGAAGACTTGTTTGTTGTCGGCCTCTGCTCCGAATCCGACCAGTTTGTGGCCTGACCGCGTAGGTCATACTGCTTTAATGGCAGTGTTGGTGTCTTGGGGCCCTACATTTCCGCTACTATCCCGCAATACTTCTGCGTAGAATCGATCATTTTGGGTTTTAACGAGTGGGTCTTCATCGTGGCTTCTTATTCTCCTGTTTTGCTTCAGGTTCTGCGATTTTTTGAAGGAGCTTCTTGTGGCTTTCTTCGCTCCTTTTCGTTTCGGTAGCGATTGCAGCAGTGACGATCGAATAAGCGATATTTTGATATTGATATTTATTAAACCAGAAAATAAATTTAAAATTCACTCATATAATAATAGTAATTACAGTAAATCTCACAGAGACAGTCTAAGTTGTTTGCGTGTGGATCTGGTATATAATTGAGAATTAAACAAAGTATAAAAATACAAATAAAGACAGAATTCCAAATAAAACAAACCCACCGGTTAGCCCTCAGCACTTCTTTAGCCTTCTGCTCTTCTTCGACCTTTTTTTCCTCTTTGGCCTTGAATCGGCTCTTCCGGTAATGCCCTTTGCTTTTTAAGAGCTCCTCTAGTTCAAGGAGCCCATTCTTTACTTCTTTGCTGATTTTTGGAAAGTCGCATGTAGATTTTATTCTTTAGGCTTTCTTCGTGATACTGCTGGACGGCAAGTGTACTTTGCGACCATTTTCCTTGGGAGAGGTTATCGAATTTCGTTTCGAGGTACAGTATTTCTGCCACATTTTCGGCTGTGGCAGGGAAAGCATACAACGATGCTTTATTTGTCGGGCCAGTCTTTTATTTCCTGCCGCGATCACTTTGCGCACTTCAAATTGGTCGTTATTATTTCGGGATTTAAGACCCTTGCTCCAGTCGCTACGGTTGTGATCCCAGCAGTAACCATTGAATTCTCGATATTCTTTACATTTTCGCCCACCGCTCGAACATCTGTCGTGTCCTGCGGAGTTTTCCGCTCTTCCTTTTTAGAACGTTCATGCATTCGCGTCATGTTTTTACTGCGCCTGCACGCTGCAAGAATTTCAATCTGAACAAGACTGTCTGTTAATCTCCGTTTTTTATTCGTCTTCACTGTCAATGTATTCATCATCGTTTTTGTCATCGTTAGTACCGCTCTCGATATGCAGTAAACATCGTAGCTGCAGCCATTGGTTACGTTTTTGCTATTTATCTATCTCCGTTGGTATGTTTAGTCGCCTATTCAGTTCCATAGTTATCTCTGGAGAGCAGGGACATCATGCGAGGTTTCGGAAAACCCTTATGGGGACAAGTGCTCAGAGCCAGAACAGCACTTATCAGAAGTCCGTCCCAACAGAACCTACACCACCAACCCAGTGGTGCGAACTTCGAACGTACTCCGAGGCCGGTCAAGATTTTACCGGGACGGAGCCGGTATGATAGTTGTATTGAAGCCTTTCACGCACGAGTGTCACCGCAGCACTACCGTGCAAAGCAATTAGGTCCAAGCTTTCCTACCCGCCAGCCCAAAGCATCAATGCCAGTTCGTTGTCCAAAGCGTAGTAAAGATTCAGTCAGAGTCGTTACCGGTCATCCCAGGAGGAACCTCACGGCGACATCCATATCCTCAGGTCGGCGAATGCTAGTATTGTCTCGGGCAATATGCTCACTCTTCGACAGTTGCCTACGAACTATCTTATCAGTTCCAATATTTTTAGGCGCCAAACAATGTTTCCCGTGTTTTATAACATTTTCTTACTTTTAATTTCTAGTTTTGTATCCTGTTTTCATGTGTGCTCGCGCATCATGTTTTCTCAGGAACGATATACGAGGGACGGTCCGATAAGTACTTAGCCTCACCGTTACTACGTTCTCGTAGAGGGCTATTGTCAAAATTTGAACCGAATCCGACTCGCAGTTTTGTTTTGACCGTGTGATGAAGCAGGCGTCTCCGTAGATTTTAGAAACATGGAGAAGGAGCAATATCGGTCGATGATTCTTGTTTTTGGAAGGGAAGTCACGCAGCGAAATCGAAGTGCTCCTGGGTGCTGTGTACGGTGACTCTGCTCCTGTGACGGGGACAGTTAAAGAATTGGTTTCCCACGCTCATGTGTCCCGAGAGCGGCCACGACGGAGAATAACGTGACAAATAATCACGAGTTCGTACTGAGAGACCGCCGACTGAAGGTATAGGCACCTCAAAATATCGCGTGGGTTAACATATATCCTGCATGAAATTTTGGGTGCCGCATTTGCTCACTCCGGACAACAAACGCAACCGTCAGACAATTCAAAGCAGTGTTTGACGCTGTTTGAGCGTAATCCGAAGGAGTTTCTACGTCGTTTCATGAACGTCGACGAAACTTGGCTCAACTTGTATACGCCACAGACTAAGCAGCAGTCGAACCAGTAGAATTCACCCGGTAACATACTCCGTAGAAGACGAAGACTGTCCTTTTGACCGGAAAGGTGATGGCCGCCGTTTTTTGGGATTCAAACAGTGTGATTTGTATCGACCACCTGGAGAAGGGCAAAATGGTTACAAGGATCTGTCATGCCGAATGTGCTCTTCTACCATGACAACGCACATGCTCACACCTCCGTCGTCTCCAAGGCCAAATGGGTCAAATTAGGCTACGAACTGCTACCTCATCCACCATATTCTCAAGATTTGGCCCCGTGCGAATGTTTTTTTGTTTCCAAACTTGAAAAAGTCACTCGTCGAGAGCAAAATTTGAGTCGAATGACGAGGTCATCGCCGCCGCGGAGGCCTACTTTACAGACCTTGAGAAAATGCATTTTTTATGCGGGTTAAATAAGTTGGAGTTTATGTTGAGAAATTAATCGTTTGTAGGCTAAGTATGTTACTTTCAGACCACTCTCGTTTTGGAATGAAATCAGAAGTAGTCATTTCTCAAAATTTTAGGTATTATTGATAATTTCAGATGTTTACAAGGTGTTTCCCCAGATACCGAAATAATCCTTAAAAACTATCAGCAGACGCCTCGGTCTTTGTTACTCGTATACATTTGGTTAATTTCTGATATCTGTAAAGGCTGCATCACTTAATTTTTGGTTATTTCGCTTTCAATCACTTTTCAAAACTTTATTTTTGAAATCTAAACCAATTTCAATCTATTTGTTTTTTTTTCAGAAAGGCGAGAACGGAAACCTCTGATTAAGTCATGAGAGTAGAACGTTCACCGGATTTTAGTTAAGATACTACTATTGCTACAGCTCAAGGTAAGTGGAATTATACAGAAAATGATCTATTTGCATATTAATTTAAGATCTCACATTATCTCAAAAATAACGGCCTAAGGAATTTTCCACGAATACCTAAAACTCATAAATTGTACATACCTCTATATGTTTGGAATCAATTTGCATTCAATTAGAGCCTCACTCAGAACTCTTTTGTTTTAACACATCGTAGGTGTTTATTATGAAATCAAATAATAAACTTAAGACATCCACATGTGTAATGGCCAATAAAAAATATTTATTCTTACTATACTAAATATTATGACTAGATTCAAGCCAACGATCTGCTGACCTTCCGCGAGGTCTGGCTATACAATTATTCACATTGACTCTATTTGATCATTTTCTTTTTCACAATACTCGCGAGCAGTGGATGATTGCTAATATTTTATTTTATTGTCATTTCAAGATGTTATGATGGTAAACACTATTAAGTTGACATATGGACGCGAAGGTCCATCCATCTTAAGATTTTTTCCACGTCATGGAAGTACTGAAACTAAAGTGGTATAGTCACGAATTTTACATTTAGGAGTATACGAGTTATAAGGAAAAACAAAACTATTTTGATGATGAAATGTGGATGATTTAAACGCTTATTTTATGGTTGATAGTATTTCTAGACGGCAAATATTTATGAAATAAATTTGAAGAAGTAAGAAAAAAAACATTGAAATATGATATTAGCTTTTAACAATTTAGTGATCTGAAAAAATTTAAATTTTGATGACAGTCTTACACGCGAAACGATGCCACATTAAAAACGATGAATGAACTTATTAGTCATCAGCTGAATGAGATGTAGTAATTCGAAATGAAAATTACGATTAAATTTTTATAATGAATAACATAAGGAGTGGATTATATCCAAACTGATTCACTTGGCAGCTTAAAAAGTATTAAAATGGTTAACGAAGTAGTGCGTTAAATCAGCTCCTGTGAACATCTTCTTAGACTGTATCAAGGTTTCGTCAACGTTTTTTAAAAAGTCCTCTAAACATTTAAAATTTTTTTTGGTTGGTGTGAAACGCAACTGTTAACAATAAAAAATTGGACTCAACTATGGGTTTAACGCAGGTTCGATGCTAAGATAGCAGTTTCTAAAATAGATGCAACTTTTCTCATACTCTTGACCGTGTTCTCGTAAAGTATATTTCACCTTTCTTGAAAATTCTTTTTGCCTTACTTTTTAATGCAATAACCAAAGCTATCTTATATATGCGAGAAGTTTTACCGCTTCTTTATCTGTCAATCAATGAATTTAACTTACATTTCCCTTTTTGGGCCATGTTAAAAAAAAACCTTAAAAATGACCTACTAGTTTCCATCCATATCTGCCCACCCGTGTGTCTATTCGCCTGTACATCACATCACGCTTAGTCGTGTGGGGTATCAAATGAAAGGTGTAATTCATTATGAGGTTTGATTTTCAAAAATACTTTTTGACAGATCAAACGTGACTCCTGTCAAACTGTAATGTAATTTTTATTCAGTATTATTTGATGAATCAACATGGAAATACTTACATCACGAGTACGTATATTGTTCGGCTGTATTACGATAACCAGCGTACTGTGAGGAATGTTTTTCGTGCTCTTAGAGCAACACCATTTTGGTGAGAACCTGATTTCACGTTTTGGACCAGTAAATTGACCGCCCAGGTCATTTAGCACACATTTCGATTATTTTCTTTGCGGTTACACGGTCTCCGGTCGGCAGGGATAGGCCAGTTACAATCGACACTTTGGAAGCCAACACTACTCGTATCATCCGCGAGATACCGGCCGCTATGCTGCAACGCGTTGTCCAAAATTCGACCCTCA
This sequence comes from Odontomyia ornata, assembly GCA_963969285.1. NCBI lineage: Eukaryota > Metazoa > Arthropoda > Insecta > Diptera > Stratiomyidae > Odontomyia > Odontomyia ornata. The sequence goes on from OZ017742.1 coordinate 220,811,507, forward strand.
GGATGAACCATTTACGGCGTAGTCGCAGTCAACATTTAAACAAGATAATCTTTAAAAAGTAAATGTCATAGATTGTTCCTTTGACTCACTATAAAATTTTTACTATAGAATTCAACTTTTTTGCCACTTATTTGACCTCATAATGAATCACGCCTTACCTCGTAACTTGTTATTAATATTTTATTATGCGCATCAAAGAACACAAGGAGAGATTTACATTTAGGAAAACTTATTTCGACTCTTACTTTTTGGGACACTGTGGGTATTTTGCCTGTCTCCAGTTTTCAGATCAGTAAATTGCATCAAATTGTACCTAGTCCCAGAACGTTGGGAACCAATTTATGTGTCTAGCCAACGAGCCATTTTTTGATTCTTTCTATCTTTTTTCCAGAAGGGAGTTGGCATTTCTTCTGTATTTTATTTGTAGTACGACCGCCCCTACAATTTTAAAATTTAACAGCAATGAAGTGCCTTTATCGTCTGGGAAACTCAGCGTTTCTTCGGTTTACCCATCGGTCTACTCCCAACTACTTCCTCTTTAGGTATCCGTTGTTCGTCCATACGATTCACATGGCCAGCCCATTGCAGCTTCCGTAGTCTTACAATCGTTAAGATCTTCGGCTCGTCAAAAATTTCATACAACCATGCGCGACTGGACTACCCACTAACCATCTCCCCTGTCAACCTGAGAACCCAGCCTGGAACCGTTTGACACATTACTTCGGGCCAGGTCTCGTTTTGTTATGCCGTGGGGCGCCTTCAAGCTGGGGAGTCCCTTTCCTAGCGGGAGGGGAGAGGGGAAGAGGAAATGCCAGAAGAGCGATCCCCCAGCGCCCCCGGCTGCTGTGAGTCCCTTTTATATTTTAGGACTGCCCGAACATAATGTGCCACCTGGTTCCATTTGTCAACCGATTCGAGCATCACCGCAACTATATTATCCGGGGTGAGCTCTCCCGTCTCCGTGTCGAGTTCCCATCGCAGCCTGACCCATTTTGTACATGCAAAAAATGTATGACAGGCATTGTCCTCCTCTCCTGGGCAAAACCGACAATCGGGAGACCGTGACTTACCGATCTTGTGCAGGTAAGACTGAAAACACCCGTGCCCGCTCGAAAGCTGGGTCAGATAGAAGTCAATCTCACCATGCCTTCGATTTAGCCACGGTCTCACATCCGGGATGAGGCGCGCAGACCACCTTCCGTTCGCGGAATTCACGCAAGACTGTTGCCAATCGTTGAGCGAGCACTGTCTCTCCTCGCGGACAACTATCTCCCTCGCATTCTCGTTTCGGCGCAGGTAAATAGCGCGGCGCTCTCTAGCAAGGAGGGCGATAGGTATCACGCCTGAAATCACTCTCACGGCCGATTCGGAGACTGTTGGATACGAAGATGCAATTCTCAGTGCTCCTCTTCTCTGCACCCGTGCCAAACGTTTTCGGTATACCTCCTTGTTGAGAGCGTCGCCCCATACCTCTACTCCGTACAGTAGCACTGGCCCTACAGCACTCATCAAGAGGCGTCTTCTTGATGGGCTGGGTCCCCCTACGTTGGCCATAAGTCGATTCAGAGCATATATTCCCGAAGAAGCCTTCTCAGCCGTTGCCCTGATTTGCTCAGAGAAACTCATCTTCGAGTCGATCAGTAGCCCCAGGTACGCTGGCTTTGATTCAATTTGTATGTCTCCAATACTGATCATGTTTACTCTAGGGATTCTCTTTTTTGTCAAGATGATCACTTCGGTTTTCTTCAGTGCTAAACTCAGCCCGCGAGCAATCATCCAGTCCCTCACTCGGCGCATTAGCATACCTAGCCTAAGTTGCGCTTGTTCAACGGTGCGTCCAGCGACCAGAGCCGCAAAATCATCCGCATAGCCGACCAAGCGCGACTCATCTGGCATCTCAAGTCTCAGTAGCCCATCGTAAGACACGTTCCACAGGTCCGGACCAAGGATAGATCCCTGGGCAACACCCGATGTGATTTCCATCCTTCGTTGGCCCTGTGTCGTGTCGTAGAACAGGCTTCGGTCCTTTAGGTAGTTCCTCAGAAACTGCATTAGATATTCTGGAACTTGAAAAGAGTTTTCCAGCGTATCCAGAATATCCACCCATCTAGTGGAGTTGAAGGCATTCCTGACGTGGAGTGTCACAATCCGTCGTTTGGTGCGACTATATGCCTTGGGCCCCGTTTACCACTTCTGCAATCGCATCAATGGTAGAACTTCCTGCTCTAAAGCCGTACTGCCGAGGAGACAGGTCCCCAGCAGCACGAATCGCGTCAGTGAGTCTTCCCTTGATGAGTTCCTCTAGCACTTTCCCAGCCGTGTCTAGCATGCATAACGGGCGGTATGCAGACGGCGATTCGGGATTTCCCTTCCCCTTGCTGATCAGCACGAGCCTCGCCACCTTCCATCGTACCGGGAAAACCCCGTACAATAGGCAAGCGTTGAATGTGCTGAGCAGCAAGTCAGGACAATGGTGATGGACGAGCCGCAACCTCTCAGCTGGAACACCATCTGGACCTGGAGCCTTACTCGCTTTCAATGAGAGTTCCGGCTGTGTGAAGAGTGGGCACTCGACTGCTGTTTCACCATGGACAGCGTCAACACAGACGGGATGGGCGGGGAAATCTTTTCTGTGTCATGTATACAAGGCTTCCGTAGGGCACCAAGTTTCCGCATGACCGGCTTGTAGCCAAGGCCCCACGGATCCTTGTTCACATTGTCCACTAGGTCTTGCCAGCAGTGAGCCTTGCTACTGTTGATCAGTTTGCGAAGGCATTTCCTGGCCGCCTTATATGCTGCTACCCAGTTGCATGCCTCGTCACGGTTCCGCGCCCGTTGAGCCTCACGTCGAAGCTTGTGACACTCCCTTCGCTTTTCAGTGATTTCAGTTGACCACCAGTACACTGGGGGCTTGCAGTGCCGGGGTTTTCGACGGGGCATAGATGCGCAGCAAGCAGTCTTAATGATGCTCATAGTAGAGTTCACCACGTCTTCAGCTGCCAATTCTTCCGTCCCCTCCGAAGCTCCCTGCAGCGGCTCACCTGCTGTGAGAACCTTGATAAACCTCTCGACGTCCATCCTTCCGATGTTCCATCCGAATGTAGAAGGCGGAGAACATGGTCGTCGGGAGACAGCATCACTTATCTCAAGCAGAATGCACTGATGATCACTGGCTGAGTAATCCTCGAATACTTTCCAGTTGTGTATCCTCCGTACTAAGGACTCCGAGGTGAATGTCACGTCCGGTATGGTTCCCCCACAGCCAATACGGCGGAAAGTCGGCGTCTTTCCGGAGTTAATACGACGAGCGCCGTCCTGGCCGACATTTCCAGGATTCGTTTTCCCCGCGGATCCGTCTGAGGCATACCCCATTCGATTGCTTTTGCGCTGAAGTCGCCCCCAACGAGCACTTTGCCCTCTGCGTTCGAGACAGCGCCCTCGAAAGCATTAAGTTTGGCTTGGAAAGATGATATCGATTCGTTAGGCGTTACGTACAAATTAAAGAAGGTGGTCGCTGAGCGCCGAACCCACACGAAACCAGCCCCCCGTCCACAACTCACCGCTTGAAAGTCACTGTTCGTTACCTGTCATACCAGGAGGGAACCTCACGGCGCCCCCCATATCCTCGGGTCCGTGGGGGCGGCGCCCCCCAAAGAATGCTAGTTTTCAAGAATACTCTTGTCGATCGGCATTCCCCCTGCTGGAATTTCCTCAGGTACTTGGGGGCGGAACTCCCCAAAGAATGCTAGCCTCCAAGAGTGCTCTTGCCAACCGGCAGTCCCCCTGCGTGTAGGCCAAATCTTGATTACTCTCTCAACAGCAGGACAGAGCGACAGAAATCTTTCATTTACGTGACGTAATAATTCCACCCACTCTATTTCTGTAGTTTCAAATGTCTCCATCAATTCCGCACGACGTTTAGCTGAATGTGAGAAATGGCCGTATATTTCTACATCGATGTCTAATCTATCACATGCAAATTAGCTCATGTTTTGCGAGATGTGAACTGAACAGTTAGCTTTTAATATTTTTTCGTTTTGGCAATAAGATTCATGAAAACAGAATGATTTGAACCAAAATTTACATTTGCATTTTCAGCAGCATATGATGTTACTTGCGATAATTTTAAGCTATGTTCCTTTGTTATTTGTTCGGCAGTTTCGTCAATACTCTCCACAAAATCTATTAATTTGTTTTGTATTCCTTTGTCCAAACTGAAATATCGCTTACATATTGGAAATATTTTCCGGTTTTCTTTATTGCTGGCATCCGTAGAAATCGAAAAAAATTAAATCTTCTATTAAATTTTGAATAACGTCCTTCAAAGCTTCTTTTGCCAATACTTCACAAACTATTGCTTCACTCTTTGTCCTATCACATTTAACATTCTTCGCTATCTTAGAATCGGCGTACATGAGAGGTAATAACTTTTGAAAACAATCCATACTATTATAGCTTAACGAATGTTTAACTGTGTGATATATAGAAGTAATTTCTGCAGCTGACGTTTTGTACATAATATCGCGATCACGATCAGATGTGGAAGTACCCGGTGCCTGGAAATAGCTAGTTATGTCCCTTGCAGCGCGAGAACTAGTGATCTTCAAGTGTCTACTTGTTTTTGAATGCTTCACTTCGTCGTTTAATCCGCCATGAGAAATAGTAAACTCTTTTTTACACAGTCTACAGTAAGCTTTATATTCATCCGGCGTCACAATACACAACCAATTACAATCATTTTGCCAATTTGTACTATATTTCGTAAGGCGATGTTGTCCTAGTTTGACTTTCTTCTTGGCTGTAATGTCTTCCGGTTCCAAGTAATCCGAAACATCACTATCGGTTTCATTCATCTTTAAATGATTTTAGTAAGTAAACTCCAGTAACATACGAACAAAAACACGTAGAAAACTGTAGCTTTTGTTTTCTTAATGTAATTACACCAAATTACGCACGCAACGCAACTCACTATTTGCTCACTCACTGATTTCCAAGCACTTAAACAAATGGTATACGTTGTTCCTTGGGATTGTATGTAATCGTGCGTTCTCGTGAAATAGCAATTTATAAACAAATGAGAATAAGAAAAGAGCGAAAGAGAAAAATTAGATGTCGCTGTCACACGCACCGATTGCGTGGCGCACCCCTCTCTCTCGCGCTTATCTTCATTACGCACCAGGCAGACGGCCAGTCCACTCTTGTCTGTGCTACCCGCCCGTGCTTTTTCAGTACGCTGCACGCACAGTCAAGTTATTCCCGAAAAGCGGGACTGAGGCTATCCCGCGCGGGACATTAAATTTTGATTTAAAAATCGGGACGTCTGGCAACACTTGACTGACAGCCTTTAGGTTTACTGTTAGTTAAAAGCAGACAAAATCTTCAGATGAATTGTTTTTCCACTCTTAATTTAGTGCTCCTCTCATACTGCGAAGGCGTAGTGCGCTTACGTTGGATAAATAACAAAAGTGTTTAATTCTACTTCAAAGGAGCTTGTGCTTGTATTATTACAACAAGACAAATAAAATAATCTAAAGGGAGCTTAGTATTTCTACTGCGAAGGCGCTCAGTGCTTGCGTAGGAGCTCATAAGGAAAATGAAATTTGAAATTTACATGAGATCAAATTTTAATTGGATTCGAACTGCGAAGGCGCGTAACGTTTGCGTAGGAAATCCACAAAATACAAGGACAATCAAATCTCATTTCACGGCATCTTGAATCTGAAATTAAAAAGCTATTCAATGAGTCTGAGAGGCTTATTATACACCTATCTCCTCACTTCCCAGCAAGCCATCGTTCATCAGTTTGCATGCACTTGCGAAATTATTGAATTTGGATCAGTTCATTATTCTAACCCACTCAGCAAAGCTTTCAAAACTTTCTTATGTAATTAAAAATTCGTTTACGCCACTCAAAAACATGCCTACGCCTGCGGAAACTTTTTCTACTTCATCCGGCGAACGTCGGTGCAGAAGGGCGCACGCACAAAATGCACGCTCAGAGTTGCTGGAAATTAAACCTTCCAAGTTTGAGAGTATATATTTCACTAAACGTAAGTATAAGGCGTTGGATGTAAAGTATTACCAGTCTATTGTATTGACTCGTATATAGAGGCATATCACTACTTTGTAGGGCGTACAAAATATTTTCAAAGTTCTTAGAAAGTAAAATTGGATTCTATGCCAACAGTACTATTAGGGAGTATCAAGTTGGTTTAAGAGCAAGAAGATTGACAGTAGACCAATTGTTCACACTCAAGCAGGTACTTGAAAAACGCTGGGAGTTCAGCACAGGCGTACACTAAATTTTCGCTGACTTTAAGCAAGCATACGACATTATTGATCGAAACGTACTGTATCAAATAAATCTTTGCATTGGTATCCCAGCCAAATTTGTCCGTCTTACCAAAATAACAATGACGTCGACGACCTCCCAAGTCGGCATCAATAACCAACTCATCGATGCCTTCCACTCAAATATCGGACTAAAGTAGCGAGATGGGCGGGCCCCATTGCTATTCAATTTGTCTCTGAAGTACGTTATAAGAAAGCCACTAGTAGATACACGAGGTACATAACTATACAAGTCGAGCCAAGTCTATGCGGACGACATCAACATTTTGTCACGGTCACTAACAACTGCCAAAGAACTCTTCCTGAAATTCGACAGCGAAGCAAAACTAGTTGGGCTACAAATGAATGTCAATGCAAATAAAACAAAGCTCATGACGCAGTCGAGAAAAAATACCTCAAATACACAAAATATCGCACTTGGCGAATGCAGTATCGAAAATGTGAGCGAATTTGTGTACTTAGGCGCCGAAATAACAAGAACTAGTATGGAAAAAGACAAAATACACCGAAGGCTACAGCTCGCGAAAAAAATATTTTGTTAAGTTTTGAAGATCTAGAAAACTAGCTGCATACACAGGGAAACAAAGCTCTAAGCATACAACTCGGTGATAGCACCTGTGTTATGCTATCCGTGTGAAACATGGGCCCTAACCCAAGCATCCGCAAATACCATATATTGAACGCCTTTGAGCGACGGGTCCTGAGGTGAATAATCGAAGCGAACGAGATGAGGTCAATGGCGAATTCGAGGTCTCAACGATTGTTAGACTGCGGAAGCTGCAATTGGCTGGCCACGTGAATTATATGGGTGAAGAATGGATACCCAAAAAGATATTCGTTGGGAGAACTGAGGGCCGGAGACCAGTCGGGAAACCGAGAAAACGCTGGTCTGACTTAGTCGATGAAACCAGTTCATCGCTGCTCGAATTTCAGAATTGGAGGACGCGGTAAATGGATCGAGACAGTTGGAGGCGCTATTTGCAGGAAGCGAAGGCCCGAGAGGGGCTGTAGTGCTACGATGAAGAAGTAGAAGAAGATATGATTTACGCTATTGGTTTAGTGCATCTTTCTAGTCCGCGCAATCTAGCTTTCAAAAATGTGATTATGTAATTATATATTCCTCAATCCTATTCAAAAAGCATGCAATATGATCTTCTGTACTTTCAATTCTCTCATTCCTGTTCTATGGTTGAGGTACTTTATTTTCTTCAAAGAACTGCGCGCGCAGCATGCATTTCCAAAGTTGCAAGTCTCTACTTGCACCTATTTGCTTTTTTCTCTAGGTTTATGGTTTAGTTTTAAGCATGAAGGAATCAGCAAATTTTCAATTGCTAATGGGTCGTATAAATTGGTCACGAGCAGTTTTTCAAACTTTAAAATCAAAATATTAAACACACATGTTTCACTTCTAGATAAAAAGGGTGCCAGCGAAGACGTGCTTAACGTTTAAGATAAGGGATGTGCACGCGTCTTTGAACCGACAAGAGTTACATAGATGATTTTTTTCCCAAAGCTTTATTTAGGTTTTAATAAATTCCTGAATGAATGCAAGTGGTGCATTCACTGAATCCACTGTTAAGCTGCTATATGCTGAACTGCCTGAGGTGAGCGAAGAGCCGTGCAGTTTAACTGATGTATTCAGGACCTGCAGCGTCCTCTGAGGTGCTAAGCGATTTTTGCTTCAGCGTATATTTTGTTCTTTAAAGCTTTCATTAGTATTTTCGATTCGGCATCCTTAATCCGAATACATTTTCTTCGCTTGTTTCTGGAAATAATCTCTTCTAGCTTTGGTGATGGTGCAAAGTGCCAATCACCGCAAGTCACTGCTTTTACGCCGATAACTCTGGTCTGCAACGAAAAACTCCTTTAAACAAAAATATGATTAGTATGAAGTATTCAATATATAATGAATTTAAGTCTAAGTCCGAACGAGGAACCGACCTCTCATCGGTTCTAGACGTTAAGTCTGAGTAATGCCAACGGATGGTACCAACCGGTCAACCAATACGTGCACCGTAATCCATTTAGGCGGTGGCTGCTTGTCGGCCAGCTAGATCGGAGAGGATTTCGGTCGTGGGTCTCCAAATGGATCACGCTCATTTACAATTTTTCAGCCACCATTAAACGCCCGTTTCAAACGCGAGAAGGAACCTACTTTACGTTACTCCGTATTTCTTCATTCAATCAGTCAAAGAACAACAATTTAATCTTTACTTCACGTTCCCGAATTTCCCGACGCGGTACCGAAAAATATACTACGCTAACTCAAAGCCGACGAAAGCTACGTTAAGGAAAAGGCAAAACCAACAAAGGTACCGGGTACCGAGCGCGACGCGAAACCGACCTCAGCGGATTTGCTCAAACCCTAACCTCGCGACGGCATACTTACCATGCACTCTACTCATGCTGAAAGAAAGGACCACTGGAAAGGAAAGTCGTTGTTAATTTTTAGCAATTCATATTATTCTCTCAATTACGAGGTGTGTTCAAAAAATATCGCGAATTTTTATTTTTTTTTTTCAAAAATTATTTATTTATTCATGAATATCTATTTTGTCCCCTTCAAAGTAATCCCCATGAGATATTATACACTTGTGCCAACGGTTTTTCCAATCTCCTAAGCACTTCAAAAAATCATTTTTTTAAATCTTGTTCAGCTCCTCCTTCGATGCCGTCTTTATCTCGTCAAGCGTAGCGTAACGTCGTCCTTTCATGGGCCTCTTCAGTTTAGGAAACAAGAAAAGTCACAGGGGGCCAGATCTGGGGAATACGGTGGCTGCGGCATCATTAGTGTGTTGTTTTTGGCCAAAAAGTCGCGCACAAGCAACGATGTGTGAGCAGGGGCGTTATCGTGGTGCAAAAGCCAATTTTTGTTCTCCCACAAATCCGGGCGTCTCTGGCGGATTGCTTCGCGCAAATCGCGCATAACTTGCAGATAATATTCCTTATTGACCGTTCTTCCCAGTGACAAGAACTCATGATGCACCACGCCCCTGCAATCGAAGAAAACTGTCAGCAAAACTTTCACATTCGACCGAACTTGGCGCGCTTTTTTCGGTCTTGGTTCATGCGGCAGCTTCCATTGAGATGATTGAGCTTTGGTTTCCACGTCATAACCATAAACCCACGATTCGTCACCAGTTATGACCCTCTGGAGCAAATTAGGTTCGTCGCGGACAGAGTTTAACATCTCATTAGCAATGTTCATGCGTTGCTGTTTTTGGTCGCAATTGAGCAATTTTGGTACGAATTTCGCGGCGACCCGTCTCATGCCCAAATCGTTGATAAAAATCGAATGGCACGAGCCAATCGATATGTTTAGGTCCTCAGCAACTTCTCTAACGGTGATTCGACGATTGGCCAATACCATTTTCTCCACTTCATTAATTTTTTCGTCTGTTGTTGAAGTGCTCGGGCGTCCGGCACGCTCTTCGTCGTTCACATCTTCTCGGCCTTCTAAAAACATTTTGTACCACCAATAAACGTTGCTTCGGTCCAAGGTAGCTTCTCCGTATGCCACAGTCAACATTCGGAATGCATCCGCGCACTTAATTTCGAGTTTCACACAAAATTTGATACACGTTCTTTGATCCATTTTTTTGAATAAGTAAAAATCGAAGACGATTGAAAACAAAGCAGCTATCACCAATTAAGTGAACATTCAAAATGGCCGAGCTTGTCGGCATAAGTGACAGACATGAGTACCAACATAACGCTACAAAAAAATCGAAATTCGAATATACGTAACCCGCGAAAATTCAAAATTCGTGATACTTTTTGAACACACCTCGTATATATATATAATCAATATATTACTTTACGTTATTCCCGCCACTAAAATACTGATCAGTGCTAAGATTCTACGAAATATAGTACCAAATAAGATAACAATAAAATTATTTGAAATCAATCAAATCAAAAGTATTAAACGAGTTGATCTGACATTTTTGATTTTCATATATGTAGGTTATTTCATTTGCAACGGATTTGTAAGCATCTCGTAAGGATTTGTGATCATAGTGAGAATTTTTATGACAAATCATATAGGAGATGGTACATATCTTACTCTGTATTTTATGTAATATTCGGTATGACTTATTCTACGAATAGTGACATTAATTCAAGTACATTTACTTTTATATTACATGAAAATAATAGAATAATGGCCAAAATTTATATGAGCTCCCATCATTCGGGACTGAAGTATTCGATTGCCATGTCGAAAAAATGTTATATAAAAATTGATAAGACTAAATGTACTTAAAACAATACACAAATACGAATATATAATAAGATAGAAGAATATTTGAATGCCTAATATAAGAAGTCTTAGCTACACCGTACAGATTAGTTATTGGAAATTCATAACACATGTTCGCGTTACATTTATTTAGTTTGGGGCCCAAACAGTTGTTAAATAATCTAAAACGAAGAAATTGCATTTAGCTTTCTAATTGTGTACGTTGTAGAATTTTTGTCTATGGTTTTTTAGATATGTATACTTATTAAATAAAAATATCGAATGTACTTAGTCGTAAGTGGTATGGTGATAGAAAATGAAACAAAATTAACACAAATATTCTTAATAACCCAATAAAAAAAACCTTTTTCCTTCCATCTTTCATAGTTGAATTTTTAACTCGTGAGTATTGGGCTTCAAAATCATTTTCATTAGAGTGGTTGGGTTTAGTCGTCTTTCTACTTTTCCACTTTTGTGTTTTTCATTTTGAATGATTATTCGAAATAGAATTTTCTGCGCGAAAGAAGAATAACGGGATCGGGACTTTGCTTCATTTACATAAGTAACACATAAATCAGGTATATAAGAGTGCAAATACACTTAAGTGCTTCCATGTTTGTATAAATGTTTCATTTTAAAGTTAGTACAATAAACATTCAAAAATATCCTGGACAAATGTCTCACGCTCCAACGACGTGACCCCCATGCAGATGAAACTTGAGAATCTTCATTGCTTGTAATATTTGTCAAACAAAAGTTGGGAAAATCTTCACGGGATCGGGTATCGGGAGCATTTAGTTCGTCGGTACTCCTGAGGTCACTGCTTATCTCACACCTGGAATTTGGCTGCCACGAAACACCATGAACAACAAACCCACTCTTACCTGTTCTGTTCAAAGCTTGTTCTAGAACAGTGCTAAAATCGTTTGCATTAGATGGAAAAGCATCAATGTCTTGAAGAAATTCTTCTTCCAAATTTAAAATATAATCCTTTGCTTCTACAGGGTGGGCCAGAAAGAATTGCGAATTTGAAAAAATCATTAAAAAAAAAACTGAGTACAATTCACATACAAATTTTTATTTCTATAAAAATTGACATCTGGGAAATTCATTTCTTAAAAATAACGTCATCCAGGTGTGCACCATTCCGCTGCAAACATTCTTCGAATCTGGTAAAAACTCGCTGGCACATTGCACGGGGAATAGCTGCCATTTCTTCCCGGATATTGGTCTTCAACTGGTTAATCGTGGCTGGGTTATTGGTGTAGACTCTACTTTTTAGGTATCCCCACAAAAAAAAAGTCCAGTGGCGTCAGATCCGGACTTCTAGGAGTCCATGCAATGTCACCTCGGTGCGATATCAGCAAACATCTCGTTTACGACCGCCAAAGAGGCATTAGCTGTATGGCATGTCGCGCCATCTTGTTGAAACCATGTCACACGATTATAGGCTTCAAATTGTTGCAGTTGTGGAAAGAAAAATCCCTTAACATGGCTATGTATCGGTCAGAATTTACAGTGACAGATTGGCCTTGTTTATTTTCGAAGAAGTAGGGTCCGATAATTCCGTTCTTGTTGACCTTGGGCGTCCTGCAGGCTTCTGTTTGAGAGTCGAACCAGTCTCTTCGAACTTTCTGACCCACGATCGAATCACAATTTCTTTCGGACACTGATTTAGGTCATGTAATCCAAACTCACGCCGAAATAAACGCCGAACAATAGCGCACGAATTGTGATTTTTGTAATAATGTTTAACGCACAATGCCGTTGCGCTCCGGTGAAGTGACCCATCGCGACTAAATTTCCGAGAACCGAGCTACTTAACCCCACCACCCGCGCAGTCCCCTCTCTAAAGCTTCAAACGCAAGAGTGTTTTTAAAATCGTACGCCTTTCTGGCCCACCCTGTAGCACAGCTTCCGCAAGGCCAACAATTGTTCCAGCATCAAGGTTCTCATCTCCTACCTCTTTGTCCTATTAAACGTGGATGTACACGATGATCGACATCTATGATATCTTCTATTTGCTCGCTTAGCTCACTGACAATTGTAAGAATCTCGTTTTAGCTTCGTTTGCATTCTTTTCCTAGCCGATGTTTGCTGATGCTTGCATCCGCGCACACAATTCCATTTGGAAAGTTGGTTATGGGGCACTGCAGAAGGTTGCTGGGCATGTGTTCACTATCGAACTGCCTGAAATTTTATAAAGCGTACACTATGGAACCGAACATGATTATGAACAGTAGTATTTACGCGAAGCAATGTCAATACTTATGCAAATTCACTTCTACCATTCTACTTGGCGAAACCCGACGTTCTATGTTTCCGTCTTAAGAGGTGCCAATTGGTTCGTATGCGAGTTTTGACAGCCAACAGTTCTTGGGTGGCGGCCACTACTTCCACACTCCGCTACCATGTGGCTGTTAATTCCCTTTGACATCCCACGACAAAATGGACGTGGGATGTGAACCCGTCACAACCAACATGAGATGACAAGCCACATAGCAGCAAGGTGTGTTGATAGTGGTCGCCAGCGGCGTCGCATGATTCATTACAAATATCCTAAATCTAGATCTTTTTTTAATTTTTTGCTATCACGTATATATTTAAAAACAAAATTTTTTTTTAATTGCATGAAATTCTATATTTTTTACTGTTATTCGTGCGTTAGCGCAACTACATTTAGTTGAGATAGTGGTTATGCACAAAAAAACAACTCGTACTGATAGAAAGAGAGAGAACGATACCGACTGAGTCATTTTTATACGAATACATGCGCCTGCGCAGTTGTCGCTGTAACTTCGTGGCGCTCAGTACGTTAACAAGTTGTATAGTGATTGTTTTGTATTTACACGGAATATTTTGGTAAGTTTCGAATAATATTGATACGTGTGGTGAAAATTACATAATAATCTCAGTTACAGTGCAAAATAAAGTCACACGATAGGAATATTGCTTTGATTTTATAGCAATTTTTATTATATTGCAGGTACATAATGCCAAGGAATTGCAAAAATTCTCCAGATGTGTTTTGCTACATTTTTGGTGACTTTACTATAAAAGCTCAGAGGAATGGTTTGTCTAGTCTCGTTAAAAGTGCCTATCAGCGTTATTTTGGGTTTCCGGTTGATGACAGGGATAGAAGTTGGCTCCCGAAAATGTATTGCAGCAGTTGCTCAACAATCTTACGTGGTTGGCTTAGAGGAAGTCATAAGACCATGCCCTTCGCAACGCCTATGATTTGGAGTGAACCACAAAACCATGAAAATGATTGTTATTTTTGTATGACCAAAACAAAGGGATATACGAAAAAAAATAAAAATATGATTCAATATCCAGAAATACTATCTGCACAAAAACCAGTTCCTCGAAGAAAAGATGTTTTGCCTCCAATGTGTAATAACAGCGAAGAAACTCCAGTTGATGGAAACTTTTCTCCTCAACTTACTCAATCAAGTACCATATCTATTTCTTCAGCGTCATCTATAAACTTAGAAAAACCTCATCTACTAACTCAGTCAGATTTGAATGATCTTGTTCGAGATTTAGGACTCTCAAAATCAAAGGCTCAACTTCTCGGATCACGGCTTAAACAATGGAATTTATTAGAGGAAAATACAAGGGTCTCATATTTTCGAAACAGACATGAAGAATTTGTTAGTTACTTCACCAAAGAGAACGTTTTGGTATTTTGTAATAATGCTAACGGTTTCTACAAGAACTAGGTTTTCCTGATGAACCCAAAGAGTGGCGACTTTTCATTGATTTATCTAAAATAAGTTTAAAAGCTGTCCTACTTCACAATGGCCTTCAGACCCTCTCGCACATGCAACAAATATGAAAGAAAATTATGTAAATATGAAGTTGTTATTGTAAAAAATTAAATATTCACAGTATATGTGGAACATTTCCGCTGATCTTAAAATTGTAGCAATGTTAACTGGCTTACAAGGAGGATATACAAAATATTGTTGTTTTTTGTGTGAGTGGGATAGTCGGGCGAGAGATAAACACTACGTAGTAAAAAGCTGGCCACGAAGAACGAATATGATGCCTGGTTTCAAGAACGTTAATGAGGAACCTTTAGTCCCAAGTGAAAAAATTTTTCTTCCTCCACTCCATATAAAGGTGGGTTGTAATAATCGAGGAGCTATGGCGCTGAAAGCCAGCGCTGCCACAAGCACACAGCACAAACTCAATTTAACAAGGAGGAACGATTGAGTCACCTTCCCCATCGCAACCCTCACTCTTTTTCTTTCCGGGTGAAAAATAAATTAAGGAAATTTCTTTTGTACTGAACTTCCGGGAAACAAAATTCTAAACTTGTTTAAAATTTTAATGTGTAGTGATTTTATTACAATATCTTTTGAATATAATTTAACGAATTGCGGTGTAACGCGGTATACAAATGCTTAGAACGAAACGGTTAACCCCTTTAATTATATGAACGATAAAATCATTGTATCATTTAAACCCCTCAAAAATTGTCAAATTTTACCCATTCCAACCATAATCTTAATTAAAAATTGTTTTGTTTGTCGGTAATTGAAGTGTGCCTGTCTAATTCTTCCGATTTTTCTTTTTCCCTAATTACGCTTATCATTACAAACGAAAATTGCATTCATTTGATAACTTAAGCGAATCTACAAAAGACGACGTAAATTTTAAAAACAACCGAAACATGTGTGCATTATCACCATCGCGGATCCACCCATAGTTGTCACTATTGAACGAAACTTTTCACGATTTTCCACTACTGTTTCGTTGCTCGATGGTTCGGCCCGGCCATTTTTGACAACTTGGAAAAACACGAGATAGAGTGAAAAGCGGAGGGGAGAGAGACGTCGGGATAGGGAGCATAGCTTATCAAATTTAACCTATGAATTAATTTTTATTTATTTATTACTTCATTTTATTATAAAACAAAACGCGTTAAAGGTTGCGAACGGCAGTGGAGGTGGAGTCGAAATTTGAGTGCACGAATTACGCAAATCGGCAAATATTTTCAGGTTTTGCGGGTATACAAAAATTCATCACACGACGCAACTTATATGATTCGGAAAAAGGTGCACCATGCCCACCAGATCCGGCGCGAAGGGAACCAAACCAGCCAAAACATTGTAAACCTGCCCCAAAACCACCAGTAGGCCCACCCGGTGGCGATTCAAAACCTCCAGGCGAAGATAAGAATTTGCGATTGCTAATTGGACTATTGGCCTTGGGTGGAGCTGCAGCAGCGGCATATTATTTGAGTAATCGAGGATCTAAGAGTAAGTCAGATGGCAAGAGCGGTTTAGCAGCAGGACTTCTGATGCCCGTTAAAGTACCTCCAAGCTCAGCAGACTTACCAAAAGAAGTTCCTTATTTACTAGTTAGTGGCGGAAGAGCCAGTTTTTCTGCATTCCGTGCTATCAAGTCCCGGGATCCCAAAGCCAAGGTTTTAGTTATCCCAAATGAATACGAACGGCCGTATATGAGACCTCCGCTATCAAAAGAACTGTGGTAGAGAAGAACACATCAGTTGAGGATACACCAGGGTTGATCAATACACCGTGTTATGAAAAAGGCTGGTTATTCAAAGTGAAGCTCAGTGAAACTTCAGAAATTGATAAACTTATGGATGAGAAGAGTTACGAACAATTCTTGAAAATGGATTCACACTAGCGCCCGTTTCAAGTGATTTTATTACTAAATTTTGTATGGCATTCGCCCAAAGAACCTTTATAGTGATAGGTGAATTATTCGGTCTTAGATCGTTGTCGAATTACATTGTTTTGAATAATTGTTAAATGAGCATTTATTAGCCTTAAATGAACGTAGAGTACCAGCACCCATCGAGCGCTCGACGGAACATGCGGTGAGTCCTTTTGATTTAATTTATTTATATAATAATTAATTCTAATATTTTTCTTATATAATTATTCAAATTATATTAATTATTTTATTTAAATTTCATTTTATTATACTTAATGAATAAACATACTCCCTCAGATTCGGAGTTCCTTTCGGTTGAAAAAGAAAATGTCATAAACGTACGAAACCTAATAAAAAGTGCACATTAGAACTTTTGAATATATGTGAGTTGAAATAGATAAAGGAAGTATTAAAAAGCTCGCTCCATGTTAACATATAGCCACGACTTAAATGTACCGAGAAGTTCGTTTGCTTAGTTAAAGTATATCCGATATACGAGTATCTTATCAGCAATAATTTACTTATTACTTTCAATCTTTCTATCTTTGTTAAATTTGGATCGATGAGTCTATTATCCACCGTGTATTCTACCTGGTATTGTTCTAGTTTCCTATTAAGTTTTAAACTTAATTACTTCGATACAAAGTTTGTACTTCAAAAACAAGGAAAAAAAAATTAAAATTTATTGTAGGTAGATACGATCGCATTTTAGTCCGGTGCGAATTTAAAAATTTAGTGAAGAAAAAAAAAAAACGTTTTATTAAATATTATAGATTTATTTAGACTTAGTTTTAATTTGTATGGAAATGAATTTGACCTTTGGAAAGATAATTTTTCGGAAATATGGCTCCTTTGGTTCGTCGTGGAGAAGCTTATATTAATTATGATAAACAAAGGGAAAGAAAAATAAAAATGATGAATTAAACGTAAAATCGGTCTTTCCCTTCCGTTCTATCTAACCGCGTATAGGACCCGGTACGGTGGCAGGCTTACCCCTCAAAACATGAGCCAGCCACCGGGTAATTAATAATCCTTTTTCTGTTTCAGGTGACGTCATGGGTTGAGTGGCCCAAGCAGAGTGCCTTTTTATGGCATAGAATTATGCAATCCGATTGTATAATTCTATGACATAAATTGTTCACCGGGGTACTCCCCTTCTGATGGGAAAGTTCATATAATTCAAGTTGTATGAGTTTTCCACTCAGAAGAGGAATACCTGGCCACTTCAACAAGCTTTCAATGGATTTATTCCGGTTGGGTGGGTATGAAGGGGCTCCACCACCACCCGGTTGCCCCTCTTTCATTTGTGGGCCATGAACTTCGTCGGGTAAAGACGAGGTTACCCCAAGTTCGCCTTTCTTCTCAGGTTTCACTTGTTCTAGTAACAAGTACGTCTCCTTCGGTGAGGTTATCTACAACTTTGCGACTTTGGTCGCCTTTTTTTTTGACCTGAAAGCAATTCGTGAATGCGAAATGTTTTGTAGTGGGTCCTCGTGCCGGGGAAACGAACCCGCCCCACGACACCGCAATGCTAGCCTGCCAGCGCATTCACGCGTCTCCGGACGAGGGCATTCTCGGCAGAAACCGACACCTTCTTCTGCCGGGGCAGCAGACCATCGCTGCAGTCCTTTACGGACTTTATTGAAAACTCATATTCACTACAGGGTCTTATAAAGAATTTTGTTAAAGCCATGAATAAGGATGGTGAAGGCTTTCAGTATTTAAAAACAAAATTCCCCCGAATCAGCGATTCAAAATTAAAAGAAGGAATCTTTGTGGGTCCCCAAATACGCGAGCTCATGAAGGACACAAATTTTACAATAAAACTGAACGAACCCGAAGAAAGGGCATGGACTGCTTTTGTCGAAGTGTGCCATAATTTTCTAGGAAACAAAAAAAGTGAAAACTACCAGGATACTGTCACAGAACTTATTTCTTCGTATAAAGCCCTAGATGTTAACATGTCTTTAAAAATTCATTTTTTGGACTCTCACTTGGATTTCTTCCCACCTAACCTGGGAGCAGTATCAGATGAACATGGTGAGAGGTTTCATCAAGATATAATGCACATAGAGAGGCGCTACAATGGAAAATGGTCAGAAGGAATGCTTGCAGATTTTTGCTGGTTTATTCGGCGCGAAACTCCACTTGAAAATATGAAAAGAAAGAAAACCACAAAAAAAAATACTATTAATAAGTAAAAAACATATTGTAATATACGTTTTAATGTTTTTTCATGGTCTGTAAAATTATGATAATAAATAAATATATGATTAAAATATAATGCTATAAAAGAAATTTTATTTAAAAATTCCATTGTAAAAAAAATGTACGTGATAGAAAATTTTTGATACCATATTTCTATTTAGTACTATTGAATCAATAGTAATAATTCATAGTTATGTAAAGGAGACGAAAAAAATTTTTTTTTTGTAGACCAGTGTAATCAGTTAAAAAATTCCGACGAGGTATTGTCTCTTAAAGCGACAATTTTGACTTCGAACCTTAGCATTCTGACGATAGCATTCGATATATCTGCGTAGCGCCTGTTGCTTTCATCATCCCAAACAACAAGTAGTTATTGCGAAATCCACAACATATGACACGTACAGAACAATCTCATGAGAATTATTTGAACAGGAAGAAGTCATTTTAACATGTGTAGAAGATTAAAGTATGAAAAAGTGTCTGGGAACCATCTCATCCCTCTGAGAAGACAAAGTCGTAGATTACCCATATGAGCTCATCGAAAATGAAAACGAAAGCGAACCCATGCGAAAAGCGACATTTGTCCAACAGATCTTTTGCAGATTTCCAACTACAAAGCAGCCACTTAGAGGTCAATTGAAAAAATTAAAATGTTCGTGCTAAACAAAAAAATGTTGTTCGCGACAGGAGGTGGGTCGAGGGTTGGAAAAGGACCACATTGAATAGCAACAAAATTTAAATTGATTTGCATGCTACTTATTCATTCTCCATTCATCAGCAAAGTCATTTGTTTCACTATTGACTTTGGTTGGGTCGTGATCTGCAAAATTTTCCATGTAAATACTTTGATATATTCAAGCCTGAATTGATTACTTTTCTCAAGCACGCGTGAGTGGGCGCCTTTGGCACTTGTAACAAAGTATCTTTCGAGATAATTCTTAAAACTTTTACCAGCCAATATGTACGTTCCTTTCCTTCTTGAGCAATTGGTAAGGTTTGGTTAACAAATGGAAACTTACTCAGGCGCGCAAAAAGCAAATACGTGTATGCAACGACCATTACCTTAACCTTCACTGACCGGAAAATTAACTTGAATATTTCTAGTGTGTTTTCCTGCTGTTTCTTTGCATCTTTCTATAATTGATGAATGAACTTCTACTTTCGCGTAGCATGTACTCGTACACACTTTACTTTCCAGTCTACAAGAACATTTCCGAACGTTCTACTGATAAAAATACAATAAACAAGATTGCAATTATTATTGCCAATGCGTTAACGCACTTTTGCTCTCAACCGCGAAGTGAAAAATCTAGTTGGAGCAGAACGTTTGGCGTTTATGACCGATTGCATATTTCTATTCTGATAGGATGGTAGGAAGCTAGTGGAGAAATAAATAGGGGCGAAAAAGGTTATCGATATCGAGAAGATAGAGAAGTCAGAAAACATGATAGTGCTGCAAATTAATTCATATTATTTTCAACTTCATATCTTTGTAGTGTTATAGCAGTGATTATATACTGTAATTTTCAAGAAAACCAGCAGTATTTCTCAAAAAACACATTATTACAGGACAAACATAATTCTGGATACAGTAATCATTAATCTGAACCAATTTTTCTTTGGACGTTAGTTCAGTATCAAAGATTGCCACGCCACCTTAAAAAACTTAAAATTTCAATAAGCCTAAATTTATTATTCGAATAACATTTCTAACCTAGCCTCAAAGTTTAATGATTGTAGCTTTAACCCAGTCAAAATACATGAAATATTGAGACATTGCTGTTTAATTGTTCCTGGGGCTGACAGTTGCCGGGAACATGCTGAGGATTTGGTAAGGCGATCTTAACTCACGAATCAAATAGTTTATTACAAGTGCAAGGCATTCCAAGAATATGGAAGTCGCCATGAGGCTCCTCCTGGGATGACAGGTAACGACTCTCACTGAATCTGGGATATGCTTTGGACAATGAGGCCTGGTTTGGCTCTGAGCACTTTCCCTCATGCCAATCCTTGCATGGTCTTCCTGTTCTGCAAAGATAACCATGAGATTAAAAAGGCGACTACACCCACGACGAACGGAGACAGTGGCCCCGACGGGGGACCCAATCAAACTGGGGCAATCTCAACTCAAAAACTTAAATACTGTTACAACCACGGAAGTCACTGCAGTTGCAGACATTAAGTTGTAGCAGAGGAGAGGGGTGCGTAATCCGGGGTGGTATTCTCAGGCCGGCTAGCGCTCAATCATGTCGTGGGTTTTCCGGGCTATCCTCTACTCGTAATGAGAATTGAAAAATCCGGTTATTTAGCACTTCATAATATTATATTTTGACTAAATTTAATTACAAAATAATTGTTTAAAAAAGTCGATCAAAAAGCCAAAAATTCAGTTAACTAAGACCCCATTTTCAAATATTAAGTTAAAGAAACAAAACCAATTTATTACATAACAAGCGGAAACAGTGAATTCAAAACACAGAATGTAAAAAAAGTATAATGAAATAATAGTAGTAAAATAGAAAGAAAGATATGTTAATTATTTACCCCTTGTATGGCTGCGGAGCGCTCTGCAACTGCTAGAATTTAGTCAATTATTAAGTTGACTTTTTTTACACACTTTAAGCACAAGTTGAACACTTTAAGCACAAGTCGTTAAAAATTACTAATATCCTTTCTAATACAACAAAGTAGATGTGCACTATTGTGACGCAATAAGGGCACAACGAGATTTATTTGCAAAAAATTAATGATAATCCCAAACATTCTCCTCTTGAACGTCTTTAGTCACTTTAAGCACAAGGTTTTTTAATTATCAATAACTTTTTCAAGTGTTTTAGTGTAGAGGTGCAGTATTGTCACTCAATAAAGGGGCACAACAAGATCTAATCACTTTAATTACTGATAATCCAAAGTTACTCCTCACCAAATCTACGCAAAAGTTGTTGTTAATTATTAAGGACATTTTCAAGGATTTTAATGTAGAGATGCACTACTTTCACTCAATGATAGGGCGCAGCAGGATTCAATCACAATAATCACGGATAATCCAAAGATTCTCCTCGTAAAAATCTTCCCCCACTTAAAACTTCTTTATCCCTCAACCAGTTCTCAATCCAAATCTATTCTCTTAATTAACACTCCCACATCACTCCGCCACACTATCACCCAATTCTTAATTCCCATCCCGCAATCCAAATTTTAAAAAAATCTTCCCAAACTCCAAATTAAAATCACTTCACGATCCAACTTTCGTTTTCCAACTCCAAGTCAAAACATTTCGTTCCCGCAATCGAAATTAAACTCTTTTCCCGACACCGCACAAACTCACTTATCTTTGAAAGCCAAATTCAGACTCCCCAACCCAAAAGACCAAACCCGCAATCCTTTTTCTCAATTCCCACTGCCGCATCGATGTAACGTAATTGAAGTTAATACACTTCGACTCTGTTACCCACACATCTTTCACATATCGACAAATGCAACAATTTCCATTTTGTATATATGGCGATTCACATAATCATGAATTCATTTCGTTGTATGCAAATCGTCATATACACGAAAATAATTGCTGTTGCTGATCCAAAAAGAGTGTTCCTGCACTCGTGCAACTCGAGTCACAACGCTACCACCGGAGCCACCTACTCTTGGTCTCCCATTTATCCATTTAACAGCTTCAACTGTGCACCTTTCTTAATGAGCATTGAAATGAATTTGTTAGTAAGGAAGTGAGAATGAATTTTTGTTAGCATAAAAAAATAAAATTTCGTTAGTGGGAGATAATGAATAAAATTAGTTAGTATGAAGGAAGAAACTAAGTTTTGTTAGTCAACATGTATTGAATGAAATTTTATTAATGGGGAGTAATGAATGAAATGTTGCTAGTGGGAAAGATAGGAGTATTATTATTATTTTTATTTTTCTAATTAAAAATAGGGCAAGAGGATAGAATTAATATAATGGAAAAATAAGAATTAAAGGTAAATGGTTAAGTATATGTTAACAAATCTATATGTGCCCAAGAGAAGGTGGAGATATTACGGAGGCGATTTGACGTTGCGAATGCGAGAGTGCCGGTATGGCCGGAATTCGCAGCAATATAGATTAAGAAACAAAAAAAGTAAAAATATCAACAACGGCGACGGAACCAACAGTAATAGCCACAGTGTTAACAGCACTTTGAAAACTGTACCCATGTCGACGAATACAATGACAGTAAAGAGCTACAAAAAACGGGGTACAATGGAGAGCCTTGTCCAAACTAAAATTACTACAACGTTCGGACGTAGCAAACAAAAAAAAAATCTGTGCACAGTAGAGTGTCCTAAAAAGGAGGAGAGAGAAACTCTGCAGGTTGCACTATATGTTCGAACGGTGGAGGAAAATATAAAGAACATCAAGAACTCGATGGTTGCTGCTGTAATCGCTGCCGAAGCGACCAAAGCAAGGGCCATAAATCCCGAAAATAATGCCGAACCATTCTGAAGTCCACAAAGAGATTATGGCCGGAAAGAAAGGAGTAAACAAACATACAGGTATAAGGCACCGTTGTGTGATTTCACCGCAACTGTCGGAAACGTGGCAGAAACCCTGTACCCGGAAATGGAAGCCGATAACTTTAAATAGAGGTCACAAAGCACAATTGTCGACCAGCAACACCAAGAAGAAAGGCTTATCCGAAAAGCGGGAGACGTTCTTCAAAAAAATAAAATGAGCATACGACCCGCCAAACACCAAAAAAGGTGTAAAGAATAGCCTCCATCAACCAAACGAGCTCCTAGACCCTATAGGGCATTAACGGAGAAGGTGCTTAAAGGTCGAACAGGATCAGAAGGCCGAAGAAGAGAAGAAGGCTAAAGAGGCGCTGAGGGCATGCAGATAGGTCCTCCATCAAACATGGATAAAAGGATGAAGTCTAGCCTAATTGAAAGAGATCAGGATAAAAAGAAGGAAACAAGAGGCGCTTGAAGTTGTGCAACGCTAAATCAAGGGTTCCAGACCGTGCTGTCAAAAGGAGCGAAGAAAGCAGCAAAGAAACTCCTTCAAAGAGAAAATAAAGCTCGCACGGAAGCCAAACAAAAAAGAAGTGCTGACGCGAAGTAGGGGAGAAAAAAACCATGACGAGGATCCTCGTAGCAGGCACTGCTATTAAAACCCGAAGTTGGTCGCCCCCACGTAGAAGAGTTGTGAAATATTTTGAGGAATTTAAGGCCCGAAGTCACCTAGCTTACAATGTGAACAAGTATCTGTTGTGGGTCTTTGGCTACAAGCTAGTTATGTGAAGCTTGGCACCCAACAAACACCTTTTATTTATTTATTTTTCCCAAAATTGACTTACAGACTAGTAGTCTAATTCAAAGGCAATGAAAAGATGAATACAAAATTTAAAAATTCAAAATATGGAAGAAATTAAAGAAAAAATATCCAATTCACTGATCTCACAAACGAAAAATTATAGGAGTATTTATCAATTTGATTTTTCATAAAACTTTTAAATATGCCAAGAGAGAGGACCAAGGTTGTGCATGCGAGGAAACCGTAGTAAGGGAGAATGGAAGAAGGTGTTAGTACGTACATACGGAACATGAAATTGAAACGAGGATCTATTAGGGCGAGCAGCGTCGAATGTATTAGTTTGCCTGCATACATTTTGAGGTAAAAGACTATGATGAAGCTTGAACAAAAGACATTCACCAAGGAAAGATCGGCTGGACTCGAATGTAGGAAGGTGGCCACCGTGTGAATCTGCGTTGAGCTGATTCAAGAGCATCGATGTGCTTCCTGTGACGCGGACTCAGGAATTCAGGAGCAGCACTCCAAATTCTGGAGCAGCACACCAAATTACTAAGTACTAGTGGGAAGTAAAGACACATACAGGAGGTAATATGTTGAAATGAAGAAGCGGATCGTAAAATAAACCGAGTTGAGCGGGAGGCTTTCTTAATAATTAGAGCAATGTGGAGATCAAACTTCAGTTTACAATCGAAAGGCATACCAAAATCCTTAAAGGTGTTTACATTGCTCAAAAAGGCTATCAACGAGCTTATACGTTGAGAGACGAGGAAATTTTTTACGGGAGAATGTCATCCGATGGCAATTAGAAACATTTAACGAGAGATTGCTTGATTCACACCAGTCACTAAGACGCTGAAGATCAGTTCGAAGGATATCCACGTCCAATAACTCGGAAAATCTTGAAGTCATCGGCAGAAAAGTGACAGGGGAATGTGATAACAGAAGGTAGATCATTGACAAAAAGTAAAAACAGTATAGGGCCAAAAATTGAACCTTGTGGAACTCCCGGGCTGGGGTGAAAAGAAGCAAAAGTTAAAAGAGATGCCAGGAATAAAGGCAAATAGGAACATTGAACCTTTAAAAGTTTCTCAAATATGAGAGTAATCCACTGAATAAAAGGCTTTAGAGAAATCCGTAAAAATAACTTCCACTTGTTGTTGCTGATCGAGGGCAGCTGCAACATGATGGGTCAAACAAAGCAAATTTGTAAGAGTAGATCTGCCTCCGACAAAAACATGCTGTTGATCAGCCAAAGGTGGAGGACAAGTGGGTACAGCACATCAAAAACTATCTTCGAAGGATTTCACCAAAACAAGGAAGAACGGAAATAAGACGAGGTTATGATCATCAGATTTGAAGATAGGAAAAATGTGAGCAATTTCCATTGAGAGGGGAAAATCCAAAACGATAAACTAAAATTAAAAATAATCGAAAGCGAAGAAGATAAAGATTTTGCTAGAAAATTCGGAACGCCATCAGGGCTCACACTGGTACTGTTACCAAGATTATTTATGAGCAGATCATCCTGCAAGTTATTTGAACGAAAAATAGTAGAAGAAAAATACCAGGAAGATTGGTTGAAGGGGAATGCCGAATGCCGAAAAGGGATGAAAAATAAGAAGCGAAGAGTCCACAAGATTCTTGAGGACTAGAAGATGTCATGGCATCTAGGATGAAATTATCAGGAACATGATGAGAGCTCCTTAAAGATTTCACTTACGACCAGAACATTAACATATGCATGAAGTGCGGAGGTGGCAATTTTCTTAGCCGCGGCACGACACTTTTTTGAATTTAGCCAGGTCACTTGGAAGACCACTCAATAAGAATCTCCTGCAGGCAGCATACTTTGCTTTGATTGGAATGGTAACATCTGATTTAAACCAAAGAACATTTCCAGGTAAATTTCGAAATCAATTTAATAGCAAATTTCATGCATAACCAGTAGAGCTTCACGTGTCGCTGGCTTTATTTTACGACCCTCCTGCAGGTCTTATAATTTCTTAACCAGCGTCCACCTATTCGTACTCTTTGCCTGATCAATCCTTGAGTGTGCCTCCTAAGTATGGTCTATACTAATCTATCGTTTGCTGTTGGGACTGTACATCGCAAATTCACACGTTCTCTACTCTACAAATAAAATCTCCCTTACAAATCCCACGATGAGCACTTACAGATCCTCAAAAACATTTTATTTTTATTCGTTTTTAGTACGCGTATCATGTCGCTACAATGAACTCCAGCTGGGTGTCCTGCGGACATTCTCATTAGCTCCTAATAGTTTGTTAGTATTTTATATTCTTGTTTTTTTTTCTGTTGTAATTGCTCACTATTTTTTTGTTACATATATTATATTCCGTTACTTAGATTGTAATTTGATTCATGGATCTGTAAATGAGCTGGGATAAATAAATAAATAAATTGTCGATCATATATAGTGTGTACTGACTTGCTGCTCAGCGGATTCAACGCTTGCCCACGGGGCTGGGTTTCCCCGGAACTATGGAAGGCGGCGAGGCTTGTGCTGATCAGCAAGGGAAAGGGGAATCCCGGATCTCTGTCTGCATTCCGCTGTTATATTTGCTGGAGACGGCTAAGACATTGCCAGAGGAAGACTCATTGACGCAATTCGTGTTGCTGAGGACCTATCTCCTCCGAAGTACGATCTCAAACAGCACATTCCACCATTGATGCGATTGCAGAGATGGTGAGCACGGTCCAAAAAGCAAATAACCGCACCAAGTGACCGATCGTTCTGTTCATGATACTCGACGTTTGGCACGCCTTTCAACTCCGCTTAATGAGTGGATACGCTGGAAACTCTTTTCAAGTTACAGAATATCTACTTGAAGGACCAAAGCCTGTTTGATGACAGGACACAGCCAACGAAAGATGGAAGTTACATCGGGTGTTGCCCCAGGATGTTTTCTTTTTGGTTTTTTTTTGTGGAAGGGAGCACAAAAAGTCGACTGGATTACCAATCTGCCACTTTGTTCCATTTGTTAACCGATTCGAGCATCTATATTAGTCGGGGTGAGCTCTCCCGTCTCCCTGTAGAGTTCCCTTCGCAGCCTGACCCATTTTGTGCACGCAAAAAATCTGTGGCAGGCATTGTCCTCCTCTCATGGGCAATACCGACAATCGGGGGACCGTGAATTACCAATCTTGTGTAGGTAAGCTCGCAAACACCCATGCCCGCTCAAAAGCTGGGTCGGATAGAAGTCAGTCTCACCATGCCTTCGATTTAGCCACGGTCTTACATCCGGGAATTCACCCAAGACTGCTGCCAATCGTTGAGCAAGCGCCGCTTCTCTTCGCGGACAACCATCTCCCTCGTATTTTTGTTTCGACGTAGATGAATAGAGTGGCGCTCTCTAGCAAGGAGGCCGACAGGTATCACGCCTGCAATGATTTTCACCGCCGAGTCAGAGACTGTCGGATAAACAGATGCAATCCTCAGTGCTCCTCTTCTCTGTACTTGTGCCAGACGTTTTCGGTAAACCTCCTTACTGAAAGCGTCGCCCCATACCTCTGCTCCGTACAGTAGCACTGACCCTACAGCACTCATCAAGAGTTGTCTTCTTGATGGGCTGGGTTCCGCTATGTTGGCCACAAGTCGACTCAGAGCCGATACTCCTGAAGTTGCCGTCAAAGCCGTTGCCCTGATTTGCTTAGAAAAACACATCTTCGAATCGATCAGTAGCCCCAGGTACTTCACCAATGGCTTTGATTCGATTTGCAAGTCTCCAATACTGATCATCTTTACTCTAAGGATTCTTTTCTTCGTCAAGATGATCACTTCGATTTTCTCCAGTGCTAAACTGAGCCCGCGAGCAGTCATCCAGTCCTTCATTCCGCGCATCAGCATGACTAGCCTAAGTTGCGCCTATTCAACGGAGCGTCCAGCGATCATAGCCGCAATATCATTCACATAGCCAATCAAGCCGACTTATCGGGTATCTCCAGTCTCAGTAGCCCGTCGTCAGACACGTTTCACAGGTCTGGACCAAGGATAGATCCCTGGGCAACACCCAATGTAACCGCCATTTTTTTTGGCCCTGTGTCGTGTCGTATAGCAGGCTTCGATCTTTTAGGTAGTTCCTCAAAAGCCGCATTAGATATTCTGGAACTTGAAAAGAGTTATCCAGAATATTCATCCATCTATCGGAGTTGAAGGCGTTCCTGACGTTGATTGTCACCAACAGGACGATGCTGCACTTTGTGCGACCTCTGCAATCGCATCGATAGTAGAACGTCCTGCTCTAAAGCCGGACTGCTGAGGAGATAGGTCCCCAGCAGCACAAATCGTGTCAGTGAGTCTTCCCTTGATGAGTTTCTGTAGCACTTTCCCAGCAGTGGCTAGCATGCATAACGGGCGGTATGCAGACGGTGATTCGGGATTTCCCTTCCCCATTCTGATCAGCACGAGCCTTGCCACCTTCCGTCGTACCGGGAAACTCCCGTCCCGTAGGCAAGCATTGAATGTGCTGAACAGCAAGTCAGGACAATGATGATAGACAAGCTGCAACACCTTAGCTGGAACACCGTCTGGACCTGGAGCCTTCCTCGCTTTCAATGAAAGGACTGCCGCCTCCAGTTCCGGCTATATGAAGAGTGGACACTACTGTTGTTTCACAGTGGACAGCGTCAACACGGACGGGATGGGCGGGGAAGAGTCCCCGCACTATCTCATGCATCTTCTCTGCAACATGCATGCAATTCTTCCGTAGGGTGCCAAGCTTCCGCATAACGAGCTTGTAGCCAAGGTCCCACGGATCCTTGTTCACGTTGTCCACTAGGTCCTGCCAGCAGCGACTTATATGCTGCCACCCGGTTGCATGCCTCGTTCTGGTTCCCAGCCCGTTGAGCCTCACGTCGAAGCTTGTGACACTCCCATCGCTTTTCAGCGATTTCAGTTGACCACCAGTACACTGGAGGTTTGCCGTGCGGTGGTTTTCGACGGGGCATAGAAGCTTTAAGCAATCCTGATGATGCTCATAGTTGAGTTCACCACATCTTGAGCTGCTAATTCTTTGGTCCCCTCCAAAGCTCCCTGCGGTTCACCTGCTGTGAGCATCTCGACGAACCTTTCGATGTCCATCCTTCCGATGTTCCACCCAGTTGTGGAAAGCTGAGAGCACGGACACCGTGAGACAACATCGCTTATCTTGAACAGAATGCACTGATGATCACTGGCTGAGTAGTCCTCTAATGCTCCCCAATTGGGTATCCCCCGTACTTAGGACTCCGATGCGAATGTCGCGTCCGGTATAGTTCCCCCACAGCCAATACGGTGGAAAGTCGGCGTATTTCCGGTGTTAGCACAACGAGCGTTGTCCTGGCCGCCATTTCGAGGATTCGTTATCCCCACGGATCTGTTTGAAGCATGCCACATTCGATTGCTTTAGCCTTGAAGTTGCCCCCAACGAGCACGTTGCCCTCTTCGTTCGAGACAGCGCCATCCAGAGCATGAAGCTTGGCTTGGAAAGATGATATCGATTCGTTCGGCGTTAGGTACACACTAAAGAAGGTGGTCCTTGAGCACTGAACCCACACGAAACCATCCCCCCGGTGAGAAGTCTCCGCTTGGAAATCACTGTTCCGATTCCAGATGGCGGCAGCATCAGTTTCATCAGAATACCATAATGCTGGACTTTGTATATGGTGTTGCTCACTAAGCAGCAATAAGTCGGCTTTCATGTCCCTCGCAAACTGCTCAAGCAGATTTCGGGCGGTTGAACTGCGGTGTAGGTTTAGCTGCAGGATGCGGGTCATCGAAGTTCTGATCCCTAAACGTGTCCAAAATCAGGTCTTGAATCAGCATCCTTGCAAAGAATACAGTGTGCCTCCTTCATACACTCTTTTCTTTTATGTCCCATTTCACCACATTTGTAGCATTGGGAACTCCTATCGGGTTGTTTGCATACTTGTATGGTGTGACCATAACCAAGGCATTTGAAACATTGAAGAGGTATTGCTCTTCGCCGTATCCTAAAGACAGTCGACCCTATTCGTACTTTGTCCTTGTTCAGGAATTGTTCGGCGTCCTTTTCGGTCAAGTCAACTATGGCCATGAGTTGTCCTCTGTTGTTTTCTGGTGTCAGTCTCGCTTTGATCCTTCCCACGCTAGGGAACTTCCTTTTGATGGCCTCTTTCACCTCGGCCAGATCCGGGACGCAGTCAATGTCTCGTATTTCTATCGTTGCCATCAGCTCGAGCGAGGCTGTAGTTGCGCTTTTGCGCAGGACTTTCTTTACTGCGTCACAGAATGCTTCCTTATCGTCGGCCTCTGCTCTGAATTCGACCAGTATGTGGTCCAATCGCGTTGGTCGTACTGCTTTAATGGTAGCGTTGTTGTCTTCAGGCCTTGCGTTTGCCCAGATTCCCCGCAGCACCTCCGCATAGGATCGGCCATCTTGGGGTTTTACAAGCTGTGCCTACTGTTGGGGCCTTCGTCGGGGCTTCTGCCTCTCCTGTTTTGCATCGTGTCCTTTTTCTTGTTGGGCGTCCATGCGAACTTTATTTTCTGGTATTTTTTGAAGGAGTTTCTTTGCAGCTTTCTTCGCTGCTTTTGTAAGCACTTTCTGGAACCCGTGATCTGGTGCTCCATGCTCATCAAGTGGCTCTTCCTCCCTTCTTTTATCCCGATCTCCTTTGCTTGGGCTGCACGCTATTCTTTTATTGATGTTTGGTGGTGTAGCTTTCTTCACGGGCCCTCTAGACGTAGCCCTCAGCGCTTCCTTAGCCTTCTGCTCTTCTTCGGCCCTCTGGCCCTATTTGGCCTATAACCAGCTCCTCCGATAATGCCCTTTGCGGTTTAGTAGCTCCTCTAGTTCAAGGATTCCAATCTTTAATGCTTTATTGATTTTCGGCGAGATGCATTCAGATTGTACTCTATTTGGAACATCTCCCGCTTTTCGGATTAGCCTTTCTTCGTCATGTCGCTGGGCGGCAATTGCATTTTTTGACCATCCCATGGCAGGGGTTATCGGATTCCGTTTCCAAATATTCTGCTTCCGTCGCATTTTTGACGGCCGCTTTATTTTTCTGGTAACACCTGTCTTTTCCTGCCGTAATATTTTTGTGAACTTCAGGATAGTACTTTCTTAATTGGGATTCACGACCCTTGCTAGAGTCGGTTCGGTAGCAATCGCAGTGGTGACTATCGAACTCTTGATGTTCTTTATATTTTCCTCCACCGCTTGAACATCTGGTGCGTCCTGCAGAGTTTCCCGCTTTTCCTTAATAGGACGCACTGGCGTTTGCATCATTTTTTTGCTGCGCCCAAACGCTGCAGGAATCTCATTCTGGACCAGACTGTCTGCTAATCTCCGTTTTTGATCCGTCTTCACTGTCATTGTATTAATCGTCGTTTTTGTCATTGTTAGCACCGCCCCCGATACGCTGTTAACATGGTGGCTACAGCCGCTGGTTGAGTTGTTGTTCTTGTAGTCGCCTTTTTGGTCGCATGATTATTTTTGAACAGCATCGAGGCCATGCGAGGATTAGCACAAGGTCTTATGGGGACAAGTGCTCAGAGCCACACCAGCAATAATCGGGAGTCCGTCTCAACCGAACCTACACCACAAACCCAATGGTGCCAACTTCGAACGTACTTCGAGATCTGCCAACGTTTTACCGGGACGGAGACGGTATGATAGCTGGATTGGAGCCGTTCACGTAAAAGTGTCAGCTTGCCGCTACCGTGCAAAGTAACTAGGCGCAAACCATCATATCCGCCAGCCCAAAACATCAATTCGAGTTCATTGTCCAAAGCATAGTCCAGATTCAGTCAGGGTTATCCCAAGAGGGAACCTCACGGCGCCCCCTTATACTCCCGGCTCTGTAGAGATGGCGGTCCCAAAAGAATCGCTTCACATCAATGCTTGTGACACTCCCATGACTCTTCAGCAATTCTAAACGACCATCAGTACACTGAAGGCTTGTCGTGCCGGGTTTTCCGATGGGACATAGAAGCGTTGCAAGTAGACGTCATGACGCCAATCTTCCAGCAACTGCACTCCTGCCATGATCGGATACACTTATTTTGGATGCAGTCTTATAGGGCCACTGCTTGTTGGTCAGATGCATTCACTCTTAGCGACGCAACCGGGTCATGATGGAAGACAACTCCCTTTCTATTGATCAATTCTGACCGGTTTTTTTGAATTGCTTGTTACAATCTGGTTAATTGCTGAGAGTGCAAAGTCAGATTGAGATTCTAGCACCTCATGATTAACAATTCCCTCCCAATCTCACTATACACACAGCATAACCTTATTTGGTGTCAATCCTGGGTTTGAAGCCGTTTGTGACATTCTCGTATCTTACCTAATTCTCTTCAGCCGTAATGATTTGCTTCAAAAATGGCTCGATTTCGTAGCGTTTTATTAGCGTTTCGCAAATGGAAACTTGGTCGATCAAATTTTTTTGTGTCAATTCATGCGGCACCTAAATGTCGAGCTTCTTTGTGTATCCAGCCTTGTGCAAATGGTTCAAAACTGTTTGATGATGGATATTTAGTTCCTTAGCAATGTCATGGCGGCTCATGTGTCGGTCTTCTTAAATTTTTTAATAGATTTCATCGACTTTTTCAGTGATTGGTTGACCTGAGCGAGGTGTAAAATTTCCAGAACGAAAGTGAGCGATTCATCTCTTGGGTGTCGCTTTTGATAAAGTATCTTGACCGTAGAGAATACAAATTTTTTCACGAGCCTGCGATGCATTCTCACCTTGTTCGCAGTGATTTTGTAAAATATAATGATTTTTTTCAGAAATTTCACTCATTTTTAACTGAATACAACTTTTGATATGAATGACGAAATACAAAACTGTCCGTATGAAAATTGTAGACTGGAATGTCACCTTTCAAACGCATGTCAGTTAGACTCAATCTGATTGGTATTGCCCGAAATATGACAACGAACACCATCTAGTGACAAAAAATCAATACTTTTTAGACTATCCAATATTTTGCGCAAATCACTCAACTTGACGTTTCTGTAAGCAAAACACTGAAGCTTTCCAGGATCTTTTCTCCAAATTCAAATGAGAAAGAAGCTTTTGTGTTTGACTGGAATTGTTCAATACGATTCACGATGTCGACAAACCCATGAATGAAATATTTTTGAACCAAGTACTTTACTTGCAGCCCTAGGCAAAGTAATTTATAAATTATATTGCGCAAATAACTGAAATTGTAAACTATTAAATCCATTCGATCAGAAATAGTGAACTTGCAACTAACTCATTGGCTTTCAGAGGTCGAAAATTAAGAACATGTTTTGTTATTTATTCATTGCAATGCCATCATTCATCAGCAACGACTACCGAGGACGAGAGCCCTACACACACGCTCTATAAAAACGGTGAAAGTGCGGAAAAATTAAGTTAATTAATCAGCGTTCAGGGACTACAACCTCAACAGATGTTGGTCGATTCGAACGGAACTCAAGCCTTCCTTTGATTGAACTTGAAGGGAATGAACGTTAACAAGCACTATTCCGACAACAAAAGAACAAAAAGGGAAGGCTGAGTAATGCCTCGGCATTAATTTTAAAGTAAGGCGATTAAGCAATTACTTGACATCGAGGTCAAATGCCCTTTGAATGCTTTGCTAAGATTTGTTTAGTGCTCGACTTTTACTGAATTGTTCACTACTGCACTTGGCAGTTGCACTAACGCTGACTGGGTCAACTTAATTGTTCGAGAAGAAAGAGGTCAAACAGTCCACGTTTGCCTTTGATTGCTGATAACTTCCGATACCTTTGATCCTAAGGCTCATTCCCATTCTTCGCCTGGCAAACGGCGAAGGTGAGCTTTAAGAACGAGCATTTGGCTCGGCACGGAAATGCTTTTTCCAGGTCTGTTGCTCCGCGAGTCATTCGTCATAGTTCGCTTATCACCCAGCGGGCAGGCCATTGTTTTCAGGGGCGCTGCATGGGAACAATGGAATCGCGTTTAGCCATGCACCTGAAACCGAAACCGAAATAAAAAGTCTTTTCACCTTTTTATGGTGGAGCTCCGAAACAAAAACAGAAACACAAAAGCGCAATAATGTCTTGCAAGACGTTGCAATTGCGGCGGAGGCAAATGAGCAACGGCGAATGGGCGTATTCGCTCCGGTGGTGGAAAGCAAAACCCAACTCGAAATTATACGTGCGCGTAGTATTGGCGTAGTATTGGCCAAGTTGCATGACCGAGTGCATTGAGACGTTCGCTACAATCTCCTTAAGATGCGGAACGCTTGCACTCTCCGTTGCACCCAGGTTCGCGCTGTTCAATGATCAATTAAGTGCAATACCTGGTTACGTTCATTACCTCAAGTGTTATTGTCTATTGTGAAACTGATTGCGAAGCTGAGAGCGTTTCGAATGCAACTCATAAAATATGATCGCATTTATTTCGCGCATGCTGAGCAGATCTTGTTGCTTTTGCATTATAAATAAATAATGTATGTTTTTTTTTTGCGGCAAGTGTATAAATAAGATCACACAATTGTTTCTCCAATTGGCACAAAACGTGTGTCGCCTGATGTGTTTGTTGCGTGTGAATATGAAAGAATTGCAAGTATTTGCGGAAAAACTAAACAGAATGATAAATATTCATAGGTCTACTGTTTGAGTTTCCGCAAACATTAATTGATTGAGAATTAAAAATTCTTCATTAAATGTTTTCAACAGCTGGTTAGACATTTGGTTAAGTATTTAGCAAATATGTGAATTTTTATTAACCATGAAGTTCAGAACTTCCTGATTATGCTACACAAATGAATTAGGTATTATCATAAAAGCGATTATTGAACTAAGTTTGCATGCTACAGTGAGAATACTTCCTCATAAGTAACAGATGGAGTAGAAATATTTGAATTAGACATGGTTGAATATATTCAGGTTTAAGTGAAATTCAACCTTATGTCTGCTCAAGAATGTTTTGTTTTTGCCTTAGCACTACAGCCCCTTTCAGGCCTTCGCTTAGAGATAGTTAGAGTATCTCATTATCTTTGTCGAATGTATCGGCATTCCACAAGGTAGTATGGTCAGTACCACGCTTTGGCCGTGTGTCCGTCCACCCAGTTGCGATACGGTCTGATTTAAAACAAGCACGTACCATACCTTAACGGGCTTATAGTCCGTCTGAAGAATCAAATCTCGTTGTCGCCGAAGAGACTCGAACCAGGGACCTTCGGCTTACGGGATGAGTGCTCTAACTACTACACCACACGGACTATTGTTTTATATTATATTTTTTTGGCTAAATCACATCTTTTCAGCTACATGTTACATTTCAACTAAACTAATCAAACAATAAATATATTCACAACAAATTTCGCCTATTAAGTAAATTTGCATTTGCTCAAGTATCGATAGAATAGCGGCAAGCCATGGTTTCAATAATCTTTACTCTTATTTGCTAAACTTTTTTTTTTTTTAATTTTTTTTTAATGGATCATTTCACCCATTTCACATCAACTTAATGCTCTACATTGAAGCTTTTCGTTACGTCGTGCGGATATCAATCACTCTTTTGGATGGCTCCGATAGCTTTTTAAATTACTTATGGAATTGTTTGCAGCTACATAACATATTGAGTTTGCATACGTAGAAAAATTAAAATTAACTCTCTCACATTTGAGCATGGTGGTCGCCATCACCGGTGTGTATCTAAGAGTGATGGCCTGAGGAGAATTAGTACACACGTCGAAACCACCTTCTTCTAACATTTTTCTTCTCTAATAATTTTTCAGAAAAATTATTATTAAAAATGTGCAACTCATTTATGTAGCTGCAAACAATTCCATAAGTAATTAACTCTTAGCTGGTGTCGCTTTTTTGGGAGACTATAACAGGTATCTTGGGTCTTATGTGACTTAAACAAGAAAATCAACAAAAATATTTTTATGCAATTAATTCAAAATTGGATCAAATAAAACAAGCTTCTTTGAAAAGTGTAAATTAAAATCTGATTAAATTTCTTATCACTTTTTCACTAAAAACAATATTATTCTTAAAAAAAACTTAAAGGAACAACTAATAAAGGCATGATAAATAAAACTATTTCGGTTGAAAAAAACTCATCACGGAAAAGATTACCACGAAAATTAAAACTTATCCTTTGGAATCAAAAATATCAAAATTGACAGTCTTCATACTTTTTTGCAGCCAGTGCATATAATATTTTGGACAGAGTATATCTTACAAATGAAATTGGAACATTTGTTGCATTATAGAGATTGCTTGCGGTCATTCTTCGAATCACATAAGTAGCATCTAGCCCGTTTACGATTTGGAATAGTATTGACAGTGATTATAGACGATGATGTTAGGACTATTACGGAGGCCTAACCAACCTGGGGCGAGTTTCGCTGGACGTAGTACCAAAATATCCACTTGTATTTATTTGGTGCGTACGCGTATCCCCTCGCTTGCTCTGGGATACCTGTAAGCTACACTCAACTCCACTTTAAAGTTTTCCCAATGAAACAAACGTTTCCTCCATCAAATACATTTATTCATCTACCAACTACAATTTCTAATTTGAACTTTTTTACGGTGCTGTTCTGCCTTGAAATCCGACTCCAATGCTTTGATTTCTGCTCGAAATGCCTCCCGCTCCGCTTTGGTCACCGCAAGACGTACCAGTCGGCGCAGATCACTGCTCTTGCGGCGGAACTCAAGAATACGCCCACCTCATAGCCGCTTTTCTTCCGGCGCGTCGACCGTCGTATCGAGCGGCTTGATTAAGCGTGCCCGGTACTCGTCGATTATGATTGGCCGCTCCGGGCGTCGCAGCAATTGCTTCCTCGAGCGACGGACGGGGTTGTGTCGTCATCACAGGCTGCTGGTGGTGGTTGTCCAGTCGGCGCCCACGTTTGTCGGTTGTGGCGGTTGCTGGTGGTGCGAGCTGGTAAATTCGCTCCGGATGGCGATTTGGCCCAATTGTTACGTCCGCATGATGCTAATGTGTGGTGCCGGTGGGTCTGCTGGCGATGCGTGTCGGTCGTGGTGGCTGCTGGCGGTGCGAGCTAGTAAATACTTTGCGGATGGCGATTTGGCCCAATTGTTACGTCCGCACGATGCTAATGAGTGGTGCCGGTGGGTCTGCTGGCAATGCGTGTCGGTCGTGGTGGCTGCTGGCGGTGCGAGTTAGTAAATTCGTTGCGGATGGCGATTTGGCGCGAATTGCTATGTCCGCGCTATCGCTGGATCGGTGTCCCGTTAATTTGCTCGTCCCTGGGCGAAATGCCTTAGGGAAACTACTGCTCGGGCAAAGGCCTTGAGCAGGGCAATTAGCGCTGTTTGGGGTGGGCCGCAAAATAGCTGGTTGATGCGCGTAGGGCAATTGGTTGCCGTTGTTGTTGTTGTTGTCCGTACGATTGCTGGTCAAAATTACGTCAATTTGCTCGTCCCTGGGTGAAATGCCTTAGGGAAATTACTGCTCGGGCAAATGCCTTGAGCAGGGCAAGTAACGTTGTTGGGCTGATGGACGTATGGGCTGCAAAATAGCTGGCTGATGCGCATAGGGCGATTTCCGTCCGGCTGCCTGGATCCTGGCTGGTACTCTCTTGAATTTGTCAGCCTCGGGGTAAATGCCTTGAGACGATTCTACTTGGGCAAAGGCCTTGAGTAGGACAAGCGTAGTATCAAGAGGGTTCGGTTTGTTGATGGCCATGAATATTTATACAAAATTAATGCTTACCTCCAGTTAACCTTCGTTCTAATTCATTTGCAATACATATTGGGTGCATTTACCTCTTTGCTTAGTCAACTAAAATAACGATTTATTAATAGTAAATTGGGTCAGTGGATTGTTATGGGAAATTTTCACCTGGCCATCTATCGGTGACTAGCAACAATGCTTAAGCTTTTTGAGAAGTGATTTTCTATGTGTATTATTTCCATTTACCACAGATTTGTGGGTTGGTCAATGCCAAGCTAAGTGGACGAGCACAAAGTATATGGCATACTCACGCATACACTTACTTCTCAAGCCTTTGCACTTGATGCAGTATACCTACGCAAACCAATGTGTGAAGCGTTAGTAATGCTCGAGACATTGGCCGAGCCTAATGTCTTGAGGTTGGTGCGGTTCACCACAACATTCCTACCCCCGAAAAAAAAAAATTCACGAGTGGCTTGAAGAGCCTAATCGTGACAAAAATATTTCTGATTTCGTTATTTTGTTTGCTAAGCTCCTGATCTCGTTAAATTGATAACTGATAGTTGATAAGGTAAACGAGAGGTATTTGCTTGTTTCAATCAGGTTCTTTCATGGCTCTCATATGTAGCTTAACATTATTAATAATATTGCTGCGACGCCCGGAGCGGGTGCGAGACCAATCACAATCGACGAGTACCGGGCACGCTTAATCAAGCCGCTCGATACGACGGTCGACGCGCCGGAAGAAAAGCGGCCAAGAGGTGGGCGTATCGTTGAGTGTAACAAATTTGGACTGCGGTTCCCGTAAGGTTGCAATGTTACGGGAACCGCAGTCCAAATATTGCTCGGTTTGTGTTCCGTTGTTCCTCTCTGTGTACTGTGAATGACAACATACATATACGAAAAGCTGCGAATTGTAATCAATGCACCTATGGGCGCGGTGTCGTATCATGGATTATTAAGTATCAAACATATGCACACAAGACTTCGCAATCGAACGTACCGCCCAGCGGAACGAATTGGTTAATTGCATTGCAAATCGAGCGAAAGCTTTAGCTTTGTGGTTGCACCAGTCATAGAGAGATGGCACTAAATACGTTAAACTGTTTTTGTTGTTGAACTTTGATCTTTGAAACGGTAAATTGTCTTCATTATTTTAGTTGGTAAGCAATAAAGTCAGCATGATTATACTATAAAAGAAAATTATAGAAGTAAGAAAATCGAGGAGTATTTCTCCATTCACTGGCTCAAGGCGTGCGCCCGAGCTTATTCTATTCCAAGGCACTTAGCCCGTCATCAGTGAATTTAGGATACGTTCAACTGCGTACGCAAGGCATCCGCCCGAGTATCAGCGCCCCAAGGCAGTTATGCCCGGCGCCTGCAGCTGAACTAGTAATTGATTGATTTATCAATCTGACTGCGTACTCAAGGCATCAGCCCGAGTATTAGCGTCCCAAGGCTTTGTGCCCGGGGCTAGCAGTTGAATTATAATCAATTGATTCGTTAATATAACTGCGTGCTCAAGGCGTCAGCCCGAGCAACATTTGAAGCTTTAATTGATTGGTTTTTCAAATATGATATCAAGCAATATCATACATTTCCTTCAAATAACAAAAATAATCAAAGTAAATATAAACCGAATAAATTTTACAAGCTCCATTAATGCTCGAACTTTATACGTCTCTGTAATAAATTAATTATTAAAAGAATTCAATAGCAAAATATGTTATTAATATTAATATAGTCAACTGAACGTGTAATTATATAACCAAACAAAGAATAAAAAAAAAATTAAATCATTAAATAAAAGCACCTTTTCACTGATCTAGCTGAAAAGAATGTAATAGCAGGTAAGTGATCATACAGGAATATCTCTCTCGTTGGGAGCCTTGATGTGTATATAGGATACACATCATATCAAGCTCCCAGCGCATGCCAGTACACATAGGATGTACGGGTAATGTGCACCAGTCGACTGTTCCTCCCCGTTGTGATATTTCAGTAAAATAAACACATTAAAACACTCCTTTGGTGTAATTCATCCGTTCAGAACGTAACACGACATAAGCAACATCGTTCGATTTTAATATGATAATGCCACGATTTACGGAACACATTGACACTTCCATAAGTCTCTATGACGATCCCTAATCAGAACACTGTGTCCTACATACATCTTGAAATGTTTTCAATGCAGATTACAGCACCTATCGCGCGATTCGCGCCAATCCACTGGCACCGCGCACCAAAAATTTATTTTCTAGATTTTGGCCACTATTTCTCTTTAAGTCGTCGTCGTTTAGCCAACGAAATGTTTTTAACGACGATGGATAACACCGAAACAGAAACCCTCCGTGTCAAAGTTTCACCACTGTCAACCTTGATAAGCAAAATCCTACCAATTAGCCACCGAATTCCCTGTAAACGTTTTCCAAACCTTCGCTAGGCATTTATTTCGCTTAATTTTATCTCATTAACTGCACACAAAACTGTCAACCTTTTTGTTTAACTTATTTTAATGTTACCGAGTACACAACTCTAGACAAAAGTGATCGTTGCCATAGTTAACATCAATTTCCTTTTCCGTACGTTTCCCACATAAATCATATCAAAAAACTTCCCGGGCGTCCTTACCTAATCAGTTTTTGCGTTTGCCAGGATACTTTCTTTTTTAGCAACTCTTTGAATACACATCAAGCCCAGTCTTGCCGTTGGGGTATTTTCATCAATAACACTCCTTAAATTTGCTGTATTTGTAATTGACACTTTGAAAACTTCCTTTCTAACACTAGAAACATAGCGTAAGGTCACATATTAGGTACTAATTCGTGAATTTATATACTCGAAAAACACGCCAATGCATTATTTGATTTATCATCTAAATGCCCGCTTGTTTTGTACTTTCATAATGTTGTCCATCCTGAAGTCCTTAAAGAGATAGCGGCAGGAACGTACAGGAGACACTAGACAAATAAAGCGCCATTGTGTGATTTCATCTCCAAGTCGAAAATGTGGTGGAAGTAAAGTAATCGGAAATGGAAGCTGATAACCTCTCCCAAGAAAGGCGGTCGCAAAGTACAATTGCCACCCAGTGATTTGAAGAAGATAGGCTAAGCCGAAAACCGGGACATGTTTTAAAAAGAATGCAATCTGCATGCAATTCGCCAAAAATCAGCAAAGGAGTGAAGATTGGGCTCCTGGAACTAGAGGAGCGCCTAGACCGCATAGAGCATTACCGAAATAGCTGGCTAAAGGCCTAAGAGGACCCGAACGTCGAAGGAGCGCTGGCGGCTAAGTCTAAAGGTCACGCAAAAACAGCTCCACCATAAAATATTAATAAAAGAATAACATCTAGCTCAATCAAATGCCTTGGCTATGGTCACACCGCACAAGTATGCAAAGGACCCGATAGGAGTTCCCTATGTTACAAATGCGGTGGAATGGGACATAAAAGGAAAGAGTTTACGAAGAAGGCACATAGTATTCTCTGCAAGGATGCTGACCCAAGTCCTGATTTTGAGCACGTCTTGGGATCAGGAACTGTCTGGTTTCCCAGGAAGCCCTAGCCAAGGAAAATTCAGAACTTCGACGACCCGCATCCTGCAGCTGAACATACACCGCAGCTCAACTGCCAAAACTCTGCTTGAGCCGTTCTTGAGGGACGTGAACGCCGACTTTTTGCTGCTGAGGGGGCAACACCATGATGAAATTTCGGCATCATGGTATCCTGATGAAACTGGTACTACCGCCATCTGGGTTCAGAACAGAGATTTCTTGGCGGAGAGCTGTGGACGGGGGATGGTTTTGTGTAGGTTCGGGTCACAGGGGCCACCTTGTTTGGTGTGTACCTAACGCCGAATGAATCGATATCATTTTCTAAGCCAAGCTTAATGCTTTGGAGGGCGTTGTCTCGAACGCAGACGGGAACGTGCTCGTTGGAGGAGATTCCAAGGCTGAAGTAAATAAATGGAGGATGCCTCAAACAGATTCGTAGGGAAAACGAATTCTAGAAATGGCAGCCAGAATGATGCTCGCCGTACTAAACACCAGAAATATTCCGACTTTTTGCCGTACGGCTGTAACGGAACCATGCCGGACGTGACATTCGCCTCGGAGTCCTTAGTACAGAGGATGCACAATTGGAGAGTGTTAGAGGACTACTCAGTCAGTAATCATCAGTGCATTCTGCTTGAGATAAGCGATGTTGTCACCCGATGTCCGTGCTCTCGGCTTTCTCCAATTGGATGGAACATTGGAAGGATGGATGTCGAGAGATTCGTCGAGGGGCTCACAACATGTGCCCCACTGCAGGGAGACTCGCAGGGAATAGAAGAACTGGCAGCTCAAGACGAGGTGGACTCAACTATGAGCATCATCACGACTGCTTGCAATGCTTCTATGCCCCGTCGAAAACCCCGGCACAGGAAACCCCCAGTGCACTGGTGGTCTACTGAAATCGCTGAAAAGCGGAGGGAGTGTCACAAGCTTCGACGTGAGGCTCATCGAGCACGGAACCCTAACGTGGCAAGCAACCGGGTCAACGTCGGCCAGGAAATGCCCCCGTATATTTATGAGCACCAACAAGGCTCGCTGCTGGCAAGATTTAATGAATAATGCGAACAAGGATCCGTAGGGCTTGGGCTACAAGCTAGTTTTGCGGAAACTTGGTGCCCTACGGAGACCTTGCATACATGATGCGGAAAAGGTGGGCGAGATAGTGCGGGCACTCTGCCCGTCCATCCCGTCCGTGGCGACGCTGGTCCATAGTGAAATAGCAGTTGAGTGTCCATTCTTCACACTGCTGGAACTGGAAGAGGCAGTCCTTTCACTGAAAGCGAGGAAGGCCCCAGGCCCAGATGGTGTCCCAGTTGAGGTGTTGCGGCTCGTCTATCACCATTGTCCTGACTTGCTGCTCAGCAAATTCAACGCTTGTCTACGGGATGAGGGTTTTCCCGGTATTGTGGAAGGTTTCGATGCTCGTGGTGAACAGCAAGGGGAACGGAAATCTCGGATTGCCGTCTGTATACTGCCCGTCATGCATGCTAGACACGGTTGGGAAAGTGCCAGAGAAACTCATCAAGGGAAGACTTACTGATGCGGTTCGTGCTGCTGGGGGCCTTGTTACGAAATATAAAATAAAAAGAAAAAATTGCCCCGGAGCTACTCCTGGAAGGGAAGGATTCCTTGCAATCCAACATTTTAATCGGAATATCGTCAAAGAACCACTCCACGTGCTGAAGGGCTGATAAGAAGGATTGCTGGATCAAGATAGTTAATATTAGTGTAAACCATATAATTATTAGCGATAAGCAAGGTTAAGGATAAAGTTAAAAGATAGCAGCTATATATATTCTTCGCCAGCGAAGTTCAACTCCGTCCGCAGAACGAGGAGAAACTTTCAGAACTAGGGAAGCGCAACCTCCCAAAGAACGATTCCGGCGTGTACCAGGGTATCTTGCGCCAATTCAACAACCGACTAATTATCCGTCGCATCAACAATCATCGCAACTACCCTAATCTCAACGGCCTGTAAGACAAGGCAAATCAAATGGTCCCGGCGGTGGTGGTGGAGGCGGTCCAATGAAAGCATTAATGCAGTAATATTGGACCTAGTAGGGTCGGTATTCATCAAATCCCTACGATCATAACATCAAATCAAGCAATCAACAATGACAACATTTAACTGTGTCTCTTTCGGGATTATGTATGTGCGGTATTGTATTTCATTTTTATTTAGTGCTTTTGTCAGTCGTCTGTGCTTTGTAGGTGTTGTTAGTATAATTTGTATGCCAAGGTAGCCCTTTTTCGTGTTTTCATAATGCCAAGTGTTTGGCACCATTTTGAGGGCTCTCTGAGAATGATTAGTACTGTATCGGGCAGTTGTGTATGTCGTGCAGGTTGTGTTGGTTTTCGTTTAGGCTTAATTGCCATCTCTATAAACGTCTAAGCTGCTTGTGGTCGTGGAAGGGCGAGGAAAATCTCATCCTCTTTAGTGCTGACCTTGCAGCCAATTTCCATTTCATTTCCGAATCTTCAGAAGAGATATAAGACTTTTGAGGTTAGAACGTCTTTACTTTTCGGTTTTTCATCTCAGGGCTATCTTTTTGAGATATATTAGTAGACTTACCCTTATTATTCAGTAATAGTTTGGTCAGTTCTGCATTTTTTGCAGGTAGCAACTTATTTTTGCTCCGTTGGGCGACCAGCTTGATCTAATTTTAAAGTTAAATTGTCGAGCTGAGCAAGCAGCGAAGCAATTTGCTCATCTTTGTCGGTCAAGTCACATCCGGCAACCACGCCTCACCCGCCCACATCTTGCCCATCAAAAGGCACTGTCAAAAATCTATTCAGTACCCTCAAAATAAATTTTATTTCAATATAACTTGAAAAATTCAGGAAAATAACTGAAACTGACCCAAATCAGCAAAAGAAGACTCAAGCAATCAACTAGAGTCCCTGAAGACTTTTTTCTTCTCAAAATACTAACACTGTTCTCTATTTGTCAGCTAATCTTATTTGATAACTCTTTCTTACTCCTATTCTTATATTCTATCTCTTTGTTCTTCTTCGTAGCAATACAGGCCCTCTTGGGCCTTCGCTTCCTGCAAAAAGCGCCTCCAACTGTTTGGATCCCTTGACCACGTCCTCTGATTTCGAGATACGAGCAACGATGAACTGTCTTCGTCGACCGAGTCAAATAAGTGTTTTGTTTGTTTCCCCACTGGTCTCCGCCCTTCAGTTGCCCCAACGAATACCTTTTTGGGTATCCGTTGTTCGTCCATACAATTCATTTGTCCAGCCCATTACAGTTTCCGCAGGCTCATAATCGTTGAGACCTCTGGCTCGTCAAAAATTTCATACAGCTCATGGTTGCATCGAAAACACCATTGGTCCCCGTCTAGCTTCGCTCCAACTATTCGCCTAATGACCCGTCTTTCGAAGGCGTACAATATGTTTGCCAACGTTTGCGTTAGGGTCCATGTTTTACACCCGTAGCATAGCACAGGACTTACCATAGATTTTTATACTTAGAGCTTTTTTTCCTATGTATGCAGCTGGTGTTCAAGGACACAAGGACACAATGAATATGTCAATTAAACGCGTTCTTGAGGTGGGACGTG
The DNA here is from genome assembly GCA_963969285.1 of Odontomyia ornata. Taxonomy (NCBI): domain Eukaryota; kingdom Metazoa; phylum Arthropoda; class Insecta; order Diptera; family Stratiomyidae; genus Odontomyia; species Odontomyia ornata. Next base: position 220,856,069 of record OZ017742.1, read on the forward strand.
TAAAAAGCCTTTCCCGATGGTTGGATGAAATAATACCGTGAGATAATTTAAATAAGCAACACAGGTCAAAAATTCTCTCCTTATTTTGAGTGATGGAATGCTAAGGATCTGTAAGCGCTTATCGTAGGAGCTTTAAGGGAGGTTATATTTGTAGAATAGAGAACGTGTAAATCTACGGTGCACAGTTTCAACAGTAGCCGATGGGTTGGTATAGTGAGGAGACCATACTTGTGAGGCATACTCAAGTATTGAACGGACTAGGAGTACAAGTAGATGGACGCTGGTTAAGATGTTAAAGTACTTGCTGGAGGGTCGTAAAATGAAACCACCGACACGTGGAGCTCTAGTGGTTATGCATGAAATATGGATATCAAATTTCAAACCTGGGTCAAATACTACTCCTAAATCTTTAAATTTGTCCACAAGTGCAAACAGCGATCCATCAATCCGGTAATCATATAATACCGGATGAGTTTTGTTGGTGAATCTCATGTGACAACATTTTGAAATGTTAAGAGGAAGTAAATTACCTTGACGCCAATGTTGGAGATTGTTAAGATCATTTTGAAGGTATGAGCAGAAGACAATTAGAGGACAGGCATTGGGGAAGATTATTAATGAAAATGTTAAATAGCAAAGGGCCTAAAATTGATGCTTGAGGAACACCAGGTTTTGGGCTAAATGAGGCCGTCAAAAAAAAAATATATATATATAGGTGCAGGAGCGATGGAATAAGAAGAGTAAGATCCAAGAGAGGATTGAGTCAGAAACGCGGAACAATCGGAGTTTGTTAGTCAGTAGGCCATGATCAACACTGTCAAAGGCTTTAGCAAACTAGGTGTAAATGACATCAACTCGTTGGCTCTTGGCGAAAGCAAGCGAGACGGTATCCGTAAGTTCTAACGAATTAGTTATTGTTGAACGACCTTTACTGAAGCCTTGTTGTTCATTTGCAAACAAGATACTGATTGAATCGTACATTCTGTTAAGCATAATTCGTTCAAGGAGCTTGCCAAAAGAAGACAGCAAAGAAATCGGATGCTAGTTCCAGATTTCACTACGATCTCCGAATTTATGGGTCGGAAAGATGTTAGCATGTTTCGAGACGTCGGGAAAGCAGGACAAAGAAAGGCTAATATTGAAAATAATTGATAGTGGGGTAGATAATGAAGAAGATAATGAGCTTATGAACAGATTTGGTTTTCCGTCAGGACCCGGACCACCATTAATGTCAAAAGTAAGCAGTATATTTTCAACTTTCGATGGAGAGGTCACGATAGAATGCACAATAGGGGAAGAAGCAGGATACGATAAGAATTTAGTGGGGTTTGAAACCTTGAATGTGCAGGAAAAAAAACTCACCAAACAGGTCACAGATAGCTTGCCCATCAGAAGCTTGGCCGTTATGCCATTAGAAGATATTAGAATTATGGGATGTTGTTTTCAGAGGACGGATGTTTGTCCAAAGGGGCTTAGGACTATTATATCACAAAGACGTTTCAATTATATAATAATAAGATCGCATTGTGTTCTTAATCACTTTTTTGGCTTCTCTGCGAAGCAGCCAGTAGTTGGCGAGTTCAGTTCAAAGTTGGAATACTGAAATTTTTTGCGCGCCCGGTCCTTTAAATAAAGAGCGTCTGAGACTTCAACGAAAACCCGCTGGGGCTCTTTTTCTGAGGGGAACGGCAGATAGGGACATGATTTGTAATTATGCTACTCAGATTTTCGTAGAAAGTAGATAGCGCGTAATTGACATCCAGCTTCTGTAGCAATGAATTTCAGTCAATATTATCCAGCTCAAGCTGAATGGCTGCATAGTGGCTTTGTGGAAATCATATTTTGGGGAAAAAGGAGTGCATTTGGACTGAGGTCCGAGAAAAGATAAACGAACCCCAAGTGGAGGATGATGGAAATCAGGTTTTAAATATTCGGAGGGAGATTTTGAGATCGAGGAGATAGGGGAAGGATTGATAGTAAGGACAAAATCGAGAAATTGGTTGTTTGCGTTCGAGATCGTATTTAATTGCAAGAGGGAGCATAGCGATAAAAAAGAAGAAAACGGGATAGAGAGATAATTTTTCAACCTTATTGGCTACTTTTCGGAAATTTTCTTATTGTTCTCCCTGTGTCATGGGTTTTCTACCATTGTATACTTTGTACGCCTGATTATTTTTGTCTAACGCATTCTGGCACTCATGATCAAACCAATCATTTCTCTTGCGCCGAGCTAAATGTTCAATAATCTGTTCTGCTACGTTCTTGATTATCGCTTTCACTGCCACCCATAGCTCGTTGCTTGTTTTCAGTGACGTGTCTGATAGGATGTAAGCCGGCTGGTTGTCAAGTGTCTCCGTAAAATTTCCTTCCGTACACGCTTTTTTTAGAGAGCTGGTCTTTGCCGAATAGCAAGAATAAATTAATTTGATGATCCAAGTTACAATTGGCTCCTCGGAATGTACGGGCGTCGAGTATGCTCGCGGCCCAACATGGTTGATTCGGTTTTGTGTGTTGGTATCCGGTGATACCCAGGTCATTTTATGAATGTGTCAATGTGGGAAGCAAGTCAAACGTATGACTAGATTTATGCTATATGCACAATCTATCAGGTGCAAGCCGTTGACATTTGTTACATCCTGGAGGCTAGATCGTCCAGGGGTTCCTCGTTGAAATCACCCAGAATTATTTTTGTGTCGTTTGTAGGCAATGAGTCGACTAGTCTTTTGAGGTGATTGCAGAACGCTTCCTTCGTTTATTTGTCATTTTCTTCCATCGTGGCGTGTAAATTTATCAACCAAATTTTAAAGAATTCCGCTTTGATACAGGTCGCACACATCCGTTCTTTAATTGCCTTAAAATCAATAACGTGCGATTTGAACTCCCTATCGACAGTGAAGGCCACTCCGAATTCTCACTTTCCAGTAGGCTTCCTGCTTTTGAGTATTGGGTGCGATCTCATATTATGAATATCACTTCCAGTCCAATTCATTCCCTGAATTGCCAGTATGTTCAATTTATATTGACTGGCCTATTGGAAAACGTTTTTAACAGCGCCAGGGTAGTTCAGTGATCTGACATTCCAGGATTCAATGCCATAGTCCTTTTGCCAGTTGCAAGGTCGTTGCCGTAGATCCAATCCAACCACCAGTCTATCGATATGGTTATCACTTACAATTGTGGCATGAGGCGCGGAAGACTCGCCTTAACCCTCTTACGCCACCAGAAAGGAGGTTTAAGTACGATTTAGTTACAGAGCTGCAGGTGTATTTGCAGTTATTGGCATTTCTCGCTATTTAGTGTCCCATCATTGGGGAACCAGTAAACCCAATATTCGACCGCGAGAGTATTTACTACCATTTGGTCATGGGATTTAGGATGAAGAGTCATCGATGCTGGGGGTGGGGGTGACAAGGAGATCTCTCCTCCTTTTCCAACCGGGCTTGGGATTGTCTGCGGCGTAGTGTCTCTCTTCTTACTATTCTTCTTATTTTCTTTATCTTTGTAACCGCTCTCATCTATCTCCTTCTCTTCCTATCTTCTGTCTCCACCTCGTTGACTAGTCAACGTCTCCGATAGGACAAGGGTTCCAATTTCGTAACGATACATTTTAGTCCAATATGTTTTCCTTCGTTTGAAACCTTTACCGTTAAAATCCTTTTATGCGTTGATCAGTTACGTTAAAAAAACGGTCTGAAGTCGGAAATCTTTTAGTTGTACCGGTAAAGATTCTTAACCGTTTTTGAAGGTTCACTCCTTTAAATGGGGCTAAATTGAAAGCGGATCGTATCATCTGCTAAAAATGGCGCTCCTATCTATCCCCGTTCAAAAGTTATGCGTGAAAATGAATAAAAATAAAACCACAAGCAAAATATACGGGTCAAACGGATAACCTGCTTTCTTTTGGAAGTTGGTTAAAAAGCTTGTAGACTTTTAAGCATACTAATCGCTTTCTTATTAATCGGAAACAACTCAGTTGAGAGCACTGACGGGTGATTAATGCGTCTGCTACGGGTCATGGCAACTGTTCTGTTTACAGTATTGCTATACATCAAGTTCCTGAACGTGGCCTACAAAATATCCAAAGTTACTCGCGCAAAATTGCGAACGTTCTGTTGAACCATTAGCCAGGGTCTTACCGGATTATTAACTCCAGTCTTAAAGCCATTCTTGGCGAAATCTTCCAGCTGCATTCTTGCAATTTTACCACCCTCTGGACCATATTTATTGATTGCAGCCTCCTGACACCGCTTAAGGATTTGCCTCAGTTGTGATGTGTCGACGAGTACTGTCTCCGTGGGGCTTTGCTTGGCTAATATGAGTCCAGTTACCAATTGCTGATAAGTTTCCAAATACCCGATTTAAAAGTTCCTCAGTTGCCTATAAGGTTAATGAAAAATTAGATGATATACTTCTCCTCGAAGACGGGCCGGGAAAATCTGCACAAAAGCCACTTCCTCCTGACTATTCAGTCACTTCCAAACTTATTTGCTGCATCCGATAAAGGTCTGCAGTTCCAAAACCATTGGCGAGCTTGGAGCTCCTGAAAACACAAGGATCATCTGTCCCATGAACTTGGCTCCTCTTGCATAGTCGGCCATATTAACTGGATGAGTTTTAACTTCCGCCTGCTTATCAATCATACAAACAAAATTTATAGGGTCGGCTAGCTTAATGGAAACGTTCAAAGATATTATCACCCCAAACGATAAATTCCAATCGTGAGACGTAATCAGGGTTTTCAATGATTGCGATGAATAGAAAAAAGTGCTTGAGTTTATTGAGACCCTACTGAACTATTTAATCTCTTCTTTAAATTGTTCCGTTCGTTCACGGAACTGATTAATCCGTTCTAAACGATGTACATGCAAATCATTAGTTAATTCTAGAACTGAGTCTGGATCAGTGGGCTCGGGTTCTCGCTTCACCTGTGCGTCCAAGCTCAAACAGGAAGATTCAGACTTACTTTGGGAGTTTAAAGTGCCCTGCCACTACGTAGCACAAGGCCGCTAATTTCCTCCGGAGTTGACTGGTGAATTCTACCTGCTGATTGACTCTTATCATTCATCCGCGCGAGCTAAATAACAACGGATTTCTGGTCTACCGTGCCTGACGCAAAACTCACAAATAATTACGCAATCCTTCCTTCAGTTTTCGTGACCTGTGGTACCTCTAGCGCTGACTAAATTGTGTTTGCTACAAATCCAAGAGGAAGAAGCTGCGAATTACCAAGGCATGTGGGCGAGTGTTTATAAATTGAGAGTGTAAGGAAAAAGCTCCGATTCCGTTAAATTCACTAAATTGTTATGTACTAATTTTAGCCGATCTACAGCAAGTAACCGTACAAGAGCTGTTTTGAATCTAAAACCGGCTGCGCCAATGTTATACCATTTGCCAAAGTCCTACCGGCAACTTCCGGGGTACCCTGCGCCAATTTACCTATTATTCACTCAATCTACCCACCTGAAATATTTCCAACTCCTCTGTCCTCTTAAATACAATAACAAACACTCTGTTAAAGCTTTGAATTACTGTTTTTATTCAAATGTCGAAAAACGGGCGAGTCGTCACAGCTCATAGAGCTCCTTCCGCTTGCGCTCTCTGCGTCCTCTACGCTGCCGTTGCTGCTTGCTGGTGCGGCGGGCACTGTCCGGGGATGTCTTCTGCCTGGCGAGGTACTCTTGCACGGTGATAGGCCGGGGTTCCGCCTGGAGTGTCTGCTCAAGACTTCTGGGCGGTGGCTAATGGTGAGCAGGTGTTGAACCATGAAACCTAGCTGCACTGGTTGTCAACGGTAAGATTGGAATGCTGGCAAGCTGGCGTAGGCACGAAGGTCCTCCAGGGTACGAGGGTGCTGTTGCTCTTCCTCGAATTGTCCGCAGGGACCGATTCCCCTGGTTCAGTTGAGGGGGCTTTTCTGCTGTTGGCCTGTAAATAGGGATTGCTTTAATGCTAGCAGCTGGGCGCTAGAAAGTTAAAAAAGGATCACGGCTTTAGCCAACACCTCATGAAACAGGATAAAATTATTACCTTATTTCTTCTTATGGTTCTTTTGAAATGAGATAAATTATCTTCTTATAAATAATTTATCTTCTTCTTCTTCTTATTTCTCCTATTTTTTGAAGTAAGATAAATTTATTAAATAATAATTATCTTCTTCTTAGTAATTAAATTTCTTCACAAAATAAATTAATCAACTTCTTCTCCTTTAAGTTGAATTTATTTATGAATATACTTGGAACAATCACAATAATACTTATTTTGAATTACATATATCTATTATTTTAATAATAATATTTAAATTATATGTTTATTATTTAAATGTTTTGTAAAGACTGAAAATCTATTAAATTTTTTTTATATGGGTGTGTGTCAAACAAAAATTATCTAAGTGTACATATGTAAAGGTCATGTCTAATAAATTAATTTAAGTATTTTAGTAACTAAGTGTATATATGTATATGTAAGTTGCTACACTCACCATTTAGCAAATCCCTATCGTACTGCGGGTGTTATTGATTCGATGAATTTTAATGTTAATGTAAAAAGAACAGCCGTTGAACTCATATTTAACGCGTGTGGTTTTCAACTCCTTCTTAACAGCTCCTCTACGACTTCAAATATTAGCTCAACTCAAGCTTTCGTTCTACTTCGCCGTAAAAACCGATGAGGCGACGAGAACGTGTGCTCTCATTTACCAGGAACTTCTCCTACCGGTTGCGCCTTATTAGTTTGTTGATGATGAGAGCGACTCTACGATATTTACGATATCATCATAGCCAGCTTAGGGGAAATATCTTTGCATATGAGTGAGGAAAGCTTTCGCCTCCATATTCGCCGCAACTCTCAGTTGACTGGCGAAAGCTTTTTCATTTGATTGCTTTAAGCTCCCTTAACTTAAAATAGAGCTTCTCGCTTGGGATCTATGGCCGAAGTGTACGCGTCATCCATATGCTGAAGCTGAACAGCGGCATATCGGCCGCAGCATACATTATCATCATTTGCCGGCGTTTTTCAGCACTAACTTCTAGGTTGAATGTGCCTACACGGTGTTGTTCATCTGGCGCAATGTACCTAGTCGTCATTTGCTGGTTCTTATCAGCGCTAAACGATAGGCGGGAGTTCCACTCGCTCATCCATAATATTTAGGCTTCATTCGCTGGCGCTACTCAGTGCTAAAGGGTAGGCGGGGAGTTTCCTTTGCTCGTTCGTAACAGTTAAATTAGAATTAAAATTGTATGTAACCTAGGCTTAAAATTATTTGCTGGCGGTTTTTATTTTAAAAACCTTTTTCTAAAAGAATTGGCAAAAATAGCATGGGCCCGGTCCCTGTAATTTCGCCAATACGCTTATGTGGTGTTGCTGGTTGCTTGATAATAACATATTCAACAGCTTCATGGATGAAACCGAAAGACTTAATGATTCTAATAGAAAACATTACTAGGCGAAGCTTCGGTTAGTGCAGAAGCATAAGGTCAAAATCGATGATAAAAGGCAGTAAAAAGATCTATGGCAAAAACGCAGCTTTTTATTCACAATGGAATGAAACAGGTCCTGAGCATTATCCTCTGATACATTACCTAGCATCCTAGGGAAGAACATAGTGCACGTCGTATGTCACATATTTTGATGATTTTGGTTTCTCTATATTCCTGTCAACAAATCAGCATTTTAAATAATTTAATAAATTTCCTTTCCCCTGAATCACTTAAAAAACTAAGATCTCTTAACTTTAATCATTCAATTGGGAAAAAAGCATGAAGATTTTAAGGAATACTAATTTCAACTTGTTAAAATTGATAGATGCCCTAATATATGTGCTTCTTTTTTTGAAGCACAGAAGTTTGCTTTTACCTTCTATAATATTGACTTTTTTTGGCAAACCACATTTCAAAATAAAAACAAAGCCACTTTCCAAGTCGTTTCTTAGAAAATTTACTCCATTTTAAGAAGAACCAACAAAGTTCTATTTAGATTAAGTCAACATTATGAAGGCAATTCAAAGTATCTTTCCACTCTAAGATACTAGAAAAACCCCGTTGAGTTTAATTGGCACTAAATACACTATCAATTGAATCAACTATTTTTTATAACATCAAATACCGCAAAACCAAATTCAGAAAAATCTACTTATCGAGCGTTCAAAAACATCCAAAAAAGTAGAATTTCTTCAATTCCCGGATTTCATTCTGATCAACAACAAACTTCACCTACCACTCATCCATGCGATGACGCTCTCAACCATACAAAGTATGTATGGCATACTAATGCATCATCATCACCATCATCATTCACTATCATTATAGACCAGCATTCTTGCAACTTTTTTATATTCACCAAAGAATGATTGCAATCAAGTTAATACGTCTCAGCGGTAATTCTTGAATTCTTCTCGAGTGGAGCTCCCGGCCCCCCTTTTACAAGTACAATATTCAACTCATTGGTAGATCGGTACGGACGTAAGTGAAGATCGATTTGAAAGAAATCGCAAGTCATTTAGTATGTTAGTGGATTACTAAGAGATACTGATGGTCAGGTGTAAGTGAGAAAAAACTGATTTTCAAAAGATTGATGCCTCCACGATGGATGGAAGGGGGTCTGAGTAGTATTTGAAGTGAACATGAGCAGCAAGAAAAGAAGAACTTATCAACTTTATCTATGAAATCTCTGGAGTGCAGTCATTAAGTCTGGTTGCCATTCTATGTGTGCTTTGTTGGACTTTCGATGAGAATAAGAGTCTTTTCTTATTAAGTGTTTCAGCAAAAGTGATGAGAGATGACGGCGTTGGTTTTTTGTTTTACTTAACGTTCTAAGAAACGTTCATCAACTGCTTTGTTAGGCTTTTCCGTCAAGCGTCAGAGAAAAGTGTTCTGAAAACTTATTGCATTTCACCGAATGAAAGTAAAAGCCCAAAGAATCTAAAAATGAAACCTGGTATGCAGCTAGGGAACCTAGGCTAATGTATAAAAAAACTCAAGGAAATCTTTAAAATAAATTAAATTACCAGGCAAAAGAGTAGTTGGAACTTTCTATCAAAGAAATTCAATAGCACCAGGAGATTCCATGGTATTTCTTTCATATTATAAGTCTGTTCGCGCCAGAGGTATCACCGAAACCTGGCTTGATTTCCTTTTGGATTTGAGGAGTTCTTACTCAACTGCTCCTTTGTAGTTCAACCAAACGTAGATGCTTACAAAAAGAGTGAATTATCGTAAGGCAACTCGTTTAGAATATTCTTGTTCGAGCATGTCTGGAACTATTAAGGCTGAAAATAGAGGACTCGGCTATTAAGGCAAGTCTTTCAAGACTGACCAGTATTTTGCTGAGGGGGAAAAGTGTTTTTAATTATCAGTAAGCTATCAGCAACTTGAAAGCAAGTTCAATAGACGGGAGTCTTCTCTTTCCAAAAAAGTATTATACATAGGTTGACCCGATATGAAGCTTCAATTTAATAGATGACATTATTTTCATAGCAGTGGTGGATCTACCTATGGTGCTGCCCCTAGACACGATTCGGCCTGCCACCCCTTTCTGTTTCGCTAATAAAGGAAACGCATCAAAATAAAAGGCATATGTAATTTTACCTAGTAGGTACACTTTAGTTTAAGGCTTTTTCGAACAAAGGCAGAGTGAAATAAATTATTTTTCAATTTTATTTATACAGAGAATGCATATAAACTGCAGTACCATTCTTGGAAATGTCGATTAAAATTTTGTCCGGAGGTTCGGTTCCGGACGTCCCTATTTACTCCTCGTCTGTAGAGTCGTCAGGTAGTCGTCTTGCCCTCGTTGTCAAAATTGTTAAAAGGTCTTCTGGAGGAGTTGTCAGTGTTTGAGTCGATTCTCAAGAACTTCGGGAAGTGAACGTTCTGGTCGGGTTGTCAGTGGGTGACAGCGCCAAGTGGTTGTCTTCCGGATAATCGTGTAGTGCGATGAGTGGCCGCTAATTCAGGTAGGTTTCAATACGTACAAGCAGGGTATTGAGGGTGTGAAATTGCATAATTTATTTACCCATTATGCGCAGGAGATGCTTCTTCATAGACCGGACCCCCGCTTTCCACAGTCCACCATGATGGGGCGCAGACGGTGGGTTAAAATGCCAAAGGACGCCGTTATTGGAGATGCGCGGCCTCACACAATCGCTGTTCCATTGACGTAGATCTTCTCGCATAATTCGGTCAGCCCAAATGAACTGGGTGCCGTTGTCGCTACGTAAATTTGCGCAGTAGCCTACTGAATAATCGGTCGAATCATTCTAGGAAGGCCTGTGTGGAGAGGTCTCTCGCTAACTCGTCTGAGATGGGTGCATGGAAGAGTAGAGCTGCTTCAATCTTATCTGTATCGATGAAGGTCTCATTCCATATTCGCCGGCCGCTCGGTTCAAACCTCATGACGAGAGTTGTGGTTTGCATAAGTTGTGGCTTGCATAAGCTGTTGAAGCGTACTAAATCTCTCCACAAGAGGGATGATACCAACACTAGGGACCGTCTTCGTCAGTTTGGATGCTGATCTCACGCCCACAAATACCTTCAATCATTGAAGCTCGGTGTGAAGGGCGTTCTCCTCCGCTGTTGTCAATGCCGGTGACATCCAAACAGAGTCGTTAAAGTTATAAATGCTTGGGGATCCATTCCACCAAAGCGGATGAGACTGCAGTCCCGCCGGTGTAACTCCGCGACGGGCACAATCGGCTAGGTTGACCTTGGAAGAGATTTAGCGCCAGCGACTAATATCCGTATGCTGTTAGATGTTGGATGTACAAACTGTTTCATGGTATCAGGTGGCTTCCTAAGCCAGCAGACCTCTTCGTACCCCCCCCCCCCCCCCTGTATACAGCCTGCTAATTAAAGGGTCAATGTCCACCTTGACGTGTTGACGGAGTTTGCCCAGTTTGTATGTCGGAGATAAGTTGGCCCTCGAGTGGACCATCGTTTTGAACATACATATCACGAAAAATGCGCCAGTTTTGTGGAAGTCCGTCAAAGCTCGGTATCGCAACAGGCTCGAAGCATATGCGTGACGTACGCTTTCACAGATATCGTATCACATTCCGATTTCGTACTGGTGGACAGCCGACGTAATGTTGTCCATATCTTCGAAAATAGAGCCTCCTCCTCTTGTGCCGTCAGTTCCTCTGCTTTAGCAGCAGCGACCAGCTCAAAATGATTCTTGCAGAATCGCAAAAACTGCTGCTCCAGTACTGTTGTTGATGCTTGATCTCCACAGAATCGGCATGGTACTGTTCGGAGGTCACCAGCGCGTTCATCCGTACCAGGTATGATTTTGCAGCCGTTCTCAGATTTAAAGCGGCCATTTATGTACAAGGCGCACTTTTAAATACAATGAGTCACAACACTTTCTTCACAGAAGGCACAAAAATGTACGAGTTTTGTATACGCGATAGCCCTGTTTCTGAGAGAAAACACACGGTCAACGATTCACAACTTTATTTTCAAAATGAGATTGCTACAACAATAATAATTCAAACAAGAAACTGAGGTCCGCTGACGCACGTTGTCTTAGTGAAAACTTCAAATTCACCAGTCCCTTGTTGTGAGATGCGATGGTTCCTGTTCGGCGTCGTCTCTCATCACACACACTGAGTCGAATTGGCTTCTTGTCACCTAGTGAAGTTGGCTTCGGATTACAGATGGATAACGTCAGGGGGGCGTTGATACGATGTGTCGCCATGGGATGCGGTTAAACAACATCCATGGATCGTTCATCGTTCGAATCTCGAACATAATATGTAGATCATAAAGTATTGTTAATTTATAGTTTTACCACGAAAATAAAATGGTTAAAGTATCATGAAAATATATCATTAAATAAAGCGTTTGCGCCTTACTTTATAGGAGGAAATTCCTGTATTAATTGTTCGAATCCGAACGCGAGAAAATTCAATTTTTCTTCCTTAAGGGTTGAACATATAAATGACTGAACCCTTTTTAATGACAAATACTACCTTTCAGCGGACCAGTTGCTGACTGCAGTAAGCAAATACATTCTCAGAGCTATATCTACATTAGGAAATGTATCCTGGAAGGTCTCCTCTCTTAGAAACTTGCTCATAGAAATAGGTGTGGCTTTAACATTGTTGCAGTTGATTAACTTTGAGAAATGCACGCACTCACTTCCAAATGATGACTCTAGATCAGTATTGTAAAGTTTTTGTAGTTTTGCTGCATCTTCTAAAATTACTTTTGGTTTTGAGTTTGAAAGATTAGAAAATACTGAAAATCGATCAGCTACTACAGAGTATGCTTCTTTTCTTTTTAGTAGTTCATTTCTGAGTCTATCGATAATGACATAATAGGTTTCTTCTTTAAACTTTTCTCTCCCTGAAAGGCCGGACTTCTTCTCCATTCTCTGCGTCTGGACAGCGTTTTCTCTTCTGCAAGCATTTAAAAGAAGTTTCATAATCACTCTCACATAGATTTTTTGCCTTCTTTTCGTATATCTATAAAGTCGATTTGCTCTTTCATTTCAATGGACGTATCAATACTTTGGAAAGTTCCCCACATTTTTCCATATCTTTCTAAACTATCTATCCAGATCTCTAACATCAATGCATTTTCAAACCTGTCCATGCCGTTCAAAATACCAGAAGCTTCGTTTGTCGTTTTGGTAAAAGTTGAGGGTTTCAATTACAGCTTTCCAGTTTTCAGACAAGCTTTTGCAACCATCTTCACGTGTATATCACCTTGTATTAGGTAAACTCGTCACAGTTTTTTTTTTCTGTATCTGGAACTGCATGAACTCCTCCCAACGTTTTGTAGACGCTGTAAAAATGGTGTATAGTTTGTACTAAATTGAAAAACGTGCATGCATCCGGGCATCAACTAGCAGCACATGTACCTCCTAATTTAAGTGAATGGGCAGTGCATGGGACATACAGCGCTTTAGGGTTAATTTCTTTTTGTGGTAGGGAGGTGAATGCCCATTTACGCATAGAGTGTGGGACTCCCATGCTTGCAAGAAGGCGACTGGACTACCAACTAAACACCTCCCCTGTCAACTTGAGAACCCAGCCTGGAACCGTTTGAGACATTACTTCGGGCCATGTCTCGTTTTGTTACGCGGAGAGGCGCCTTCATATTGGGGGATCCTTCTTCTAGCGTGAGGGGAGACAACGTGCCAGAAAAGCGATCCCCCGGCCCAGACACCCCCCGGCTGCTGTGAGTACCTTTTATCTTTCAGGACTGCCCGAACAAAATGTGCCACCTGGTTCCATTTGTCAACCGATTCAAGCATCACCGTGACTATTTTATCCCTGGTGAGCTCTCCCTCTCCTTGTAGCGGTCCCTTTGCGCCTGCCCCATTTATTGCACGCAAAAAAAGTCTGGCAGGCATTGTCTTCCTCTCCTGGGAAAAACTGACAATCGGGGGACTAGACTTACCAATCTTGTGCACGAAAGATTGAAAGCACCCATGCCCACTCAAAAGCTGGGACGGATAGAAATCAGTCTCACCATGCCTTCGATATAGCCACGATCTCACATCTGGGGTGAGGCGCGCTGTCCACCATCCCTTCGTGCGATTCACCCAAAACTGCTGCCAATCGTTGAGTGAGCGCTTTCTCTCCTCGCGGACAACCATCTCCCTCTCATTCTCGTTTTGACGGAGGTAAATAGCGCGGCGACAGATATCACGCCTGTAATAACTCTCACCGTTGAATCAGAGACTGTCGGATACGAAGATGCAATCCTAAGCGCTCCTTTTCTCTGGACCTGTGCCAAGCGTTTTCGGTATACCTCCTTGCTGAGAGCGTCGCCCCATACTTCTCTTCCGTACGATAGCACTGACCCTACAGAACCCATCAAGAGGCGTCTTCTTGCTGGGCTAGGTCTCCCTACGTTGGCCATAAGTTCTCAGCCGTCGCCCTGATTTGCTCAGAGAAATTCATTTTCGAGTCGATCAGTAGCCCCAGGTACTTCACCACTGGTTTCGATTCAATTAACATTAGCGGTTTTTGTCCTTCAGGTAGTTCCTCAAAAGCTGTATTAGATATTCCGGAATTTAAAAAGGGTTTCCCAGCGTGTTCAGAATGTCCACCCATCTAGCGGAGTTGGAGGCGTTCCTGACATCAAGTGTCACGAACAGGACGATCCGTCGCTCGGCGCGGCTATATGCCTCTGCCTATTGGACCGCGCTGACCACCCTTGCAATAGTATCAATGGTTCAGCGTCCTGCTCTAAAGCCGTACTGCCGAAAGGATAGGTCCCCAGCAGCACGAATTGCCTCAGTGAGTCTCCCCTTGATGAATTTCTCTAGCACTTTCCTAGCAGTGCCGAGCATGCATAACAGCACGAGCTTCGCCATCTTCCATCGTGCCCCGACCCATAGGTAAGCGTTGAATGTGCTGAACAGCAAGTCAGGACAATGGTGATAGGCAAGCCGCAACACTTCAGTTGGAACACCATTTGAACCTGGAGCCTTCCTCGCTTTCAGCAGAAGGACAGCCTCTTCCAGTTCCAGCTGTGTGAAGAGTGGACACTCGACTGCTGTTTCACCATGGACAGCGCCAACACGAACGGGATGGGCGGGGAAAAGTGCCCGCACTATCTCGTCTATCTTTTCCGCATCATGTATGCAAGGTTTCGCAGGGCACCAAGCTTCCGCATAACTAGCTTGTAGCCGACGCTCCACGGATCCTTGTTCATATTATCGACTAAGTCTAGCCAGCAGCGAGCCTTGCTATTGTTAATCAATTTGGAAGGCATTTCCTGGCCGACTTATATGCTACCATCCGGTTGTATTCCTCGTCATGGTTTTGTGCTCGCTGAGCATCACACCGAAGCTTGTGACACTCCCTTCGTTTTCAGCGATTTCAGTTGACCACCAGTACACTGGGGCTTGCCGTGCTGGGCTTTTTGGCGGCGCATAGAAGCGTTGCAAGCAGTCGTAATGATGCTAATAGTTGAGCCCACTATTCCTTGAGCTGCCAGTTATTCCATCCCTTGCGAATCTCCCTGCAGGGCACCTGCTATGAGTACCTCGACGAACCTTGCGACGTCCATGCTTCCAATGTACCATCCAATTTTAGAAAACCGCGCGGACGGACGTCGGGAGACAACATTACTGATCTCAAGCAGAATGCACTGATGTTCACTGGCTGAGTAGTCCTCTAATTCTCTCCAATTGCGTATCCTCCGTACTGAGGACTCCGAGGCGAACGTCACGTCCAGTGTGGTTCCTTCGCAGCCAATACGGCGGAAAGCCGGCGTATTTCCAGCGTTTAGTAGGACAAGCGTCGTCCTTGCTGCCATTTGTAGGATTCGTTTTCCCCGCGAATCTGTTGGAGGCATGCCCCATTCGATTGCTGTGGCGTTGAAGTCTCCCACAACCAGCACGTTCCAATTCTGCGTTCGAGACATTGCCCTCCAAAGCATAAGGCTTGGCTTGGGAAGATGTTATCGATTTGTTCGGCGTTAGGTACACACTAAAGAAGGTGGGCTCTGAGCACATAACCCAAACAAAACCATCGCTCTGTTCACAGCTTTCCACTTGAAAATCACCATTTCGAACCCAGATGGCGGCAGTACCTGTTTCGTCAGGATACCATGATATTGAAGTTTTATTATGGTGCTGCTCACTCGGCAGCAAGAAGTCGGCTTTCATGTCCCTCGTAAACTGCTCAAGCAAATTTTGAGCGGTTGAACTGTGGTGTAGGTTTAACTGTAGGGTGCGGGTCATCGAATTTCTGATTCACCCTTGGCTAGGGCTTCCTGGAAAACCCGGCATTTTCCTGATCCCAAGACGTGTCCAAAATCAGGTCTTGGATCAGCATACTTGCAAAGAATACAGTGTGCCTCCTTCGTACACTCTTTTCTTTTATGTCCCATTTCATCGCATTTGTAATATAGGGAACTCCTATTGGGTCCTTTGTATACTTGTGTGGTGTGACCATACCCAAGGCAATTTGGAACATTGAAGAGGCGTTGCTCTTCGCCGTAGCCTACAGACAACCCACCCTATTCGTGCTTTGCCCTTGTTCAGAAATTGTTCGGCGTCCTTTTCGGTCAAGTCAATTATGGTCATGCGTTGTCCCCTATGGTTTTCGGGTGTCAGTCTCGCTTTGATCGTTCCCATGCTAAGGGTCCTTCTTGATGGCCTCTTTTACCAGGATGAGTCGGAACTATTTTTGCCAGTGGCCATCGCATGGATGTATATTAGCAGTTTTTACCAAAACAAAGTGACCTTCTTTGACATTTGATTGTGTGATGAGCCATTTCGGTCATGGTTGTAGACGATTCAAGTAATCGCGTGACAACCTATGCCAAAACGAATGTTTCATAAAGTGTACCAGCTTCCATCTTTTGAGCAGAGTAGCATTACTCGCACTGGGATCGCTTTTCATTTCAAAAATGTTGCTTCCAGTAAGAAAATTACCTGGTGTTGAGGCGCTCACATCAGACGGATCAGAACTTATATCAGTCAGAGGTCTGGAGTTCAAACATGCTTCTATTTGAGCGAAAAGTTTGCTGAATTCTTCTACTGTTAAAATTTGCTGGCACATTGTTTTGTAGAGGTGTCGTTTCATCGAGTTGACACCATCTTCAATTCGATACCTTTTTGTGCCAGCTCTGCTCCTGCATTTCGTGTTGCGTTGACATATTCTTCTTGCAGATGTTTTTGTGCTCCACGAAAGTTGGTGCCACAGTCGCTGTAGAGGATACAACGTTTTCCTCTTCTAGCGATGAATCTCCGGATCGCTGCTAAGCAAGTTGGCGTAGACAATTCAGATGCCAGCTCAATTTGAAAGGCTTTGGTAGCCATGCAGACAAATATGGCTACATAAGCTTAAACGGGCTGTGCTCCGCGACCTGGACTCCAACATATATTGATTGGGCCTGCATAGTCTACACCTGTCTCCATGAAAGGTTTCTCAAAGCGTACTCGGTATGGTGGCAAGTTACCCATAAGCTGTTCATTTGGTTTGGCCGTCATCCTGAAGCAGGTGAAGCAATTCTTAAGAATGCCACGTGTTAACGTGTAGCCAGAGAGTATCCAATTTTTAAGCGTAGCGTGCTTATCGTTAGCTGAACTCCTGTTGGGTTACTTTTATGAGGAACTCCGCTAAGGTCCCTTTTGGAATGATGGCTGGATGTTTGGCATCTTCACCGATAAGCGCGTGGTAGATTCTTCCACCTACTCTCAAAACACCATCTGTGTCAAGCCATGGGACTAGAGCTCGTAGGCTACTGGTAGCTGGTACACTGTTTGATCGTTGCAGATGTCGTATATCTTCACGAAATGTGTGAAATTGTGCTAAACGAATGCTTCTTCTTAGGTAAGATCAATGGTTCGTTTGAGAGATGGTTTCTGTATATTGTGCTTGAATCGCAGTGCTAAAGCAACGATTCTTTTCAGGTTTTTAATACCTGTAAAACGTCGTTGAATTTCTGGATCTGCGGTCGTTTTGTCAATCGCCAATGCGACCTGATGGGTTTTTACGGGACTCGATGAATTTACTGTAAACGTTTTAAGTCAGCTTGGCCCATTCCGCCATTGAGTTAGGTTCAATAGATCCTTGGGAAAACACCCTGAGATGCGAAATCTTTTGGATTATCCTTGGTTTTAACATCATGCCATTTTCTATATTGGTCTTTCGTTGAATACGTCCAACTCGATTGGCAGGACTTCAAACCCAGTCTAGTTCTGTCCAGTAAATGTCGCAACGTGTTTCCAACCATGTGCTTGAATGTCTTTCTCCGTAAGATCTACAAGCAATTCAGCTCCGCACAATTCAAGACGAGGAATAGTTGACGTATTGAGGGGTGCCACCTTTGCTTTGGATGTAACAAAAGTAATACTAGTAGCATTTGAGGATTTTACTTATATGTAGATGACAACGGCGTATGCCGTTGATGACGCATCGCAGAAACCATGTAACTCAATCTGCTCTTGGTTGGAATAACCGATCCATCGTGAAATTTTCAATTTGTTTAAAGCTGGTAGTTGCTTATGTACGGTGAGCCAATCCAGTATGTCTTTTTCTCCTATTGTATCATCCCAGCCGCGCTTCATAAGCCATAGTTTTTGTACTGTGACTTTCCCGATTATTATGCAAGGTTGTATCCAGCCTAATGGTTCAAAAAGTTTGAGTACCGCGGACAGAATGTTTTGTTTTGTGATATCCTGAGGAATAATTCTGTTGATTGAGAAGGTAAACTGATCTTCTTCAGGATGCCATTGTAGGCCTATTGTTTTCATGGCTCTCTTAAAGCTGATGTCAAATGATGTTTGTGTCTATCGGTCTTCAAATGGGATATGTTTTAGCAGGTCAGGATGATTTGATGTCCATTTTCGGAGATGAAAACCTCCCCTTTGCATAACATGTCGCAAATCGCTTTGCAGTTTCACAAGCATTTCCGTCTCTCCTGTACCTGTTATTACGTCATTAACGTCAAAGTCTCGGAGCATGGCTTCAGCAGCTTCAGGATACCTTGATTTTTCATCCTTTGCCAATTGGTGGTGTTCTGATGGTTAAAAATGGCGCACTCGGTCTTCTGTATTTGATGGTTTTTAATTGGTAGTGCTGAATGGGATCTTCGGGTTGAAAACGCCAAAGTATGCGCTGAAAATCTATGTCTTCTTCACTGACCCATATTTGGCGGTACATTTTCTCAACGTGTTGTCTCCGTCGCATGAGCACATGAAGAATGTTTTGTTGAATGGATGGTCTAGTAAGTAATGTATCATTCAACGATTCCCCACCTAATCCAACAAGCATTAAAAACAACTCTCAATTTGGTAGTGGAACTGCTGCTTTTCATGACTGCATGATGTGGTAAATACGTAGTAGTTTGGTTTAGAATAAATATGCTCTGGTGGCACTACCTGCTTATGTCCCAGCTTTAGGTATTCTGCCGTAAACTATTTATATTTGCTCTACAAGTCAGGATTTCGAATCAGTGCCTGTTTCAATCTCCGAAATCGCATGTAAGCAATTTTAGTAGTTTCGCAGAGCGACAAATCTTCCTGCGTTTTAAAAGGAAGACTAACTATATACCGCCCACAATCCGTACGCTTGGTATGCTCGAAGAAATGTTTCTCAGCTTGTGGATCGTCAGTTGTTACTGGTTTTTCTTCTGGTACATCCTCGATGTCCCAAAACTGTTTCAGGTGTTCGTCAAACTCTTCAAATGAAATCAAAGCGTTGACTTTGACTTTATTTCGGATGAAGTTGCAGTTGGACCAAAAAGAACCCAACCAAACTTTGTCTTTTTGTGCACTTGGGCTTCCTGCAGGGAAATCTGGTAGCAAAATACGACCATAGGCATCTGCGCCAATTAGTACATCAATCTCTGATGGGACATTAAACGATGGATCCGCCAAATCTGAGTGCTGTAACCCGTCTGTTAGTGTTGTTAGTGTATGAGCCACTTGAACTGCAGGAATTGAAGCTGTTATTTTTTCCAATACAAGCGGCTTGAATTTAATGTTTTCTGGTATCTCGTCTTCATTCTATACCGCTGCAGTTATATATGCCATCCCGCTAGTTGGAATTTCCTAGTTTCCTCCGACGCCCAGAACTGAAGCATCTACTTTTTTCGTTTGGATTCCAAGATACCTTATCGCTGAGTCGGTGATAAAAGATCGTTTTGTTCCAGTATCGAGTAGAGCACGTAGCGTCACTATCTCTCCAGAACGTCTTTCTACACGGATAACTGCCGTTGATAACAAAACATTCGTGTGTTTGTGTGCATGATTGGTTTGTGGACACTGTGGTCTAGTTTCAACGGTGAGATTTGATGTTCTTTTAACCTCTTCGTTATGGAGCAAAATATGATGGCGTTTGCCACATACCTTACATTTGTGTGTAGATGAACAACTAGAAACTTTGTGTTTGTCACTAAGGCAATCGAAACATAGCTGCTTTGACGCAACAAAAATGCGCCTTGTTTGAATTTCCAGTTGCTTAAAGTAATCGCAACTTAAAAGTCAAAGACCTAATTTGTATTTTGGACAACACTGTTTGACCTCAACAGATGCCGCATGCAGAGTTACCGTTCTTCTCCCCGTTAATTTTAAGCTCCCCGCTAGAGCTTCAAGCATCAACAAGCGTGTTTGGATGAATTCCAAGAATGTTGAAAGTTTTGGCATCCCATTTTGTCCGCCCATTTCTTTTTGCCAACCTTTGCTTTCGAATGACTCCCCTTCAATTGATTGCAAGCACACTTCTAACTGATGTATTAAGTTCAGCACTCGTTTGAACTCCTGGATGTCGTTAGCATCAGATTTCTGAACATCCCAAAATCTTTGTAGCACCTCTTGCGCAATTGCTCTATGATTATCATAGCGCTCAGTTAATCATTTCCAAGCGACGCTATAATTGGCCTCGGTGATGCTTAGATAGCTAATGAGCTTCTCTGCATCATCTTGGACGGCATTTCCGAGATACTGTAGCTTTTGCACCGAATTTAGTAGAGAATTCTCGTGCACCATAGTCTTGTACAGATCTCGGAATCCAAACCATGATGAATACTGCCCGTTGAATGTTGGGATTCGAATCCGTTCCAACATCACCAAATCTACTGAGGTTGATTCTCTGGATCCCTTATATCCGTAAATCTTGGTCCGGAATAGCGTGATGTTCTCCAATACCAAGTTTTCCAATGCTTCATACTCCTCGGTGTAGGTTGTTAAGCCTTCCGGATCCTTTTCCAGTATTTGATGTACTTCAGCATGTTTCTGCTCACAAGTTTTCCACTATTCTTGTAGCTTCTCCAATATTGTCTTGAAGTATACCAAGCCATGCCCGCTCTCACTATTTTTCTGATAGTTTGAAATGATCCGTTTTGTTGCAGTCAAGTTCAAGTTTTGAACTTTATTTGCCATCTCGTATGTTTATGAATGTGAAAATAATCTATCAGTTAAAGTCAAAGTTTTGCTCGATAGACCAAAAGTGTTTCAGTGGCTAGAAGTTACCAATGCAACAATTAGACTTACGTGAATGTAATTAGTATTTATTTGCGCTTACTCTATTTAAATACAACTTTTCTTAGCCTAAATTTGATGCAAGAGAAAAATTTTATTTATTGATTGGATCAAATGCATAAATCATGAACCAACTTATTTCAATGTATTCTTAAGTTCAATTACATTGCAAGTTGTGCATTTCTTAGAAGTTCAAGTATTTATATTACGATGCATTTTTTAGAAATAATGAATTATTGCATTTTACAGAAGGTTCAATGAACATGGAAATGATGAGTATGTGAATAAATGCATTTTGCAGAAAGTTTAATGTACATTGAAATGATGAATATGTGACATGAGCAAGTATAATTTGCCATTCATTAGGGGCATGAATATCTTTATATTTAATGCACCAATAGTGCATGGCTTAGTTGGCAGCCAAATGACCGAATCATTGGCACATGTTACACTGGTTGACCTCAAGTTTTTGAAGACGATCCCACTTCAAAACTCTATAATTCAAGTATCTTACCTTTTGGAGGGCACCTGGACTGCTATCTTTTGTAATATTTTGATATCCTTGTAGCGAAATTTTTCAAACCAGTGAATTTGACAGCTGGTGTTGCTTCCTGTAACATTTCAAGGAGATCAACTATATACTCTGCGCAGTCCAGGCCCTTCGCCAGGAAGGTCTGATTTTTCTTCGCCTTTGGCGTGGTTGTGAAGTGGAGTACTTTCACACTATTAGAGCATCTTTGGTAAGCTTGAAATCAGCCACTGGATTTACTTCAACATTATCTAAATTAATCAGAGGGACTTTCTGAATTATCTTATTATTTTTAATAGGAGAACCACAAGGCTCATCGGTTGGCTTCTTCTCCTTATTTTTTGACTTTAAGTATTCGATAAAGTTATCACTAGAATCATTAATATTACTTATATTTTCTTGGAACTCCATCTCGGTTTCTTTATAGTCACTCATCGCAGCAAGTACCGCATAGTAATTTGAATTGTCGTTTGTACCTTCCGCACTTAGTATGATATCGGCATCATGGATTGTTGTCTTTTTCGCATCTTGTGTTGTTGGTTTCTTTGTTTTCTAAGCCCTTTGCATGGCAACTTTATTTTCGCTTGTCTGATATGTTATGGGTTCGTGTTTTCCTGACGTACTTTGTGGCTTAATCACTTTAGTTTTGTTGAAGTTTGATAATTTACAAACCATTTTCTCTGGTAACTCCTTGAAGTTCTTAGCTTGATAATGTAATACACTACCCATGTTCAGAACTTTTTTGTTCGTTTTTGCTTTTCATTGTTTTTTCATTAGTTACATTTGAAATGTCTAGCCCCGGATCCCCCAGCGGTGGGAAATATTTCGACGATGTAATAAGTTTTAAAAAATTAGTTTCGAATTGGCGTGTTAAAAATTATTTTAATTTTCAGAAATTGTTGACAAGAGCTTTTAAAAACGCGTCTGCATGCAACGAATGTTAGACGTAGAATGACTCTTTTTTCCTTACCCTCCCTGAGTGCTGGTTTTTTTAAATCTTAGGTAGCCCAGCACGAGCAGTGGCCTTCCCGAAATTAGCCCCAACACGGCTGGGGTTTAGCCGACTCGGAATGTCACCTGGGGCTCAAAGGCTCTGCCATATGCTAATATATACGACTGCGGTACACCGCCGCACAGCACTTAAATAATTCTTTCCTGCAATGGCCAATATGGGTATGAAATGAAAGGTTTTGATGAGGAAACTTTTTGCCTCAGGAGTGCAGAAGTAAAAACAATGTACGAAACTGTTGATCCGAAAATTTGAAGAAAAAAACATTAAGGTAGGTCTTCATGGGTAAAAAAATAGTAGGTACATTTTATGAATTTTACTTCAGTGTGCAGCTGGTACCAATTTTTCAAATTCCAGTTTTTGTCCATAAGCCTGGTTTTCCCATGGGTTTTCAAAAACTGTTATATGCTCGGATAAATTTCAGTGTCTATTAGGTGTACTAATTTTAGGAAATGGTCTGGCCTAAGCTTTTCGTACTGTTTCGTTCGTGATTTTTTTGTTAGATTGTTTTTTTTTTTGTAGTATGACTTGAGCAAATTGATCCGGTCGCTTCTCTCACTGTGCTGACAAAAGCAATTATATAGTGAAAGAAGAAAATCAACAACGCAGCAGAAAACAAGATTGTCATCCAGTCTATTTGCGCTGAATTATGTAATTCGATAACAAATCCCCGAACTTATCCTCATACAAATCAAATAGTTTTTACGAAAAAATCATTCAAAAAACAGAAAATCTTTTAGAAAAAAAAAAGAAAACCAACTTCGGAATGCCCTTAAAAGGATGAAATAAATTTTTTGGAAGCAGTGCTATATCATTTTTTCCCCCATTTTTTCGTGATGGTGTAGATGTTAGAAGTATTTATGTTGAAATGGGGAAATTCATTTGGCACCGCTTCCAAAAAATTTATTTAATCCTTTTTAGGGCATTCCGAAGTCGGTTTTCTTTTTATTTCTAAAAGTTTTTTATTTCACTCTTTTTAGTGGCAAATTTTTTCATTTCAAACCATTCGAAACTCAGTTTCTTGAATACATTGTATCATGTTCTCGTATATTAAAATATAATGTTTTACTGCAATGCAAAAACCACTACGGCTAAAATCTGCAGCGTTCATATGAATCGAATTTAGCTCTGGTACATTTAATCCATGATCTCATCAACGTCTACCTTGATTTTAGATTTCATAATAATCCGACACGGCAATTGTAGCTTTGAGAAATTATCGAATTTTGAACTTTGCCTAGCCGCCATTTTTATATTCTGACCTGACCCTGAAGTGCTTTTTTATTTTTCAACTTTTTTCGACCTTTGAGTTCGACTTTGGATTTTTTATTGTGAGCTTTATCACACAATTGAATAAATCTTTGTACTAGTTTTGGTACAAACTGGAGCTATACTTTGGCCAGAACAGAAATATTGCTGAAAATTTGGCGGAAATCGAAGTAAAAGCACGCGCATACACACACATAGTCATA